>CM046874.1:686613402-687872075 GCA_025667525.1 Glebionis coronaria
AGAATATCCCCTTGTTTACTTGTCCAAAGAGAAGATCAATCACACATTTGTGACGTGATAAAAAATGAAGCCTTGACGAAGATCATCCTTTCTTAGATCTAGTCATGTTCATCATATTGTTTATACGAGTCTTGTGTAGATCCAAGGTATTTGTGTATACTTGGATTTTTTTTTGTAGATCCAAAGTATATGTGTATACTTGGATGTGTCTTGTGATGTAATGTGTCTTGTGTGTAAGTTCTCACTAAACTACAAAGTGATGTAATTGTGTGTATGAGTCTTGTGAGTTCTCACTTAACTAGAAAGTGATGTGTGTAAGGATTGGTTCTAGCTTTGGATTAGGACTCTACATCTAGCCTTGTGTCGGAAAAGAAGACGGGCGACGAAGATTGGTTCTAGCTTTGGATTAGGACTCAACATCTAGCCTTGTGTCGGAAAAGAAGATGGACGAAGAAGATTGGTTCTATCTTAGGATTAGAACTAGACATTTAGCTTAGTGTTAGAAAACATTGTAAGCAACATTGTAAGGTTTTCTCCGCCAAGAAGGGAGCTTGTGGATATAGTGGAAATCTCGAGTAAGGTGTACTAGAGGAGTGGAGTAGGAACGAAGAGAGAGCTTCATTGCCGAACCACTATAAATCTTGGTGTCCTTCCTTAAGTTGTCTTTTTCCTTACTCTTTACTTACTTATCTTTATATTCATGCATTGCACTATCATAATCACTAGATATAGCAAATGTTTTAAACTCTTGGAAATTGGCTTAACTATTATGAAACAAGTTTTCAAGTAATGGTCATTTCTAATGACGAACATAATTTTAATTGGACTTTATTAGGGAAACTATTCAACCCCCTTCTAGTTTCTACACTTAGTCATCAAATCGAAACATAGATGAAACCTTTACCAAAAAGAATCCCACACACCCTTTTTTCGTTGAATTAGTTTCAAGATTTATAGTGGCCTCGAGATATTTCATAAGGTCTAAGGTCGGTTTGGTTTTCTTGTGTTATTAAACGAATCTAAGATAGATTATAACATATTTGTTATTAATCTATCTTGTTGTTTATGTAACTGAAAGATTGGTATAACTTACATAGTTTGACGATGATGTTCTTTCGTGTGTAAATCCTTTTAAAGGTCTTGAAATTGATTGTTATACATGAAAACATTCAGAGATATTTGTCTTATCTGGTTAATTGTTAATTGTTCTTGTTGTTGTTGGGATGAGATGTTGATAATTATGGCGATGGGAATATAATAGGTAGTTGGATTTGATTGTTATTGAAGGTGATGTATTCGAGTTGTTGTTATAATTTCCATGTATTTTGGTCTTTCTTTTTCATTTGGTACGGTTTAATATGAAGTTGTTTCAGTGGAGTCGGCCATGGAAAATGATGATTTGTAAGATTTATTAATCTGACACGGGAAAAGGGGTGGTTTATGATGCAAAATTTTGCAAAACCACAAAAGTTTCACAATTCTCCTAGGCAGTGCACCCAAAATTGTAGGGTAGTATGAGGCAAGTATGAGGGATTAAATGTTCTCTAGGGGAGTAGCGTAGGAGGTTTATGTCGAATGCCACAAAGGTCTAAAGGTTGAAAGAAGATTATTTTTGTTTTTTTTAGAAAGCAAGTAAAAACTAGGGTTGAAAAGATTTGTTTTTTAAAATAATTAACTAACTACTCTAATTACACTAATTAACTACTAAGCATTTTACCAAGGGTGATAAGTATGTATTTACTTAGATAGAATTTTCCCTAATCTTGTATGTGTATTGTGCTTAACTAGTTAGATACTTATTGATGGTGGTTTATGACTATTATAGATCAGTTAAACGTTCACATGCCCTCGCCCTTCTACACCTATGGCGAATGACTATGAGGTTTCTCAATCGGACACGAACACAAGCATAAAGCATTAAAAATACATCACTACACATAATTCTACCTATGTGATCTTAGGTTACCAAGTATCACCAATTAGCCTAGAGGTTGCTCTTTTGATTAATTACATAGACTTACACACAAATCACCAATTACCGTATCCATCATTAGGGTGCTAAGTCATGTCTCTTAATAGCCTTTAGTCTGCTAAATGACCAAGAACAAATCGATTACACGTTAAGGTTGCCTAATCATGCAACACTAGTTTGTTACAAATCAATCAATTAACTATAGTATGTAAACATATGGATCTTCGATCAAACATGCGTAATATACATCAATCTATCATCAACTAATACAAATACACACAAAATCGTAAGAATTATAACGTCTAACCATTCACAAGAAAACTTTAGCCTATCATAATGAATGAAGAACAATCAAAATCATAATCAACAATTGCAATAAAAGACATAATTAAGATATAAGTTGATAGACAAACCATGGATCAAAAGATATTGTTGATATGAATAAGACCTTCAAAGTGGCTAGAAAAACGCCTACTCAAACCATAAAATCGAACTATGGTTGGGGCTTAAAAAACCTAAGTTTTAGGGTTGTATCTATAGGTAAATACTGGAATGGGCTAGGCCAGGACGACCCGACGGTGTTAGGATTTAGGCCCGATGACTTTTATGGCTACTGTTCATATTCTTGTAAATTGTTTTGTCGCGCTCATGTAGCTTTTTTAAATCGTCAAAATCCGAGTCCGTATTAGAGAGTTATAACCAAAATACTATCTGGTAGCACGCGCGCAAATTTTGGCGAGACAACATCTGGTAAAGTGTGTGACGTCGTCCTATGTAGACTCCAAACTTTAACACCCCCAATTTACATTGCGCAGCGAAAATACACAATTGGGTGCTAAACACAAGTATCATCACACAAGATATATTTAACGAGTAAAAATGAGACGTTTACACATAAAATATAAATAAGATTTCACAACATTGTCTAAAACATAATTTTTCATCCCATAATATAGTACCAAAACAACATCAGAGTAAAGCGTTTAGTCCCCCTTGGATCTCGACCATCAAACCACAAAGTTTTAGTACAGTACACATGACATTAAACAAATTCTTCAAAATTAAAAGGGAAAGAAAATGTTTTAGACCACAACACGTCAAAAGCAAACCGACAACATCCACAGCAATGCTTCGCCATCTTTCACCTTCGATTACCTGAAACACATGCTTAAACGAATCAACAAAAATGTTGAGCGAGTCCATAGGTTTAACAAATCACATTTGAACACAAGAGGAAAATCAATCATAATCATTTAATAGAATTGCCGTGCACCCAATCTATATATAGGAAACTCATCTTATAGCCGAAGCTATACAATTGTATTTAAGGTCATGACACCGACCCTTTAACCACTTAGTCACCCACGCCAAATACCAGCATGACTAGATAAAACCATTGCCCCTCTAGGTTATTAGTTGCTAGATAAATACCCACATCTCATTCAACATAATTACCCCTCCAAGAGATTACTCAACGTACAACTCTTGACCGAGATAGGATGGTTAACCCCGTAGTACTACCATTTGAATAAACGGCTATTCCTAACTCACAACATCAAGTCAAAACATAGTTAATGGTTCATGAAATTAGGGTCTTTAGCAACAAGGTACTCAATATTCAAGGCAAGATTAGGAAACATTCGGGTCCAAACAATCAATCATGACTTGAGTTCACTTTATTTCAAATAGCATGTATCCCCCTCGCGGGTATTAAAAACATTTAGTAGCTAGCATGAAAGCGAGGCTACATACTCACCTTAGTATAAGAGACCTAGCAAGAGGATCGTCGATGATAAGTGATGCCCGTCAAACACGAGAACCGCAACCTATCAAATAAGGCGCGTTCATTAATAATAGACTCGAGTAATAAACCATACATGATAACATTAAACTCAAAATCATAAAATCACGACAAACCCGAAAAAAAACAATACAAGTGATACTATTATACTCTTCTAAATGTTTACTATATTACTCTATACTCTCGATAATAATCTGCCGGCACATACCAAATGTACTAGCTCATTTACCTCACTTAAAAATGTCAAAAGTTTATGAAACGACTCGAGGAACTCACTTACTATCTATGGAAATTCCTCCAAAAATTTCGTCAAAAGATTTTACTTCTAAGACTCCCTGCCCGACACATCTTTGAATTACAAAAACCGGACAGTTTTACGTCATCGACTAATACAATCATTTTGACTTCTCTAATCAACTTCATTTACAAAATCGACAATTAGGTTTGAAAATAGACTCACAACCTGGGGTTTACATGTTTAAAACAGCCCTTGACTCATTTTAAAACTCATTTTATAGTCCCCGATATTCGATCCAAATATCGACAACAACTTCAAATTGTGCCGATACTCGTCTCCCGATACACGAATAATCAAACTATCATAACTTCTTCCTCGTTTTGAGTTAGAAGCTCTAATTTACGTCAAAACGAAGATAATAAAAATCTCTATAACATTATCTTATTAGTTTAACAATAATGAAAACATAAGACATCCAAAAACAACCTCAACTCACTTCCCTAATTTACCCTTTAAAATCTCACATAAAATAACACTTTTAATCAATTCTAACCACTTTTCTACTCATCCTAATCCCCTAATATCAATATCTATCAACCCTAACACTTGTATAATTCATAAAAATAAAAACCCAAAATCAAAATCTACTTTCATCATCAAAACAACATGATCTAAACATGATCATAACTAGATCATCACATGCATGATCATCTAACACTCTCACCAACCCTAGTTCATAACAAAAATAAAAAACCTCATGCATGTTAGAAAATTTAGTATCATTAGAACCACCTTTTGATTTTAGGAAGTGGTCTTGTTTTAGTTTTGATAGATTCAAACTTGAAATAGCAAAATTTTGATGATCTTGGTGTGGTGGTGGTGACGGTAGAAGAAAAAGAAAAGGGGAGGTGGGATGAATTTTTGGTAAACTTGTTTTCTATGTGTTTTAGGTTAGGTAGAAAGTATATATATGGTAGGTGGAAGGGGTAATTTTTCCATTCTTGCATAGTTTTGGACCAAAATGTAAATAGTTAGTTAAAAAGCGGAAAATGACTATTAGTCAAATTTAAAAATATTCACGAGGCTCGGGTTTCATATAAATACTTCTCAAAAGTTAAAATGTATCATAAATATAATAATATCGTCTCCCGACTCGACTTAACACGCCATTAAAAAGAAAACATTGAAAACGTCAAAGCTCGAACAATCGACAATAAAACGTAAAATATTGGGCATCCGTCGACATCACGCTTGCTAATACTCATCATACTAGTTAAAAAGCAAAAATAAGTCTCCCAACATTGGTTTCAGCTTAAACCATCAAAAGCAAAAATCATTCAAGCTCATAAAAAATTTCAAAAATATTCGTAAAATAAGATTAGGCAATGACCTCGGTTTCAAGTTATCACATCCCCTCCTTCTTAAAGAGAGCGACGTCCTGACGCTTAACCCCTCTCAAAACAAATAAGGATACTTATCCTTAGAGAAGTCCTCACGTTCCCAGGTAAACTCAGGTCCACATCAAGAATTCCATCTCACTTTCACAATCGAAATCTTACTATGCTTCAATCTTTTAACTTCCTTATCCATAATTTCTATAGGTTCCTCTATAAAATGCAACTTATCATCAAGTTGGATTTCCTCCAATGGAATCACCAAATCCCTTTCTGCTAAACACTTCTTTAAATTAGACACGTGAAAAGTGTTATGAATAGCCCAAAGTTCATCCGGTAATTCTAACTTATAAGCAACCAATCCAATCCTTTGAATAATCTTAAAAGGTCTAATATATGCCGGGCTCAAATTTTCTCTCTTTCCAAAACGAATCACACCCTTCCATGGCGACACTTTTAGCATAACCATGTCTCCTACTTCAAATTCTAACGGTTTCCTCCTATTGTCAGCATAAATATTTTGTCTACTCCTGGCAGATAAAAAATGCTTCTTAATTTGCACAATCTTTTCAGTTGTCTCAAAAATCATTTCAGGTCCATTCAATTTACTCTCTCCTACATCACTCCAACAAACTGGAGATCTACACTTACGTCCATACAAAGTTTCAAATGGTGCGTCTTTAATACTAGCATGACAACTATTATTATACGAAAAACCCACCAATGGCAAATGTCTATCCCAACTATTCCCAAAATCTATCACACACGCTCGAATCATATCCTCTAATGTTTGAATCGTTCCTTCACTTCGTCCATCAGTTTCTGGATTATATGTTGTACTCAAACTTAACTCCGTTACCATTGCTTTTTGCAGAGATTTCCAAAACTCTAAGGTAAACCTACTATCACGATATGAAATTATTGACAAAGGCACACCATGTCGACAAACAATCTCTTTCACATACACTGTCGTTAATCTTTCCATACTATCTGTCTTCTTCATTGGTAAAAAGTAAGCAGACTTAGTCAATATATCTACAATCACCCATATCATACACAACCACTAGAAGTCCTTGGCAAACCTATTACAAAATCCATAGTAATTTTCTCCCATTTCCACTCAGGAATTTCAGGTTGCACCAATAATCCAGACGACTTCTTATGTTCAGCCTCTACCTTCGCACAAGTTAAACACTTATTAACATACTGAGCTATATATGCTTTCATATTCGGCCACCAATACACTTTCTTAAGGTCTTGATACATCTTGTACGCTCTAGGATGTATTGAATACTTGGGTTTATGAGATTCACTCATCACTAAATCTCGCACTTCTAAAGCACCTTCCTTAGACGGACACAATGGTAACCAAATCCTATTCTCAAAATATTTCATTCCATTCGGCCTTACTACAAACAAAGGTTTCAACATTCTACCCAGATTCTATGCCTCAACATTCTCTTCTTTAAAACCATTAGCTTGGGCTTTCAATATCATTTCTGTCAAATCAACACTTTTCATCATTACCAAAGCTCTAACTCTTAAAAACTTCTCCCTTTCCTTTCTACTAAGTGCATCAGCTACCACATTCGCTTTACCAGGGTGGTAACGAATCTCGCAGTCATAGTCACTCAGTAATTCTACCCATATTCTTTGTCTCATATTCAATTCTTTTTGATCCAAAATATGTTACAGACTCTTATGGTCAGTGAACATCACACACTTGGTTCCATACAAGTAGTGTCTCCACAGCTTCAAAGCAAAAATCACGGCTCCAAGTTCTAAATCACGAGTAGTATAATTCTCTTCATGCTTCCTCAATTGACTTGACGCATAAGCTATCACTTTCTCCCTTTGTGAGACGCATCACAATACACTAAAAAATATTCAGATCCTTCTGGAAAAGACAAAATCGACGCAAAACACAATTTATCCTTCAGCGTATTAAAAGCAACTTACTCTTCTGAACCCCATTCAAATACTCGATTCTTTTCAGTAAGCTTGTGTTGGAAATAAGTTTTTCGTATTAAGAAAGTCTCAGTCACTCCAACAATATAGTTATAGGCTCGTAGTATAAGTTTAATTGTTATTTACATTAAAAAAAAACAACCGCCGTTGACTAAGAAACAACAATCCAAGCAATTGAAGAAGGCTTTACTGCAAAGTAGAAGGGAGACGGGAGGTAGTGGATCGAAACTGACAAAGGAAGTCGAGTTGCCTGACATAGCTGAATTTGGAGAACCAGATGATTACGAGGACGAGCCAGTTCAAGATGAAGAAGATGATCAACAATACGGACATCACGCTACGTTCATTGATGCTATTCAACCAGACAACAGATACAGGGAACATCCACAAGGAAAAGAGTGTTACCAAATCCTCGTCCTTGTCAGATCCAGTAGGTAAGTACTTGAACCTTGACTATCTCGAATCTGAAGTTACTAATACTGATCTTTCAACAAACCCGAACATGGTAAATATCCCTGTAACTGAGGCCACGACATCATTAATCAGCACCATTGTGACCACTCATGTCACCCCTTCACAACCAACCGCTCATCCAACACCATTGCTGGCACTTCCACCCGTCACCACAGATTTTATGCAAATCATCGAACAACGCTTGAAGGCTCAAGAGGATAAGACTATTCTAGTTACAGAGCAATTAGAATCTTCAAAGATAGCCTATGCAAAGGAACTCGCTAGCCTCCGTGAAGAATTAGCAAGCAAGAAAGATTTTGAAAAAGAAATCGACCGGCTTCGAAAAGAATAAGCAAGTCAGCAAGTCTAGAAGCTAAAGCAGAAAGGAAGCAAGCATG
Organism: Glebionis coronaria; assembly: GCA_025667525.1. Taxonomy (NCBI): domain Eukaryota; kingdom Viridiplantae; phylum Streptophyta; class Magnoliopsida; order Asterales; family Asteraceae; genus Glebionis; species Glebionis coronaria. The sequence continues at coordinate 686,621,627 of CM046874.1, forward strand.
AATTGAACGTCTTAGTCTACTAACGAGGAGATGCTTGAATTCAAGTTAACTTGATCAATCACTACTAATCTATACTACATCCAATGAAAATATTTAATGTGACTTTTTCTTGCGGAAGATTGAGAAATATGTTGATCGGAACAAGTCTATCAAGAGTGGGAATTGTAGAGCAACATTAACTCCAATCGGCACACAAGTCAATACTCCTATTGGTGCAAGCATCCATGGTCTTTGGTCACAAAAGACTAGGAACAAGATTGCCCCAAAGGCTATCATTATGGCAGTTGCAGAGATGAATAATGCCAAAAGACCAATAATCAACCGTCTTGGTAAAATGACCAAGAAATCTTTTTCGGTGTAGCGTGTAGTAAGGATTGATAAGAACACTAGAAGTGCCGTAGCAGCTGAGAATAGCGAGACTGCATCCATCGCCGCAAAGATAATGAAGACAATTTTTTTTCTAAACAATGGGATGCCTGTGTCTTGATTGCTCCCACCTGGTACAGTAATTGCTGCTGCAAATACAATTGTGACGATTAGTGCCGCAGTAATGCTGCATGATTCAGCTGTGGTTTTCATCCACTGTTCACCTTCCTTCAACAAATCCGCGTGTTCCCTTGTAAATACCATTGCTGGTGTCTCATCAACTGCATTCTTTTTTGAACGGTATGTAGGCAAGAGGAGCTTATACACTTCCTGTAGAATTCAAGCAGTTATACTTGATGCAAGTAAAGAGCAAAAAAACGTATATGAGTATTCATAATTTATCTGAGATATACCTCGCGCCATTGGAGCTCTCGTTGTAGTTGCAGTGCTGCACCTCTTGTACGACTGAGTACAAATGGAGGTGCTAATCTTCCAGCCAAGTGCAAGAGATTGTTCGTGGAGGAATCCGTCATTCGTATATAAGAGAATCGACCCTCAATGCGGGGATATAAATAGTTGTATACTTTTTCCGAACGGTTTGTTATTGCAAACTGAATAACGTTATGTCCTTCTTCATTAATATAGTTAAGTGCAGCTTCAGAACTTGGTACAATCACTTCCACAACCTCATGAGCACCTTGACGCACAGCCTCAAAAATTGGCCTTTCGTGTTTGCTATTGTAGGACTGGTATTTATTCTCGATTGCCATTTTATCTCGTATCAGGTGCAAAAGCTCTTTTGCTTCTTTGTATTCCCTTTTCCTCTTCTCTATATTCTTGATTGGACCCGCTGCAATTTATGCATTTTAGTTACAATACAATGAAGTGGACGCTATTTCAATTTTGCATTGCAAAACCGATGGCGTGGTCAGTAGATTAACTGTACAAACTCTTACCTATAGTTGCTAAAATATTCCACAGATAGAAATACATCAAAAAGAAGGGGAAACTAAGTGCCAAAATTAGGAGACAAATCATCTGGTATATTGGATACAGTAAACCGATTGGGGCTGCACAAAAAAGGAGGTCGTTAGAAGATGTTATTCAAACTAGTTTCAAGTATATCGACTGATCTGAATGTTGCATTTATGGATATCAGAAGCTTTACAAAATAGTATTATCACAATTTCTGGCAACAACCAGCTGCAATACATGTTCTTAGAGCTTCTCATGTCCCATATGATTTGTACAGCCCTTTTGTACAAAAAATTAGACGAATTGAACAGTAAAAAAAAGCATCTCTTGACTATTTTCTCTCGGACATTGCTTGAAGCTGCAAGAAATACGTGTTAGCATCACCTTGAAGGGAGTAAATACATGTGTTCAGTTATTTTTGCAGGCGTTATATCAAGGGAAAAACGTTTGTTTATAAAATAAAAAATACTTACATGGATCAACCAATGTTTCCCAAAAGCCTAGCTCATTCGGAAAGGCCATAGCCATTGCCATCAAAACCTGGTCATCTTTCATAACCAATTCAGGATATATATTGGCTAATGACAATGCTAAATCTGCAAGAGAATTAAAAATATATTAATATAAATTCGTATGTCTAGATTTTGATCACTGGTTACGATAACTACTCACCATATTGTTTCCTGAAAATTGCATCAACGAGTATAGCTATACCAGTTTGAACATCCTTACGTGGATAGCTTTCTAGAGGATAATGTCTCCCTTCTTTTTCATGGACTTCCAACAGATACACATATGTACTGAACTTCATATTGTGAAATGCCGTATGCAATGGTAGGTGTCCTTTATGGCTGTCAAGGATTATCAACTCTTTCCTTTTTTTAACCAACAGTTCGGCAGCATATCTGTTGTCAAAGAATGAGGCAATGTGAAGTGCTGTGAGACCATTTGAATTAATCGTTTCAATTTGTTCTCCATCTTCTATGAAGTTGAGCAATTTTTCAACAAAATAATTATGTCCTTGTGCAACCGCTATGTGAAGCACTGTGTTGCCATAATCGTCCAGACCTTCTATGAATGCTTCTTTATGGTTTTGCAATATGGCTTTTGCTTCCCACCACGTCCCTTTAAGTGTAGCTTCCACCAACTTTCGGCTGCGAGAGGTGTCGGTGGATGATCCTAGTTCGATTTTTATATCTTCTAATACAGGCATTATGTGATCATCTGATGGATTGGAAACTGCAAATTATACCAAAAATTTAATCAAATTCTTGCCTGGCTTCTACTTTTTGCAATTATAAATAATTAAAATGGAGTTTATCTCTTAGTGGTGGCATACCTTGTTGATAGAGTAATTCGGGATCATTGAGGTATTCTATACCGTTCCAAACATCTGATGCGGATTCCAATTGCACGACACTTTTTAGCACTTCTTCTTTTATGGAACCAAATATCCAACCTTTGAGAAGGATTTCATATTGTTTAGCCATGTTGACACTCTTAGCCCCTGGCCAAGGCCACTTCTGATCAAGTTCGACAATACCACGCATCTTTTGACTCTCCATGAGACATAACATCTGAGCCTTCCACATAGCGTAGTTGCGTGGGCCTGAAAGCTTCTCAGTAACAAAGTTGAAGACATTAACATTTGATGCGAGCATAAACATCAACTCTTCCCGTTGTTCAGAAACATCAATAGCTTTCAGTGAATCAGCCATATTCATTGACTTATTACTAACTGTGCGTTAGTTGTAGTTGTAGATGTAGATGTCTGTTGTTGTATAAGATTTATCACACTCTGATTGACTAATGGTTCACAGGAAGCTAAGTCTTATATAGAAAACTATTGGTTACTTGTTCACACCCTCCTCCCCTAATACGACGTCTCACCTAGCTAGTCTAGAGGCATCGACGTGTTAATGAAAAAATAATGAAGTAGTGACACACTTTTCTAACGTCAGCAATTGCTCAGCCTAAAGAATACTAACCAACCAGGAGTGCAATGTCTGTATGAAACCTAGCCTGAAATGGAAACATTGAAATTTGATGCTTCGCGCAGAAAGATCAAAATTCCTCGACGAATCAGCCATCAGTATATGTTGGCTTCATTAAGATACCAAATAACCTAGCTACTTAATGATAGTTTCTCATTCTATCTCAACATTATAGTGCACATTTTTTTTATAATGTTTCAAAATAACTGTTCACGTTTCATATTAACCGATAAAAAGGCTTTACTTGGGGAATATTATTCTATTCGATTTGTTGAAAATGTAATAATCTTAATTTTGTTAAATTGCGTATTTTTGTTTCATGATAAATAATTTCGAGAAGGTTTAGTTTACTTAACATCTTTGACTAGGTAAATGATGTGAAGTTTGAACTTGAAGGTTATAGTAGTCTACTAGTCTTGACTCTTAAATACAAATCAATCACTCAGTCCACAGCCTCCACATATTCAACTGCATGTGGCCCATTTAAGAGGTCACGAGATGCATGCATAATTGAAAAATCATGTCTGGTGTGATACCAAATTGATAAATACATTAGCATACAGAGAAAACTGAGATATCAACGTATGCAATGACCCACCCTGCTCAACTCAGCAATATATCTTAAAATATTCACGGTTGTTTATATACAAACCAATCAGGTACTCAGGGACAGGGACTCGGGGACGAACATCCGTTGAACTGTAATACTATAAACATGTTTTGATGAAACGTGTGCAATTAGCATACATTCACGAAAAATTAACATTTTTTTTTTTTAAATTAACACTGCACAAAAAAATTTGTAAAATTATGGACACCGAAGAAAATCTCCATGATTCCGTCCCTGAGGGACTCGATATATAAAACTACATACTTGGTTTTAGCCATTCATACTATACATGTGAACAAGATTTGTGATAATATATACTATGAGTAGTTTAAATTTCTAATTTTTTTTTAACAGCTGTAGTTTAAATTATTAGTTTAACATGGAAGTAAACTCTTGTTGAACAAGGCTGTTTGTACAGGAGCTTAAACAATTTCTAAGGGGACCTACCGGTAAGATATCTTAAAAATCTCAGAAACATTTGCTTAGCCCTCGATGGATGAACATTTTTCAGGATTGTTTGGATGATCAAGGAAAATCCAAGATATAACCACGAGAATGCCAGTTAAACCACGTACACTGGAGCCAAAAATTCTCGCCTTTCTTTTATAACCAGAACAAGGATATTTCTATAAGTTCTTGGTGTTTGTTTAAGCTAAGATTGCTAAGTCCTGTATGTTAATCAGGCTATGACGTCCATGCTTAATTTTTGAGTTATAGCTTATTATAGTTGAGGAAGGAAATTGACCTAAAAGTATATGAGAATCTAAAATTGTTATTGTTATATGAGGGTTTGTTTTTTTAAAGGTAAAGGTAAGTAGTCAGTGATTCGAGTTCACAACGACATCTAATAGGTAGTATACATGTTTCGAACCTTCGTATTAGGGGATAAACCCACTCATGCTTATATTTATTTGTGATGCGTATTTTCTTTTAAAGAAATTATCCTATCAACTTATTTATAAAACTCGATCTACCTATAGACACACTAACGAGCAGAGAACTCGATCGTGTTGTTGATTATATGATTGCTAAATTGCATTAAGCCTAGTGGTCTAATTGGACAAAAGAGATGTTTGTCATGTAGTATAGTGGCAATCAACTAAAAAGAAGAACCCAAGCAATTATCATAATATACTGCAATTCATTAAAATTACTAACTTAAGAGATATGTTATGCGTATGTTAAATATGGTTTGCGCTCCTAACTACAACAACAAGGGACTCAATGTAAGGAGCATACTACTTAAATTATCAGATATGTTCACTCGTACATCTAAGACTTACTCATATGGTCAAGTCTAAAACTATTGCCTTATCCTTGTAAACTGTAATTTCACCCTAGTTCTGTTATGAAATAAGTATCTAAGATAACACTACTAATTGCACATTGGTCATGTCAACTAGTCTCGCGTTCTAACAAAAAACAATGAATATAAAGGATCGTCCTAATGGTCATCAAAATGGTCCATCAAGATTGGTCATCTATGGTCAATGTAAGGTCATACACTACCTTATATCACAATTTCAATCAAAACACAAGTATCTCAAAATATACTACAAAAGTTATAACGGTGCAATAAAATTAAAACAACTAACATGGTAAGGACAAGAATTAAACATAATAAATAAAAATACTCCAACAAATTAAATAAACCAAAATAATCATACCATTAAATTGGATATAAAAAGATGAAGTACAATTACATATGTTGCATAATTATCGCTCTTGATCTCCTAGCCAAATGTCGGGGAAACCCCGAAAGATTCGCCCCTACCGAAGCTACAAACCTTCGCTTACTCCTTGTTTGATGCGTGTCAACCACAAAACGCAGAATGTTGATTGGAGTTAAATGGGCTGATAATGCCTCTATTTATAGTGCTCGTCACATCTACGGTGTAGATGAAATTATCATCTATGTTGTAGGTCTTCATATATGCAATTTCTCGATTTGCATAGTTATCTACGGCTTAGACCAGACAATCACCTACGCTGTAGGTATTTCTTTCAAACCCGTTTGACGTGTTGCTAACAATAACATCTACGGCGTAGGGCCTTGTAACCCTCTACGTCGTAGGTCTTCAAATCTTGTATTTATTCGTCCGACCAACTTGTCTTTTCCATCTTTAGTCATATTTGTCATTTACGGAGTAGACCCAAAATCTACGACGAATATCCATCTTTATCCGAGCATCTTTACACGTCATTCCATAAATAGCCATATTTGTCATTTACGGTGACACTAGCTCCGTGTACATCGTAGGCTCTTCGATCAATAAACTTTCCTTTTTGGCACCGAATCATCTACGTTGTAGACCATTGTACCATCTTCGCCATAGTTCTTTTGAAATATTCGCTTTTGGCACTTTTTTCGTTTTTTGTCAGTTGCTCGCTTTTACCAGCAAATCATAAAATAAACTTTTTTTGCAATATTTAGTCTTGTTAATCCCATAAACGAGCATAATGAAGCGATATCGATGCTAAAAACATTTAAGTATTTGAAGTTATAAAATATCCCTCCCATTTAAACTAACAGGTCTACTTGAGGACAAGTAGAACTCAAATGGGAGGGATATTTGATTCCACAATTTAAATGTTTGATAACTTTTAAAACCATTCATGTGTAAAGATACCTAAGCTGAATACCTGACAAACTAGTATTTCCTACTCACTCAACTCTCATTATAGTCTAATTGTAATATTGGGTATTTGCGTAATTGCTTAGTCATAGCAAGGTATCAGTCACAGGCTTAGAATGTACATAAATCTACGCACATATAGGGATGTGAGATAACGGGTTACTCACACAAGCTTAAGGGTTAAGTAGTCATTACCAATACCAGGTTCCAAAAAGGTGCCTATCCTCATGTACTATGGTCAAATTCATGAAAGAAACACACGAGCATGTACTTTTCCTATATCGAATAAGAAAAGGGTAAGACAACAGGGTTGGATATTATAACAACCCACTATTTTCAACAATGTACATTACTTTATGATATATGTATGTCATTGTTTTGGGAAATGTTTGCTTTATTTTATGTTATCAACTATGTGCATAACTTACATAGCAAAGTAAACGGGCACACGCAACCTGCAAACATTGCTTCCATGTAAACATTACAATATGTCAATTCTATGTTCTAGTATCAACATTTCCTCATATGTTATTTATTTAACATACCATTTATAATGTTTATTATGAAATAAACATATTACATTAACGTTTATACCAAAACCCTAATTTTATGAAATGTCTTTATACAAGACACATGTAAAAGTTATCAAATCATGTGTAAAAAATACAATAGCATATATTTGAATATATTTTCCCTCCAAAAACATAAAAAAACTCCTTAAAGCTCAATGTGCAACCCTTTAATGCATAATATTTAAAATCAACTATTTTTCTTCTAAAACCACGTGTTACTAGAATAACATTTAAGTTATATTTTCATACTAGATCATAGTGAAACCCACCTAAACCCATGATACAAGTCATTAATGCATAAGTATACAAATTATGCATATTCCACCCAAAACCATTTCAAACTTGTACAACCTTTTAAACTAACTTTACAAACACCTAAAGCACAATGTTTAAACGCTAAACTCATCCTAGATTAACACTAAACACTAATATATACCTTAATCACAAGATTCTAAACCTAGTTATAAACCCTAATGCAATTCATATACATGTTATAACCAAAGTTAAACCTATAAACCACTATGATGTACCTACTTAGCATCTTAAGCAGCTTAATCACCGCCGTATAAGCAATTCCATCACCTCCTTGTCACCAACTTGTCACCCTCCCCCCTCTCATTCTTTTCGTGGCTTTCAAAACACCACACATCTAATCCTATCTAGTTTTCTAGATATGCATACTCATCCATAGCCTTCCTAAATCGCCAAGCTACATCTTTACACCTTTCATGTGTAAAACCCAAAAATTTGAAAATTTGAATTTTTCACTTTATTTTATGGATTTTGAAAAGAACCAAAGGTAGAATAAAAGAATTTAGAAATAAAAAACTTAGGTTATGATTTTTGGAAATGATGGAAACATAGCATAAGATAATAGAAGAAAAAAAACTTTCTATAAATAGAAATCCGGTTTTAGGGTGTTTATTACACGAAAAATATTTTATTTTTTTATAGTCTAGTTATTTTAGGAAGGAAGTGGATGTAAACACAATAATATCTTTGAAATTTTAAGTATGGTTTATTTTAAGAAAAAGGTGTTAAATATTAAGACATGTTTTCTCTTTTATAGAAACAAATAAAATTAATACATATTCTCTTTTGTGTTAACGAGATTGAATCAAGTAAAACAAGTAGAGAAAATTTGTGTTGGTGATAATCTAAGTGTTATTCGGAATTTACACTTAGAACAAAGAACAAAACAAAACACAATGTAGATCAAACTTTCACTTTGTTAATAATCGATTGCGTACAATGAAAGTGTAAAACGTATATCAACAACAAATCCTAAAACCTCCTTTTATAACATAAGGAGTCTTGAACAATAATCTACTCATCAGCTATTCTTGGAAAAGATAAATATAGAAAATACAATATTGATCATATCTTTTTAAACATGCAAAACGTGTTGACTAAGTAGTTGTCTTGTGAGCAGGATTTCCTTTGTCAGCGCCTTGATATCTCTTGTCAGTGTTCAATCTGTCAACGCTTCATTTGCTCTTGTCAGCGTCCAAAATCCCTTTGTCAGCGGGTGAGTGACTTACCTAATTTTATTCCCAACAATCCTCCTCTAAACTTGATATTTACTTTAATATCAAGTTTCTAAATAAAAACAAAATACAAGAGAGGATTCTTACAAATTAAACCTACTCCTTAATCTAAGCATATATAAACCTTAAAAAGTCCATGTTAATGTCACTGGTGTAATCAACTTCAAGCTTGGTGCAGACCAACTTCTTCAACAAATCTTGTGATAGAGGATATTCTTGATCTATCAAAAAGTATTCTACAAATTTAGTAGTACTAAGATGGTAAACACCAACAGCTTAATGCAAATGCCACTTCAACTCACTCAAATCATCCAAATCCAACCACACTGGATCAGCAACATCATGGGCAAACATTCTTCTAAATGTTGTCCAGATTTTTATTCAATTCAATGATGAATGAGCTTCAGTCTCATAGTTCTCCTTCATTGAACATCAAAGAGTTTCCATATCTTTTTTTTTGTATACCTAGGTTTCCGACTCGACATTGCGAGCCGACTAATCCCAGGGCGACTACCCTTTTGGATAGCCCGGAGTCGTCGCAGGTGAACCTCCGTGGCCACCCCCAAGTGTACACACCTAGTGAGGTTTGAACCCTTGACCTCTTGTTTGAGAGTCAAGGACCTTACCACTAGGACACTTGGTGGTGGTTAGTTTCCATATCTTTTTATCCATGCTAGCAAACAAAGAAACCAAAGAGGTAAAAGTGTGTACCTTATCACCAGCCCTGATTATCTTCCAAAATCCAATAGAATCTTCTTCATACTTGATGACCGGATTCTTGAAGTCTAAAGGCACAACAGCAACTAAATCAGAAGCCACTAATAGAGAAAGCACCATATTCTTCTTCGAAGTTTCTTCACTTGGGTTCACTTGGTCAAGTTCTGAAAACCTCAACTCAAACCCTTTCTTCACTTGTTTAGGCACAAGCAATGCCTTCTTAATCTTTAACTCCTCCTCTATCTCTTTCTGTCTTTCCACAGAATGTATCCTAAATGTGTTTGCTTCACACACAAACTATCAAATAGGATAAGCAAAGTACTCCAACTGTTCAAAAGAAAGCTTCCTTAGTTTTGAGTAAGTCCATCTAGTTTGGTGGCACCTAAGAAGCATGTAGTAAAGCTCTCTTCTGGATGTCTTGTTCTCAAACAGCACTCTGTTTGCCATGTGTTCCAAAATGATCTTACAACCACTCTGAACTCTCAACAAAATCTCCAAACCCCAAATCTGCTTTGTTAATGTCATGTCTGGATTTTCTGTGCAGGCTTCTTCCAATTTGAAATACATAGTAGAGACATGGGGAATATCAAATCTGCTTTGTTAATGTCTTGACTGGCCACCTTCAGCGAGATTGCAAGAAGGGCACTACTGCGAGTACATCAGGTCATGCTCACAAGAAACCTGATGCATCCGGCCGTGTCTTCGCAATTACACAGGATCATGCCACTAAGATACCATCACTGGCATATTATTCATGTTTAGACATGTAGTGTTCGCTATGTTTGATACAGGCACGACACATTCAGTAATATCTACCATGTTTGTTTCATGTATTGCTATGGCACCTACATTACTTGATCATGTAGTATGTATATCCACGCCTATGAAAGACTCCGTTCATATTACTCATGTATATAGAGATCTTCCTCTATAGTTGATGATAAGATCCATTCTGTTAATGCACTTCCTTTGGACATGTGCGAGTTCGATATGATTCTGGGTATGGACTGGTTAGCAGCATACCGCGCTACCATTGACTTCCATTCATATTGGGTTATATTTGGCGATATTCATGCTCCTGAATTCATTCATCATGGTTTCCACTGGGAAAATTTGTGCAGATCAATTCTGCTTTACAAGTACGTACCTTGTTATCTCAAGGCTGCAAAAGTTTTCTAGCTATCATTCATGACACGACTTCTGATGTTCCTTCTATCCATGATCAACCGATTTTTTCCGATTTTCTGATGTATTTCTTGAAGAACTTCCAGGAATACCTCCTATCCGCGAGGTTGAGTTGGCATTGAACTTATTCCGGGAGCTGAACCTGTCTCAAAAGCTCCTTATCCCATGGCCCCCATTGAGTTAAAGGAGTTGAAAGATCAGTTACAAGAACTGTTGGAACGCGGTTTCATTTGCCCAAGTGTATCACCATAGGGTGAACCGGTTTTGTTTGTCAAGAAGAAGGACGATGAAATGAGATTATGTATCGACTACCGTGAACAGAACAAGATCACTATTCGTAATCGTTATCCTCTTCCACGTATTGATGATTTATTTGATCATTCCAAAGTTGATTTACGATCCGACTACCACCAGTTGCAAGTGAAAGAGAAGGATATCTCCAAGCCTGCTTTTCGTATGCGTTATGGTCATTATGAATTCGTGGTTATGCCTTTTTGGTCTCACGAATGTTCCAGCTGTATTTATGGACTTGATGAATTGAGTTTCTCATGAATTCTTAGACAAGTTCGTCATTGTGTTCATTGATGACATCCTAATCTCTCTAAGTCTAGAGAAGAGCACGAGGATCATCTTCGCACTGTTCTATAGATTCGTCGATAGGAGAAATTGTATGCTAAGTTTGTCCAAGAGTGAATTTTGGTTGAGGGTGTTACCAAATGGCCGAGACCGATGTCTGTGACTGAAATACATAGTTTTTTGGAGTTAGCTGGTTATTATCGCAGATTTGTTGAAGCTTCTCACGGTTGGACTTACATTTGACTAAGCTTATGCGTAAGGGTGAGAAATATTGTTTGGAATGATGAACAAGAGAAGAGCTTTGAAGAACTTAAACAGCGTTTGGTTTCCACGCCTATCCTTACTCTACCATCTGGTACATGTGGATTTCAGATTTACAGTGATGCTTTTAAGAAGGGTCTTGGTTGTGTACTCATGCAACATGGGAAAGTAATTGCCTATGCCTCACGACAGCTAAAGCTCTATGAATTGAATTATCCTACTCATGATCTTGAGTTAGCGGCCATAGTCTTCGCACACAAGATTTGGGAGGCACTATCTTTATGGCGAGTCATGTGACATCTTTACCGACCATAACAGCCTCAAGTATATTTTCACTCAATGAGAGTTAAACATGAGACAGAGACATTGGTTGGAGCTGTTGGAGGATTACGATACCAACATTCAGTACCATCCGGGTAAAGCCAATGTAGTGGCTGATGCTCTAAGCAGATAATTGGGCATGATAGCTGGTATCAAGGTAGAGGAGGAAATTGTCCGCGACCTTGAGCGTTTGGAGATTGAGCTATGTGTACGTGGACATAGTAATTTCTGGGCTAGTCTAAGAGTTGAACGAGACTTAATTTCTCGAATTAAGGCAGCTCAGAAGGATGACGGCGAGATATGGGCAATCGTTTAGAACATTCATCAGCAGACCGAGTTCCGCGTTGATGATGACGGCATTGTATGGAAGAGTACTAGGTTATGTGTTCTAGAGGATCCTACACTAAGAAAGGTCTTGTTGACCGAGGCTCATAGTTCTCAAATTTCTATTCATCCGGGTTCTACAAAAATGTATCATGATCTCAAACAACATTTTTGGTGGAGCAGTATGAAGCAAGATGTAGCTACTTTGGTATCTAAGTGTTTGATTTTCCAGCAGTTTAAGATAGAGCAACAACGTGCTAGTGGTTTATTACAGCCATTAGAAATTCCCCAATAGAAGTGGGACAAGATCTCCATGGATTTTATTACCGAATTACCACAGACTCAGGGAGACATGATGCTATCTGGGTTGGTATCGATTGTTTGATCAAGTCTGCACATTTCCTCCCTATCCGTAAGGATTATGCAGTTAGCAAGTAGGCAGGGATATTTCAGCAAGAGATTGTACGATTACATGGTACTCTATCAGAGAGCATGTCAGATAGAGATTCACGTTCACGTTCATGTTTACGTTCACGTTCATTGTGACAACCGTGGTTTTGGGTTTGTCACTTGGTCTTACTATTAGGTTATTTTATGTGTGCTTACTTGAATTGTGTGTTTACGTGTTTATTTTGTGTGAACGAGGTTGGTGTGGTTATCGTTTATGAGTATAGAGTACTCATAAGTAAATCGAGGAACGGTTATTTCATGTTCATGAGCTCACAAGTGGTGACTATGAAATGAAAATGACGATATTGTGGTGTTTACGTATACGTATAAGTATTATAGTAATAGTATTTTTTTTTAGGATTTACGGTTTAGCATTTAGAGGTCTCGGGTGAGGTAATTATCCATATGAATATTTTTCGGGATGGTTTTAAGTCATTTAGGACTTAGTTATAAAGTTTATTTCAAAATTTGAGATTTTTTATAAAAGTGTATATTTTACGTCTTTTACGGTAAAACGCGTAAATTTGACTAGTTTTACGGTTTTGAGGTTTTGGAAGCTTTAGGAGCTGAAATAAATTAAGGAAAATTAAGGTAATATTATTAACATAATAATAAATAATAAAAATAAAATAAAAACGAATTTATTGGGTGTTTGGGTCGGTTTAGACGCACCAAAGAAAGAGAAAAAGGGAAAAAGGGAAAAAAAAGTTGGGTGTTATACTTGGACTAGGATTTTATGTACACACTATATAAGGTTATCTAATAAAAAAAACATAAATCCCTGGAGACAAAGAAAAACTCGTGGGTTTCATAGAGGAGAATTAGGGTTCTTCAAAAAAATTAGGTTTTCTTCATCTTCCATTGATTTAAGGTAAAAACCTTCATTAACCTTTTTAATTAAATTATTTTTATGTTTAATTAATCATTCTTATGATGGATTAAGGGTTAGGGTTTATATAAAAACAGTAGATTAATGATATATTAATCATAATATGATGATCATATAATCTAGGGCTTGTATTAGAAGGGTTATAGGTGATTAATTAGATCAATTTGTTTAGAACCCGTTTTTAAAAACTGGGCAAAATTTTGAGTCTATTGTTTTGATCATATCTCAAGTTCTACGAACATTCAAGATGCGATCAAACTAGCCCTGCATAGATAATTGAGTTGGCTCTCTAAATCAAGAAACGAGACCTAAATTGGAGGTCGGGAAGTTGGTCAAAAACAGGTTACAACAGTCGGAGGTCAAAACAGTTTTTGAATTCAGCCTGTTTTCTTTTTAAGTTTTGGGTTGTTCGGGGTACTTAGGGTTGCATTGGGATCTTCTCACGAACATGAGAGATGGTTTATATATTGTAGTAAGGATCTGCACTTGGGCTAAGATTGTGGTTTAGGGTAAGACCCTCTAATGGTAATGAACTTTTCATACGTTTAAAATCAAAGAATTCTGGATAGGTAGCAATATATACACATATATCTGGGCCTTAACAGTAGCTTTAAGGTTAGGGCAAGTGGGAGGTTTTAGCTAACATGTATAAAAGTGTGAATATTCCTTTTACAGAAAACATGGGTATGTTTAAGTGGACGTTTGACTTAAAGTTTTGAGACCTAAAACTGGGACTGTTTTGTGTAAAATTATGAACGGGATAGCTATTAAACTTAACCAAGTTAGGGACTTGTTAAGGAAGGGTAATGGGGTAATTAGAGCTTAACAATGAGGTAATTATACGGGAATAGACTAGATTTCCATCATAGGTTGATGAGCCATCTTAGTGAGTGGTTCGTGTATTGATTTCGTGTTTTTGGTTTGTTAGCTTGTTGCTAGTGCGAGGACTTGTGAAGAAGCTATCAGGTGAGTTTCAGAGTACCATATTTAATATTGATTTTGACTTCCAGATGGGATGAAAGAGACACTGTGTTGAGTTATTTTCTAAATTGATGCTGTGAATGTGTTTGTGATTTGAGATGGACTTGTGTGTACATTATGTGATTAACTACTATGTGATTTTTGATTATGTATGATTTGGATCGGGGGACACGTGCCGTCTCAGTTATTGTGGTTTGACAAGGTAGTGGCCTTGGGATAGTTACATAGTGTGATCATCTATGGTACCATGTTGTTTGGCAAGGTAGGAGCCTTGGATTTTGGTTTGGAATGATTGATCTTGAATGCTAGTTGTTAATACATAATTGTAGCACATTGTCCATATGTTATTGTGTTGATGGTTGTTATTCACAGCTTGTAATTGATTTAGCGTTGGAGTCTAAACCTATGACTCTCACCAACTTTATGTTGACATGTTTTAGTGTCTCTTTCAGGTGATACTATGGTTAAGCATGAGAACATAAGTGGCTAGGATTGGAGAAGCTTAGGAATGCATATAGAAGGAGAATCCCCGTTCCCTTCTTAGTTTTTATTTGTTCTTTTAATAAGTGATACTGTGGCACACATATATTTGTTTGGTTATGTTATTTGTTTGTCTTGGGTAAGCGGTAGGACTGCTACCTACTTACCTAGACTCCTGAGTCTGATGAGATATTGTCATGACTTTGTGTCTCCATTTTATGACATTTCTTATTTCATATAGTTATCTCTATAGACACGCCATGTTGTGATGATATCCATACGTCGCGCCCCATATTCCGCCATGGTGGGGTGTGACAAAATGGTATCAGAGCCAGGTTATAGAGAATTAGGTTGCCTAGTCGTGTAGCCTAGTCTATAGCTTAAGGGTCCCTGCATATAGGCGTCATAGGAGTATGTGTGCATTTTATAGTAATTGATGTGTTTGAATATTATTTTCGCAGTATTTGTTAGGTTATGAACTACTATGGTTCATACTTAACTACATGTTATTTTCTTTACGAGTTTTGATTAGTGCGGGTGGAACCATGGTCGTATACGCTAGTCATTGTTGGATTTCGCTTAATTATGTTTTCATGTTCTTTATACATTTTGAATTTTGTCTACGCTAGTTCAGCTGGACTACGAGTTTATGTGTTTCGTGCATTGGCTATGTTATTTTAATACATGGGGTTTTGGATCTTATCTTGTGTGGTTATGTGCTTGTGAGTTGTTGGATTATGTGTTATGTGTAGTATTAATTTCTTATAAGTGTCATCATAGGAGGGAGTACATTGGTGAAAGGGAACATGTATAATTATGGAGGCCTACATAATTATATATGTGTCACAACACCACTGAACTTTCAAGTATGATTGCATGAAAGAGAGTTAATACATGCTTGTATAGTATATGTTGGATGGATTTGAGTGTATGTACGCTTATGCCTATGTATGTAAAATTATTTTCTACCTACCGGTTGTATTCTTGGGATGGTTGCTAGCTCGTTTCTTTTTGAGATGTTCAACTTCTGTAGTAGCGCATTTCTCGGGTCCTCATTTCACGTGTTTGTTTGTACGGTACTTTTGGCGTGAAGGATTTTGAGATGGTGGAGATTTCTTTTTGGGGTAACGATGTCTTTTGTTTCGAGTTATACATGGTAAAAAAATAGAACTTGCAAATTGAAAAAAAAATAGTTGTTTGTAGTCGATGAAATAAGGAAGTATCGGGATCATGTTTCAAATAAGGTGGAATATAAATTCTTCAACATACAAGCATGACTCGGTTATTTTAAAATATTTTGGTTTTGATCACCTAAAGTTATTGTTCTTAAGTTAAAACTTTTGTTCTTATTTAGTGAAATATGTTAAAATCATGTAATTAATAGAGTTTTAATTTTCTGGAATTAAAATAAATTAGGTTCTAGTTTTGGTAATTAATGGGGGGTTTTAGGGTTTAAAAATCTTTTTTTTTGGTATAAATCGGAGTAGGCAGAAACTGTCGCTAAACTGTCAAAATATGTCGCTAACTGTCAAAAACTGTCGCTAATGCCTAGGCAGATTTTGAGAAAAATCGTTTTGGTCATAACTTATTCGTTTTTAAAGGTTTTTGGGTGATTCAAAAGCCTAAAATTATGTACTCGGAACATACTTTTCAAATATTCAGAAAGTTTCGTAATTGGAAGTCAGTAGTTTGGTCGAATTAATTGTACAAGTGTTGAGTTCAAGGTTAATTTTCGGACAACATGGTTTAAACTCGTGTTTTGGGTATTTTGCGGTAATGAACACTTGAGAGTTATTTAGACCTTATTATACGTGGTTATATTTTGATGAGTTTTGATTTATGGTATTTATGAGTAAGACTGAAATCGGGGTGACAGTTTTAAACCCGTTGAGTTATGTGACGGCTCCTAACTTGGTTTCAAGACAGCTCTTGTTTGATGAGTTGCGAGATTTAGTTAGGTTGGTTACATAACTTTATGGTTTTGATAAGTTTCCTCGCGGACGGTTAAGGCTCATGTGTTGTTGGTTGAGATTATTTTCGTGTAAACTGAGTTCACGTTTGAACGTGAAGGTTTTATCAGGGATATGCATCCTCGTTTGTTTGCTGAGAATAAGTTTGAGTTTGGGAGTGAATCTCGGGACGAGATTTCTATTAGGAGGGAGTGATGTGACAACCGTGGTTTTGGGTTTGTCACTTGGTCTTACTTTTAGGTTATTTTATGTGTGCTTACTTGAATTGTGTGTTTACGTGTTTATTTTGTGTGAACGAGGTTGGTGTGGTTATCGTTTATGAGTATAGAGTACTCATAAGTAAATCGAGGAACGGTTATTTCATGTTCATGAGCTCACAAGTGGTGATTATGAAATGAAAATGGTGATATTGTGGTGTTTACGTATACGTATAAGTATTATAGTAATAGTATTTTTTTAGGATTTACGGTTTAGCATTTAGAGGTCTCGGGTGAGGTAATTATCCATATGAATATTTTTTGGGATGGTTTTAAGTCATTTAGGACTTAGTTATAAAGTTTATTTCAAAATTTGAGATTTTTTATAAAAGTGTATATTTTACGTCTTTTACGGTAAAACGCGTAAATTTGACTAGTTTTACGGTTTTGAGGTTTTGGAAGCTTTAGGAGCTGAAATAAATTAAGGAAAATTAAGGTAATATTATTAACATAATATTAAATAATAAAAATAAAAAAACGAATTTATTGGGTGTTTGGGTCGGTTTAGACGCACCAAAGAAAGAGAAAAAGGGAAAAAGGGAAAAAAAAGGGAAATTGGGTGTTATACTTGGATTAGGATTTTATGTACACACTATATAAGGTTATCTAATAAAAAAAACATAAATCCCTGGAGACAAAGAAAAATTCATGGGTTTCATAGAGGAGAATTAGGGTTCTTCAAAAAAATTAGGTTTTCTTCATCTTCCATTGATTTAAGGTAAAAACCTTCATTAACCTTTTTAATTAAATTGTTTTTATGTTTAATTAATCATTCTTATGATGGATTAAGGGTTAGGGTTTATATAAAAACAGTAGATTAATGATGTATTAATCATAATATGATGATCATATAATCTAGGGCTTGTATTAGAAGGGTTATAGGTGATTAATTAGATCAATTTGTTTAAAACCCGTTTTTAAAAACTGGGCAAAATTTTGAGTCTACTGTTTTGATCATATCTCGAGTTCTAGGAACATTCAAGATGCGATCAAACTAGCGCTGGATAGGTAATTGAGTTGGCTTTCTAAATCAAGAAACGAGAACTAAATTGGAGGTGGGAAGTGGGTCAAAAACAGGTTACAACAGTCGGAGGTCAAAACAGTTTTTGAATTCAGCCTGTTTTCTTTTTAAGTTTTGGGTTGTTTGGGGTACTTAGGGTTGCATTGAGATCTTCTCACGAACATGAGAGATGGTTTATATATTTTAGTAAGGATCTGCACTTGGGCTAAGATTGTGGTTTAGGGTAAGACCCTCTAATGGTAATGAACTTTTCATACGTTTAAAATCAGTGAATTCTGGATAGGTAGCAATATATACACATATATCTGGGCCTTAACAGTATCTTTAAGGTTAGGGCAAGTGGGAGGTTTTAGCTAACATGTATAAAAGTGTGAATATTCATTTTAAAGAAACCATGGGTATGTTTAAGTGGACGTTTGACTTAAAGTTTTGAGAGCTAAAACTGAGACTGTTTTGTGTAAAATTATGAACGGGATAGCTATTAAACTTAACCAAGTTAGGGACTTGTTAAGGAAGGGTAATGGGGTGGTTAGAGATTAACAATGAGGTAATTATACGGGAATAGACTAGATGTCCATCATAGGTTGATGAGACATCTTAGTGAGTGGTTCGTGTATTGATTTCGTGTTTTTGGTTTGTTAGCTTGTTGCTAGTGCGAGGACTTGTGAAGAAGCTATCAGGTGAGTTTCATAGTCCCATGTTTAATATTGATTTTGACTTCCAGATGGGATGGAAGAGACACTATGTTGAGTTATTTTCTAAATTGATGTTGTGAATGTGTTTGTGATTTGAGATGGACTTGTGTGTACATTATGTGATTAACTGCTATGTGATTTTTGATTGTGTATGATTTGGATCGGGGGACACGTGCCGTTTCAGTTATTGTGGTTTGACAAGGTAGTGGCCTTGGGATAGGTACATAGTATGATCATCTATGGTACCATGTTTTTTGGCAAGGTAGGAGCCTTGGATTTTGGTTTGGAATGATTGATCTTGAATGCTAGTTGTTAATACATAATTGTAGCACATTGTCCATATGTTATTGTGTTGATGGTTGTTATTCACAGCTTGTAATTGATTTAGCGTTGGAGTCTAAACCTATGACTCTCGCCAACTTTATGTTGACATGTTTTAGTGTCTTTTTCAGGTGATACTACGGTTAAGCATGAGAACATAAGTGGCTAGGATTGGAGAAGCTTAGGAATGCATATAGAAGAAGAATCCCCGTTTCCTTCTTAGTTTTTATTTGTTCTTTTAATAAGTGATACTGTGGCACACATATATTTGTTTGGTTATGTTATTTGTTTGTCTTGGGTAAGCGGTAAGACTGTTACCTACTTACCTAGACTCCTGAGTCTGATGAGATATTGTCATGACTTTGTGTCTCCATTTTATGACATTTCTTATTTCATATAGTTATCTCTATAGACACGCCATGTTTGTGATGATATCCATACGTCGCGCCCCATATTCCGCCATGGTGGGGTGTGACGTTCATGACCTTGTTCGCGTTCACGTTCTTGTTCCATCGCACGATTCACGTTTCACGCCTCGTCTCGTATCGGTTGGCGTTACCTCCTCACTTATCACACGTTCACAACGTGTTTCATGTATCATTACTCAGAAGTTACAAGTATCATCCTATACATGCTGTCACGTATCCATTCGATAAGATCCGTGAGGATCTATCTTACGTGAGGAACCAAAAGCTATTCTAGATCGTCAAGATAGGGTTATGAGAAATAAGACTATTCCTTTCGTCAAGATTCTTTGGAGCAACTATCTCGAGCGGGAAGCCACTTGGGAAACCGAGGAGTCGATTCGGACTACTTATCCTCATTTTCTCCCATGATCCGGGTATATTCTTTCAGTCATATCATGCTTCTAATTCGAGGACGAATTATTCTTTTAGAAGAAAGAGTTGTAAAACCCGCATGAAAATACCATTAAATTAAAACATTAACATTTAAATAATTCACGACAAGTAATTACGAATATTAAATACGACATGACAAGATATAACACGAAATTAAAAATCATGAATTTACGACACACACGAACACACAAGTTATGACATGAAATAAGTAAAATGGGCTTTGTAGTAGGCATAATCCTTACAAGTTTAAATAAAGGCCCAAGGCCCAGTCATTTGGGAAATAACTAACAAAACCCTTCCACACTTCTTTATTTGTAACAATTAAGAAAAAAAAATCAAAACCCTAGTGTGTGTGTGTGCACTTGCCGCCGGCCACAAGGAGAAAAAGGAGGGGAGAAAAACTTGTTTTGATCTTAATTTTACGGGTGTGTTCGTGTTTGTTCATCCCTCGATCCATCTCTTTCGATAATTATCGAAATCTTAATCTCTTTTATTATTTCAAGAAATCATGCATGAGTTTAATTAAAATGAAATGAACATATGTTATTAATAATTAATACAAGAACGGAATCGTTGTGTTTGGTTATTGATTTTGGCTTATTTAAGAAACTGGCTTATTTTACTGTTCAGGCTTATTATTGTTCGGCCTTATTTTATTGTTCGGCTAATTTACTGTTCGGGCTTATTTACTGTTCGGACTTATTTGAATTTCTTGCTTATTTGACTTTCTGGCTTATTTGACTTTCTGGCTTATTTGACGTTCTGGCTTATTTGACTTCGGTTTATTTGGCTAGTTGGCTTATTTGACCAGTAGGCTTTTTTGACCAGTAGGCTTATTTGACCAGTGTCTTATTTGACCAGTCGGCTTAATTATTTGACCTCGGCTTATTTGATTACGGCTTATATAAAATTGGTTTAATTATTATGTCGGCTTATATTAAAATGGACTTAATTAATATTGGCTTATTAATTCATTACTTATTAAAATTGGCTTATCAAGTTTAGACTTAATTAATATTGACTTATTAATTCATGACTTATTAAAATGTGCTTATTAAGTAATCGGCTTATTTAATATCAGCTTATTGATTTCGTTTTAATTAATTAAACCGTTATATAATAAAACAAGTTAAATTACTTATGTATATTAAATCGAGTTGACTTACTATTTATGGAAACTTACTATTTATGGAAACATACTATTTATAGAAACTTACTATTTATGGAAACTGGCTATTTTTGGAAAGTTACTATATATGAAACCTGCTTTTTTGGAAAGTTACTATATATGGAACCTGCTATTTTTAGAAAGGTACTATATATAGAACCTGCTATTTTTGGAAAGTTACTATATATGAAACCTGTTATTTACGGAAAGTTACTAATTATGGAAATACCAAGTATAATAACACACGAATCATGGAATACATTAATCAGGAAAACATAAACGTATAACATTAAGGGAAGTTACTAATATTAGAAAACTACTAAAGAAAGAAAGACACGATAAATCATGAACAAGTAACTTATATCACGAACAAGTAACACATACCATGAACAAGTAACTCATGCGCGTCCTTTAACATGTAGATCACGTGAAGTTGGAGTAGTTCATTTCCACTATTCATCTCTCTCACCAATTATTGGACACAAGGTACGGATATTCCGTCCTTCAATAAGGACATTCATTCTTTTATGATTAGGATTCCCTGATTGCTATGCCACATGTTCTCCCCATTTTCACATTATAAATCTTTTCATGACCGTCATGTTTTCATTTGTTTATTTCATGACCGATGTATTTCCCGAGCTATTTATATGCATGACCATGATATACATGATTTACCACCTAGTTATGGAGGTACCATGACCATGACATATGAGGCACCTGTGTCATGACGCTTCCGCGACGAGAGTGATTTCACGCGGTGTCCCTTCATGTTACATGTTATATTTATCAGTTAGCCAGTATTATTATTACGAGGTATATGGGTGCATCCTAGTTTACATGTTTACACGTACAGGGTGATTGGTTTGGTGTGTGCTCATGACCATGACATATGAGGCACCTGTTTCATGACTCTTCCGCGACGAGAGTGATTTCTCGCGACGTCCATTCATGTTACATGTTATATTTATAAGTTGGCCAGTATTATTATTATTATGAGGCGTATGGGTGCATCCTAGTTTACATGTTTACACGTACATGGTGATTGGTTTGGTGTGTGCTCTACACCCCATCAAATTAGAGATGATCCCTCAACCCATGTTACTATTAATAGAGGTCACCCCTCTATTGCATGACGAGGCAGCCCCTCTATTTATTCATGCACACGTTGATGATATTATTATGCATGACTTGTTATGACCTAAATTAGCTCGTGGGCATTTATTTTTACTACATGTACAACTCATGACATTTTAGTTATCCTTCATCCTTCATAGATTATCTCCTAGGTTTTTCTCAGGATATGCACGTTATTTCCGCTGCTTTCATATTTGTTATTAATATTACATTTATTCTTATCATGTCTTTATATCCGTTCACTGAGCGTATTGCTCAGCTGTATTTTCTTTCATGTCTCATACAGCAGGTACCTAAGGACAGGATTTGGGTATTGAGAGTATGTGCTTAGGATGAGAGCTACCATAGACTCCTTTCCTTCATGCATTTTAAATACTTATGCTTTGGTTGGACACATGTTTTGTCCTTTAGATTTCCTTTATTTCCATTCATGTTGAGCTTATGTTGGAAGCCGATGTTTGATTCCGGCTTTCCTGTTGGTCTTTTATGTCTTTATGATGTTATGCCTTTATTATGCTTTGATGACACGCCATGATTAGGACATAACAACCTCCTTGTCAAAGTGGTTCGTTACAGCAACAGACGTTTTCATCACTATCTCGCCTCTAAAGCCCTAAACGACGGAATACTGACGAACAAATTCCGTCACAAAAAAGGGTCTCGCAAAACTTTTGTGACAAATTTAGCGACAAAAATGTTTGAATTCAGCGATGGATTGTTTGTCTCCAGTCCCTCACTAGTTACTTTATAAAGTTACTTAAATGAAATCTGATTCGACCATAAAGTGGCGGATTGACGACAAATTTTTTGTCGCTAAGAGTAAAGATGAAGCGGTCGCCAATCCATTTCTAATAATCGGCCAACCATTTGGTTGTTAGCACGTCGCTACTAGAGACAAATATATTTATCGTTAATCCGCCACTAAATTTTTTTTGTCTCAAAACAGTGACTAAATTTTTGTTGCTTATTTGAGCAAACCCGTCTCTAACTTGTCACCATTAAAATATTTTAAGGATAAAAAATGTAGCCAATAAAGATGCCACACAAACAAATACGACACTGATAATAGTAAGAAATCCATATCCAAATAATATAACAAACATACTCAAATTAAATAAAAATCATATTCGAAATAAACTAACATCTGATCTTTAGCAACATAAAAGGAAATGGAAAGCCCACTTGAATAAAGTGTAATGGTTGATGTTCAAGATGTACTCCCACTTGCATTACATTGCTTTATTTTTGTTTGGCGGGTTACACACCCGTGATACCATGATCAACAAGCATAGCTTGAATTTCTGGACGCATGTCATCCTTGAGTTGTTCACGGATTTTTTATTTTAGCTCTCCACACGTTTCTTCCTTGAGCTAATTCTTTTTTTTCTTTCTTGAGCTCGACTTTCATTTATTCCTTCAATTCTTGCTTTAACTCTCTAAGAACGCTATAAAGATAGTTCTGGAACATACCAAATTCAAATATTAGTTTTTTGAAATATGGATTTATGGTTAGAAAAATATCAATCCTATTCCAAAGAGAAAACAAAAATATATGGACAAAGCAATACCGCGTAAACTTTGCTACTGAAAATTCAAATATTCTTATAGCTAATATAAACTAAGTGATAACAAAATCATTACCTCCATATAAGAGGTTGTATGAGATTGCTTTTTAAAACTGATTATGGCTCTGAAATAAACTATAAATGAAAATTTGCTTACTACCCCATCTAATCAGATATGTTTATCCAACACCTCAAAAACATCCTTATGTGTTGCATTATAACACAATAAGCGCCTAAGTAGTTTTTTTATAACAACAAGCACATAAGTAGGTATATTAAGCCTTTTCAAAATTCCATGTAGCCAAAGATTTATAGAAGAGTTCTAAAATATGCTAAAGGAGTTTATATATAGGAAAAAGACTCGAACCTACATAGGAAAAAGATGCTAACTAGTTTTTGATATTTCATGGATATACGAGTGACTAAATGTTCACATGTTTTCAATAAAGATATGTGATACTTCTAAAAAGTAAGGATTGAGAAACTTGAAGCTGTCTATAGATAAAAAAAAAGGAACGCACCTGAACATCTTTCGACCCCGAGGATGGAGCACCAGTACATCTTCAAGTACTTGGTGTACCAGTCATCATTTACTGTGGATTTGTCATGGAACCTCACCAAACACTCCACCATTTTCAAATCATCTCCTACACATTGTTTCCATTGATCATCATCATAGATAGGATGGTTAGCAGGATTTAAACCATATTAATCCAGCAGAGCACCATTATATGCAGCCCAAAGATTCTCAAGAAACACCGTAGAATGAATATGGATGTAAGAATAACTATGGAAACAACTATTGAGGTAAGAACAAATACCGCCACTATCTCTAATTTTGACGTAATAGATGCTCCATTCTCCATATATGTGAGCTAAAATAGTTTAGCAGCAGTTGGGAGGCGTTTGTGTACCTGTAAATGCGTAAAACTTTTGTAAGATCAAAAAGGAATACAAAATAATACTTTGAATTTTGAACTCTACATAACAAATACTCAAATAATAAAAACTAGAAAATACAAATGGAAATATAAGTAGAATCTTACAAATATCGTTTTGTGTTGAGAAATTGTAATTGTGTCAGCATAAGGTTTTAATAGAGAACCTTCTTTCATGGTTTTTCGATTATTACTACCTGCTTTGATTAACCATTTTTTGGTGTTCTGGACACGTCTTCCCAGTGCTTTGATTTTATCCATTCCGAATTATAGGGCTTAAAAACAGAACAATCAGCACCCTCCCGCCTTTGCCAATTTCAATGATTTCCTCTGGCCTTTGACATGATATCTGGATAACGCTTCTTCATATTATTCTCCCACGCATCTGTAAGAAATTTATAAGTGTAAACATTAACATTAAGAGATACATGACGAACACTTAAAACTATTATGCCACAAGATCTTAGAATACGATAATAATTACATACATAATATGAAATGAGAATGACATACTGGAAGATGTTGACATGATATAAGCAACTCTTAGAACCTATCTAGTTTCTCACCCTTTACCCACTTGAGTGTAGAGAGCTTGATGGAGAGCTACAATGATTCTACTTGTATTTTTGTGTGTGTTGGGTAGGGAAAGGACTAGACATATATACTCTTAAGAGTGAGTATATCCATCAATACTCACAAATAAAAGGGTTTAAGATTTTAAGTAACATCATAATTATAATGAATTAGTTTGATTACACATATGTATTCCTACAATTCAAAACATGGGGTAATTATGACATATTAACATGTCACAACTTTACATTCTCCCACTTGACATGATATTTTTACATGGTACAACATAAGGCTAGCAAATCAAATCTTAAGAACCGTCATCATAAGTATCTCAACATAACAAATCACATAATGAGGATTATGGCGATCATACACACTATTTCTTGTATACTCCCTTCCATATATCACAACATTATGAACTCATCATGCTAGATTCATAAGTTATATATGAATAACATACAGTCCACATACTTGTTATGATAATACATAAAATTTCTTATTCTAATCAAAATGCATGCTTAATATAATCAATAAGAAATAAAACCAGAAACATTTTTATTGAGCTCAAGAGTGTTAGAACATCATAATTAGTTATCGATACAACCAAGCCCCAACCTAGGAACATGTTGCATAAATGCCTTTGGTGGTAAACCCTTGGTAAGAGGATCCGAAATCATTAGATCCGCACTAATATGTTCGAGATACACTCTTTGTTTTTGAACTTCCTCTTTCATGATAAAGAATTTTATATCCATGTGTTTTGCACCTTTAGAGTATTTATCGTTCTTAGAGAAGAAAATTGTTGCGGTATTATCATAATACATTTTCAGCGGCTTGCTTATAGTGTCGACAACCCCAAGCCCTGAAATAAAGTTCTGCAACCATAATGAATGAATAGTAGCCTCATAACAAGCTACAAATTCTGCTTCCATAGTAGATGCAACAATGATAGATTGTTTGGCACTTTTCCAGGAAATGGCTCCTTGAGCCAGTTGAAACACATAGCCAAACGTTGACTTTCCACTATCCTTGCATCCATCATAATCAGAATCAGCATATCAAACCACTTCCAAGTGATTAGACCTCTTATAAGTAAGCATATAATCCTTTGTTCCTTGAAGATATCTCAATACTTTCTTTGCAGCTTTCCAGTGATGAATACCGGGATTACTTTGATATCTACAAAGCATTCGGATCGCAAAACTGATGTCGGGTCTAGTGCAAGTTTGTAGATACATTAAACTGCCCACAACCGAAGCATATGGAATATTTTCCATTTCCTTTCGTTCCACGTCATTCTTTGGACATTGTTTAAGACTAAACGTGTCGCCTTTTTGAATAGGGACTATACCATCCGAGCATCTGATCATATTGAATCTCTCAAGAATTTTATCGATATAGGCTTTTTGAGACAATCCTAATATACCTTGAGATCTATCACAGAATACTGAAATTCCAATCACATAGGATGCCTCACCCATATCTTTTATTTCAAAATTCTTAGAGATATATTCTTTAGTCTTATGCAATAAACCAAAGTCATTAGTCACAAGCAAGATATCATCAACATATAAAACCAAAAATATAAACTTGCTCCCACTGATCTTGCGGTATATGCATCGATCAACGATGATTTCTTCAAAACCGAAAGATGTAATGGTATCATTAAACTTAATATACCATTGTCTAGAAGCTTGTCTAAGTCCATATATTGATTTCTTTAATTTACACACCATATTTTCTTTATCATCAATGGAAAACCCTTCAGGTTGTTCCATATAAACTTCCTCCTCAAGATTCCATTCAAAAAGGAGGTTTTCACATCCATTTGATGTAGCTCTAAGTCAAAATAGGCAAATAATGCCAATATTATTCTCAACGAATCCTTCTTTGAGACGGGTGAAAAAGTCTCATGGTAATCAACACCGCTTTTCTGAGTACAACCTTTGGCTACAAGTCTAGCTTTATATCTTTCAACACTGCCTTTAGAGTCGCGTTTGGTCTTATAGACCCATTTACACCTAACTCGTTTAGAACCTTCTGGCAAGTTTACAAGATCCCAGACTTTATTTTGAGCCATTGATTCTAATTCTTCTTTCATAGCGTCAATCCACAATTCAGACTTATCACTTTTTATGGCTTGTGAAAACGATATAGGATCATTATCAATACCAAGGTCAAAATCTTTCTCTTGCAAGTAAACAATATAATCATAAAAAATAGTTGATTTTCTAACCCTTGTAGGTTTGTTCAATGCTATTCCAACTGGTTCACTTGTTTGAGTTAGCAAGTTATTTTCTTCATAGGGGTGTTTGTTCATTATTCAAATGTTGTTCTTGATTTTGAGATACAGGATCAACATTTGGTGTAGGTGTGGATTTAGAAACATTCATAGGAGATGGGTCATCATCCCTTATTTCATTAATATCCACAACTTGATTTCCAATACTCCCACTAACTTCACCATTTTCTAGAAATTTGGCATTACATGTTTCAACAATTCTAGAACTGTGGTTTGGACACTAAAACCTATACCCTTTTGACTTCTCTGGGTAACCAATGAAGTAACCGCTAACAGTTCGAGAATCCAATTTCTTTTCTTGTGGATTGTAAACCCGTGCCTCTGAAGGACAACCCCAAACATGTAGGTGTCTCAGACTAGGTTTCCTTCCAGTCCATAACTCAAATGGAGTTTTGGGAACTGAATTACTAGGAACCCTATTTAATAGATACACTGCGGTTTTAAGTGCATATATCCATTAAACATTTGGGTAAAGATGATTTACTGATCATGCTCCTAACCATCTCCATTAATGTTCTATTTCGCCTTTCTGCCACACCATTTTCTTATGGTGTGCCTGGCATAGTATATTGAGCACATATGCCACGACTTTCGAGGAACTTTGCAAAGGAACCAGGACATTGTCCAGATTCATCATATTTTCCATAATATTCACCACCTCTATCAGATCTTACGATCTTCACTTTTCTATCTAGTTGCCTCTCAACCTCGTTTACAAAGACCTCGAGGGCATTTATAGATTGAGATTTTTCATGCAGCAAAAAGACATATCCATAACGTGAAAAATCATCTATAAAGGTGATAAAATATTTTTCTCCAGTGAAGGATGGAGTATCAAATGGTCCACAAATATCAGTGTGTATAATTTCAAGGAGATCGATGCTTCTTGTGGCACCTTTCTTGTTATGTTTGGTTTGCTTTCCCTTAATGCATTCCACACACAAGCCAAAATCAGTGAAGTCTAGATTTGGTAGAATCTCGTTCTTCACCGATCTTTGTAATCTTTCTTTCGATATATGACCCAAACGTTTATGCTACAAGAATGCAGAATTTTCATTCACCATACTACGTTTTATTCCAACATTATGTTCAACAGTAAATAGAGATTGAGAAAAATCATCATCAAGTTTTAATTTATATAAATTCTCAATAAGAATACCATAACCAACAAAAGATTTATTCTTATATAAATTAAAACGACCATTTACACCACCAAAAGTATATCCACTAACATCAAGTCTCGGAATAGAAATTAAATTTCTAGAAATTGAAGGTACATAGAGAGTATTCATTAAATCCAAGTGAAACCCGGTATCTAACTTCAGACGATAAGTCCCAACGCCTTCAATCGGGGCCTTCATTCGGTTCCCCATAAAGAGAAAGTTATTAGTTGTGCTTATGGTTTGGATTGTAAGGAATCCCTGCATAATATTGGAAACATGAGTAGTAGCACCAGAATCAAACCACCAAGTATTAGAAGGAACTTCAGACAAATTTGATTCAAAGCATACAAAAACATAACGTATACCTTTCTTTTCGAACCAAGCCTTAGACAATCCTTTTGGAAATGCCCCTCTTTCTTGCAAAATTTGCATTTTTGTCCCATTGTTCCTGTTTTCACTATTAGCAACCTTCGAGGTTGTAGCATGTTGCTTCTTCTTAAAGTTCTTGGGTTTTGGTTTGAGCTTCTTATCAACTCCTTGATTCACCAAGTTAACGGAGTGAACTCTTTGTTTCTTTGGTCGTGATTCCTCTTGGATAAGCTTACTGGACAGTTCATCAATATTCCACTTATCCTTTAATGTGTTATAAATGATGTGGAATGGTCCATATTCAGGAGGAAGTGAATTCATAATGAATTGCATCAAGAAAGAGTCATCCACATTCATACCCAACGTCTTAAGTCTTGCCGCGTTATTTGTCATGTCTAGGACATGTTGTTGCATACTCTTTGAACCATCAAATTTCATGGTGGTGAGTTCAGCCATAAGTGTCCCTGCTAGTGCTTTGTCAGCAGAACGAAACTTCTCTTCCACTAGCTTAATAAAATATTTAGCATTCTGATTTTCAATGCTAGGAAGACTAGGCTTAATGTTGTTGGCAATTGACATCCACACTTTCATTGATAAGGTCAGCAGGCCTATCCTCCAATAGCGACAAGTCAAGATCTAAAGCACCTAAGTGGAAAGTGACTTGTTCGCTCCATTCGGAGAAATTCACACCGGTAAACAAGGTAACAGAAGAAGCTTGAGAGTGAAGGTTAATTGCTTCAAAAAATGTATATGCTTACTAATTAAAAAAAATGTGAGATAAATAATTTAAAATATATTATTGGTCTCCTTTGGGTAAACACAACAATATATCATCATCATTATTAGAATGTAATAAAACTTAATACGAAAATAGAATATACTTTGTCAAATGTATAAATCATCTTTGGATAACTACACACACATGACAAAAGTGTACTAATTTTCAACTTTCAATATATTAGTTATAGAATAACAATTTTCCTTTGGGCAAATTCATAATTTCTGTCAACTAATAAAATGTATAATTACGTTCTTTAAAACATCGTGAATAATATGACAACAAATTTGAAATTAACTTGGTCACTTTGGTGACTAACAAATTAATATCACTTAATGTCATGTAATAAATAAATAAAAATTTAATAACAAAATGAAGATTTTAAACACATAATTGTTACAAATAATTTAATTTTGTAACGTCAAAAAATTTCAAAAGCAATAGGTAAATGACTCATTCTAATAGCCAGCAATAGAGATTTAGAATAAAAGAGACACTCATTATAATTGGACATAACATACACATAAGTGAATTTTATTATTGATCGACCGTTTCTTACAAGTAACGAATGGCATTTCATTTGTTTTGATATTCTTCTTAGATGCAAAACAATATATGTATATACATATTTTGTCAATGATAAAATATAATTGAGTGATAATACTTAACCATTATAAATATACATAAAAGTAATTAGTTTAATTGCAAGCAACATTTGGTCATCAAACTTCGATTTAAATGATTGATTATGTAAAATAATTAACACTTTTAAGCATACAAGATAATTAAAACATGCATAAAATAATATTCACATTATAAACAATGAAATGACAAAGATATATACTAATCATGCAATTCAATGTTAAGTTTTCTTTAATGCAGAAACCCTTAAAAAAAACAATCACCGATCAATTTATCAACCAATATTATTATAAGGATTCATTATTTATTTTTTTATAAGTAATAAACAATATGATATTATCGCATATATACTACTAGTTGTCAAAAGGTTAAAAAAAATATATCAACATGTCATGTTATATTCACACTTATCACGTAGAAGTCATTCTCAATCTTTTAGTCCACTAATCATCTAAGCAACTTATATACCATCATGATATAAATACAATATATGTTGGCTTTGAGAGGTTATCAAGAACTTGCATGTATGTATATATATATTAAGCATATCATATTCGGCAATTTTCAAGCATACCAACTTAAACCAATTTCTAAGCCTGAGAAAAAATTACTAGTTTATAGTACGTATTTTTTATGATCGATAAGCTAAGAATTATTATCTTATTCAAAACTTTGGCTCTAGATATCACATGTAAGAAATTTATAAGTGTAAACATTAACATCAAGACATACATGACGAACTCTTAAAACTATTATGCCACAAGATCTTAGAATACGATAATAATTACATACATAATATGAAATGAGAATGACATACCGGAAGATGTTGACATGATATAAGCAACCCTTAGAACCTATCTAGTTTCTCACCCTTTACCCACTTGAGTGTAGAGAGCTTGATGGAGAACTACAATGATTCTACTTGTATTTCTATGTGTGTTGGATAGGGAGAGGACTAGACATATATATAGTCTTAAGAGTGAGTATATCCATCAATACTCACAAATAAAACGGTTAAAGATTTTAAGTAACATCATAATTATAATGAATTAGTTTGATTACACATATGTAACCTAAAATTCAAAACATAAGGTACTTATGATAATGT
The DNA here is from genome assembly GCA_025667525.1 of Glebionis coronaria. NCBI lineage: Eukaryota > Viridiplantae > Streptophyta > Magnoliopsida > Asterales > Asteraceae > Glebionis > Glebionis coronaria. Next base: position 686,653,378 of record CM046874.1, read on the forward strand.
CACAACTTTACAACATCATGCACCAACACATCAGTCAAACCTTCCAACTAGAACAATTCCTACACATGCATAACTTATGATGTTGTTCATTCATATAATTAATAATATTAAACAACTAGTCAGCAATAATACGAATACATTATGAAAGTTAATTATTAGACGATCATGAATTAAAAAGACATATCTGATTTTTTTTACTTTTTATACAATCAAACTTCATTAATCACTCATCACCTCAAAAGCGATTATTAAAGCTTAATCTATCGGGTCAACCCAATATTTAGCAAATGTTGATTTCACATGTAACTTTATCTAATTTTTATTAATTGATAGTTCATTTAGTTCGTCGAGCAATCATTAACAGTTTTAGTCTTATAGATTAGAATCCTTGATAGAACAAAACTAATATGCCTCTGTTTGGAAAGAAGTGTTACTATAAGATAAATTTGAGTGGATGTCTACAATCAGCTTTAAAAATATAACTTTTTGAGTTCTACTACTGTCCACTCAGTGACAGAGCCAAGAACGCAGGTTATGAGTGGCAAAAATTTAATACCTTCCCAAGCTAAACAAAATTTAGCAAGCATTAAGCTATATATAAACAATTTTTCTTGAGAAAAAATGGCAACAAATATTCAGCTAATTCTAATAAAGAAAAGTTAACACATTCATTTTTCATATTTCTAGCAAAATATTACGTATAAAAATTTTGACATATCAAAAAAGATAATCGGGCATGTAGTTTTTGTTTTACAAAAGATGTCTGGCCTTACTTTTGAAAGGAAAAAAGATAATCAACACGGGCATATCAAAAAAGATAACCAACCCGATAACCCGACTACTCATCGGATCAGGTTGCGTGTTAGTTTTTCTAACCAAAATTTGACTCAGTCAAGCATGATAACACCCTTATACTTAAGGCAAAACCATTTGTAAATTTCATTTGATAGACTACTTTATCTGCCACTATTACAAACAGTGTACATACCTTAAAATGCGCCCATAACTCATTAGGGGCTGCCTTGTCAACCTCTTTCCATGTTTTCCGAAACCATTAAACATGGTCTTCAAGATAGAAGTTATATCACGAGAGAAGTTTGGGTCAGTAAACCTACAAAAACAAACATTGCAACAAAATTAATACTACTACCGTATTATCAAATAAAATATCAATTATATCACAAGTAACATGTAGATGTATTTAAATATGTGATCTACAATGTGCTTCATTGTCACAGGTTCATATTTTAGTCAAAAAGGTTTTGGTTTGATTGATCAATTTTTATATGGGTTTAGTTACACAAATAGCTAATCTATAATGGGACTTTTCATGAATTGTGTTTTTGGTGTACTAATTACTCAAAATATTTGCTTTTATTTGCAAAACAAGACATCAAGTCAAATAGACAATTTAATGCTGCATAATTTGGTCATCTAATATTCAAGATAATCAGTTGATGGTGATGGAAATTACACACCAGTTATTTCAACACTAGTTTAGACAAAAGGGCAAAAAATCATTGTAGTATATTAATACCGGTCATTAAGAGAGAAAAAGAAACATCTCTTGTTCACATAGTAGTATATGTAAGATTGGTAAATGTGTTATCTTCCCATTTCATCAAAGCATACATGTATATATAGATACAATGTTTAACTAGATAATGATTAACCAAATGCTCTAAAAGAGTTGGCCACCTAAGTTCTTTTTGGAGCTTGGGAAGGGGGTTTGGTCATGGGTTCAAGTTTTGCAAGAGAAACAAATCCTTGATTTTCCTCCTTAGAGTGAAGCCGTGAGTTCTAGGGGTTTCCCCTAGTGGTTCGGGTCCCGAGGTCTGTCCGTTATGGATGGTATAACTCGAGGGTCAGATTTCAGTGAGATTGAGATGCCGTTCTAAACAAAAAAAACTAAAAACTAAAAAAAAACTAGATAAGGATTGACAACTAATGATATGGCTAGATAAGGATTGACAACTAATATTTGACTATTGACTACCAAGATATAGATAATTGATAGCTAATACTCCCCGCAGTTTGAACGGAATCAATCGACGAACAAACCGAACATATGTTGAAAGCCTCTACTTCGATCATCATCTTTATTTGTTGAGACGGACGTATAATTGTATTCGACGACATAGTTGTTGACTGCTTGCGGCTTCCTCTTTTGGGTGACGTTTTTTTTACGTCATGGCTTGCTTTGCCTTTAGGTAGGAGCGGCATTTTGGACCAACTATTTTGGAAAATTTGCAATAATCTCCTACTGTAAAACAAAGAATAATGATGATGAGACAATGATGTTGGAGTTTATTTGAAAAACAAGGCTAGTTATGAAAAACAATAGCGGAAGAAAATTGAAGTGCGATCCCTCCGAGTCATTGGCGAGTTGTCGATGACCGAAGGACAGCTATTACGTGAGGTTGGGTTAAGGTTTTTGTTGTATGATGATATTCTCTGGTACCATGTAAGATTGGTAAATGTGTTGTCTTCCCATTTCATGAAAGCATACATGTATATATAGATACAATGTTTAACTAGATAATGATTGACAACTAATGATATGACAAGATAAGGATTGACAACTAATATTTAACTATTGAGTGCCAAGATATAGATAATTGATAGCTAATAGTATAGTACTAACTTCAAACAAAGCATATTGTGTAAAAGATCACCATATTTAAACACGAAAGAAAAAGAAATAGGCATCTAACTGAAAGAATCCTAGATTACTAACATAAAATTGAAACGTAAAAGATGATCTAATTGACTAATTAATCATGCAATCAAATTCAATGAATCAAGCATACAAACATTAAATTAAAACTAGTTGCAACCAATTATGATCTAAATTAGTGAAGGGTGTATGAACATACATTGTTCTACCGCTTCGTGAAAATATGTTGCATCTAATAAACCTTTTATAGAAGGAGTGACTCCTGCTCCACGATTCCCAGATATCTAGGGGCACTAAATATTATCACAGATGGCGCCAATATTTTCATCTTTATGGATAACCGGTTCATGATTCGATCCAAAAAAACTGAAACCTATTTTTAATCCGATCTAGCGGTTTGTAACCGGTTTAATAAAATAGTTAGGAGCGGTTTAAAAACCGGTGAAAATTGGTTAAAACCGATCCGATTCGGTTAAAACTGATCTGATCCGGTTAAAACTGATCCGATCTAGTTTAAAACCGAGTCAAATTTAAACAAAAACGAGTATAAAACTGATCCACTTTTAAGTCAAACCGGTTTGTTGACCGGCTGACTCAAACCGAACCAGTTTATAAACCAATCTGATCTTGAAAAAAACCCGATTTTCCCACCTCTAAGCACGAACGGAGTCTCGTCATGTTTCATCGGGTATTAATCGAATCGACGAAAAATCAAAAAGACAAAAACCAAAACCAAAAGTGAAAATTCAAACGTTTTATATATTAAAAAGAAAACTAACAAAGAAAATTATCATTCACAAAACTTAAGAATTTGTATCAGGATCTGGTGCTCTAACATTGTTATAATGATTCAAGATAAATGTAAAGTTTTACATATGCCAACTGATGCAACGGTGCCTTGTGAGATTTTTTATGCTAATATGCTTCCACCAACTACTGCTACTGATGTACAGAAAGTGTGACCGATTGTAGTTCAAACAGCAACCCCGACTGTGTTTTTATGTCTTGTTATCTGCAAAGTCGAGGGTAAATTTGTCACTAGATGCGGATATATACATGTTTACTTGTGGATAGGTCCACTGCGTTCTGTGCCCATAATTGTTCTGTCCTTTGCAAACTCCAGCTGTGATGCATTTAATTTATCACCACCCTCAACAGCAGCCTTGATGGCTGCGACATTTACCAAATTTCCCGAATCTATTGCAGGAAAATAGTAGAGGTGCAGTACAAAAAACTCAAACTTGAATGTAGCTAGTATGAAACTTGACCATGTAGATTATACGTGGGAAGAATGGCAGGTCCCTTGGGTAAACCATCAAGAAACTTTCGGATATCCTTGTTCTTCACATGGCATTTCTACTGTCACAAGATTAAAACAACCATCATCAATTAAATCACATACTTACTTCAGTAATTAAGCTGTAGATGTTTCTCTGCTGCTATAAGGGTGTTTGGGACTAGTCTATTACAAGTATCCTCTGCAGAAGAATGTATAATATCTTTTTCAGAAGAATGTATTATATCTTTTTCTTAAAAAGATTAGCATATGATTGGAAGGGCTGGTATGGCACAATTCCTTTGTGCTGTAGTGGTATGGTTTGATCCATGTTATACTTTGAGTTAGTGTTAGAAAGTGAGTTAAACTTTAGGGTTCGTTTGGTAATTTGTTTGACTTGTCTTACAAGTTTTGTTATTTTTAGTATGTTTGGATTTAGTATGTTTTAGGTCATTGGTCTCCTATAAATAGAAGCCAATGCCATTAGTTTTCTTTGTAACTTTCGAATTGTAACTTTGATATTTGAATAAAAGCTTTCGCTTCGTGTGTTCGACTTTGTTTGTTCGTTTGATTTATCCAACAAGTGGTATCAGAGCGTGGTCGATCCGCAATCATGAAGAAGAAAAGAAAAAAAAAGTTCGGTTGTTTTTGTTTTTGTTTTTGTTCGATTGTTCGACCTGCGCAAGTTATAGGATAAAAAAAAATCGGTTTGAAAATCGATAGGTGTTAGAGATTTTGATTGGTCGATTGAATTAAGAATTTGATATTGGTGTTTGCGATTAGTTATTTGGTTTCATTAAGTTAGTAGTTTTTATTGGTTGGCAACATTTGGTATTATTGAATTGGTGTACTGTGATTCGTTTGGAGCCCACATGAAATTTGGTTTTGGTGCATATGGTAACTTATGATAGTTGAATTTGACATATTCAACTCGGTATTAGTTTAAAGCTCGAATGTTTCTGGATCGGGTTGTTTAGCATTTATTCGATCATTTAGAATTCGTTAGTTTTGAAGATTCGGTGATTTTCGGATTTAGGAATTGTTAGGTTAAGGTGGAGTCGTTTGAGTATTTGAAATTTGAAGATTTAGTAATATTCGGATCGATTGAAATTCGTTAGTTGGAAAGTTTGGGATCTTTGTTCGTCAGGCTTTTGAAGTTGGTTGCTCGAATTTGATATTCTTTGGTGAAGATTGTTTGGGGCGATTTGTTTGTTTGATTGACCGTTTTCAGGTTCGGCCGTTTGTTTGGTTGACCGCTTTCAGGTCCGGTCGTTTGTTTGGTTGACCGTTTTCAGGTTCGGTCGTTTGTTTGGTAGATCGTTTTCAAGTTCGATCATTTGTTTTTGTTTGGATCGTTTTCAGGTTCGAGCATTTGTTTGTTTGTTTAGATCGTTTTCAGGTTCGATCCAAGATCGTTTTCAGGTTCGATCATTTGTTTGTTTGTTTGGATCGTTTTCAAGTTCGATCATTTGTTTGTTTGTTTGATCGTTTTCAGGTTCGATCATTTGTTTGTTTGTTTGAGATCGTTTTTAGATTCGATCGTTTGTTTGTTTGTTTGCTTGTTTGTTTGTTTGTTTGTTTGTTTGAGTCGATCGTTTATTCGTTCGTTCGTTTGGAATTCCGAATTAAGACGGAATGTTCGTTTGGTTTGAAGTTTCGAATAGAGTTGAAGTCACGGTGGAGATTGTTAGAAAAGTGACTTAAACTCTCAATGGGCGTTTGGAATTTGATATTCGGATATTTGAATTTGAAGACTAAGATTTGTTTGTTTTGAAGTTTCATATGAAGTTGAACTCACGGTGGAGATTGTTAGAAAGTGAGTTAAACTTTAGGGTTCGTTTGGTAATTTGTTTGACTTGTCCTACAAGTTTTGTTATTTTTAGTATGTTTGGATTTAGTATGTTTTAGCTCATTGATCTCCTATAAATAGAAGCCAATGCCATTAGTTTTCTTTGTAACTTTCGAATTGTAACTTTGATATTTGAATAAAAGCTTTCGCTTCGTGTGTTCGACTTTGTTTGTTCGTTTGATTTATCCAACAGTTAGTGTGGGTTGATGGTTGAGTGACTTAAGGAAGCATATTACCAGGAAATGTATATCACAAGCCTATCGTGTTTGGTGTATGGTGAACTTTGTGTAGAGATATACCGTCTTTTGTAACCTAGGATAGTGATGTTACTATCTTTTGTATATGCTGTCAGAGATAGTTTGTATCTGATAAGAGTGTATGCCTCTATTTTCATGTTATATCTTGAAAGTATCATTGTAGTGTTTTGTGTTAAAGTAATATATGTTCACCATTTGCACTAAAAAGAAATAGGGTAAAAGCTATAAAATACCATCTTACTTATTGATTTGTGCCGACTTTAAAAACTTGCTATTTAATCTCATGACTTTACCATTCTACTTTCAAAATCGTTTTGAAGTTACCAATTTGGTAACTTGTTACCGACAGCTTGGCACGGTAATTTCCACGTCATTATTTTATTACGTTTAATATGGCCACGTCTGATTTTCCTTTTTTGGTAAAAGCTATACAATACCATCGTACTTATTAAAATGTGCCGACTTTAAACACTTACTAATTAATCTCGTGACTTTACCATTGTACTCTCAAATTTGTTCCGACTACACCAACATAAGCCTGAAATGACTATATTACCCTTTTAAATAACTAATATACCCTTTGTATTTTCTAGATCTGAAACGACAATATGCTGAATATTTTCAGGATACAATCCTTCATCTCACCACAATTCTACCATCATCATCATCAATTAAATCAACTATCAACTATCAACAGAGATTCATCAATCAAATCCCTCATACCCTTTCCCACCTTGATTCAAAACAGTTATGATAAAATCAAATGATCTCAGAATAGATTCAACCTAGATTTCAGATCTTATAGAGATCATCATCGATCTGCTTAGGATTAACCCTTGTTAAACTCGATTTTTCAAAATACGGATCCTTCCTTAAGAGCAACAAATATTTTACTGATTATAAGGGTTTCATCCAAAGGGATTATTCAGGCTTCTTATTACAGTCAACTTAAACGGCTATTTAGGATTGATTGTTGGCAATCCTAAACAGCCCTTAATTAGCAGCTTTATTATGCAATTCCAAACAATTCATTTACAAGTTTATGTTTTCATAAGCAATCCATTTATAAGCTTAAGTTTCCTTGACATAAGTCCTACGGTTATATTAGCTGTTAGTAGCCACCCGTTTACAACGGGTAAGAGTGGGGTCGCTAGATTCAATAAAAGTCTGCAGCTGGACCTCTACAGAAAATGAAGCAAACCTATTAAAACCCAGTAATTCAAATACCTTTAAAAATATATTTTTAAGAAACAAAAGGATACTCACTGTCATAAAAGGCACAGTTGGTTACTATGGTCGTAGGAATCAAAATCTGTCAGGCGTTCCCACTTGTGGTGACACATGTGCATCAGTTTCTTGCATTAGTACCAAATACCATTGCTGCAACAATCAAATGCCCGTTGATGCAGTAGCAAGTCAGATCCAAACACCCTTTCTTGTAGGGGCATCATTAGATAAGCGAAAATCATATATCATACACCCCTTTTGGTAGCGACATCAGTAGGGCAATCAAACCGATAAGCATATTCCAAACATCCCTTTTGGTAGCGACGTCAATAGGAAAACCAAACCAGTAAGCATATTCCAAACACCCCTTTGCAGCAATATTATACACTCGTTCAAGAAACATATTTTACCAGCAAAACTTAGCACTTCAATTGTTAGGCTGAATTGTACATCGTAACAACCAAGTACAGGGCTATTGCCATTATAAAGCTGGTTTTCGATACCTTTTAACGAACAATCACGACATAAAACCGTGAAAAAGAGAGATTTCAATGAGTGAAAATACCATAGATTGGTCATAAGTCGAATGACGATTAAACGTCTCTACATCATACAAATTAATATGTGACTGATCAAAGGTGAGCTAATTTTCGGTTGTTACTATATGGTTGTTCCTCAAAAGCTAGGTGTAAAAATTCAGCGACGTATTTGAGACAACTAAAAAAAATTCCATCGATACGTCATCATAATTTAGTCGCTAATATTTGATACCTAAGTTCGTTGTTAACTCCGTCTCTGTATGATCATAATTAGTGATAAACTTTTGATAAATGTGTAAGTCGTCTCTAACTTTGTTACTAATTTGTCACTACTTTGTCGCTTTTTATCAAATATAATTTTGTAGCTAATTTATCGCTAATCTGTCACTGTTAACCATTATTCTGTGACGGACTACTTCGGTCGATAATTTTCGTCGCTGTTGTTCTGTATTCTAGTTGTCAAGGAAATGACGAAGAGCGGTTCGGTTATCTTTCGTGCCGAGGAATCGAAGAAATCGAGATCTCCACTGAATGTAGCAACTGGCTGTTAGCACTGTGGATCTCCGTTTCCACCTTGTTCTGAACGAACTTGATTATACGCAACGTTGTTGTTGTTCGACATGGTCAATGATTGTGAATAGATTACGGATCTTAGTAGACGTGTTGTGATGAGGCGCGGTTAAAATTCCAAAAAATGTCGATAATTTCTCAGTCCAATAAAAAATTCTTCAGTCCGTTATGACGGTAGACAGAAAATTTTTGAAATTGAATTAGAAATAGCCTAAAACTAGCATAGAAAAAATTTGAATTAACTTGACCTAAAAATTTTAACTCTTTTTTTTTGGTAAACTATGCACCAGAATTAGTCTAGATGGTGGCTAAGTTTAGAAAATAATCGAACTAAAATTTGACACTAATCTTTCTCGGCATGACACATTCTCGACATATATTCTCGGCGTAAATTCTCGGCATAAATTCTCGGCATAAATTCTCGGCATCAATTCTCGGCATCAATTCTCGGCAACAATTCTCGGCATCAAGTGTGAAATTCTCGGCACTGTTGGAATTAAACTCGGTACTGTTGGAATAACAATATTCTCGACATATTGGGGTTATAGTATGCCGAGATTTTGGCAATTTTCCAACTTCAAAAAAGTCAAGTTTTTTATCAAATCTAACGAAACGGTTTGTACTTACGAGTATTATACCAACTAAGGAACCATAAAATCAAAACTTAACATCAACAAATATGTAAAAAATATTAAAACGACTATGATTCAACATAAAAACAATAAATTCGTCTCTAAAAATATTTTGACTATTTTTCATATGTTTTCGTCTCATTTTTATGTTTTCGTCAGAGTTTTGTTGGGATCAACTTTGTGTAAAAAACATAGTGTTTTTCATCTTAAACCATAAAAACCCATCAACCAAACTCGCCCAACCTAATCTCAATCTTAATTCTAAACCCATCTACAGATCAAACAGACCCTAACTTTTGCCACTATAAAGACCCACTTCACACATATGGAGCAATGTTTTAAAAACCGGGTTGAACCGGCCGATTCAACCGGTTAAACCGGAAATCGGTTGAAGTTCCGGTCCGGATGCAAACGGTTTTTTAACAGTTTTGGAACCGGATTAAACCGGCCGGTTTTCTGTGACCCTGTTTAAACCGGTTTTGAAAACCCGGCTGGGTCAAAGGATAACATTTTATTTCAAAGAATAAAACTTTTGTTTTACAATTAATGTCAGGAATCCATTCATTCCCCCACTCACCGCGAACCCTTTTATTCCTACGTAAGTAATTAATTCTTCTTTATTGAAACTTTATTACATTGATTGTGTTGTATTAACAGTTATCGACTTTGCATTAAGTGTAAAGTGCAACTGATCATATTTGTAACAGTAGTTGAATTTTGGTTATAAAAGAAAACAAAAACTCGTTCAAGATTATAATTTTTTTGGTCTTTCATTTTCTAAATATTATAGGTAATACAATCTTATGTTCAGTCACGTATAAGAGGGGAATCGAATAAAACATGATCATGCCATACTACACATATCGAACCGGTTTGACCCGACGGTTGAACCGGTGACTTGACCGGGTCGATTAAAAAATCAGGTTTTAAAACATTGATACTGAGTACAACAATATTAGGGGAAAAACAAAATCCAATTGAAGCTCCAGCAAGAGAATGACGGTGGGGTTTCAATAGGGTGGTTGCCACGTCATCATCATCATCGATGTTCACTGATCCTCATAGCTATACAAAAGTTAAGCCTCTTGACCGAAGAGTGCCCCGTTGCAACGTATTTGAGTGAGTGTCTTTCTTGGTTATATTTGCTTATGTTCATTGTTCATGTTATATTTAGTGTAAAAAATTTAAGTTTCTTTGTTAAAATCTCATGCCCTGCACCATAATGGGTGTTTGGGACTAGACACTATTTTAGGCTCAACTGCTCTTGAGGTTTAAAGGGTTTTCTTTCATTTAGAGGTAGTCTAAATAGGGTAGTATTGATTGGTGGAAGGGTGAGAATGTGATAATATGTGTAACGAGGTATTTCATTAGGAAAGAACGTAATAATCGAGTTTTCAATAATAAGATCACAAACGTAAACAAGATAGTGCAAGATATTCAATTGAAAAGCTTTATCTTAACCTGTGTTTGTGATCATTTAGTGTGTTTTTTGCTTAAAAGGAAATCAAGAAGATTTTTTGATTTTTAAGATGCTCGTTGATGTTACTTAGGAAAGAGAAGGGCGCTAACAGACTTTCAACTTTGGTAGCGGCGGATTATAATGCCGTGAAAGGGAAGAAAGACGTAGGGAAGAAATGGAAAGGGAAGGAAGGGAAAGGGAAGAAGTCGGCGTTGGTGGATGAGGGAGAGAAAGGGAAAAGGCCAAAAGTGAAGATGTTAAAACATCGAGCTTTATGTGATGTAAACCTCTTTGTAAAGTTTTGAAAAGAGATACCAGATTTGAATAAACAGAAGTTGAAGGACAGCCCGTTTGCCCACTTTTTAGATCTAAAGAATGAAAATGTTCGAGTGGATCAGATAGGTGTGGTTCTGTCACTATCTATTTTGGATGGTATGGAATTACATATGTTTAAGGGGACATACGGATATCATGAAGGTTAAGGAGGAAGAATTCTCAATACTCATGGGGATAAAAGTCATGACCCCTATTTCATATAGTGATAATACGGATGAGAGTTTAATAATTAAGTTTTGCATTAATGATCCTTCATCTATTTCGCTGACTAAGATCAAAGATGTCGTCAAAAATATGAGGAGGACGTTAATGATATTAAGAGGGCATATACTCTTTAGTAATGCAATATCTTGTATGCCCCCCGAAGCGTAGTAATTTGGCAACGGGAATGCTTAAGTATGTCAATGATGTAAATTCTCTAAAGCATAAACCTTGGACATCTTTGGCTATGACACATCTCTTAAGGGACAAGTATGAAGATGAGAATTCTACGATGTTTATCGGGGGTGCGTCTTCTTTTTACAGGTTAGTTTGATTAGTTGAACCCAATTTAAAAAAAAAAATCTTCTTTGACAATTACTATTATTTATAATTTTTTCTATTTTTTTATTCACTTGTACCTCATGCGTAAGTATGATGAGGGATTGGAACTCTTAGAAATCAATGATAAAAAGACAAACGAGTCTAAGCTGAGATGGGAGGTTAGTGAACCCAATCTAAAAAAAAATTATTCTTTGACAATTAATATTATTTATCAACGTTTAGATCTTCTACGTTAGACTAGAACTTATACTCATTGTTATATTTGCTTATATTCATTGTTTGTTAAAAAACCTTGCTAAAAATATTCCGTTTCTCGAAAAAGACTATGCTAGTCATATTGCTAAAAAAGGATATGTGCGGCCCTTGGTGAACAAAATTACCACAAACATGAAGAAAGTTCAAAAGATTGTTGTGGATAAAAGTATTGACTTAAAAACCTCTCATCTATTGGGCATTGAGGCGTGTTTGGAAGAACTTTTTTAGCAAGGTTTTTAAGTCGATACTTTTATCCACAAAAATCTTTTCGAGTTTCTTCATGTTTCTGGTAATTTTGTTCACCAAGGGCTGCATATATCCTTTTTTAGCAATATGGCCAGCATAGTCTTTCTGGAGAAACGAAATATTTTTAGCAAATATTTTTTAACAAACAATGAACATAAGCAAATATAACAATGAACATAAGCTCTAATCTAACGTACACGATCTAAACGTTGATAAATAATAGCAATGGTCAAAGAAGAAATTTTTTTTAGATTAGGTTCACTAACCTCCCATCTCAGCTTAAACTCGTTTGTCTTTTCTTCATTGATCTATAAGAGTTACAATCCCTCATCATACTTACGCATGAGTTACAAGTGAATAAAAAAAATAGAAAAAATTATAAATAATAGTAATTGTCAAAGAAGGTTTTTTTAAATTGGGTTCAACTAATCAAACTAACCTGTAAAAAGAAGACGCACCCCCCGATAAACATCGTAGAATTCTCATCTTTATACCTGCCCCTTAAGAGATGTGTCATAGCCAAAGATTTCCAAGGTTTATGCTTTAGAGAATTTACATCATTGACATACTTAAGCATTCCCGTTGCTAAATTACTACGCTTTGGGGGGCATACAATATATTGCATTACTAAAAGAGCATATGCCCTCTTAATATCATTAACGTCCTCCTCTACATTTGTGAGGACATATTTGATCTTAGTCAGCGAAATAGATGAACGATTATTAATGCAAAACTTAATTATTAAACTCTCATCCATATTATCGCTATATGAAATAGGGGTCATGACTTTTATCCCCATGAGTGTTGAGAAGTCTTCCTCCTTAACCTTCATGATATCCGTCTCTGTCCCCTTAGACAGATGTAATTCCATACCATCCGAAAGAGATAGTGACAGAACCACACCTATCTGATCCACTTGAACTTTTTCATTCTTTAGATCTAAAAAGTGGGCAAACAAGTTGTCCTTCAACTTTTGTTTATTCAAATCTGGTATCTCTTTCAAAAACTTTATAAAGAGGTTGACATCACATAAAGCTCGATGTTTTGACATCTCCACTTTTGGCCTTTTCCCTTTCTCTCCCTCATCCACCAACGCCGACTTCTTCCCTTTCCCTTCCTTTATTCCTTACCTCTTTCTTCCCTTTCACGGCATTATAATCTGCCGCCACCAAAGTAGAAGGTCTGTTAGCGCCCTTCTCTTTCCTAAGTAACATCAATTAGCATCTTAAAAATAAAAAATCTTCCTGATTTCCTTTTAAGCAAAAAGCACACTAAATGATCACAAGCACGGGTTAAAGTAAAGCTTTTCAATTAAATATCTTGCACTATCTTGTTTACGCTTGTGATCTTATTATTGAAAACTCGATTATTACGTTCTTTCCAAATAAAATACCTAGTTACCCATATTACCACATTCCCACCCTTCCACCAATCAATACTACCCTATTTAATTGAAAAGCTTTACTTTAACAATACTACCCTATTCAATAATATGATCACAAGCGTAAACAATATAGTACAAGATATTCAATTGAAAATCTTTACTTTAACCTGTGCTTGTGATCATTTAGTGTGCTTTTTGCTTAAAAGGAAATCAGGAAGATTTTTTTTTATTTTTAAGATGCTAATTGATGTTACTTAGGAAAGAGAAGGGCGCTAACAGACCTTCTACTTTGGTGGCGGCGGATTATAATGCTGTGAAAGGGAAGAAAGAGGTAAGGAAGAAAATGAAAGGGAAGGAAGGGAAAATGAAGAAGTCGGCGTTGGTGGATGAAGGATAGAAAGGAAAAAGGCCAAAAGTGGAGATGTCAAAACATCGAGCTTTATGTGATGTAAACCTCTTTATAAAGTTTTTGAAAGAGATACCAGATTTGAATAAACAAAGTTAAAGGACAGCCGGTTTGCCCACTTTTTAGATCTAAAGAATGAAAATGTTCGAGTGGAACAAATAGGTATACGTGTGGTTCTGTCACTATCTCTTTCGGATGGTATGGAATTACATCTGTCTAAGGGGACAAAGACGGATATCATGAAGGTTAAGGAGGAAGACTTCTCAACACTCATGGGGATAGGTCATGACCCCTATTTCATATATCGATAATACGGATGAGAGTTTAATAATTAAGTTTTGCATTAATAATCGTTCATCTATTTCGCTGACTAAGATCGAAGATGTCCTAAAAAATGTAGAGGAGGACGTTAATGATAATAAGAGGGGATATGCTCTTATAGTAATGCAATATATTGTATGTCCCCCGAAGCGTAGTAATTTAGCAACGGGAATGCTTAAGTATGTCAATGATGTAAATTCTCTAAACCATAAACCTTGGACATCTTTGGCTATGACACATCTCTTAAGGGGCAGGTATGAAGATGAGAATTCTACGATGTTTATCGGGGGTACGTAGTTTGATTAGTTAACCCAGTCTAAAAAAATTGACAATTACTATTATTTATAATTTTTTCTATTTTTTTATTCAATCGTACCTCATGCGTAAGTATGATGAGGGATTGGAACTCTTGAAGATCAATGAAGAAAAGACAAACGAGTTTTAGCTGAGATGAGAGACGAGAGGTTAGTGAAACCAATCTAAAAAAAATTCTTCTTTGACAATTACTATTATTTATCAACGTTTAGATCTTGTACGTTAGACTAGAGCTTATGTTCATTGTTATATTTGCTTATGTTCATTGTTTGTTAAAAAATCCTGCTAAAAATATTTCGTTTCTCCAAAAAGGCGTGTTTGGAAGAACTTTTTTAGCAAGGTTTTTAAGTCGATACTTTTATCCACAAAAATCTTTTGCACTTTCTTCATGTTTGTGGTAATTTTGTTCACCAAGGGCTGCACGCCTGCACATATCCTTTTTTAGCAATATGACGAGCATAGTCTTTCTCGAGAAAGGAAATATTTTTAGCAAAGATTTTTTTAACAAACAATGAACATAAGCAAATATAAAAATGAACATAATCTCTAGTCTAACGTACAAGGTCTAAACGTTGATAAATAATAGTAATTGTCAAAAAAGAATTTTTTTTTTAGATTGGGTTCACTAACCTCTCATCTCAGCTTAAACTCGTTTGTCTTTTCTTCATTGATCTCTAAGAGTTACAATCCCTCATCATACTTACGTATGAGGTACAACTGAAATAGAAAAAATTATAAATAATAGTAATTGTCAAAGAAGTTTTTTTTTAGATTGAGTTCAACTAATCAAACTAACCTGTAAAAAGAACACGCACCCCTCGATAAACATCGTAGAATTCTCATCTTTATACCTACCCCTTAAGAGATGTGTCATAGCCAAAGATGTCCAAGGTTTATGCTTTAGAGAATTTGCATCATTGACATACTTAAGCAATCCCGTTGCTAAATTACTACGCTTCGGGGGCATACAATATACTGCATTACTAAAAGAGCATATGCCCTCTTAATATCATTAACGTCCTCCTCTACATTTTTGAGGACATCTTTGATCTTAGTCAACGATATAGATGAACGATCATTAATGCAAAACTTAATTATTAAACTCTCATCCGTTTTATCGCTATATGAAATAGGGGTCATGACTTTCATCCCCATGCGTGTTGAGAAGTCTTCCTCCCTAACCTTCATAATATCCGTCTTTGTCCCCTTAGACAGATGTAATTCCATACCATCCGAAAGAGATAGTGACATAACCACACCTATCTGATCCGCTTGAACATTTTCATTCTTTAGATCTAAAAAGTGGGCAAACAGGTTGTCCTTCAACTTTTGTTTATTCAAATCTCGTCTCTCTTTCAAAAACTTTACAAAGAGGTTTACATCACATAAAACTCGATGTTTTGACATCTCCACTTGGCCTTTTCCCTTTCTCTCCCTCATCCACCAACGCCGACTTCTTCCCTTTCCTTATCTTCCCTACCTCTTTCTTCCCTTTCACGACATTATAATTCGCCGCCACCAAAGTAGAAGGTCTGTTAGCGCCCTTCTCTTTCCAAAGTCATAAGCACCGGTTAAGGTAAAGCTTTTCAATTGAATATCTTGCACTATCTTGTTTACGCTTGTGATCTTATTATTGAAAACTCAATTATTACGTTCTTTCCAAATGAAATACCTAGTTACCCATATTACCACATTCCCACCCTTCCACCAAACAATACTACCCTATTTAGACTACCTCTAAATGAAAGCAAAGCCTTTTAGAGTAGTTGAGCCTAAAATAGTGTCTAGTCCCAAACACCCCTTATGGTGCAGGACATGAGTTTTTAACAAAGCAGCTTAAATTTTTTACACTAAATATAACATGAACAATGAACATATGCAAATATAACAAACAAAGACACTCACTCAAATATCTTAAATGCATTGCTATGGGGCACTTTTTGGTCCTAAGAGCCCCGTTATACGTCACGGCATTTATTTCCTCTGTTATATATGCCACGTCGAATTTACTTATTCTTAGGAATTCAGAGTAAACGAGCCTATTGTCCAAATTCTGTTCACGTAAGGTTGTCAGAAACAATCTACTGAAATAAATGGATAATGCTATTGAAATTTGAAAGGTCCCAGGGAGTTACAGGCAATGACAATATAATTCTGCATTTGATATTTTTCCGGTCATAATAAATGTAGGTCACTAGATATTGGGTAAAATTCGACCTGCATCTTGCCTGGGTGCCCTTGGCAGGTCCGAATCCCTATATCCGGTTCCATATTAGCTGAATACGTAGATAATTCCTTCAAGCCTATGATTTTAAATTAGATAAAAGTATATTGCAAAGACTTTTCCTAGTGGTTTGGTAGAAGTTGCGCAAATGTTCACTGTACTGGTGTGCTTAAGAGGCTGATATCATAGAACTTGAACGTGTCTGAGTGGATTCGCGCAACATTGAGATTATCTGCATCTTGGCGGGGAAAAATGTTTAACTTGCAGCCATGGCAGATAATCCTCGTTTTCTCGACTGTTTTACATGTCTGAGCCTTATTTGCATTACAATTTGTACTTTGGAAAGATTTTTGTATGATAGATAGATTTAGGTTTTGTTTTATCCCTACGGGATTATATGACCAGTGAAAAACTTTTGGAAATTTTAATATGAGGGTGTTTAAGTCCTGGCATGACAATAGTATATCTATCTGGATGGTTATGTGAAAGTAACAACACTTGGTTATTTACATAGAAACTGAATGATTCCTAGATATATTTGCAGCCATGTCAGACTGATACTCTTAGAAGTGGTCAAACATCCTTCGTTATAAAGCTATCGTGTTTCGGTCATGATCCTCATAGTAAACGCTCAATATCACACACAACTCAGTATAAGTAGTTTTGATTTCTGTGTGTTGTGACCACTATTGTACGGGGACCCAATCTTTGTTTGAAATATACCAGCATGTTCTCCCTTTTCCTCCTTTCGATCACCTCCTGATCTTTTTTTAGTTACGAGCTACAAGAAGATAAATTAGTGTGTCTTAAATGATGAGAGCAAAGTTGAGATTACCCGTATCTTGGCGGGGCAATCGAAATAGTGTTGCAGACCATGGTGGTCTGTGATCCTCTTTGTTTAATGCCATATTTGTAGTTCTGAGCTTCACGCTAGAAATCAAGCTGTGTCTCGAGCTTAAAAGGTAGAGAGAAAGGTATAGTCCTGGATTCGATGTTATGTATACAACTTTTGTTAAGGGATAGTCTGTTACATAGGCGATGAAGATACTATTTTTGTGAATTTATATTTCCTAGAGCTTAAATTACCAGATCCATCATAATGGTTGAATTCGACTCGTATCTTGGCGGGGCAACCCGACCAGAAAAGTTTTTGCAGCCATGGCGGGTTCAGATCTCCTTTTATCTGGTTCATATTTGCACATCTGAGCCAAACGATTTTACACTCAGACGAAATGAGGCAATCTTTAAAAAGGGTTTTGACTTTTATTCGGTTAAACATTGTCTTCGGATAAAGGCCTATGCTTTTCATTAGGAGGTGTTTGTTTAAGCTTATTTTTGGGCTTATGAGCTTATTTGTTTTCGGCTTATTTTATAAACTCACTTTTTTACTTGTGAGCTTATTAGAAGGTTTTCGTGTTACTATGTTCATGTGTTTAAAGAGGCTGTGATGATAGAGTTTGAGTGCGTCTGAGTGGATTCGAGTAAAGTTGAGATGATCCGCATCTTGGCAAGGCAAATTGGTAAATTTGCAGCCATGGCGTATATATCCTCTTTGTTCGATTGTTTTACATATCTGAACCTTCTTGTTTGCATTGTATACTTTCTTTTGGGCAACCATGGTATCTGACCATTTAGCCAACTATTGCCACACTGTTGGTGTGGCGACTTGAGGGTTGTCTGCTCACCAAGCTGGATTCGAACCTGGGACTTTTTACATATTAGTGTTGATAGTCGCAAGATTTTATAGTGCTCCTGCGGGATTGGGTATTGTTGTTATAGTCACAAGCTTTTATCAACTTGGCCACCCCTAAGTGGCTCTTTGCAATTTCTACTTTGGAACGATTTCTGTATGTATGGGTTGATTTGGGTTGTGTTTTATCTTGAGCGGGTTTAAGTGACAAGTAAACAACTTTTGGTAGTTGTCAATGTGTCTTTTTATTACATCAGGCGATGAAGATATCTTCGTGCATTTATATTTTCCGAGCACAAATTACTAGATAATGGGTGAAATCGACCCGTATCTTGGCGGGGCAAACTGACCTGAATTGTGTTTGCAGCCATGGCGGGTTTCGATCCCCTTTTATCCGGTTGATATCTGCACATCTCAGCCAAATAATTTTACACGCACTGAATGAGGCAATTTTAGAAACGGTTGACTTTTATTTGCTAAAACTTCTTTCATGCCTATGATTTTCTTTTCAATTTACAATTAATTGTAAATAAATTTCAAGAACATCAAAACCACAAACCCGATTAAAACTGACATGATTCGCATCTTGGCAGGGCAAATTGGTAAATTTAGAGCCATGGCTGTCATGATGATTTTGTTACTGTTGTTACCGCAGAAGCAAATTCAAACACAATATACGCTGCACTTTGATACAGCTGATTATTTGAATATTTTAAAAGTCGTATCTAACATATTTATTGAAGTTGATGATGGTTTATATAGTTCATAACAATCATTTAAAACCCTAATATGGATCAAAGAACGCATAGCGGAAGCGATTAACAAGATCAATTAATTTAACACAATTATATTAATCAAGATTAGGGTTACATACCTTTATCCTAGCAAGATCCACAAGACGACGGAACGGACGGCAACTAGGGTTTATCACGAACACCACCAAGAATATAATCTAACAGAAGATTATATCACGTTCTTGTACACACGTAATACAACGAGTTAACCGTGAGTCTAGCACGAGCAAACCGAGCTTCAACGCTTATGGATTATCTACCCAATAACCCTAGAGAGGGATGAGGACTAGATAATAAATAGAAGAACGAAAGTCAACGAAAAACCCTTGTGGGGCTATGTTGCGATCGCAGGACAAGAGAAGAAGGGGAGGGACAAAAAATAATGAAGGCCTTGGGGTTGTTTATATAGGCTTGGCATTCCTTGGGCTCCAAGTAATAAACACGAATTAGGAAACAAAAAGTTTCCCTCTCCCCCCCTATGGTTTGGCCGACGGCTACACAACCCCCAAGGGGTGTTTGTGTAGTTTTTCCTACTCCTTCTTTTAGCTTCTATTTAGTTTCCATAACGGTCGTTATAACTTAACTTTTATTTATCAACGATCGTTAGTTAAGCTTAGGTTTGATTTAATAAATATATATAAAATATATTTAATAAATAAATTAACTCTTTACGTTATGTGTGCAATCCCGATCCCGAGTTCGATCCTATCTCACGACTATTAATTTTAAGTCCATAAACTTTCAGCTCCCACTTGGACAAAATTCTAATACCGTGATCACATTGACTAGCGTCTAGTTACACTAGCAATGTCACTAGTACAAACCGGGTAAGGTCTCCTGGACAAGAACCTTTTAATGATTACATCATTTTTATTATCCTTTCATTTCAAATACGCTTGTTAATAAGGATATGGATCTCAGTCATTCCTTCATTAACCATTCTGTTTCTCGTTTACGGATATAGTAAGATTACCAAAACACATTTGGGTGTGGCCACACAAACATCTTACTACTCCCCCGAGGGGCTCAGTTGTATTTATGCTTCAAATAATAATTTGAAGGAAACGAATCCCATTTCGACTACAAGCAAAACACATGAACTTCGCAACACTTCTGAAAATAACCCTTATGACTACCAGTTACGTTTAGCGTTAGGTTACCTTACAGAAATGCACTACATTCAATGCAGTTTTCTGGTATCTCAGGTCTAAGGATAACTATTTATGATTTACTTAATGACAAAGATCCATAAAGTAAAATCACATAGTTGGGATAAGTCTAATATTTGATCCATCAAATATCATCCAAAATTGACCAATATACTTTCAAGTATACTCTGTCACTATTTTGAATTGTCTTAATTTAATAATACTCCCATATTATTAATCGACAACGGACATTTAGAAACATCATAATGCTCACGGATTAAAACATGTAAAATAGGATACAAAATCAAATAACAAAAAAATAAACGAAATCCAATCTTTATTTCATCAATTTAATAATGTCTTACATCCTTTATCCAAATACTAATCAACAGATTTATTGCATGAATTCGCTAGCTAGTTGCTGCCCAATTGCCTTGGCATGCTTAACTACCTTTGGCCTAGATAAAGCCTTAGTAAAAGGATCAGCTACGTTATCATCTGTGTGAACTTTTATCAATTTTATTTCTCGAGCTTCCACTTGTTCTCGAACGTAGTGATATCTACGTTTAAAGTGTCTGGCGCCCTTCATGACTCCAGGGTCATTGGCGAATATTATTGCCGCAGAATTGTCGCAATATATATCAATAGGTTCTTTAATTGAAGGCATCACTCCAAGATCTCCAATAAACTTCCTAATCCAAACAGCTTCCATTGCAGCTTCTGAAGCGGCCATGTACTCAGATTGAGTTGCATGCATAGCAATGGTTTTCTGCTTACTGCTCTTCCAGTCAACTGCTCCTCCATTGATGACAAACACATAACCCGTCTGAGACTTCGTATCGTCTTTATCACATTGCCAGGACGCATCACAGAACCCTGTTACATTCAGTTCTGTGTCTGGTTTACCCCCGAATACCAAAAACATATCTTTCGTACTCCTCAAATACTTTAGAATATGTTTAACAGCAGTCCAGTGGAACTTTCCTGGATTCTGTTGGTATCTACTGACTAAGTTCTGAGCAAACGCCACATCAGGCCTTGTACATCTTACAGCATACATAATAGATCCTACTGCCGAAGCATAAGGCACCTTCTTCATGTAAGCCACCTCTTCAGGTGATGATGCATCTTTCTCATGACTTAACTCATGCTTAACCTCCATCGGTAAGAAACCTTTCTTAGAGTTATGCATGTTGTATTTCTTTAATATCTTATCAATATAAGCATCTTGACTAAGACCAATTAACCGTCTACTCCTATCTCGATAGATTTTAATTCCCAGAATATATGCAGCATCTCCCAAATCTTTCATAGAAAAACATTTACCAAGATAATCCTTAACTTCCTTAAGTCTTGGAATGTTACTTCCCATGATTAATATGTCATCGACATATAGAATTAGGAACACTACATTACTCCCACTAGCTTTGCGGTATACACATGGCTCATCATGATTTTGAATAAATCCGAACCTTTTGATTTCTTCATCAAATCGCTTATTCCATTGACGTGATGCTTGCTTCAAACCATAAATGGATCTTTGAAGTTTGCACACGCACTTTGGATATTTAGGATCAACGTACCCTTCCGGTTGTTGCATATAGATGTCTTCATCTAAGCGACCGTTCAAGAAGGCTGTTTTAACATCCATTTGCCATATCTCATAGTCATAGTATGCTACTATAGCTATGAGAATCCTAATAGCTCGTAAGTCTGCTACAGGAGAAAATGTCTCCTCGTAGTCTATGCCAAAAGTTTGAGTAAAACCTTTAGCCACTAAACGTGCTTTGTAGGATTGCACATCACCATCCATGTCAGTTTTCTTCTTATAGATCCACCTATTTTTCACTACTTTAGCATTTTTAGGCGCGTCTACAAGAATCCAAACATCATTGATTTCCATGGATTTCATTTCCTCATTCATCGCAACTATCCATTTTGACTTTTCTGGATCAGACATTGCGGATCGATAGTTAGCAGGTTCACCAAGATCCCCTACTTCCTCCTCATCATCCTCTATGTAAAGACATAGTTTGTCCGGCGCACGTATAGTCCTTTGAGACCTACGTGGAGGAATTAATTCCGGCTGAACACTCAGACTTTCTGGTTCTACAGGAATTTCATCGCTAGTATTTTCAGAAGGCAATGTATCTTCTTGAATTTCTTCAAGATCATAATTTCTCCCACTGAATTCTTGATTTACAAGATCATTTTCAAGGAAGTCTCCATACCGAGCCACAACTATTTTGTTCTCAGCCGGATAATAAAAGTAGTAACCCATAGTTTCCTTAGGGTAACCTACAAAGATACATTTTACTGAGCGTTGTTGGAGTTTATCTCTAGAGTCACGTTTCACATACGCCTCACAACCCCAGACTTTCAAATAAGACAAATATGGCTTCTTGCCATGCCATAGTTCATATGGTGTCTTATCCACCTTCTTTTTGGGAACCATATTTAGAATACGAACAGCAGATTCAAGAGCATAATCCCAAAAAGATAATGGTAAAGTTGTAAGATTAAACATAGACCGTACCATATCTAATAATGTACGATTTCTCCTTTCAGATACACCATTTTGTTGTGGAGTATATGGAGAAGTAAGTTTCTGAATAATTCCATTCTCACTTAAATAATCTTTAAACTCTTGACTTAAATATTCACCACCACGGTCAGAACGAAGAGCTTTAATCTTCTTTCCCAGTTGTAACTCTACTTCTGCTTTAAACGTTTTGAATGTTTCAAATACCTCATGTTTATGCTTAAGTAAATAAACATAACCATAACGGCTATAATCATCCGTAAACGTCAAGAAGTAGCTAGCACCTTTCCTTGACACATGTCTAAGTGGTCCACACACATCAGTATGTATCAAACCAAGTAGTTCAGTAGCCCTTTCAATATTGTTATTAAAAGGTTTCTTGGTCATCTTTCCAGAGATACAAGATTCACATTTATCAAATGATTCATCATTGATACTTTCCAAAAGCCCATCACGTTGCAGCTTTTGTATGCGAGTCTTCACAATATGGGCAAGCCTACAATGCCAAAGATAAGAAGAGTTCTTGTCTAACTTACTCTTCTTATTCATGCTAAAAACAGAATTATTTTCCTCTTGGAATTTTTATCATGCATGTTAATTTCAAAAACACCATTCACAGAAATTACATCAAAATAGAATAGACCATCTTTGAAAACAGAAATTCTATTATTGTCAATCGTGTGAGTAAATCCAAGATCCAACATACAAGAAAAGGAAATAACACCCCTAACAATTGTAGGTGCATAATGACAATTATTTAAAGACAATACTAAACCCGAAGGTAAAACTAATTTAAATATTCCTATAGCTTCAACCGCTGCTTGTGCGTCATTGCCCACTTGCAGAAATTGTTCCCCATAGGATAGTCTCCTCTTCAACTCAAATCCCTGCAGGGTATTACAAATGTTAATACCACATCCCGTATCATATACCTAGGAGTTTGATTTGTATGAAAGATTAAATAACTCTATCATAAATAAGTTACCTGAAGATGGTGCTGCAGCAACTTGCTCGGCCTTCTTCTTATGTTCTGCCATTTCATGGAGATAGAGAGAGCAATTCCTCTTCCAGTGTCCAGTCATCTTGCAGTAGTGGCAAGTCTCATCTTTCTGAGATTTCTTAGCAAAGTTCTGCTTCGGCTTAGATGTAGTCGCAACCTTGGTTTAAAAATGTGTGCATCATTGCGCAAATTGCACGCATCAATGCGTTGCATTCAAAATTTCGCATCAAGGTGCCTAATGCAGTGTCATCTCAAAATGCGTTCGCATCAAATCGCAATTTATCGCAATTGTGTATTGCTAGCAACGATAGCAATTGTCGCAATCTAGTACTTAGGCCATTTTTGTCAAATTTTAACCATTTAAAAGAGAATTAAATATTTTAATGACTTTTTAAAAATAAGACTTGTTAGAAAAATATATAAAATAAACAGATAACAAAAATATAGTATGTTGCATTTTACTAAGTGTTTTTTGTCAAGCTTTACTCTCGATTTATTTGTTTTACAAGGGACTGTAGGCCTAATTTTAATATGTTAAAACTTATTTTGTAACTTTATTGCATATATTTGGTACTTGATTTTTTTTTTTACTTTTTTATACTAAACGCATCGCGTCTAAATTGCGCTCGCAATCGCATCACGCATCACACAATGACTTTTGGGACCGTTAGCGCAATGGATCGCAAAACGCATTTTTAAACCAAGGTCGCAACTTGCTTGCTCTTATCAGCCTTGCCTTTGCCTTTCTGCTTCTTATTCCCTTGCGGTTTAGGTTTAGACACTCTACCCTTTTGTACATAAAGTACTTGAGGCGTAGCAGTGGATGCCTTATCTTTCAAACCCTTTTCGAAGTCAATGAGCATTGCATGCAAATCATTAACTGTCTTCCCCGTGCAATGCATATTATAGTTACGAACAAAATCACCAAAGTCCTTATTAAGGGACCTATTGATCAAGTTAATAGCCATATTATGATCGAAGGATTGTCCTAGTGCGATGAGTTGTTCCATATAACCCCTCATCTCCATGTAATGTGCACTTACGGACTTTCCAGGAGCTTGCTTGCAGCTATGTAGAGCATCAACCAGATCATAGATCTCTACAGCTTGTGGCGTTTCATACACTGCCTTGAGTTCATCAAGCATTTGCTTAGGAGGAAATAGCTCATACTTCCTTTGAAGTGATGGAGCCATCCTCCCCAACATTACAGCAGCCACCTCATGGTGCTTCTTAACGTTAGCAGTGTGTTGAAGCCTTTCCGCATCAGATGCATCTTCAGCAAGATCCTCCGGAAAAGGAGTTTCCAAGATATTAATAGTACCCGCTGCTCTCAGAACAATTCTTAGTGAGCGGTACCAATCATTGAAATTAGGACCAGTAAGTTCAGGCCGTTCAAAGAAAGCTTTGAACGCCGAGCTTATTGTCAGATTGCTTTCGGGTTGAGCCATTTCTACATAAATAAGTTCAAACATTAGTATTTTTGATAATACAATTCAAGAAAATAAAATTACCCCGGTAATAAAACCATAGTATTTTCCTTGAAAAACTAGAACCCATATTGACATAGATTCATCACATTAGTTGATCTGCTAGTGACAAATGTATTCAACACAGTAACTTGTCGAACAATAATTGCCTAAATCAAATTGCAATTTCTAGATATGTTAGGGATTTACATTGCCAAAATCATTTGCATTGTAAACATGTTTTATCCCTACTTTATGCCTTAAGTTTCCAGTTCTCACTGAGTAACTTAATTAAGTCGACTAATCTAAAGAACGTAAAACCTTCATGTGCAATCTTATTCAGTCATGAAGTTTTCTCTCCATTACAACATCGTCCGATATCTTATATGACGACAATTGTAACTTCAAGTGTTCGTCAATTAGAGGGCATATGACTTAAATTTAGGGTATAGATTTTGGTGTCAAAATCATGTACGGAGAAACATGCATACATCTCCATAACATAAGTTTAATAAAACGTTTAGTAAACTTTTTGGTGAGACTAAAAGTTCATCATATACTTGCAAGTTGAGGTATTGGTTAAACCAATTAAAGATTTTACACACAACTAAATTCACACCGTACTTTTTCTAGAACATAGTTATAGCACAAAGCAATAACCTTATTCATTGTGTTTCGGATGTGAATTAATGTAGTTAAATCATCCTTAAAGAATTGTACCAATAACAACCGTAGGTAATTCCAATTTTGACGCACAGGCGAGCCGGGAATTTGGTCAGCGTAAAAGCATAGCACCTCCTTCCTTAACCGGGTATAAGACCAGCGGTGCGTTATACCCACTTTATAGTTTGCCAAAATTGAGTAGGCCGTTAAGTTGCTATTGCAATTCTAATCAACGCAAATCATATGAATTTTACATCTCAAAACAATTCATTAATTTTGATAAGATTTAGTCCATATTATTTTTCTTGGAAAAAGTTACCCTTGTTTACAACATACAATAAAAAAACGTATGAAAACAAGTAGTACAAAAAAAAACTACTAGCCACATGCAAACCAATTTATTCAAAGAACATCAAATATAGGGTTTTTATAAACATAAAAAGTCTTCCCTAATTTTAAAAATTTGAATCAAATAAAGCAAATAGCAATCAAAATTATATGATCCGTAAGAAACATGCATGTTTATTACGGATCTCCCACATTCTCTTAACAATTAAAAAAACTACGGATCGTAACCACACATGACATAACAATTAATTCATGCAAAACATCTAAAGTCAATTACCATGTAATTTTAGGGTTTACAAAAAAAAATAAAAAAAAATTTATATAAAAATTCGACATAAGTCGATTTTAATAACAATAAAAAACAAAACCCTAATTTTTCATAAAACCTAAAAAACAACATGTAATTTTTAACACAAATCATTATTAGTTAAAAAAACTTTAGATCTTGATAATTATAATCATGTTAAAACGACTCTCGATGCCACTGAAGGTTTATATAGTTCATAACAATTATTTAAAACCCTAATATGGATCAAAGAACACATAGCGGAAGCGATTAACAAGATCAATTAATTTAACACAATTATATTAATCAAGATTAGGGTTACATACCTTTATCCTAGCAAGATCCACAAGACGACGGAACGGACGGCAACTAGGGTTTATCACGAACACCACCAAGAATATAATCTAACGGAAGATTATATCACGTTCTTGTACACACGTAATACAACGAGTTAACCGTGAGTCTAGCACGAGCAAACCGAGCTTCAACGCTTATGGATTATCTACCCAATAACCCTAGAGAGGGATTAGGACTAGATAATAAATAGAAGAACGAAAGTCAACGAAAAACCCTTGTGGGGCTATGTTACGATCGCAGGACAAGAGAAGAAGGGGAGGGACAAAAAATAATGAAGGCCTTGGGGTTGTTTATATAGGCTTGGCATTCCTTGGGCTCCAAGTAATAAACACGAATTAGGAAACAAAAAGTTTCCCTCTCCCCCCCTATGGTTTGGCCGACGGCTACACAACCCCCAAGGGGTGTTTGTGTAGTTTTTCCTACTCCTTCTTTTAGCTTCTATTTAGTTTCCATAACGGTCGTTATAACTTAACTTTTATTTATCAACGATCGTTAGTTAAGCTTAGGTTTGATTTAATAAATATATATAAAATATATTTAATAAATAAATTAACTCTTTACGTTATGTGTGCAATCCCGATCCCGAGTTCGATCCTATCTCACGACTATTAATTTTAAGTCCATAAACTTTCAGTTGAAAGGTAAAAGACTCTTCTCATAGGCGGTGAAGATATTAATTTTGTGCATCTATTATTTCCAAGCAGAGTTTACAGGATATTGGGTGAAATTTTGTTCCATATCTTGGCGTGCAAACATGACTGTGTTTGCAGCCATGGCGGGTCCAGTTTCTTTTTATCTGGTTCCATATTTGCACATCTGAGCCTAACAACTTTGCACTCGGACGGAATGAGGCTATTTTAGATGGCTTTGACTTTTTTTGGTCAAACTTCTTTCATGCCTATGATTTTCATCGTCCAGAAGCTGTTGATATAATATGAAATTCTCCTTTATTATTGTTAGAATAAGCTGCAAAATCATCCATGTGGTTTGTCCGATTTAGCAATAGTCATCGCTTGCCGATATTATTGGCAAATTTCATCCATACGAGGGAGAACATCTAACACATTACATCGCTATGATTTTTGAGTGAATTGCAAAGATCATCTTTGTGGTTTGGTGAAGGTTATTTTTTTTTTGGTAACCATGGTTTCCGACCTTTTGGCCGTCTAATCCATGGGGTTTGAACCCACCGCCATAGACTCAAACCAGGTAAATCCATCCCTTTTCAAGGGGTTGTCGTGGCACTTCAAGGTTGTTTGCACCCTAGTCTCACACATTTTTTAGTGATAGTCACAAACCCTTTTGCCACTAGGCCACCCTTGAGTGGTTTGTGGTTTGTGGTTTGGTGAAGGTTGTGGAAGTGTCAAGTGTAGTCATGTGTTTATGAGGCTGTGATGATAAAGTTTGAATGTGTTCGAGTAAAGTTGAGATGGTCGGCATCTTGGCAGGGCAAATAAGTAAATTTGCAGCCGGCTGATTATCCTCTTTTTTCGATTGTTTTTACATATCTGAGCCTTGTTGATCACAACAATTTACGTGTAAATAGCAACTGGAGATCAAATACTGATATGACCTTCCAAATCAAACTAAATTGTAAGTTTTTTTTTGGGTAACCATGATTTCCGACACATTGGCTGACTAATCCATGGGGTTTGAACCCATCGCCACACAGACTCGAACCAGGTAAGCCCCCCCTTTTCAGGAGGTTGGCGTGGCCACTTCAAGGTTATTAACCAAATTATAAGTTGAATTGACTATTCCGTTATATCCGAATAGTGAACACCCCTACTCACAACCACTAGACCACAAGCTCCTTGGTCTATTAAACTTTTAAAATTGTCGATGAAATGAAGAATTGATGTGCATTTGAGCTGTTCTTACCATAGATAACTGGACATTGGGTGAAAGATGGTCCGTATCTTGGCTGGGCAATGTAACCTGGATCGGTGTTTGCAGCCATGGCGGAGTCTGATCCCCTTTTATCCGACTTCGTATTTGCACATATGAACTTTATACTCAGACGGAATGAGGCAACTTTTATCTAGTCAAAACTTCTTTCATGCCTATGATTAGTAGTTGTTGATATATATGAAAATTTCCCTTATATCTCTTAAGAGTAAATTGCAAAACTTATATTTGTGGTTTGTTGAAAGTGGCAGAAAATGTTTACTGTACACGTGTGTCTAAGAGGCTGTGACGATAGAACTTGAAAGCGTCTCTAGCAAAACTTGAGTTTATCTGCATCGTGGCAGGGCAAAATGTTCAGTTTGCAGCCAGGGCAGATTGATCCTTGTTTCGCCTTGTTTGCGTACTCTGGAACGATATGTGCATAAATTGGTTAAATGACGAGTGAAAAACTTTTGGAGTTTGGTTAAAGCGTCTTAATGCATCAATACCTCCTAAATCATTTTTTGGTGGTTGGTGATGATTTTGTTAGTGAAGCAAATCCAAACACTATGCCTGCATTGCATTTTGTTAAAGCTGATTAATCTGATATTCATACTGCATAAGCAGTTTTGATTAGCTATCCCAAACATCCCTCTAACCTACAAAGACCTATAAGTTTCAGAAAACGCATGGTTATGTAAAATATTCTATCTTTTCTTTTGAATTGCGACTGTTGCGTTTGCTTTTCTTTTACATTTGCTGCCATGTTGTAGTCTGATCCCATAGAGTAGCCTTTTTCAGACCATCTCGATTTTGTATCATTCCAGTTTTATCAGATTGTCCCAGACAGTGGCGGATCTAGAATTTTAGATTAGGGTATGCACATTTTTAGTAGGCTTTTTATTATATTGAATTCCCGGGCTAGGTTTTTCGGATCAAGTTTTTTCGGGTCAGGTTTTTGAAATTCCAATTATGCACGGTTTTTTTGTTTGTTTGTCTCCGAGCTAATGGTTGATAAGGCTTATCAAATTTGGGTCAAACGAGACTCTATGAGTTATTCAATATGAGGTCTTCGGAAACAACTTACTGACACAATATGAGAGGATGTTGACTTTTTTCGGTCAAAAAACTAGTCTTTGAGGCCAATGATTTTCATTAGAAGTCAATAGCCAGGTTATGAGAGTTTGAGGCTACTTATGGTAACCCTTTATGGCGCTTTGCAACAACTTTTTGGATTGCTCAAATGCAAAATTGGACGAGCTTCAGTTGCGATATTGGCAGGTCTAGCCTCATTATACCTTCAGTTTTTGTACATGTAGGATGAGGATTTGGTGATATAAAGAGGCTGTGATGGAAATTATACGTAGGGCGTATCGGAGCAAAGTTGAGATCATCCGCATCTTGGCGGGGCAAAATGGTAATTCTGCAGCCATGGCCCATGTCAGATGTATCCTCGTTTCTCCATTGCCTATATATCTGAGCCTCACTTCAAGTTGCAATGTGATTTTTGTGTCAATTCATTGTTTTATGTAATAGAGCAAAGAAATCTCTCGTATAGTGTATGCGCGTGGTCGATTCTGATGGTTAAACGGGTAAAACAAGAGCTCTCCTACTTTTTTTTATGCCTGTAACCTACTAAATCATATATGTCACGTATATCATACTGTATGCAGGATGAATAATGATATAGCTTCCTAGACACTGTGAATATACAAGGCTACGATGATAAATTTGTGTTGGTGTATTCGAGCAAATGTGGGATTACCGTGGGGCAACTGTCATGGTTGTGTAAAAGAGACAAATTTGAATCTTTTTTTTTGCGGCCATGGCAGTGCTGTCAAATTGAGCCTCATAATAATTCCATCTTACTTCATATATGATCTAGATTTTACAAAATTTTGTTCACTAATGACAAGTTAATTATTTGTTTGATCCTCTTTTTGTCTCGGTAGTTCCACTTTTCTAGTCTTCATATATTAACTGAGCGAGAACCAGAACCAAAAATCCTATCCTACTACTTTTTAATCGCGCCTAAGCTTGTAAGTTATATTTACAAAAATGTAGATGTTTATTGTATTAGTCTAGAATATACTTATATACCTATCTGAGTATACCCTGCTATATCCTGCTACTTAAGGTTCTTTTCATGGCGAATTGTGAATGCAGTACTCAAGTACGATGGATAGAGCCATACAAGTAGGTTCTACTGCTGGAACAGCTGCTAGATATCTGAATCTTTTAATGCTTATATAAAGTTTATTTGATATTATTGTTTTGTCTTATGCGGTACTGATGCACTTCCTCACGTTGTAGCGGCAGCTTTGGTCAAATGACTGGTTTGAAACTTCCTTCTAATAGTGAAATTGGAGGTTTTGAATAACAAATACAACTGGGCTTGTGTTATGCACTACAAATACACGAATACTCTTCCAATTTTTATACAAACTTTCAAAATCAATCTTTAGTCACTTAACCTAATATTCTTAACTCAAAAATAATCTCAAAGAAACTCCCAAAACCAAATCATCGAAAACTGGGAGCCAACAAAACATTCTAACGCATGATTCCATTATCATTTTGGTCACACACCACTCAATAATTTTCAACCCGCAAGTTTTGTATATATACGCACATCATTGTTTCAACTTCCTATTAATTAACCAATAACAACAACAATCTTAAATGTATTGTCCACAAATCATGATTCATCGTCGCCACCATCATACAAGTCTCAAACTTATCGACATTATTCTTCGATTAACCATTTTAATATGATGAATATTTTAAAATTCATTTTTTGGTATTCAACTTTATTCTCCAGCTCAAGGTTTAGGTGGTCGATCCGTATATGCTCAATACAATGTTGGGTTTACTTCGTTCCAACAGGGTGAAGACAATCAATAGCCTAACTACGTACCAATGAATTACCGGATATCTCTTGAAGTCGTGTAATCACTTTCCAAAGAAGATTATTCGACTCTATGCCTGGGTTAACACGAATACCTTCTTGGGATAAAACCAAGAGTTAGTTCTTATTTTAGGCACAAACAAGAACTCTGTGCGTGTAAGTATTTCTTGTTTCTGTTTCTTTCATCATGCAAATATGATCACTATTTATAGTGATCCTAGTCCTAGAAGGATGTAACTCATAGTCAATGGTATTTAAGAGCATTAATCAGCCAATTAAGCTCATAATCACCTACATGAAAGCATAGTGGTTACATGATCATAAACCTGGTCATCAAGTCAATATTCAACCCTCATTGATTGGTCAAAGAGGTTACAAAGACTTTGTGCATCACCATGAGCAACGTCCTAACGAGGAGCAAGTTCCTAACCAGGAGCAACTTCCTAACCAGGAGCAGCTTCCTCCTGATGAACTTTCAACCACTATATTAAGTCCAGGGAGGTCAGGGACATAATGGGTGTACACTCCGTACCTCCAAACCCATTTACAAGTATGACTCGATCCCACAATTGCACTAAATTTCCAACAATCCTCCCCAATTTAGTACAATTTCTTTTTGCATGAAAATCAACTTTAACAAAACCAGTGCATAAATGAAAATGTCCTGAGGATTGAATTTCCATATTAGTACATCACTTCAAATATTCGAGAATCAGGGTGTTCTAAGAATTGAACCCTTCAACTACTTTGAATACCTGAAGATAAAATACACACAAGTTTTCAAACACTTAAAACGCTCCTGACACCATACAAGCCATGTGTCCATATCCAATTCATAAATGTTGTAAGAGCCAAAGTCCATGCTCCTTGAGGCGGCGAAACCTCAACATTTACATAGGTGGTTCCTCTTTAGTTCATGCTCCTGCTTAAGCACTTTTTCAAAGAAATTAACCATTAAGAAGTTTATAACTTCATCCTCCTTTCAGCAGGTATAAGCACATCCTTGGGATGATATACATGTGCTTCAGTCCCCTGAATGTTCAGCTTTCCACATTGAACTCAGCTCCCAAGTTTCCCCAGGAGGGAGTTGGGTGTCCTAGCATTCAGTGACTAGTTTGGACTTTAAACCCATCCCTTTAGCAGACTTTATAACCAAGTCTCTAGCCAATCCCTTCGTCAAGTGATCAACTAAGTTTTGTTGAGACCTCACAAAGTCTATTGATATCACCCCATTCATGATTAGCTCACGAATCATGCTATGTCTAACACCTAAGTGTCTAGAGTTACCATTGTACATTTGGATATAAGCCTTAGCCAATGTAGCTGCACTATCACAACAGATAGATATGGGTGCCATAGGTTTGACCCACAATGGAATCTCAAGAAGCAAGTTTCTCAACCATTCAGCCTCTTTACCATCAGCTGCTAGAGCTACAAATTCAGATTCCATTGTTGAACCAGTAATGCAAGTTTGCTTCTTGGATGCCCAAGAAATTGCACCACCACCAAGAAGGAATACCCAGCCACTTGTGGATGAATTATTGATACTTGAGATTTTTCTTGGGTTCAGATATATTCTCGGTATCTTCTCGAATCGATCACGGTTCAAAGTGGAATAGTTGTTCTTGGTTACTAAAAAGGGGTTGGATTTCTAATCTACTAAAAAGGTTTAAATGCACAAAGATATAAAATTAGACTAAATGCAGTTAATAAAATAAGACTGAAATCAAATTAAAATTAAACAGTAAAACAGAAACAGTAAATACCCTTTACTAGAAAACACTTCATTCGGAATAATGCTGATCCGGAATAAATGAACTCATCTGGAATAAATGTCTTGTTCGGAATAATTAAGGAAATCACTCATCCGGAATATATGGCTTATCCGGAATAAATCTTGATCCGGAATAAAAGAGTTGATCCGGAATAACTTGAAGAAATGCTCTATCCGGAATAATCAACAAAGATACTTCATTCGGAATACAAGGCTTATTCGGAATAAATGGGAAAAAGGCTTCATGCGGAATATCTTCAGTTCATCCGGAATAATTAACAAAAGGTAGTTGATCCGGAATATTAAAACTCATCCGGAATAAGGGTGTTGATTCGGAATAAAAATGAAGAACGTTTGATTCGGAATATGAAGGTTGATCTGGAATAATCACACTCATCCGGAATATTAATTATTCCGGATGAATACTTGATTCAGAATGTTTTGAAAATGACTAATTCGGAATATCCTGTTGATCCGGAATAAAATGGGAAAATACTTGATTCGGAATCTGGGTTTAGTTTTGAAGACGAAGAACAGTAGGTAACAAAAAAGACGATTTTGACTAAAATCACCAAGTTTTTAACCAAAACTTTTAACGAAACTAACCACGAATCATCTACTAATCGTAAACATCAAATTAAAACACTAAAAACATAAAACCCACTTACTTTTGAAGATTAAAATCAACCAAATAAGAACTTTAAACTTTAAATAAAAAAGATGAAGATGAACAAGATTAATGGAAAGACTATATTGATTGATTAAGGTAGAGTAAACAAAAGGAAAGATTAAAAACTTACAAGATTAAAGATTCAACAAAAATGAAAAATCACCAACACCTTAATGGTGTTGGCTTCCTACGAAAGAAAAGAAAAAAACTGGAATAAAAACTCGCTCAAAATGTGTGAAGGGATCTCTTTATATAGGCCAAGTGGTTGGTTGGTGTGTGGGCTTTCTTCTTTCTTTTCGTCTTCTCGTCTTTTCAGTAAAGTTGACGTTTTCGATTCTGATTCGGGATTTGTCGACGAATAAATTCAACTCGTCTTTTAATTTCTTCGATTAATAGACTTGAGTTCTTCGACATATGTAAATCTTCCGTCTTTGGTCCCTTTCTTCGATAAATATTCAAATAGGCCCATTGACTTCAAATCTTTTGCATCTCTTGGACAATAGACTTCGTCTTGAGTCTTTTTCTTCGATAAAACCCGTGCAATCCCATGTTTTCTTTAATATTCATCCGGTTGGCTCTGAAAACACAACAAACACACAAACCACGCATAATTCCAAACAAATGACATTAAATACGCGTTTTGGTCTTGTTTTAGCAAGAAATAAGTGGTAAAAGGATGGGTGTTTTCACACCTATCAAATCCCTTACACTTAACCATTTCCATGCCCTCATGCAATGCTTAGTGACAAAGAAAATTTACACTTTTCTCATAATCAATCAACCTTAGCCTTATTAAAATACTACTAAACAAAAAGTAAAATACTAAGAGAAATTAAAACTTTAAAGGAAACAAAAGGAATAGAAAACCATTTTCACTTGAAAATAGCTACATGGAAATAACTTGCAAAGAGATCAAGGACTTACATTAGGGCTTTGGTGTTGCGAAGATTTATCACCCTCAAGTTTCACGTTCCCCAAACTAATCTTAAAAACGAGATCATTGTTATTATAAGTTAGCAAATCAAACACTTACACACATGGCTTAATTATATGCTTAAACCCCCTTATTCCTAGGTGTATCTCTTATATTTTATTTTTGTCTTAGAATGATCATGAAGATGCATTTTCTGGACTTATTGCGATAGTTTATTTAGGCTGAATGCAAAGTAGGACGATTTGATTAATAGTTAGCTAAAGGACAAAATCTCTTAAAACTGCTTCTCGGGATATCAAAAAGTTCATATCTTGGCTAACTCGCTTCACGATTTGAGACCTTTCTCGGGCCGATATTTGGCATGTACTTCATACTTCATATCTTTGAGAGACGTTCTTGAGATAATGGTCTTCTCTTTGTTAATATAGTTTCTTCACTTGGAGACTTTTGAGGGGTACTCCAACTTTGTTGACCAAGACTTCATCATTATTTCTTCAATCGCTAATTGGGATTTTGAGATACAACGATCCGCCTCCTTTTCGGACTTGGATCTATTTATCCTCATACCTTGTTAGGGTCTTTTTGGATAGACTTCTCCATGATCTTTATGGGAGTTGATTGCTTTTCGTCGTGAGTCTTGATCCTTCATATTGACTTTGGGAATAATGCTTTACACATCACCTTGGATCTTTAGCAATAAAATGAAATCCTCATGCCTTGTTAGGGCCTTTTCGGACTCGCCAATCTTCGCGCCCCGCTTCATAAGTTATGCCTTGGCTATGAACTCTTATCATTACCGAGCAACTTTTAAACGATCTTGGGCTAGAAGCTAAGTAACTTTTCAAATCGTACGACCTTACTTATTGCAGATAAATTATTAGCAAGTGATGGGAGAATAGGCAAATAATCACACCAAGTGAGCTTGTGCAAGAATACCGACTTATAATTGACTTTATCATTTCTCGTTCTCCACAATTTAAAATCTCAAGTTATGAGACTCGTGGATGCTTAGCCTAATAAACCAATTAAGGTCTACATGGTTAAGGATACTAGCTAGAATAAACTTGGATAAGTGTATTCGGGTTGAGTCAAAATAATCGCAACGGGCCTAATATGTCAAAGACTTCTAAACTTGCTACACCACTTTATTAAAACTTTTGACTTTATTGCGGGATATATACATATGGAAGCAACGATAAAAATTTAAAAATTAGACTATATGGCCAAAGTTAATCAAAAATTTGAAAAATGTTGAAAAAGATGATTTTCCGGTTAAATGAAGGCATTTTAATGGAAAAGTCCACTTAAAACTTCGATAGAAGTCCCCCCTACACTTAATATAAACATTGTCCTCAATGTTTAAGCATGTGGAAAAAGTCTCCCCTACACTTATGACCTTGTGCACGTTGGTTAAATCAAGCTAAGGAAGAGACGACTAACGTGATCAATTTCAAATGTGAGTATGAAGAAAATTGAATCACGATAGTTGAGAGATAGAACCGGATTTCGGATAACACGGGAGAACGGTTCTTCAAAGATTCCAAGAGTGCACTTATCCCTGTAATCACATCACCACACAAACACAAACAACCTATATAGGTCCCCCTACACTTAGGAGGTTAAAACAGAAAAGGATAGATACTTGGGTTGCCTCCCGAGGAGCGCTTGTTTTTTATAACCGAGTCACGAGCCTGACTCGGCCCAAAATTAGTTCATGGGGAACGTGGTGAGGGATGGAATCATCTCAGGAGAGATGTCCTCACCAAAGTACAACTTCACTCGTTGGCCATTCACCTTAAAATTAGGTCCATTAGGTTGAGCGAGCTCGAGAGTACCATATGGAAAAAATTTGGCAATGGTGAATGGGCCGGACCAACGAGATTTCAGCTAGCCCGAAAAGATTTTCAACTGAGAGTTAAAGAGTAAAACTTTGTCTCCAACTTGGAACTCTCGGTTTTTAATCTTAGAGTCGTGACTGAGCTTAGTCTTTTCCTTATAGATCAAAGAATTTTCATAAGCCTCATTCCGGAGTTCATTGAGCTCATTGAGTTGGATTTTGCGTAGGTCACCGGCTTTGTTGATGTCAAAGTTAGCCCACTTCAAGGCCCAGTAAGCCTTGTGCTCCAACTCAATGGGGAGGTGGCATGCTTTCCCGTACACGAGACGATATGGTGTACAACCAATCGGAGTCTTGTATGCGGTACGAAAAGCCCACAGAGCATCATCAAGTTTATCGGCCCATGAGGCACGATGCTCTCCTACGGTTCGTTCAAGAATTCGCTTTAATCCTCGGTTAGAGATTTCATCCTAGCCATTAGTTTGTGGGTGGTAGACGGTGGAAAGACGATGATTTACACCATACTTAGCCATGACTCTTGCGAATTGATCATTGCAAAAATGAGTCCCGCGATCACTAATAATGGTACGAGGCACACCGAATCTAGCGAACAGCGATTTCAAAAAGTTACAAACCACCCTTGCGTCGTTAGTGGGTAAAGCTTTGGCTTCAACCCATTTAGAAATGTAGTCAACGGCTACAAGGATGTATTTGTTTCCTTTAGATGAAGGGAATGGCCCCATAAAGTCGATACCCCATACATCAAAGATTTCACATTCTTGTATGAAAGTTTGAGGCATCTCATCTTTATGTGTGATCTTGCCTTGTTTTTGGCAAGCATCACAATGTTTAACCATCTCGTGAGCATCACGATAAATGGTGGGCCAATAAAATCCCGAGTCAAACACTTTCTTAGCGGTGAAGTTGGGACCAAAGTGACCACCGGTGGGTCCTTTATGGCAAGCGTCAAGGATTTGTACCGCTGCCGGCCCATCAACACATCGGCGAATAATCAAATCAGCGCATTGTTTGAAGAGATACGGGTCATCCCAAAAGTAAGTCTTAATATCTTTGAAGAACTTTTTCTTTTGTTGGGATGTTAACCCGTCAATGAGAATTCCACCCGCCAAGTAGTTTGCAATGTCCGCAAACCACGGGGTCTCATCTTGATTCGAATTGATAGACATTAAGGTCTCCAGGGGAAAAGAGTCATTGATCTCTTTGTTCGGTTGATCCCCTTGATAAGGATCCTCAAGTCTACTGAGATGATCCACGGCTAGGTTTTCGGCTTTGTCTTATCACGAATTTCGATTTTAAATTCTTGAAGTAGCAAAACCCAGCGAAGAAGTCTTGGTTTGGAATCTTGTTTAGTTAACAAGTACTTCAACGCGGAATGATCGGTATAAACGATTGTGGTAGAAATGACAAGATAGGGGCGGAACTTTTCAAAAGCATACACTACAGCTAAAAGCTCTTTTCGGTAGCGGTATAATGCAATTGGCCCCCGTCATTGTCTTGCTAGCATAGTGGATTGGTTGGAAGTGTTTGTTCACTCTTTGGCCCAAAACCGCTCCAATAGCATAGTCGCTAGCATCGCACATCAACTCAAAGGGAAGCTCCCAATAAGGGGTAACCAAGACCGGTGCCTTAGTTAGCTTATCCTTAAGAAGGTTGAAGGCTTCAATACACTCTTTGGAAAAGATAAAAGGAGTATCTTTTTCCAAGAGGTGGGTCATCGGGCGAGCGATTTTAGAAAAATCTTTGATAAAGCGACGGTAGAAGCCCGCATGACCCAGGAAACTTCTCACACCCTTCACGGTTGAAGGTGGAGGCAATTTAGCAATAACATCGACTTTAGCACGGTCCACTTCAAGACCGGCTTTGGAGATTTTGTGTCCTAGCACGATGACCTCTTTTACCATGAAATGGCATTTTTCCCAATTTAGAACAAGGCGAGTGTCTTCACACCGCTTAAGCATACGTTCTAAATTGGCAAGGCAAGCAGAGAAAGAATCGCCATAAACCGAGAAATCATCCATGAAGACTTCCATAGTTTCTTCAACCATGTCATGGAAGATAGCCATCATACACCTTTGGAACGTCCCAGGAGCATTGCATAAACCGAAAGGAATGCGTTTGTAAGCAAATGTTCCGTAGGGACAAGTGAATGTGGTCTTCTCTTGGTCTTTGGGATCGATGGGAATTTGAAAATACCCGGAGAAACCGTCTAAGAAGCAGTAATAGTCATTACCCGCTAGACGCTCGAGCATTTGATCCATGAAAGTAAGAGGAAAATGATCTTTTCTCGTGGCATCATTGAGCTTGCGATCGTCGATACAAACGCTCCACCCAGTAACGAGACGAGTAGGAATCAACTCGTTGTGTTCATTGGGAACAACGGTTATTCCGCCCTTCTTGGGAACACAATGGACGGGACTTACCCATGGCGAATCCGAAATAGGGTAAATCAAGCTGGCATCTAGAAGTTTGATAACCTCTTGTTTGATGACGTTATGAATTCGAGGATTAACCCTTCTTTGGCTCTGGATTGCGGGTTTAAAGTCATCTTCCATGAGAATTTTGTGAGTACAAAAGTTTGGATCAATTCCGCGGATATCGGAAATTTTCCAAGCAATTGCCTTCTTATGATCTTTAAGCACGACGATGAGGCGAGATTTCTCTTCTTCTTTCAAGTCCTTAGCAATGATGACGGGCGAATTCTTCTTATCTTCAAGGAAT
Source organism: Glebionis coronaria (assembly GCA_025667525.1). Taxonomy (NCBI): domain Eukaryota; kingdom Viridiplantae; phylum Streptophyta; class Magnoliopsida; order Asterales; family Asteraceae; genus Glebionis; species Glebionis coronaria. The sequence continues at coordinate 686,692,937 of CM046874.1, forward strand.
ACGTACTCGAGATGGGACGGCAACTCCTTAAGCTCTAAATCCGGAGGATTTTCGATGGTAGGCGTAGTCAAATTCGGTTCATCGATAGCAATAGCCTTGGGAGATGGTGGAGAAATATGGTCCTCTTTGAGAAGTTTCTCAATGAGACGAATGTCTTCATCCCAATCGGTGGGAGAATCGTCATATTCTAAGTTCACATCTCCCATGGTTGCTTCAAAATCTTTCCAAAGGAAATCACTTTCTCCAAATAGAGTTAGTGATGAATCAATAGAGGAAACGGTCTCAACATTGGGAGGAGAGGTAGGAATACTTTTGCAAGCATCATTAAAGTGTTCTTCACAAGCCTCATCAAGAACGTCGATACAATTAACACTCTCGTAGGAATAAGGTTGTTTAGAAATCTTACCCATGTTGAAGACAATTTGATCGTCACCAACTCTCATGATAAGCTCACCCGCTTCTACATCGATGAGAGTGCGACCGGTCCTCAAGAATGGACGTCCCACGATTAATGGAACACGAGGGTCCATCTCGTAGTCGACCACGACGAAATCGGCAGGAAAAGTGAATTTGTCGACTCCTACAAAAACGTCTTCGGCTATCCCCACTGGATAAGCAACCGTACGGTTAGCTAATTCCACAGTCATTTTGGTGGGGACTAGCTCAGGGAGAGATAATTGCTTCCAAACACTTAAAGGCATTAAGTTAATACTGGCACCTAGATCGGCTAGGGCCATGCAATTCTCTACACCCGGGAAGTTGCAAGGGATTAAGAAGCGACCCGGATCACCAAGTTTGGTTAGCAATTTCCTTAAGAGCACTGCAGAGCAATTCTCGTTAAGTTGGGTGTTAGCAATATCAAGAAGCTTTTCCTTGACACTAAGAAGATATTTGAACATTTTCGCATATTTAGGCATGTGAGCGAGAGCCTTAGCGAAGGAGATGTTGAAATTCAATTGTTTAAACATTTTGAGAAAGTTTGAAACTTGAATATCGTCCTTGCTTTTGAGCTTCTCTTTCCTCAACCTTGAGGGATAAGGTATATCGGAAGAAGAGGAAGGCTTTGGAATAGTAGGATCACTCACATCCTTGGGTGGTGGAGGGGTAGAAGTAAGAGGTGGAGGAATTGGGGAAATAGAAGGTTGAGGAATATGAGTAGGTGTCTCGTTTTCCTTAGTCACAATCACCGGTGGAGGTATAGGAAGCTCGGGTTCCTTGGTACCTTTGCCACTACGAGTGGTGATTGCTTTCATCTCCCCTCTTGGATTAGCAACGGTGTTACTCGGAAGAGTACCCGAAGAAGAGGTTTGATTACCTTGGAAGAAACCAGCCATCATGTCCCTAAGGTCATTCATTTGACTACTCAAAGAATTTCGCATATCGGCTCTAAGATCGTTCCCTTGTTTCACCATGTCGCCCTTCATATTGATAACCTGGGTCTGCAGATTCTTCACCAACACATCATTCGTCCGCATGTACGTTTCGACCTCGTGGTTGAAAACGGTGCGTTGAGTAGGAGGAGGTGCTTGATAAGCAGGTGGTTGATAAGGAGCGAGTTGGTAAACTTGAGTAGGATTCTGAGGAGGATATGGTTGTCTTTGAGGTGGTTGATATGGTGCTCGAGGTTGGTTTTGATTGGTTCGGTTAAGGTTTGGTTGTTGGTTTTGATTGTGTGGAGGAAAACCAAGTGGTGAGAGAAAGTTGTTTGAACGATAGCTGAGCAAGTTGCGGTCTCCTTGAGGACGAGCTTGATAAGCGGCCGGAGGATAGGTACCGTATGCGGTGTTAACATTCTCAGCAGGATAGTCATGGGTGGAGGTACAAGTAGTGTAAGAGTGAGGACCCCCGCATATTTCACATGGTTGGCTTACAGCATTGACTTGAGCGTTTTGAGCGTTGATACTTTTGGTGTTGCTAGCGGTTTGGGCAGCAAGCGATTCAAGAAGTGACGTAATTTTGTCAAGTCTCTTGTCGTTGTCACTAGTACTAGCACTAGCGGCATTGGTCCGAACACTCTTGGTTTGCACACGAGACTTATTTTCAATGATATCCCAAGCAGCATTAGAACTCTTAACCAAAATATTACCCCCCGAGGCACTATTTAGTGAATCTTGGTCATTCATGCTTAAACCATTGTAAAAGGTATTAATTTGGTGCACTTTGGTAAAACCATGTTGTGGGCACTTTCTTAAAAGGTCTTTAAAACGGTCCCAAGATTCACTAAAAGACTCATCGTACTTTTGTTCAAAATTAATAATTTCATTCCGCAAAGCGGTAGTACGAGAGGGTGGGAAAAAGTAGTTTATGAATTTGGTCTCCAAGTCCGTCCACGTCAGAATACTTTGTGGCGTTTCCTTTGCAAGCCAATGCCGGGCTTGTCCCTCTAAGGAGAAAGGAAAAAGTTGTAAACGGATTACCTCTTGTGGAACACCATTGAATTTGACCGTATTCGTGAGTTGCAGGAACCTTTTGATGTGGTCATGAGGATCATCAATGGTACGCCCCAAGAATAGTTGAGCATAGACCATCTGAATAAAGTCGGATTTGAGCTAAAAGTTGTTGGCTGCAATCGCGGGTATGACAATTGGATCGTTGTTGCCCTCTACATGTGCTTGCAAAAGTTCAATCATAGGGCGATTGTCCGGTAAAGGTTCATTGTTGTTGTTATTCATGTTGTTTTGAGGTGGATTATTATTGTTGTTGTGTACACCGGCCATGTCTAAGTTATCGAGAGTCTCGGGCTCTTGATAAGACGTTGATCGAGTGCGCATACACCTGCAAAAGAACTAACAAAGCAAGAAATATTTTTTGGTTTTTTATGTTTTTTAATTTTTTTGTATTTTTGAAAATTTTATATTTTTTGGGTTTTTGAAATTTTTTATGAAAAAGTTACGTTCACGGTGAACGGATCCCAAAATCCAAGTTCTCACAAAAACTGTTAATCCTTACGAGAAGAGCCGGCAGCGACGCCATTTGAAATTAGGATTTTGCATGGGCTCAGATTATTCTCGGTATCTTCTCGAATCGATCACGGTTCAAAGTGGAATAGTTGTTCTTGGTTACTAAAAAGGGGTTGGATTTCTAATCTACTAAAAAGGTTTAAATGCACAAAGATATAAAATTAGACTAAAAGCAGTTAATAAAATAAGACTGAAATCGAATTAAAATTAAACAGTAAAACAGAAACAGTAAATACCCTTTACTAGAAAACACTTCATTCGGAATAATGCTGATCCGGAATAAATGAACTCATCCGGAATAAATGTCTTGTTCGGAATAATTAAGGAAATCACTCATCCGGAATATATGGCTTATCCGGAATAAATCTTGATCCGGAATAACTTGAAGAAATGCTCTATCCGGAATAATCAACAAAGATACTTCATTCGGAATACAAGGCTTATTCGGAATAAATGAGAAAAAGGCTTCATGCGGAATATCTTCAGTTCATCCGGAATAATTAACAAAAGGTAGTTCATCCGGAATATTAAAACTCATCCGGAATAAGGGTGTTGATTCGGAATAAAAATGAAGAACGTTTGATTCGGAATATGAAGGTTGATCCGGAATAATCACACTCATCCGGAATATTAATTATTCCGGATGAATACTTGATTCGAAATGTTTTGAAAATGAATGATCCGGAATATCCTGTTGATCCGGAATAAAATGGGAAAATACTTGATTCAGAATCTGGGTTTGGTTTTGAAGACGAAGAACAGTAGGTAACAGAAAAGACGATTTTGACTAAAATCACCAAGTTTTTAACCAAAACTTTTAACGAAACTAACCACGAATCATCTACTAATGGTAAACATCAAATCAAAACACTAAAAACATAAAACCCACTTACTTTTGAAGATTAAAATCAACCAAATAAGAACCTTAAATTTTAAATAAAAAAGATGAAGATGAACAAGATTAATGGAAAGATTATATTGATTGATTAAGGTAGAGTAAACAAAAGGAAAGATTAAAAACTTACAAGATTAAAGATTCAACAAAAATGAAAAATCACCAACACCTTAATGGTGTTGGCTTCCTACGAAAGAAAAGAAAAAAACTGGAATCAAAAACTCGCTCAAAATGTGTGAAGGGATCTCTTTATATAGGCCAAGTGGTTGGTTGGTGAGTGGGCTTTCTTCTTTCTTTTCGTCTTCTCGTCTTTTCAGTAAAGTCGACATTTTCGATTCTGATTCGGGATTTGTCGACGAATAAATTCAACTCGTCTTTTAATTTCTTCGATTAATAGACTTGAGTTCTTCGACATATGTAAATCTTCCGTCTTTGGTCCTTTTCTTCGATAAATCTTCAAATAGGCCCATTGACTTCAAATCTTTTGAATCTCTTGGACAATAGACTTCGTCTTGAGTCTTTTTCATCGATAAAACCCGTGCAATCCCATGTTTTCTTTAATATTCATCCGGTTGGCTCTGAAAACACAACAAACACACAAACCACGCATAATTCCAAACAAATGACATTAAATACGCATTTGGTCTTGTTTTAGCAAGAAATAAGTGGTAAAAGGATGGGTGTTTTCACACCTGTCAATTATCCTTAGTATTGCTGATCCAACTTGCATCAGTGTAACCTTCCAACACTAAAGGATATCCAGTATATGACAAACAATAATCTATTGTTCCTTTCAAATACTTTAGTACCTTCTGAATTGCTTGCCAATGCTGAGTACTAGGATTACTAATGTACCTACTCAGTTTACCCACTGCAAAAGCAATATCAGGCCTAGTACTAGTCATGGCATACATCAAGCAACCAATCACCCTAGAATACTAAAGCTGGGAGATAGCCTGACCATTGTTAGGCATTAGTTTCTCACTTGTATCCATAGGTGTACTCACTGGAGTACAATTAAAGTGATTGAATTTCTTCAGGACCTTCTCAATATAATGAGACTGAGAAATTACAATACCATCACTTTCATGTTTAATCCTTATGCCAAGGATAACATCAGCCTTCCCCATGTCTTTCATAGAGAACCTTGATGACAAAAACTCTTTGGTTAAATCAACCTGAACTTGGTCAGTACCAAAGATTAACATGTCATTAACATATAGGCAAATGATGACTCCTTTACCAGATTCATCAAATTTGCTATATAAACATTTGTCAGCTTGGTTAAGTAAATAACCATTAGACAAAACCACTTCATCAAACTTTTGATGCCATTGCTTAGGTGCTTGTTTGAGTCCATATAAGGACTTAATCAGTTTACACACCTTACCTTCATGACCAGGCATGATGAAAACTTGAGGTTGGTTCATATAAACCTCCTCATCTAAATCACCATTCAAGAATGCTGTCTTCACATCCATCTGATGAATAATCAGATTGTGAATGCTTGCCAAGGCAATCAACATTCTTATGGTACTTATGCGTGCTACAGGAGCATAAGTATCAAAGTAATATATTCCTGACTTTTGTCTAAAGCCTTGAATGACTAACCTTGCCTTGAACTTTTCAATATTTCCATCTACCTTCATCTTTCTTTTAAAGATCCATTTGCATCCAAGTGGATTGCAACCTGGAGGTAGATCAACCAACACCCAAGTGTTGTTGCCCATGATGGAATCTATCTCATCATTGATTGCTTCTTTCCAGAAAGCAACATCCTGGGACTTCATTGCTTCATCAAATGTTCTGGGATCATCCTCAACATTAACGCAATAGTAGTACTGGTCAAAGACCTCATCCATTGTTTCTTCAACTAGGTATAGTTGAAATTCATGCCCAAAATTCTTTGGAGTCCTTTGCCTTGTGCTTCTTCTAAGCTCAGGCTCAGGTTGCTGAATCACAACCTCATTAGTGACCCTTTCAGGTTCCACTGAAGCACCAATGTCCTCAGCTCCAGTAGGAGTCCTAAGGCTTAGCCTAGGGACTGATGAGAGCCTAGTCTCGTCAAAGTTAGCGTCCCTTGATTCAATGATTGAGTTTATTGAAACTGAATCATTAGGTTCAGTAACATAGAACCTATAAGCCTTGGAATGCTCAGCATATCCAACAAAGATGCATTCAATGCCTCTTTCACCCAAGGTTTTCACCTTTGGATCAGGGAGTCGTATAACAGCCCTACAACCCCAAACTTTGAGGTAGTTCAAGTTTGGTTTCCTTTTAGTCCAGAGTTCATAAGGGGTAATCCTGTTCCTTTTATTAGGAACCCTATTTAATAAATAGCAAGCTGTTAACATAGCTTATCCCCAAAACCCTTGACTCAGTCCTGAGTAGGACAACATGGAGTTAACCATCTCTTTTAGTACTCTATTTTTCCTTTCAGATATACCATTTTGTTGTGGAGTATAGGGAGCAGTTGTCTCATGGATGATTCCAACAGACTCAAAGTACAAAGTATACATGTACTCACCTCCCCTATCAGTCCTAAATCTTTTGATTTGGACTCCTTGTTGTAATTCAACTTCAGTTTTAAATACTTTAAATTTATCTAATGCTTCATCCTTAGTATGTAACAAATAAACATAGCAAAACCTAGAAGCATCATCAATAAATGCTACCAAGTATTTTTTTATTCCCTAATGAGGGAGTAGCATGCAAATCACATAGGTCACTATGGATTAGCTCCAAAACTGTAGTTTCACGTTTTACATCCTGAAATGGTTTCTTAGTAATTTTGTTCAGCATACAAGTCTGACACTTATCAGTGTCCATGTCAAAAGCTAGAATTAACCCATCCTTAGACATATCTTGCATCCTCTTATAGTGGACATGGCCTAGTCTAGCATGCCATAGTGATGAATCATTCAGTTTAGTGGTAGTCATCAGGACAGAATCAACATTTATACTAGAATCAATATTAAGCCTGAACATTTGATTACTCAAATAGCCAAAACCAATAAACACACCATGTTTAGATAAAACAAATTTATTAGATTCAATCACTTGTTTATAACCACAATTATTCAAAACACTACTAGAAACCAAGTTCTTCCTAATATTAGAAACATGCAAAACATTAAACAAAGAAACAATCTTTCCAGAACTAAATTTAAAATCTACACAACCACGTCCATGCACTAGGGCTGTTGACTCATTTCCCATGTGAAGAATAGATCCATCATTCATTGACTCATAAGTCTTGAACCAGCATCTATCTTTACACACATGTACTGTTGCTCCGGAGTCAACCCACCACGCAACATCATCATCCTGCACAAAATAAGCTTCAGATACATATGTAACATAATAAATCTGGAGAGATTCATTAAACATATTCTGACCTTTTGTGCCTGATCCATTAGCTTGGTTGCCAATGCTAACACCTTTGCAATCCCTTTTGAAGTGTCCAGGTTTCCCACACTCCCAACAAGCCACTGATGACTTTTTGTTAGGATTAGCTTTGGTGTTATCATGATGCTTACGTTTGCCCTTGTTGTCATTGTACCTGGTGGAGTTGTTATGCTCCACCATATTGACAACAGGTGAACCAGCAACATTGTTGCTCTTTGGCTTATCACTTTCATGCACCCTGAGGGATTCCTCAATGCGCAAATGACTGCCCAACTCAACAAGAGTTAACTCCTCCTTCTTATGTTTCAAGGTGTGCTTGAAATCTTTCCAAGAAGGAGGTAGTTTGTCAATGACACACGAGACCTGAATGGTCTCATCCATGTTCATTTTATGTTGTGTAAATCTGCCAAGTATTCTAAGAAGTTCATTGTATTGTTCCATGACTGGTCTTGAATCAGTCATTTTGTAATTTGTGAAATCACTCACAAGGAACTTCTTACTTGATGCATCCTCAGCCATATATTTGGCTTCCAAGGAATCGCATAGTTCTTTAGCAGATTCAACATTTTGGTAAATATCAAATAAAGAATCAGACATACCATTGAGAATTATGTCGCGACACACATAATCATCATTCTCTCATTTGCTCCTTTTCCTCAGTTCCTCCAAAGTAGCATCATCACCACCATCAGGAATGGGAGTGGTCAACACGTACACCACGTTCATGGTAGAAAGAAGAAAGTGCATTTTCTTCTGCCATCTCCTAAAATCAACCCCTTCAAACTTGTCCAGTTTGGAGAAGTTAGCCACCATATGCTTCATTGCTGCCGTCATTGATTATCACAAAATAATCTTCTTTGATTGTTGGGGTTTACTTCATTCCAACAGGGTGAAGACAATCAATAGCCTAACTACGTACCAATGAATGGTTACCGGATATCTCTTGAAGTCGTGTAATCACTTTCCAAAGAAGATTATTCGACCCTATGCCTGGGTTAACACGAATACTTCCTTGGGATAAAACCAAGAGTTAGTTCTTATTTTAGGCACAAATCAAGAACTCTGTGCGTGTAAGTGTTTCTTGTTTCTGTTTCTTTCATCATGCAAATATGATCACTATTTATAGTGATCCTAGTCCTAGAAGGATGTAACTCATAGTCAATAATATTTAAGAGCATTAATCGGCCAATTAAGCTCATAATTACCTACATGAAAGCATAGTGGTTACATGACCATAAACCTGGTCATCAAGTTAATATTCAACCCTCATTGATTGGTCAAAGAGGTTACAAAGACTTTGTGCATCACCAGGAGCAACGTCCTAACCAGGAGCAACTTCCTAACCAGGAGCAACTTCCTAACCAGGAGCAGCTTCCTCCTGATGAACTTTCAACCACTATATTGAGTCCAGGGAGGTCAGGGACATAATGGGTGTACACTCCGTACATCCAAACCCATTTACAAGTATGACTCGATCCCACAATTGCACTAAATTTCCAACATACAAGTCTCCATTTAAAGAGGTGATGGTCGTCAGAATAAAGGTATCAAAAATACGTCAAAAGCCACGACTACAAAAGAAGAAGCTAGACTTCCATGGACCTCAAAGGAAAAGTTAACATTGTGTAAAGCATGGACAATTAAAAACGTCAAAAAATAGCGTTAGATGGAATGCTAAATGAAGTGTAGGGTTTTGAAGGATTGTACAAGATTCCTTTGATATGGAAATTCGGGAATCGAAAAGAGGATACGATGTCCTCATCTGCAAATGAAGATTGCATCAGTATAAAACTTGAAGAACGTATAAAGTTTAACATTCGATTAATAATGTAGTAATATGAAAACTATTATCTCCTTTAAAGTATAATTAAAGATGCTCCAAACCAAAAATCAAACTGAAAAGAGATGTTTTTGCTAATGAAAATCTAAAGTGTGATTCGAAGCAGATAATCCTTTGATTAAGTTTTCAGTTTGTTTGGAACTATACCTAAATTTATAGGTCCTAGTTATATTAAAGAATATAATTCGTGATTTTCATAAATGTCTAAGTAGGGTTTTTGGTCTAAAACATTATGTATGTTGCAGATCAGATTCTGGACTAGTTTTGGAAACATGGGCTAAGAGATGGGTTAAAATTTGATTTGGGTTAAACCTAATTACAGAGGCCTATTAAACCCATATAGGGACCTCTATGATATTTTATAAGAATTATGGGTTTCTTTTGGTTGGGTATGTAACTAGTGTAACTTACCTTAAATAAGAAGTAAAATAAAAAATATGGAAGCATCTTATAAGTAGTGTCATCTATTTATTTATGGTAACTTGAGTAGTAAGTGGTTATTTATGGTAAGTAATGTGTATAATCATGGTTTCTAGATCTAGTGATGCGTGTTTGATTTCTTTTTCGTTTGCGTTCGTGTCTATTAGCGCATTGGTTAAGGTACATATATTCCGTCCTTTTAGTAAGGACATCTTTTTAACTTGTTTTCTGTTTGCTTTATCATTTGACTTTTGTATGATAATCCATTTTGATATGATCCTAATTTGATTAGTTTTGTTATGCCTCTTGGGTCGATATGTCTCTTATGGTCCTATTTGGTATTTGTTGGTTCACTAAATAAGCTATTTGAAATTTGTTGTTTCCTTATTCATTTGCCCAAGCTATTTGTAACTAGTCATAAAGATACCATGACGATGTCGTTGATGCACCAACGGCAAGACATTATCTGTGGCAGTGTGATTAGTCCATGGCGTTCCCTTTTCTGATGGCCTTATGATATGATATAGGTGTGTGTGCACTAGTCATCGAGCTGGTGTATATATATGACTTTTTTTGTAGGGAACGTATGGATGCATCATAGGTACTTCATTTTGTTTTGATTATTGGTTAGTGTGTGTGCAATACACTCTAGTTCACATGTTGGTTGATAGGTGTGAAAACACCCATCCTTTTACCACTTAATTATAATAAAAACGAGACCATAACGTGTATTTTATGTCGTAAATGTCGGAATTATGCGTGGTTTGTGTTTTTGTTGTGTTTAAAGATCAAAATATGAAAAAGGAAGAAAACACGGGCTTTCACGGGCTTTTATCGAAGAAAAAAACAAAAGACAAAGTCAAAAGATCAAGAGTGCAAAAAATTGGAAGTCAATGGACCTATTTTGAAGATTTATTGAAGAAAAGGACCAAAGACTGAAGATTTACAAGTCGAAGAACCCAAGTCTAATAAATGAAGAAATATTAAGACAAGTTCAAGATTTTTATCGACAAATCCCGGGCCAAAGTCGAGACCTCAATTTAATTTAAAGACGAGACGACAAAAAGAAAAGAAAGAAGACAAACTCACCAACCACCACCTACCACTTACCACCTCTCCTATGAATACTAGGCCACCATCTCATTTTTATTTTGTTAGCTAATTTCACCAATTAGTTCTCCACTTTATTTTATGCACTTTTAAATATTGTCTTTACATACTTGTCTTTATATTCAAGTTAATTCATGTAAGTTTTAATCTTGTTTTGAATCTTTATCTTTAATTTTAAGCTTTTTAATCATTTCCTTCTACCTTTCTTGTTTGTTTAAGCTTAATCTTTTTCAACATCTTCGTTTGAGTTGATTTCGTGTTCTTCATTCATCCATTTCGTCATGTTTTTACATAAAGTTCATAGCTTTTCGTGTTTCTTGATTCGTGTGTTCCATCTATCTTCTACTTTGTTGTGGTAGAGATTTGGGTGCTTTTGGTTGGTTAAAATCACAAATTTCTTGTAAAAAATCTCATTTTTTTACCAAAAATCTCGGAACCCATCGCAAAGGAAAAGGGTTTATCATTGAGATTGAGATTGAGATTGAGATTGAGATTGAGATTGCGATTGGAAACATTGCGATTGAGATTGAGATTGAGATTGAGATTGAAATTAATTTTAAATTTTATTTTTCTCGCCATTTTTTTTAAGTCTTGTTTTTACTTATTTTGTTTTATTTTTCTTAAGCATTATTTTAACTTTTCTTTTCTTAGTCTATTTTTATAGTGTCTTATTTTAACGTTTACCTTTTTCATAAAGTTTTAATTAAGTTAAATTTGCTTTATTTCTTTTATTTTGTGTTGTTTCATTTAAGTCTTTACTTTTGGTTTTATTATTTTGTCATTTACATTAAAGTTTTCATTTTTATTTTAAGTTCTTTTCTATAAAGTCATTTATTAGTATTTCGTATTTTTATTTAGTTACTCAACGACGCCTTTTCTTTTAATTAGTTTTAGACAACGACACCCTTTTATTTTATCCACCAAAGACGACTGAGTCGCACTTTCAACTTGTAATCAATTCGATTAGACTGGAATTCTTATTTTATACTTGGAAATCTCTTGTATTAAATGGCGTCGTTGCCGGCTCTTTTCGTGAAGGTTAACGGTTTTCTGTGAGAGACGCGTTGGATTTTGGGATCCGTTCACTCTTGAACGTTACCTTTCTTGTCTAATTTTCATAAATCCAAAAAAAATATAAAATTTTCAAAAATCCTAAAAAATATAAAATTTTCAAAAATTCAAAAAAAAAGAAAAAAATAAATAGAAAAACATATAAAACCAAAAATATTTATTGTCTATCTTTCTTTTCCTTTTGTAGGTGTGTATGCGTACCCGTGCTCGTAAGAAGAAAGCAACTCAAGCCAAAGTCGAAACTCAACCTATTGTCACCATGGACAATCGACCAATGATCGAGCTTTTGCAATCGCACGTAGAGGGCAACACCGATGCTATTGTCATACCCTAGATTGGAGCCAACAACTTTAAGCTCAAATCCGGCTTCATTCAAATGGTCTCTGCTCAACCATTCTTGGGGCGTACACTTGATGATCCTCATGACCATATCAAAAGGTTTCTTCAACTCACTAATACGGTCATGTTCAATAGGGTTTCACAAGAGGTAATTCGCTTGCAACTATTTCCTTTCTCCTTAGAGGGACAAGCCCGGCATTGGCTTGATAAGGAACCGCCACAAAGTATTCTTACGTGGTCAGATTCATAGACCAAATTCATCAACTACTTTTTCCCACCCTCACGTACTACCGCTTTGCGGAATGAAATCATTAACTTTGAGCAAAAGTACGGTGAGACATTTAGTGAATCTTGGGACCGTTTTAAGGAACTTTTAAGAAAGTGTCCACAACATGGTTTCACAAAAGTGCATCAAATTAATACTTTTTAAAATGGTTTAAGCATGAATGACCAAGATTCACTAAATAGTGCCTCGGGGGGGGGGGGGGGGGTAACATTTTGGTTAAGTCTTCTAATGCCGCGTGGGATATTATTGATAATAAGTCTAGAGTGCAAACTAAGAGTGTTCGGGCTAATGTGGCTAGTGCTAGCACTAGTGACACCGACAAGAGACTTGATAAGCTTACTACGGTTGTTGAAGCACTTGCTTTACAAGCCATTAACAATGCCAAAAACAACAATGCTCTTCATATAACTTGTGAAACTTGTGGTGGGCCACACTCTTATGCTAATTGTGATAAAGCTTTTGATCAATCTCACGGGGAAGTGTATGCTTACAACAACACCGAGAGAGTTCATTTCAAGCCTAATGTCGATGTTAATCACTTGTCTTACAACTCGACAAATTACTTGGCTCCACCCGATTTTCAGCAAAGAACTCACCCACCCACCCATAACAACCAAGGGCCACCTAGAGCAAATGTTCAACAAAATGCAAATGTGAGGGGCTCAAATGCTAATCAGGGAAACTATCACATGTAAAATCAAGGCTTTCCAAACCAAGGTTTCAATCCTCAAGGTTTTCCACCTTATAACCAATACCCAAACCAAGGTTTTCAACAACAAGGGTTCAATTTACCTCATCCACCAATGGACTTGGTCTTGCAAAAATTGAATGAACATGAGAAAATAATGCAAGCAATGCAAGAATCTACTAGACAAATGCAAGAGTCCACGGATAGGAAATTCGTTCAAATGTTACAAACCCTTCACCCTCAAGGTGCTCTTCCTTCTACCACTGAAACAAACCCTAGAGCGAATGTGAGTGCTATTACTACTCGAAGTGGAGCAACTCTAGTAGGACCTTCTATCCCTCCCCTGTTACTACATCTACACCTCCTCCACCCCTATTTATCCCTCCTACTACCACACCTAGTACTAGTTCTCCATTACCGTCTCCACCTCTTAATGAAGAAATACCTAAACAAAACCCTCCATCAACCCCACCTACCACCTCTAAACCTTCTACTTCTCAACCTTCAACATCTCAACCTTTACCTGCTATACCCACACCACCTAAACCCAACATTCTTTATCCTTCTCGGTTAGACAAGTGCAAATTGCTTACTAAAGAGGATGCTCAAGTCACTTCTTTTATGAAGATGATCTCTCAAATGAATTTCAACATTAGCCTCGTTGAAGCACTTGTCCAAATGCCGAAATTCGTCAAAGCATTCAAGGAATTGCTTAACAAGAAGGAAAAGATGGCTGAGTTTGTCAACACACGCCTAAATGAAAACTATTTTGCAGTCATTCTTAAAGAAATTCCGGAAAAACTTGGAGATCCCGGTCGTTTTGTGTTGCCTTGCATTTTTAACAAAACCGAAGAATTTGCTGCCTTAGCTGATCTCGGGGCAAGTATAAATCTGATGCCTTTAAGTGTTTGTAAAATACTATCATTACCCGACCTTACTCCAACAAAGATGACTCTTGAGCTAGCAAATCGCACTCTCGCTTACCCCGTTGGTATTGTAGAAGATGTATTTGTAAAAGTTGGTACCTTCGCTTTTCCGGTCGATTTTGTTGTTGTTGATTATGAAATGGACCCTCGTATTCCGTTAATACTTGGTCGGCCATTCTTGAGAACCGGAAAAGCCTTAGTCGATGTTGCCGAAGGTGAGTTAATCTTAAGAGTCAGGAATGATGCACAAGTTTTTAAAATAGGGAAGATCACAACCAAACCCAATGGAAGAGAATCAACGAATATGATTAATGTGCTTGATGATTTTGTCGTCTACAACAATCCTCTTTTTGATTCTTCCTATGATAATCCACTTTTCCAAGATGATGTGGATGATTCTCTCTCCAATTTGGATCCCTCACCAATCCATGAGTCTCCACCGATCTATGATGACTATGATGATGATTCTAGTTCTGACATGGATGATTCTGATGATTTTTCTTCTGAGTGTAAAGACATGACAACTTATGATGACTTTGATGATGTCGATACTCTTTCGAGTGATTCTTCACATGATGACCTTATTTCTATTTTGATGAAGATCCTCCACTAACGATGCTTGGTCCTACTTTGGATGACTACTCATTTGAGGAAGACTGCTACTTTTCTCAACACTTACTTCCCAAATGAGAATGATTCTCCTCCTTTGGACTTTGATGATGCTCTTTATCCTCCTTTGGATATGAAGAAACCCGTTTCAAAGAAGAAGAAGCCGGAAAACACCGATATTCGTAGCACCTATGTCTTGACACCTCTCTATCCACCTTCTGAGGATGAGATTTTGAGATTTATGAGCGGATCTTCTTCACGGTCTACTGAGCCTGAGTGTTATTTTCCCCTAAAGGAAAAGGTGTTCAACCCCGGTATTGCAATTTTTAAGCCATCTCAGTTATCATCTGATGAAATAAAAGGAAAGATTTTTGGAACTTATGGAGACATGCTTGCACCTCATCATACTTGCTACCACCGTGCTCAATCTTTGCTTAAGGGAACCCTGCCTACTCTTCTTTGGCTTGCGTTGTTCGCCTTAATCTTGTGCTACTTGATGGATGAAAACCATGTATTTGATCCCGGTGGATGCTCTTCAAGCCTCTTACCATGCTAATCAAGGTCGAGTCAGGCTCACGACTCGGTTAACAAAAACAAGCGCTTCTCGGGAGGCAACCCGCAGTATCTATCCTTTTTCTTTTGTTTTTATAATAAGTGTAGGGGGGACCATAGTATGTGTTTGTTGTTTTCTTTATTATCATCTACATGGATTCGAGCTTTCAAAGATCCATTCTTGATGACGTTTGACGACCCGTGATTCCGTGTACCCGCCTTCCCGGTTCTATCTTAAACTCTTTTGATTCACTATTTTATATTCTTCAATATTAAAATAGGAATCACTTTAGTTGTCTCTTCCTTAGCAAGATTTAAATAACGTGCACAATGTCCTAAGTGTAGGGGAGTTTACTCCCACATGCTTAAACATTGAGGACAATGTTTATATTAAGTGTAGGGCGGATTTCTATCGAAGTTAAGTGGGATTTTCCTTGTATTTGTCCTCATTTTAATCGGAAAATTGATTTTTCTACATTTTTCGAAATTTTTGATCTATTTTGGCCTATTTGTATTTACCTTTGTATATTTATTTTCTTTCTTTATTAGAATAAGTTTTAAATAAAGTGGTTTTAATTTTTCAACGTCGTGAATCTTTTGACTCAACCCGAGTTTACTTATCTAAGTTTACTCTAGCTAGTATCCTTAACGTGTTTAAGTCAAGTTTTGCTAGGCTTTTATATAGGAAACTTTAAAACGTGAAAGTCTTAACTCTTACGGGTTAAGAACAAGAACTTTTCGCAAGTTCCTATAATTGATTCTAGAAAGTCGTTTATCAAGGGAACTTTAAAATACGAATTCTAAAATTGAAAAAGTCTAAGAATTTGCAAGATCCTATAGATGACTTGAAAACCCAAAACTTTGATTTAATAGGCTAAGCATCCACGAGTCTCATTCCTTGAGATTTTAAATTGTGGAGAACAAGAGATGATAGAGTCAATTATAAGTTTGGTATTCTTTCATGAATTTATGTGAGTTGATTATGAGCCTTTTCTCTCATCGCTTGTTAATAAATTTAATTGCAATAAATAAGGTTGTATGATTTGAAAAGTTACTTAGCTTCTAGGCCAAAATCGTTCAAAAATTGCTTGGTATTAATTAGAGTTCATAGCCAAGGCATAACTTATTGAAGCGGGATGCAAATATTGGCGAGTCCGAAAAGGTCCTAACAAGGCATGAGGGCTACATTTTGTTGCTAAAGATCCAAAGTGATGTGAAGAATCATTTATCAAAAATCAATATGAAGGATCGAGATACACGACGAAAAGCAAATACTCCCCAAAATATCATGGAGAAGTCTATCCGAAAAGACCCTAACAAGGTATGAGGATAAATAGATCCAAGTCCTAAAAGGAGGCGGATCGTTGTATATCAAAATTCCAAATAAAGATTGGAGAAAAATGAAGAAGTCGTGGTCCAAATATGAAGAATCTCTCAAAAAGTTCAAGTGAATAAATTCCTATTATGAAGAGAAAACCATTATTTCATGAACGTCTCTCAAGATTTGAAGTATGAAGTCAATGCCAAATATCGATCCGAGAAAGGTCTCAAATCGTGAAGCGAGTTTGCCAAGATATGAACTTTATGAGGTCCCGAGAAGCAGTTTTAAAAAATTTTGTCCTTTAGCTAACTATTGATTAAATCGTCCCACTTTATTTTTAGCCTAAATAACTATCGAAATAAGTCAACAATGCATCCTCATGATCATTCAAGACAATCATAAAATATAAGAGATACACCTAGGAATAAGGGAGTCTAAGTGAATAATTGGGCCACATGAGTTTGTGTTAGTTTGCTAACTTATAATAACAATGATCTCGTTTTTAAGCTTCGTATAGGGAACGTGAAACTTGAGGGTGATAAACATTCATGACATTCCAAAACCCTAAGGTAAGTCTTTGATCTTTTTACTTTTCTTGTGTTTAATAAAGGCCAAGGTGGATTGATTATGATGGAAAATGTAAAACTTGCTTTAAAACTAATGCATTGCATGAGGTCATTGTAATGGTCAAGTGTAGGGGATTTTATAGGTGTGAAAACACTCATCCTTTTACCACTTAATTATAATAAAAACGAGACCATAACGTGTATTTTATGTCGTAAATGTCGGAATTATGCGTGGTTTGTGTTTTTGTTGTGTTTTAGGATCAAAATATGAAAAAGGAAGAAAACACGGGCTTTCACGGGCTTTTATCGAAGAAAAAGACAAAAGACGAAGTCAAAAGATCAAGAGTGCAAAAAGTTGGAAGTCAATGGACCTATTTTGAAGATTTATTAAAGAAAAGGACCAAAGACAGAAGATTTACAAGTCGAAGAACCCAAGTCTAATAAATGAAGAAATATTAAGACGAGTTCAAGATTTTTATCGACAAATCCCGGGCCAAAGTCGAGACCTCAATTTAATTTAAAGGCGAGACGACAAAAAGAAAAGAAAAGAAAGAAGACAAACTCACCAACCATCACCTACCATTTACCACCTCTCCTATAAATACTAGGCCACCATCTCATTTTTATTTTGTTAGCTAATTTCACCAATTAGTTCTCCACTTTATTTTATGCACTTTTAAATATTGTCTTTACATACTTGTCTTTATATTCAAGTTAATTCATGTAAGTTTTAATCTTGTTTTGAATCTTTATCTTTAATTTTAAGCTTTTTAATCATCTCCTTCTACCTTTCTTGTTTGTTTAAGCTTAATCTTTTTCATCATCTTCGTTTGAGTTGATTTTGTGTTCTTCATTCATCCATTTCGTCATCTTTTTACATAAAGTTCATAGCTTTTCGTGTTTCTTGATTCGTTTGTTCCATCTATCTTCTACTTTGTTGTGGTAGAGATTTGGGTGCTTTTGGTTGGTTAAAATCACAGATTTCTTGTCAAAAATCTCATTTTTTTACCAAAAATCTCGGAACCCATCGCAAAGGAAAAGGGTTTATCATTGAGATTGAGATTGAGATTGAGATTGAGATTGAGATTGAGATTGAGATTGAGATTGAGATTGAGATTGAGGTTGAGATTAAGATTGAGACTGAGATTGAGATTGAGATTGAGATTGAGATTGAGATTGAGATTGAGATTGAGATTGAGATTGACAACATTGCGATTGAGATTGAGATTGAGATTGAGATTGAGATTGAAATTAATTTTCAAATTTATTTTTCCCGCCATTATTTTTAAGTCTTGTTTTTACTTATTTTGTCTTATTTTTCTTAAGCATCATTTTAACTTGTCTTTTCTAAGTCTATTTTTATAGTGTCTTATTTTAACGTTTACCTTTTCATAAAGTTTTAATTAAGTTAAATTTGCTTTATTTCTTTTATTTTGTGTTGTTTCATTTAAGTCTTTACTTTTGGTTTTATTATTTTGTCATTTACATTAAAGTTTTCATTTTTATTTTAAGTTCTTTTATATAAAGTCATTTATTTTTAGTATTCCGTATTTTTATTTAGTTACTCAACGACGCCTTTTCTTTTAATTAGTTTTAGACAACGACACCCTTTTATTTTATCCACCAAAGACGACTCAGTCGCACATTTAACCGTGATCAATTCGATTCGACACCGAGAACGATTAGACATACTTCAAAGAACAATTAGACATTTGGTCTGATTCACATGTGTACACTTATGATTATGTGGCTGGATGTGATAATATGTGCATAGGTCTACTCATGTATTATGTTTAGACATTATGTCGGTTCGTTGGCATCTTTTGATTTATTTGTTCCTATTCCATTGATATCTTTTATTCTTATGCTCCTATATACTTCACGTGACAACTGATTTGCATGGTTACGTTATTTCTATTTTGTTCTTTTTGCTATATATACATTATATAGGTATTTTCTTTTCCTGTGACAGGTTTTAAGCGGGATGCTGAGAAGTGAGAGTGTGATTAGAGCTACCCTTAAAGTCACCCTTGTGTTTTAATAAATGTTTTGAAGACATTTTTGCAATCGACATTTTGGACACTCATGTTTGGGATTTTTACTCTCTTGGAGAGTGCTTTGTTTGGATTTTATGTTTTAAATAATAAAACTTCCGCTTGCATTTTTACTATATATGTTATCGATATGACCGTATAATGTGTTACTTGTCTATTTATCTGAGCGGGTGTTACACGCTATGTACTTCTATCTCATGTGCATGATATGGTACAATCATTTCCCGACTCGTCTAATTTTTCTCCATGTATTGCACAATATCAGCTCAAAAACTACGAGAATGTCTTGCGTAATCTATCATGTTCTTTGCGGAAACAAAAACCCAAGCGTTATAGAACGCTATTACTTCATCAGGTATCCATGGTAGCGACACCATTTTTGATAAATTAATGAAGTTTAGAATTATAAGTTTAGAGAAGATGACATAAATGTTTTATGTTTGTGCATTTGTTTAAAAATGGTAAAAGAGTGGGTTTAACTAAGAAAGGAAACTGAATTTCTTTTTTTTTGAAAATTTTAAAATTGTCGGATGTATACAAGGGCCCACTTGTTGAGTCATTTGAGTGGTGACTAATTAACAATTAGAAAGTTTCAAGACTGTTGTATACTTAAACCCACGCGTGAATTTTTAGGGGTGGGATGAGAACCAACACGTGACTTTTTTCCACGTCGGAACTTACCCAAAACCCATCGCTCACTCCCCTCAACTTAAGGATCTCACATCAGGGCACGTTCGATGGACAGAATTTCAGAGATTAGAAATAAGTTAGAGAATAGAATTTCAGAGAAATGAAAATGAGTTGTGCCAGAGATTGAAATAAAAGATAATTACGAAAATAGATTTTTTATCTTTAAAAAACATCTAAATAAAAAAAGATACCAAAGTACAAGGCACAAGAGAACGACTCTAATGAGACGCTTTAAGAATAACTTAGCTTGTTGCATTAAATTTAAAATACAATGTTCAAATCATAATATAGTTTAAACAAAAGTAGCTAAAAATCAGAGTTTTATTCTAACAATGAGTAAAGTAGTTTGAAAACATAAAGAAAGTCTTCAAATCTCTAATATGATATGCTTGAGACTCCAAAGCAAGCAACTGTCAAGTAGTTTCAACACCTGAGATATATGTTTAAAAGTTTTAACAAAATGGTTGGTGAGTTCATAGGTTTAAGTAAAAGCATAACATTTAATGGGCCGCAAACAACATGTTTAAGGCATATGAGACCATTTAGCACAAGAGAACGACTCTAGTGAGACGTTTTAAAAAAACTTAGCTTGTTGCATTAAATTTAAAATACAATGTTTAAATCATAAAAGAGTTTAAACAAAAGTAGCAGAAAATTAGAGTTTTATTCTAACAATGAGTAAAGTATGTTGATCCCAAACTTAGATCGATTAGCTTTGTGTATACGAGATTAGATCAAGTAATACACGTAGAGAAACCTTTGTATATGCTTTATGAATCTAAGTGTTATGCAGAATTTAACACTTAAACAAGAACACACAAGATGTAAACAAACTTTCACTTTGATTATCAATGTCGAACTTGCTTACAATGAAAGATGTTTACAAACGAAAACTTATATAAAACTTATCACACATTAACCTAAAGGCCTTCTTTTATAGACATAAGAAGCCTTGTACAATAATCTACGTATCAACTATTCTAGGTAAAGATACATATAGAAAATACATTGTTGTTCTTATCTTTACTAGAAGTATTCTAGAATATAATACACGCGTAGATTATATCTTCCATCAGTACTTGTCTTCAATGTGTCAACGCTTGACTTTAACTTGTCAACGCTTAAGCTGTCAGCGCTTGTTTTGTTCTTTTCAACGCTTGATTTGTTCTTGTCAGCGCTCAAGTGATCTGGCCTTAATTTATTCCCAACAATCCTCCCCTAAACTTGATATCCACTCTTATGATCAAGTTTCTGAATAAGCATTAAGGACTAGGAGGAGTCTTACAAACCTTCTCATATTGGTAATGAATAAATCTGATCAAATCTTTTGCCACGTCACTTGAATAATCTATTTCCAGCTGAGCGTCCTTCATCTTTTCCAAAATAGCCTTGGATATGAAATACTGAGCATCCACAAGTAGATACTCAGCAAACTTTGTAGAACTCAAATGGTATACACCAACAGCTGAATATAACCTCCATTGAAGACCACTGAGGTCATCTTCAAGATCCTTCCATATTGCAGGATCCTCATCTTTTGGTCCACACATTCTTTTGAATGTGGTCCAAAGTTTTACTCCATTAGCTGAAGTTGGTGCTTCAGCCTCATACTTGGTCTCCAGCAACCTCCAAAGGTCCACCAAGTCTTCTCTATCACAACTTGCAAACAAAGATATGAGAGTGGTAAAAGTGTGTACCTCCTTGCCAAATCTGCCAATCTTCCAGAACCCACATTCATCCTCTTCATAGCTCACAATTGGGTTCCTGGAATCTAATGGTAACACTTGCACCATATCTGAAGCTTCTAATGGGGAGAGCTTGAGGCTCTTTCTTATAACTGCTTCACTTGGATATAGTGGATCCATATCTTTTGGAAACTCAAATTAAATTCCATTCTTCACTGGCCTGGGAACCATCATAGCTTTCTTGATTTCCATTTCTTCTGCAAGTTCCTCCTTTCTTTCATCTGAAAGAAGTCTGAGAGTGTTTGCTTCTTGCACTCTAACCCAAATAGGATAAGCCCTGTTTTCCAACTCATCAAATGTCAAAGCTTTCAACTTCTGGTATGTCCATCCAACTCCATGACATCTGAGCAACATAAAGTAGAGCTCCCTTCTATCCCTTTTCAACTCTGAGAGAATATTGCTTGCCTTGTGTTTCAAAATTACCTTACAATCCTTCTGAACTATAAGAAGAAGCTCCAAACCCCATATTTGATCTGAAATGGTCAAGTCTGGATTATCCATGCATCTTTCTTCCCAAGCATTGTACATTTGAACCACCTCTAGCATGTCAAAGTCAACCTGCAATTTCAATTCTCTCAGCTTCTCTTTGGCCAACTCATCTCCATACTCAAGCCTTTCAGGTTCTATAATCATTACACTTGAGTCTGAGCTAGCTCCATCACTTTCTTCTTCTGAAGTCACAACAAATGGTGACTTTTCCTTTTCACCTTGTTCCATCATTTGTTCAGCCAATCTTCTATCAAACTCAACTTGAGCTGCATCTTTTGGAACAATCTCTTCTACCATTTTACCCTTACCCTTATCTGATGGTGCAATGGTTGGTAAGGTAGATGGTAATACCTGAGTAGAAACCTCCTTGATGATAGATGATGACTGAGATACATCACCTTCGTGTGCAGGTCTATCAACGCCCAAATTTATCCTATCAGCGCCCAAAATACTTCTATCAGCGTCCAAATTTTCCTTGTCAATGCTCAAATATCTTCCCTCAGCGCCTTGTGTAACCTCTCTCAACATAGCTGTAAATGATAAATTTAAGTTGGTGGGAGAGACTAAGGACGTATCAAAACATGTTTGTTTCTTCAAAGTTGTAAGGGCTTCAGCAACATCCATTGATTGACCATCCTGGCTGCCCTTATCACTCAGATTTATTTGATCTTCCTCCCCTTTGGAAGACTCTTCCATACCCCTCCTAGCACGATCACTTTCCAAAACAACAATCCTCTCCCTCAATTGCTTGAGTTCAAGGCCTTGTGAGTTGACAATTTGTACTAAGTCTGCATTTTGCTTTTGCAAGCTAATGCAGACTGTCGTCAATTCCATAAGAGTCATTGGTTCCAGTCTGCCCTCTTCTAAAATGGGGATTTGACCTCCCAAGTCAGATTCATTGGGCAAGGATGAGGACTTAATAATGGTGGGACTGCCTTGGCCAGCTTCTAAGCCAGAACCAATAGTCCCAGCCTCATCCAGGTCACCAGCCACACTTGTGGTGGTGGTTCTCTCTGCTTCATGGCTAGGACCACCAGAGGAGAACACTCCAGTAGTCCTTTGGCGTTTCATCAACCTATATTCAGGGGGTGTGGAAGATGGTGTGGAAGAATGGGTAGATGTGGGTTGGTTAAGGGGTGTTTGGGATTGTGAAGGTTGTGTGTCAGCG
Organism: Glebionis coronaria; assembly: GCA_025667525.1. Taxonomy (NCBI): domain Eukaryota; kingdom Viridiplantae; phylum Streptophyta; class Magnoliopsida; order Asterales; family Asteraceae; genus Glebionis; species Glebionis coronaria. Next base: position 686,716,074 of record CM046874.1, read on the forward strand.
TTGGAAATAGGCACATCAACGCCAATATTTAATGTATCAGCGTTGAAGGATTCAGAGTCAATTTGCATTTGTTCAGGTGAGGGTAAAGGTTCAGGAATTGGTTCAAGTTGTGGTTGAGGGTCAATTTGAGGTTGGGGGTCTGGTTGAGGTTGTGCTGCTGCAATAACAGCAAGCATGGCTTGGGTTAAAGGTAAGTCTCTATGAGGTGGTGAATCCATCTTCATAAAAATAGCTTTCTTTTGCTCAGGAATCTTATAAAAATCATTGTGATCCCTTGAGCAGTATCCTTGATCATCAAAAACCATTTGCAGAAAACGGGGATAAGCTAAAGTCATTTTTGTCCCCTTGTTTTTACACATCCCCTCAAAAATCATTTTAGAATAGTTATATTTTTGCCCTGTTGCAATGCACACAATAGCACTTGCAATGGATCGATTAATCTCATTGTGTGCAGTACATTTGGGACTTAAACATTGAAGGAGGACATGTATGAGGTACTTCCAGGCTGGGGGAAATTCCTGCTTATGATACTTATTAAGAGTACCTTCATCAGGAAAAGGATATCCCAAAGACCTAAGCCCTTGTTCTATTTCATTTATAGGAAGGGTGGCTATACCATCAGCATCATCAAGATGCAAGGCTTGGCGTACCAAGGCCTCAGTAACCACCCAAGATCTCCCATGAACAATAGAAGTCAATGTGGTCACTCCATTAACTGTTGAGGAACTGACAGTGTTCCAAAACTGCTTAATGTGTGTGACTGGAATGAGTGGTGCATGAGAAAGAGCATACCTTAATGGGGATGCGTTCAAATACGCCACCATTTGTGTGTATTGAGGAAACAGAGCATCATCAGCGTCAAGATAAGCAATCATGTTGTGTTGTGATCTGAACCCCAATTCCAATTCTGTTGGTTTAAACTTTGGTGCCATTGATGAAAGCTGTTAATCTTAAGTGAAGAAGATGAAGTTGATAAGAGAAAATTGTTAGACAAGAATTATAGAGACCCTGTTTAAAATAGGAGCCAAATTTATAGGAGAAAAAGAATGCATGTGATTGGCCCAAAAATAGGCAAAGATTTTCAAAAATCAATCATGAAAATATTGAAAAAGTTATAAGTTATCTCATGCATTAAATGAAAGTAACAACTCCTAAAATTACGGCTTGAAAATATGTCAAAAAGTAACAACTGGGTAGGTCCCATTGAGTGTCAACGGTCAAAAATAACCTATCAACGCCCAACGGCTATAATCTTGTCAACGTTTGCCTAAAGCCATGTCAGCGTCCAATTTGGTCACAACAACGCTTGGAAAATCCTTGTCAGCGTCCAAAAATAAAAATATTTTAAAAAGTGAAAAATGACCTTAACAAGTAATTTATCCTAGAGAAGATAACCAAAAGCTGATAATTATTATAGGGCGGCAAGCATTGTCCAGTTATGCACACTTGCATAAGCAAGATAGACATAACAGTCCTCTAGTGTCCCTTGCTAACCAAAACTCTTAACAACCAAGTTACCTTATAAAATCCTTGTTACTCCCAGGTAAATCCCATATCAAAATCATTCCCAAGTCTCCCAACAGACCACAACCAATTCTAGGCCAAAAATGTCTTGGCAGCATGCAAAGTTGATATACTATGCATGCTACAGTGCCTCATGATTTAGTAAAACTAACTCATACTCACCTGTGGACACAATCTAGAATTGTGATAAGAGTATCATATGGATACCCAAACATCCTAAAGGTTCCTAAAACCTCCCCTTAAACTATGACACAAAAAAGTTTGCTAAAATCATGCATGAACATAAAAAATTTATGTCAAGATAGGAATGAAACATTCCAACCATCATCCATAAATAAAAACTTGTCCAAATGCTTCTCCATTGATCCATAAGCAACTCTGTATCCAATAGTATACTGCTAACACCATCTGATTAAAAACCACAAAACTAACATTGTTGCTGACAACACCCCGATAACACATGACAGCGTTGAGGGAAGCTTTGTCAGCGTTAGACAATTATATTGCTGACAACGTTGCAAAAACACTTATCAGCGTTCAAGCAACCTTTGTCAGTGTTAGAAAAATATAGTGGAAAATCTAAATCATTAATAAGACCAATAATAATAATGCATCATCCTGTACATACTTTTAAAAAGAATCCAAAACACATATTATGTGAGATTGACCATTCCAATACTTGTTACCAAGTATTGAAATCTCCCAGCATCAAAAGGTTTAGTTAATAAATCTGACACATTTTCCTCAGTGTCAACCCTATCTGGTTGTATTAAGCCTTTCTCAAAGCAATCTCTTATAAAATGGTGTCTAATTTCTATGTGTTTAGTTTTAGAATGATGTACAGGATTCTTAATGATGCATAAAGTACTATTATTGTCAACAAATATCTTAGTATGCATGAAATTATACCCATAGTCCAACAGTTGGTTCTGAATCCACAACACTTGGCCACAACATGCAGCTGCAGCCACATACTCTGCTTCAGTTGTAGAATTAGCCACCACTGTTTGTTTCTTGCATTGCCAAGATATTAACCTGCTCCCAAGAAACTGACATCCACCAGTTGTGGATTTCCTATCAAACTTATCACCTCCATAATCACTATCTGAATATGCAATCAGCTCCAATGGTGAATCCTTTGGGTACCACAAACCAAGACTAGGATAACATCTTAGGTACCTAAAGATCCTCTTCACAGCATAAAGGTGACATTCTTTGGGAGTCACTTGATGGTGTGCACAAGCACACACAGCAAACATAATGTCAGGTCTGGAAGCAGTAAGATACATCAAGGATCCAATCATGGATCTATAATGCCTGACATCAACATCTTTCCCATCTCCAATCTTTCCCCAAGGGTGTTCTCTATCCATAGGAGTAGTAGCCCTCTTTTCATGTGGAGAAAAACCAAACTTCTTCAAGATCTCAGCAACATATTTGTCCTGGGAGATGAAGATACCATCCTCTTTCTGCTAAACTTGTAAACCTAGAAAGAAGTTCATCTCCCCCATAGCATTCATCTTGAATTTGTCTGTCATAAGCTTGGAGAAATCCTCACTCATCTTTGGATCAGTAGACCCAAAAATGATATCATCAACATAGACCTGCACAAGCAACACATCCTTGCCTTTCTTCTTTGTAAATAGTGTCTGATCTATGGTGCCCCTCTTGAATCCATTGTCCACCAAATAAGTAGACAAAGTACCATACCATGCTCTAGGGGCTTGATGAAGGCCATACATAGCCTTTTTGACTCTATACACTTTATCTGGATGCTCTGGATCCTCAAAACCAGGAGGTTGCATTACATATACTTCCTCAACAATGGTGCCATAGAGGAAAGCACTCTTGACATCCATTTGATAGACTGTGAAGCCCATGCAGGAGGCATAGGCTAGAAAAATCCTAATAGCTTCAATCCTTGCAACTGGTGCAAAGACCTCCTCATAGTCTATCCCCTCCTCTTGTGTATAACCTTGAGCCACTAACCTTGCCTTGTTTCTGACCACAATTCCTCTTTCATCTCTTTTGTTCCTTAGAACCCATCTTGTCCCTATAGGTCTGACATATCTAGGACAATCAACCAGCTCCCAAACATCCTGAATTGCAAATTGGTGAAGCTCATCCTGCATTGCTTCCACCCAACTTGGTTCTTTGAGAGCATCAAATATTTTCTTGGGTTCTTCTTGTGACAGAAAACATGCAAACAAACATGCTTGCACAAGAGGGGTATCAACCTTCTTGTGTATATTGGCAATAAACCCACCAAGACCTTGATGAGATCTTCTAGTCAGAACTGGAGTCATAATATCACCAATGATCTGAGATGTGGGGTGATTCTTCATTGTGGAAGTGAGAACCCCTCCTTCAAAAAGTCTGGTGTCCTCAACCTCACGCTCCATGTTGCCAATATCTTCTTCATCAGACTCTCTTTGATCAATGTGAACTTCTTCAAGAATATTGGAAGGTCCACCTTGTTCAAAACTGGAAGAGAAAAGATGCCCATAAGTGTTGTCAACGTCTGAATCTTGGTTGTCAGCGTCTGGGCTAACAGCGCTTGAAATGTTGTTGTCAACGTCTGAGCCATCAACGTCTGAATTGGTCTTGTCAGTGCTAGATTTGCCTTTGTCAGTGCCTGAAGGACCATGCATGTTTGTATCTGGTGGTATTTGGAAACCACCATTATCTTGTCCAGCAGCAACAGCAGCAGCAAAAGCATCTGTCCAAATGGGAATTGTGACATATTCTAATGTAGGAGATGCCTTTTCTGCTTGTGATCCAACCTTCTCATGAACCTGTGTACCTGAAACATTAACAACTTGTTCCTCCACAACATTTGAAGTTACCTTCACAATGTCTGGATTAGTGACAGGCATATAATTTAAAGTTCTAGATAAGGGTTCCAAATCAAACAACTAATTAGGACCACTTTCAGGATCACTAGGTTTATTCTCTAAGAACCTAACATGTACTCTTTCAACTATACGTTTGTCCTCTTTAAGATAAACCCTATAACCCTTGCTCTGGACTGAATACCCCATGAAGTAACCCTCATCACCTTTTGCACTAAATTTCCCTAAGGCATCACTAGTATCCAATACTACTACATGACAACCAAAAGGTCTGAGAAAACCAATATTAGGTTTTCTTCCCCAAAGTAACTCATAAGGTGTTTTGTTCTGAACTTTGTTAACCAATGCTCTATTTTGCACATAGCATGCTGTATTAACAGCCTCAGCCCAAAAGGCTATTGGAAAGTGAGCATCAGCCAACATTGTTCTGGCTGCTTCAATTAGGGTTCTATTTTTCCTCTCAGCAACCCCATTTTGTTGTGGGGTTCTAGCAATACTAAATTGCCTAGTAATTCCTTTCCTGGCACAGAAATCATCTAGCTTCTTGTTCCTAAATTCTCCACCATTATCACTCCTAAGCATTTTAACCTCATTGCCAGACCTTTTCTCAATCTGAGTGATAAAATCAATAAGAACATCAGCTGTATCACTCTTCATAGCTAGAAAGAATGTCCAAGTAAATCTAGAGAAGTCATCTGTGACAATAAAGCAATACGACTTACCATTCAAACTTTCTATATTTGTTGGACCAAAGAGGTCCATGTGAAGCATATGAAGAGGTCTGGAACTAGTATGCACCTGTTTGGACTTGAATGAGACCTTGTGTTGCTTGCCCTTAAGACATGCAACACAAGAGTGGTCATTGTGGAAGGCCTTCTCAGGCAAACCATCAACTAAACCAAGCCTCACAGGTCTATTTATATTTTTAAAATTTATGTGCCCTAGTCTCCTGTGCCACAAATTACTCTCATCTACTAAGGTCTTAGCATAAAAACAAGACATATTGGTATTCATTTTAATCCCATTTAAATTCACATTATATATGTCCTTATGCCTAGGTGTTCTATACTCAATATATTTCTCATCAGGGATCTTAAAATCCTTGCTTAACACCAAACACTCAGTATCAGTAAAAAGAACTTTATTTTTGTTATCACATACTTGTGATACACTAAACAGATTATAATCAAGTTCTTTTACCAGGAAGACGTTCTCAAAACGCAGATTATTGGTGAGAAGGGTTCCTTTGCCTGTAATGGTGCCATAACCACCTCCAAAGTATACCTTATCACCATCTTTAATAGGGGTGAAATTCGTCAGATAGTCTTCCTTCCCTGTCATGTGCCTTGAGCATCCACAATCCCAATATCCATAATCATTGATCTGTCTTTGAATGCCCTGCACATAAAGAAAACAAATTAGTTTTCTTTGGGAACCCAAGTCTCAAAAGACTTGGATTCATCTGGTAGTTCAATAAGAACAGACTTAGTTCTCACAACAACCCCATTCTCATCCTTTTTAGGATGAAATACCCAGTTAACCCCAATATGTTTTGTAATGACCTTTGAAATGTAATTAAATCTATTGCAAGTCATTGAAATCCCATTATCATTAGGGTTTTGATCTTTCTTGGGTCTCCATGTTAAGCTTGAAGAAGCTTTAGATCCCTTACCTTGTGGCTGCAAATATTTAGGTCTGGTCACGTTTCTGTCAGCGTTAGAATTTGTCCTGTCAACGCTGAAATTACCCTTGTCAGCGTTGAACCTAGGGTTTGCTACAGAAACCCATTGCCTATTTGACCAGGTGTTTGTCTTTTGAAATGGTCTCCATGAGTGTTAGACCTTCTAGAAAAGAATGGGGCAGGTCTAATCACTTGTGGACTTTGCTGCACACAAGGTTTGGGTCTGACAACGTTTGACTTTCTAACAACGTTGACTTTCTTCCTATCAGCGCTAAAATTGTTCCTGTCAGCGCTGGCTTTGGGATCGTTGACACACTTGTATGCCAAATGTGAAAAGCTACCACAAGTGTAACATGCTTTCTTAGACACAATCTTAGGTCTAGAAGAGAAGAAGCATGTTCCATGATTGCTAACTTGGCTCTTGGGTGACCTATTATTCATATACATCTCTGCATATTTAATGGTAGGTCTTCTAACAGTGTTTGAGCCTAGGTCAACAGCTTTACCAGTGATTGGGTCAGTAACCTTAATGGGTGGTGATTCATTGGGACTTTCACATAGCAAACCTCCCTTAACAAATAAAGTAGGGTTAGCTTTCTTCCACTCATTTAGGTCAGCCAATTTTTGTTGATACTCTTCCACTGGAGTGACAACTCTTGGTGGAGGAATGAATTCCTCCTCTTGAAGCTCTGGTAAACCAGTCCAAGATAAGTCCCTTCGTTGGACACCATAGAAGTCACCAGCAGGTGGTGGAACTAGAGAGTAATCATTCATCCCAATCCCAGTCATGTCCTTAGGATCCCTTTGTTTAGCTACACAGTCTCCTAGGGTTTGGGTGGCCCTATCAAATCTTTGAATTTTGAGGTCAACATTATCTTTATTCTTAATGGCCTCATCTAACTTAGCCTGTAATTCACTATTAACCTTTTTCATGATGTTTCTAATATCCATACTACCCTCTAACTCATGTTTTAAGATATTGATCTTATCTTTTAAGTCAAATTCCATTTTCTTGTATTCAGAAACGGTTTTCTCAGTTTCAGTAAGAGCTAGTTGGTAATTAGACAATTTACATCTTTCAGTACTCATGTCATCTTTTAGTTTTAACACCTCTTTGTTAAGTCTTTCAGTATTTAACCTACAACCTTTGCTACAAAAAGCATCATTATATGCCTCATTATCAGATGAAGAGGAGGAGTGTGCCATGAGGGCATATTCAACATGCTCTTCTTCTTCAATATCAGCAACCAAAGCTTTATCCTCTTCAACATTCTTAGCCAGATAGCTCCAATCCCATCCTGTACCATCAATTCCTTGAACTGCAACCATAGCTTTGGAATCCTGAGCTTTAACAACCTGACTTGAGGGTTTACCAGCATCAGATCTTCTAGGAGATCTGCATTCCCTCATGAAGTGCCCCATACGATGACAGTTGTAACATTCAACTTTGGATTTATCAAATCCAGCTGTGTCTTTAGCATTGAAGGTCATCTTCTTTTTAAACCTTCTGTTCCACCTATTTGCTCTTATACTAGCAAGAGCCATGTTCTACTTGATGTCCATCTCTTCCAAGTGCTCATCACTTATCTGCTCAAGGTCCTCATATGTAATCACTGAACCATTGGGCAAAGAAGCAATGTAAGCACAAACAGTATCCAAATCCAAACCAGCAGGTTTAACTCTTGGGGAGTCATTCTTGAATGTGTCAGCGTCTGAAAAGGAGACGTTGACAGGACTTGTTCCAACGCTGACATATGATGATCCAGTAACTGGATGCATATAAGAGTCCTTCTGATTGAATTGACCTTCACTATGAGAGAAGAAGGCCATGTTGCTGGTGGTAGATTTGCTTCCATGCTCTGAAAGATTTTCATCTTCCAACAGTCTTAGTTTGTTGTAGATGTCATCAAACGAGGAGCTCTTGTAAGTATTGTTGGCAAGAATAGATCTTGCCTCAATCTTCCATGCCTCACCAAGACTTTTAAGAAAGGTAGCATTGGTGTCAACATCACCAACTTGTGTCCCCATGAAGGACAACTTACTTGTGATGTCAAGCAATCTGCTTCTCACACTACTCAGTTTCTCATTGGGTTGAGCTTTGAAGACAGCATAATCATGCAGAAGTTGCTTTTTCTTTTCTTCCTTAGTGTCTGCATTGCCACCATATGCAACTTCAAGAGCTTCCCAAAGATCCTTAGCAGATTCATAGCCTCTATATTTATGCTGGTTTTCTTGTCCCAAAGAGACTTTCAGAATATTTAGGGCTTTCATGTCAACCCTTTTCTTTGCAATATCATCAGCAGATACAGCTCTACCATCTCCAGGTTTTTCTTTCTTATCCTCTTCAGGGCATCCTTCAACAGCTGTTCTTTGACTAATGGCATCAAGAATCTTTTGAGCCTTATTGAATGTGTTTCCATATTCAATAATCTCCCAGAGTGTGTAGTCATAGATCCCCAGATATTGCTCAAAGTTGAACTTCCATAAGTCAAAGTTGGTTGCATCAAGCATGGGAATCTTGATGTTTGGTAAGGCTGAGGAGGAGGAGGTTATTGCTTCAGACATGATGTTGTTAGGGTTTTGGTGTTTTTAGGGTTTCTGAGAAAATTAGGATTTTTGGTGTTTTTAGGGTTCTGGTGTTCTTTAAGATCAAAAGTTCCTCAACAAGCTCTGATACCACTTGTTAATCCCAAACTTAGATCGATTAGCTTTGTGTATACGAGATTAGATCAAGTAATACACGTAGAGAAACCTGTGTATATGCTTTATGAATCTAAGTGTTATGCGGAATTTAACACTTAAACAAGAACACACAAGATGTAAACAAACTTTCACTTTGATTATCAATGTCGAACTTGCTTACAATGAAAGATGTTTACAAACGAAAACTTATATAAAACTTATATCAAACATTAACCTAAAGGCCTTCTTTTATAGACATAAGAAGCCTTGTACAATAATCTACGTATCAACTATTCTAGGTAAAGATAAATATAGAAAATACATTGTTGTTCTTATCTTTACTAGAAGTATTCTAGAATATAATACACGCGTAGATTATATCTTCCATCAGTGCTTGTCTTCAATGTGTCAACGCTTGACTTTAACTTGTCAACGCTTAAGCTGCCAGCGCTTGTTTTGTTCTTGTCAACGCTTGATTTGTTCTTGTCAGCGCTCAAGTGATCTGGCCTTAATTTATTCCCAACTAAGTAGTTTGAAAACATAAAGCAAGTCTTCAAATCTCTAATATTATATGCATGAGACTCCAAAGCAAGCAACTATCAAGTAGTTTAAACACCTAAGATATATGTTTAAAAATTTTAACACAATGGTTGGTGAGTTCATAGGTTTAAGTAAAAGCATAACATTTAATGGACCACAAACAACATGTTTAAGGCATATGAGACCATTATAGGAGATATAATGTCATGCATATGGGAAAATATCATATAGCTAAGATAATAATAAGCTCATGACACCGAAGCTAATGACAAGTACGCACTAATAAAGCGCGCATGATATATAGCATTTCCCCACATAGGTGTCTAACCCGGGACCACCGCACCAACCATATGATATATATCCATTTGGCATGGCGATGTATTTGAACACCCGGACGGGATATGTCAAACCCTAATAGATCTATCTATAGCATAAGTGCTTACATTACCAGTCATATGGTAAGTAATTAACGGTTCATGATAAAGGGACTAATGAGTTATCGCTACTTAGGCATATCAAACATAAGTTTAGCTAAGCAGCAATACAAAACATATTTTGTGTCCAACGGCCAAGAAACAAGCATTATATCCCCTGAAACAATTAAACATACAAAGACAGTTTAATAGGGGCTATAACTCACCTCAAATCAATAGCAACGCAACAACAATCAATCAAATGTCAAGAATCACCTAGCAGCAACCTAGTGATAGCATACTATTTTAGGGGCAAGCAAATAATTCACATTATACCGCAACAAGTATGTCACCCTCTTGCAACGCGTTTTAATCAATTATTAACACGTGACTTAATATAATATTTAATATATTTTAATGGGGACTCAACACTTAAGCAAAATATCACTTTTGTTCTAAGAAAATTTTGGCAGCATTCTGGCGTCACTTTGAAGATTTCCATTTTTAATAAGTCTATCAAAAGTTTGGCAGCCTTTCGGCGTGCATTTTATTTTACCTAAATTTTCATAATAAAATACTCAAACAAGCCTTCCTCCACCTTATAACTCCTCAAATCCAATTTAATCAAGTAATAAAGACAACTTTCAACACTTGACTCGATAAAATTTACTTTATACGTTTTATATAAGTCAAAGACTCGATAACTCGCTTTTCACATTTTTATAACCAACCTTATATGTCTATATGTCATATTAGACTCATTTCGACACTCAAAACACTATGGTTTGATTCGAAAGCGCTTGTTTGACCTGCTTAATTTTCTAGACAACAACTAGTAGTAAGTTTTTAACAATTTTACTATTTATATGAAAAACACTATAACTTGCTCGTTTTAAGTTCGTACATATAGTTTTAGCTATCCTCGAGTATCTGGACATCATACTCTATCCAAAACATGAAGCTTTACTGACTCAAATCATCATTTACGACTCAAAACCCATAGTTAATTTTCGGACGACAAGCATATTTATTGACAGCTTTTGAAAAAAGTATTTTTCGACTCAAACATTCAAATGACCATAACACACTCATTTTAAATCGGATTCTTACTTGTAATATACCAAAACAACCACAAGAACATGTACTTCCATAATCTTGATAAAAATCAGTGTCAAAGATTTTTAAAAGACCTTTGACCTATGAATGGTTTTGGGACAACAAGCTTATTTTGACCAAAATCAACAAAATAACCATTTTCAACTTCACCACTTTCTCATGTTATAAACTCAACCATAATCACCACTTTAAGCCATCTTAATCATATCAGTAACTCACACATCTTCATGTACAATTTCAATAATTACCATTTATATGACCACATATATAAATATAGCCAATAACGCTTTAATTGCAACAATACTCCATTTTATTAAATAAAAATCATAACCTTTCATTTTTATTTATAAAATCACTTGCAAAGTGACATACATGTATTATATATGTAAAAACATATAAAAAAGAGTGATAGAAAGAAACCTCAAGCAACTCCATAATAATCGACACAATTAAACCACAATAACCTGTTCCTTAGGCCAAGGAAACAACTATAATCAACCCAAGCAAAACCTTGCTTAAACCACTTCTTATAACCAAACTAACTCCTTTTCTATGCTAAACCTTGCTTCAAGAACACTTGGAATGCTTTTGTGATTAATATAACAATGTTATTTATGTGATTGATATGTAAAAATGTATGGTTTCTTGATATTTATGTTGTAACTGTGGGTTTTGATGAGTCGATGGAGGTTAGAAAGTTTTATTTTGCTTGTAGGTGTTACTAGTAAGAGAAGTATAATGAAACTTATGAGTGAATGAGTTAGTTATGCATCACAGTGTCAAAATGTATCTAGACTCTATGTGGGGTGGTGCGGCCGAGTACAAGCGGTCAAAGGGGACCAAAATGATCCTCAAATGATATGTTAGTAAGGTACTTGGTACACTCTTCTTCTAGGTTGAGCCATGTGCAAATTTGAAATTCAAATTCAAGAATCCAAAGTTTTTGGTGGGAGTTCATTTGGTGTTGGTGTCCGACGTTCAAGGGATTATGTTTTTATTTTTGAAAGTATATGGACCTAAATTGTCAAGTTCAGATAGTTTACGGTTTTAAATGTAAAAGGTGTAAGAGTAATTAATGACTTTAATAAAATATAATTTTCTAAGTTAGGGTTTTAATTAATAAATGTCCTAGTGGCCTAATTGTAAAATTACTAGTACCCGTTTTAAGAAGAAACGTAATAAGAAAACGAAAACGATAAAATACGAATCATAAAAATAGTTAAATAAAGTAATTATTAAAATAATTATAAAATAGTTATTTACACAGTACGTACACCGATACAGAGATAACAGTCAAAAGGCAGATAGTTCATGTAAAAAAGGAACACAATTAAATCCTACATGGATTATGCACACACAACGACGTAATGGAAATAAATTCTAGAAACGTTAAGTATTGATCGTAAATATATTATGCAACCAATAGTGACCACTCAAAGTGTTCACGGCACAGAGACTAAGCATAGTAAAAAATAATACACGTCAGCAAACGTTTCACACAAGACACGGGAAAGCTTCCCGATTAATAGCAAATTAAGCATAATTTGGCAACACATAAAGTTAAAGGGGCAAAACTTTAATTTGGCAAGTTTAGAAAATTAACAATTTTTACATACACGGATAACAAGTTGGTAATCAACTTAGCAAAACTGGGTGTACCATGATCGAAGTAAGCATATTAACATTGGTTATCTTTTTATTAGTGCATTGCCAAAAATAACGTTTGAGTAACACATATGAGGTATGGAGACTAAATTATAGATTTCTTCACTAAGTCATTCAATAAGAGAGATAATCAAGACAAAGAATGATGCTTTAAATAAAAAAATTAAATTTAAAAGGGTTGTTGGATCATAAACTTGATTTATTAGATCATTCATAAACACCAAGTCCATAAGAAAGAACAATCTAGATCATTACAAAAGTTGAATGATGTAGAATTATTATGAGAATGATATAGAATTATGATAGAATTATCTAGTCAAGTTTATCCATGAATAGTATGTAGATATGTAGCATGTTCATAGAAAATATCAAGCATTGAATCTTAGGTGGATTACTATATATACGGATGCGTTGTTTATTTTTACTCTCATTAGGATGAATTATAGGCCCAAAACCTTTATTCTCTCCTAATTAGGAGACTCTTTATAGCTATTATCTCTTTTATAAAAGGCTAATAAGGCTCTCTTATTAAATCACTTAACTTAGTAAATCACGTCAAGCAATTCAATATATTGTAATTTTATTGTGTTTCGTTTTTCCTAAGTTGAAAAGCTTTTGTAGAAAATACCTTGGCATTATGCATATGCCACTACCCAAGTACATTTCATGACCCTTTATTGCCTTATTACAAAGGGATAAGGTATGATCGATACTCTCACACATTTTATCACAACTTTGAACATAAAGTTGTTTATAGATCGATCCTTTTTGTCTATTTCAATCGAACTGGAAGTCTGCCCCCTAAACTGGCCTCCACATATATACATTTAAACAAGTTTATTCAACATTTTCTTGCTATTATGATTCCCGATGTTGATTCACTTATCCTCCATGAAGTGTGACGATTCCTTGACGTATAAAACACCGTTATTACCAAAAACCCAACTCTATATGGTTCTATAAAATAATATATTTTTAGTATTGTTGAAACTTTCCTCCAACATCTCCAACTCCTCTGAGTCTCCTGTCACTCTCCTAATTGGCTCCCTCGTAAAAATTAAAACCATCTTCAAGCTCCCTTCTCTCATCTACCTTTATCTGCAATTAATCCTTGCTTAATTCTGTTAAATCTCTGAGCCTATCTTTCAAGTAGCGGGGGAGCTTGAAAAATTTTCATTGGAGGGCCAAAAAAATTTTAATGTTAAAATAAAGATTTTGGGAAGGAAAGAATCAAATATTTTTCTTTTTACACGTGAAATAAAAGCTATGTTACATTAATTGACTTAATTATAGGAGGGCCAACACCCTTATTAATAGCTCCACCTTTCAAAATTCCACCATAGACCCATCTATTTTCTCCAAAATATATACATTTCTCATCCGTTCACTTTCTAAACAAAAGATGACGAAAACCCCATACCCAATCTATGTATGTTCATCTTTGCTCTTACATTGTCCCCCTTAAATCACCGCCACTATCACCCACCCTTATAGACTTGTCCAACATTCCCTAACAACCATATATACTTGTTACCGCCCTAACCCAAAAGCTCCTCTTCTCAACCCCAGCCCGCCATCACCGTTTTCCGACCAAAGCCCCATTATTTGCTTTAATTTCTCTATTATTTAACTCTTCGACCAATAAGATGACATCACTTAATCCCATTAAATCTATAATATTGTTTACTCTCGCCCACCCCACCATAAAAGAAGTCCATCCTAACTCTAGCAATAAGATGAGATCAACTTAATTACCAGTTACACAAAAACATATGCACATCACACGCACAAAAATGATGAACCCAAAGGTGATTCCATCAACTATGTCAACATCCAAGTTGAACAAGAATCTAGTACAAACGATGTCCTCGTCGCTCAAGAAGAACTTATTCTAGTCTTCATCACTAAGGATGAATGCACAACGATCAAAGAACATGATATCGTCATCATCGTTAAATGCAATTTAGGAGTGATCAACACTGTCATCGTTAAATAAATTTCGTATTCTTTCAGCGGCTAGAGAGGGTAAAGAAGTGGTTGAAAGATACGTGTGGACGTATAGAAGGATCTATGAGATAAATGGTGAAGTAAAAGAGGAAGTTTGGCCTAGAAACGTGGCTACAAGCGAAAGTGATCAGATGAACAACAATGAGGAGGCGTAGATCAATCAGCAAACCGATTTTGAGTTTTGAGAATTTATATTATCCTGACGGTGTGACACTTTATTCGGACGTATAATGGATACGCCCCGTTTCCGTTTGGGTTTCCACCTTTTGCTTCAGATGAAAAGAAAGAGAAAGGCGTCGTTGAGAAGCTAAAGGAAGATTCATTTACAAGATTTGTTCAAAACTCGGCTAGTAGTGCATTTATGTTTGCTATAAAGAGTGTTATGAGTTACTTCAAGAAATTTTGCTCAAAAAAAAAGTTACTTCAAGAAATAGTTATAGATTGATTTTATTTATTGTTATATTGGAGTTAGAATATATATTGATTTCTTTTCATATTAGGATTATAGTATACATTGATTTCGTTACTTCAAGAAACTAGGATTTGTGCCCGCGTTTCGCTGCGGCGAAGTGCGGGCACTTTTGAGAACAGTTTCAGAGGGCGTTGATGTCTATCATTGTGTCTCAAAAGTGTGTGGCTATATAACTGTTTTACCAAAATGATAGTTTGCATAATAACTGTTTTGCCAAAATGATAGACAGCAGCTCAGCAACATTTGTTTGACCACACACATCAGAAACAGTGGAATTTTAGAATAAAAGAAATTTTTAGCTTTCATAACAAATAAGAGAACGTGATGCCGATAATAGGATTAACTCTGCTAGTTACCGTTACATAAAATGGAATGGCTAGTTCGGCAATATGATTCTTGTCCCGTGACATAATTGACTCCAATGGGTCAGAATTCTTGCCCATTTAACAATAAACTTTGAACATTTGCTTTCGAACTTGCTTCACAATGTATCCTACGACTCCGAGTGTTTGCGCAAACCCTTCCCCATACCAAAACTTAGCTCTACAATGCTGACAACTGTACGTAGAGTCAACATATGTTGATGTAACCCCTGCAAGGTCAAGAAAAGTCGCGACCGCCTGGTCCTAGGAACAGGGCCATCATACCTCCTCCGACGGCCAAGAACATATCTGGGATTCCCAGCTGCACAGAGCATCCGTTAGCGATTAAAGATAAGACCTAAAAAAGGGGGTCAATCGAGTTTGTGACCAAAAAAACAAACAAATAAATGACCCATTTAATTTAGGCTAGCAAGGAGAACCTTGGTCGGAAAATGCAACAAATTTAGTAACTTTAATGATGATGAATACACAAATTTAGTAACTTTTATGTACACAGATGCAATTTCGAATTCCTTTTGGTTACTGGTTGAAAAAAAAATAAGGGCAAAAATTTTTTTTGGTTACTGTTAAAAAAAAGAGGATTAGTTTTTTTTGTCTTTGATTACTGTCAAGAAAAAAAAGAGTGAAGTGTTATCTTTTTACTTTGTTGGATACGATAAAAAAGTGAGTCTCTTTTTAGTGTTGCTGATGTGAATCGAATGCACAAAAAAAGGGAAGTGAGAGGTTGGTTTGTTGTTACTGTGCACCAGGAAGAGAAGGTAGAATTTCTGAGATAACACACTATATCTACCTTGTTAAGACAGATTATTGTTGTGTCAAAACTGTGTGTCAACCTACTTTTTGTAAACTAAGTTCCGGAAAGAGCTTGCGTGTTCTTAAAAACTTATGTCTTTTAACAGCCAATATAGTCTCAAAGGTAACACAGTTTCTGATTTCTGAACCGTCCGGCTTATACAAGTTTATTATTCATATAAGCCGAAAAGGTCTGAAATAAGCGACACAAAAGTGAGCTTATGAAACATAAGACGATTTACCCGTAATGCTTAATTTTAAAGGCCATCCCCTGTCACTATTCCTTCTACTTTCTCGACTTGCTGATAAAAAATGATCCTTCTTATGGTATGTACTAAAATGTCAGAATACGTACCTGCACAATCTACCGAGAGTTATGGATCAGCATATATCGACACATTAAGTATAAAATGGTAAATATTCAGCGCGAGTGAATGATAAACCTGCAACATAAACTAATTTAACTACCTTAGTTTATGCAAGTGGTCGAAAAGCGGGTTCTTTGGTATCACTCGTAGTCCTTCAAGTCACGCTTATTCAGTACTATTCCTTCCCATGGAAGCCTTTGTGGTTCTTGCAAGACGATTCCTAGTACCGACGAATCCTTTGCAACATGATCTTATCAAAAAACAGACTACCTCGTCATTCTTCGAAAGGCAGAATATGTTATGAAGAACAATAAGTTTAACAGAGAAAACTACTTTAAAAAGATAAAACCATAAATTTATCAAATCGCCTGATAACACTTGAGCACAACGACGACCCATATCCAACATGTCATAGTGCAATAGTCATTGGTAATCGCATCCGCCATTTATCTACACAAATCTAGCCATAAGCTCAAACAACTAACTCTCTATGGTTTAAAATGTATTAAATGTGCAATTTTTTATTTGTTTCTTGGTATGAAAACAAATAAGGATATAAAAAAACAAAAATCTTTGTAACTGCAACATTCCCTAAAATTTATGGAAACCCAATTTCGGCCGAAAAATAAACAAAATTTATGGAAACCCAATCAAGCCGAAAGGCTATAGTTCTGACATGTCGGTACCGTAGCGCTGAGCAAGGGTGGAGCCACATTGCGCTGAGCAGTTTCAGTTCAACCCGGTGGGAAAAAAAGTTTGTACTATTGTTCAGCAGATTGCGTAAAAAGGTACTAAAGTGAAGTTGGATTGTATCTCTGCGAATATGTTCCCTTGCACCCAAAATTAGCTTAACTCTCTAGAATGAAGAACCATATAAAGACTTTCACATAAAAAATATATATATAATTTCAACTCAGAAAAAAATGATAAAGATGGTAAAGCTTTCAAATATCTGATAAAAACCTTAAGTTCTCAAAAATTATTAATGAAAAGCTTTAAACTTCCAAAAAGTATAAGGATACAAAGTCTTTTAACTTTCAAAAAGATCTTGATTAAAAAAATATATACTTTAAAACATGTTAATCTAATGGAATATGAATGAGAACGGGGCACCTTTCTTATGAAATATATTATAGCTAATAAGCACAAACGCAAGTCAAATGAGAAAGCTGGTGCAATACTAAGTAACAATAATTCAATGGATACGTAAAGTACATTTTAAGTACCTATCGCGCAACATCATACCCGTGGCTTATAAACCTTGCAACGTTCCCATAATCGGCCGCATCCAAGCATAAAGCCTCTTGATCCCGGTTGCGTAGGAGTTTCCTTGAACATGCGGTTGATAAAAGTCTATTTGGCCTCGATATTAAAAAAGAAACACGAATTAAGATCCATTGGATCAATTAAATGAGCTTAAAATACACATCTATGATGTACTATATAAATATCAACTCACGTCTTATCTTTGTCTGATCTTCAATTTAATGAACATTTTTGTTGGCTTAAAAGTCATCCATTCATATTTCATATTAAATTTCAAATGATAATTAAGCAATATAAAAACTTCCAAATCTCTAGCATGCAAAGAATCGCTACAATAGTAATAGCCACTTTTTACCATCCAAAGAATCACTAAAAATTTGCACACCAAAATGCCACTGTTAAGTGGAGTAATCAATATAACCAAGAGGTTTGTACAGTAGACCTAACATAAAACAACTTAAAAGTTTCAAAAGTAACAGATAATTGTTTATCACTACTACTTCATTCTTCTCAACTTCCAACACCATTTATTCACCGATGTCATCTTCATCATAAAACTTCAAATATATAATGGCTATGAAACAATGACACATAAGCTGAAAACCAAATCAGACATGAACATAGGCCGAAACAAAGACCCGAAGCTTATTTATGAGCTTATAAGCTTTTATGTTTTCCGTTTATATTTCTTAAGGTCAGTTTTTCCAGCTTATTTACAATTACCCATGAATACCGAAAGAATTCAAAACGAAAAAGTATCACCTATTCCTGCAATCTCGATTAAGTCTCCTCCAGCTCAACAGCTTACAACATATCTGATCCCCGGAATTCAAAACACATCAGAGTTAAAATTTAAACACCCTCTTTATAAGCACGCGTAGAATATACGTTTACCTACGCTATTCATATTCACCGAAAAAGACCTTACCTTTCATTTAAACGATAGCAACATAGAGTGGTGGGTCCTGAGCCGTAACAACTTGAATATAAACCAACGGGCATGATTTACCAACCATCAAAGAACAACAGCTGCGTTGTTGTTTTTTTTCTAATTTATTTTATGTAGCCAATCTGCGTATGAGAGAGGTGAGGAGGATTCGTTGAATAGTTTTATGACACATTAGAGACGGGAGCACCTGTTTATTCGTTATGTGAGGGGTTTCACTATTCACCTAGGACGTGATTCCCCCAAACAATGTATCCCTCCCCTCTGACATACCTTACAGGAAAGTAAAAAAAAATGATGAATTTAAATTTTTTGAATACATGTACAAATGCTACCCAACTTACGCGGAAACTATTCACGTGGCTTATTTTTATCGGGGTATAGCATAGGCTCAGATAAGGTGCTATTTGGGAAAAGGAGTCGGAACCCGATATGGCTGCAACCTTCAAAGGTCGCCCCGCCAACATCTGGTATGTCTTTTCTTTACCCGCGCCTGATTAAACTCATCACGGCCATCATTACACTAACCGCATTGCCTTAGGAACAGTTAAACCCCTCACAAACATATTAAACAAATATTTAGCCCCTCTCTCATCCCATTCACATGCTCAATAATTGTCTCTCCATTCTATAAACAAAGGGGATCTGTTATATCTGTAACACAATATAAAGTCATACAACCAATAGTCTATCATCATCGCCGAATTTTCAAGGGGGGAAATCATGGTCAACAAAACTCGGGCGACATACAACACTGTAATTTTCTTTTATTCCAGTGAAACAAAAAAAGCGACCAAAAGGTTCACTGTATTTTGATAGCATTCCAAATGTTGTCATAATCACAAAGTTGTGATGCCCGCCAAGTTAATAATTATGCCAATTCCGCCTACAAAAATCTTCAGGTGATCAAGAGGGACCCTTTTTCAGACGGATTAGTTCGCCTTCGGGTTCTTAAGAAGAAAAAGAAGATCCCGATCTCATTCGCTACCCGGCATATAGCGGCAACGAAAGGACCAGTGTCAACAACGGTCGCCAAACACCCATTGAGACCAGATTGTCTTACAACAACATCAGATTTACCTCATAACTTTCAGTGAACCAATAAAAATGAAACATTATAAAGTCAATAATCATATCTCCACAACCTAAAACTTACTGATTCCTGCATATATGCCCAAAAGGGGGTAAGAAGCCACAAATAATCGTAGCTCTACAACCCATTTATTTATGAGCGTTTCACGATAGCGTCTCAAACCATTGGCAAATAAGGTAGATGTAATGTGACACAACCATGTCTATCATCGCCCGGGATCAACAGAGGCAACGAAAGTCACGAACTTGACTACCGCCGCCTGCCATCAACCCCGGCAACGAAAAAATTGTGAGCCAGCGTTATTGAACACGTTATGTAACCCGATTAAAATCCTCACGGTTTCCCTCAAATATGCTACAAATTCAATAGTAGCTACTTTATAATAAAGGAAAATCAATCAGAGGTAAATAAAAATGAGGGTTTCCATGAAACCTAATAAAGGGTTTCCATCAAACCTGATATGGATTCAATATGTCCAGAAGAGCTAAAAAAAGCAGGGTTTCCATTAAACCCAAGAGAGGGCTTCCAACAAACCCCCAAAACCACGGATTCATGATATGCTTATGTTTTCCATCAAACTCGGCTGATCAATGAAGATCTATCAAATATCAAACTCATAGGGCACAAATCCACCAATCATTTTTAGGTCGAACACAGATCTCGTTTACTTGAGAGAGACAGAGAGAGTGTGTAGAAAGTAGATGGGTTTTGAGAGAATGCATACATAAGCATATAAAACCCCCAACTCAAAACGAATGGCCATGATTTACTAACCAGTAATCAACGGCATGAGATGCGAATCCTGTAGCCACTATCACCAATCAACAGTGAAGGTCGATTTGTAGGAATCAACGGTTGTGGTCATGTTTGAGGGCCAACTCAGTGTGTGAGTGGAGTAACAGTGGTGACGTTTGAGGTGTGTGAGAGGAGTAATTGTGCAAAAACAATAAACAAATAAAGATGTGAGGGGATCAATGTTCCTAGGGGAACGTGATTCCCCTCTATTATAAGGTATACAATAGTTATAGACTGATTTCCTTACTTCAAGAAGTAGTTATAGATCCATTTAGTGAGTCGTCATATGGGCATTATAGTATACGTAATATTAGTTAAAGATTTATCAAAGTTTTGTTTTGAAGGTGTTTTTATGATTTATAGTCTGGCTACCGAGTATGAATAAAGGGCAAATGATTTAAAAAATGCATTTAATTTGATATTTTTTGCGTTTTGTGTAGTCATCTTTTTTTTTCCCATTATGATTATTAAATTTTCAAAAGTCGATCATTCTTTGTATTTTCTGATCATTTTACCCTTACATTTTCAAAATTTTAAAAGGTAAAATGGTCATTTTACATGGTAAAATAGTGACAAAATACACACAATGACCGACTTTTGAAAGTTTGATGACCATAATGAGAAAAAAAAAGATGGATATACAGAACGCAAAAAAGTGTCAAATTAAATGCATTTTTAAGTCATTAGCCTATGAATAAAATGTAAATAAATCTTTACGTGTTTTCCGTTTTTAAATAAAAGTTGTATAAAATTTATTTACAAAAAACAAAAATCTTAGTTCGAGTCAATCAAGTCGAACCGAGCTCGATTTACCTAATAAATTTCAACTCAATATTCGACCTCAAGTTACTCAGATTGACACAAATAATGCAGATAACTTTTAAGTTGAGTAAACCAACCCGAATAGGCTTAATCGAATTCGTTGTTGGGTTTTTTATACCTTAGTTATTAATAGTAGAAGGGTGTAAACGAGCCAAGTCAAGCCAAGCTTGAAAGCGTTTACTAAAAACTCAAGCTTGACTATTTTCACACTTCATGCGGGAACTCGATGGATACTCATAAAATCAAGCTCGACTCGACTCGATTTGAATAAATATTGCATAAATTTTATTTGCGTAAAGGGATAAAAGAGTAATTCCATCGAAGCTCAATAATACTCGTAAACTTTAAGAGCCGACTATTTTATGGTTCGAATTTGACTCAAATATACTCGAGTCGGACCAAAATCAAACTTGTCTAAAATACAAGACCGAGGACCATACCGAAATGGTACGGTCTGTCCTACTAAACATAATCAACGGGGTTTTTAATAAAACCGAACCAGATCGGTCAAAGTGATGACCGAATGTAGGAAAAAACATAAACCAAATATGTTCGATCTGATCTGGTTTTGAGGTCCATATACTCAACCCTAAAGTACAAATCATGTAAAAAGAAGAAAAGTAAGTTGGTAGATTACAAAATACGATTCATTCACAAACCAAAAGTGAAATATTTTCCATATTCATAAACATAAAGCAATTCACAATTCAATCAATCTAATAATTTGATAACCTTTATTTTATCAAAAAAAAAAAGTAAGTTGGTAGATAACCTTTATTATGAGATAAATGGCTTAAGCCTGGTTTGTGAGTTGGGTCTATTAAGGTTTTACCATTATTTATAGTAGAAAAATAATAAATCATAACCATAGGGTTTACACATTCTAACAGAATATACCAGCTTTCTTAGTATTGAAATGCGATCCCAGATCCGATAGATCAGGTCCGCT
Source organism: Glebionis coronaria (assembly GCA_025667525.1). Lineage (NCBI taxonomy): Eukaryota > Viridiplantae > Streptophyta > Magnoliopsida > Asterales > Asteraceae > Glebionis > Glebionis coronaria. Next base: position 686,738,440 of record CM046874.1, read on the forward strand.
AATACTTGCAACGTACTTGATGTCAATCATTTTGGTTATTTTTAACGCGTTATCGTTCGTCAGTTTATTGTTTTTGTTGGTGACACTATCGCTAAACGCACTCCTCCTCCTCATCATTGACACTCTGTTCAACACGATTTTTTTTTCAATTTTTCAATTTGTTTTTAATAGATTGAAATCTTGAATGATTTTTTATATGTAGGTGGCTTAACACAAAAGAACTAGAATACATACCTTTTTTGATCAAAATAAGATGAAGAACAAGAACACCAAATAAAAACCCTATGTGAACCTTACACAATATAGCCAAGCTTCCAAAACCCTTAGGATCACAAATATGATCTCTCTTAGTGTCTCGACAGAACACTTAATCAATCACCTTTAATTGTTAGGTCTTACCTGTTTTAGAATACTTAAATCAAGAACTAAATCACCATGATTTTTTCTTCCTTAAATTTGACCACCATGACAACAAAGAGATGTATTTTTATGTTATTGGCATTTTACAAGAAAGAAATGAGGTTGCGAGACCCACTTTATATATGGCTCAAAACATAGAGTTAACTTTTAAACAAAGATAAACAATTGTATCTTTTCAAAAGTTACACATTCTTCTTGTTCCCTTCTCTTCAAATCTGGTTTTATAAGGCCTAAAATAGCCTTGATTTTTACTTTTGACTTCTATATAAATCTATGATAATTACGTTAATTACCTTGAAGTTTTCAAGCAATTTTAGTTAGTTTCTAGTTAAACCTGTTAACTTCTAATTAACTGTCGTTAAGTATTCATCACTAGGTAAATTAACTATACACAATAAATATAGTTTATAATTATTGTATATCTTAATAAAAGGTTATCGAAATCTTTAAGTGTGTGAGCCATTAGACCTACGTAATTCTAACTATATAAATACTATTTATGATTTACGCACATGCCAATAGGATGAAGAATATAGATTTTAATCAGAGTTCAAATATGTAATTTACTATTACAAAGTGTCCCAATTCACAAGTAGTGATTTAAGAGTAATATGTACCTAAAAATTAAGAAAAAAGATGGATTTGATCATTTGAGCACTCTATAATCTATCATTGATCATTTGAAAAGACATTTGACATATTTGACCATCACCACACAAAATGTGACAAGTGCCCAACAAAAAGTACTTTATAAAAGATCAATCCACGATGCTCAACTATCAAATGCTAAACTTTTCGTTTTACTTTTTTGTTGAAAATTAAAACATGATATTAAATGTGTAAATTACCCTTTGTGTCTTACTTTTTATTTATTTTTTTTCTTCTCATTTTACCAATCAAATGCTAAATTTTTAGGTTTACTTTTCTTTAAGACTTTGCTTATGCCAAACTTAGTCACACCGCTCAAGAAATACAATCCAATAATGAAGTTTGATATATGCCCAAACACAATGTAACCATTTGTTAGTGATATTGCTTTATGGTCATATATATGAGCTAAACTGTTGTAATAAGGAATCAATCAATATAAAGAAATAAAAGAATTATGGATGCACTCAGAATAATTTAACCATTGGAAACTGAAAAATGCCATTTCGGTTAGTTAAAGACAGAAGACATGTATGTGGAATGCGATTAACAGTGTATTTGGATCTTCATTTTAGATCTGTCATTTTTTTTGTTTGAAAGGCAAAGAAACATAAGAAAGAGAAATATTTGATTATTTTAATAATATAATAAAATATTATGTTGTAATATAATAGTAAACACATGGCAATAAAGTAGTGGAGTTGAACAGTTGTTCAATTGTTTATAACTAAATCCGTTAAATTCTTTTCACGTGACCAAGAAGTAAATTCGTAGGGGGATTTTGACCAACTCCGTCTTTTTCCTTAAAAATTATTACTGTCTTTTGAAATTGATATTTCTAAAATAAGATTGTGTGACAAAACAATTAGGCTGGTGGGAGTGGGGTTAAACCCACGAGCGACATGCCCAAAGTCGCGCGCAGCCCCCATTCCCCCACCTTTAGTCGCGCGCGAGTTTGTTCCGGAAAAAAAAAACAGGGTCAGACTCACCCTGGGTGAGTTCTATTATTGTGGGACCCTCTTATATATATATATATATATATATATATATATATATATATATATATATATATATATATATATATATATATATATATATATATATATATATATATATATATATATTTTAATCCCTCTTTTTCTTCTTTAAATACTAAATTTTACCACACAAAATTTTCACACACAGTTTTATTATTTTCATACACAACTTTTTGTATTTTTAAACCCAATTTCTAAATCAAAAATGGCATGCTCTTTTCCACACACTAGTGACGAGATTAAGGTTCTGCTTCAGAAACAAATAAATCAACAACAACGTCGCCAGGATGCACTTAAGTGGTTAGCTGAAGATTTCGATACCGCGTACGAAGCTAATACGACACTACGCACGCCATGTGAGAAATGCCGTGATCTTTCCCCACAGAAATGTCCTTTAATCGACATGTATCTAAATAATCAAATTGATACTGATTTCAACATCTGCGGATCTTTGTTTAGAAAGTCGGCAAAATTGGAGGGTCAAATTCAAAAAAATACTAAATGGCTGAATAACTTGGGTTCTTCATCTCAAACTCATATCGGTTCTTCATCCCGATCTCAAACAACTCATATCGGTTCTTCGTCACAACAACATCGACGCCGAAATGTGTCTCCCGATCTATCCTTTCCAATTGAAAACGACTCAGATGACAGAATAACTGACAATGAGGTGTATCAACTATACCTAGATCAAAAAGTGTTAAGAGAAACTCTGGAAGAAGAAGAAAGGGAACGAAGGGAGTTGGAGGCACAAATTATGGCGGAAGAAGATGAAGAAGAAACAATGCGTTGGGAGTTACCTGGTCAGTTTTTGGATTCGGATCCGGGAACTGAGTAATCGTATTATGTATTTTTATTTTATCTATTTTGCTTTTTTTAAATGTTGTTTTTAAATTTCCTATGTATTGTCTTTTAATTTCGTACTGTGTTTTTATTTTCTATTTACCCGTGTTTTAATAAAATGTATGAATAAAAAATTGTCTAATAAAAAAGTAGGGGTGATGTGTAGTGAGTTTGGGTGAGTGCCATTATCTCCTGTTGGGAGTTTGGGTGAGTTTGTTAAAAAGCTGAGGTGGCGCTGAGGTGGCGGTCAGTGACTTATATACCACTCCCACCAGCCTTAGAGCATGCACAATGCTATCAAGTCTTCAAAGACTTGAAGCACTTAATGCATATAAATGTTTTGTTTCACCATCAATGTTTAGCTTTTTACTGTTTGTGTCAAACACTTGGTAGATTGAAAGTCTTTCCTGAAAAGCTATTTATCAAGTTATTGCTTCAATGGTTAAAACAACACTAATAGCTTTTGTAAATAGGAAAAAGTCTTTTGCAAAACATACCATTGTAGATGCTCTTACCTCCATTTTTTACATGTACTTTTTGGTCACCCATTTATTACATGTACTTTCTGACCCTAAGACAATGATAGTTTGTAAAGAGGTTTATAAAGTTATAAAAAAGTCTAAAAACTTGTAAACCATAAAGAACAAGTATTTTAAGCTTATGTGGCATTAATAGGTCTAAGATGTTGAACATCTACATAATTTAATACATTTGAATATACTAGACGATTACCCGCGCACAGCGGCGGAATTGCCTAGCGACTTATAATTAACGATATTTTAATTGATCAGGTGGTCAAATCGGTAAATCGGTGATTCGGCCGGATTGAGTCGGTGGTCAAGCCCGTGCCCGTGACTCGACCGGGTTGACCCAGTGGTCGAACCCGTGACTCAACCGGATTGACCCGGTGGTCGAAACCGTAACTCGATGACTCAACCGGATTGACCCGTGGTCAAACCCGTGGGCCGATGACTCGACCGGATTGAACCGATGGTCGAACCCGTGACCCGATGGTCGAACCCTGACCCGATGACTTGACCAGGTTGACCCGATGGTCGAACTTATGACCCGATATAACAACCGGATTAACCCGGTGGTTCAACCCGTGACCATGTATTAAATGTTTGACTTTATAATTATTGCATTCTAATCTATATAAGGAATTTAAGTTTTTCACTATTTCCTTAATTATCACTTTTTTCACTTTCAAGAATTGGGCATACACCCTTTATATAATAGTATAGATGAGAAGCTTATAATTTTAGAAAAGGTTTATACATAATGGAAGTAGGTTTATAAAACAAAAAGTTTTGTAAACTAATGTTATAACTTTTAAAAAAGTTTATAATATAATAACCATCGAGATATCTTAAGGATTTTCTTTTTCACCCTCCTACCAAAAACCTTCTGCTCACCTTCTAAGATGAAGTTGAAAAGGTTACGTGCTTTCACTTCGTCTTCTCTACCCATTCACTGTTGCTTTGTTAGATCTAACATAACATTTATTTTGATAAACAAAACATATAAACATCATAGCACATGCGGAAGCGATTACGGATCATATAATCATAACATGCATATAATTAAATGAACATAAAATTAAACGGGAATGTACCTTGCAATGCTTCCAATAAATAGAATGCAAAACACCAATCTAAGATCAACCTAACAGAGGTTGAATCTATGGTCTTGTACACACGTCTCGAACAAGCTACTTGACAAGCTAGGTCACACGATCAGAACCGTGTCGTAGAAGTGGAAAACTCAAAACCGAATCAGCCCTAGAGAAGGGATTCGGCCGAACATGGCTAGCAAGGGTTTGGGTATGATTTCTTTCACTTGAATGAGCAAAGAAAACAATGAAAAACCCTTTGTATTTATAGAGGATGTAAGCCTAGGGTTAGGAGACAAAACTAAATATAGAGAATATATTGTTTGTCTTAAAACCAAATCTTACACCACAAACACATAAATGTTCCCTCAAAAGGGGAGGCCTATTGTGCTCCCAAAATAGTTTTGGGACACAATATTTTGTTTCCACTTTTACTAGTTAATGCCCGTTAGTCATTTTCCATTAAATACTTAACGGTCGTTATTCACGGTTATTAACACTCGTTAACTATTTAACTACGTTTAATAAAAACATAATTAAATAATAAAATAGCTCTAAACGTTTGTGTGCAATCCCATAGTCTCGAGTTCAATCATAACACACGACTATTTAAATTACGTCCACAAACTAACAGCTCCCACATAGACTATTTCAAATATTGTGATCACATCGATTAGAGTCTAGCTACACTTCGATGCCTCTAGTACGATCTCGAGTAAGGTCTCTTGGAAAAACCTTTTAATGATTAAACATCATTATTATTATCCTTTCGTTTCTTAATACACGTTAATAAGGATATGGATCTCAGTCATTCCTTAATTAACAATTGCTTTTCGTTCATTGATTAATAAAGATTACCAAATATCAATTTGGGTGCGGCCACACATACATCTTTAATTAATCCCACGAGGGGCCCATCTGTATTAATACTCCAACAAAATATTGAAGAAACAAATCCCATATTGACTACAAGCAAAAATCATGAATTTTGCAACACTTCTGAAATCAAATCCGTATAGCTACCAGTTACGAACTAGCGTTAGATTGATTCACAAAAATGCACTAGATCCATAATGTTCTTGGTATCTCAAGTCGAAGGATAACTATTTATGATAGACTTAGTGACAAAGATCCATAAAGTAATATCATATAAGTTGGGATCAGTCCTATACCTCGATTCATCGAATATCATCTAAATTTGGTTTGTAATCACATCAAGTATGCTTTCAAGTCATACTCCCACCAAACTTTAGATTTGTCTTAATTTAATAATATTCTCATATTATTAATCGACAACGGACAATTTAGAATAAATTAATATTCATGGATTAAACATGTAAATACAGGACACAGTATATTATAAATGAAAACAAACTTACCCAGTAATTTAATTCATTATAATAATCGTTTAACATCCCTTATCCAAATACTAAATAGATCAATGCATGAAAATTTAGTTGATGCATAATGCCTTTAAGTAATGACCTTCATACTTGTTTGACAAAGTTTAAATCAACTAACTTGACCTATGGAATTTTTGAGAATACTTATTTCAAGAATTCAATAATTTGAAGTTCTTGTTTATGTGCATTCAAATAGATTTGATATTGCCACATAATATTCATAATTTATGAGACATCCCAAATCACCAATTTAAAACTTCTAAGATACCTTTGAAGTTTAAAGTATTCTAATTCTTTATTGTATAATGCAACTTTAATCAATACGTCATCTTCAAGAATACCATGATTAATATTGAGTGTTACCTAAATTATATCTTTTCAAGTTTGATAACTTGTCAACAAAGATATAGTTCGTAAACTATAATATCTATTATGTAATGTTTGACACCACCCAAACTACCAAGTTTTTTTGCTATGATAATTTGCACAACCATTGAAAAATTATTCATTTATAGAATGTGGAAGCCTATCCAAGATTGATGATGTCATTCTATATCCAAACATATTCTTTCAGAATATACATTACTCAAGTTATTTAATAACTTTCAAATAGATATTAATGTAGTCAAATCATCATGCAATTAAGGCATGACTAAATACAACGTGAACTTGAAGTACATATAATCTAGGAACCAGATTTAGACTTCATCAAGTCCTACATATCCATATTAGGGTCTACCTCATGGCATATCATGTCGTGTTAGATTCTTTTACCGCATAAACAAACATTTATGTTCAAGGTTATGTATATCTTATTTTCTAAACCTTTAAAGTGAAATTTCATCCCAAAGCTAAATCAAAATTGGCATTTATTTTGAATGAAACTTACTTTCTTATCATATACAATTTAAAAAAATAATCATAATACTCCCACTAGCTTCCAAGAATAATTAGGAATTACCTTACTTCAATTTCAAATATTAACATTGATTTTCAAATTAAAACATAAGAATAATCTCTTAGATGCACACATTTATCCACTCATGGATAATTGCACTTAGTACACTCCAAAGATTTATTTGAATTAATAAACTTCTTTTGATTACTTATCATCCTCGCTTAAGTAGTCATTCAAGAAAGAGTTCATATAAATTCAATTGTCAAATAGTATGACAATCATAATCTTTATATATTTAATGTGTTTTAGGAAAGAATATTCAATCACATTTAATTGCTTAAGCGTGATTTATTATCTAGCCAAAATTACATACATTAAATATGTGTACAACTTTGTCCATATGATTTCAAACACAAAGATTAAACCTCTAAGGTTACTTTCTCTTTGTAGAAACTCATCTTTACTTTCTAGTCAAACTATCAAGATAAACCAAATTATCAAGATTGATTATCTTATTTGGACAACATCTATGTCATTCATAGTATGAGTAATTTTAACCAATTATTCATTTGGTAACAAAACATAATTATATTATGTAACTCATAATTATCAGCATATTAATAGCATTTCGAGATATCCTTGCGGATCTATGACTAAAATTCCTTCATCAAGAGTAGTAGCATATACATGTCTACCTCATGATAATTACTAGTGTATAGAAGATCATGTACCTTGTAATTTTATCTTTCCAAGATCAAAACTCCCACTTGCTTTTAGTAATTAGAAGTTAACCTTTAAATACTTAGCAAAAATAAATCAACATTTCAAAGTTATCTTTTGGCTTACTACAAGTACAACGACAATTCATTTAGTTTGTTAATAACCCACTTCTTAAGTAGTTCAATGAAATTCTGAATTTCAATTTAAAATACAATGTGATTGATCACATTACATATATAATTATATCTTAATTAATCTTCTTAATCCGAGTCCTAATCAACTTTCTAACCTTGAAACTTTTTGGAAGAAAGAAGATATATTTATCTCGAATCAACCAATATATTGAAAGTTCGATTTACCTAACTTTAAACTTCCAAACTACATTTGAAGTATTTTATTAGGATTAATATTATAGATCAATCTAACAATATTTAAGATAAATATATATCTTTAGGTTTTCCTATTTACCAACTAATACAAGTTAATGGTATAATAGTTTCTAAACCATTTTGAATGATTTATATCATAATTATTTCAAGTTAATTAACTACTAGTCTATTTATGTAATTCCGATGCTACATAAATATTTCTCTTAGTAGTATAAGATTACTTTATGTATTTAATATCATTCAAGGGAATTATCCAACTTAAGAAACTGCAAAATAATCTACGCCCGATCTCACGACATGTGGATATTTTACCCTTGTTATTGCAATTTAGTAAGCTCTCACATGACTAAATCCAAACTACAAGTGTTTCTTAATTTGAATGATATGTATACGTTATCATAATAGTTATTATCACAATGACACAAGTTTTAACTTTCATTTAATATATATATTAGATTGTTAGTCTCTTACTTTGAAGTCAAGGTCATCATATCTTTATGAGTTGTTTCTTGCACACAATGTATAATTCTCCCACTTGTGCATGGAACGATCTCATATAGTAGATAAACATCACGTCTAACATTTGTCTGTTATAAATATGATTGTGTCATTATATATTTATCATTTCGAGTAGATGCAGAACCACTTAATTATCAAGAATCAGTTTATGACTATCCTTGGAAACATAAGCGTAAAACATTCAAAAGTAATTCTAGATACACTCTAGGGATCATATGGGTAATTGCCAAGCGAAAAACTTGTAACTCCCACAAAATTAGAGAACGTTATAATAGTCTGTAATTGTATAACAACATAATACTCCCACTGAATTTGACAACTGTAAGGGTTTCAAATCATGTGAGATAGATTTATGTGTTGTTTACTTTCTTACACTTTTAAACAACACCTTCGTAACAATTACTATAGTGTTAAAGAGTGTATACTACTTCGTAAATGATGACTTATCCATCAAATGCTTTTAAACTTGAAAAGAAATTTTGGCATGCAATTTCTTCCTTAATAGGTCTACCATCCCATTATGGTATGTGACGCCTATCTATGGTTAAAGCACAACTACTAGACAAAGATTGCTAGTTTGTCTTTTACCATTTTGCGGTAAAAAGTCTTATCTCTAATTTACTAACTCAAAAATATGTAAATTTCTTAACTATTAAAGTTTGCTATGAGTTATGCATTTAGAATTAGACTTTTCTAATATTACTATTATTCCTTCTTCAACCATGGAAAAGGACTAGGATTGATTTGAATTCTTCTTCCTTGGAAAAGAAATGAGGTTTATCATTTATTGTAAAGATTGACTCTATCCTTACACCTTTATGGTTGTAGATCAATTTATAATTATTTGAATAAACCATGTTTATGGTTTAATGTTGCATTAATACATTTAAAAGAATGTACAAAATTCCATCTTAGTATTTTTGATAATAAATACTTTCAAGAAAATAAAATTACCCAAGTTAACAAATTAACCATAGTATTTTCCTTGAATAACTAGTACCCATACATCAGTTGATCTGCTAGTAATAAATGTATTCAGCATGGCAACTTGTCGAACAATTTAATTGACAAACTCTTTTGCAATTCTAGTATATTTAAAGGACTTACATTGCAAGTTAAAACATTGCTTGTAAACATGTTTAGTCCCTTTCTAATGCCTTGAGTTTTTAGATCTCACTAACTAACTCAATTAAGTCTTCTAATCTGATAAACTTAAAACTTTCAATCGAGATCTCACTCATATGAATAGTTTTCTTTCCATCACAATCTTAAGGCTCTCACTTGACTAAAATTGAAACTTCAAGTATTCTCAATTAGATGGCATTCAACTTAAATTGTGGGTATTATTTGATGTTTCAAATCAAAGACTATGTATGGAGAAACATGCATACAACTCCATAGCATAAGTTTTATAAAAAAAACTTTTATAGTTCATTTTCCTGAATATTAAATGACCACATTAAAGAATTATAGAGTGCTAGAATTATGTATTCAGTAGCCATTATTCGTAGACGCCATTCTATAATCATTTGGGGAGCGAGGGCACTTTAATTCGTAAACCCAACACGCTCAGCCAAGATGAAATATCGAGATGGAACACTCTAGCGTATAAGGATAATAATTATAATTTAAAGCACTAGATATATTCAATAATAGGTCTCATTTAAACTTCTTAACAAATCAATTGTTTTTATATAGTTATTTAGTCAAATTAATATTATTTTTTTTGGAAAATATACCCATTGTTTACAACATTTCAAACAAAATTAGTTAAACACATAGGCATATATCAAAAAATATATAAGACAAAAATAACTTGTAAGCACAAATTTACAAAAATATATGCGCTAAAAATAAATCACATAGCCACATGCTTTTATTTAGGTAATAAAATCTTTTTAAACCTAGGGTTTTTAATAGGATATTAAGTCTTCCCTAATTAAAGATTTTATGATCTCATTCAAAATATAAGAAGATATGCCAAATATTTATAACATTTACTACATGACAAGTTTGATCCATGAAAACATGCACGTTTATCATGGATCCACATAATCTCTTTGTTGATGCAAAAGTTGGGTGATCCTTGCTAGACCCGAATTAGGCTTAATTCGGGTTGGCTGGGCTCCGGCTCCTGCACCAAGTGAACTGTATGGTTGGGATCCTGCACACTAAACAACACGCGTTAGACTTACCGTGGGAATGTTTCCCACGATTAGACTCCGGCGTGAGAGTAAGTATCGGTTTAGGGTTTACGAGAATTGAGTGAGCTGAGAGTATAGAACGTAATACCTTTGTGGAACCCTTGGAGGTTCCTTTTATAGGCAGTGAAACCCTAATGGGCTGTCACTGATGCTTCGGCCCCAAGGAAAGGATAAGCACCAGAATTAGATTGATTGTTATCTTCTAATTATGGTGAGTGAATATCCTCTTCTTTGGGGTGAACCCTATTCAGAGATAGAATATGATTCTGTCTAACCCTGTACCGGTCATGTCGGGCCGTGGGTCGCACACATGTGTGCGGTTACTGTTCATCCAAGCCCATAAGCTCAAATGACATTATTCCCACCCATCTGTGATGGGCCAGATACGGGTAGTACCCGTGGGACGGGTTCATGACCCGGCTGGGGACTATACGTCATCATGTCCCCCCAGTCTAGTTGTTACAGCCATAGGCGTAACCTCTAGACTATCAAGATGGTCCCTGGACGTACCAAGAAAGAAAGGGAATTTTAAATTGTCCAAGAATTTGTTTCGGCCGCACGTGGCAACCTGAGTTAGGAATTTATTCCATTATTATCTCAGCCGCACGTGACGACCGAGACAAATTAAATGTAGCATTGAATTTGGGTCTTACGTAAGAGCCGCATATCCCGACATAAACAACTGTTCACCTGCCACTTTGACTGACAAAGTGCAAACAGTCAGAACCTCGAGCAGCGTAAACGTCTGAGTCAGACGTGACCCGTGGGTCCCACCTGACGTTTCACTTGCCACTTGCACCCTAACCATACGATTAAGAATAGTGGCAAACACGTGTCACGCATCCAACAGACCATGACCCACGAGGCAACCCTATAAATAAGCCACCCCTACGGTTGTGTGAAACACACAGTTCTTATCTCCATTTCTGCCATTAAAGCATTTCTTCTTAGCTTCACTTAATCACGCATGGATCCCTTCCTCCGCAGGTTAGAATACCACGTCCTTACCTTTTTATTCAGTAATGGCTCAAAGAAACAATACCACAATTGGATCTGTGCTTAATGTAATGACCCAGGAGCAACTAGATCACTTTTGTACCAATTATTTCATCCCTACCAACCTACACCCTCACTTCCTGGCGCCGGAGACCTCATTACTGAGGCTCCGCAGGGTAAGATTGGCCTATACACACGCCTTTTTGATGCGGCCAACTACCGCATTTCGTTTACCCGTTTCCTCATAGATCTATTAGGACATTATGATGTACATATTAGTCAGCTTCACTGTATAGGCTGTCACTGATGCTTCGACCCCAAGGAAAGGATAAGCACCAGAATTAGATTGATTGTTATCTTCTAATTATGGTGAGTGAATATCCTCTTCTTTGGGGTGAACCCTATTCAGAGATAGAATATGATTCTGTTAGAAATACGTTTTAACGTATTTTAGAAGTATCGGTCACTCCACAATATGATTTATGTTGTAATAGCTCGTAGTTAGTAATTAGTTATTAATTGCTTATTAACTTAAGTAAGAACCGGTCCATGGGCTTGTCATGGACCGGCCCAAGTCCACTTATGACTTGGAACTATAAATACCCCTTTCCACCATGGAAAGGGGTTGGTTGTTGTCATTTCTTGTTTTCCACTTAATAAAATTCACATAGTTTCTCTCACTTTCTCTCTCTAACTTTCTCTCTCTAGAAATCAACAAACCCCTTCATAGATTCATTGATTATCAATATTCTACATTTGGTATCAGAGCTATGGGGTGATTTAAGGTGGTGATTTGTGTGGTTTTTTAGTTTTTGATTGTATTAGTGTTCTTTAAGAAAAATTATCTTGATTCTTGGTGTTTTTGGTGTTTTTGTGATTGGGATTAGTGGATAAGTATTAGTTATTACTTATTTTAGTCGAAAGCACAAAACTTTTTGGGTTATTTGGTCAAAATCTGGGCTTAATCTTAAGTTTTACTGTTCGACTGTTCATTGGAGGAAGTTTCTGTTTATTCAGCAAAACTTCCGGATCAAGAAGTTCCGGATCAAGAAGTTCCGGATCAAGAAGTTCCGGATCAAGGAGTTCCGGATCAAGGAGTTCCGGATCAAGGGGTTCCGAGTCAAGAAGTTCCGAATCAAGAAACTTCCGAACCAAGAAGTTCCGGATCAAGAAACTTCCGAGTCAAGAAGTTCCGGATCAAGCCAAACTTCCGAACCAAGAACTTCCGAGTCAAGAAGTTCCGGATCAAGCCAAAGTTCCGAACCAAGAACTTCCGAACCAAGAAGTTCCGGATCAAGCCAAAGTTCCGAACCAAGAACTTCCGAACCAAGAAGTTCCGAATCAATCCAAAAGTTCCGAATCAAGGTAATCTTCCGAATCAACAAAAAGTTCCGAATCAAGGTAATCTTCCGAATCAAACTTCCGAATCAACAAAAAGTTCCGAATCAAGGGTTATTTTGCTTGTTTTTTCGACGATTTTTTAGAGGATTTAATCTTGGTTTCTTACAACAAAAACACAACACAATTCACAAGCTTTACTTCACTGCTCGATCAACCGATAATCTCTGTTTCTTTGAAGAAAAACAAAATGAATCCAAATTCAGTAATGCCTCAGATGACATCTCTTACGGATATATCAATCATAACGGGAACTGATAGCCGTCCACCGATGCTTATTAAAGAGGTGTTTGAGGCATGGCAAGGTCGAATGATGCAATATCTAAAGGGGAAACCGACATACGGAAGGCTTATGGTCAAATCGATTTTGAATGGTCCACTCGACTATGGTACCATTACGGTTGACAACGTGACTAGACCACGAGAATTTGAAGAACTCACTCCAGCCCAACAACTTGTTGCAGATGCAGATGAAAAAGCTCTTCAAACAATTCTCCAAGCTCTTCCACATGACATCTATAGGATGGTGAGTCAGTATACGGTGGCAAAGGATCTATGGGAACGGTTAAAGGTGTTGCTACAAGGCACGTCTCTCACCAAACAAGAAAGGGAGTGTCAGCTGTATGATTTGTTTGATAGATTCACCTACAACCCAGGGGAAACGCTTCACGATTATTACTTCAGATTCACCACACTCATGAATGATCTGAATGTATACAATCTTGTGATTGCACCATTCCAGGTTAACACCAGATTCTTGAATACTCTACCTCAAGCTGAATGGGGTGAGTATATTACCGATGTGAAGTTAACCCGGGATTTGCATAAGTGCAATTTAGATCAAATCTATGCCTTCCTTCAGCAACATGAGAAGCATGTGATTATGCACCGTTCTCCTCGCGGTATGTACCCAGATTCCTTAGCTTTGATGGCGAATCAACCAAGCTTGTCTCACAACAACACACCTTATATCTTGGGACATCAAGCTTATCATCAATCACCTTACATGACACCAGCCTTTCCCCAATACTCGATTCTACCACAACCACCCACCTCACATCAGCAACAATATCGGTTCAATGCACCCTCACCACAGTATGCTTCACAACTTCATCCAGCAAATGTTGCACCTTATGCAGCATATCCATCAAGCTACCCTGATCAAATGAGTATTCCTTCTACTGATTATGCAGCTTATCCAGATCAATCACTGTATTGTGATGATGAGGAAGTCCCAGTTCCTGTATTCCAACAAGGAGCTGACCCAGTTGAAGTGCTAACTACTATGTCTGCTTATCTCACAAGAACTTTAAGCAAACGAGGATTCAGAGGATCAGCTCCTACCAACAATCAGTTGAGGAATTCATCCAATTCTCGCCAACAAGCTACAATTGAGAATGGCAGGGTAATGGTTCAGCCAATTCAACCATATCAGGGGAGAACTTCCACATCAACCAATGTTCGCACCGCCAATCCTGCTCCTGCTCCAATGGTCAACAACCCTCCACGGGCTAACACAGGCAAGTTGAGAATGATTACATGCTACAACTGCAAGGAAGAGGGTCATATGTCCAGGGATTGTAAGAAACCCAAGAGGAGAAGGGATGGACAGTGGTTTGCAGAAAAGATCTATCTGGTAAATGCTCAGGCGCAAGGAAGGGAACTTGATGAAGAGGAGCTTGCATTTCTTGCTGACCCAGGGATTGCTGAACAAGACGTTGTCACTACGCAGAATGCAGCTTACCAAGCCGATGATCTTGATGCGTATGATTCCGACTGTGATGACTTTCAAACTGCAAAGGCTGCTTTCATGGCAACTTTCTCCAGCTTAGGGCCAGATAAGAGATCTGAGGTACTTATTAATAACACCGATAATGCCACTGATGCTAGTATTCAACCACATCAAGTTGGGCAAGAGAGTGCTGATTCGAATGAATCTTCGGTGGTGAGTCTTTCAAATGAGGAGACAAACAATGATAGCAATATCAATGTGAGTCCCCAGATTTTGAGTGAATCACAACCGGGATCCATTTCGCATACGCCTACTCCTGCTCAACAAGATTTGGTCATGGTTTCTGCTACATTACTTAGCCAAATGAATGCTGCACTCTTAGAAACCTTAGCTAAGAATAAGAATTTGTCTGATGAGCTTGCCTTAAGCAATGAGAAAGTACAAACTTTGGAATTAGTGCCTTCGTCTAGTGTTCTCACAAATCTCGAATATGATCACTTTAGAAACAAACAAATGGGTCACTTGCAAGAAATCGAAAACTTAAGAGCAAATCTGTCTAGTGAACTTAAAGAAAAGGAGTTAGTGGTCACTAATTTTCAAAAACTTCAAACTGATTTTGAATTACTCGAATCTAAGAAGACTGAAATGGAGATTAATGCTACTAATAAGATTAGAAGTCTAGACTACTTGCTGTTAAGACAATACGCTGCTTCACAACTAGTTCACTTATTTGATGCTTCGTTTAAAGAGTTTAACTTATCACGTCTAAAAGGCCTTCCCCCTAATCCACGATATGCAAAACAAGCTTTAAGACATAGTCCTAGACTTTATAATGCTACTCAATTAGGATTGGCTTTAGACCCGATTGTTTTTCCCAATGATCGAACAAGTAAGGATCTAGTTGATGAGGATCGGTCATACAATTCAGCAAAATATCCCGATTGTGATTATTTTAAAATGAATAAGGAGCTTGCTAAAACTGATTTTAGAGTTCGCTTCCATATGGATAAGGATCTCATTACAGTACCAACCTACATGATAGAGGAAGAAAGCCCTAGTACATTTCCTACACTTGTCAACATGGAAGGTCCTAAGGAAATTCCAAAGAATCTTCCACCTGTTAGCACTGTATGGTTAAACTTGAAAGAGATTAACCGATACTTTACTAACTTTGACAAGGTCATTTTGGAATGTACGACTTCAAATGGCTTAAACGCCGGAGAATGGGCTTTCGAACACATGAACGAGGTGTTTAAAACTGAGATCAATCCGTTTGTCGAAAGTCTAAAAAGAAGTTTTGCATCTCTTAAGGAAAATCTTCAGTTTGAAATTGGTGAAGTTCAAAAAGTGTTTTATGAAATGGACACCGCTTACGAACTGCAACTAATTGAAAAAGAAAAGATTTTAACCGAATATGACCGATTCTTGTCCGAAGTAATCTCGTGTGATGTGCTTACTACTGTAAATGTTAATTATTCGAATGAGCTTACATCCGCTATGATGAATTGTGATGCTATGCATATTTGTGATGATGTTTGTGATATTTCTGTAAATGTTGCTGAAACTGTAAATGAGGTAGATAATCATTCTTGTCACGAATCCAACGCTGAGTTTTTAAAGCTACAAGATTCTTATAATTTACTTTCACAACGCTTTAATCAACTAGAACAACATTGTATATCTTTAGAATTAAAACAACAAGCTCAAAATGAAAATCTTTTGATATCAAATGTTTGTGAAAACGGTGTTGAGACAAGTGACAAGATGATTGCAATTGTTAAGACATTAGAGGAAGAAATCATGAGATTGAAGAGAGAGGTATCATCAAAGGATACATTAAGAATGGAACTAGAGGCTGCAGAGTCTAAAAACCAGGTCTTAGAAATTAGACTATCAACTGTTCTAGGGGAGATGGATCGGACAAGGCAGGGACTATCCGCTCTTTATGGTTCACTAGAAGAACGCTTCGCTTTTAATGCGGCACAGCAACAATATTATGTTGAACAACTGAACCAAAAGTGCGAAGAAATCTCTGACTTGAACATCCTGCTCATAGACAAAAATATGGTTTTGGCTGAGTTAAAGGAGACACTTCTTCTCACCCGACAAGAAGTTGTTGATAACTTAGCTACCGACTCTGCACCGTCCACTAGTGCTCCAACAACCAAGAAAGTAGTGCTTTATAAGAATCCGCTTCATAAGAGAAACCAGGTTACCTACGATGATTATATGAGGAATGCCATTAAGCATGTCGATCTTCTTAGGGATATTTTAGACGATCTTTATGCCTTAGATCCCTCAAGTAGCGACTATTATTCGGCTCATGAATATGTTAAGCGAGTTCAATATTGCTTGGCTTATTTACAATACATAGGTACACCAGGTTCTGCACTACTTAATAATAGGCCCATTGCTGTCACTCCATTTAATAAGACTCCAGGAGCGAAACCGTCATTGGCACAATCAAGTAAGACACCTTTAAAATCTGCTGCTAATGTTCCCAATTTGCCTTCTAAAGGATTAAAAGAGACTACTAAGGCTAAAGGATCGCCACTCAAGAAAGCTAAGATCAAGCCCTCCACTAGTAGTGCCACAAAGAAGAAAGTAGAAGTCCACAATAGGAATGCTAGTTCAGTTTTAAATAATACGAATCATGTTAAGACTAAAAGCTCTGCGCCTGTGCAGCAGCCTAAACCATTCGTGAATTCTGATTTAAATTGTTGGAATTGTAATGAATGTATGTTTTCCCAGCGTCATGATTTGTGTCTGATTGATCACGTTAATGAAATGAATGCTATTAAGAATGCTCTTGAATGGAAGCCAACGGGTAGAACTCGTGCCCAAGTTGGCTGGCAATGGCGTCCCACTGGTAGGACCTTTACACTAGATGGTAAAATGTGCCCTTTAACTAGGAATGCAACCATTGAGGTTAGGTCTGAGCGTCCTTTAGTTAGGAACACTCGCACTCAAGTATGGAAACAGCGCCCTTTAATTAGGTCAGCCCCCACTATAGTGCCTATCAGTGAAGAAATACCTCAGGATTTGAGCCAATTAGAATCTACACCACCAATTAAGAAGAAAAGGAAGGCTAGGAAATCTAAGAAACCTAGAGTTAGCAAATCTAAGATTATTAAATCTGTACCTGCTAATAACAAGGAACACTCAGATTCCGATACCTCTACATTGTCTTTGTGTGGTGATATTTTCAGGTGGTCCAAATCATCCTGTGGTATTTGGACTCCGGTTGTTCAAAACATATGACCGGAAATCGCTCGATGCTCCGAAATTTCGTCAGCAAGTTTCTTGGTACGGTTAAATTTGGGAATGATCATATAGCAAAGATTATGGGGTATGGTGAATATCAGATTGGAAACGTGACGATTTCTAGGGTATACTATGTAGAAGGTCTTGGTCATAACTTATTCTCAGTAGGACAGTTTTGTGATTCCAACCTTGAGGTTGCTTTTCGACAACACACTTGTTTCATCCGCAACTTGGAAGGAAAAGATTTGTTGAAGGGATCTCGTGGTGCAAATCTTTATACCTTGTCCTTACAAGACATGATGGCCGCTTCTCCAGTATGTCTTCTCTCTAAAGCTTCTAAGACCAAGTCTTGGTTATGGCATCGCAGATTATCTCATCTTAATTTTGATGCTATTAATCATCTGGCTAAAAACGAGTTAGTTCGTGGTCTTCCTAAGCTTAAATTTCACAAGGACCATTTATGTTCCGCGTGTTCAAGGGGGAAAAGTACCAAGAAATCTTACAAGCCCAAAGCTGAAGACACCAATCAAGAAAACTTCATCTTTTGCATATGGATCTTTGTGGGCCGATGAGAACTGAAAGTGTGAGCGGTAAGAAATTCATTCTGGTTATTGTGGATGATTTCTCAAGGTTTACATGGGTTAGATTTTTACGTAAAAAGGATGAAGCACCGAAGGCTATCATTACTTTTCTGAAGTTCATCCAAGTACGTTTAAATACCACTGTCCGCCGTATTCGTACAGACAATGGTACAGAGTTCGTCAACCAGACTCTTCGTGATTATTATGAAGGAGTTGGTATATCACATGAAACATCCGCTGCACGCACTCCACAACAAAACGGTGTCGTTGAAAGACGGAATCGTACACTTATGGAAGCTGCTAGGACCATGCTTATTTATGCGAACGCTCCATTGTTCTTGTGGGCAGAGGCTATTTCTACTGCATGTTTCACCCAAAACCGTTCTATCATTCGGAAACGCCATGGAAAAACCCCTTATGAGCTTCTACATGACCGCAAACCCGATGTTTCATTCTTCCATGTGTTTGGTGCTCTGTGTTATCCAAACATCAATAGTGAGAACTTGGGTAAGCTTCAACCAAAAGCCGACATAGGTATTTTCATTGGTTACTCACCGTCCAAAAGAGCATACCGAATCTATAACCGTCGTCTTGGCAAGATTGTAGAAACTATGGACGCTGATTTCGACGAGCTGACAGCGATGGCTTCTGAGCAACACAGCTCTGAACCCGCGCTTCATGAGATGGGACCCGGTGCTATAAGTTCCGAATTAGTTCCCAACAATCCTACTTCTACATCATTTTTACCACCATCAAGGCCCGAGTGGGATAAACTGTTTCAACCGTTGTTTGATGAATTCTTCGATCCCCCGACTGATGAAGTTCCAGTACCTGCAGTAATTGCTCCAATACCTGAAGTGGTTGCTCAAGTTAATGAACCTTTATTTAATGCATCTACAATTCACATTGAACCGGATGCACCTTCACCAAGTGATTCTCAAACTACACCTGAATCATCACCCCTACTTGTGCCTAATGATGTGGAAGAGGATTCTACTGATCACGACTTGGAATATGCTCACTTGCAAGAGCTTCCTTTCTTTGGTGTAGCGATCCCTGAAAACCCTTCAGCCGCGTCTACCTCAGAAGAAGCTCCTTCTATTGTTCACTCCAGACCACCTAGGATTGAAAACCATAGCACTAAATGGACAAAAGATCACCCAATTAGGAATGTTATTGGAGATCTAGATCGACCCGTCTCTACACGCCATCAATTACAAGAGAGTGCACTTTATTTCTACTTTGATGCATTTCTCTCTGAAGTTGAACCCAAAAATTGGCAGCAGGCTATGACCCAATCATCTTGGATTGAGGCTATGCAGGAGGAACTCAATGAATTCAAACGACTAGAAGTATGGGAATTGGTTCCTCGCCCTGACAAGGTTAACATCCTTACTTTGTTATGGGTTTATAAGGTTAAACTTGATGAGATGGGTGCGGTATTGAAGAATAAAGCTAGACTGGTCGCTAGAGGATATAAACAAGCCTTGGGTATAGACTTTGAGGAATCTTTTGCTCCTGTGGCTAGATTGGAGGCGATTAGACTATTCCTTGCGTTTGCTGCTCATATGAACATGATCGTCTATCAAATGGATGTAAAGACGGCATTTTTGAACGGTGAACTAAGGGAAGAGGTTTATGTTAGTCAACCGGATGGGTTCGTGAGTACGGAGTCTCCTAATCATGTGTACAAGCTTAAGAAGGCTCTTTATGGGTTGAAACAAGCTCCACGCGCGTGGTATGATCTCCTGTCAACATACCTCATGTCGGAAGGCTTCTCCAAAGGCAAAGTGGACCCCACACTATTCACTCTCAAGGACGGCAACGACATGCTTCTGGTACAAATTTATGTTGATGATATAATTTTTGCTGCCACTAACATAGAATTGTCTAAACAATTTGAGAAGATAATGTCCACACGCTTTCAGATGTCGATGATGGGAAAAATTTCATTTTTCTTAGGATTACAGATTTCTCAGAATCCCAGAGGCATATTTATTAATCAATCCAAATATGCTCTAGAATCTCTTAAGAAATATAACTTTGAGAATTGTGACCCCGTAGACACTCCAATGGTGGAGAAATCCAAGTTAGATGAAGATAGGGATGGGATTATTTTCGATCCGAAACTTTACCGTGGAATGATCGGCACCCTTCTCTATCTGACTGCTAGCAGGCCTGATTTGCAATTTGCTGTATGCATGTGTGCCCGGTATCAGGCTCGGCCTACCGAAAAGCGCTTACATGTTGTGAAAAGGATCTTTCGGTATCTAAAAGGAACACTTCATCGTGGTCTATGGTATCCGAAAGATTCCTCGATTGCTTTAATATCATACGCAGATGCCGATCATGCTGGATGTCAAGATACGAGGCGTAGCACTTCTGGATCTGTGCAACTCCTAGGAGATAGATTGATCAGTTGGTCGTCAAAAAGGCAGAAAAGCGCTGCAATATCAAGCACGGAGGCTGAATACATCGCCATGTCCGGTTGTTGTGCTCAAGTCCTTTGGATGAGATCACAATTAACTGACTACGGTCTTGGATTTAACAAAATCCCGATGTATTGTGACAACAAGAGCGCCATTTCCCTTTGCTGCAACTATGTTCAACACTCCCGGGCCAAGCACATAGACATTCGCTACCATTTCATTAAGGAGCAGGTGGAGAACGGAGTGATCGAGCTGTATTTTGTCACTACTGAGTATCAGCTGGCGGATATGTTCACCAAAGCCTTAGATCGAGGACGAATCGAGTTTTTGATCGACAAGCTTGGCATGAAATCATTCACTCCAGCGACTCTCAAAGAGTTGGCAGAAGAATCAGCTGAATAGTCGTGGTAAACTATTCAGAGTATCCTTTGGTTGTGATCATGTATATTATCGTAATTATATAAACCACAAAAAGAAAATACAAAAATATAAAACCAACAAAAACCATAAAAAAATATAAAACCTAGAAAAACCATAAAAATTATAAAATCAAGAAAAACCAAAAATATTTTTCATTTTAAATCGGGCATGTCTTTTAGTACGGTAATATTTACGGCCTTAGAAATGTCAATCAATATTGACACGGTGCCATAAATAGAGTCCGTATAAAAGTTGTACATTTTTAAAACATGCCCATTATGGCTTGTAGTTATTTCTGACTGCAACCCGGTTTTCATATTAAAGTCACGTATTTCCTTGGAAAACGTTGGCTCAGAACGGGAATTAATTTTCTCGGGCGTGATTTACAAGCCAAATCATGCAAAGGGATCAAGTTTACTTTATAACTTGGTCTAACACGAATTTGTGTACGTCTCAGTGCATTAATTTGTTAAAATAAGAGAAATCTTATTAAAACCACGAATCAAAATTTTTCAAGAGATAAATTGGAAATGCTTTCATCACTATTTGACTCTTTAAACAATGACTACAGCTCTTTAAATAGAAATCGGGTCATCGTTTAAGGGGGAGAAAATATTAAAATCATCCTTGTCATTAAAATTGATTTTCAAAAGTGATTGTGAAAATTAAGGGCTTCATGGTAATTGAGTGGTTTTGCTTTAGAAAACGACTTGTGTTCGTTCTAAGTGATAGGCATGGTTTTTAGATTTTGGGGATATGCTAATAGATTGTGTTTGCTAAGTTATGTGTAAGTTAAATAAGGGTTAAGTGAAATGAAAACAGTTAGAAACAAAAAGAAAAAGGAGTAAAATTGGAGGACTTAAAGTGACATGTTGTGAAAGTTGTTAGAAATTGACCTAAGTCAAACAACTCACTCCCCGCCCCCATTATTTCTGTTCACTGTTTATCTATTCCTTGCCGCCATTGTTACACACACAAACACGCATACAAATCATTCTTCTATTCATTCCATCTTGTTCATTCGCTAAATAAGGTAATTTACATCAATATGTTAACTTCTAATCCTCATTTCTTATCATGTAATTCTGTTAAACATGCTCAATTAATCAGTTTAATCCATTTAGGGTTTATGATTAATTAGGGTTAATTGATAAGGGATTTATGGTGGGTTTTGCTAGGGATAGGTTAAATGATGAGTAAATTGCTTTAGATTGCCTTAGAAACTCACAAACGCGCTAGATCAAACATCTGAGATTCGTTTGTAAAAGTTCCGGATGAACATGGCTTAGAACTTCCGAATGAAGGATTTCTTCTGAAAAACTTCCGAATGAGGAAGTTCCGAATGAAGGACTTCCGAATGAGGAAGTTCCGAATGAAGAACTTCCGAATGAAGGAAGTTCCAAATGAAGAACTTCCGAATGAAGGAAGTTCCGAATGAAGAACTTCCGAATGAAGGAAGTTCCGAATGAAGAACTTCCGGATGAAGGAAGTTCCGAATGAAGAACTTCCGAATGAAGGAAGTTCCGAATGAAGAACTTCCGAATGAAGGAAGTTCCGAATGAAGAACTTCCGGATGAAGTTCCGAATGAAGAACTTCCGGATGAAGGAAGTTCCGAATGAAGAACTTCCGGATGAAGGAAGTTTCGAATGAAGAACTTCCGGATGAAGAAGTTCCGAATGAGGAGAAGTTCCGAATGAGGAAAAGTTCCGGATAAAGATGTTCCAAATGAGGAAAAGTTCCGGATGAAGAGTTTGATTATTCTTGTTTGCATGCTATCTATGTACTTGTTGTTTTATCTTATGAAATGTGTTATGCTTAGAAGTAAGAATGATATATATCTATCTGTTTTTGTGCATCAACCTTTCATGTCTTATCTTAAGCAGATACAATGACTAATCCAACAGTACAAGCTATCCAAGAATCTAGAGAAGCCGATATTGCTAAAGCTCGAACTCTTAAGTTTATACCCAACAACTATAGGCTGAAGCAAGTTTCTAAATCCACTCACCATGGTTTTAAGGTCGCCATAGCCATTCTTGATAACTCTCATTTCAAGAACGCCCTTAGGAGTACAGCCTCGGTGCCTTATGAGTATATGTTTGAATTTTGGGCAACCAAGGAAATCACTTCGAACAAGATCACCTTCACCATCGACAACAAGCAGCAGACACTCACCGTTTCAGACTTCCGTAAGATTCTTGGTATACGGGATACACCCAAGGGCATGTCTTTCTCAAGGGATCCTACTAAAGATGAACTCGTGGAGTTATTTGACGCACTTGGATGTCCGGAAATACGAGTTGCATCTGAGTTTACAACTGCTAAGGTGGGACAACCTTGGAGAGCATTGATGGGTATTCTCAGTAAATGTCTTACGCCCAAAACGAGTGGCCATGATGCTCTGCGCAGTCCCATAATAAACCTCTTCTATGGCATGTACAAAGCTGCAAATTCAGATTATGCTTTGTTGATATGGGAAGAATTCACCTTTCAACTCTTCTACAACAAGAAGCTGAAGACAAACTTCTTTCCTTATCCTCGGTTTATTAAGCTTATCATAAATTATTTTATGAAGCTTGATGCTACTATTGATAGGCGTGCAGGAGGTCGCTATCACACTGAAGAAGCTGATGATACTGTAGATCTGAGGCATGAAGGACCATCTATTGGTGTGATTCCGGGTCCTGTTCCTGATTACCTTCTATCTGATAAAATCAAAGGTTCTGCAGATTACAAGCTACTGCAGATAGAAATCAAAAGGCTGAAAGAAAACCTTCAGACTGGAGAAGACTCATCGACAACGGTTAAGAGTAAAGGTAAACGCAAACAACCAGC
Source organism: Glebionis coronaria (assembly GCA_025667525.1). Classification (NCBI taxonomy): domain Eukaryota; kingdom Viridiplantae; phylum Streptophyta; class Magnoliopsida; order Asterales; family Asteraceae; genus Glebionis; species Glebionis coronaria. Next base: position 686,762,789 of record CM046874.1, read on the forward strand.
TGCGTTACCTGAACCCGAACCCAAGAAGAAGAAGACAGAGGGTAAGAAGGGAAAGGGTAAGGATTTGATGCGTCTACGTGATGAAGAAGATATTGTTGATCCTACTCTTGATAAATCCGAGCAACAAATGATGAAGATTGCTATTAAAAGGAGTAGGAAAGATACAGGCGGTAGTGGTTCAGGTGCGAGGGTAGATATCGAGGATGAGTACGAGGAACCGGATGATGTTGATGAGTTTGGGTCACCTGAACACTATTCCACTTCGAAGGAGCCATCAATCCCTATTTCAGCAAGTGTGGAAAAGGAACCTGTTGCTCCTACGATCGTGGTGTCAACTCAACCCTTAACAACTCAACCTCCACCCATACAACCTTTACCAACCCGACCGGCTTCAACACCATTTCTTCCACCACCCATAATCCCCATCCTTAGTACAGCAGTAACAACCGAGCCCCTCCAGTCAACCCAAAGCAGCTCTGCAACATCTGCAATGGCTGCATTAGTGATGGCCGAACTGTTTGATACTAACAAACGCGAAATGGATGAACTTCGCCAAGAGTTGCAAAGACGAGCTCAGAGGGAAGAAGAATCTAGGAAAGCCCAAGAGGAGATGATTGCTAGGTTCGCTTCAGATATGGAGTTGACTAGAAAAGCACATGCAGAAGAACTTGCTCGGGTTAAGCAGGCTGAGGCTGATAAGCATGCTGCACGTATCACCAGACTTCAAGCGATGAGGGATAAATATAAGGAACAAAAAGAAGCACTTGAAGCATCTGTGAAAGAAAGAGTGCAAGAATCCGTTGAATCCCTAATGCCTAAACTTCGCGATGAGTTGAAGACACTTGCTGCTGACAACTTGATGGTCAAATCATCCAACCCTTCAGAAGCCGCCTACAAGATTGCTTATGACCTGACGGATTTTGAATTGAAGAAGATCCTTAAGGCTCGTATGGTGGAACTTGGGTCGTATGATAAGTCGAGGATTCAACGGGCTCTATATAAATCTCTGAATGACGCTATCATGGAGGATGATAGATTATTCAAGACGTTTGGAAGTGTGGTACCATATCACATCTTACCTGAGGAAGAAAGGGAAGAAAGTGAAGAAGAGGGTACGGGTGAAGAAGAGGAAGAAGAAGAAGAAGAAGGAGAAAAGGATAAAGACGATGACGAGGGTGGTGATGATGATGAGGATGATGAGGATGATGACGAGGATGATGATGATGATGGCGACGATGGTGGTGATGAGAATCAGGAGAGTGTTAGGGATAGTAACGGGGATGACAATCAGGATGATGATGATGGGGGTGAACAGCCGAAAGAGGGAGACAAGGTTACCAGCTCCAAGAAAACTGCTGCTAAGACTGGAACCAAGTCCATAAAAGATGCAGCACAGAAGGACAAATCGACATCCTCGGAATCAAGACGAACTAAGTGGCGCCACGATGTGAATGCCACTACAGCGTCTTCGGCTCCCAGTATCTCTATCGCTGTATCTTTACCTATTACCACTAACCCCATTAGTTCTGTTGTTGTTCCTCCTGTGATTGCAGAATCAGTGACGGAACCCGAAGCTGCACAACACTCCCCAGTTCACGACACTGCCGAAATGCCTGAAACTGAACCAGTAGATGTTCGCATTTCCACTCCTCTACAACAAGCACAACAATCTACGGTTCCTGAACCAAGCATTCGTGCCTGGGAAGACACGTTGGAGATAGACGAGTCTGCACCACCACAAGCTTGGATCACGGCAGCAGCACAATATGATCCGATCACAGATGCTGACAAAGATGTGCTGTATCTCCGTATCCGAAGTCCGATTGACTTATGTGCATTTCTTGCTCATGAGTATAAGACTTCGGTTACTCCATCCTTGGTGAAGAAAGCACTGAAAGATAAGAGACTGCGTGCCAAAACCCGATTACCCCGAATGGAGCTCGAGTACTATGCCGATGAAATCCTAAAGGCTCTGAAAACCGTTCAACGGCCAGGACTTCATGAATCAGAAAGAGCTCCACCTCCAATGGATCCTGCTCAAGATAATCAGATTACTCTTGACTTCTTCGTCACCAATGATCTTGAGTATCTTATGAAGGGGTCTTCAAAGTACGCAACATCCCTGACTTTGCTGAAAGCTGCCAACTGGGGGACAATACCCTTCATCGAGGAAAAGGTAAATCGACTCTGGGTCCCAAAAATGAATCGTAATTATGATATGTATGCTGTCATAGGTGCATCTCATTGGGACGAACGAGTCTGAAGGGCGTACAGGGGTTGCTGCTTGGTCAATTCTGGAAGCAATGTTAGATCCGACATCCGCATCTCCAGCATCTTAGGAATGAAAACTGAAGCCAAGAACGGCTACTATCATGTGACGGAGATTCGCTTGAAAAGGGAGGATGACAGGGAATACAAAATCCAGCAAGGAGATTTTTCCATCATTCGCCTTGAGGATATTGAAGATATGCTGCTTCTGATGACCCGAGATCAACTTACACACATTCCTCGTGAAGACCTGATTGCTTTGAATACAGCACTTCGCATGTTCACACGAAGCGTTGTCATCAAGTCACGAGTTGAAGATCTTCAGTTGGGAGTCGAAAGCTATCAGAGGAAGCTCAATTTAACCCGTCCTGTGAATCAAGTGCTACCTCAACATGTAGAAAGATGTCCTTATACCGGCATTTCTGTCCCGAATTCCGGCATTTTCTACTTGAACAGTCGAGGTTTGATGAAGTTTATGAGGGTGGGTGAGCTTCACAAGTACAGTGATGGAACTCTTCTACAAGTCAGAGGAAAGTTGGAGCATCTGAACTTGGGTGGGACTTTGCCAGAGATGACGGAGGATTGGCATCCGGGTTACCGGCAGATGGCAAAGTATGTGATCAAAAAGATCGATCAAAAGCTCCGTGAACGTAGATTGATGAGGAGCTTGGAAAGATTCGTGGGTGGAAGACCGTATTTAGTGCACCACAAGCTACTGCAACGATCCATCTAATGGGTTGTACATTTCAGGTCACTTTATATTGGTTTTCAATTATGAATATGTATATTTGTGAATAACGTGCTTGTATGGCTTGCTGCAGTGTTAAGGTATGATAATTTTTCAAGAATTTCTCACGAGACTCTAAATCTTTCAAAATATGTCATACAAAAGCACTACAACTATCCCTTATTAACTTAAGGGGGAGCAATAACTTGTTCTATGGCCAAAACATCGATTTCATTTTTACCCAAAGACCGGTTAATCCATTCAATATCCCAAATATTAATGGTTAACATTTTGGATAAGGGGAGAAAATGGGATTAAGGAGACGTAAGTGATACTTGGCTAAAAGATGAAAAAGACTTAAAGATTATCCAACTTAATATGTGTAAAGCACGTGTTAAGGGGGAGCGTTTTTGATGAACAAAACACCTAAGGTACAAAACTTTTGATTTCAATATCACAAGTACCTTAGGTGATTTTCAATGATTTTTCATGGTGGCAATTCCTTCCCAAAACATGCTTAATTCACGACGGATGTGGTGACAAAAGGGTGGTAGGAATAGGTTTAGTCCAATGATTCATCAGAGCCGATGGAATCTTCCCAAGGACAATTCCCTAGATAGAATTAGAAGTCCTAGGAAAGATGGAGAAAGAATGTGAACGTAGCTGAATGCCGACCAAGTACTTAAGCTAGCACTGGAACAATCACAACAAGGTGCTAGTGATGACGTATTGGTAAGCATTGAAGGGGTTGAAGAATGAAAAAGAAATGTAAAGATAAAGGGTGTAAAGAAAGAAGCCCTCCTTACAACTTTAGGCAGAAACCGGGTCAATACATATGCTATTGAGGTCATTTTTGTTAATGATTCTCGGTATTGAAGAAAGACATCATGGACCCAGTGATGCAATGCACAACCCTTCCCCAGCTAACTCAAATATCTCTCAAAAGGTATTTGTTTTAATCACACGGAGATCAACACGTTATCTATTGGTTTATTCATTCCGAATAAACTGGTATTGAAAAGGTGGCACTCCTCTCCAGCCATCGCTCACTAAATCAAAACGCACAATCGAGTCTAGAGCCAAGAGATCATCAAAAGTCTCATTAGGACACTTTCCATTTATTCCTTGCTTTCTCACACACTGTGAAAAGTAAGAGATTTTCATGAGTCCTACGCAATATTCTTGTAATATTGCCAGAACATCCGAGTAATACGTAAGTATTACAATGAAGATGGAAATCCTGCTTGAGCCAACATCAAACAAGCTCATGGTAGGTTACACGTGCGGTTCTTTTAGAACCAATCTTGTGAAAAACTGGAAGGTAACAGTGGTTTAATTCTTAATTGAACTTAAACTCGTTCCAGGCCTCTTCGCATTATCATATGATCTTGCCAGAATACTCAGAGTGACTCTTTATTGACCACAGTGACGAGTAGAAATCCTTCTAGTGTCAACATCAAACAGCACTTGGTAGGTAACGTGCAAGATTCTTTATGAATCGAGCTCGTGACAACTGGAAAGCAACGATGGTGAAAATCTTAATTGAAATTCACTTGTTCCAGGTTTCATGAATTGACGGCTTTTAATCACAAGGATAATTAATCCAAGTGATTCACTCTTTATGTTCGCAGTCAGCTTTGGACGGTCGAATAAAGAGAACGGATTTTCCCGCGAAATCCTGTCAGGAAGTTACTTAATTGAAACTATCCGTCACGGGTACGATATCTAATATCGTCCAACGATCTTCACCGACCGGAGGTAAAATGCTACCGAATTAGAATAAAATGTTCAAAGCCATTTTATTCGTGTCGTTGCTGTGTACCTGCTAAAGACGGTGGCGTTGCTGAGTACCTGTTGAAGACGGTGGCGTTGCTGTGTACCAGTGAAGACGGTGGTGTTGCGGTGTACCTGTAAAAGTCGTTCCCACATGCTTATGTCTTTTGCAACAAAAATTCAAGAAAGTACAAGATGAAGTCTTCCGCTGTATCAAACTCTGAAGCTTTCAAGAATCCAACAAAAAGACGTAAGTGTGTGGAACATGAAGTCACGAGGAGGCAAAGTTCACAAGAAAGGCAAAGATCGCACGTGAAAGGCCAAAGAACAATGCTCTCAAGTCAAAGCCAAAAAGATCAAACCAACATATTCACAACAAAAGAAAGAAAAGAAGAAAGGACTACGAGCTAAAGAACGAAGACTTAGTATAGTATGCTAGGTTTAGAACTTTGTAACGTGGAGTGACCTCCCTTAGGGGGAGATTGTTAGAAATACGTTTTAACGTATTTTAGAAGTATCGGTCACTCCACAATATGATTTATGTTGTAATAGCTCGTAGTTAGTAATTAGTTATTAATTGCTTATTAACTTAAGTAAGAACCGGTCCATGGGCTTGTCATGGACCGGCCCAAGTCCACTTATGACTTGGAACTATAAATACCCCTTTCCACCATGGAAAGGGGTTGGTTGTTGTCATTTCTTGTTTTCCACTTAATAAAATTCACATAGTTTCTCTCACTTTCTCTCTCTAACTTTCTCTCTCTAGAAATCAACAAACCCCTTCATAGATTCATTGATTATCAATATTCTACAGATTCTGTCTAACCCTGTACCGGTCATGTCGGGCCGTGGGTCGCACACATGTGTGCGGTTACTGTTCATCCAAGCCCATAAGCTCAAATGACATTATTCCCACCCATCTGTGATGGGCCAGATACGGGTAGTACCCGTGGGACGGGTTCATGACCCGGCTGGGGACTATACGTCATCATGTCCCCCCAGTCTAGTTGTTACAGCCATAGGCGTAACCTCTAGACTATCAAGATGGTCCCTGGACGTACCAAGAAAGAAAGGGAATTTTAAATTGTCCAAGAATTTGTTTCGGCCGCACGTGGCAACCTGAGTTAGGAATTTATTCCATTATTATCTCAGCCGCACGTGACGACCGAGACAAATTAAATGTAGCATTGAATTTGGGTCTTACGTAAGAGCCGCATATCCCGACATAAACAACTGTTCACCTGCCACTTTGACTGACAAAGTGCAAACAGTCAGAACCTCGAGCAGCGTAAACGTCTGAGTCAGACGTGACCCGTGGGTCCCACCTGACGTTTCACTTGCCACTTGCACCCTAACCATACGATTAAGAATAGTGGCAAACACGTGTCACGCATCCAACAGACCATGACCCACGAGGCAACCCTATAAATAAGCCACCCCTACGGTTGTGTGAAACACACATTTCTTATCTCCATTTCTGCCATTAAAGCATTTCTTCTTAGCTTCACTTAATCACGCATGGATCCCTTCCTCCGCAGGTTAGAATACCACGTCCTTACCTTTTTATTCAGTAATGGCTCAAAGAAACAATACCACAATTGGATCTGTGCTTAATGTAATGACCCAGGAGCAACTAGATCACTTTTGTACCAATTATTTCATCCCTACCAACCTACACCCTCACTTCCTGGCGCCGGAGACCTCATTACTGAGGCTCCGCAGGGTAAGATTGGCCTATACACACGCCTTTTTGATGCGGCCAACTACCGCATTCCGTTTACCCGTTTCCTCATAGATCTATTAGGACATTATGATGTACATATTAGTCAGCTTCACTGTATAGGCGTATGTAAGATAAGTCAATTCGAGATTCTTTGCCGTGCTAGAAGAATCCCCCCAACCGTAGAACTATTTCGGCTATTTTACACCTCCAGCATAGTAAATGGTTGGCTATCTTTTGAGAAACGATCTCCCAACAGCCCCCAGTCTCATAATAAGCCCATGGACTCATTGAAAAACTGGTACGACCACTACTTTTTCATTGACTCGGTAGTGTGGCCGGCCGATTATGCCTTCAAACATAGGTTATCCCACGACCCCTTGCCGCATGTTAGTACATATAACCCCCAACACTCCCGAGAAATAGATCTGAACATGACAGGATTCCATAGAAACCTCCCCGAAGCATTTCTCTGTTTGCTAGGGATTAGCCGCAACTATTTCGGCTCGTCCAACAGATATCCTGTGTTTTGGAGAAGGCAGGGTGAAGGTAGGTTAGCATCCGTACACCAAAAAGCGCATTCAATTATTTTGTAATGCCTAATATATTTTGTTTATTGTGGCAGAAATGAACTTCTTTGGACTCCTACGTCAAGGCGACCCAAAGCTCGTACCAGAGGGATCTCGTCCCAGACGTGAGAACGAATTGCCCCTCCTTGAGCATACCCGAAACATGACGGTTTCTCTGGAGGCCGTGTTGGACCCTCATTCGGACGAAGAAGAAACAACTCTTATGAGAACTCCCGTCAACTTCAGCAACGAGGATGGTGATAATAGGATGCTCGAAGGAGGAGCCGGGCCCTCCTCGCCGCCTAAGACTGCCACTCCCGCACATGGGGAAGAGCAAGGAGACAATATTGAGAGGACCACCTCCAACCTTCGCCAGATGCTGGGCGACGATGAGGATGAGGTGCAGCAAGTCAATGAAGAGGAAGATGAGGAAGCTGAAAAAGAAGTTGAAGAGGAGGTTGAAGAAGCAACAGCTCAGCCCGTCGCTAAGCGTACCCGCAGAAAAAACAAGCGGGTAAGAAGAGTTGCTCCGGACGAGGTTGGCGAACATAATGCCCCCGCCAAGAAACTTTGAGAGGATCACCCCCTATATCAATCTGTTGGGAGCACCACCCAGGCCTCCGAGACGGTCCGGGCTGCATATGTCGATCCAGTTACTCAGATTCCCCCGACTGCATCAGAACTAGCAGGAAATAACATGGAAGGCTTCATCTTGCTAAGTAAGAGCCACAAATTTCCTTTAATCAATACTTGATATGTATCCAAATGCTTGTTTTGCAGGAATGAACAAACTGGTGTCGTGCCTCCGCCTGATGCCCAAATGGAGAAGGGAAAAGAGAAGGAAGTGGAGAGAGACCCTATGCTTCATACGACCGTCACGAGATCCGGTCCTGTATTCGAAGAAGGTACCCCCACAGCCTCCCAAGACCTCCCAACCTCCGGCCCCCCTCAATCGTTCAACCCTGTTTGGAATATTACCACCGCGTCACGAATGAGGGAAGCCGAGGAATGCCGAGAGTACCTCAATAACTACATACCACCAGGCTTGGTACGAGAAGTGAATGCACTAAGCCATGCTGACATGGCGGATGAGTACAACGGAGCTTTGGTGCATCAAATGGCAATGGGCACCTCGATGAGAGTAAGATTAGAAGCCGCGCTTGGGCATGTGGAGTCCCTCAAGAGGAAAGTTGGACAGAGAGAGAGGATGATCGAGGAGAATGAAGCTCAAATTGCTGCCCTCCAGTCCCAACTTGCTAGTTCCGAGGCGACCGTGAAGGAACAATCAGCCCATGCGAATGCTTATGACCAACAGGTGGCCGAGCTCGGGGCAAAACTTGATGCCGCGACAACCAAGGTACGTATCCGCGACGCACCGCTCTTATTTCATAAGAATCACAATCTAACAAGTAATCTTTCTCATATAGGTGACCGCAGCAGAGGCGTCTGCCAAGTCATCCTCCAGCCAAGTATCCGTGCTTACCAAAAAACTTGAGGATGCCCAGATGACAATCCAGAGCATGGAAAAGGTACAAGAGGAGCTTGCTTACGAGAGGGTTACGACCAAGGAGCTAAGGGAGGCGTCTGCTCAAAAAGATGTGATAATAGATGCCCTTACCACTGAACGTGACGACGTGCTATGCCCCCAACTACTAGCAGCCATTGCCGGCCGCAGGTGGATGGCAGGACATGGGGCACGTCTGGCCGTTACCAAAGTGCTGGAAGCCCCTGAATTTGTGCAACAGTTTGCGAGCCTTGTGTCGGATGGCATTGACCACGACCGCCATGAAGGAATGGTCCAGGCCGTAGAGCTAATCAAGAAAAAGGAGAACTTCACCAGGCATGCTTTCTTTAATCCTGAAGCTGCTAAGAAGATGACTGCTTCCATGGCCGCAATGCGAGATCTACATTATCCATTCTTGGCCGAGCTGGAATCCACAAAGGATGCATCAAACATGGAGATCATGTAAAAGCTTAGTCTTGGTGCGTTCTCTCAAGATGAGGGTCATTCTCGTTCTTCCTTCACTCCCTCGCCCAGCCACCTGACGCTTCCTATCTATGAAGACGTAACCAGGATCGTACTTGACGAAAAACCTTTAAGCGGGGTGCTGGAGAGGAATGCGGCTCAAGCCTTGAAGCGGAGGGAACGTGGTGAAAGGCTGCCTTGCTTGGCTGAGGAACAAGTGGAGATAGGTAAGTTTCTCCCCCCATGTAGGGTGCCCCTACGTTGTTTATCTATTTCAGACAATTTGGTTTGTAACCTTTAAACATTTGTAGCTTTTATTCGTCCGTGCATGTACACGGCTAAGACATGTGTGAAATAACTGTCCTTTGTATGTAAGTCCGTGATGACCACGGGCATTTTGTTATTATTTGGAAACTTGTGTATTTTTATTTTGTTAAATATCGTATACCGATACTACATGACATGTCACGTCTTACACAAAAGGGAAAATACATGCAAGTCTATAATTCACTAGACATGCGACGTGCGTCTTTACTATGGAAAGCACTGCATGAGTACGGCATACGGAACTTACCACAACATCTTGTGAGTAAGGTGTCTAGTAAGGATACATGATCCGTGTCGCTGGGTTGCATCCCTCTTACACTGCAAGTTGAATTAGTAGGTTCACTTAAACCTCTTATCCCGCCTGAAGGCGTATAGTACATGTACGGTGATTGAATGAAGGCATATGAATGAAACATGGCATATTATAATAATAACTAAAATTCATATGACTAACAAAATCCTAAGAAATAATTTGCACAAAACAAGCCGTGGAGCTAGCTAGGCACCACGGCATTTTATTAGAACGTTTACATTTTTCTTTGAACAAGAATGAGAAGTCCTAAAAAACAAAAAAAGGACCTAGAAAAAACATAAGAAGCAAAACAGATAGAGTGCATGGATCTTCATTAAAGCCACATATAGCGAAGTACCCATGCGGAAGCCGTAGCTTTCAAAGATAGCACCTTTTGAGATTAGAGATGTTCCATGTGCGTTCCAGATCGCGGCCATCCATGTCACGTAACTTGTACGCGCCTCGTCCTAAGGCTTCCGTGACCTCATACGGCCCTTCCCACTTAGGGCCCAGCTTTCCTGTATTCTCCGCCGACTTGCTTCGTTAGCACGATAGACATAATATCCAGGTCGAAAAGAAACACCTTTAACCTTGGCGTCATAATAAGCCTTCATTTTAGCCTTGGACTTAGCCTCATTGATGGCTGCTATCTCCCTTTTTTCTTCCAACAAATCCAGGTTGATTCGCAGTTGCTCGTCGTTCGTGACGACATTAACCTCCGCCGTGCGGATGGTAGGCATTTTGATTTCTGCTGGTATAAGAGCTTCAGTGCCGTAGGCCAATGCAAATGGAGTGTCTCCGTTGGCTGTTTTGATCATAGTCCTATGCACCCATAGAACATGTGGTAACTCATCCACCCATTTGGCGCTTCGTTCCTCCAAACGGGCCTTGATGCCGTTTCCCAAGCTCCTATTTGCTCGTTCCACAAGGCCATTTGTCTGCGGGTGCTTAACAGGCGCGAAGCGCCGTTTGATATTCAATAATGCGCACCAGTCCTTGAATGGATTATCCGCGAACTGTTTACCGTTGTCCGAGATGATTTCCCTTGGTAGGCCAAAACGGCACACAATGTGCTCCCAAACAAACTTTTTAACTTGTTTGCCTGTAATGGATTTGACTGCCTTGGCCTCTATCCATCGTGTGAAGTAGTCCATCGCGACAATCAAGAACTTAACTCCCCCCGTAGCTACAGGAAATGGTCCTGCGATGTCGATTCCCCACTTATAAAATGGCCATGGGGATGTAATAGGTGTAAGCTCCTGCTGCGGATGTCGCGGCACTGGTCTATGCACTTGGCAATCACTACACTTGCGAATCATGTCGCGCGCGTCCCTGTGTATGGTAGGCCAATAATATCTTGTCCGTAAGGCTCGAGCTACCACAGATCGTGGACCAGCGTGCATGCCGCATAACCCTTCATGTATTTCACTGATTACATAAGTAGCCTGACGTGGTCCAACACACCGCAACCACGGCTTATAGAGGATACCTTCTCGAAGTTCGAAGTGTTGCGACTTCCTTCTGATGCGCCGCGCCGCTTTTTCATCGTCCGGAAGGGTTTCACTAGTCAAATAGTTGATGATTGGGGTCATCCATGTAGGTCCATCCTCTTCAACTATAGTAGCGACCTCCCCTTCTGTTATAGACTTCTCCTTGAGTATTTCCACCAAGACTTGCTTAGACAAGTGGGCGAAGCTTGTGGATGCGATCTTGCTAAGAGCGTCCGCCTTCTTGTTCTCACCTCTTGGCACCTGCTTGATGGAAAACTTGTTGAAAGCCGCGATGAGTGACTTGACTTTCTCCAAGTATCGGACCATGTTGTCCTCCTTGGCCACATATCCACCTAGAATGTGGTTCGCGACAAGCCTTGAGTCCACGTAGGCCTCAAGGTTGCGGACTCCCATTCTAGCGGCGATTTTTAAACCCGCAATTAATGCTTCATATTCCGCTTCGTTGTTGGTGGTTGTGAACTCAAAACGGAGGGCGTACGTAAACTCCATTCCTTCCGGATTTGTGAGGATGAGACCAGCTCCTGACCCATCCGTACACGAAGATCCGTTCGTAAATAACACCCATGGTTCTGTTGGAGTCTCGTCTTGTTTTACGATTGGTCCTTCCTCATCCGATTTTTCTATCAAGAAATCTGCCAAGATCTGGCCTTTAACAGCCGTCCTTGGCCTATAAGATATATTATGCTCCCCCAATAGAATGCTCCACTTTTGTAGCCTTCCTGCCACATCCGGTCTAGAGATGACTTGCTTTATTGGTTGGTTAGTAATGACTACAATTGGGTGCGCCTGAAAGTATCGGCGCAACCGCTTTGTAGCAAACACTAGTGCCAAAACCAATTTTTCCATGGAGGAGTAATTCAACTCCGGCCCTTGTAATGTTCTACTTATGAAGTAGACCGGAGTTTGTACCGTATCCCTATCCGTCATGAGTACCGCACTTATTGCTCCATGTGTGGCTGAGAGATACATAATGAGTTCCTCCTTTGGCCGGGGAGCTACTAGCATAGGGAGAGATGCAAGGTGCTGCTTGAGTTGGCCAAAGGCTTCCTCGGCTTCCTTTCTCCACCGGAAGTCTCCCTTCCTAATGCCTTCTTGAGTGTCTTAAATAAGGGTAATGACTTCTCTGCGGACTTTGATAGGAACCTATTTAGCCCGGCCAGCTTCCCATTTAAGGATTGCACCTCCTTCCGTGTCTGAGGGGATGGCAGCTGTATTACTGCGTCCGTTTTCTCTGGGCAAGGTTTGATGCCATTTGGATCAATCATATATCCAAGGAACATCCCCTCTGTTGCCCCAAACGTGCATTTCTTTAGATTTAGCTTCATATTAATCCTCCTCAGTGTGTCGAATGTCTCTCGGACATCCCGGAGAAGTGCATCCTCCGTATGACTTTTTATGACTAAGTCATCCACATAGACTTCCAGGTTGCGGCCTATCTGTGAGTCAAAGGCTTTGTCCACAAGCCGCTGGTATGTAGCACCGGCGTTCTTTAGTCCAAACGGCATTTTCGTATAACAATATACGCCTTGACTAGTATGGAACGCCGTCTTTTCTGCGTCCTCCTCCGCCATCTGGATCTGGTGGTATCCTTTATATGCGTCTAGGAAGCACTTAAAGGGATATCCACATAGGGATTCCACCTTCCAGTCAATCTCCGGTAACGGGTAACAATCCTGCGGACAGGCTTTGTTCAGATCCGTGAAATCCACACACATGCGCCAACTTCCGTCATGTTTTTTTACCATGACCGGATTGGATAACCACTCGTGGTAGTATACCTCGCGCATGATACCTGCGTCCACTAGTTTCTGTACTTCCTCCAATATCACTTTGCTGCGCTCAGGCGCCTGGCCGCGCTTCTTTTGCTTGACGGGTTGGTACCCCTGGCGGATTTGGAGCTTATGTTCTGCCATCGCGCGTGGTACGCCTGTCATATGCTTTGGCTCCCATGCGAATATATCTAGATTTGCACTTAAAAGAGAGCACATGGCACTTTTGCCGCTATCCGAGAGCGCCCCCCTATGGATACCTCCTGTTCCGGATAGTCAGGATGGATTGCCACCCTCCAATTGGGAGGTGGTGATCCATCCTTGGGTGGAACAGGTGGAGCCGGTGTTTTCACGGTATGACACTCGGATGCTGGTACGATTGTGTTGTAAATGGTGACGATTCCTCCCTCAACAGGGAACTTGATCATTCCGTGTGCCGTGGAAGGTACCGCCCGTATAACCAGAATACCTGGTCTGCCTATAATCCCATTGTACGGAGAATATGAGCGTATCACCATGAAGTTCATCCACGCAGTAGTGGAGTGTTCCTCATTCCCAATGGTTACAAGCAGACGCAGTTGCCCTATCGGCCAGATGGTGTCTCCACTAAAGCCAGTGAGCGGCGCCGTGGCCGGTACTAATTGGCTTCTTATTTCTGGCCGTAACTGCACAAAACAGTGTTCGTACAGTACTTCTGCTGATGACCCTCCATCCACATACATGCGACGAACATTGTGTGTTCCAATGCTTATCTCAATAGTGAGAGGCGCATCAATCACATCGCTTGCTGTGATGGGAGGGAATGAGATTTCCCTGCCGCGTGAAAATTTTTGGCCAATTTTCTGCCTCGTGCGGCGTTGTCTGGATTGGATCATGTATATGGTCGAAGGTTTGTCCTTTTGGGGATCCTTCTTGTCATACTTCTTGTTGTCTTTTCCATCCTTCCAATCCTTAACCAAATGCTTGAGTTTACCTGATTTGATCAGTGACTCAATGTGCTTTTTGAGCTGGATACACTCCTCCGTGCCATGGCCCTTGTCATTATGGAACTCGCAGAAGCGATTTCCTTGCCGACGGTCCGGCGGAGTTGTCATTGGGGGAGGCCTCGGAAAATTTGCCCCTTCCGTCAGCAAGATCTCCCGGTAGGACATCTTTAGGGCGGTAAACTTATCGTCCGGCCGTCCTCCTTTGTTTTGGCTCTTATAGTCTGAGCCCCTACTATTGTTCTGATTGCTTTGACCGCCCGCTTGCCTCCTGGACTGGTCGTTTGATCGGTAACCGTTTCCTTTTGAAGGGTAAGCCGCGGTAACCGCCGTTTCTCCTTCTATGAAGTTTCTGACCCTTTCCATGAGATCATCATATCTCTCCGGACGCTTGTCATTGAGACGCCTGATTAATTCCCTGTCTGTTATGGCGTGCATGTAGTCGGAGATTTTTAGGAGTTCCGGCATTGTCTTTGTGCGTGTGCACTCGTCGTTGAAGCGTTCAGTGAAGGCTTCTGTAGACTCCCCCGGCCGTTGCTTGACATTTGCCAATGAGACCGGATCCCTATTATACTTCTTCCGCTGAGTATAATTATTCTTGAACGTAGTGCGTAGTTCCATGAAGCTATCAATGCTTCGTGGAGGGAGTCCCTCAAACCAGTCACGGGCATTGTCGATCAAGGTTGAATTGAACATTTGGCACCATATAGGCATGGGTCATCGCTCAATTTTAGCCTGCGTATCAAATATTTTGAGGTGATCATCCGGATCACCAGTTCCATCATAGGTCTTGACACACGCCGGCATGCGACGTTTTGTGTCCTCGGAGTAGTTCCGTATACGGAGAGTAAAAGGATCTTCCTTGGGATCCGCCCATGGACGGGTGAGCCTAGGGTCTTCCCACGAGCGGGAGAGATCCTCCGCTTCTGCCTCTCGATAATAGGGGCCACCGTAATACTCATCATTGTTTGGTGGTGGTGGAGGGGTACGCCTAGGTCGGCGACGCTTGGGCGGATGGTCATCCGAGTCCTCTCCTGATGGATCTGGAGAGGGTGTGGTGCCCCATCTCTTGGGTGAGGACCGCTCTTTTGAGAAGAGCCAGGAGCCTTCTTTCCAGTGTTCATCCTATCCCACACACTTGTGCGGCGAGTGGCTCTGGTCAGTTCCAGATCTGGTCGCTCAGGTGAACCGTCGGACTTCTCTCCTCCTTCCCGAGACTGCGTTAATTCCTGCATGAGGCGGTCTCCTATGCGCTCAAACACATTCCTAGGTTGGGGAGTTTCCTCGAAGAGGCTCCGCTCTTGAGGTCGGGTCTTCCTTTTCCTCTGATTTTGGGAATAGGTGCTTGGTCCGGCGTTGCCAAAGTTGAGTCTGGACTGGAGGTTCCTTCCTAGATTCAACCTTGATGCAATCCCTGGGATGATCCTATAAAAGTTCTGCGTGAGAACCCGAGTGAGATCTTCCTCGCTGAGTGGTTGGACTTCTACTTCTTCCTCAATCGATGGTCTGTGCGGCTCCTTGTTAGGGGGATTGGGCGCACTCCCTGGGTCAGGGTTGTCCAGGGTCGAAGTAGGTGGAAGAGTCATAGAGATCGTGCTCGTAACTCCCATAGACTGAAAACCACTGCGGTTGTTCTGTCCGCCCGTTGGACGGCTAGGGGATTGATTGGGGATGAGTATCCCTTCCCCTTGGGACTTTCGATTTCCAGGATTTATGTTCCTGGGATTAGCTTGCGGATGCCCCTTCGTCATTGAGAATTCAAGATGAGATTTTGCTCTAGCTTAGTGTAATGGGTCCCACGGATGGCGCCAACTTGTTGATGCAAAAGTTGGGTGATCCTTGCTAGACCCGAATTAGGCTTAATTCGGGTTGGCTGGGCTCCGGCTCCTGCACCAAGTGAACTGTATGGTTGGGATCCTGCACACTAAACAACACGCGTTAGACTTACCGTGGGAATGTTTCCCACGATTAGACTCCGGCGTGAGAGTAAGTATCGGTTTAGGGTTTACGAGAATTGAGTGAGTTGAGAGTATTGAACGTAATACCTTTGTGGAACCCTTGGGGGTTCCTTTTATAGGCAGTGAAACCCTAATGGGCTGTCACTGATGCTTCGGCCCCAAGGAAAGGATAAGCACCAGAATTAGATTGATTGTTATCTTCTAATTATGGTGAGTGAATATCCTCTTCTTTGGGGTGAACCCTATTCAGAGATAGAATATGATTCTGTCTAACCCTGTACCGGTCATGTCGGGCCGTGGGCTGCACACATGTGTGCGGTTACTGTTCATCCAAGCCCATAAGCTCAAATGACATTATTCCCACCCATCTGTGATGGGCCGGATACGGGTAGTACCCGTGGGCCGGGTTCATGACCCGGCTGGGGACTATACGTCATCACTCTTAAAACAGGTAAAGATTTTATTGTCTATTCAAATAATCACTTAAAACAAGTATAGATTATTAATAGATCCATATAATCACTTAAAACAAGTAAAGATTATATTGTAGGCATATAATCACTTAAAACAAGTAGAGATTATATTGTAGATCCATATAATCACTTAAAACAAGTAAAGATTATATTGTTTTAGGATCGTTACCCGATTAATTTAATTACAAGAACTAACAAGTTAATCAAGTAATTAAAACCTAAAGATCTAACATGTATTATAGGGTTTACAAGATAATCTTTTCTTTATTTAGCAATAACACAAAAAATTTCGTGTGATCCTAGCATTATGGTCCGATTTTTATATAAAAAATGGTAAACCCTAAAACTCATGTTTTAACAATACAATTATTAAGATCATTAGGTGTTCAATAATTATTGTAATGTTAAAACTGCTCTTGATTCCACTGTTGCTTTGTTAGATCTAACATAACATTTATTTTGATAAACAAAACATATAAACATCATAGCACATGCGGAAGCGATTACGGATCATATAATCATAACATGCATATAATTAATTGAACATAAAATTAAACGGGAATGTACCTTGCAATGCTTCCAATAAATAGAATGCAAAACACTAATCCATTATCAACCTAACAGAGGTTGAATCTATGCTCTTATACACGTGTCTCGAACAAGCTACTTGACAAGATAGGTCACACGATCAGAACCGTGTCGTAGAAGTGGAAAACTCAAAACCGAATCAGCCCTAGAGAAGGGATTCGGTCGAACATGGCTAGCAAGGGTTTGGGTATGATTTCTTTCACTTGAATGAGCAAAGAAAATAATGAAAAACTCTTTGTATTTATAGTGGATGTAAGGCTAGGGTTAGGAGACAAAACTAAATATAGAGAATATATTGTTTGTCTTAAAACCAAAACTTACATCACAAACACATAAATGTTCCCTCAAAAGGGGCGGCCTATTGTGCTCCCAAAATAGTTTTGGGACACAATATTTTGTTTTCACTTTTACTAGTTAATGCCCGTTAGTCATTTTTCATTAAATACTTAACGGTCGTTATTCACGGTTATTAACACTCGTTAACTATTTAACTACGCTTAATAAAAACATATAAATAATAAAATAACTCTAAACGATTGTGTGCAATCCCATAGTCTCAAGTTCGATCCTAACACACGACTATTTAAATTACGTCCACAAACTAACATTCACTTCATCTCCTCTATATTGATGAACAGTAACACCAAACTATTTATGAGACCTCTACAACTAATTAGAGTATTTGATAAGTGTGAAGACACTTATTTTATTTACCTAAATGAACGAACTAAAATGACTATTATATATGATATTGTATTGTATATGCTTGTTCAGTTGTTTGTGTGTGTGCAGATACGGATATGATGAAAATCACAAGAAACGGTCAAAAACCGGACAAAAACGAACACAAGATTGAAAAGTACAATATAGAACACGAATTTACTGAGCTAACGGTTCTGGCCTTGCCGCGTAATTCATCCCGGTTTGCAATTTTTATATTTTGCCATTTTATTTCTAGTTTTAGCGTTTTATTAATTTTAGTAAAAGTTAAATAGAAAGTTTTTTTATTTTATAATAGTTATTTTAGTATTGAGATAATTAATTTAAATTTTTAAATAGTTTTAGTTTAGCAGTTTTATTCTTATTTATTTTTAAATTAACATAAAAATAATAAAAAGGAAAAAAATAGCATTTGCGTTTCCTACATTATTTTTTTTATATTATTTGGTGAATACAAAATAACTTTTACGTAGTAACTAGGGATGAGCATTTGTACCCGAATCTCGAATCCGAAACTGAACCGTTTCCGGAATCGTACCGATTCTCGATACCCGAATCCCGTTCGGTACGGGACCGGGACTACGAAATAAGGTGAAAAAAAATTCGGGACGAATAATTCGGGACGGGACCGGTACCAAATCGGGGAATTCCAAAAAAAAGGGGAAAATCCCGATTTCCCGGTACCGATACCCGTACCGGTACCGATTCCCGATTCCCTTTCGGTACGGGATCGGTACATAAATTTTTAGATCAGAAAAAAATCGGGAGCACTAAATCGGGACGGGTTCGGAACGGGATTGGTCCCGAGCTCATCCCTAGTAGTAACTGTGTTGTGGCCCAAGTGTGATAGTTTGAATTCGTTGGGTCATTTTGCTAGCTGTTAGATCTATTGTGTTTTAGCCCATACCGAAAGTATAGATTTTTAATACTTAGTAACTGTGTTGTGGCCCAAATGTGATACTTCCATTTTTCTTTTAATACTTAGAATAAATTTTTTAGCTTCATAATTTTATGATAAATTGCTTATATGCTAGTAATTTGTTTTTTTTTTTGGAAAAATTGATTAAATAAGAGGTTTGAATGACAATTAATTGTCATGAAACACATTAACGAGAATTAACTAGATAGTTAATTTTTGGTCAAATGTAACGACCGAATTTATGTTATGTTCATGAGCCATTATTGTTATTAACTAGTGTGACTGTTTTTTCTTTCATCCACTAGACATATAAATGAGAGTGTCTTGCAGTTGTCTAAACACCACTGGAAACAAAGCAAAAATCACAACTCAATTTATCCTCTCTTTTTCTTATTGTTCATATTGTTTTCTTGTGTATCCGTTTTGTAATGGAGGGAATGTACAAATTTTGGTTCGCCTTGATAACCTGTTTGTGCTAACGGGGTTATCCGTTGTTGTTGTATCCTGAGAGATACATGTTCTGAAATCTCAAGCACCATAGAGAGGACGATTATGTCTTAAGAATATAGTATACATAGGGTGTATTGCTATTATAGACAAATTAAAATAACATAAAAAGCATAAAAATTATAAAGTACATACCGTAAATCTTTTGATCGTTTAGATTCGAAGAAAAACAATGTTGATTCCTATTACCTATTAATGAAGCCAATAATGCTAGCCAAATGTTTAAACATTTTTTAAAGGTAATAATGTGTAAAAAAATCTACAAGTTACTACACCAGAAAATTATTTATCACAAATAAATGTAACTTTCAAAGCATGTTTAATCAATACCAAAACATTTTAATCACAAATAAATGTAACTTTCAAAGAAGTAAAAAAAACCTTTACTGCAATTAACGATTTATGGTTATACAATATTACTTTTCCTTTTGAAGCACATATATACCATAATAAAACATGCAATTAAAGGAAGAACCAATATGGTCATGTGATAAGTACTTTGTTATAGAAACCATTACCACGACACGTAGTATAACATTTCAAGAAATATATACAAAATCTCTAACAAACTTGATACTATTGCATTTCAAGAAATACATCTACAACAAACTTATATCCATTTCCTCTTTTATAGATAGATCGATACATGTATGCAAGAATTGTCTCTCAAGATTAACCTCACACTCAACCAAAAGTGATGCAACCACATGTATCGATGAAAACAACAGTGATTCCCTCAAGAATTAAGATGAACTACTCAATTGAGGCTACGTTCAAGATGATAAAGAATATACGAGTACAACTGATGTCCTCACCGTTCAACAACAAGAACGTAATTAAGTCATCACCAATCATGTCCGTGCGATCGTTGAAACGTTTTCGTGCTCGTTCATCATCAAGAGAGGGTAAAAGGGTTGAAAAGTATGTGTGAAGTTATAGGAGATATTACGAGAGAAGTACCGGTGAATTTAGCAATGAGGTCTGGCAAAGAAACTCCGCTGCAAATGGCGGTGAGACGAATGATAGTGAGGACATCAATCTAACCAAGCCGATTTTAAGCTACCAAAAACTCTATTATCTAGATGGTACAACGTTTTACACAGAGAAATATACAATGGGTATAGTCCCTTTCCCTTTGGATTCCCTCCGTTTTCGATTGAAGAAAAGAACGAGAAAGGTGTTGGTGAGAAGCTGAAGGAAGATTCTTTTTTGGGATATGTGTTGGTGAGAAGCTGAACGAGAAAGGTATTGGTGGATTTCCTCTGTTTTCTGATATATGAATTATATGAGAATAACCATGTGTTGGTTATGTGTTATGATTGACTGAGTATGTTTATATGTTCTTGAGTTGGTATGCATATGGTAATTGAATGTGTTTTTAAACTAGTAACTCTCACCAACATTTGTATTGACAGTTTGGTATCGGTTTTAGGTAATCGCACTATGTGATTATGGAGTTGCTATGGATTAGTTGGACCCTAGGAATTGCATGCGGATACAAGTTGCTTTATGTTTAGGATTTGCTTTTATTGAACTTATGTTATGACTTGCATTATGTGAGCGTTCTATGTTGCATTTTGAATAGATGTTATCATGATACGTTTGTGTTGTGTTGGTTTTATTTAATGTCATCTTTAGACTTTTTTTCTAATGTGACACCATTGTGTCGTGATGATGTCTATTTGTTCACGCCTTGTATTTTTCGCCTTGGCGGGGTCTGACGTACAATTATGCTAAATGAGCTACACATGATGCATAAGGTTATGAGCAGGGCCGTACCGTGAATTTTGGAGGCCCACTGCCATTTTTACGATACATATTTTTTTAACGTGAAAATTCTAAACATGCAAATACATATTATAAAAAAGGCATTTATAAGAAAACATAGAAAACTATGAATAATTTATCAATTAATATTACAGACCATAATTAAAAATTTTAGCAAAGAAAGTTTTGAAAATTTACAATTTAAAAAACAAAATGGATTGATTTTTAAAACAAAATGGACTGATTTTAATAGTTTTAAAGGAGTAAAAGTTATACTTGGTGAGGCTTAAAATTAAATGAGTAGGTTAAATATGTAAAGTTGATAAACTTGAGGGTGTAAGTTGAATATACCCCATTGTTATCTTCTTCTCCAACGGATTTCTGCAAATTTGCTCTTTTTTTTTCTTTTATATAAAAAACACTTTGAGATAATATTCATTGCACTTAAATAGCATCTAAATCTTATGGGATAAATTACATCCATATCTCTTTTTATGTTAAACCTCAATATAATCCAGTCTTATAGTGACAACATCGGGGCCCTAAAATTTGAGGGTTATGTGTGGTTGAGCACTTTGCACACCCTCAAATCCGGCCATGGATACGAGTGAGATCTACACGGATAACAAGTTGGTAAACGACTTAGTGAAATTTGATATACCATCGAAGTAAGTATATTATCATTAGTTATCATGTTATTAGTGCATTGCAAAGAAGAACGTTTGAGTAACACTAAATTATAGATTTTTTCGCAAAGTCATTCAATAAGAGAGATTTATTAAGACAAAGAATGATACTTGAACTTTAAAAATTAAGTTTAAAAAGGGTTGTTGGATTATAAACTTAATTTATTGGATCATTTATAAATACTTAAGTCCGTGAGAAAGAACAATCTAAGCATTACAAATGATGAATGATATAGAATTATCATGAGAATAATATAGAAGTATGATAGAATTATCTAGTTAGGTCTATCCATGAATAGTATGTAGATATGTAGCATGGTCATAGAAAATATCAAGCATATAATCTTAGTTAGATTACTATATATACGGATGCCTTGTTTATTTTTTCTCTTATTGGGATGAGGTATGGGTCCAAAACATTTATTCTCTCCTAATTAGGATGCTTATTAAAGATACTATGTAAAACCCGCATTAAAAACCTATGAACATTACACGTGAACCGAAGACCGAAATAATCTAAAACTTGAACCAAGGACCGAATTGAAATTGTACGATCTGATCCGGCTCAATCTGGTTTTCCGATCCGAAATGCTCATCCCTACTCTCATATGTTAAGAACGTTATGTTGCCACGTGTCAACGCTATAGCCAGTTTATACATCTGTTAGAGCAGGGGGAACACTCAATGAGCTATGGCACGACATTTTAGAACGACGCACCACTCCGTGGGTTGGCGCCATGGCTACCAGCCCACTCCATGATTTTTTTTAGAATCTAAAAGGTATATGCTCTTTATGACATAAAAAATACCTCTATTACACAAGAAATCACCAATACCACTGAAAAATAGTGTTATAACAATAACAATTATCGTATCTATATCTATATCTATACTATTATATAATGAGGCTAACTCCGATCTTAATCCCGAACCTAAATTTTCCAAACCTAACTCCAAACCAAAAATTAAAATATGAAGGTTAAATTAAAACCTTTAGATTTATCTCATCTATCCATATATTTTTATAAGAAACTTTTGTAACAACCTTAGTAACAAAAATTAAAAAAAACTTTTAACTTTAAATTGAAATATCTTTTGATATATTTATTTTTTTTATAATCTAATTTAATCATATTTTCTAAAATTTCGTGTTCTTTAACATCCAATTTGATATAATTTTATTAAATTTTAGTTTCTTCATTTTAATGAGTTTATTTAAATTAATTTAATTTCTTTTACTACTTTAACTTTAGTTTATTGTAAGTTAATTTAAAAAATACTTATCAAATATTCGTCGCTGCATTACGCAGATACGAGTCATATCTTATTTTGCTAAAGTGACACCATTTTTTTAGCGCTATAAAAACAAGAAAAGTGAGTGGGTAGAATACAAAATTCGATTCATCATCCCCAATTACCCCAAACTCCCTTTATTAACTATTATTCCATCTTCTTCGTAAACATAACGCAATTCAATCGATCTGATAATCTGCTAACCCTAATTTAATTTTATAAAAAAAAAGAAGATGAAGATAACAGCTTTGTTAGTATTGAAATGTGATCCGAGATCCGACGGATCAGATCCGATCATACTTGCAAACGCGACTGATGTGAATCATTTTGGGTATTTCCAACGTGTTACTGTTCGTCAGTTTATTGTTTTCGTTGGTCGTACTGTCGCTAAACGTACGCCGCCTGATCAGCGTCACTCTGTTCAACACGAAGGTTTTTTCTTTTTTTCTTTTTTTTTTTAATAGATGAAAAGAATTATTGTATTAGTTAGGTTTTTAGGATTTGTGTTGTTAGTTGTGATTGATCTCTGCGTCGAATTTGGTATGTTTGTTTCGGGTTATATAGCTGGTTTATGGCTTATTTGTTTTTGGGCTTATGTTTCATAACCTCTCACTTTTTGTGGCTTGTTTTGAAACTTTTTAAGTTTATTAGGTTCTATCTAATAAACTTAATATAAGGCGAAAAGTTTCAAAATAAGCCAAAAAAAAGTGAGAGCTTATGAAACATAAGCCCAAAACCAAATACGCCATAAGCCAGCTATATAACCTGAAACAAAATATTAGTTAGATATTTAGGAATTGTGTTCTTAGTTGTGATTTATCTCGGTGTCGAATTCGGTATAGGAGGTTCGAGTGCTAATAAGTATTCAATTGGGTGTTTTTTGAGCCAAAGTCAAATAAGTTCATAAGCTAACATATAGGACGAAACAAATACCCCCAAATTTGACTTATATAGCCGGCTGATTGCTTATTTAGTTTTTGGGTTATGCTTTATAAGCTCAAGTTTTGTGCTAATTCGGTATAGGAGGTTCTAGTGCTAACTGGGGGTGTTTTTTTTCAGGTTATGTAGCTGGCTTATGGCTTATTTAGTTTTGGGTTTATGTTTCATAACCTCTCACTTTTTGTGGTGCTTATTTTGAAGCTTTATTAAGTTTATTAGGTTCTAATAAACTTGTATTGGCTGAAAAGTTTCAAAACAAGCCACAAAAGTGAGCTTATGAAACATAAGCCCAAAACCAAATAAGTCATAGGCCAGATTGAATTTGTCACAATGAAATTTTAGTCGTTTACTGGTAAAAAGACTTGCAATCGGTTTGATATTGATTAAATTTTGTGTTTAACTTTGACGAGTGAATAAGCAAAAATATGGAATTTTAGGTTAGTTGCTTTTTGCCAATGTACTCGAGCGTGTTTGTTTAAGCTTATATGTTGGCTTATTACTTCATTTGTTTTTTAGCTTATGTTTTCATAAGTCCCAGTTTTCCTGCTTATTTTGGAACTTGTGGGCTATATAAGTTTATTCTGATATGATAAGCTTATATAACATATAAGTCTCGAAATAAGCCAGAAAATTGGGTTTCATAAGCTTATATGTTTCATAAACTCTCACTTTTTGTCGCTTGTTTTGAAACTTTTTAAGTTTATTAGGTTCTATCTAATAAACTTAATATAAGGCGAAAAGTTTCAAAATAAGCCAAAAAAAGTGAGAGCTTATGAAACATAAACCCAAAATCAAATAAGCCATAAGCCAGCTATATAAGCCGAACCAAGCACCTCTCTAAGTTTAGCTTTCTTCTTATAGATTGAATGAATTATTATTAGTTACATATTTAGGAATTGTGTTATTAGTTTTGGTTGATCTCGATGTCGGATTCGGTATAGGAGGTTCGAGTGCTAATAAGTATTCAATTGGGTGTTTTTTGAGCCAAAGTCAAATAAGTTCACAAGCTAACATATACGACGGAACAAATACCCCCAAATTTGACCTAATAAACTTAGAAAAGTTTCAAAATAAGCCACAAAATTTTAGCTTATGAAACATAAGCCCAAAACCAAATAAGTCATAAGCCGGTTTAAGTTTGTCAAATTGTAATTTTATTTGGTTATTGGTAAAAAGATACTTACACTCGGTTTGATATTGATTAAATTTTGTGTTTAACTTTGATGAGTGATTAAGCAAAGATAGGGAATTTTAGGTTAGTTGCTTTTTGCCAATGTACTCGAACGTGTTTGTTTAAGCTTATATGTTGGCTTATTAGTTTATTTGTTTTTTAGCTTATATTTCATAAGCCCCAGTTTTCCTGCTTATTTTGAAACTTGTGGGCTTATATAAGTTTATTATGATATGATAAGCTTATATAACACATAAGTCTCAAAATAAGCCAGAAAATTGGGGTTTTTGAAATATATGCCGAAATCAAATAAGCGCATAAGGCCACGTATAAGAGGTTTGGTGTGTTATCAAGGGTAAATCGGAGATTGGATCCTTGGTCAGGACTCGGGTAAACCGGCATTCGTGTGGCCGTTTTCTATACTTTCTCTGGCCATCCTAAGATGTTCACCCAACGAGGTTTGAACCTCAGGCCACCTTATCACTGGATCCCCTTGAGGGTTTGAATTGTTATTAAGCTCATGTAGAAACAGGGGATGAATTTTCTATATATTGTACTCCGTGATACTTGTGTTTATAGAGCGTGATCTGAATAATGTTTATATTGTGACAGAGTATAAGGTGCATTCGTATAACAGAAATGGTCTATGTGTTGTCGGATTCATGGATGATCATTACCCTGTTAGAAGTGCATTCTCTGTATTGAACAAGGTAAGGTCGTATTGTTTTTATACTTGTTACTATTGATAAAAACAAATGGTACTATATGAGAAGATCCTAGTGGATGACTAATTTTATGCAAACCGGACTAATTTAATGTGAATGTTCATTAGGTGATTGATGAGTATCAAAAGTCTTTTGGTGATTCATGGAGGTCCATACAGGCGGATAGTACTCAACCATGGCCTTATCTTAATGATGCTCTAACTAAGTTCCAGGTACAATTGAGCTGTCATCAGCTTTAAGCATCACTAGTTCGGGTACAATTGAGTATGATCTGATCGCTAATCATCATAATTGGTTTTCGGTTTTTCAGGATCCCGCTGAGGCAGATAAGCTGTTGAAAATTCAGCGAGAATTAGATGAAACCAAAATTATCCTTGTAAGCATACCGTTTTAGTTGTTTTTGTCGTATATTTGTCTCAGAAAACTAACTCTTTCAGCAAGTCAAATACTGTCATTGATATTGCTACGTGGTTCTGTATGTCACAGCATAAAACTATTGATAGTGTCCTTGAAAGAGGCGAAAAGCTGGACAGTCTAGTTGAGAAGAGTTCAGATCTCAGCGCAGCTTCACAGGTGCGTGGTTTAGCAAATCCGAAACTTTTATGATATTCGATCCTTGACTATTTCTGTATGGTAGTACTTTGTTAGTATTCGTTTGTGATAAATCATATTTTATTTACTGTGGTTGTCCAAGACATGCAATGTTACTGCTACGGCAACTTAACATTTAACTTACGATGCATTTAAGACTAGTAGCAAACAATGGTAAAAAGCTGTGACTTCTTAGGGGGGAGGATGTGATACATATAAATGGTAAGAGCTTGATGTTATAGAAAAATATGGATCAGAATCATATTAGCAAAACTAGCGATATGGATGTAGTTTGGGTGTCATCAGTAAAAAACGCAGGTTAGAGATAATAAGAGGGTTCAAAATATGGGCCATGATATGTTCGTATGTAATCTTGCTATATGGGAACTTGTGGTCATGTAGGATAGCTAAAGGATGATTATAGGCTGTTTGATGGGGCATCGACAGTTCTGTATATGTTTTTAATAAGAGCAATGAAGTATTGTAATAGTGTGGTTGTACAAAGTCTTACCGAAGCATGTTTTGGGAATGACAATTTGTTGTTGAT
This sequence comes from Glebionis coronaria, assembly GCA_025667525.1. NCBI lineage: Eukaryota > Viridiplantae > Streptophyta > Magnoliopsida > Asterales > Asteraceae > Glebionis > Glebionis coronaria. The sequence continues at coordinate 686,789,578 of CM046874.1, forward strand.
TAATATAGTTTAACCCTGTAGGTTTGTAAATAGTTTTTAAATCCATATATTTTGCTGGAGGGTACCTTCCCATTCACCTAAAAAAGCTTGTGTAGGCGGGTAATTGTTTTTGCAAATTTGTACGGTGCCGCGAATACAGTAATATGACCCGTTTTGGCCCGTACCCATTACACAGCCCACTCTAAATTAGTAATATATCATCTCTTTTGTTGGTTGCTTGTATATGTTTTGATTTGTAAATCATTCTATAAGAGGCAGACAACTAACAATCATCTCGTTGATTGTCTAAACAGATGTTCTACAAGCAGGCAAAGAAGACGAATCAATGCTGCACAATATTATGAAAAGTTATAGCGCCTTCCATATATGTATGGTTTGAAGTATTATTTTCTCTTTTTTCATGTGATTATCATTTGGCGATGAACTATATATATAGCTCTATCCATTCTCGCAAGGATTAAAAGAAAGCGCACGAACAACACAATATTTAAGTACTATGCTTGTTACTATGTATCATAATGCTCATGTTTATGTTATTTGTAATATTTTTCAAGTTTTACAAATCCTAATTTCATTTTCGTGTTTCTGCTGAAATTTGAAGCGTCTTGTATTTAGCTTCTACTATGCTATTTTGAGATTGTGTCCATTTTACTATACTACTACGTTAACGAGAGGAGGTCTAATGTTCGACTAGTTTGACACTGTTTCTACCGTTGTACGTACAAGAAATGACGAAAATTCAAGTTCATAAAGTCTGTGGTTCAACCTTTGAGACTTCACATGAAGATTCATGAAGATGAGTTGGTACTTATCATTATGTGTGACTTGTCATTGTCCTTGGAAAACAGTCATATTCAATGCTTGGATCCCTCTTTCAAGGACTAACACTTATCAAGTCGATATGAACATGATCGGTAATAATTAGTAGGCCTACTGAGGGGCTTAGATTTCTTTTCGTTGGTAAGGGAACATCATAGACCGACGTTCATATCAACTTGAGAGGATCTCAATCCATTAAAAAAAAAAAAGATGGTTGCATCTTTTTAGTTCCCTAGGGGGCACGCGCCCACCCTGCCCCCTCTTGTCTCCGTCATTGCATGCAACCTTATGCAATTAATCTATCCGAAACGGTCTAGTTTCGGCCCGACACGTTTCTAGCATGTAAAAGAAGAAGAAAAAAAGACCAGAAAGTCAATATTTTGCAACTAAAAATAGGCAACTCCAAGAATAGTTCACTGAATGCTAGATACTGATTACTGACAATGACTCCACATGCAAAAAGATCATTACCAAATTGCCTTCTAAGTGTAGAACCAATTCATGGCTATGGCTATCCTCCCTGTTGTTATCTTATTCATCTTGAACACCTCTAGCGCGCAAACATGGATCAAAGCGGGTTACTGGTACACGGGTAGCGAGTTTCCAGTACCAAACATAAACTCAGCTCTGTTCACTCACCTCATCTGTGCTTTTGCATACATCAATCCTTCGACACACGAGCTTTTTCTAAGAGATTCGGATGAACCATATGTCTCAACATTCGCGTCCACTGTTAAAAAAACAAACCCGTCCGTTATACCACTTTTGTCCATATGGACACAAAATGGGTACTATGGAAATGTTGGGAATTCGTCCAGATTTCTAAATATGGCTGAGAACCCCTCTTATCGAAAAAGATTCATAGAGTCTTCAGTAAAAATGGCTAGGCTTCACGGGTTTAAAGGACTTGATCTTTACGTCACTACTTTGTTAAACACAAAGGGAAACATGACCAACTTAACGCCTTTATTTGAAGAGCTCCGCGTTGCGGTGGATATCCAAAACTTGACATTGACTATGGGGAGTCATTATTCGCCTGAAAACGATGGATTGAGCTACCCGGTTGACTCGGTAGGAAGAAACTTCGACTGGGTGCATGTTAGATCATATGACTATTATACATCTTTAAATACTAGTAATATCACAGCTGCACATTCAGCTTTATATGATCCATCTAGTAAAGTCAGTACAGATTATGGTATAAATGAATGGATTAAAAGAGGATTACCGGCTAAGAAGCTTGTGTTGGGGCTAGCATACCATGGGTATGCGTGGACGCTTGTGGATCCGAAAGATAGTGGCATTGGTGCGCCGGCTAAAGGTGTGGCTATTACTAGAGATGGGTCAGTGAGCTATGACTATGTAAAGAAGTACATGAGAAGCTATGGGGTTAAATCGGTTTATAATAACACGTATGTGATCAATTCCTGTGTGATTGGTGCGTTTTGGATTGGGTTTGATGATGTGGAAGCTATTAAAGCTAAAGTTGCTTATGCAAAAAAGAAGGGGCTTCTTGGTTATAATGTGTGGCAGGTTCCTAATGACTGCCACTGGGAACTCTCAAAGGCTGCTGGTAAGTAATTTTTTGCACATACCATATGAAATGTTGCAGGTTGCACGAACGCAAGTATTCGTTAGGTGGGTACTTGTGTTCATGTGTGATGAGAAAATGTATCATTTTTTTTCCCGCTGCAATAGAATTAGAAAAGTAGTTTTGAAAGTGAATGTATTTACAATGACGAACTTTGCAGCGCAAGAAGAAGATAAATACAGCCATCACAAGCGCTTTTTGGTGATTACTTTGTGCATAGTTTGTTCCGTTATCCTGTTACTTGCCTGCATAATGGGTTACCTGAGAAGAAAGATCATATCAAAAGGTAAATCTTTCACATTTCGCTACTAGCAAATTCCTGCGTCGTAAATCAAAATAATTTTCCATTTGCTTAAATAGTGAAACAGATGACGCATAAAGGTAAATCGTCAAATCGCAACAACGAAATACTTAGCTTTGATGACATAATGGAAGCTACAAATAGCTTCTCTGAGGTAAATAAGCTCGGCGAGGGTGGATATGGACCAGTTTATAAGGTATTTACTTCTTTGATTTCACGAGTAGTAATGAGTTTCACGCGCTCTAAGCATGGCCCACGCGTGGTTAGGAAGATTGGCCACAATCTGAGCGGTACCACCCACCCTATCCTACCACCTATAGGCGGCCGTCCGTCCTACAGCCGCCCAAAAAGCAAGTCCCTCTTGCGGAACTATAGTTTTGTAGTCTATAAGGAATGTTGATTATGAGCATTACGGTTAAGTTTAATATGTTTATTTGTGGTTGCACCAGGGAACATTATTAAATGGACAAGAAATAGCGGTGAAAAGACTTTCACATAGTTCTAAACAAGGACTCGAGGAGTTCAAGAACGAGGTTATGTTTGCAACAAAACTACAACATGTCAATTTGGTAAAACTGTTGGGATTCTGCACCGAAAGGGAAGAAATGATGTTGATCTATGAATATATGCCGAATAAAAGCTTAGATTATTATCTCTTTGGTAAGGAATCCTACGTATCTCGAGTTCTTTGTTTAGAATTTTTTACGTTACTAAGAATTGAAAATGATATCGGTAGATCCAAGTACGAGGTCAATGTTGAACTGGGATAAATGGGTTGAAATAATTGAAGGAATAATACAAGGACTTCTTTATCTCCAAGAGTACTCGAGACTAAAAATAGTTCATAGAGACTTGAAAGCAAGCAACATTTTGCTTGATGCTGAGATGAAGCCTAAAATATCGGATTTTGGAATAGCGAAAAGCTTCCAGAACAATGAAATCGAAGCAAGTACAGACCGCATTGTTGGAACCTAGTAAGTACTTTTCCGAGCATCTGCATACATAATATTGAAACGGTTATAGAATGCTCTTTTTCTGGTAAAAAATATAAGGTCATGATTCTTTAGTCACTGAACTATTTCATTTGTGCAATTCAGCGGATGTGTTCCTCCCGAGTATATAAAAAAAGGGACATACTCCAGAAAATATGATGTTTATAGCTTCGGGGTTCTCCTTCTGCAAATTTTAAGCGGAAAGAAGAACTACAACGTCTATGGACCAAGTCAAAGCCTAAATCTTCTAGAATATGTAAGTTAATTCATCAACAGGTTCCCTAAAAGTCGACTCATGCAGCATATTTTCTTTGTTTTTCCGTTTACATAGTTTAGTCCAGTGGATAAACGGCTACACAATACAATCATGTTTGCACAATGGTGCTTAAACTTGACTTTGACAATGAACAACTTCAGGCATACGTCCTGTGGAAACAAGGCATAGGCATGGATTTCATAGACCCTTCATTGGATGATGCATTTTCACGATATAAACTTATAAGTTGCATGCAAGTCGCGCTGCTATGTGTCGAAGAAAACTGGGCACAAAGGCCATCAATGTTGGAAGTCTCAGCCATGTTAAGAAATGAATATGCGAGTGTGCCTATGCCTAGAAAGCCTGCTTTCTCAACAAATAAATATGAAGACGAAAAGAAATTTGGAGCGACTGACGAAGTCTACTCAGTTGATATTGCAACCATTTCCCATCTTTTACCTCGCTGAATTATAAACATTTAGGCTTTCGGTTGATGTTGCATGTGCATACAAATTGTAGCGCCTTTAGAACAGTTTTAATAATTAACCAACAATTTTTTAGATGATCCATTCTAAGATAGTTCTGCATATTTATTATAAAAAAAACTGTTTCTGCTACAATTTTAGTTAAATTATTTGTAAAATAACAATTTTACCAGGTTAGTATGCATGAAAAATAGATTCAGCAATTTTTTTTTACCTATTTGACCCGTTTCTCTTTTAGTGATTACGGAGTATCTTTTATGTTACACCTTTATCCCGTTTAAGTATAAACAAGTAAGTTCTAACAGGATCGATATATAGAGCACAATTATCCTGTTCATTGACTATGATTTGCACGATTATGCCATATTCATGATTGTTGCGAGACCTGTCATTTGAGGGTAAATGGCAAAAGTTTGGTCTCATCAATCTCAAGTATTGATTCATAAAGACACGGAATTAATAATGGAGCCTAATAATATGTAGATTAACCGTGACGATGTCAGCAAGTAAAATACGAACATGAAGAATTAATTAAATGGTTATCGCTCTGATATGTAGGTAGCTCATCGTCATGTCATGTGGTAACACAAGTTCGTTCCATACAATGACAAAAGACGTGTAGGTTCGTTACACTGCTATAAAATTTTCTTTAACGAGGAAGAAGTTGGGAAATGGTTTGAATATTAACCGAACAGACTTCCTCCATCTCTGTACCTTTCTTTTGGTCTTCATCTCTGTTTGTTGAGAACGCGGGTCTTTTAGGTATAGGCACATCAGCATGTTCGTTTCTTAACATGGCTGAAACCTCCAACATTGATGGTCTATGTATCCACTTTTCTTCGACACATAGCAGGCCAACGTGCATGCATCTTATTAGCTTGTATGTGGAAGACGTGTCATCCAATGAAGGATCTATGAACTCCATGGCACTGCCTTCTTTCCACAGAAAGTATGCCTGGAACCGTTCATTGTTGAAGTCAAGCATCATTGTGACAAAGTATTTTAACAAGATACCGTTGTAAAAGTAACTTACATATTCTAGGAGACTTAGATCTTGATGTGGTCCGTACACATGATAGTTCTTCTTTCCACTGATGATTTGCAAAAGAAGAACTCCGAAGCTATAGACATCATATTTTCTTGAGTATGTATCTTTTTTTATATACTCAGGAGGAACACATCCGCTGCATTGCAAAATTTGCACCAAAGATATTGTTAAGTCCCGAACGTATCATGTCCAGTCGGAATCTACTCACATATGAAAAACCAATTTATGAATATTTTACAAAGTTACTTACTAGGTTCCAACAATGCGGTCTGTACTCGCTTCGGTTTCATTTTCTTGAAAGCTTTTGGCTATCCCAAAATCCGAGATCCTTGGTTTCATATGTGCATCAAGTAAAATGTTGCTTGGTTTCAAGTCTCTGTGAACTATTGCTAATCTCGAGTACTCTTGGAAATAAAGGAGTCCTTGGATTATCCCTTCTATTATCTCAACCCATTTTTCCCAGTTCAGCATAGACCTTCGCCTTGGATCTACACAGGCAAATTTATGTTATTACAGTACTTTATTCGGGAAATTGAATAAGAAAAAGCTCGATATGTGTATATAATAGACTGCTCACCAAAGATGTAAAAGTCTAAGCTTTTGTTTGGCATGAACTCATAAATCAACATCTTTTCTTCCTTTTCAGTGCAGAACCCTAAGAGTTTAACTAGACCGACATGTTGTAATTTTGCTGCAAACTTGACCTCGTTCTTGAACTCCTCGAGCCCTTGTTTAGAACTATGTGAAAGTCTTTTTACTGCTATTTCTTGTCCGTTTGATTATTTACCCTGGTAAAAAATAGTAATGATGCTTAGTCGCTAGACAGGTAACTAATACGCATAAATTCCTCTTTAGAAGATGATACTAATATTATTATGTTGATACAAAAGTTGGATGATCCTTGCTAGACCCGAATTAGCCGGAGTCTAAAATAAGCCGGCTGGGGACTATACGTCATCATATTACCTTGTAAACAGGTCCATATCCACCCTCGCCAAGCTTATTTTCTTCCGAAAAGCAATTCGTAGCTTCACTTATGTCAGCAAAGCTGATTACTTGCTGGTTTTGTTCCGAAGATTTGCCTCTACTCGTCATCTCTTTCACTGTTTCAGAAAATAGAAAACGAGTTATGTTCCAAGAAAAGTTCAAAACTATTGCCAATGTGAAACTATTCCTATTAAAACTAGAATGTAAAAGAGGCGTACCTTTCGCTATAATCGCTCTTCTTCTTCGATAACAGATTATGCAGCCTAGTAGCAGTATAACTGAAGCGATTGCGGGCAAGGTAATCGCCAACAATTTCTTGTAATGGCCAGGTTTATCTTTTTGTTCAGCTGCAAAATTTGTTACTGTGTTATACGACATTGCTCTTTCCAAGCTAAGCGCGTAATACATTGCACAAAATTTATCTGACTGAAGTAGGGTACCTTTTACTTACCAGCAGCTTTCGAGAGTTCCCAGTTGTGGTCGTTAGGGACCTGCCACGCATTATAACCAAGAAGTCCCTTTTCCTTTGCATATGCAACTTTAGCTCTAATGGCTTCAACATCATCAAATCCTACCCATGACGAACGAAAAGTGAAATAATTTGTCACATAAGTTGAGTTGTACACAGGATCAATCTTGTAACTGCTCAGGTACTTCCTGATATAATCATAGCTCTGCGAACCATCTCCTATAACAGACCCACTTTTAGCCGGTGCACCAATGCCATTATCATTATGGTCGACAAGGGTCCATGTATACCCATGGTATGCCAAGCCCAGCACCATCTTATTAGCCGGTAATCCCCTTTTGACCCATTCGTTTATACCATAATCTGTGTTGACCTGACCAGATGGATCATATAGAGCTGTGTGGGCACCTGTGAAATTGTACGTGAATTTGTCTGTGTAACGTGTATGATAATCATATGATCTAAGACTCACCCAGTCAAAGTTCCTTCGTATAGAGTCAACCGGGTAACTTAACGAGTCTAGTTCAGGCAAATAATAGCCCGCCATAGTCATGATCAGCTTCTTTTGATCTCTAGTACTTTCTTTCAGCTCAGAATCTATAGCAACTCGCCACTCGTTAAATAAAGTCCCTACGTTGGTCATGTTACCCGTTGTTTTCAATAAAGTACTAACATGAAGATCAAATCCTTCAAACCCATAAAACCTCGCGATTTTAATTGAAGACTCTATAAAACTCTTTCTAAAAGCGGAGTTTTCGGCCATTTTGAAAAAGTTGGAGGAATTTTCATACTCTCCAGGCCTGCCATTTTCTGTCCATATCGACAAAAGTGGTATAACGTTTGGATTGTTTCTTTTGACAGTGGATGCAAATGTGGATATATATGATTCATCTGACTGAACCAAAAAGAGCTCATGGTTAGAAGCGTTTACGTACGCGAAAGCACATATAAGGTGAGTGAAAAGACCCGAGTTTATGTTGGGAATAGGGAACGAGCTACCGGTGAACCAGTAACCGGCTTTGATCCATGTTTGCTGTGCTGTTGAAGTGCTAAAATGTAAAGAGAGTAATGTTAACAAGAGTATAGTAGTAGTCATGAACTTGGAAAAAATGAGTATACAACATAGTATGCATAGGTTTTTCTTTTTGTAACACAAATAATAATGAAAGGTATACACAGATTTGTCATGGTCAAAGTCAAGCTAAAGTTTCTTAGCAAATGTTGTGGAACCAATTTAAGATGTTAAGTTCATATTTTGAATTATTGAATGTTGGAATGTCGTGTGGAACACTGCAATGTTGCATGTTCATGTGGATGGTCAAGACTTAATAATCAACATTAGCTGATATTAGGTTATAAAAGGCTCGCAAGGTCTTCCAAACGTTTCACGAAAGCGTGAGACTTGATCACTACAACAATTTTGAGTTTAGGGTCGTCCTTTTTTTATAGTCAATTTAGTCGTCTCTAGATTAAGGGGGCCACCAGTTTTACAAGAAAAACAAAGTCAAGAAGGCTGTGGAGACAAAGTGGGGTCCACGTAACCTAAGGACGATTAAGTCGTTCCTAAGTGAATAAATTTTTTTTATCTCTTTTAATTATTTAAAATTATTTAAAATTAATATAAATATTTTTTTAAAAGTTTAAAATTAAGGTGAGACCCACGTAACCTAAGTCGTCCCTAGGTGAAGAAAATTTATGTTTCCCAGTTTTGTATTTATTTTAATTATTTAAAATTATTTAAAATTAATATAAATATTTTTTTAAAAAAAGTTTAAAATTAAGGAGGGGCCCATGTAACCTAGGGACGACTAAGTCGTCCTTAGGTGAAGGCAAATTTATTTTTCCCTTTTTTATCACTTGTAATTATTTAAAATTATTTAAAATTAATATAATTATTTTATTTAAAAAAAACTTTATTATAGTTAAAAATAACTTTATACATATTAAAAAAACTTTATACATATTTAAAAAAAACTTTATACATATTTAAAAATAACTTTATACATATTAAAAAAACTTTATACATATTTAAAAAAAACTTTATACATATTTAGAAAAAACTTTATACATATTTAAAAATAACTTTATACATATTTAAAAAAAACTTTATACATATTTTTAAAAAAACTTTATATTTATTTAAGAAAAACTTATACGTATTTAAAAAGAAAAATAGATATATATTTAACACTTAAACACGCGCTTAATTAAACATATATATTAAACCTAGGGATGACTAAGTCGTCCCCAGGTGTAATACCTGAATAACTTTGAAAAGCCTAGGGACGACTATGTCGTTCCTAGGATTATATTTAACTTTTTTTTTTCTGAAAATGTTTTTATTAATTTGTATAAAAAAGATTTTATTAAAAATAATTAAAAAAGAATTTTTATTAAGAATTTAAAAAAGGTTATTTTTATTAAAAACCTGGGGACGACTTTGTCGACCCTAAGTTTCAAAGTCAAGTCGTCCCTAGGGTAGTCAATATATTCAACGTAGTGGGTAGTGGGACCCACAAAATCGTCCCTATGTTTCAAAGAGAGAGTCGTACCTAGAATTCTAGAGACGATTTTTAGGTACAAAACCCTAAGGTCGACTTAGTCGTCCCTAGGTGTTTAGGGTCGAAAAGTGGCCTCCCTAGGGGACGAATAAGTCGTCCCTGGGGTTGAAAATTGTTGTAGTGGATCTTCACGTCATGCAATAGACCATGGTTTGAGCTTAAGGTTTGAAGTGAGACTATAAGTGAAAAAGCGTGATTGTGGTCATAAACGATATACATGAAGGCTTTTTTAAATTCAATTTAGATAAAAATCGTATATTTTAATATAAAAATGAAAAATATTACATTCATAATACGAGTAACCACTAAAACATTTTACCATTTTGATTTGCAAATGGAATTTAGTGTTATGGCATAACATTCACAAACAATAATATTGCACAAAGCAACTTGCATGTAGCAACTTGCATGAAGATATCAAAGACGTCATAATACATCAGCATATCATAAAATCATGAAGATGACCAAGTTCAATCGTGGTCGTTCAAGACATCTAGCAAAGGGGCATCCCATAATTCTTTCTCTTGTATATCATTTACTATGTGATATTTCTTATCTACACACAAGAATAGAATTGATCCAAAGTATCCCATCACTTTCACAAGTAAACACATATGGCTTTTCGGTTCCTTATTGGAAACGTGGCGTAAAACCGTATATATAAATACGGGTTACCAGCAGGGAATCGCTACCCGAAAAACATATCCCCCGCTCAAACGACTTAAATAAATGATGCCAGAGAATCCGAAGCAGAGCTTGAATGGACAATTTAAGTTCATAAAACTTCACCCGGTATCTAGCGTTTCATCAGTTGGCGCCATCCGTAGGACCCGAAAAAAACGCTCACGACGACAAAGGCGTAGTGATGAGCGAAGACAACACGATTCAAACCCCAACTCAAGAGGTAGTAGGCGACCTCGACGTCCCAAACATCGGTCCCGCTCTAAATGCATGCGAAGTAGGATGGTCGGGTGACCCTATCTCAGTACAGAAGATCCGGTGATGCAGTTTGTGGTCCACAACTTTGACCGAATGAACGTCAGGTATAAAGCATATACCCAAAAACTTAAAGACTTTCCGCCACAACAAGCTACCGCAAATGCGGAACCACCAATCATCGAAACATGGAATTCAGATTCAGATGATTTGCCCCCAAGAAGCAGAACGCTTTCATAGAAAGTGACAACGCCGACCCTTCCAAAAATCGTGCCACCGTCGGAGCGGCACCCCAAAAGAATACAGATAAGGGGAAACTATTCTAAGCAACGATTTCTACCATGAGCCCTTCATATTTAAGGAAGCAGAAAGAGATATGCGCAATTTGGTCGCCTCTCAATTTACAAAACAAATTCAGGACTACGATATGCCAGACGGCATCAAAGTCCTTACTAATCTGCGAACATATGACGGCACAACTAACCCAGACGATCACTTAACAGTTTTCGTGGGGACTATGGACATACACAAGCTACCAGAACCTGCATGGTGTTGCTTTTTCCAAATCACATTGTCAGGAGCAACAAGGTTTTGGTACGATAACCTTGCACCGGGTAGCATTGATGGTTTCCATCAGCTAAGAGACAAATTTGGAGCTAACTTTCTGCAACAAAGGAGATTCCAAAAAAAAACCAGGCTGAAATCCTCGGTATACGCCAGCGACCTAAAGAATCGCTAAAGGATTATGTAGCACGATTCAGCAAAGAGACCCTGCACATGGCCGATCGATCTGACGCCATGGTTTCTGGAGCCTTCATTAGTGGGTTGCGACCGGGACGCTTGTTTAAGAACCTAATAGCAAAGCCACCGACATCTCTGGAGGATCTGTTTACACAAACCCACAACTTCATACGAGCTGAGGATGCAAACAATGAAAACCACCTTCGAGAATTACGCCGAGAGACGGAACAACACATGACTTATAAAGACTTGCCTCGAAGTCCTAGGGATAAACACATCCCTAGACCGATAACCCGGCCGGTGGAAAGTCAAAGGATTTTACCAGATAGTTTTACGACATTAATAAAATCACCAGTGAATATACTAGCCACATCAGAAGGCAGGAATATGATCTGGCCGCCTCCAAAAATGTATACTCTATCTAACAAAAGGGATCGGACCAAATACTGTGAGTTCCATGAGGATCACGGTCACGAAAGCAATGATTGCATAGATCTCCGAAAAGAGATTGAAGCATGTGTTAGAAAGGGACACATGGCTCACTTGGCCAAGGGGCCAAGACCCGTGATAACTGACAAAATAGCCAACCATCTGGATCACGAGACAATAGCGGCACCCACATAGGCTCGAGTAGGAAAACAGACACCGAAGTTAAATCGAAGAACGAAATACACATGATTCAGGTCATAAACACGAACGCTGACAAGCCAAAATTCCCAATTCCTAATATTACGTTCTTCGAATACGACCCGATTCCGGAACATTGCACTAGAGATAATCTGATACTAATCACAGTTGTGTTGGGACTACACATGTCCATAGAACCTATGTAAACGGTGGAAGCTTCGCTAAGATCATGTACGAACCTTGCTTCGACCAGTTAACAACTGAAGAGAAGAAAGATATGCTGACTTCAGTCGCCCCTCTCGTTGGATTTGCAGGGCAAGTATCATGGCCGTTGGGACTGATCACTCTGCTTGTCACGGTACATTACTATCATGGCCACCTTAGCAAGACCATTGATATGAGTGAAATCTCATATCAATTATAACATATCAAACCCTAAAACACAAAGAAAAATACCAGATTTTATGTGTAAAAGCATTATTATGGGGTATTCTTTGTTGCTTATGATTTTTGTAGGTAATAAGATACAATTTGGTGCAAACACGGATTCCAAGGCATTTATATTGAATAAAAGACAAAAGGATGACTCAAGATGACAAGTCTACAAAGTCAAAGGACCTTTCTTGCCAAGCTGCCAAACTTGAAGGACTTAAAGTAGAAATTCATCAAAGTCAAAAGCTTTTGAAGAAAGTCAACTCAAGTCAAAGGGTCATTGTTGTTCAAGACCTAAGTCAAAGGGGTGAAAAAGACAAGTTCATGAAGTGTTTAGATCAAAACAGCAAGACTGCCAAAGTTAAGGGGTTGATTCAATTTGGAAAGTTATATGAAGTTTAACCCATGTGTTATGTCTATCAGCCAATCAGAACACTCAAAGCCATTCACACAGATCATTGACTGGTAGTCAAAGCATTTAATGAACATACAATCATTAATTTGGAGAACCCCAACAGTAAACACCACTCTCTCCTTATAAACCAATCACATTGCTTGAATCCATTCACACGGATCACTACTGTTCATCTGGATAACACGTGTCACTTTATACTTTTCCAGAATTCACATAACGAAGGAGGCCATTTCAGAAGATGCTATCAACATGAAAAACACTCACAATAACAAGACGAATTCAACCCAACACTCCAATTAGCAATTCATCCAGTGAATCAAAATCCCCCAATTTGGGAAGAACACATGAAGAACTGGTTTCCAGAATTATGACACCTGGCAAGCTCCCATTGGCCAAGACACGTCACCCTACTCAACTGCATCACATCTCAAGCCTATAAATACCCCTAGATAGTTCATTTCTTGTATTGTAGCTTAAGTGTGAATTTCTCACACACTTAGCATAATTCAGATTTCTCTTTCACTTTCTCTAGTTAAAAATACTTAGGGTGATTGACAACCACCCTAAGTTAGTTAGTTAGGCCTTGTAACAACTTTCCCCCATTAATAACAAATTCAATTCATCAAAATTCTCAATTCTTCTTACCTTACTTCATTCATACTGTTAGTAGAAACTAGAAGGGGGGTTGAATAATTTCTTAAAATTTACTTGTTAAAAGGTGGTTTTTAAAAATCCTTTTAAAAAACTTAGGCTTGAGTATTTATGTGAAACCTTCTTATACACAATATGAACAAGGTATAGTGCAACTAAACTAATGATCACAAGTATAAAGAATAATGAATGTAAAGAGATAAGGGAAGGAAAGATCAAACCAAACACCAAGGATTTATAGTGGTTCGACAACGAAGCTCACTCCTCGTTCCTACTTCACTCCTCGAGTACTCCTTACTCGAGAGTTCACTAATCAACAAGCTCATTAAGGTGGAGAAACCGTACACAACGTCGCTTATCCAATTTCCGACTCTAAGCTAAAAGTCGAGCCCTAATCTTAGCTAGGACCAATCTACACCAATATACTTTAAGGACCAAGTATTAAACTTAATACATACACAACTTTCAAATAGACACAACTACTTGGATCTTCATAACAATGACACAACAATGAATAAATAAGTTTGGATCTTCAATGGATCTTTGAGGTAGACACAACACTTCAAGGATGAAAGTGTTCTACTCTTTGCACTTTGAGAGGAAGAGATGGGAGGAGAAAGATTCACTTCTAAACAAGTAGTAATCAACCAAATGACCAAGGATTTGAGTGATTTAAGAAGTATGAAAGAATCTGGATATGTATGTGCAAAAGAGGTGAAGAGAAAATCTGAGAATGGTCCACTATTTATAAGACAAACTTCCAACGACTATATCTGATCGCGGTTCCTTATTGCAGCGCGCTTAAGTATGAAAGAATCTGAGAATGTTTTTATCGATAAGGAACCGCCATAGCCACTTAAGGAACCGCCAGAGTAGAATCCGCTCCTTTTTGTCTTTTAGTGGTATGGTTCGAATATGGAGATTAAAATATCCTGAAAGGATATTCCAAACCTAGATAGAATATGCCATTTTCAAATTTTCAAATAATTAATTTAATAAAATATTTTCTTAAAAAGAAAGTTTAATAAAAACTTGTCACACTTAATAAAAAGTGAGTTTTAAGAAAATATTAAATCCTTGATCACTTTATTAGGATGAGTACTTGTTTGTACATACCTTAAGTGATAATGGTTGAAATGAAAAATACTTGAACTCAAGAATTCGTTTTTCGTTGTTTTCGTAAATGCTTGTTTTTACATATTGTCGTAATCAAAACAAAGCGAGATCGAAAAATGCAAGTAACATTTTTAGGCATCATTGCATTAACAATCTCCCCCTTTTTGATTCCTACAATACGTAAACTCAATCACCTAATAAAAACAAGATTTTCAAAGATGAATTTATTTCATTTCTCCCTCTTTGTCGAAGCAAAAAGGTTGCAAAAGTTTTTGAAGAAGAAAAGAACCGGACTTTGCAAATGCTCCCCCTTGGTGCTTAGTCCCCCTTTCTTGGGGCACCAAGGAATCGAGATATGGTGACAAGCTACATATAAGGGTTAGTAGTAGAGAAGAGACACCCAAAAAGATATAGCAAAGGTCACACAAAAAAATATAAGAGAAGAGACAAGGATCCAAGATAAATCATGTTAAAAGGAAACATGATAAAAGATACAAGGAAACAAAGCATACAAAGATGTATGAGAAATAAAACAAGCCAAAAGAGAACCATAAATCTAATCCTAGTTAAACTAGAACTCTAAGATTTGCTTGAACTAGATGTCTTGAAGATAAGCAACCAATTCTTAGATAAAAGACAAGGTAGTAGCGGAAGGAGGTGGTGGTGGCTTGGTAGAAATCTCATAGTCATAGTGAATAGGAAGTTTGACTAAGAGACTCTTGATGTAATTCAACTCTTCATAGATATGAGCCATAGCAAGATGTTGATGTTGACAACAATTACAATATGTTCCACGATGCATGACATTATCATGTGAAGGAGGAAGAACACTAAAGGCTAGTGGTGGAAGATAAGAAGTTCCACAATCAACATTCTTAGAAGGAGAAGATATGTGATTTTGAGTGTTCTTGGGTGAATTAGGATTGAAAGCAATTGGAGAAAATGGAGGAGAATCAAGGCTTTCATTTGGAGAATAAGACATTTTGATTTGAGAAATGATGCAAAATGCTTAGGGTTAAATAGAGAAAGCCCAAGATATTTTGGGGGCGGTCAAAGGGTTGAAACAAAGATTCCAAAAAGTGTTAGAACAAATTTGGAGTTTCAGAAATACCCGAAAAAGAAGGCTCTGTGCGCGGTTCCTTTTCTATACCGGCGGTTCTTTATCGATAAGGAGTCGCGGTCTTAATAAAGAACCACCCACATTGGATTGAATTTGGTGATGAGTGAGGATTTTCCAATTCAGCAAATCCTATTTTTCTAGTCTAACTAATCATGGATACATGCTAAGAAGCAAAGATAGACAAAGAAAACACACAAGAACTCACCAAACAAGGTTTTGACAAAAATACATGGATTTTGAAGAAAATCGATGTTGGAGGTGTGTAGAACTAGACAAAAAGTCATGACACAATGATCCTCCATAGCTCACTTTTGTTCTTGCTATATTTGAGAGACACATACATATGAATTATGTAAGCTCATTATCAATAGCAAGAAGCTATGAAAAATGTTTTTAGATTAGATTAACAATGCAAAAACATTTCTCGACAATTTTCGAAAGAACTTTGAGAATTTTGAAAAAGAGAGGAGAAGTTTTCCAAAAAGAGTTTGCAATACTCAATAAATCAAAGAAAAAAAACTCAAAAGAGAAAAAGACTCGATTAATAAAATCCGCAATTAAGGAATATGTTCCATTAAACCTAGACCTAGACACAAGTAATTAAAAGGTTCCCTCTTAAGTGGCTTAGTGAAGATGTCGGCTAAGTTTCTATCGAGGGTACCTTCTCAATCGAAATGTTACCCTTTTGAACATTATCCCTAAGGAAATGGTGGCGAATCTCTATGTGCTTAGTTCGCGAATGTTTCACGGGATTCTTGCTAAGGTCTATTGCACCCTTATTGTCACACATGATGGGAACATCATCAAGAGAAATCCCGTAATCAACAAGCGCTTGCTTCATCCATAGAGCTTGTTGACAAGCTTTACCGGCACTCACATACTCGGCTTACGTGGTGGATATTGCAAGAGCGGTTTGTTTCTTAGAGAACCAAGAAGTTAAACAACAACCTATGAATGTACAAACTCCACTAGTGCTTTTCCGGTCCACATAGTCTCCCGCATGATCCGAGTCCGTGTAGACAATGGTTTCTACGCCGATCCCTTTAAGATACCGTAATCCTAAATGTATAGTGCCCTTAATGTATCGGAAGATACGCTTAACCGCTTCAAGGTGAGAGGTTTTGGGAGCCTCTTGGAAGCGAGCACAAAGGCAAACACTAAACATGATATTCGGTCGACTTGCCGTTAGGTACAACAAACTAATAATCACACCTCTAGATTTGGTGTTGTCTACCAACTCACAATCATCATCTATGGTGAGTTTAGTATCCGAGGCCATAGGGGTCTTCATCGGTCTAGAGTCTTCTAATCCAAATTTCTTTATGATTTCTTTAACATACTTGGATTGATTAAAGAAAATACCATCGTCCATTTGTTTAATTTGGGTCCTAAAAAGAATTTAAGTTCTCCCATCATACTCATTTCAAACTCGTCATGCATGATTTTTGCAAAGTCATCACACAATGATTGACAAGTTGAACCAAATATAATGTCATCAACATATAGTTGTACGATAATGAGGTGAGAACCTTTCTTCTTTGAAAAGAGCGTATTGTCTACCATTCTTATGGTATACTCATGTTTAACAAGAAACACTTTAAGTCTATCATACCAAGCTTCTTATCCATTTAATAACTTGATTTTACTCAGTTAAAAAGTTCGTTGAAGTATGTATAATCTCTTCGAATTGATTACTGGTTTAAGTGCGACTCAGTCGTCTTTTGGTGAAAACAATAGAGTTGTCGTTGTAGTAAAATTAAATTGCAAGACGTTAAAGTAAATGACGGTTAATTAAAACTAAAACTAATCAAAACGTAAATGGTGCAAAATTAATACTTTAAAATTAAATGACGGGTAATTAAATGACGTAAAATTAAAGCGCGACGAAAAGTAAAATTGACAAGTTAATTAAAATGAAAGTAAATTTGACAATTTGATAAAAATAAAAGCTTTAAAAATTAAACTAAAAATTA
Source organism: Glebionis coronaria (assembly GCA_025667525.1). Lineage (NCBI taxonomy): Eukaryota > Viridiplantae > Streptophyta > Magnoliopsida > Asterales > Asteraceae > Glebionis > Glebionis coronaria. The sequence goes on from CM046874.1 coordinate 686,807,098, forward strand.
CTAGAAAAACACTTGGTAAAAACAGAGATTTCGGGAAGCGTGAAAAATTTGAAAACTTAAAAAAAAATGCAAACTTAAAAATAAAACTAAGACAAAATACTAAAACAAAACCAAATACGTCGGAATCCACCTATCGGAATCCGATCGGAATGTAAGCCGTTGGAATGCTGTCACCACTCTATCGGAATACCTATCGGAAAGTGTATCCGTCGGAATGATTGAGATAGAATCTATCGGAATATGTAAAAACTAAGGCTATCGGAATATATTAAAACGAATCCATCGGAATACTTAAAAACAAACCATCGGAATATCCTATCTGAATATCCAAGCTGTCGGAATATGGCTGTGAAAAATTTGGCAGCATTCCGTCGCAATACAGCCTTAAGCCCCGTCGCAATCCTCGATCGCAATGAGCGATCAGAATCTTGATCGGAATAAGGGGGGGTATCGCAATACCGATCGCAATGTAGAAACCCTTGTGGTTTTTGCGATCGTAACAAGCTATCGGAATCCAAATCCCTTTCCAATGGGATGTGATACAAAATAAGCAAAACAAATAAGCTAAGACTAAAAAGCAAATACCAAAAACTTGATTAAACAAGAATAAGACGAATGAAATAAGCACAAATTTAAAGACTTTCAAGACACAAAATAAACAACTTTATAAAATAAACTTTAAAAATATAAAACTTTTAAGAAAGCTTTAAAACAAATAAGCTAAATACAAAATAAGCCAATAAGATTCTCAAGCCTATAGCTTAATTCGTGTAAAAGCCTAGATAGAAATGAAAAGATAAACTTTTTAATCAAATAAGCAACAAGATTAAGCAAATGAATGCTTAATCCGAATTAATAATCAAAATCAAAAGCAAGAAAAGTAGAATAAGATGGATAATTAAAAGCTTGATCAAAGGAAAAGATTCAACAACAAAATTAAAAGACTTACTTGAATTAAAGGCAAGAAATTTAAGGTGCAAGACAATGAAATTAAATTGACAATTAAGTAAATGACATGAAAATTAAAGGTGCAAGTAATTAAAGGTGGAGAGACTAATTTGTCAAATTAGCTAACAAAACTAAATGAGGTGAAATGAAGTCTATTCATAGGGAGAAGGGAAGGAATGCATGTGTTGCTCTTTTATTTCTTCTTTACGTCTTTTCTTTCTCGTCTTTTCGTCTTCTTAATTCTTCGACTTTTTCGACTTTGTCTCGGGATTAATAAACTCGTCTTGTAATTTCTTCATTAATTTAGACTTGAGTTCTTCGACTTTTATTAAACTTCCGTCTTTAGACTTTTCTTCGATAAATCTTCAGAATAGGCCTTAGACTTCCGTTCTTTTTGCACCCTTGATCTTTTGACTTCATCTTTTGTCTTTTTCTTCGATAAAAGCCCGTGAAAGCCCATGTTTTCCTCCTTTTTCACATTTTGATCCTAAATCACAACAAAAACACAAACCACGCATAATTCCGACATTTACGACATAAAATATACATTTTGGCTTGGTTATTATTATAATTAAGTGGTCAAAGGATGGGTGTTTTCACACCTATCAAATCCCCCACACTTGACCATTGAAATGTCCTCATGCAATGCATTAGTTACAAAGCAAGATTTACACTTTTCATCATAATCAATCCACATTGGCCTTTATTAAAGAGACAAAATATTTAAAGGAATAAAACAAGTAAAAAGATCAAAAACTTACCTTAGGGTTTTGAAATGTCGTGAATGATTATCATCCTCAAGTTTCACGTTCCCCGTACCAAGCTTAAAAACGAGATCATTGTTATTATAAGTTAGCAAACTATCACAAACTCATGTGGCCCAATTATTTACTTAGAATCCCTTATTCCTAGGTGTATCTATTATATTTTATTGTTGTCTTGAATGATCACGAGGATGCATTGTTGACTTATTTCGATAGTTATTTAGGCTGAAAATAAAGTAGGACGATTTAATCAATAGTTAGTTAAAGGACAAAATCTTTTAAAACTGCTTCTCGGGACCTCATAAAGTTCATATATTGGCATAACTTGCTTCACGATTTGAGACCTTTCTCGGATCGATATTTGGCATTGACTTCATACTTCAAATCTTGAGAGATGTTAATGAAATAATGGTCTTCTCTTCATAATAGGAATTTTTTCACTTGAACTTTTTGAGAGATTCTTCATAGTTGGACCACGACTTCTTCATTTTTCTCCAATCTTTATTTGGGATTTTGATATACAACGATCCGCCTCCTTTTAGGACTTGGATCTATATATCCTCATACCTTGCTAGGGTCTTTTCGGATAGACTTCTCCATGATCTTTTGGGGAGTTTTTGCTTTTCGTCGTTTGTCTCGATCCTTCATATTGATTTTTGATAAATGATTCTTCACATCACTTGGGATCTTTAGCAACAAAATGTAGCCCTCATGCCTTGTTAGGGCCTTTTCGGACTCGCCAGTCTTTGCATCCCGCTTCAATAAGTTATGCCTTGGCTATGAACTCTAATTAATACCGAGCAACTTTTAAACGATCTTGTGCTAGAAGCTAAGTAACTTTTCAAATCGTACGACCTTATTTATTGCAATTAAATTTATTAGCAAGCATGGGAGAAAAAGCTCATAATCAACTCACATAAATTCATGAAAGAATACCAAACTTATAACTGACTCTATCATCTCTCGTTCTCCACAATTTAAAATCTCAATGAATGAGACTCGTGGATGCTTAGCCTATTAAATCAATGTTCTGGGTTTTCAAGTCATCTATAGGATCTTGAAAATTCTTAGACTTTTTCAAGTTTAGAATTTGCATTTTAAAGTTCCCTTGATAAACGACTTTCTAGGATCAATTATAGGAACTTGCGAAAAGTTCTTGTTCTTAACCCATGAGACTTAAGACTTTCGCGTTTTAAAGTTCCCTATATAAAAGCCTAGCAAAACTTGACTTGAACACGTTAAGGATACTAGCTAGAGTAAACTTGGATAAGTAAACTCGGGTTGAGTCAAAAGATTCACAACGTTTGAAAATTAAAACCACTTTATTAAAAATTTATTCTAGTAAAGAAAGAAAGTAACTATAAAAAGGTAAATACTAATAGGCCAAAATAGATCAGAAAATTTGAAAAATGTCGAAAAATCAATTTTAAGGTTAAAATGAGGACAAATACAAGGAAAAGCCCACTTAACTTCGATAGAAGTCCCCCCACACTTAATATAAACATTGTCCTCAATGTTTAAGCATGTGGAAGTAACCTCCCATACACTTAGGACATTGTGCACGTTGTTTAAATCTTGCTAAGGAAGAGACAACTAAAGTGATTCCTATTTTAATATTGAAGAATATAAAATAGAGAATCAAAAGAGTTTAGGATAGAACCGGGAAGACGGGTACACGGAATCACGGGTCGTCAAAAGTCATCAAGAATGGATCTTTGATAGCTCGAATCCCTGCACATCATAAGAAAGAAAACAACAAACACATACTAGGGTCTCCCCCTACACTTATTATAAAAACAAGGAAAAAGGATAGATACTGCGAGTTACCTCCCGAGAAGCGCTTGTTTTTGGTAACCGAGTCGTGAGCCTGACTCGACCTTGATTAGCATAGGAAGAAGCTTTAAACACATCCACCGGGATCAAATACATGGTTTTCGTCCATCAAATAGCACAAGCTTAAGGCGAACAAGGCAAGCCAATGAAGAGTAGGCAAGGTTCCCTTAAGCAGAGATGGAGCACGGTGGTAGCAAGTGTGCTGAGGTGCAAGCATATCTCCATGGTTTCCAAAAATCTTTCCTTTTATTTCATCAGATAGATACTGAGATGGCTTGAAAATTCCAATACCGGGATCGAACACCTTTTCCTTTAGGGTAAAATAGCACTCAGGCTCAGTAGAATTTGAAGATGATCCGCCCATAAATCGCACAATCTCATCCTCAGAAGGGGGATAGAGAGGTGTCAAGACATAAGTACTGTGGATATCTATGTCGGCCGGCTTCTTCTCCTTTGAAAGAGGTTTCTTCATATCCAAAGTAGGATAAAGACCACAATCATCAAAGTCCAAAGGAGGAGCATCACTCTCATTTGGGAAGTAAGTGTTGAGAAAAGTGGCAAAGTCTTCCTCAAATGAGTAGTTATCCAAAGTAGGATCAAGCATTGTTGGTGTAGGATCTTCATCAAAAGTAGGTGCAAGGTCATCATGAGAAGAATCACTCGAGAGAGTATCAGCCTCATCAAAATCATCATAAGTGGGCATGTCTGGATACTCAGAAGTAAAGTTATCATAGTCATCCCCATCGGAACTAGAATCGTCATCATAGTCATCATAGATTGGTGGAGACTCATGAATTGGTGGAGGATCTAAATTGGAGAGAGAATAATCCACATCATCTTGGAACAATGGATTATCATAGCAATAATCGAATAGAGGATTGTTGTAGACGACAAAATCATCAAGCACATTAATCATATTCGCTGATTCTCTTCCATTTGATTTGGTTGTGATCTTCCCCATTTTAAAAACCTGTGCATCATTCCCGACTCTTAAGGTTAACTCACCTTCGGCAACATCGACTAATGCTTTTCCGATTCTCAAGAATGGCCGACCAAGTATTAACGGAATACGAGGGTCCATTTCATAATCAACAACAACAAAGTCGACCGGAAAAGTGAAGGTGCCAACTTTAATTAACACATCTTCGGCAATACCAAGAGGGTAAGCGAGAGTGAGATTTGCAAGCTCAAGAGTCATCTTCGTTGATGTAAGGTCGGGTAATGATAACTTTTTCCAAACACTTAAAGGCATTAGATTTATACTTGCCCCGAGATCGGCTAAGGCAGTAAATTCTTCGGTTTGGTGAAAAGTACATGGAAGCACAAAACGACCGGGATCTCCAAGTTTCTCTGGAAGTTCTTTAAGAAGGACGACAGAACAATTTTCATTCAATCGAGTATTAACAAACTCGACCATCTTCTCCTTCTTATTTAGCAATTCCTTAAACATCTTAACAAATTTAGGCATTTGTGCTAGAGCTTCAACAAGGCTAAAGGTGATGGTTAATCCCGAAATCTTCTTCAAATAGTTTGACACTTGAATTTCATCCTTGGTTTGCAGTTTGGCCTTGTCTAATCGAGATGGATAAGGAATGGTGGGTTTAGTTAGTGTAGGTGTAGCAGGTAAAGGTTGAGATGTTGAAGGTTTAAAGGTGGAAGGTGGGGTTGGTGAAGGGTTCTTCTTGGGTACTTCAATAAGAGGTGGAGACGGTAATGGAGAACTAATACTAGGCGTGGGACTAGGAGGGATAAATGGTGGTGGAGGAGGTGTAGATGGAGTAACTGGGGGAGGGATAGAAGGTCCTACTAAGGTTGCTCCACTGCGTGTAGTAATATCACTCACATTCGCTCTCGGGTTGGTGACAGTATTAGAAGGAAGAGAGCCCGAAGTAGAGGGTTGAGTAGTTGGTAAGAAACTAGCCAGCATATTCTTCAAATCATTTGTTTGAGTGCTAAAAGAGGTTTGTATATCATGTTGAAGCTCGGATCTAATGTCATTACCTTGCTTAGTTATATCCCCTTTCAAGTTGATAATTTGGCTATGTAGATTCTTGATTTGCTCTCCTTGGGTCCTCATGAAAGCTTCAACATCTTGATTAATGGGTGGGGCTTGTTGAGTGGGTGGGTGATAAGGATTAGAAGCTCGAGGTGGGTTTTGACTGCTTCTATTGTAGTTGTTGGGGTTGTGGTTTTGAGGAGAAAAACCGGGTGAAAGAAAGTTGTTAGAATGGTAACTTAGCAAGTTACGATCACCTTGAGGCCGGGCTTGGTAATTTTCCGTTGAATAGTTACCATAAGCCGCATACACGTTTTCCGGATTGTCATGAGTAGAAGGACAATCAGTGTATGAATGAGGACCGCCGTAGGTCTCACAAGAAAGTGCTCCAGCTTTAACTTGTTGTTGTTGATCTGTAGTTAAGAGTTGCATGTTTTTGCTCATTTCGACCATTGCGCGGGTCAATTCGGTGATATCAGGGTTTGAAGAAGTAGAAAACACATTGACTCTCGGGTTTGATCTTGAGGATGCGGATGAATCCCAAATTTTGTGATGAGTAGTCATGTTCTCTATAAGCTCTCTACACTCCTCGGGTCTTCTTTTCATAAATGTGCCACCGGCGGCTGCATTAATCGTATCACGATCACGAAAAGTTAAACCGTTGTAGAAAGTATCAATTAAGGTAACGGTGAGCATGTTGTGGTTTGGACATCGATCGATCAAAACATTATAGCGTTCGCAAGCATCAAAAAGTGATTCATCAGGTTCTTGAGTAAATCCACTAATTTGATTTCGAAGGCTCGTGACCATGGATGGTGGAAAGTAGCGCGAAAAAAAGCGTTGGGTCATCTCATCCCAAGTATGAATTGAATTCTTCGGAAGACGATCAAACCATTTTTCACCATGGTGGGATAAGGTGTGTGGAAATAGGTGAAGGCGAAGAAAATCCATGGTAACCCCGGGCAACTTCATGCTTTGAAACGGTAATGAACTTGTCGAGGTGTTTGTTGGCATGATCATCCGGCAATCCGCGAAACGGACAAGTGTTTTGAACTTGTTGGATCATGTGATGCTTCAACGAAAACTCCTGAGCCGTGATTTTCATCGGCGCAATCGGTCCTCCTCGTCCATTCATGGTAGGTTGACAAAGCTCCTCCATTGTCCTAAGATCGGGTGGTGGAAGAACATTGTTGTTGTTATTGTTGAGGTGCGGTGGGTTATTGTTGTTGTTCACACCTACCATATCTAAATCTTCACGAGTCTCGGGCTCTGTATAAGTTGAAGATCTAGTACGCATACACCTGCAAAAGGAAAAGAAAAAGATACCAAAGAAATAGACAGTATATATACACTATAAAAAATTCTTTTTGGATTTTTGAATTTTTTTTTTAATTTTTATGGATTTTTAACAATTTTTAATTTTTATGGATTTTTAACAATTTTTAATTTTTATGGATTTTTGAAAATTTGTGAGCAAGAAAAATAACGTTCACTCGTGAACGGATCCCAAAATTCAACGCGTCTCTCATAGAAAACCGTTAATCTTCACGAAAAGAGCCGGCAGTGGTACCATTTAATAACTTGATTTTACTCAGTTAAAAAGTTCGTTGAAGTATGTCTAATCTCTTCGAACTGATTACTGGTTTAAGTGCGACTCATTCGTCTTTTGGTGAAAACAATAGAGTTGTCGTTGTAGTAAAATTAAATTGCAAGACGTTAAACTAATTGACGGTTAATTAAAACTAAAACTAATCAAAACGTAAATGGTGCAAAATGAAGACTTTAAAATTAAATGACGGGTAATTAAATGACGTAAAATTTAAGCGCGACGAAAAGTAAATTTGACAAGTTAATTAAAATGAAAGTAAAATTGACAATTTAATAAAAATAAAAGCTTTAAAAATTAAACTAAAAATTACTAGAAAAACACTTGGTAAAAACAGTGATTTCGGGAAGCGTGAAAAATTGAAAACTTAAAAAAAATGCAAACTTAAAAATAAAACTAAGACAAAATACTAAAACAAAACCAAATCCGTCAGAATCCACCTATCGGAATCCGATCGGAATGTAAGCCGTCGGAATGCTGTCACCACTCTATCGGAATACCTATCGGAAAGTGTATCTGTCGGAATGATTGAGATAGAATCTATCGGAATATGTAAAAACTAAGGCTATCGTAACATATTAAAACGAATCCATCGGAATACTTAAAAACAAACCATCGGAATATCCTACCTGAATATCCAATCTGTCGGAATATGGCTGTCAAAAATTTGGCAGCATTCTGTCGCAATACAGCCTTAAGCCCCGTCGCAATCCTCGGTCGCAATGAGCGATCGGAATCTTGATCGGAATAAGGGGGTATCGCAATACCGATCGCAATGTAGAAACCCTTGTGGTTTTTGCGATCGTAACAAGCTATCGGAATCCAAATCCCTTTCCGATGGAATGTGATACAAAATAAGCAAAACAAATAAGCTAAGACTAAAAAGCAAATACCAAAAACTTGATTAAATAAGAATAAGACGAATGAAATAAGCACAAATTTAAAGACTTTCAAGACACAAAATAAACAACTTTATAAAATAAACTTTAAAAAGATAAAACTTTTAAGAAAGCTTTAAAACAAATAAGCTAAATACAAAATAAGCCAATAAGATTGTCAAGCTTATAGCTTAATTCATATAAAAGCCTAGATAGAAATGAAAAGATAAACTTTTTAATCAAATAAGCAACAAGATAAAGCAAATGAATGCTTAATCCGAATTAATAATCAAAATCAAAAGCAAGAAAAGTAGAATAAGATGGATAATTAAAAGCTTGATTAAAGGAAAAGATTCAACAACAAAATTAAAAGACTTACTTGAATTAAAGGCAAGAAATTTAAGGTGCAAGACAATGAAATTAAATTGACAATTAAGTAAATGACATGAAAATTAAAGGTGCAAGTAATTAAAGGTGGAGAGACTAATTTGTCAAATTAGCTAACAAAACTAAATGAGGTGAAATGAAGTCTATTTATAGGGAGAAGGGAAGGAATGCATGTGTTGCTCTTTTCTTTCTTCTTTACGTCTTTTCTTTCTCGTCTTTTCGTCTTCTTAATTCTTCGACTTTTTCGACTTTGTCTCGGGATTAATAAACTCGTCTTGTAATTTCTTCATTAATTTAGACTTGAGTTCTTCGGCTTTTATTAAACTTCCATCTTTAGACTTTTCTTCGATAAATCTTCAGAATAGGACTTAGACTTCCGTTCTTTTTGCACCCTTGATCTTTTGACTTCGTCTTTTGTCTTTTTCTTCGATAAAAGCCCGTGAAAGCCCATGTTTTCCTCCATTTTCACATTTTGATCCTAAATCACAACAAAAACACAAACCACGCATAATTCCGACATTTACGACATAAAATATACGTTTTGGCTTGGTTATTATTATAATTAAGTGGTCAAAGGATGGGTGTTTTCACACCTATCACTTGTTTAAGACCATAAAGAGCTTTCTTAAGCTTGTAAACATGATCCGGTTTCTCAAAATCAATGAAGCCGGGAGGTTGAGCCACATATACCTCCTCATTGATCAAACCATAAAGAAACACATTCTTTACATCCATCTGTTGAAGCTTAAAGTCTAAGGCACAAGCGTAGGCTAAAAGGATTCTAATGGATTCTAATCTAGCTACGGGTGCGTATGTCTCGTCATAATCAATACCTTCTTGTTGATTATAGCCTTGAGCTACAAGTCTAGCCTTGTTATGAGACACAACACCATTCTCATATAACTTATTCCTATATACCCATTTGGTTCCTATGATGGTCGAACTTCTAAGTGGAGGAACAAGTTCCCAAACGTCATTAGCAATGAATTGATTCAATTCTTCTTGCATGGCGATGACCCAACTCTCATCCATCAAGGCTTCTTTTGAAAGTCCCTTAATATAACAATTGTCAAAAGTATAACTCGTATAAACACTAAAACACAAAGAAATACTTTTCAAACGCGTAATGCTTTATTAACTATTATAAACAAAGTATTACAAAGTGCTATGAATACACTCGTTGAATGACAATAAGAATTGAACCCTAGAACAAGTAAACTTGATTCGAGACTTAAGTTTATAAGGGAACCTATGAGACGCTGGTAGACAGCTGAGGGCTCAGTGGTTCCAAAGAGAGAAAGAACTTAGATAATTTATCCAAGCACAGGGGTTGCATTAACTCTTATTTCTCACTCCTATTCATAGTGGTACGAGGTTGCTTCCTTAGCGGGAGTAGTTGATACGTGTCATCTTCTGAATGGAAGAGTACAACGTATTAAATGCATGTCCAAATCCAGACATACCTTTAAACAACTTTAGGTGAACAGTTTTGCCAACTGTTCACCTTTTGTCCCACTAGGTCGTACTAGGATTTATCTTGAATCTCTTGTTTTATCCCGCTCAAAACACTTAGTAGATTCTCCTGCCTAAACTATAAAGGATTGGACAAGCTTTGCTTGTATCAGACTTCTAGGGTTCTTAAGTGATCCTGAGTATTGTTAACTCAGAGATCCTTGAACACCAGCACATTCCTTCTACATCCCAGCTATCCATAATCGCTGGTAAGTATGACTTCAGATTGTCTTTGACTTCTCTGACGTTGTCTTTGACTTGAATGTTCCTGGTGTGACAGCTTAGGCTTTGCCTTCCGCTGGTCTGGTCTCTGTCGCTGGTCCTCTCAGCGATCAGTAACACTTAGTCTAATTTGAACAAATCTAGACTGGGCCATAGTTAAAACTTTCATTGGCCCAACAATCTCCCCCTATTTGTTTATAAATTATACTAAGTCTAAAATTATTGCAAGTGAGTACACAGCTTCTTCTTACACATAATTTAATTAACATACCTCAGAGTTTTATTAAACATAAAGAACCTAGTCTATTACAAGAACACCTAGTGGTGTAAACATAAAACAAAATAAAAGGTTCTTTAGCGATCAAGGCCTTGGCCACAGATTCTCTGAGCTTCAACTTTGTCACTCCTAGAGTTAATGATCAGCTCAACTTCAAACTCAAAATCATCAGCTAATTTGCAGTTCCTTAGGATACCCTGTTTGAGTCTGATGAGTTGGATAGTTGAGGCTAGATGTAGTTCATTCATCCTCTGAAAGCAATACTCGCAATTTCCATTCATAAAGATCATTCATGTCTCTGGTTCTGAGATACTTGGTCACCCACTGGCTTAGTGATCTCCTTGGGAAGTATAAGGTTTCTGTACATTCCATCTACCACAACATTCTCAGTGACCAGCTTCTCTACCAGAGGCCCCATTTGGGTTTTCCTTTTTCTTTGTCCTTGAGATGATTGTTGTTGTGATAGTTGAGAAGGCAGAGGTACCTTCATCTTCTTTGCAGTGTCTCTTACCCAATTCAACTTAGCTTGAATGTTTTTCATCATTTGGGCAGCACCAAGCCCAGTCTTCTTTTGGGCAAAAGACAGCATTTCTAACCATTCAGAGAGGCCCAGATCTCTAAGTTTAAATTCACTGAAGACTTTGTAGTTGTTTATTTGATTTTCTCTGTATAAGGTCATCACTACTCTTTTGTCTTTGTCAGTGTAACATGCGTATTTGGTGATTTGACCAGGCTTTGCTCTTTGGTCCACTATTCTCTCATATTCCTTTTGAAGGTTGCTCCTTTTAACTTCAAGTTCTTTGAGCTTATTTAGCTGAGCTTCCTTTACAGCTGGAGAGAGTAGTTTGTTCAGAGCTTCTTTGCTCTTGATTTCAGCAGCTCTAATGTTTGCTAACCTATTTTGTTCTAAGATTTGAGCCTTTGCCTACTCTGGGGTTAGTGGTGGTTCATCAGCACTTTTAAATTTGTTCAAGTCAGAGTATCTGGCTGTGGATCCACCTTCTTCTTGGAGGGAGTGCAGGGTTGTTTCAGGCACCTTAGTGGCAATACCTTTTCCCTTGTCCGGTGCCACCTCAGTGATGGGGTTGAAGGATCTAATGGGTTTTGGTGTTGGGATCTCTATTGAGGGTGCTGGTTGTTTAAGTGATTTCTCCCCCTTAGGTGGAGCAATATCTTCTTCTTCTTCAGAGGTGGAGGTAGCTGAATTCTCCCCCTCAGGCATAGCGCTGGCAGATGCTGTGCCTGATCCAGGTTTGAGGAACTTAACAAACTCTTGATGGACAAATAGACATATTTCTTTAAGTTCCTCTTGCAATAACTCCTAAAGAAGTTGTCTGGAAGGCTCAGATGCCTTGGCAATAGAAGCAACATTGGCTTTGACAGCTGCGGTGAGGACTGATGGCATGTATTGCTGAAGACTCTGGTTTAGAACTGCTGGGAGTTGAGTTTTCAAGGCATTTCCGAGTAGTTGCGGAAGCAGTGCAGTCATAGAGGATTCCACAAATGAAGTTAGTGAAGTCTCTAGGTTGGTGGTGAGTTCTTCAGCAGCATGAGTGAGTATTTGTAGTTCGAAGAGGATGACATCATTTGTGAATTTAGGCTTGGTAATACTGATGTCTCCCCTCTTAACCCATAGTTACTCAGCGGCTAGTTCCTGAACATCTTTCATTCTAGGAATATGGACAGGCTTGAGGTGTTGCAAATGTTCCAAGTGTTTCATTGCCCCCAGTTCCATGACATTTGGCAAAGTGGGGAAGGGAACTGGGGTTAGTGTACAGAGCCTCTGGTCCCATAGCTGCTTGGCTGCTAGTTCTTGAGCATTTGTCATAGATGGAAAGGAAATGGGCTTTAATTCAGATGTGACTTGGTCATCATCAGCATCCATATCAGCATAGTCTGAAGTGGTCATGTCATCTTCAATGATAAAGACCTCATCTTCTGGCATGGAGTCAATGTCTGACATGGCATCCAGATCAATGTTAGAGGATTTAAAATTATCGTCACCAGCAATAGAATAGGCCTCATCATTTTGTTGTTCTTCATGAAGATTATGAGCCTGTTATGACATTTGTTAGTAACCAGTGTGAAATAAATATGAAGTTATAGATCGCCATTCGCTGTCGTTAGGAAAGCTGGGTGTGATTATCCAGCCCCCCTAAGGATTTCTCCTTGGGACTCTTTTAGTGTGAAACAGATATGTTGAAGGGTTGCCATTCGCTGCCCCTAGGATAGCTGGGTGTGATTATCCAGCTCCCCCATAAGGATTACTCCTTGGGACTCTTTTGATTTGTGAAAACTATGTGGTGAATGGTCGCCGTTCGCTGCCCCTAGGATAGCTGGGTGTGATTATCCAGCTCCCCTGAAGGATTGCTCCTCGGGACTCTTTTGATTGTAAATTAATGGAAGTTAAAGGTCGCCTTTTATCGTTGCCCATAGGAAGACTGAGGGTGATTATTCAGTCCCCCTAAAGAATAAATTCTTTGGGACTCTTTTAGTTGTGACATATTTGAAGGTAAGGGTCACCTTTTATCGTTGCCCCTAGGAGGACTGAGGGTGAATATTCAGTCCCCCCAAAAGAATAAATTCTTTGGGACTCTTTTTCATATAAGGGGACCCAGAGACCACGTGAGGTGCCATTCGCTGAAGATTATGAGCCTGTTATGACATTTGTTAGTAACCAGTGTGAAATAAATATGAAGTTATAGATCGCCATTCGCTGCCGTTAGGAAAGTTGGGTGTGATTATCCCGCCCCCCTAAGGATTTCTCCTTGGGACTATGTGACAACCCTGGTTTTGAGGTTCGTCACTTAGTTTTATTTTGTGCTAGTTACGTGTATTTACGTGTTTATGTGCTAATTGGTGTGTATAGATTGTGGTTTGGATATCGTTTCCGGTACGGGGTACCTTGTGAGTGAAACGATGTGTGATGATTTCATGTTCATGAGTTCACATGGTAGTGACTATGAAATGAGATGGTGTTATTTAGTGGTTTTACGTATACGTATATGTATTATAGAAAATCGTATTTTTACGATTTACGGTTTAGCATTTTGAGGTCTCGAAAGAGGTATTTAGTCACGGGAGTATTTTTCGGGATGGTTTTAAGTCATTTAGGACTTAGTTATAAAGTTTATTTCAAAATTTGAGATTTTTTATAAAAGTATATATTTTATGTCTTTTACGGTAAAACGCGTAAATTTGACTAGTTTTACGGTTTTGAGGTTTTGGAAGCTTTAGGGGCTGAAATAAATTAAGGAAAATTAAGGTAATATTAATAAGATATTAATTAATAATAAAATTAAAAAAAATAAATTAAGGGGGGTGTTGGGTCGGTTTTGGACGCAAGAAAATGAGAAGAAAAAGGGAAAAAAAAGGAAACAAGTCTTTTATAATTGGGTAAGGATTCTTTTGTTTAACCATGTAATGTTTTTAACTGGACCAAAACACATCATAATCCTTGGAGCAAAGAGAAAATTCGTGGGTTTCAAAAAAAATTTGGGTTCTTCATAAAATTTGGGGGTTTTCATAAATCAAAGGTAAATCTTCAATATTCCCTTTTTAATTTAATTGTTTTTAATATTTATATAATCATCTTATGATGGATTTAGGTTAGGGTTTAAATAAAAATCTGTATTTTAATGATATCATAATGATTAGATGGTTTAGGGCTTGTAATTAGTGGGGTTATGGGTAATTAATTAGGTTAATTTAATTAAATCCGTTTTTAAAAACTGGGCAGAATTTAGGGTCAATTGTTTTGATCATATAGGGAGTTCTCCCAAATCTTATTTTGCGATCCAAGTATCCATGAAAAGTTAATTGAAGTGGCTTTCCAATTCAAGAAACTAGAACTAAATTGGAGGTCGGGAAGTGGGTCAAAAACATGTTACAACAGCCGGAGGTCAAAACAGTTTTGAAGTCAGCATGTTTCCTTTTTAAGTTTTGGGTTGTTTGGGGTACTTAGTGTTGCATTGGGACCTTCAAACGAACATGGGAGATGGTTTATATATTATAGGAAGTATCTGCATTGGGTCTAAGATTGTGGTTTAGGGTAAGACCCCCTAATCATAACAAACGTTTTGTATGTTTAAAATCAGTAAAGTGTGGATAGACAGAAGTATATATATATATATATATATATATATATATATATATATATATATATATATATATATATATATATATATATATATATATATATATATATATATATATATATATATATATATATATATATATATAGGGGCCTTAACAGTAGCTTTAAGGTTGGGTCAAATGGGAGGTGTTAGCTAACATATGTAAGGGCATAAGTATTCCCTTTACAGAGATCATGGGTATGTTTAGGTGGGCGTTTGACTTATAGTTTGGAGACCTAAAAGTTGGGTTTGTTTTGTGTAAAATATGAACGGGATAGTTATCAAACTTAACCAAGTTAAGGACTTGTTAGGGAAGGGTAATGGGGTGTTTAGAGCATATTAATGAGGGTCATATATGGGAGAAGGCTAGATGTCCATCATAGGTTGATGAGCCGTCTTAGTGATTGGTTCATGTTTTGATTATGTGTTTTTGGTTTGTTAGCTTTTTGCTAGTGCGCGGACTTTTGGAGAAGCTCAATCAGGTGAGTTTCACAGTCCCATGTTTACTAATGATTTTGACTTCCAGATGGGATGGAAGAGACACTGTTTTGTTTTATAAGTTATGCTGTGAATGTTTTGTGTTTGGTGATGGACTTGTATGTGCATACTTATGTGATTAACTGCTAGTTGATTCTTGATTGTTTTATGTTTTGACTTGGTACCAAGGGGATATTGGCAAGGCGGGGCCTTGGGATTGGTTCATAGGTGTTTAGACGCCTATGGGAGTATGGTGTTGGTAAGGCTGGGAGCCTTGGATTTGGATTTGGATTTGGATTTGGTTTGGTTTGTTTAATCTTGAATAATAGTTGTTAATTCATGTTTGTATCACATTGTCCATATGTTTTAACTTTTGGTTGTTACTCATAGCTTATGGTTTGTTTTGGCGTTGGAGTCTAAACCTATGACTCTCACCAACTTTATGTTGACGTGTTTTAGTGTCTCTTTCAGGTGATACTATGGTTAAGCATGATTACATAAGTGGCTAGGATTTGGAGAGCGTAGGAAATGCATTTAGAAGGAGATCCCCGTTCCTTCTTAGTTTCTGTTGTTTGTTTAATAAGTGATACTGTTGACACCTATATGTTTGTTTTGTTTATGTTAATTGTTTGTCTCGGGTAAGTGGTAGGACTGTTACCTACTTACCTAGACTCCTGCATTATTGAGATATTGTCATGACATTTGTGTCACCAATTTATGACATTTCTTATTTCATTTAGTTATTTCTATAGACACGCCATGTTGTGATGATATCCATACGTCGCACTCCATATTCCGTCATGGTGGGGTGTAACAGAATGGTATCAGAGACAATGGTTATAGAGAATTAGGTTGCCTAGTTTAGTAACCTAGTCTATAGCTTAAGGGACCCTGCATATAGGCGTAATAGGAGTATGTGTGCATTTTATATTAATTGATGTGGTTGGATGTTATTTATTGCGATGTTTTGACTAGTATGAAATGAACCATAGTATGTTCATACTTAGCCACATGTTATTTTCTTTTCGGGGTGTGACTAGTGCTGGTTGAACCATAATCATCCACGCTAGTCATTGTCGTATTTTGCTTAAATTGTACGTTATAGTACATAATTTGGTACAAGGTAGTTTCTATCTTTTGTTGAGTTATTTTATATACCTGAGGTATGTTATTTTTCTTTTGATGTTTAAGTCATGTTCCCTAAGAATCGTGTGGTGATTCGAGTTACTAGGAGTACATGGGTAGGAAGGATTTTAAGCTGTTTCCACTCTTATAGGCGACATGACTTATAACTGATTATGTTTTCGTTTTGGATTTAGTCTATGCTGTTTTAGCTAGACTATGGATTTATGTATTTCAAGAGTTTGACTATGTTATTTTATTAGTTGGAGTTTTTGACCTTATTGTTTATGTGGTTATGTGCTTAGGTGAGTTGATAGATTTATGTGTTATGTGTTGTATTGATTCTTATAAGTGTCATCATAGGAGGGAGTGTATTGGGGAAAGGGTAATTGTATAAGTATGGTGGCCAACATAGTTATACAAGTACCACAACTTCAATGGGTTCCTAAGTATTATTGCATGAAAGAGGGTTAGTACATGCTTGTATATGATGAGATGTGGATTTTGGGTATATTTATAATATATGGGTTTTGTGCCTTGTTGTGGCATGGTGAGATGGTGAGAAGGTGATTACTCGTATGGAAAAACAAGTGTATGAAGCGATCGATTGACTTGATATGTATGATAAAGAGTATGTTTTGGGAGATTTAATAGGTATATATATGCGGATGTATATATACTACTATGTGTTAAGTTATGATATATGGTCGTTCAGTAGTTATTATGACTTGAACGTACCTTGTGTTTGCTCGTGTTTTATGGTGCTGGAGTTTGATGGAGTTCCAACGACGTTTTGAGTCTTTTGATGTGTGTCTACATACGGGTATGTATTTAATTATTGAGAACCACTAAATTTTCTTACAAATAAGTGTGGCTGATTATAGGAAAATGGTTTTGAAAATAATTTGTAGGTGTATGGTATGATATCGTAACTTGCATTTTTTTAGTTGTAGTAGTAAGTTATAAAAAAAGTTGTCTTGGAAATAATTGGATTAGTCATCTATGTAACATGTGATAATATATTTTAAAGGGGTAAAGAAATTTTACAATAATTTTCTTAAGTGGAGTTAAAATTTTAGAAGTATTTAACTAGACGGAAAGAGTAAAAAGGGAGATTTTATTATAGTAATGATAATAATAACACCACACCTTGTAAACGAGTAGTAGTTTAGTTATAACCAACCTAAATGGATTTTATAAAATAATAATAAGATAGAATAAAAAAACAGTGTATTTTATAAACATGTATTGGTTTCATAATAACGAGCGAAATAAGTTTAATATGGGTAAACAAGATAATGGTTAGAATAAGATTGTAGTATACTAACTAGTTGATATCTTGATAAAATGATGAAGATAAAGGATGAGTTATTGGTTAAAAATGAGTATGATTGATTTTCGTAGTGTTGGAGTTTGGTTCTTATGAGAAGTAACTAATTGGGATGGAAGTTTTAAATTTTCTAATGTATCGAAATTTGGTAATACTAATCGTGACGAGTCTAATTTTTCGTTGTTGGCACACTCCATTGATCTTTCGGATTACATTGTTTTGTTTTCAGTTGTTTTGGCTAGGGTTCGTTTTACCCTATATTTTATTGGGACACGATTGTATGGAATTCTTTTGTTACACGTCATGGTTGATTTATTTATGCGGTTGTGGGAACATTAGGATGAGAGGATAGAGTTGGGTAGTATTACTTATGGTTAGATACTATAATGGAGAGATGTGTTTTGGTTTAAAGGTTGTGTTGAAGCAGTGATTAAGATTTGTGGAGTCTTAGAACTTAGATTGGTTACAAGAATAAGGGAGTAAGTAAAGTTAGTTGACTGGTCGTGAGAACGAGACGTCATGCTATGAGAAGTTGGTTGAAGTACCATTAGGAGATTGATGAAAGTACCAGCAGATGTGAGGGTAGAGTAGAAATTTTCTACTAAAGATTGGGCAAATAACACGCAAGGGATTGGTATAGTTATGGAGGCAAGGTAGTAGTAGACACGTGAAGGGAAAACAGGAATGTAAAAGAATGATTGGTAGGAGGCTAATTAACGGTGAAGTACAACAAGTAAGGAAGAGTGAGCCATTGAGGGGTTGAAGTACTTTTAGAAATATTGTGGTAGATGAGTTGAAGTTAGAAGCTACTGGTAGTGTGAAGTTCCTAGGTAACATCATGGAGACGAGAAGGAGTGCGTAAAGAGCTACATCACGAAGCAAGGAGCTGAAAGGACTACGTGTCGGCTGCAAGAAGGATGCAAGAGATTTCTAAGGAGTCACAAAAGTTGCGAGGACTGGAAAGGTGACAAGCACTATGATGGGAAATTTACGTATGGTTCGTGACGAAGAAGGGCAGATCGAGTATCGGAGTAGAGCTACAAAGAGCTAAACCAGTGGATCGTGATGAAGTGAATACATGACATGGGGGATTAAGAACTCGTGGAAATAACAAGAGGAGTCGAGTGACTACGCGGATAGAATTTTTGTGGCAACCAATATCGAGGGATGAGTAGTGAAGCTGAGCTGAATAAGTTCGTGGAGAAGTGATTAGAGAGTCGGTTTTGTGAGTGTGTTATGAAAGATCTTTGGAAGAGACAGCTATGCATTATCCAATACACTAGTGATTTCCATAGATTTGAGGAATGAAGTATGAAATTTCTGTTGGACGGGATAGTGTAGGAATAGGGAGAACCATGGAAGAAGAGAACCAAGTATTCCTAGAAGATGATGATTGAAAGTACCTCATGTTGGGAGCAAGATCAAAGTAGAAGTATGAGATTTGAATAAGAATTCAAAATATGGCTTAGTAGACAAATGGAAACTAATGTTGGTATAAGATGAGAGTGTGATCCGCATGGAATCACATGAAACTCTAGTCTGTCCCTATTAGGAGGGAGTAAGAGAACTAGTTGTGAGAAAAACAAGTGAAGCTACTTCGAAAATTTTGGCGTATAGATGACTAGATAGACTTAGTTAGTGGAGCTGGATTGTTATATCTGCCTAGAATGCTAGAGGCATTTGGGGTACGAGACGTAGAGAATGATCTATACAGATCATGAACATCTCCAACACATATTTAATCATCTTGATTGAACATTTGGAAAAGGTGATGGGTGGAGTTAAGTGATGAAAGAAAATTTCAAGGCCAAGTAACATTTGGGAAAGGCAAGCATAGTTGATGAGACATGGAATAAGAAGAATGAAGTGAAGCTAAGACGAACTTGAACTATATGGATGACGTATTAGGGTGGTTTGGATGAAGAATGTAGGTTGCACGAGTTGAGTTGTCTAAAGCAGAAATCGCGTCAACATGTATGTTGCGTGGCTTGGACAATCATATGGAGAAAAGGGACGTAGACTATACTTCCTACCTAGATAGGAGTAGTTTAGAAAGGGCGATGTAAGGACGAAATTGGTGAAAGGGATACATAATGGGGTGGAGGAATAAGTACGACGAGAGTTGGGTGATGGTCGATAGACTGACTAATTCATCTCATATTTCAAGAGGAATGAGAAGTCACGTAGTTGAGAAGTTGGAAGGATTGCGTACGGATGTGATGGAGTAGAGGGTTTTGCATAAAAGTTAGCCTAATATGTATGGAATGCCTTATGAAGGATTATGGCAAGGGAAGAAACGATGGGAAGCATCACATCGTGATGTATGGAATTAGTTGAGGAAGAAAGAAGGAAGTGTGTATAGAAGCGAAGCATGAATGAAATAGGTCGAGATAGGAACCAGAGGTAAAACTTTGGTAGAGCTTAATGAGTAGAATAAAGCACAACGCAGGCTAATACTGTCGTAGTGTGGAAAAGGAAATGGCACTTACCTATACTGATTATTTGGGAGGCTTAGTATCGATAATCGAATGGATGAGGAGTTATAGGTGTGATGTGCCATAGGGACGAAGGGCTTGGTCTAACTGAGACAAGATGAGGAGCAATGTGACCTTGAAGGTAAGACATTGTGTAGGTATAAAGGAAGTGTTGAGTATAAAAAAAGATCATCATGAAGAAAAGTGAGATATTTATGCAACCTTAGAAGTTACACTGAGGGGATGAGTGATTGATTTAGAGGGAGTTAGGAAACTCTATAGCGATGGCTAAGTTTTCATATAATGATAGTTATCATACTAGAAGTCGATAAATGCCATTTGAGGCACTATATGAAAGGATAGGGTGAGTTGTCCCCATTGTGGACTAGAATTGGTAAAAGAGGTTACTAATGTGGTAATGGTGTTTGTGGAAAGAATGAGAGCAACAAGGAATGCTATGTTGAAAAGGAGGAAACCACTAGTGTTTAGTGACAAAGTTATGTAGGAAGTTTCACCCATAGTAACGGGTGGTATGTTTTGGTAAAATGGAAGAGTTGATGTAGAGTTTTGTAGGTCCATTTATGATCTTTGGAAAGATCGGACCAGTAGCTTATGAGCATAGAATTACCTGGGGGGGGGGGGGAAATGAGTGGTATACATGATATATTTCATGTATTGAGATTGGTAATTGTTGTTTGAGAATGCATATTTGCATGTACGGTTATTCGGGACTTGTGTTAATAAGAGTCTTTGTTTTATCAAAGAGTCATTTGTGAGATTTATTGACTGTGAGGTCAAGAGTTTGGCAATGAATTTAAATATTGTTGGTTAGTATATGTGGTAATTTGAGACTTGAACTAAAGTTCACATGGAAATGAGAGGAGTTCGTTTAGAACAAGTATCCTCATGTGATTTGTTGTTTGTGTGTTTGATCTAGGGATGGCAACGGGTCGGGTTTGGGTCGGGTTTTAGTGAACCCGCACCCGTACCCGTTTATAATATCCGTACCCGTATCCGCTCCATCACCCGACGGGTACCCAATTAGTATTATCCATCGGGTTTTCGGGTTTTACCCGTGGGTATCGGGTATCCATAATTAAATTTTCATCGGACATTATTGTGCGTATAATGTTACTAAAAAACACTCGAAAACAAGCAAATTACCCTAATATATTTTTAAATGTTTAGAAGATAAAAAACAACTTTTTAATATTATTCACGCGATTTAATATATCGAATAAATCATGGTTTATATTTTAAAATTACAAGATCCAAATATACTTGATCACAAACATGTTAATGCACAAAATGTAACTAATATGATCATTCAATTCGTTCAAATCTTCGTCTACTATTTCACACAAATGTAGAACTTATATAAAATAGCAACAAAAGCGGGTACGGATTCGGGTAAACGGGTACGGATACGGGTAAACGGGGCGGGTATTAGTAGAACCCGTACCCTAACACGTACCCGCGAAAAAAAGAATATTCAAACCCGAACCCGTATCCAAACCCGCCAACCCGACTCCGAACCCGACCCAACCGGTTCGGGTTTCGGATTTCCCTATCGGTTTCGGGCGCTTTTGCCATCCCTAGTTTGATCCTAAGGAGTAAATCTCGGGACGAGATTTCTATTAGGAGGGAGTGATGTGACAACCCTGGTTTTGAGGTTCGTCACTTAGTTTTATTTTGTGCTAGTTACGTGTTTATGTGCTAATTGGTGTGTATAGATTGTGGTTTGGATATCGTTTCCGGTACGGGGTACCTTGTGAGTGAAACGATGTGTGATGATTTCATGTTCATGAGTTCACATGGTAGTGACTATGAAATGAGATGGTGTTATTTAGTGGTTTTACGTATACGTATATGTATTATAGAAAATCGTATTTTTACGATTTACGGTTTAGCTTTTTGAGGTCTCGGAAGAGGTATTTAGTCACGGGAGTATTTTTCGGGATGGTTTTAAGTCATTTAGGACTTAGTTATAAAGTTTATTTCAAAATTTGAGATTTTTTATAAAAGTGTATATTTTACGTCTTTTAAGGTAAAACGCGTAAATTTGACTAGTTTTACGGTTTTGAGGTTTTGGAAGCTTTAGGGGCTGAAATAAATTAAGGAAAATTAAGGTAATATTAATAAGGTATTAATTAATAATAAAATTAAAAAAAAATTAGGGGGGGGTGTTGGGACGGTTTTGGACGCAAGAAAAAGAGAAGAAGAAGGAAAAAAATAAAACAAGGAAACAAGGCTTTTATAATTGGGTAAGGATTCTTTTGTTTAACCATATAATGTTTTTAATTGGACCAAAACACATCATAATCCCTGGAGCAAAGAGAAAATTTGTGGGTTTTATAAAAAATTAGGGTTCTTCATAAAATTTGGGGGTTTTCATAAATCAAAGGTAAATCTTCAATAATCCCTTTTTAATTTAATTGTTTTTAATATTTATATAATCCCCTTATGATGGATTTAGGTTAGGGTTTAAATAAAAATATGTATTTTAATGATATCATAATGATTAGATGGTTTAGGGCTTGTAATTAGTGGGGTTACGGGTAATTAATTAGGTTAATTTAATTAAACCCGTTTTTAAAAACTGGGCAGAATTTATGGTCAATTGTTTTGATCATATAGGGAGTTCTAAAAACTCTTATTTTGCGTTCAAGTATCCCTGAAAAGGTAATTGAAGTGGCTTTACAATGCAAGAAACGAGAACTAAATTGGAGGTAGGGAAGTGGGTCAAAAACATGTTACAACAATCGAAGGTCAAAACAGTTTTGAAGTCAGCCTGTTTCCTTTTTAAGTTTTGGGTTGTTTGGGGTACTTAGGGTTGCATTGGGACCTTCAAACGAACATGGGAGATGATTTATATATTATAGGAAGTATCTGCATTGGGTCTAAGGTTGTGGTTTAGGGTAAGACCCCCTAATCATAACAAACGTTTTGTATGTTTAAAATTAGTAAAATCTCGATAGACAGAAGTATATATATATATCGGAGCCTTAACAGTAGATTTAAGGTTGGGGAAAATGGGAGGTGTTAGCTAACATATTTAAGGGGATAAGTATTCCCTTTACAGAGATCATGGGTATGTTTAGGTGGGCGTTTTACTTATAGTTTGGAGACCTAAAAGTTGGGACTGTTTTGTGTAAAATATGAACGGGATAGTTATCAAACTTAACCAAGTTAAGGACTTGTTAGGGAAGGGTAATGGGGTGTTTAGAGCATATTAATGAGGGTCATATATGGGAGAAGGCTAGATGTCCATCATAGGTTCATGAGCCGTCTTAGTGATTGATTCATGTTTTGATTATGTGTTTTTGGTTTGTTAGTTTTTTGCTAGTGCGCGGACTTTTGGAGAAGCTCAATCAGGTGAGTTTCATAATCCCATGTTTACTAATGATTTTGACTTCCATATGGGATGGAAGAGACACTGTTTTGTTTTATAAGTTATGTTGTGAATGTTTTGTGTTTGGTGATGGACTTGTATGCGCATACTTATGTGATTAACTGCTAGTTGATTCTTGATTGTTTTATGTTTTGACTTGGTACCAAGGGGATATTGGCAAGGCGGGGCCTTGGGATTGGTTCATAGGTGTTTGGACGCCTATGGGAGTATGGCGTTGGTAAGGTTGGGAGCCTTGGATTTGGATTTGGATTTGGATTTGGATTTGGATTTGGATTTGGTTTGGTTTGTTTAATCTTGAATAATAGTTGTTAATGCATGTTTGTATCACATTGTTCATATGTTTTAACTTTTGGTTGTTACTCACAGCTTATGGTTTGTTTTGGCGTTGGAGTCTAAACCTATGACTCTCACCAAGTTTATGTTGACATGTTTTAGTGTCTCTTTCAGGTGATACTATGGTTAAGCATGAGTACATAAGTGGCTAGGATTTGGAGAGCGTAGGAAATGCATTTAGAAGGAGATCCCCATTCCTTCTTAGTTTTTGTTGTTTGTTTAATAAGTGATACTGTTGGCACCTATATGTTTGTTTTGTTTATGTTAATTGTTTGTCTCGGGTAAGTGGTAGGACTGTTACCTACTTACCTAGACTCCTGCATTGTTGAGATATTGTCATGACATTTGTGTCACCAATTTATGACATTTCTTATTTCAGTTAGTTATCTCTATAGACACGCCATGTTGTGATGATATCCATACGTCGCACTCCATATTCCGCCATGGTGGGGTGTGACAGACTCTTTTAGTGTGAAACAGATATGTTGAAGGGTCGCCATTCGCTGCCACTAGGATAGCTGGGTGTGATTATCCAGCTCCCTCATAAGGATTACTCCTTGGGACTCTTTTGATTTGTGAAAACTATGTGGTGAATGGTCGCCGTTCGCTGCCCCTAGGATAGCTGGGTGTGATTATCCAGCTCCCCTAAAGGATTGCTCCTCGGGACTCTTTTGATTGTGAATTAATGGAAGTTAAAGGTCGCCTTTTATCTTTGCCCATAGGAAGACTGAGGGTGATTATTCAGTCCCTCCAAAAGAATAAATTCTTTGGTACTCTTTTAGTTGTGACATATTTGAAGGTAAGGGTCGCCTTTTATCGCTTCCCCTAGGAGGACTGAGGGTGAATATTCAGTCCCCCAAAAGAATAAATTCTTTGGGACTCTTTTTCATATGAGGGGACCCAGAGACCACGTAAGGTGCAGAGACTCTGGGTCGGGACCTATAGCATGCTCGAGTTGTTATGGAGAAGAGCACAGTCCAGAGGGTGAAGGATCATTGGGGTGCGTTATGAGCACAAGTGAATCATACCCTAGTGTTAAGACAGAGTGTACAGATAATCCTAAGATATCTAGGTGCTGACACAGACACTCTATGGGTTGAGGCAAACCCTAAGACTTCATCACTCTCTCCTACAGAGTTTTGAGAGTGATTGTATGTGATCCTCCAAGGAAAAAAATGGCGAACTAATACCTGAGAGATATCAGCGTGGAGAGGGTTCTTAGTCGTCTCTGCTGACAAGGAGACGCTAGAATCTGGTTGTTTTTCAGCGGTAGGCTCTTTAACCACATCCTCCAGAGAAGGGGATGGGTTCTTCTTGGTATTCTTCCTCTTGGAAGGATTAACAAAAGGGGTTTCAGAGGAAAGGGGGATGTCTTTCCTCTTCTTCTTCTTTTCCTTGAGCGCCTTGGGCTGAGAAGTAGACTGCACATAGGTCTTGGACAAAGACTTGTTAGTTTGTCTTTCAGCATTCAACTCATTATGAGGGATCAAGAGATCTCCATCATCAGCGAGTAACCCAGCAACTTTCATCATATGCCTGCTGAGAGGCACTTCATCCTCCAAGGGAGTCTTCAGAGAGGCTAGAGTGATGCGATAGGGAGAGAAGGAGTGAAGTTCATCATTTGTGTAGGTTTCACCAAGCATATCCTCTATGAGGAGAGAGCGATATCTTGTGTAGCAGATAGTAGCCAGTCGATGCTTCTTCCTTTTGTTTTCCAGCTTTGCAATGAGGTCAGTGTGAAGTATGTGGGCGATCCCTGTATCTTGCCCCCAAATCAAGCTGTAAGCAATTGCTTGCTGAGCATCATTAAGCTGATCATGCGACCCCTGGTTTCCTCCCAGACATTTCACTATGTACAGCATCAGAGTCCTCCAAGTGGGAGAGAAGTAATTCACTTTGATCAGTGATTTGTTTTGGAATCCTTGGGTGGTAAAGGGTTTTTCATCATCATCATGAGGACGAAGGGTAGCCAGAGCCTTCTTCATAATGGCGCTGGCAGGTACAACGGACATGCCATCATTGAAAGGAAGTCCAATGACTTTGGCAAAAGTGTGGAAATCAAAGGTGAGAGGTTGTGGATGTGTAGAAAGGTTGAAGGTGATGTGTGATGAGGTTTGATCAACTTCAGCGCTATACCAGAACTCCCTCAAGTATTGGTGGTAGCATATAGAGGGTTCCCTAGTTATGGCTTCGTAAATGGTGGATTTCTTGAGGAAGGATAACAAAGGATGGTAGAGAGGAATGTTATGTTCCAAGAGAGCTACACAGTTGTTCAGGGCGATGTTTCCATCGTTTATCCCAAAATCTACATTCGAGGCGGCCAAAACGGTGAACGAGGTGTTTGTTGATGAAGACGCCATTGTTGATGGAAGGAAGAAATGGAGGATTTGAAGAAGATGAATAGTATGTGTGTGTGAAAATAATGAGTAATGTGATGTTTGAAAAATTAGTCATGGGTTTTGATAAAAGGTTTTGTCGTTTTTCAATTAAAGCATTAAATGCAAATGTTTACCTTTTAGGAAAAGTGGGACCCCTTGACTCTTCATGTGATTTTTCTGTCCCCTTGGAAAGTAGGAAAGTTGTTGACAATGAAGGACAATCATTTGAATTAAATATGGAAATATATTAACTCCCATTGGAATGTAACTACCTCGTTACATTCAATTCCCTTAAATGCCCAAAGACAAAGATCATTTATCAGATTTTGTTTACCAATATTGAGCATACCCAGCTCAGCAACCAGCCTAGTAAAACTTGGCTCAGCCAGAGGCTTGGTGAAAATATCAGCGAGCTGGTATTCAGTGGGTATAAATGAAGCTCAATATCACCTTTTAAAATAAGGTCTCTGATAAAGTGATACCTGATGTCAATATGCTTAGTTCTGGAATGAAGTACCGGATTATTGGAGATGGCTATAGCACTTGTGTTGTCATAGAATATGGGAACCTTTTTATAAATGATCCCATAATCAGCCAGCTGACTTTTCATCCAGAGAACTTGAGCACAACAACCAGCGGTAGCAACATATTCAGCTTCAGTTGATGACATGGCCACTGAGTTTTGTTTCTTAGCACTCCAGCATACCAACTTTCCTCTAAGGATTTGACAACTCCCAGATGTGCTCTTTCTATCAAGACAGCACCCAGCGCAGTCAGAGTCAGAGTAGGATTTGAGGTCGAAGCCTGATCCATTTGGATACCAGAGACCTAGTGTGGGAGATCCTTTTAAGTACCTGAAAACTCTTTTGACAGCTACAAGGTGGGATTCCCTGGGATTAGCTTGGTACCTAGCACAGAGACATGTGGCAAATTATATGTTTGGTCTGCTTAAAGTGAGGTACATTAGTGACCCAATCATGCCTCTGTATAAGGTCTCATTAACAGAGACCCCTGAGTCATCAGCTCCCAAGTTGTTGGAAGGAAGCATGGGGCATTTCACTGATGCATAATCAGACAGATCATACTTCTTGAGCAAATCCTTAACATATTTTTCTTGACAAATAGAAATTCCTTTTGAACTTTGTTTGATTTGAAAACCCAAGAAAAAAGTTATATCCCCCATCATGCTCATTTCATACTTTTTGGTCATAAATTTGGCAAACTGTTTGCTCAAGGTAATATTGGTTGAACCAAAAATTATATAATCCACATAAATCTGTACTAAAATGACATCACCCCTGGACCTATAAGTGAATAGGGTTTGATCAATATTACCTCTGACAGAATTATTTTCAGGTAAGAATTTTGATAGGGTTTCATACCAGGCTCTAGGCGCTTGTTTCAACCCATAGAGTGCTTTGTGAAGTCTGCAGACGTGATCAGGATACTCACTGCTTTCAAACCCAGGGGGTTGATAGACATAAACTTCCTCTGCAAGCTTACCATTTAGAAAAGCACTCTTCACATCCATCTGGTATACACTGAACCCCATATAAGCTGCAAAGGCTAGGAAGATTCTGATAGCTTCCAATCTGGCTACTGGTGTAAACGTTTCATCATAGTCAATACCCTCAGATAGATTGTATCCTAGCACCACAAGCCTAGCCTTGTTTTTAACAATCATGCCAGCTTCATCCCTCTTGTTTCTATAGACCCACTCAGTTCCAACCACTTGCTTTCCAGCTGGAGCTTTTACTAGAGTCCACACCTTGTTCCTCTTGATCTGATTCAACTCATCTTGCATGGCAACAACCCACCCTTCATCCAGAAGCGCAGCAGCCACATTCTTAGGTTCATCTTCAGATAGAAAATTAGCGAAAAGGCATTCATTCGCTGAGGCGGTTTCCAAAGATCTCAACTTACCTATGGTGGTGACTCCCTCAGAGGGTTCACCAAGAATATTCACCAGAAGAATATCTTGGTTCCTACTCCATTTGGATTGAGGAGCAGGAGTCTCTGTAGGTTCAGGAGTCACTATAGGTTCAATGAATGCTGGGTGATATTCACATGTTATTTCTTCATCCATAATATCTCCATCTAGGTGAGAGATTGGTTCGATAAGATCAGCATTCACTACTGTGGGTGAAGTGATAGGTTCAGCAGTTTCAACTTTTGGAGTGATGTCAAAGATTGAGTGAGGATCAAATGCATGAACATATGGAAAGTCCTTGTGACATGCCTGAGATGATTCCTTGGGATTTGAGAAATCATCCTTTGGATATGATTTGACTTCATTGAAATCAATGTCACATTCTTCTGTGTTGGTGTGAGTAATGACAGCATCTGCTTCATTGAAGGTAACATTAATGGATTCTTCAAGTTCTTGCCTGCGAATGTTGAATACTCTATAGGCTCTGGAGGTGGGAAAGTAACCAACAAAGAATCCATCATCTGACTTTTCATCAAATTTTCCCAGATGATCTCTGTAGTTGTGAATGAAAACAGGGCAACCAAAGACATGGAAGTAGCTTACATCAGGGTCTCTCTTCCTATACACTTCATAAAAGGTCTTTCTGTGTCTCTTCACAATAATAGATCTATTTTGTGTGTAACAAGCTGTGTTCACAGCTTCACCCCAAAATTGTTTTGGAAGTCTTGATTTGTTGAGCATGGTTCTAGCAGCCTCTATAAGAGTTCTGTTTCTTCTTTCAGCGACACCATTTTGTTCAGGGGTGCTTGGGTTAGAAAAGTTCTGTGATATTCCCTTTTCATCACAAAAGGCTTCCATGGCATGGTTCTTGAATTCAGTGCCATTATCACTTCTGATAGCCTTAACTTTGCAGTCATTGAAGTTCTCTATTTCTCTGATGAAAGACATTATTCTTTCAGCTGCATCACTCTTTCTTTTGAGAAAGAATACCCATGTGAATCTGGAGAATTCATCTACAATGACTAGTGTATACTTGTTGTGATTAAGGGATTGTGGTTTTACTGGTCCAAATAAGTCCATGAGCAGAAGATGGAGGCACTTATTTATAGATAATGATTGCTTTGTCTTAAATGAGGCTCTGTGATGCTTCCCTTTCTCGCAGGCTGAGCAGGGTCTGTCTTTGGTGAAGGTCAGAGAGGGAAGCCCAACCACTAAATCATTCTTGGCTAGTTTGTTGATGTTTTTGAAGTTAAGGTGGGAGAGTCTCTTATGCCATAGCCAATTTTCACTATCAGATGCTTTGGCAAAGAGACAGGTGTTCTTCCTTTCTGGACATGATGTCATGTCAATGACATACACATCCCTTCTTCTGGGTGCAATTAGAACAACATCATCATTCTGATTGAAGATTGTTCCTTGGGTCTTAGTGAACAGAACTTTGAAACCAGCATCACAGAGTTAACTGATGCTGATTAAGTTGTGATTCAGTCCATTGACATAAGCGACCCTTGTGAAGGTTATACCGTTGCAATCCACTGAGCCATATCCCTCAGTAGCCCCTGAGGAGTCATCTCCAAAGACTACTTTTGGACCAGACTCCTTCTTATATCTCTACAGATATTGTTTAACCCCTGTCATGTGTCTGGAGCACCCACTATCCAGATACCAAACAGATTTCTTCAAGTAAGCCTGCATAGATATAACAGATCCAGATTAGTTTCGATGATGAACCCACCTTCCAGTGGGTCCATTATGTCGCTGACCAGCGACATTTGGTCTTCTCTGGTTCCTTTCTCCCCTCTTTGGTTACAGTCTCTGGGTTCATGACGCATACTTCCACAGATGTCACATCCTAGATAATGCTCACACTCATCAGAGTGATGGTCAAAGAAGCCACAGTACTTGCATAGGGGATTTGGTCTGTAACCCTGAGAATTGTCTCTGGGTTTGAGCTCAGCTCTCTTAAAGGGCTTGTGAGGAGTTTTAGACCTTTATTAAGTTCTAGTTCTTTGAACAGCAATAGTCTCCTCATGCTCCCTAGAGGTGTGTTCAATAGACTCACATGTGATACATTTTGGTTTCTTTGAGCAGTACTCAGAAGAATGATTTTTGAAACCGCAATGTTTGCAAGGCCTGAATAAAGCTCTCCCCTTAGAGCTACTTGATCCTTCACCAAGAGAGTTAACAGATGGACTGTTAACTCTAGGGTTGATTTGTTCTTTCAACCCCTTTACTTCTTCCATCAAGGTGAGGAGAAGTTGCTTGGTGGGTGAAATCTCTTCAGGGGGAGGAGTGGGTTTGGTGGAGTCCTTGGCCACAAAAACCTTTTTGTGCGCTTTATCAGCGACTTTGAGAATTGAATTCCCTGGGGTTTTGGTTGGAGGTTTTGGTCCAAGCAAGGAATCAGATGGGTTAGCACCAACGAGTCTTGGTAAAGCTGGTACCTCTGATTTCTTGTCAGAGTTTATCTCATCCACAGAGGTGGAAGATGGAGAAGAAACATCTGTAGGGACAAATTTAACACTGGGTACAGGTATATGATTTTTGAATCTACCCTTTCCCCCAATAACCTGAACCACATCACATGGTATGGCTTCAACAACTATTTCCTCCACTGTGGATTGAGCCAAATTCCATTTTTCAATGGTTCTTCTAAGTTTAGTGTTTTCATCAGCTAAAGACTCATTTTCAATGGACAATTTGCTTACTTCATTTTGAATTTGATTTGCAAGATTCACAAAAGGTTTGAGATTTGTTAATTCAGATTGACAAAGATTTAACTATGTTTTAAGACTATGAAACTTGTTTAACAGGTTATTTCTTTGCTCTTCCATAAAGTGGAGGTCAACTAAGGTATAGTCACTAACATGGTCTCTATCAGGACCTTCAGGCATAGAAAGCAATCTTTGTACCTTTTTCATGGTGATGTCCACCCATTGACCAGATCTTGCTTCACTCTTTCCCACAGCAGGTTCTTCATCAGCGACTGCCATAAAAGCTCTGACAGTATTGGTTCCTTCATCCTTAGATGTAAGAGGTTCATCATCCCAATCAAATGAAGCAGCAATAAGAACTTTTTTCAGTCTTCTTAACATCCTTTTTCTTAGCTACATCTTCAGCTTTTTGGTTGAGTTTCATCAGCTTAGCTTTCAAGGCTTTGTACTTAGCTTTGTAGTCCTTCTTTCCCTCTGAGTCAGAGTGGGAAGTTTGCTTGAAAGGTGAGGTGGAAAACTTCTTCTTGATGTTGTGGTTGTTGCTGGATGATGGGAAGCTTGGAGAGGAGGTTTTGTTTGACCAGCAATCTTTCCGAAAGTGACCAATCTTTCCACAAGTGTAGCATGACACCTTGGATTTATCAACCTTAGCAGCTCCAACTCTACATGATCTCTTGTAGTACCTCTTTTGGTCAGCTAGAAGAGCTCTGTCATGGAACTCAGCATGTAATTCATCAAGAAATTCTTGACTCCTTCTGGTATCCTCTTCTATGTTAGAGTCATTGTCCTGAAAAGAATGGTTAGCAACAGGAGCTTTTGAACCAGTGATATTGGTGGTAAACCTATCAGTCTCTGATTTGTAAATGGAGTTAATTAGCCCTTCTTCATAGTTATATCTACCAAACAGTTGGGCTAAAGTATCATTTTTGATAGCATTATTTGCTCTTAAGGTCTGGTTTAGGCTAATCCATTTTCTAGGTAAACTATTGACAAATGTAGCATTAACCTCAGCCTTAGGTAGAACAACTCCATTGTTTCCCAAATCATTCAGCAAAATCTTAAGCCTAGTATAAGTTTGAGCAACAGATTTTGTTTCTAAAGATTTAAAAGCATTAAACTTAAGTTTGAGGGCTTGGATTTTGGTTTCTTTGTTTCCTCTGGACCTTCATACCCTAGAACTAACTCGGTCCACATCTCCTTAGCAGAGTTGCATTTGATGATGGACTTCATAATGTTCTTGGGTAGGCAAGAGACTATGATACTTTTGAGTCTCTTGTCCTGGTTAGCCAGACGTCTATCCGCTGGAGACCATTGCTTAACAGACTTCTTGATTGGTCTCTCAGGGGTAGAGGAAACGGCCAGTGGTATATAGGGACCATTTTCTAAGATTTCTATCAAGAAAGGTTCTAAGCCATCTAAATATATAAGAAACTCACTTTTCCAACTTGAAAAATCTTCTTCATCAAACGCTCGAACATTGGACACTTATTTCCAGTGCTTACAATCGGTGTAGGCATGGTAGTAGATGTGGTGGCCGGTGCGTTGGTCGAAGTGGTACCTTGACTGGTTTGACCAAAAAGTGGTGGTATAGGAGGTATAGTATCAGTCATATTAGGATCTTGATTTTAAAAACAAGAACGTTTATATAATGTTTTATAAATCAAACCGCTCTGATACCAATTGAAAGTCCCTTAATATAACAATTGTCGAAACTATAACTCGTATAAACACTAAAACACAACGAAATACTTTTCAAACACGTAATGCTTTATTAACTATTATAAACAAAGTATTACAAAGTGCTATGAATACACCCGTTGAATGACAATAAGAATTGAACCCTAGAACAAGTAAACTTGATTCGAGACTCAAGTTTACAAGGGAACCTATGAGACGCTGGTAGACAGCTGAGGGCTCAGTGGTTCCAAAGAGAGAAAGAACTTAGATAATTTATCCAAGCACACGGGTTGCATTAACTCTTCTTTCTCACTCCTATTTATAGTGGTACGAGGTTGCTTCCTTTGTGGGAGTAGTTGATATGTGTCATCTTCTGAATGGAAGAGTACAACGTATTAAATGCATGTCCAAATCTAGACATACCTTTAAACAACTTTAGGTGAACGGTTTTGCCAACTGTTCACCTTTTGTCCCACTAGGTCGTACTAGGCTTTATCTTGAATCTCTTGTTTTGTCCTGCTCAAAACACTTAGTAGATTCTCCCGCCTAAACTATAAAGGATTGGACAAGCTTTGCTTGTATCAGACTTCTAGGGTTCTTAAGTGATCTCTGAGTATTGTCAACTCAAAGATCCTTGAACACCAACACATTCCTTCTACATCCCAGCTATCCATAATCGTTGGTAAGTATGACTTCAGATTGTCTTCGACTTCTCTTTCGTTGTCTTTGACTTGAATGTTCCTGGTGTGCCAGCTGAGGCTTTGCCTTCCGCTGGTCTGGTCTCTGTCGCTGGTCCTCTCAGCGATCAGTAACACTTAGTCTAATTTAAACAAATCTAGACTGGGCCATAGTTAAAACTTTCATTGGCCCAACATCTTTAACATTCTTTGGTTCAATCAAGGAGACAAAACAAAAGAAGTTACTTTGATTTTGGACTTGAGATCTTAGGGTCCTTTGATTTAATTCGCCTATGACGTTGTCGAGAGCATGATCCTTTGATTTCTTAATATTTACTCCCTTTTCAACACTAAGGTCTTCAACTCCTATGTTTCTAACATCTTTGGCATTAACTATGTCTATTTCATCCAAGTCATCATCTACCAAAGGTGGTGTCTTAGATGAAGTAGGGGTTTCATCAAATGTCACGTTAAGTGATTCTTCAATTACACCCGAGGTTCTATTGAGGACTATGTAGGCTTTGCTAGTTTGAGAATAACCTAAAAAGATACCTTCGTAAGACTTTGGGTCTAACTTAGTAAGGTAATCTTTGGTGTTGAGAATGAAGCACTTGCTTCCAAACACCCTAAAGTATTCCAATGAGGGCTTCTTACCTTTAAGTATCTCATAGGGGGTCATTCCTAGGAAAGATCGAATAAGAATTCGGTTGAGAATATAGGTCGATGTGTCCATAGCATTGCACCAAAAATTTTGAGGCAAAGATTGCTCATTTAACATCGTCCTACTCATCTCTTTGATGATCCTATTCTTCCTTTCAACTACCCATTTGATTTTGGAGTGCGAGGAGCCGAGAAGTTATGGTTAATACCATGAGCTTTACAAAAGGCACCGAATTGCACTTCATTATTAAATTCCCTACCATGATCCGTCCTAATAGAGACAATTGAACATCCAAGTTGATTTTGAATTCTTCGACTAAAGGTTTTTAAGTGATCGAAAGCTTCATTCTTAGACGCCAAAAATCTAGTCCAAGTGAATCTAGAATAGTCATACACTATAACTAGGGTATAAAGGTTACCTCCATAACCCGTATGGCGGAAGGTCAAAAGAGATCCATATGTAGGAGCTCTAAGCACCGAGAGGTCGAAACCAAATTCTTGGCTTTGTGACTTGAGTGAACTTGCTTCCCAACTTTGCAAGCATCACAAAAGTGACTATCAAACTTCATCTTGGGTAGATGTCTTACCAACTCCTTATAGACTAAAGATTGAATTAAACGCATATTAGCGTGACCTAATATCCTATGCCAAAGAGTAGAACTATCATCTAAAGTCGCTAGACATAAGTTGTCCTTTGACTTCCTATTGACCTTCATGACATAAAGCCCATGCTTTCTAACACCTTTTCCAATGATCTTTCCATCTTTTACAATTTCACTGTCATATTCAAAAAAGATGACCTTACACTTATTGTCACAAATTTGACCTATACTTAGAAGGTTAAAACCTAAGTTATCTACGTGCTCTACATTTTCAATGGTCATGGAGTTAAGAGAAACCGTACCTTTGCCAATGATATTACCATGTCGATTACTAGCGAATGTAACATTACCTCTATCATATGCTTTGTAGTGTGAGAACAAACTTCAATTACCCGTCATGTGTTTAGAATCAACCACTATACTTAATCCACTCGTCGGGATCTAAATCGATTCCCAAGCATATCTAGGTAACAACATACAAGATCAAACATTTGGTCCCCAATATCTCATGGGTCCAAAGTTGTTAGTTCCAAACATCCCTTGCATTTGGTTGGGATGCACGAATGGAGGAGACATTCCCCATGGGGAAAAGTATTGTTGTTGAAAATTGTTCCAATTCATATGGCCATTTTGTTGTCCATAGTTTCTCCTATGTGTCTTTGATCTTGATCTAGAATTATTTTTATTCTTTCTAGGTGTTGGAGTTTTATTTCTAGGTCGTGACTTAGCTTGATTGTCTCTTTTTGGTGTAGGTGTTCTACTTCTAGGTTTTGACTCATTTCGTACTCTTAGAGGAGTAGATGTTTGTCTAGATAAGTTTCTAGTTCCCATTAGAGGTTTACTTAAGGGCTTGTAGAATTTATCTAGAGTAGGATTTTCAAGAATAGGTACTTTGACCTTGTTAATAAGAATATGTTTTGGCCCTTTACCTAAAATGGACTTTTCAGAAAGTTTAGGATTTTCACAAAAACTATCTTTTGTCCGCGGTTCTTTAGCTCCACCCGCGGTTCCATAGTCATAAGGAACCGCACCATATATTGGCGAACCGCGTACAACGCTTGTTTTTCTAAAAAACTAACTTGTTTTGGTTCACTAGTTGATGCATCATTAGTGTTATATCCCAACCTAAGTCTTTCCTTAGAATGAATTTGTTTATTTAACATATCATCAAGAGCACTAGTACCTTTCATGAACTTTTCTAATTTAATGTAGGTACTCTTGAGATCTTCATTCTCTTGTCTAAGGTTTTCATATTTTAAACAACCTAAATCAACTTCTTTGTTCTTCTTAAGCTTAGCTAATTTCTCTCTTAGCTCACTAATCTCATTTTTAAGCTTGGTTCTAGTTGATTTTAGCACTTTGTTCTTTTTAATAAATTTAAGGCTAAGCTTATGTAAGTTATTGTATTGGCCTTCTAATTCACTATCATCTTGAGAAGAACTATTATTGCTATAATAATCGGTTTCAGAATGTACCTCTTTAGAAGTGTGTGCCATGAGGCATTTATCATCTTTGGGGTTGTCATCAACATCTTCACCGCTATTGCTCCATGAACCTCCAACGAACGCCGTGTGGTTCTTGTCGCGTGAAGGCTTAGGACAATCACCGATGAAATGATTCGGATCACCACATCTAAAGCATTTCCTATCACCTTTATCATCTTTGGAAAATCGGTTTTAGAGAAGGGGTTCTTGTCGGTGTTTGGTTGCCTCACGTGTTGACCTCGTCTCTTGAAGAACTTCTTGAAGTCTCTAACCGCCATGGCATATTCCTCATCATCACTATCTGAGGAGCTTTCATGGTTACTTTGCGCCTTCTTGGCCTTGAGTGCAAGAGACTTTCTTTCACTCTTGGTTTTCACCATTTCCGAGTCCTTCAAAATTATCATCTCATGAACTTTCAAGTTGCCAATGAGTTCATCGAGTGATAATTTGGCGAGATCCTTTGATTCTTCAATCGTCGTGACTTTAGCTCTCCATTATGGATGCAACGCCCTAAGAAACTTCCTAACATTGTTCTTGCTAGAAAAACCTTCATCAAGTGCTTTTAGACTAGTAATAATAGTGTTAAATCTATCAAAGTCACTACCAATAGTTTCATCTTCTAAGATGACAAGTTGTTCATATTGTTGAACAAAAAGATCGATTTTGCTTTCTTTGACTTGGCTATTACCTTGGTGGGTTACTAAAAGAGTGTTCCAAATATCTTTAACGGTTTCACACATAAAAATCTTTTCGTACTCTTTCTTTGGTAAAGCATTATAAATCACCATTTTAGCCTCGTTATTTTTAGCAAGTTTCCTTTTAGTATCATCATTAGCTTTGTCAAAAGTGACTATCTCTTTACTTTTAGAAACTTCATTATATTGATAAGGCAAAAAATCACCATGGGTAATAACATGCGAAAAATCTAAATCTTTTGATTTCACATAAGTCTCAAATCTATTTTTCCAATAAATAAAACTATCGGTTTTAAATAGAGGTGGTCTTTGCATAGATTGCCATTCTAGATACTTGTTGGAATTCATAGATCGATTCAAGTTTTAAAATACAATATATTTTAAAAAGGCTTGAGCAACCACGCTCTGATACCAATTGTAGAAACTAGAAGGGGGGTTGAATAGTTTCTTAAAATTTACTTGTTAAATGTGGTTTTTAAAAATCCTTTTAAAAAACTTAGGCTTGAGTATTTATGTGAAACCTTCTTATACATAATATGAACAAGGTATAGTACAACTAAACTAATGATCACAGGTATAAAGAATAATGAATGTAAAGAGATAAGGGAAGGAAATATCAAACCAAACACCAAGGATTTATAGTGGTTCGGTAACGAAGCTCACTCCTCATTCCTACTCCACTCCTCGAGTACTCCTTACTCGAGAGTTCACTAATCAACGAGCTCCTTAAGGTGGAGAACCAGTACACAACGTCGCTTATCTAATTTTCGACTCTAAGCTAAAAGTCGAGCCCTAATCTTAGCTAGGACCAATCTACACCAATATACTTTAAGGACCAAGTATTAACCTTAATATATACACAACTTCCAAATAGACACAACTACTTGGACCTTCACAACAATGAATAAATAAGTTTGGATCTTCAATGGATCTTTGAGGTAGACACAACACTTCAAGGATGAAAGTGTTATTCTCTCTGCACTCTGAGAGGAAGAGATTGGAGGAGAAAGATTCACTTCTAAACAAGTAGTAATCAACCAAATGACCAAGGATTTGAGTGATTTAAAGTATGAAAGAATCTGGAAATGTATGTGTAAAAGAGGTGAAGAGAAAATCTGAGAATGGTCCACTATTTATAAGACAAACTTCCAACGGCTATATCTTCTCGTGGTTCCTTAATACAGCCCGCGGTTCCTTATCGATAAGGAACCGCCATAGCCACTTAAGGAACCGTTGGAGTAGACTCCGCTCCTTTTTGTCTTTTAGTGGTATGGTTCGAATCTGGAGATCAAAATATCATGAAAGGATATTCCAAACCTAGATAGAATATGCCATTTTCAAATTTTCAAATTTTCAAATAATTAATTTAATAAAACATTTTCTTAAAAAGAAAGTTTAATAAAAACTTGTCACACTTAATAAAAAGTGAGTTTTAAGAAAAGATTAAATCATTGATCACTTAATTAGGATGAGTACTTGTTTGTACATACCTTAAGTGATAATGGTTGAAATGAAAAATAATTGAACTCAATAATTCGTTTTTCGTTGTTTTCGTAAATGCTTGTTTTTACATATTGTCGTAATAAAAATAAAGCGAGACCGAAAAATGCAAGTAACATTTTTAGGCATCATTACATTAACACTGTTCATCATCCATGATATTGATTATGTTATTATATCATGAATAACTGAATCAAGTTAGTGTTTTGGAAGCTGTTAGTGTGCTCAAAATTGTTGTAGTACAAGTTTCTTACTAGTTCTTGCCAAAATTCCAAGTTCAGACCACTTGTAGCAGGGCAGTTATAACATGGAGATTGGTGCTGATCTGGTGGTTGAATTGTGATTGATAGGTGTTGATTAGTGAAAAAGAGAGTCCAACACTCTCTTTTCCATCAATGGTGGCCTATTAGCTAAAGACTGCAAATTTCTACTTTAAATTCCTCTCAATTGTTGATTGCATGCTATTTTTCTATTCTTAGTGTATAATTAAATGATCTTGCCTGTTATTTGCTTCTTATGAACTTGCTTATACGTTTTGATAACCTTTTTTAGTTCATATTTGTTAGTTTTAATCTGTTAGCTTAGCCATAATATATGTTTCTATCATAACCAGTGTTTGGATCACTAGCCATAGTTTGATTGAGTGATTGGAATTGGTTAAAACTTGTTTACATATACTTACGAACTGTTATCAAGTGGATTTGCAAAGTTTTAGAGTCAAACCTTTAGTCAAAAGGCAAATGGCATGAAAAAGCTTTGGGTCAGTCTTTACAGCCTAAAACAAGCCAACTTCAAATCATCATAAGTTGTTCATTTCCTGGAGTTAGAGTGGGATTTTTGGTTCTGGGGATAGCTTAACATCCTAGCTTTCAAATTCTATAAGCCATATAATACAGTTCTCAGTCTTGAATTAGAAATAAGCCCTTAAAAGTCGATGTAGTAAATGCAAGTTTTCGTTATGGCTTATTTTCAATATCAACTTATCTACTTCTAACTAGGCCATTTTCTTTTACAAAATAGTTCTATAAGCCATAAAAATAAGTTTTGACCTTGGTCAACTTTTGGTCAACGCTGGTCAAAATAAGCACTTTGAGCTTATTGGCTTTTCTGGCTTATTCTGTTGGTGATTTTCAAATTTTCTTGGATAGGTGTCATTTATTTGGGCTCTTAATCAGATTTTGAGAAAATCAGACCTTGTGCTTATTCCCGTAAACACAAATCTTAAAAGTGGCTTATTCAAAAAGTGCTTGTTAGCCTCAAAATATTGAGTCAAACAAGTGTAAAACCCGCATGCTTTTACCATGAATAGTACCCTTAAGATCGTACGTACTAGATTTAATCCTTCCTAATATAGCATGATTACGATTACGTGTTAGGATTTTACGTATTACATACGTGGTAGAACACGATAAGTATTTACTACGCACGAGCACGTAATAATTATTTGACAATAATTAATCACGAACATGCGAGCATGAAATCATGAACGTAATTAAAACACGAACTATTATTAATTACGTATATATATTTATTACGAACGTAATTATATATATTAGGTCACGGTAATTATTTAACGAGAACACACAAAACGCGAACACAAATAAACACGAACAAACACGTAAAACACGAACACGAGAACACACTTATTAATTAGACACGGAAAATGATCGGGTTACCCCTTGTGGGCCCCATTACCACGAAATATGGGAGGGAGGATGGGCTTAGCCCATCAATTTTTCACTAAAAGGGTTAAATAATTTTTCACTACTCATTTTTCATTCACAGAAGATTTTAGAAAAAACCCTAAAACCCTCCTTCCCTTCTTCTTTGTGCCGCCACCCTAAAACACCACAAGGAGGTGGTTTGTGATCTTGGATCTTAGAATTTTTCTTGGTGATCGTGTTTGTTCTTCATCCTTTTGATCCACGAATTCGGTAAATCCTTTTTAAATCTTTTCTTTTGATTTAATCTTTTTATAAATCAAGAACATGTTATGTTTTTACAAAAACCTAATAATTAAACATGGATCTAACATGATTTGGGGTTTATTAAAATCAAAAGTATGTTTTTAAGGGGTGTTTGTTTTGGCCGCAGGCTGCACCGAACCCGAATGGGTTTCGGTTTGCCAAGCCGACCACCACCAAGACCTTATGGTCTTGGTTGGTGCGTGTGGGTCCCACGGCAGCAGTAAAACACGGGGTACCCCGAGTTGGTTCGGGGTACGGTGTCGATTTCATGTCCGGTTCATTGTGTTAGTGTGGATCCGGTTCATGGTGTATGTTTAGTTTTTTTATGTTTATGATCTTATGTTAAAAATTAAATTAATAAAATGATATGATTAATTTAATAACATGACTTAGGTTATTTAATTATTAATGATCATGAAATTATTTTAACCTAAGTATTTATATATTTAAGACTTATAATTAATTAATTATTTTAAAACCATGGATATAATTAATTAATTAAAATGACTTAGGTTATATTATTAATATATAATAATACATATTTTAACCTAAGTATTTAACTTATTTAATTAAAAACATGTTATACTTTAATTAAATATTTTAACCTATAGTTTAATTTAATTACATGAAATAATTATTAAACTATACATTATATCATATGACTTAGAAAATAATCATGTAAACACTTAGGCTTATATACTTAGCTTATTTAACCAGCTTATTTCTATTTTTGGAAACTTTCTATTTTTGGTAACTTTCTATTTTTGAAAACTTTCTATTTTTGGAAACTTTCTATTTTTGGAAACTTTCTATTATTGGAAACTTTCTATTTTTGGAAACTTTCTATTTAAGGAAACCTGTTATTTTTGGAAAGTTACTTATTATTAGACAGTAAGTATAATAACACATGAAATACCAGAAATACTTAGTCAGATTAAATAGAATATAAGATTAAACACAGTTTAAGGCTTTAAAACAGTAAAACATGGTAGTAACACATAAAATAAGCTAAGACATGACGTAAAACCAGCTACGTATTTAGTAAGCAGATACTTATTCATGTATGTATTTATGTAGCACTAGTGATTCGGAAGTAGGATTCCTCTCAGTTCGTCTTTCCCGTTCACTGGACATAAGGTACGGATTCCCGTCCTTTCAGTATGGACATTCTTCCCTTATTAG
The DNA here is from genome assembly GCA_025667525.1 of Glebionis coronaria. Lineage (NCBI taxonomy): Eukaryota > Viridiplantae > Streptophyta > Magnoliopsida > Asterales > Asteraceae > Glebionis > Glebionis coronaria. Next base: position 686,848,271 of record CM046874.1, read on the forward strand.
GATTTCCCCGTATGCAGCCAATTGTTTTCCCGTAGCATAAGTTATGTGTTTGATTGCTTATGTTTGATTACCTATAGCCATATACATGCATGACCAGTTTCACCTAGTTATGGAGGTACCATAACCATAACATTAGAGGCACTGATGTTATGACTTCACCACGGCGGAGTGATTGCTCGTGGCGTCCTTTCAGCTTTTGGCCATTTATTTATATTTATCATGTGGGGCGTATGGGTGCATCCTAGTTACATGTTTTTATTCAGGATTTTATGGTGAATGTGGTGTGTGCCTTGCATCCTTCACAAGGAGCTGATCCATCCTACCTAAAAACCAGTATATTAAATTAGAGGCAGCCCCTCTAATTTGCATGATGAGGTCACCCCTCCAAGTATTCATGCACGGTGGATTTTCATGACCTATATTGGCTAATGGTAAAATATGTTAAACAGTTTTCATAAGATAAACATAAGGCTTTTCAAACTATAAAACCAGTTTTATGAACATGTTCCAGGTTTTCCAGGACTTATACATTTCCGCTGCTATTAAGTCTTTATTATGCTTAGTCATTCATACTATGTCTATATCCGTGCACTGAGCGTTTTGCTCAGCCGTTACTTTCCTTTCCATGTCCCAAAACGGCAGGTACCCTAGGAAAGACTCGAGCATTTGGAGGACGTGCAAAGGATGGAAGCTGCTAGAGACTTCTTTTCCTTTTGCCTTCATATATTTATGCTTGTGTAGTCTTTTATTCATTTCTTTTGCTTTATTATGTTTTGGGCTTATGTTTGGGAACCGATGTTTGATTCCGGTTATCCCTATGGTCATGTAATGTTTTATAAATTTATCCTTGTATGCTTTGATGACACGCCATAATTACGCGTGACATTCCATTATCAAAATGGGGTGTTACAATTATGGTATCAGAGCCCAAGGCTTCGACTTGTAGGCTCTAAAACTCGACCTGTGACTAGTGGGTAGTCACCAGGAGCTTCCTAAGCCAACGTTTGTTATTCCATGTATTGATGTTTTCAGCGCATTGTTGTTTTAACCATGATGTTTTCAGCACCTTGAGGTTTTAACCTTGATGTTTTCATCGATATTGTTTTACTAATATGGATGGACAACCGTCATTCATATTTAGTTATGTGTCATTGTTTCATGCATAATGTTTCTCGTGAACTGTGGCTATGTGGACTGAACCCCAGTAGTTCATAATTAGTCACATAAAAAAAAAATTTGATAAGTTTTGACAAATAAGTTTCATTTATTTATGTTTCATGTATCATTGTTGCAGGGATTATGACTAAGTAATGGTTGGTACAGGACTGGCCCTATTTAGTCGCACGTGCTTTTATCGAAACTTTTAACTTTGGGACCGACCCATAGGAGTCCCCTCGCCATGTCTTTTGTTTTGGGACCGACCCATAGGCGTCCCCTCGCACATATAAAGGTTTTTATAAACTACATTACGCATTCATGCATTGTTTTTCATGCATAAAATTTTTCTCATGATTTATTGGCATAAAATTTTTTCATGTCCCCTCATAAGTTACTATGTTTTTATGTCAAGTATGTTTTCATACTGTCATGGTTAATTTCAGTTTCATGCCGATTATGTTATACACTCCTTTATGATAGATCGTTTTATGTTCTTTCCTGATAATTCCGTCTTTATGATGATTACGTCTTCATGTTGATTACGTCTTACGCCTCTTTTATCATTTATGCTTTCACGTAAGACATTGTTGGATTTCATTGAATTCTGCTTTCATGATAGTCATGGTTGGTCTTCATTGATCATGCTGTCAAGCAAATCATCGTTGAATTTTGTGTAACCACACTTTAGCGTTTCTCTATGCGACCAGAATGAGGTATATACTGGCATTGCCAGGTTATCATGATGGTTTTCCTAACCGTTTAACTGATATACTTTCTTTAGATCATGATAAATGATCGACCCCATACCGATCATTTCATGTGCATTCCACGTGTACTCCGCGTACCGTATTTCATGTGTATTACACGTACCTTAATCCATGTGTATTTCACTTGCAATACTTCACGAGTATTCGCTAGTCGATTCTAAATCATCTCACGCGTATGTTCACTTGCTGATATTCTACAAGATTGTCGATGCCGCTCATAGCTTGGAGATGTTACTGAAGGTTGATGCTGCTGACGTTCGGAGACGCTACGAGATGCGGATGTTGTTCACAACCTGGAGATCCTACAAGACGAAGACAAAGGCGTCGGAGCAAAGCAATTGGACGAGAAGATGCTTCACCATCAGACAATTTCCATCAATCATTGTCCCTAATTCTTAGTTACATGTCACACGTCATTCGGCTGTCATTTCAGCCATATGAGTGCAAACCGGTACCAGCCGGCCACTCAGCTGAATAGTTACATGAATCACGGTCATGAGAATGACCGTCATGGAACTGACAGACAGGACGATAGTAACCACTACTATGACATAAACTATCCTAGAAATCGCAACCGAGGCTCTGGCCACGGACGTGATCAGAAATACAAGGATTAGTAGTCCAACCGATCCGTCAATTCTGGCATAATAACCTTATATTGTGGTTATATTTGTTTCACATCTCGAGACACATGTCAAGACATCAGTCAAGACACATGTCTCACGTATACTTTCTGAAGACACATGTTAAGACATCAGTCAAGACACATGTCTCACGTATACCTCCTGAAGACACATGTCAAGACACCAGTCAAGACATATGTCATGCTTATAGTTCCAAGAAACGAGTCAAGACACATGACTCACGTCCAACTATGGAAAATTTCTAAGAAATTCAGGGTACCCTTCAAGGGTATATCTATTTTTATTATGCCATGTATTAATCAGGCCACAAGAATTTATATACCATTATCGGCGCATCAGTGAGAACTGTCACCTTGCCAATGTCCGTTCATTTCTTTCACCATGGTTCATATAGTCATGACCATTAAGGACGCCTTTCGTATTCCCACGTATACGAAGGTTTTCCTTCAGCTTAATGATGAGATCCAAGCTGCTAACGCATTTCCTCGGACAGACACGAGATGAATTTTATCCTAATTATGTACTATGAACAGCACACCATGTTACGATTCATAATTATGTACAGAAATGTTCAGGCTCCTGAATACATTCAGCTTGATTTTCCATCGGGAAAATCGGTACAAATTATCTATGCTTACAAGCATGTGCGTTGTTAGCCATGGTCGCTAAATTTTCTAGTTGTCAGTAAGACACGACCACTTAAGTCTTTTACGCTTAGCCAGTTGATTATTCCAAAATCTTCCCATACATTCCAGAAGAACTTACAAGGAGAAGGACGGTACCATGAGATTATGTGTCGACTACCGTCGGCGTAAACAAATCACCATTCATGACCGTTATTCTCCTCCACGTATTGACAACATGTCCAATCGACTTTATAGTGTTAATCACTTTTCCAAGATCGAACTCATGATCATGTTGTCAACAGTGACGAGTGAAAGAGCAGGACTTGTCCATGACTGCTATTCGTTCACGACTCGGTCATGCTAGATTTATGATTTTGAATTAGTCTCATCAATGCTCCAACAGCATTATGGACTTAATAAATTGAGTTTCCATGAACTCATAAGCAAATTCATCAGTGTTTTCATTGAGGATAACCTGATTTCCTTTAAGCCTAGAAGAAGAACAGGAAGACCATATCTGCACTATGTTGCAATTTCTATGACAAGAGAAATTTCACCCTGGAAATTTTTCCAATATCAATTCTGTTTGATTACAGTGACACGCTGGATCACATGGATTTGCATGGTTAATCTTACCATGACTCAGCTTATGCGTAAAGGAGAGAACCCTACACTACATTAGGTGTTCTAGAAAATCCTACGCTAGGAGAAGTCTAGATTCAGAGACTCAGAGTTTCGCAAACTCCTATGTATCAAGTTCTACGAAGCAAGATACAGTTACGTTCATATCTAAGTACCTGACATACCAACAGGTTAAGATAGGACACCAACAGACTGGGATATTTTCATCATCTGAAATTGTGAATTGAAATGGGACAAGATCTCCACGGATTTTGGTTACCAGATTAACGCAAACTTAGAAGAAGCATGATGCTATCTGGGTTATTGCGAACAGTTTGATCAAGTCTGCAGAATCCTTACATCCGCAAGGATTTCAGAACCAACAGATTGATCGGACATGTTCCAACCAAGGCTCATCCGATCACTTGGCAATCCCTCAGTTATCGGGTCAGACAAAGATTCGCAATTGTGCTCCTTATTAACTTCACGTCTTCATTCTAATTCCACGACTTGCTTTCACGCTCGCGTTCATGACACTATTCACGTTCATGATCGTATCTGGGCTTACAATTTTACGTTCATTTCGTTCTGGGAAGTTTTGGCAAGAACTTGAGAGACCAGACCCAAGTTTAGTATAACTCCCTATCCTCATATAGACGTTTCTCGTCATAATCTATGTCTCACCTTCTAGCGTTTGTCGTTACCGCCATTATATTCTATGATCACGATATGTTTCACATGTCATGTTCATTCCACGTTCTTCATATCATGATCAAGATATGTTACACGTATCAGGGATCACGATATGTTTACTCATACTACACTCGCCATATCTCCACGTAGCACGTTCAAAAATTTTCACGTATCACGTTCAAAATTTTTCACGTATCACGTTCAAAATTTTTCACGTACTACGTTTCTATATGTCTCTCGCATCGTTGCTAGTTATCGGTTACGTTGGATTGTTTTGCACCATAATGTTTCAGTTACTCTTACACGTTAATTCTTATTCCCTCGATCGAATTTAGGGGATCTACCTTACGTTGATAACCAAGAACTTCTTCGTATTCCAAGTCAAGGTCAGGAGGACCAAGACTTATCATTCGTGTCAAGATCTTATAAAGGAACCGTTCCAAGAGGGAAGCCACTTAGAAACGAACAAGTTCATCCGGACTTCTTATCCGTTTTCTCTTATAAATTAGATATGTCCTTTAAGCCACGTCACATTCCATGTCCTTTTAAGACATGTCACGTTCCGCGTTCTTTCTGCCAGGTCACCTGCACGTTAATTATCTTACATACCCTCTCATTTTGATTCGGGTATGTTTCTCTTTCAGTTACGTTAACTATAATTCGGGGACGAATTATTCTTTTTAGGGGGGAAGAGTTGTAAAACCCGCATGCTTTTACCATGAATAGTACCCTTAAGATCGTACGTACTAGATTTAAACCTTCCTAATATAGCATGATTACGATTACGTGTTAGGATTTTACGTATTACGTACGTGGTAGAACACGATAAGTATTTACTACGCACGAGCACGTAATAATTATTTGACAATAATTAATCACGAACATGCGATCATGAAATCATGAACATAATTAAAACACGAACTATTATTAATTACGTATATATATTTATTACGAACGTAATTATATATATTAGGTCACAGTAATTATTTAACGAGAACACACAAAACGCGAACACAAATAAACACGAACAAACACGTAAAACACGAACACGAGAACACACTTATTAATTAGACACGGAAAATGATCGGGTTACCCCTTGTGGGCCCCATTACCACGAAATATGGGAGGGAGGATGGGCTTAGCCCATCAATTTTTCACTAAAAGGGTTAAATAATTTTTCACTACTCATTTTTCATTCACAGAAGATTTTAGAAAAAACCCTAAAACCCTCCTTCCCTTCTTCTTTGTGTCGCCACCCTAAAACACCACAAGGAGGTGGTTTGTGATCTTGGATCTTAGAATTTTGCTTGGTGATCGTATTTGTTCTTCATCCTTTTGATCCACGAATTCGGTAAATCTTTTTTAAATCTTTTCTTTTGATTTAATCTTTTTATAAATCAAGAACATGTTATGTTTTTACAAAAACCTAATAATTAAACATGGATCTAACATGATTTGGGGTTTACTAAAATCAAAAGTATGTTTTTAAGGGGTGTTTGTTTTGGCCGCAGGCTGCACTGAACCCGAATGGGTTTCGGTTTGCTAAGCCGACCACCACCAAGACCTTATGGTCTTGGTTGGTGCGTGTGGGTCCCACGGCAGCAGTAAAACACGGGGTACCCCGAGTTGGTTCGGGGTACGGTGTCGATTTCATGTCCGGTTCATTGTTTTAGTGTGGAGGTTCATGGTGTATGTTTAGTTTTTTTTATGTTTATGATCTTATGTTAAAAATTAAATTAATAGAATGATATGATTTATTTAATAACATGACTTAGGTTATTTAATTATTAATGATCATGAAATTATTTTAACCTAAGTATTTATATATTTAAGACTTATAATTAATTAATTATTTTAAAACCATGGATATAATTAATTAATTAACATGACTTAGGTTATATTATTAATATATAATAATACATATTTTAACCTAAGTATTTAGCTTATTTAATTAAAAACATGTTATACTTTAATTAAATATTTTAACCTATAGTTTAATTTAATTACATGAAATAATTATTAAACTATATATTATATCATATGACTTAGAAAATAATCATGTAAACACTTAGGCTTATATACTTAGCTTATTTAACCAGCTTATTTCTATTTTTGGAAACTTTCTATTTTTGGTAACTTTCTATTTTTGAAAACTTTCTATTTTTGGAAACTTTCTATTTTTGGAAACTTTCTATTTTTAGAAACTTTCTATTTTTGGAAACTTTCTATTTTGGAAACTTTCTATTTTTGAAAAGTTACTTATTATTATACAGTAAGTATAATAACACATGAAATACCATAAATACTTAGTCAGATTAAATAGAATATAAGATTAAACACAGTTTAAGGCTTTAAAACAGTAAAACATGGTAGTAACACATAAAATAAGCTAAGACATGACGTAAAACCAACTACGTATTTAGTAAGCAGATACTTATTCATGTATGTATTTATGTAGCACTAGTGATTCGGAAGTAGGATTCCTCTCAGTTCGTCTTTCCCGTTCACTGGACATAAGGTACGGATTCCCATCCTTTCAGTATGGACATTCTTTCCTTATTAGGATTTCCCCGTATGCAGCCAATTGTTTTCCCGTCGTATAAGTTATGTGTTTGATTGCTTATGTTTAATTAAGATTACCTATAGCCATATACATGCATGACCAGTTTCACCTAGTTATGGAGGTACCATAACCATAACATTAGAGGCACTGATGTTATGACTTCACCACGGCGGAGTGATTGCTCGTGGCGTCCTTTCAGCTTTTGGCCATTTATTTATATTTATCATGTGGGGAGTATGGGTGCATCCTAGTTACATGTTTTTATTCAGGATTTCATGGTGAATATGGTGTGTGCCTTGCATCCTTCACAAGGAGCTGATCCCTCCTACCCAAAAACCAGTATATTAAATTAGAGGCAGTCCCTCTAATTTGCATGATGAGGTCACCCCTCCAAGTATTCATGCACGGTGGATTTTCATGACCTATATTGGCTAATGGTAAAATATGTTAAACAGTTTTCATATGATAAACATAAGTGAAGGTCTACGTGATCATTGGCCTATTCTAAGATGATGGATTAGATGGATTTGATGTATAAAGATGGTTGATTAATTGATAAACATAAAGAAGATGAGATGAAGGAGATGATGGAATAGAGAGAGAAAGGAGAGAAGGGAGAAAGTTAGAGAGAGAAAATAAAGATGGAATGATTAATTGTGTGAAATGAACAACCAACCCCTCCTAACATGCTAGGAGGGGATATATATATAGCCCACCCTACATGTGGGCTATATGGACTATACACTAATTAAATAGATCACGAGCCCATTACATAATTATCGTTGGAGCGACCGATCCTTCATAAATACGTAAAACGTATTTCCAACAATCTCCCCCTAAGGGAGGTCGCTCCAAGTTACAAAGCTCTAAATATTCTATATCTCGTAATCTATGCTAACTAAGATGTGACCGAGACTTTATTGGGAAAAACGTATTTCCAACAATCTCCCCCTAAGGGAGGTCACATCTTTTTACAAAATCTTAAACCTAGCATCTATGCTTGAGTCTTCGATCTTGTTCTTGTGAATATGCTTGATGTGATCTTTGACTTAAGTCTTGAGCATGTTTTCTTGCCTTGACCTTGTGCATTCGTCACTTGTGACATTCACCTCTTCGTGACTTCATGTTCCACATACTTATACTTTTTGTAACACCCGTGAAAGTGCCGTATGATGCTAAGTTATTGTCTCAAGAGCTCTTCAGTATGAGCATCTCTCTAAAGTTGTGGCTCACTTATGGATGTGATATCCCGAGCCCAACATTATTTATTTAATCCTATTTTACGTATATTTTTGAAATTTTTAAGAAATTTCGTTTGCTATATAATTGACGGTTTAAGTTGAAACCAACGTTTAAGGTCGTTATTTAACGTTTGACGATTTAAGAAGAACCGATGACGACTACGATACCGACGGATGCCCAAAATTTACATTTTATTATCGATTGATCGATATTTGAGTTTTTCGAGATTTTATTTTATTACGTGTTAAGTCGAGTCGGAACCAAGTGTATATTCGTTTTGTGTGCGTTTAAACCATTTAAAAGTATTTTGAGGTAGCCGGGACGAAACCCGACTCTCGTAAATTTATAAAAACTTACTAGGTACCATTTTTGCCATCTTTAAAAGTTATTTTTCAACAAAGGCCAAAAGAAAACTAATATTACACAATCTACCCTCCCCACTATATAAAAGGCAAATTTTACACACACACCACTCACTTTTCATTTCAAAACACACACACTCTCTCCCTTTTCTCTCTAGGCCGCCGGCCTACCACCACCACCACCTTAGATCCGCCACAAAAACTTGATTTTTGACAAATCCAATCAAATACCACCTCTTGTTTCATCAATGTAAGTAATCTAATCCATTAAAAACACACATGCAACATCTTTGATTTTTCCAAAAATTTATAATTTTTCAAAAATGGATTTTGATCAAATTAAATGGTACACATGTTTAATTCATGTGTTAATAATGTTGAATCATCAATAAAACGAATTGGGGGCTGTTTTCTTGGGTGTTTTGGCTACCCCAAACCCACGGCCAAAGTGGGTTTGGTTGTGGCTTGATGAGTTGATGTTTTGTGTTGTGGGTTCATGTTTAGGATTGTGTTTTAGATGTTTTCGAATGAATTAAACCAATTGCATATATGATTTAGGCTTTAGGTTTTGATGAGGATCCGATTTTTATAGTGTTATAGGCTGTTTGGATGATTAGGAATGGGTATGAGGGGTTAATCTAGGTTTAGGTGATGTTTGGATGGATTGAAAACAAGTAGAAAGGTGATTTGGAATGAGTCATTTTCAAACAGATTGTTTAGGGCTATTTTCGTGGATTTAATTTTTGGTCCAGGTTGTGATTGTAGGATATAGTTGTAGTGGTCGTCGAGACGCTCGTTTCGGTATAAGATAGAGCTTTTAACTCCAAACGAGTCAAAAGTTATGATACTTTGAAAATACGTGTACCGGGAGATGAGAATCAACACAATCCGAATTTGTGTTTGGTTTTGGGTCAAATCCCGGGGACCATAGATAGAGTTTGGTAAATGTTTGAAAGTTGATTTTTGGTCTCAAACCTGTGTATTTGAGTCTATTATAGGACTTAGGTGTCAATTGGGTCAATGGAGTATTTTAAACGGGTCAAACGAGTCCGACTTGGTCAAAGTACAATTTCAGTCCGAAAAACGTAGTTTTTGGAACGGTGTTGAGTAACGAGTCGTAGAAGTAAAAACTTTGGTTGGGATTAAATATGTGTTTTCTACAGGTCTTATAGTATTTTTGAGAATTTTGTCAAATTTTATAAAAATGGTTAAGTATAGTAAAACAGCCCATACTTTTGGGGAAGTATCGGCGAAACCGTAAAATGGATAGTAACTTTAATAACATTGATAAATGGTATAAGTCTAGTAACAACTACTTGTTTGACTTTGGTGTGAGTTTTCATAAGCATTGAGTGTGTTTGCATTTGCGTGTGTTTAGTACAATAATGTACGCGGAGTATTGATTTGGTTTACGTACCTTGATTTTTAGGTCAAGTGTTTGATTTTCCCGGGCATCCACGTCGTCGGTGACATTTCTCGTTACGTCTTCGCTAGAACTACTACTACTACGCAAGGTGAGTCTATAGCCTCGCTCTTTACTTTATTCAAATGTTTTTAACCCGCGAGGGGGATACATGCTAATTTAAATGAAAATGAACATAAGTCTTGATTGATTGTTGGACCCGAATGTTGCCTCGAAATTGTGTTGAGTACCTAGTTGCAAAAGTCCCTAAATTCATGAACTATTAACTATTGTCTTGCCCTCGAGTAGGGGGAAATAGCCGCTTATACAATTTGTAGTACTACGGGGCTAACGACCCAATGCTAGCCGAGAAGCTGTACGTTGAGTAAGTTCTGCGGTAGATTATCTTGTATGAGAGATAAGGTATAATTGCAACTGATGCCTTTAGAAGGGGCACTGGTTTCATCTGAATCATGCCGGTAATTATTACGCGGGTGATTGAGTTAACGGATTAGTGTCATGAGCTTAAACACAATTGTCATATCCTTGAGTAATAGATTGTGAGTACGACAATGCTATTGAATGATCATGATTGGTTTTTAATACTTATGTTCAACTTATGATTTGATAAACCTATAGATTCGCTCAACCTTTGTGTTGACGATTTTAAGCATGTGTTTCAGGTAACCAAGGTTGATAGCAGTGGAGCATGCGAGGATGGAATTTGTGGTGGCTTGGCGGTCTACTTTGTCTTCCTCCCTTTTTGCACTTAAAAATTTTATACTATGTCATGTGAATGAAAATGTATTTTTGGGTTGGGATTCAGTGGGGACCTAAACGCAAACTCTGTATTGTATTCTTTTGGGGTTTGGAAAACAGTAGACATGTACATTTTAACTATGTTTAAATAATGTCAAGACTTTTACGTCTTTTGAGTCGTTTGATATATCTTGTGTGCGATGATAACTGTGTAGCACCCAATTGTTGTAGTTCCGCTGCGCATAGCATTTGTGGGGGTGTTACAGATTGGTAATCAGAGCCATGAGTTATAGAGAACTAGGTCATTTTGAAAAATCCTAAACTATAACTTTTGGTGTCGTAAGAAATTGTCCAAGCACACAACTATCCTGCATGGCTCCGGTAAGAATTCTTTAGCATTGCTTATTATTTTAGATGTATCCCTCGAAATTGATATGAATTCCCTAAGTATTTAGTAAGTAAATACTTTGAGATATATATTGAGATATATTGTTTTGTACGTTGAGTACTTATCATCGTAATTTGCAAATTCTTGTAAGATTATCTTATATGTTGCATGTAATTGGCATAACGGGCTACATTGCATTACATGGCAACACCGTGTTGTAATCCTACGTGTATGTAGGAATGGTTGTATGTATAAGTATGTAAATACTATGGTATTTAAAGGCATTGCACGCGAAGCAATGGCCCTTAGGTAATTATCGTACATTAAAATGCGGTTTTGTTGAGAATTCGGCCTTACCGCTAATTATCAATCCTGATAATTAATTTATTGTTCGAATAACCGAATATGAACCTCGTTTGATATCCTAGATACGTAAATGATGCTTCGTAACATATTTTATATCGACTAGGTCGATCTCGATTGTCGTTATCGCACCGTGATGTGTCATTTTGGACATTTTCTTTTGAAACGTAATTTACTTACGTATTACTTTATTTCCTTTATTCCTAATGGGTTTGATATGTTAGTTCACGTAACTATAACATAGACGAAGTATAATCGCCGATACGTACATTGGGGCGGCGAATCATGTGTGTATATTATGAAACGTGGTTGAGGCGTGTTGCCATTTAATCGTTGTTTACTATTCTACTTGAACTTTAAAGATGTGTTTTAAAATAGACTGGCGTTGTGATCAAGCGCGATAACTTGGAATTTGGTTGGTTTTTGTGTTAATTTTGTGGAGTACGATTTCGAGACTCATCCGAGGCCGATAACAACATTTAGTTGACATACGTATTCTCGCTTCGTTTATTTCATTTGTCTTGTTGTCTCATTATTTGAATTCGATATTTTATATGACGAGGTCCGTCAATTGTGTGAGTTAAATAAGCATAAAACTTTGTTGATTGAATGATTTAAACATAAAGTGTTTTATATATTTAATATTTGGTGAATGAAACTTTTGGATAAAAATGACGTATGATGTGTTTTGTAACAAGTAAAATTCGTGTAGAGAATAAACGGACATTGTGAAATTATTTTCCTTCAACCTTGGTTGGTAAATCGTAATAAGTAATTATTATTACTCGTAAAATCCTTGTTTTCATATATTAAAATTTGATACTAAAATATTGTGATGGACTTGTTGAGAATTTGTTTAAATTAGTTCGAGAAAGGAGTTATAATAAAATTTGCGAGATGACTATTGAGTATATGTAGCTTCGGATTTAGTATGAATTAATTTTCGGGTCAATGTAGCAAACTTTTGGCATAATTTGTAATATAGAGTAGAAAAATTGGTCATATATTTTGGAGGTAGAAACTTTGTAAAAATTGGTTTATTTTAAACATAAGGTTATGTTTACGTATGTATTGGTATAAACTAGAACACGTTACTTGTTGTATTAAATAAACTGGGATAAAATCGGAATATACACTTTAAGTATGAAATTATAATGCTTGAAATAAAATTTTAAACATTGATGGAACGTCATTGGAAATCATTTGTTTGTTTAATTGTCGTTATAGAGAATCAATATGTGTAATTCGATGATGCTTGTTTAAAATCGTTTGAAAAATCTTTTGTTTTATTCCGCGACGAGATGTGTTAATTTTAAAATCATTTGATAATGGGCTAAGGATTAAAAGTTGAATTTTATATATTTTAAAATTATTGAGATAAGCATTTTGATTGTTTATTATATTATTATTATTGAGATTTAAGTCTCGACTAAAATCAGTAAGTATCCGAGATAATACCACGTGAAACCTCTTTATCATTTGAGTCGAATTACGCGAATATGATTTAACAAAACAGTTTTGGGGAAGACTTATGTATAATAAAAAGTCAAAGGTTGATTTTAAGAGATAATTGGATTAGTTTGAGTCATGTTGGATACGTGTATATTTGTGATAATATAAGTCGTAATAATAAAAACGTAAAACTTGGAAAATTCTTACTACGTATGTTTTTGGTACTTAAGATATGAACATTAATGAGGTTTTGACACAAGTATGGAGATTTTCAAACCTAATGATTTGTCAATTATGATAACCGAGTCACCGCATCTACTAATGTTAATAATTTCCGAGAGATTGAAATTTTTCCAGAAATGAAAGCGTTGTAAAGATTGGAAAATGAAAGGTATAAATTCTTTAATGGTGTAACACAAATTAAAAATGTGTAAATATTCGGTTTTACAATGTACAAGGTAACATTAATTATTATACGCAACTGGATTACACAACACACGCCTACTTGTATATTATTTAATAAAGATGTATATATAATGTTTTGAGTCACGATGGTTCGATCGTCCGACATCCCTTCTTTGATTTTGTGAGTCTGTATCTAAACATGAGTCGTCATGTGATTGTTCATTTTAATATTGTCTATGGTATGAAACCAATATTATTATATTTATTTTTGTGTCGCTATTTCGCTAGTACTTGAAAATGAGGGTATGTCACCCGGTGTATTTTGACATGATCATGGACGCCGTAACTTTCTTCTTTCGGTTGATGGAACCTAAAAAGTCTGTATTTACTTGTATGATGCTATAAATCTTCATTAAATTGGCTATTTATTTATATTGAACAAAAGCGAGGAGGCGAAGCCGCTTTACCAAATTGTAGAGGTGAAAGAACTCGATCTTCCTGGTGAAAATTGTTTATAGTTAACCAAGTGATTATTCTTCTCTTCCCGTATACACTTCGTGGAATGTGTGTGCAACTCTAGACGATGGGAATTATGATCGTTGTTTTATTTTTATTTTTATTTTTTGACGCTTGTGTTGATATTCAACTTTCACTCCATGTATTCGTAGATCGCTGTTATTATCCTGAGACTTTTGTCATACATTTGAAGTATTTTCATTTCTAATGTAGTTAATTTCCGTTGGCAAATATATTGCTCGTTTACCTCGTTCGATCTCATTGATCTTAATTTTATTACTTGTTGTGCTTGCAATGATCTTTAATCATGAACCACCTTACCGTTATTTTGTGAATAGTCTATTGTGAAAATAGGTATGAGTGTGTCAAATGTTTTGGTGAACTAAATGCAAATGGTGTCGATTTCTTTATTTAATTATTTATTTATTTTCCTCACAAAAAGGCAAAGTAAAAGTATGTTTCCAAAGTGGACGAAAAATGTTTGATGTGTTTCTTAAAACGATGGTAGCAATATTTTCCCATTTCAAATTTCATTTCAAATGATTTAATTATTTTGAAGGCTAGGTCGAAAACTTCCATAGTCGTGTTTGGTATGTAATAATAATGTTTGTGTTGTCACTCGATCCTCAATTATGCACAGCTTAGCTAACTATGCATAATTCGGGAAGAGTCCTGTTTTGTTGGTTGTTGTTGCTTGATCCTCAAGTATGCATGATCTAGCTAATTATGCATAGTTTAGGAAGGGCACTATCGTGTCAAACAAATTGGCCATCTTGAAACTTGTAGTGTTTTGATAAATGTTTGGATGAGAACATTTTAAAAAAAAAAAAAATGGTGGATCCTTATGCAAGTAATCGCATTTTCTTTGATTCCTAAAGACAATTTTTGAATTTTCTTGTGTTCTTTGAAATCTTTTCTTTTTGTTTGGCGTTGACTTAGTAAGTCACTGTGACCGAGTAATTTTGGAAAAATGTTTTTATGAGTTGTATGTAATGTGTGAAGATTATCGGAATCACGAGGGTGTTGATGAAATACCAAAGGGGCTCGTATCGTCACCGGGAGAAGAGTTTTTAATAAAGATGGAAAAATGCCGAAGTAGAGGAAATCAGAGTTCGAATAACTCTAAGGGAAATAACGAAGACTTCTCCTACAGCGAATGTATCGTACTTTATTTATTATTCTTTTCTTGTTCTTTTGATATGACAACGACACGCGGTAAACTGTTGAAGTTTACCAACTGTGCATCAGTAATTGGAAGACAATTCCATTGTCGTTTTTGTTTATTTAAGTGAGGAATCCTCTTTGCTTGACTCAACCATCCTTGATTATCGATGGTTAAACGATAGATATCCCTAGTTGATGTTTTTGTGGTAAACCCTTGCCTTTTATGTATTTGTGTGGTAAGTAATCTGGTCGAGTGATCGTAAGTGTGAGAACTTGAGACGACATTGTCCAATGAAGTCCGATCATGGAGAACACGTGCCATGTAATGTATTTTTTTTTTTAACTGTGAACGATGATATTTATTAAGATTTTGACCACGTTTGGGACGGAAGTAAGATGGTGTTCTTGTAGTATCTTTTGGGTATGGATCCGTGTGTGAGCACCCCACGATGACACATGTAAGTATTTTATTTCTTTTTGGATATGCATCCATAGCTAGCAAGCTCTTGAACCTTCTTTAACTTGCAATTTTCTTTTGACTGGACTCATCCGAGAATTATGTAAATATTCTTGTTTTATCTTGGCTTGACTGATTAGCAAGCGTGGGTTAACTGATTGAACTGATTGGTTTAGCATGGTTTGGCTATGTTGCAAACATGTCGTAATATGGTTGTATGTGTTTCATAATGGCTTTTGTGTTTGTTTGGATTGTGATGTCTTCGAGAGAGTTATGTATACGCCGAATGATTTCGTATCGATGAATTCGTTTTTGACAAACTAGGTTTGTATGTACCTAACATTGCGACAAGGTGATTTGGTACGACTAGTATTGATTACTTCGTCTTTTATATTTTGAACGTTTTTCTATGAGGTGATGTGCGACCCGTGTGATTTTCTTTGTGATAGTTGTTTTTATGAGATGATGAACCAAGTGAAAGGACGATTCGAACGTTGGAAGACGTGCACCGAGCGTGTGTGATTGATTTTGGTAGTTGTTGAGATCGACCATTGCCGTTGGTAGTACCCTTGTACAACGACATTTACCATGGTAGCATTGAAGCTGCAGCCTTTGAGGAATTATGTCGATGAAAATGTGGATCTCCAGTTGGATAGAATGAAGTAGGAAAAAGTCAGTTGGATGGACTTGAAATGATTCGAGAGGCTACGGAAGAAATGGTGTAGATTAAGAATTATATGCTAACCGCGAGAAGCTGTGGAAAGAGATGTGTTGATACCCGTGGGAAGAATTTAGGGAAATTGAAGTGGAGATCATGGATCAAGATGGTAAGAGATTGAAGCAAGGCATAATACCCATGGTGAAGGTGTGATAGAACCCGAGACGTGAACCGAAGTCCACGTCGGAATGTGAAGACCTCTTTAGGAAGGAGTACCCTTATCTTCCCAGTAGTACGAAATGTGAGTATAAGAACCAGAGAGCGCCGGGACGTCGCTCCCTTAAGGAGGGGAGGATGTAACACCCGTGAAAGTGTCGTATGATGCTAAGTTATTGTCTCAAGAGCTCTTCAGTATGAGCATCTCTCTAAAGTTGTGGCTCACTTGTGGATGTGATATCCCGAGCCCAACATTATTTATTTAATCCTATTTTACGTATATTTTTGAAATTTTTAAGAAATTTCGTTTGCTATATAATTGACGGTTTAAGTTGAAACCAACGTTTAAGGTCGTTATTTAACGTTTGACGATTTAAGAAGAATCGATGACGACTACGATACCGACGGATGCCCAAAATTTACATTTTATTATCGATTGATCGATATTTGAGTTTTTCGAGATTTTATTTTATTACGTGTTAAGTCGAGTCGGAACCAAGTGTATATTCGTTTTGTGTGCGTTTAAACCATTTAAAAGTATTTTGAGGTAGCCGGGACGAAACCCGACTCTCGTAAATTTATAAAAACTTACTAGGTACCATTTTTGCCATCTTTAAAAGTTATTTTTCAACAAAGGCCAAAAGAAAACTAATATTACACAATCTACCCTCCCCACCATATAAAAGGCAAATTTTACACACACACCACTCACTTTTCATTTCAAAACACACACACTCTCTCCCTTTTCTCTCTAGGCCGCCGGCCTACCACCACCACCACCTTAGATCCGCCACAAAAACTTGATTTTTGACAAATCCAATCAAATACCACCTCTTGTTTCATCAATGTAAGTAATCTAATCCATTAAAAACACACATGCAACATCTTTGATTTTTCCAAAAATTTATAATTTTTCAAAAATGGATTTTGATCAAATTAAATGGTACACATGTTTAATTCATGTGTTAATAATGTTGAATCATCAATAAAACGAATTGGGGGGCTGTTTTCTTGGGTGTTTTGGCTACCCCAAACCCACGGCCAAAGTGGGTTTGGTTGTGGCTTGATGAGTTGATGTTTTGTGTTGTGGGTTCATGTTTAGGATTGTGTTTTAGATGTTTTCGAATGAATTAAACCAATTGCATGTATGATTTAGGCTTTAGGTTTTGATGAGGATCCGATTTTTATAGTGTTATAGGCTGTTTGGATGATTGGGAATGGGTATGAGGGGTTAATCTAGGTTTAGGTGATGTTTGGATGGATTGAAAACAAGTAGAAAGGTGATTTGGAATGAGTCATTTTCAAACAGATTGTTTAGGGCTATTTTCGTGGGTTTAATTTTTGGTCCAGGTTGTGATTGTAGGATATAGTTGTAGTGGTCGTCGAGACGCTCGTTTCGGTATAAGATAGAGCTTTTAACTCCAAACGAGTCAAAAGTTATGATACTTTGAAAATACGTGTACCGGGAGATGAGAATCAACACAATCCGAATTTGTGTTTGGTTTTGGGTCAAATCCCGGGGACCATAGATAGAGTTTGGTAAATGTTTGAAAGTTGATTTTTGGTCTCAAACCTGTGTATTTGAGTCTATTATAGGACTTAGGTGTCAATTGGGTCAATGGAGTATTTTAAACGGGTCAAACGAGTCCGACTTGGTCAAAGTACAATTTCAGTCCGAAAAACGTAGTTTTTGGAACGGTGTTGAGTAACGAGTCGTAGAAGTAAAAACTTTGGTTGGGATTAAATATGTGTTTTCTACAGGTCTTATAGTATTTTTGAGAATTTTGTCAAATTTTATAAAAATGGTTAAGTATAGTAAAACAGCCCATACTTTTGGGGAAGTATCGGCGAAACCGTAAAATGGATAGTAACTTTAATAACATTGATAAATGGTATAAGTCTAGTAACAACTACTTGTTTGACTTTGGTGTGAGTTTTCATAAGCATTGAGTGTGTTTGCATTTGCGTGTGTTTAGTACAATAATGTACGCGGAGTATTGATTTGGTTTACGTACCTTGATTTTTAGGTCAAGTGTTTGATTTTCCCGGGCATCCACGTCGTCGGTGACATTTCTCGTTACGTCTTCGCTAGAACTACTACTACTACGCAAGGTGAGTCTATAGCCTCGCTCTTTACTTTATTCAAATGTTTTTAACCCGCGAGGGGGATACATGCTAATTTAAATGAAAATGAACATAAGTCTTGATTGATTGTTGGACCCGAATGTTGCCTCGAAATTGTGTTGAGTACCTAGTTGCAAAAGTCCCTAAATTCATGAACTATTAACTATTGTCTTGCCCTCGAGTAGGGGGAAATAGCCGCTTATACAATTTGTATTACTACGGGGCTAACGACCCAATGCTAGCCGAGAAGCTGTACGTTGAGTAAGTTCTGCGGTAGATTATCTTGTATGAGAGATAAGGTATAATTGCAACTGATGCCTTTAGAAGGGGCACTGGTTTCATCTGAATCATGCCGGTAATTATTACGCGGGTGATTGAGTTAACGGATTAGTGTCATGAGCTTAAACACAATTGTCATATCCTTGAGTAATAGATTGTGAGTACGACAATGCTATTGAATGATCATGATTGGTTTTTAATACTTATGTTCAACTTATGATTTGATAAACCTATAGATTCGCTCAACCTTTGTGTTGACGATTTTAAGCATGTGTTTTAGGTAACCAAGGTTGATAGCAGTGGAGCATGCGAGGATGGAAGTTGTGGTGGCTTGGCGGTCTACTTTGTCTTCCTCCCTTTTTGCACTTAAAAATTTTATACTATGTCATGTGAATGAAAATGTATTTTTGGGTTGGGATTCAGTGGGGACCTAAACGCAAACTCTGTATTGTATTCTTTTGGGGTTTGGAAAACAGTAGACATGTACATTTTAACTATGTTTAAATAATGTCAAGACTTTTACGTCTTTTGAGTCGTTTGATATATCTTGTGTGCGATGATAACTGTGTAGCACCCAATTGTTGTAGTTCCGCTGCGCATAGCATTTGTGGGGGTGTTACACTTTTAAATTCTTGAAAGCTTCAGAGTTTGATACAGCGGAAGACTTGACCTTCAGGCTTTCTTGAATTTGTTGAAGTACTAATTGTATGTAGTATAAGCATGTGGTGACGACTTCTTCTGGATTGTACACCGCAATGCCACCTACTTGTTACGCTGCATAAGACAGTTAGCAACAAACAATATAC
Organism: Glebionis coronaria; assembly: GCA_025667525.1. Taxonomy (NCBI): domain Eukaryota; kingdom Viridiplantae; phylum Streptophyta; class Magnoliopsida; order Asterales; family Asteraceae; genus Glebionis; species Glebionis coronaria. The sequence goes on from CM046874.1 coordinate 686,867,936, forward strand.
ACGGATGAAATGGCCTTGAACATTTCATTCTAATTCGGTAGCATTTTACCTCCGGTCGGTGAAGACCGTTGGACGATATTAAATATCGTACTTGTGGCAGGTAGTTTCAATAAAGAACCTCCTAGACAAGATTTCGCGGGTAAACCCGTTCTCTTTACTCGACCGTCCAAAGCTGACTGCGAACGTAAAGAGTGAATCATTTGAATAATATTATCCGCATGATTTGAAGCCGTCAATTCATGTTCCTGGAACAAGTGAAGTTCAATTAAGAACCGCACCATCGTTGCTTTCCAGTTGTCACTAGCTTGATTCATATAGAATCTTGCAAGTTACCTACCAAGTGCTGTTTGATGTTAACACTAGAAGGATTTCCATTCGTCACTGTAAATACTTAATAGTATTACTCTGAATGTTCTGGCAAGATCACTAAGATATTGCGTAGAGGCCTGGAACGTGTTTAAATTCATTTAAGAATTAAACCGTTGTTGCTTTCCAGTTATCACAAGTTTGATTCATAAAGAATCGCACAAGTCACCTACCATGAGCTTTTTGATATTCGCTCAAGAAGGATTTCCATCTTCATTGTAAATACTTTCGTATTACTCGGATGTTCAGGCAAGATCATGAAGATTTTGCGTAGGACTCTTAAGATCTTTCTTACTTTTCACAGTGTGTGAAGAAGCAAGGAAATATGAGAGTGTGTCCTAATGAGATATTTGATGATCTCAAATGGCTCTAGACTCGATCGTGCATTTTGGATTTTAGTGATCGGAGGCTGGAGAGGAGTGCCACCTTTTCAATACCAATTTATTCGGAGTGAATAAACCAATAGATAATGTGTTGATCTCCGTGTGATTAAAACAAATACCTTTTGAGAGATATTTGAGTTAGCTGGGAAGGGTTGTGCATTGCATCACTGGGTCCATGATGTCTTTCTTCAATATCGAGAATCATTAACAAAAATGATCTCAATAGCATATGTATTGACCCGGTTTCTGCCTAAAGTTGTAAGGAGGGCTTCTTTCTTTACACCCTTTATCTTTACAATTCTTTTTCATTCTTCAACCCCTTCAATGCTTACCAATACGTCATGACTAGCACCTTGTTGTGATTGTTCTAGTGCTAACTTAAGTACTTGGTCGGCATTCAGCTACGTTCACAATCTTTCTCCATCTTTCCTAAGGACTACTATTTCTAGCTATGGAATGTCCTTGGGAAGATTCCTCCGATTCTAGAGAAATCATTGGACTTTAACCTATCCTACCATCCTTATGTCACCACAATCTTCACCGTCGTGAATAGAGATGTTTTGGGTAAGTGTATGTCACCATGAAATCCATTTTGAAGTGCAAATCCATTTTGCTCCCCCTTAACATATGCTACGATATTCGAAGACATTTTGCACATGTCGGGATGAGCTATCACGTTAAGTCAAACCATTTATGATTGATCATATCCCATATTAAATCACATTTTCTCCCTCATATTAAAAATATTAACCCAATCGATGTTTTTAATATCAATTGATTTAATAGCATTTTAAGAAAATTTGGGAAGAAAAATGCAAATCCAATTATCTTCATAAATTACACAAGCTCCCCCTCAAATTAATGAGGGTGTGTTGAAACGTAAATTAAATACCTTTTAAACACAAGTGTAAGGTATTTATCACGTGCAAAGATCATATATGATAATGAATTCACAAGATTAACAATTTACGAGGTAGGACCTGAATGATGGAGAACATCATATGAAAGATTCACATGGTTCTAGTTCACGAATGTTGGTCACCTCGTCACGTCCCCGGGAAAATTAATTCCCGTTGTTGAGTCAAAGCTTTCCGTTGAAATGCTTGACTTGATTATGAAAAGCGGGTTGCTATCTGAAATAATAGCAAACCATATGGAGCATGTTTTAAATCTTTTAAACTTCTGCTCGAACTTTATTTACAACCCCGTGTCATTATTGAATGACATTTCTAGGTTCGTAAATATTATCGATTCCAGAAGACATGCTCGTTTTATCAAAACGTTTTTGAACACACAATTTTGAAACATTTAGAAAAATCTTTTGAGAAATTCTTGAAAAATTGTGTTCAAAGTTTTGAAAAACAATTACTTGAGCTTAAGATGTTGAATATCTTAAAAGCGAGCTCAAGTCCGAGAAGTTGTGAACTTCCCGTTGTTAAGGATAAGTTACCATCGGCGATAAACTTTCCTTTTATCTGAAGGACGAGTCCTAAGCTGACATTTACTTAGAAGTCGTGTTCATGAGCTTGAAAACTTTGACTGTTTTAACGGAAAGCTCATGACCGAGAAAGGTTAATTTCTCGTTACGAGGAAAAGTTCTCTTAGTTAAAAGATACACTTTCCTTTATGAGCTTAAAACTTCGAATATTTTAATACAAGCTCATGACCGAGAAAGGTGAATTTCTCGTTAAGAGGATAAGTTATCATAAAAGATAATCTTTCCTTTATTTTAAGTTCGAGTTACAGTCTGACATTTAACTGTAAGTCATTGTGCATGATTTTAAAAACCTCGAATGTTTTTAATTTTAGCTCATGCCCGAGAAAACTTAATTTCTCGTTGTTAGGATAAGTTTATCATCGGCGATAAACTTTCCTTTCTTTGATGCACGGGTTACCATCTGATATTTAATGATAAACCATATACACGAGCTTAAAACCTTTGAATGGTTTTAGGGTAAGCTCGGGTCCAAGAAAACTTAATTTCTTGTTAAGAGGGTAAGTTATCGTTGCGTGGATAAACTTCCCTGTCTCTGAAGTCCGGGTCATCGTCTGTCATTTAACGAGGAGCCATAGTGCATGAGCTTAAAAACTTGGAATGTTTTTGATATAAGCTCATGCCCGAGAAAAATGAATTTCTCGTTTTTAGGGTATGTTTACCATCGGCGATAAACTTTCCTTTCTTTGAAGATCGAGTTATAGTCTGTGATGTGACTATAAGTCCTTGTGCATGAGCTTTAACCATGAATCCCCTGAGATACTAGTTTCTCTGATATCTATTTCTTCAGCAACCAAACTCTGAGAGTGTCCTTAGTTGAACGGTATACAATGATTGGACCGCTTCGTTCTTTTGGAACATCAACTTTGGTACCTGCATTCTCATTAGGAGTTTGTATACTTTTGCATGGGTTAGAGATATCTATTTTAAAAGCACGTGGGGGTTCACGGTTTTCTTTTCTTGTGTCAGAGGTGGCCTGAAAGGATGATTCACTTGTCTTAGTTGGCAAACGTTTCCTTTTATAGAAAACCTTAAGTTCAGGCTTAAGTGATGTATCATCCTTTGCAATTTCCTCCCTAGTAGTCTTCGTAGAATCAGAGACTATCCTAGTTAAAGGGCACTCGTTTCCTACAATAGTGAAAGTTCTACCAGTGGGGCGCCACATTTTACCAATGGGTTTGATTTTAGCGACCCACTTGGATTTAAGTCTAGCACGGGAGTTCACCTCATTAAGCAATTTTTTGATACAAGAATCATGATTTGCCGTAAAGACACATTTTCTACATGTTTTACAAGTAGCATATTTAATGTCCGAGTAAGATCTAGAATTCCTAGATGATTGATCGATGCTCCTAGGATGTGACATGCTATGGTTAGCAATGTTGGGTAAACTAGAAGGCATCTGACTAGGTTTGAAATTCCTATCTCTTACTTGTGTCTTTTGCTTAGCTTCTCTTTGACCAAAATCCTGGCGCACATCAGCTGAACTAGTTCTAGACGTGTTCATTGAACTATTCTTAGAGAAACTAGAGGCAATCATGTGATGAGGTCTTGCTAAAACTGATTTAGTCACATTAGACCTAGTTGGTGGAGTGGCTGTTCTAGAAATATGACCCAAATCAACTTGGGAGGCAAACCACGCTCTCGAGGATTGTGGTCGCTCGGATCTAAATGCAGTAGGTTGTCTGACAATCGGTTGTCTGACGAACTGATTTGTAGGCGGTTTCCCCAAGATTGATGGTTTTTCAAGCTTAGTGTCCACACTAGGTCCTCTATTTTTCCTTAACTCGTTTTTCAACGCAGCTATAGCAAAAACCTTTTCCTGTACTTGGGCCTTTAAAGTCTCATTCTCTTTGAGCAAGTTATCTTGGGATGCCAACTTAGATTCAAGCCACTTAATTTGTTTCAAAAGATTATCCTTTTCAGCTTTAGAATCTAGAACAGTTTGATCCAATTTTCTTTCAAGAACAACGTTTGACTTTTCAAGTTTTTCAAAGTATGTTTCAAATTTGTCCGTTTTCTTAGAAAATTCAAGTGCGGCATCCTCAAGATCTTTTAATTGTTGAGCTACAATCATTTCGAGCTCTCTAATCTTGGAATCAGAAGCAGTCAGTGAAGTAGTTATAATACAATTATCATGATGTACTATAGCATTCTGAACAATCTCTCCCCCATTATGACTCACATCGGATGAATCAGAAGTGGTATTTCTATCACTCTTTTCCATCCCATGTTTGTCATAATTAGGTTTAGAATGCTCAATATGCGGCATGTCATCAGCATATACATCATAAACAACATTACATTGTACCATGTTTGCCGGCTCTTCGTCATAAACGGGTAAGGTGTCAACAAGAGAGATCTCGTGAACATTCCCTGACGTGCCACTGATATCATGTTGTTCTCCTGATTCCGTGCTCTTGCCATCGTTATGCTCCAAGTTGTCAACTGTCTGACCATTCTCCTCTTGCATCTGCGTCATTGATTCTTGCACTCCATTATCATACGCTTGCTGAAGTTGTGATCTTTGATAAATCGAAGACGAGACCGATGTCATGAGTTTCAATATTGTATCACGGAAAACTCGAAGCTCGGTATGTGTATCTCGAAGAAAAGATTGGCAAATCACAGAACTTTCAGGCTTAATGATATTGAATTGGAGGAAAGGCGTGAGTTGTGTCACAAGAGCCTTATAGGCAAGTGCCGATGCAGAGTGATTGAAGTTTTCATTGTTGAGTTGCTCGGCGAGTTGGGTCAAACTGGTGAAAATTGAGTCGATGAATATATGACGATCTTGTCCAAAGATTGTCACAAATTCGCTCCCTCCTTGAATCCGTGAAAGAGTAACAAGATGATATTGAAGCAATTGAAATGAATTTATACCACTTTCTCTAGCTTTGTCTTGCATTCGATGCAAGTCTCCCTCTTTAAATGTCAAATTTAACGAATCCATTGAAAATCGAGGAAAGATAAAAAAAAATTAAAAAAATGATGTGGATGTTGTTGTTGTTGGGTTTTTAGAAAAACAAGAAAAATAAAAAGAAAGATAGAAAAATTCGATATTAAAAAAAATCTGATATCCTTCCCCCAAACGTCACGTATACAACACAAACACAAATGTGGCCTTATTTTGCCACCACACACGTAGCCTGAGAAGTCCTCTTGTTTCCTCCGCCTAATAAAACGTGGCCCAATCAGATTCTTTCCACCGCCCCACTTTCTTGTTTAAACCGCCCCTAATATAATAAACTCCTTCCTAATCTCTCTCTCACAATCACTAATAACAATCGATCGTCCTCTCTCTCCCAATCAAACCTCAAACACAAGCCTAATCTCACTCAATAAAAATCTGCTCTTATCTATATAACCAAAATCAAACCCACGAAACAAATCATACGAATACCCAGAACTTTATATTCACCCGGAACTTTATTTCACCCGGAACTTTCTTCGTCCGGAACTTTTTCGTCCGGAACTTTGAGTGGAAGGACAGTAACGATGGGACAAATTTTGGACAGTTATGACATTGGACAAAAATTGACAGTTAGAAAACTGATTAAAATGATACTAAAAAAAATAAAAATAAAATAATAATAAAAAATATAAAGAAAGACAGTTGGACATGAAAATTGACAGAAACCAGATCAAGAAAATTGATAGATTAAAAACAATAAAATAATTAAAAAAAATACAAACTTTTTATAGAAATTGATGATTAACAAAAAATTTGTGATTTTTATATAAAATAAGTAAATCAAACTTTTTATAGAAATTTGTGATTAAATATGTGATTAAAAACAATAAAAAAAATACAAATTTTTTATGATTTAAAACATAAAAACACAAACTTTATATGAAAAATACAAACTTTTTATGATTTAAAACATAAAAACACAAACTTTATATATAAAAAAAATACAAACTTTTTAATATAAAAGCTTGATTAAATCAAAACCCACCAAAATCAATAAAAAATAAAAGTAAGAATAAACCAATCAAACCTTGGCTCTGATGTCTACGTGATCATTGGCCTATTCTAAGATGATGGATTAGATGGATTTGATGTATAAAGATGGTTGATTAATTGATAAACATAAAGAAGATGAGATGAAGGAGATGATGGAATAGAGAGAGAAAGGAGAGAAGGGAGAAAGTTAGAGAGAGAAAATAAAGATGGAATGATTAATTGTGTGAAATGAACAACCAACCCCTCCTAACATGCTAGGAGGGGATATATATATAGCCCACCCTACATGTGGGCTATATGGACTATACACTAATTAAATAGATCACGAGCCCATTACATAATTATCGTTGGAGCGACCGATCCTTCATAAATACGTAAAAACGTATTTCCAACAATCTCCCCCTAAGGGAGGTCGCTCCAAGTTACAAAGCTCTAAATATTCTATATCTCGTGATCTATGCTAACTAAGATGTGACCGAGACTTTATTGGGAAAAACGTATTTCCAACAATAAGGCTTTTCAAACTATAAAACCAGTTTTATGAACATGTTCCAGGTTTTCCAGGACTTATACATTTCCGCTGCTATTAAGTCTTTATTATGCTTAGTCATTCATACTATGTCTATATCCGTGCACTGAGCGTTTTGCTCAGCCGTTACTTTCCTTTCCATATCCCAAAATGGCAGGTACCCTAGGAAAGACTCGAGCATTTGGAGGACGTGCAAAGGATGGAAGCTACTAGAGACTTCTTTTCCTTTTGCCTTCATATATTTATGCTTGTGTAGTCTTTTATTCATTTCTTTTGCTTTATTATGTTTTGGGCTTATGTTTGGGAACCGATGTTTGATTCCGGTTACCCCAAGGTCATGTAATGTTTTATACATTTATCCTTGTATGCTTTGATGACACGCCATAATTACGCGTGACATTCCATTATCAAAATGGGGTGTTACAACAAGAATGCTCGGTCATATGTTTATTATGTATCGTATTTTAGAACGTTGTAATAGGTAGTATGTTAGTCGTGTATAACGGGCTTAACTTTAAGCTAAGGTTCATTCATAAGTAACCAAAGCCCAAAAGGAAAGCCCGACCCATGTAGTATAGTCCATACAAGCCCACATGTAGGGGGACTATAAATACCCTTCCTAGCATGTTAGGAAGGGTGTTGGTCATTTCATTTTTCTCTCAATCTAATATCACCTAGTTTCTCCAACCATTCTCTCTACTTTCTCTCTCTACTTTCTCTCTCTATAATTCATCTCATATCTACCTTTCTTTCTTCATTAATCGTATAGAATCATCATATATTAGGGACAACAATTGGTATCAATTGCCATGGGGTAGTTTTGTGATTGGTTGTTGTGTTTTCATTTGATTTATTTGATTTGATCCTTATTTCTTCCACGAATTCAAGATTTTTTATGTTTTTTAGTGTTCTTCAAGTCGTATAACTTCTTTATTCGTGTCGTAGTAATTTGGGTATCTTGGTTTTGGTTAAAACACAAACTTTCTTGGATCAAACGTTCAAAACTTTCTGTTTTTCTTCATTCCGAATTTCCAGCAAGAGTCTCCATCGGAAAGTACAAGTTAGCGTGGCTTGATCGCAATAACCATTTGGTTCTACTTTGCGATCACAAGATTTCGATACCTTATTCCGACGAGACATTCCGATCGTACATTGCGATCTGGGATTCCGACGGTTTCAAGGAATATTGAGTCGTTACTCTGTCCAAATTGTATTAGCCATATTGCGATCTAAGCATTCCGACAGGTAAACATTCCGACAGTGCATTGCGATCTAAGCATTCCGACAGGTAAACATTGCGATCTAAGCATTCAGACAGAAGGACTTTCCGATAGATTGATATTCCGATAGAACCAACATTCCGATACCAGCAACATTCCGACAGAAAGAGTATTCCGACAAAAGCAACATTCCGATACTTGCAATCATTCCGATAGAACCCACATTCCGATGGACATTCTGATGACATGTTTAGCTAAATTTTGTTCGAGTAATTTTTAGACTTAGCCACCATCTAGACTAGTTTCGAAACATCGTTTACACGAAGATTTTTTTTTTAGAGTTAAAATTTTTTCGTCAAGTAAATTCAAATTTTTTCCATACTAGTTTTAGGACATTTCTAGCTCGATTTCAAAATTTGGCGATTTCAAATTTTTTGGTCTACCGTTTTGTCGGACTGGGGAATTTTTTGTCGGACTGAGAAAAAATAGGAATTTTCGGAATTTCAACAACAACTCAATCACATCATATCTACTTAAGATCCATATTCACTTCATCATTTCAGAGAATTTTGAGATGGATTCTACTATAGAATATCGTGTGACGAATAACAACATAATGGTGGCGGGTAACAAAGAGAGACCACCAATGCTTGTGGTCGGTCGATATGCTCAATGGCAATCACGTTTTCTTCGTTATCTTGATACAAGACCTAATGGTGATGCATTAAGGCAATGTATTAACAATGGACCATATGTTTTCTCCGATATCACTGTTCCTCATACACCAGCCACTGACACTACCATAGAAGTACCCGCAACCACAAGAAAAGAAACGTTATCTGATCTTACACCAGAGAAGCGTGCTTGGTATGATGCAGAAAAAGAAGCGATCTATATGATTCTAAGTGGAATTGGACGTGATATTTATTCCACAGTTGATGCATGTCCTAAGGCACAAGAAATGTGGACGGCTATTGAACGCTTGCAACAAGGAGAATCACTCAACAAGCAAGATGTTAAAACAAACTTGTTTTGGAATTTTGGTAAGTTTACTGCATTGCATGGAGAATAAATTGAGTCTTATTATTCACGATTCTACAAGATGATGAACGACATGACAAGAAACAACCTGGAGGTCTCCACCATGTAAGTCAATGTGCAATTTCTTCAGCAACTTCAACCAGAGTGGACACGTTTTGTTACTTTGGTGAAACAACAGAAGCAGTTAGACAAGGTAAACTATCACACTCTCTTTGATATCTTGAAACAATTTCATCATGAGGCAAATGAAATTTGAGCTGAACGAGTTGCAAAGACGGCTAATCCACTTGCTCTAGTGTCTACCACTCAAGATCATCGATCTCGTACTCCAAAGTCATATTCCATTCAATCATCCTCCCCATGATATTCCACATCATCCAAGTCTTCATTATCCACAAGATCACGCGGCAAAGAACCAAGAGCACCATCACCACCATCTGAGTCATCATCTGAAGAGGATATGATGAAGATCAAGCTCAGAAGAATCGGGAAATGAAACAACAAATTGCTTTCATTATGAAGACCTACAAGAAAATCTTCAAACCCACCAACAACAATCTTCGAACATTATCCAACACAAAGAACCAATATGTTGAGAACCCTTCACGGTATGACACACGTCGACGTGGTGAAAGTCCTTCTAGGTATGATCGACATAATCCAACACATGTTGAGGGTTCTGCAAGGTATGATCGACAAACTGCCAAGTATGATACTCAGAGGATTGCTGCTGCTACTGGGAATAGGGAAACTGCTGGAACGCAAGTGGTTCAACAAAGTGGGATTCAGTGTTATAATTGCCAAGGTAATGGGCATATGGCAAAGGAATGCAGAAAGCCGGAACGGGTTAGGGACTCTAGCTATCATAAAGAGAAGATGTTGTTATGCAAGAAGATGGAAGCAGGGGTCAAATTGTCGGCTGAGGAAAGAGCAATGCTTGATGATACTGATGATGAAGCCTCCGACCAAGAATTAGAAGCACATTACTCGTACATGGCAAAGGTTGACGAAGTTCTCAACGTCACTGAAGATGACAATGGACCTATCTTTGACACTGAGCCACTCGATAAGGTACACACCACTGATGAATATAATGTGTTTGCTGATACTCATGAGCATTGTGAGCTACCCAATGCCATTAATGACACATGTATGACGGAAAAGGTTGATAGCAATACCACACCCGATTCATCAGACATGTGCAATAATGAGTTTGAGGATGATCAACATGCAAATGAGTATGATGATGAGGAGCGTGTCGCGCTTGCTAATTTAATTTCCAGTTTACAAAAGGATGTCAATGAAACTAGAAAAAGTCAAAAGCAATTAAAGAAGGCAAACGCAGCGCTCACTCAAAATTTTGAAGCCCTAATTACATCTAGTGAGACCATTGACCACTATAAAGATGAGCTTCTTCAGAAAAACAAAGAACTTGAGGGATACAAGGGTAGTGCGTTAAAAAGTCAAAAGGAAGATCTTGAAAAGAAATACAATGGAACTCTTGAGTTATTAACCAAAGAGAAACGTCAATTTAATGTTTTGTTAATGGATGAACGTCAAAAAACGTACCTTGCAACCACCAAAGTTAACGAACTTGAACAACGGCTTTCGATGGATAACACTAAGTCTACTAAAATTCTTGATGTTAAGAAACAAGAGGTTGAAACGTTAAAACAAGATTTCAAAAGTCGACATGAAAAAGATACTGAAAAAGTGACAGAACTAGAAAAACAAGTCGAATTTTTGAAGAAAGTTGTTTATAAAACGCATGACTCTATTCAAACCATAAGAATGATAGCACCTCCGTCTATGTTTAAGGGTCAAGCTAGCTTTGCAAGTCCTGATTATCTTGCCCAAGCTCAAGTTGCGAACCCGCGCCTTTATATGGATGAGTCCGAATGGACCGATCCCGAATATCCTCTTGGTTATGATGAGACGTCCCTTTGGGAAGAGAAGAGTAGATCACCGGTCAATAAAGAGTTTGTGAAACCATACAATTATGCTTATGTGAATAGTCTATATGGTCTTTTCACTACACAAAAACAAAAGTCTCGTGAGGAATTGTTTTTAGAATGCAAACAAAGAAGAATTCAATGGAAGAAAGCTTTTGCTACTAAGAAAACAAACGTTTCTAAGTTCATCAACTACTTGCCTCTTGATGCTTCTAAAAGCAAGAGTAGGCCGACATTTGGTTTTCTACAACATTACATTGATAATATTAAATCCATGGTTGATAATGAATGGAAACAACGAGTGGAAAAAACCAATTCCTCAAGATATATCTATGCTTATCAAACAAATCTTAATACCGAACACGACCACATAAAAAGAAAATATGCTTGAATTTGAAAGATTAATTCGGTCTGAAATGTTTGATGATTTAAAATATGTTGAGTCTATTGAGAAAGAAATTGACGATCTTCAAATGGACAAGTCCGTTTTTTCAGATGAATATGATTTACTCTTAGAAGAATGTCTCTCCAAAGATATTTTGTGTGTTACTCTTCAATCTTGTGCTGATATCGATGAATATTCTGATGTTGCATGCAAATATCTTGATAAAATCAAAGAATGTGAGCGTCTTGAACTTGACCTTTCGAAATGTAAAGAAAATGTTGATAAAAAGGCTTTTGAGTTACTTCAACACAAAACTGATTTCCTTAAAAAACATTGTCATTCTCTTGAACTTGCTTTGCAAAAAGACGTTGGTAGTTTTCCACATGATAATAACTTGCAAGAAAAACTTTCCAAAATGTTTCGAGAAATGAATGAGCTGAATTTGGAAATTAAAGGGTTGAAAGCTCAGTTACAAGACAGGGAAACAGCGATAGCAGAGTTGTAGAAACTCGTTGCTAAGATGGGTGGGAAAGTTGTGGAACCTAGCGTTAAGAAACCTGTTGTTAGACAACCCAATGCCTCTAAAGTGAATAGATCCTCTATCTTGGGAAAACCATCTGCTTTATCAAATTCTTCGTTTGCAAAACCTGTGTTTGCCCCCAAGATGGATGGAAAGGAAAGGTTTCCACAGAATCAACCCATAAGAAATGTCATAACACCAAGCGTTAAGCACAATAATGTGATTAAACCAGGGATGTATAGATTGGCCACTAAACCTACACAAAACAAAAAAAAGTCAATCACCTCAGACTTCTAGAAACACTAATAGACGTGTGTCTTTTACTACAGGAGTAATCCCCACTGATAGTGTTAGCGGGCCTCAGCTTAAGAGCACTCGCATGAATGAAAAGGTTTGGCAAAACAAAAGTCAAAGTAAGATGAAGACAGTAGAAGACCACCCTAGGATTTTCAATGTTTCTAAGAATAAAACATCTGTAATCGCGTGTAATGTCGATTTGAATGATTCAACTTTGAATGCTTTGAATGTTAAGTTTGTTTGTGTGAAATGTGGAAAGTGTGCTAATGCTAATCATGCTATGTGTGTTTCGAATAATGTCAAAGCCGTAGATACTAGAACTAAGAAGCAAACTGCGATGCCTATTAGTGCTAGAAAACCCAAACGCAAAGTAAACCATTCTGGTGCAACCCCCACTAAGAAAAGTAATGCATCAGACTCCACCACTAAGAACCCTAGAAGCAAAATTAAGGAATTATATGAGTCTGCTAGCAAGTCTTGGAAATGGTGGTTTGCTAATCAATGTTCTCCAGGATATAAATGGATGCCGAAAGCTAGGACAGAAAATGTGAAAACGAGTGTTAGTTTGCCTTTAAATGTTGATAAGGACACTAATGATTCTACTATCACAACTACTGTGGTATCCAATTTAGCAAATTCTCCATCGTGTTCTAACTCTTCTGCAGGTGATACAAATAATTCTCTTCATACTGGACTCCGGATGCACGAAGCACATGACGGGGAATCTCAAGCTTCTAATTAACTTCGTGGAGAAGTTCCTGGGTACGGTCCGATTCGGAAATGATCAATTTGCACCGATCCTAGGATATGAAGATTTGGTTCAGGGGAATATTACAATCAAAAGGGTATACTACGTCGAAGGGCTCAATCATAATCTTTTCTCGGTTGGTCAATTCTGTGATGCGGATTTGGAGGTTGCTTTCAGAAAGAAGACATGTTTTGTTCGTGATTATGATGGGAATGACTTACTTACCGGTACACGGGGTACCGATCTTTACACAATTTCACTTCAAGACACAACTTCATCAATTCCACATTGCTTCATGGCTAAAGCTTCAACGACTCAGGCATGGTTATGGCATCAACGTTTATCTCATCTTAATCTTGATACCATCAACTTGCTTTCCAAGAAAGATATTGTGAGAGGCCTTCCAAGTTTGAAATTCATCAAAGATCACCTTTGTTCTTCTTGTGAGCTTTGTAAAGCGAAACGAAGTAGCTTCAAAACAAAGACTACAATAAGCTCTAAAGGACGGTTAGATCTTCTTCATATGGATCTGTGTGGTCCCATGCGTGTTCATAGTATAAATGGAAAGAAATATATTCTGGTAATTGTCGATGATTACTCAAGGTACACATGGACTCACTTATTGAGGTCCAAGGATGAAACACCCGAAGTTCTCATCAGGTTTCTTAAACTGATACAACGTGGTCTTCAAGCTCAAGTCAAAGTGGTTCGTACTGACAGAGGTACAGAATTTTTGAATTCAAAACTGAGAAACTATTTTGAAGCCGAAGGAATTGAACATGAAACATCTATTGCTCGAACACCCAAACAAAACGGCATTGTTGAAAGACGAAACCGTACTTTAGTTGAGGCTGCTCGAACATTATTATCCACTTCAAAACTTCCACTATACTTTTGGGCCGAAGCCGTGTCAACCGCATGCTACACACAAAACTGTTCCTTAATTATCCCAAGACACGAAAAGACACCATATCACATAATTCATGATCGAAAACCTTCACTCAAACACCTCATGTTTTTTGATGTACTTGTTACATTATTCGAGATGGTGAAAATTTGGATAAGCTGAAAGAGAAAGGTGATGCATGTATTCTTGTGGGATATGCAACTCAGTCTAAGGGATATAGAGTATACAACAAGAGAACAAAATTGATTGTCGAGACCATTCACATTCGATTTGATGAATTACAAGAAATGGCACTTGAACAAAACAGTTTAAGTCTCGATCCACAACGACAAACGACTTCCGTTCACAACCGCACGGAACTCAGAACTCAAGACCACAGCAATGAACCGTCAAGTTCAACGCTGGTTCCAGAAAATGTTCCTAGAGTTGATATGACAGTCGACACGACAATTGAAGAGTTGGAAATTTTATATGGACCAATGTATGATGAATATTTCACGGGGTAGAAACAAGTTGTATCGAAGTCTTCCGTTGTCACTCATGATAAGAATGATGATACAGATCATCGTCAACAAAAGGATACAACTTCATCTACTTCAACACTGGTTGATGCAGATTTACCTCCTCAGAATATCACTTTAACAATCGATCCTACAACATCCACAACTACTGTCATTGCTCCAGAGAACACAAATCAAGCATACGATGCATTATCTGACGAAGACGAATTTATCAACCCATTCGGTACACTGGTACACGAAACTGGAGAGTCTTCTACTCGTCATATTGATCCGTCAAATATGCATACGTTCTATCAACAACATCCTTCAACACATCATTGGACCCGAGATCACCCTTTGGTTCATGTCATTGGAAACCCTTCACAGCCCGTTCGTACAAGACGACAGGTTCACACCGATGGTGATGTTTGTATGTTCGCACTCGCAGTGAGCTCAGCTGAACCGAAAAACATCAAAGAAGCCATGGCTGATCACACTTGGATTGAATCGATGACGGATGAACTTCAACAATTTGAAAGACTTAAAGTCTGGGAACTTGTTGACAAACCATACGATGTGATTCCTTTAAATATTCGTTGGATCTGTAAAAACAAGATGGATGAAGAAAACACGATCATCAAGAACAAAGCTAGGCGAGTGGATAAAGGGTATGGACATAAAGAGGGTATTGATTTTGAAGAATCATTTGTACCAGTAGCTCGTTTAGAAGCGGTCAGGATTTTTCTTGCTTATGTTGCACATAAGGGATTCATTGTTTATCAAATGGACGTAAAGACGGTGTTTCTTAACGGTCCTTTGAAGGAAGAAGTCTATGTCACGCAGCCGGAAGGATTCGTCAATCCTCATTATCCTGACTAGGTGTATCGTCTCCACAAAGCACTTTATGGACTCAAGCAAGCTCCAAGGGCGTGGTACGACGAACTTTCGAAATTTCTGGTCTCCAAAGGTTTCTCAAAAGGTTCCATTGATTTAACTTTGTTCACTTATATGGGGACGACATTTTACTTGTGCAGATTTATGTTGATGACATTATTTTCGGGTCAACAAACCCAAAACTTTCAAAATGGTTTGAAAAAGTAATGCACAGCAAATTTGAAATGTCTATGATGGGCGAACTAAAATTCTTTCTAGGAATTCAAGTTCACCAATCCCCAAGTGGTATCTTCATTAACCAAGCTAAGTATTGTCAAGAGATAATCAAAAAGCATGGTATGACCTCATGTGACCCTGTTGGGACACCATTATCAACCACATCCCTAGATGCTGATTTGGAGGGATGCCCATAGATCAAACGAGATATCGTTCCATGATCGGGTCCTCATGTACTTGACAGCAAGCAGATCTGATATTCATCATGCTACATGTTATTGTGCACGATATCAAGCACGACCCACTGAAAAGCACCTCAAGGAGGTTAAACGGATCTTTCGGTACCTTAAGAATACCATTCACATGGGACTCTAGTATCCGATGGAAACCGGTTTCTTTTGTTGATCCCAAACTTAGATCGATTAGCTTTGTGTATACGAGATTAGATCAAGTAATACACGTAGAGAAACCTTTATATATGCTTATGAATCTAAGTGTTATGCGGAATTTAACGCTTAAACAAGAACACACAATGATATAAACAAACTTTCACTTTGATTATCAATATCAAACTTGCTTACAATGAAAGATGTTTACGAATGAAAACTTATATAAAACTTATATTAAACATTAACCTAAAAGCCTTCTTTTATAGACATAAGAAGCCTTGTATAATAATCTATGTATCAACTATTCTAGGTAAAGATAAATATAGAAAATACATTGTTGTTCTTATCTTTACTAGAAGTAATCTAGAATATAATACACGCGTAGAATATATCTTCCATCAGTGCTTGTCTTCAATGTGTCAACGCTTGACTTTATCTTGTCAACGCTTGAGCTGTCAGCGCTTGTTTTGTTCTTGTCAACGCTTGTTTTGTTCTTGTCAGCGCTCAAGTGATCTGGCCTTAATTTATTCCCAACAATCCTCCCCTAAACTTGATATCCACTCTTATGATCAAGTTTCTGAATAAGCATTAAGGACTAGGAGGAATCTTACAAACCTTCTCATATTGATAGTGAATAAATCTGGTCAAATCTTTTGCCATGTCACTTGAATAATCTATTTCCAGCTGAGTGTCCTTCATCTTCTCCAAAATAGCCTTGGATATGAAATACTGAGCATCCACAAGTAGATACTCAGCAAACTTTGTAGAACTCAAATGGTAGACACCAGCAGCTGAATATAACCTCCATTGAAGACCACTGAGGTCATCTTCAAGATCCTTCCAAATTGTAGGATCCTCATCTTTTGGTCCACACATTCTTTTGAATGTGGTCCAAAGTTTTATTCCATTTGCTGAAGTTGGTGCTTCAGCCTCATACTTGGTCTCCAGCAACCTCCAAAGGTCCACCAAGTCTTCTCTATCACAACTTGCAAACAAAGATATGAGAGTGGTAAAAGTGTGTACCTCCTTGCCAAATCTGCCAATCTTCCAAAACCCACATTCATCTTCTTCATAGCTCACAATTGGGTTCCTGGAATCTAATGGTAACACTTGCACCATATCTGAAGCTTCTAATGGGGAGAGCTTGAGGCTCTTTCTTATAACTGCTTCACTTGGATATAGTGGATCCATATCCTTTGGAAACTCAAATGAAATTCCCTTCTTCACTGGCCTGGGAATAATCATAGCTTTCTTGAGTTCCATTTCTTCTGCAAGTTCCTCCTTTCTTTCATCTGAAAGGAGTCTGAGAGTGTTTGCTTCCTGCACTCTCACCCAAATGGGATAAGCCCTGTTTTCCAACTCATCAAATGTCAAAGCCTTCAACTTCTGATATGTCCATCCAACTCCATGACATCTGAGCAACATAAAGTAGAGCTCCCTTCTATCCCTTTTCAACTCTGAGAGAATATTGCTTGCCTTGTGTTTCAAAATTACCTGGCAATCCTTCTGAACTCTAAGAAGAAGCTCCAAACCCCATATTTGATCTGAAATGTTCAAGTCTGGATTATCCATGCATCTTTCCTCCCAAGCATTATACATTTGAACCACCTCTGGCATGTCAAAGTCAACCTACAATTTCAACTCTCTCAGCTTCTCTTTGGCCAACTCATCCCCATACTCAAGCCTTTCTGGTTCTATAATCATCACACTTGAGTCTGAGCTAGCTCCATCACTTCCTTCTTCAGAAGTCACAACAAATGGTGACTTTTCCTTTTCATCCTGTTCCATGATTTGAACCACCTCTGGCATGTCAAAGTCAACCTGCAATTTCAACTCTCTCGGCTTCTCTTTGGCCAACTCATCCCCATACTCAAGCCTTTCTGGTTCTATAATCATCACACTTGAGTCTGAGCTAGCTCCATCACTTCCTTCTTCAGAAGTCACAACAAATGGTGACTTTTCCTTTTCATCCTGTTCCATGATTTGTGCAGCCAATCTTCTATCAAATTCAACTTGAGCTGCATCCTTTGGAACAATCTCCTCTACCATTATACCCTTACCCTTATCTGATGGTGCAATAGTTGGTAAGGTAGATGGTAATACCTGAGTAGAAACCTCCTTGATGATAGATGATGACTGGGATACATCACCTTCATGTACAGGTTTGTCAACGCCCAAATTTGTCCTATCAGCGCCCAAAATACTTCTATCAGCGTCCAAATTTTCCTTGTCAACGCTCAAATATCTTCCCTCAGCGCCTTGTGTAACCTCTCTCAACATAGTTGTAAATGATAAATTTAAGTTGGTGGGAGAGACTAAGGACGTATCAAAACCTGTTTGTTTCTTCAAAGTTGTAAGGGCCTCAGCAACATCCATTGATTGACCATCATGGCTGCCCTTATCACTCAGATTTATTGGATCTTCCTCCCCTTTGGAAGATTCCTCCATACCCCTCCTTGCACCAGCACTCTCCAAAATAACAATCCTCTCCCTCAATTGCTTGAGTTCAAGGCCTTGTGAGCTGACAACTTAGACTAAGTCTGCATTTTGCTTTTGCAAGCTAATGCAAACTGCCGTCAATTCCAAAAGAGTCATTGGTTCCAGTCTGCCCTCTTCTGAAATGGGGATTTGACCTCCCAAGTCAGATTCATTGGGCAAGGATGAGGACTTAATGATGGTGGGACTGCCTTGGCCAGCTTCTAAGCCAGAACCAATAGTCCCAGCCTCATCCAGGTCACCAGCCACACTTGTGGTGGTGGTTCTCTCTGCTACATGGCTAGGACCACCAGAGGAGAACACTCCAGTAGTCCTTTGGCGTTTCATCAACCTATATTCAGGGGGTGTGGAAGATGGTGTGGAAGAATGGGTGGATGTGGGTTGGTTAAGGGGTGTTTGGGATTGTGAAGGTTGTGTGTCAGCGTGGGGAATAGGCACATCAACGCCAACATTTGATGTGTCAGCGTCGAAGGGTTCTTGGTCAAGTTGCATATGTTCAGGTGAAGGGATGGGTTCAGGGATTGGTTCAAGTTGTGGTTGGGGGTGAATTTGTGGTTGGGGGTCAATTTGTGGTTGGGGATCTGGTTGGGGTTGTGCTGCTGCAATAACAGCAAGCATAGCTGGGGTCAAAGGTAGGTCACGATGAGGTGGTGAATTCATCTTCATAAAAATAGCTTTCTTTTGCTCAGGGATCTTATAAAAGTCATTGTGATCCCTTGAGAAGTAACCTTGAACATCAAAAACCATTTGCAGAAAACGGGGATAAGCCAAAGTCATTTTGTTCCCCTTGTTTTTACACATCCCCTTAAAAATCATTTTAGAATAATTAAATTTTTGCCCTGTTGCAATGCACATAATAGCACTGGCTATGGATCTATTGATCTCATTATGTGCAGTGCATTTGGGACTCAAACATTGAATGAGGACATGTATGAGGTACTTCCAGGCTGGGGGAAATTCCTGCTTATGATACTTATTTAGAGTACCTTCATCAGGAAAAGGATATCCCAAAGCCCTAAGCCCTTGTTCTATTTCATTAATGGGAAGGGTGGCTATACCATCAGCATCATCAAGATGCAAGGCTTGGCGTACCAAAGCCTCAGTAACCACCCAAGGTCTCCCATGAACAATAGAAGTCAGTGTGGTCACTCTATTAACTGTTGAGGAACTGACAGTATTCCAAAACTGCTTAATATGTGTGACTGGAATAAGTGGTGCATGAGAAAGAGCATAACTTAATGGGGATGCGTTCAAATACGCCACCATTTGTGTGTATTGGGGAAACAGAGCATCATCAGCTTTAAGATAAGCAATCATGTTGTGTTGTGATCTGAACCCCAATTCCAATTCTGTTGGTTTAAACTTTGGTGCCATTGATGAAAGCTGTTAAATTTAAGTGAAGAAGATGAACTTGATAAGAGAAAATTGTGTTAGACAAGAATTATAGATACCCTGTTTAAAATAGGAGCCAAATTTATATGAGAAAAAGAATGCATGTGATTGGCCCAAAAATAGGCAAATATTTTCAAAAATCAATCATGAAAATATTGAAAAAGTTATAAGTTATCTCATGCATTAAATGAAAGTAACAACTCCTAAAATTACGGCTTGAAAATATGTCAAAAAGTAACAACTGGGTAGGTCCCATTGAGTGTCAACGGTCAAAAATAACCTATCAACGCCCAACGGCTATAACCTTGTCAACGTTTGCCTATAGCCATGTCAGCGTCCAATTTGGTCACAACAACGCTTGGAAAAATTCTTGTCAGCGTCCAAAGATAAAAATGTTTTAAAAATGAAAAATGACCTTAACAAGTAATTTATCCTAGAGAAGATAACCAAAAGCTGATAATTATGATAGGGCGGCAAGCACTGTCCAGTTATGCACACTTGCATAAGCAAGATAGACATAACAGTCCTCTAGTGTCCCTTGCTAACCAAAACTCTTAACAACCAAGTTACCTTACAAAATTCCTTGTTACTCCCAGGTAAATCCCATAACAAAATTATTCCCAAGGCTCCCAACAGACCACAACCAATTCTAGGCCAAAAATGTCTTGGCAGCATGCATAGTATATCAACTTTGCATGCTACAGTGCCTCATGATTTAGTAAAAACTAACTCATACTCACCTGTGGACACAATCTAGAATTGTGATAAGAGTATCATATGGATACCCAAACATCCTAAAGGTTCCTAAAACCTCCCCTTAAACTATGATACAAAAGGTTGCTAAAAGCATGCATGAACATAAAAAATTTATGTCAAGATAGGAATGAAACATTCCAACCATCATCCATAAATAAAAACTTGTCCAAATGCTTCTCCATTGATCCATAAGCAACTATGTATCCAATGGTATACTGCTAACACCATCTGCACATTTAGATTGAAAACCACAAAACTAACATTGTTGCTGACAACGCCCCGATAACACATGACAGCGTTGAGGGAAGCTTTGTCAGCGTTAGACAATTATATTGCTGACAACGTTGCAAAAACACTTATCAGCGTTCAAGCAACCTTTGTCAGTGTTAGAAAAAGATAGTGGAAAATCTAAATCATCAATAAGACCAATAACCATGCATCATCCTGTACATACTTTTACAAAAAGACTTCAAAACACATATTATGTGAGATTGACCATTCCAATACTTGTTACCAAGTATTGAAATCTCCCAGCATCAAAAGGTTTAGTTAATAAATCTGACACATTTTCCTTAGTGTCAACCCTATCTAGTTGTATTAAACCTTTTTCAAAGCAATCTCTTATAAAATGGTGTCTAATTTCTATGTGTTTAGTTTTAGAATGATGTACATGATTCTTAATGATGCATAAAGTACTATTATTGTCAACAAATATCTTAGTATGCATGAAATTGTACCCATAGTCCAACAGCTGGTTTTGAATCCACAACACTTGGCCACAACATGCAGCTGCAGCCACATACTCTGCTTCAGTTGTAGAATTAGCCACCACTGTTTGTTTCTTGCATTGCCAAGATATCAACCTGCTCCCAAGAAACTGACATCCACCAGTTGTGGATTTCCTATCAAATTTATCACCTCCATAATCACTATCTGAATATGCAATCAGCTCCAATGGTGAATCCTTTGGGTACCACAAACCAAGACCAGGATAGCATCTTAGGTACCTAAAGATCCTCTTCACAGCATAAAGGTGACATTCTTTGGGATTCACTTGATGGCGTGCACAAGCACACACAGCAAACATGATATTAGGTCTGGAGGCAGTAAGATACATCAAGGATCCAATCATGGATCTATAGTGCCTGACATCAACATCTTTCCCATCTCCAATCTTTCCCCAAGGGTGTTCTCTATCCATAGGAGTAGTAGCCCTCTTTTCATGTGGAGAAAAGCCAAACTTCTTCAAGATCTCAACAACATATTTATCCTGGGAGATGAAGATACCATCTTCTTTCTGCTGAACTTGTAAACCAAGAAAGAAGTTCATCTCCCCCATAGCACTCATCTTGAATTTGTCTGTCATAAGCTTGGAGAAATCCTCACTCATCTTTGGATCAGTAGACCCAAAAATGATGTCATCAACATAGACTTGGACAAGCAGCACATCCTTGCCTTTCTTCTTTGTAAATAGTGTCTGATCTATGGTGCCCCTCTTGAATCCATTGTCCACCAAATAGGTAGACAAAGTACCATACCATGCTCTTGGGGCTTGATGAAGGCCATACATAGCCTTCTTGACTCTATACACTTTACCTGGATGCTCTGGATCCTCAAAACCAGGAGGCTGCATTACATATACTTCCTCAAAAATAGTTCCATAGAGGAAAGCACTCTTGACATCCATTTGATAGACTGTGAAGCCCATGCAGGATGCATAGGCTAGAAAAATCCTAATAGCTTCAATCCTTGCAACTGGTGCAAAGACCTCCTCATAGTCTATCCCCTCCTCTTGTGTATAACCTTGAGCCACTAACCTTGCCTTGTTTCTGACCACAATGCCTCTTTCATCTTTTTTGTTCCTGAGAACCCATCTTGTCCCTATAGGTCTGACATATCTAGGACAATCAACCAGCTCCCAAACATCCTGAATTGCAAATTGGTGAAGCTCATCCTGCATTGCTTCCACCCAACTTGGTTCTTTGAGAGCATCAAATATTTTCTTGGGTTCCTCTTGTGATAGAAAACAGGCAAACAAACATGCTTGCACAAGAGGGGTATCAACCTTCTTGTGTATATTAGCAATAAACCCACCAAGACCTTGATGAGATATTCTGGTCTGAACTGGAGTCATAACATCACCAATGATTTGGGAAGGGGGGTGATTCTTCATTGTGGAGGTGAGAACTCCTCCTTCAAACAGTCTGGTGTCCTCAACCTCACGCTCCATATTGCCAATATCTTCTTCATCAGACTCTCTTATATCAACATAAGGATGACCTTCTTCATATGAATTGGAAGGTTCACCTTGTTCAAAAGTGGAAGAGAAAAGATGTGCAAAGGTGTTGTCAACGTCTGAACTTTGTTTGTCAGCGCTTGGGCTAACAACGCTTGAACTGTTGTTGTCAACGTCTGAGCCATCAACGTCTGAATTGGTCTTGTCAGCGCTAGATTTGCCTTTGTCAGCGCCTGAAGGACCATGCATGTTTGTATCTGGTGGTGCTTGGAAACCACCATTATCTTGTCCAGCAGCAGCAACAGCAGCAAAAGCATCTGTCCAAATGGGAATGGAAACATATTCTAGGATAGGAGATGTCTTTTCTGCTTGTGATCCAACCTTTTCATGAACCTGAGTACCTGAAACATTAACAATTTGTTCCTCCATAACATTTGAAGTTACCTTCACAATGTCTGGATTAGTAACAGGCATATAATTTAAAGTTCTAGATAAAGGTTCCAAGTCAAACAACCAATTAGGACCACTTTCAGGATCACTAGGTTTATTTTCTAAAAACCTGACATGTACTCTTTCAACTATACGTTTGTCCTCTTTAAGATAAACCCTATATCCCTTGCTCTGCACAGAATACCCCATGAAGTAACCCTCATCACCTTTTGCACTAAATTTCCCTAAAGCATCACTAGTATCCAATACTACTACATGACAACCAAAAGGTCTGAGAAAACCAATATTAGGTTTTCTACCCCAAAGTAATTCATAAGGTCTTTTGTTCTGAATTTTGTTAACCAATGCTCTATTTTGCACATAGCAAGCTGTGTTAACAGCCTCAGCCCAAAAGGCTATAGGAAAGTGAGCATCAGCCAACATTGTTCTGGCTGCTTCAATTAGGGTTCTATTTTTCCTCTCAGTAACCCCATTTTGTTGTGGGGTTCTAGCAATACTAAATTGCCTTGTAATTCCTTTCCTGGCACAGAAATCATCTAGTTTCTTATTCCTAAATTCTCCACCATTATCACTCCTAAGCATTTTAACCTCATAGCCAGACCTCTTCTCAATCTGAGTGATAAAATCAATTAAAACATCAGCTGTGTCACTCTTCATAGCTAGAAAGAATGTCCAAGTAAACCTAGAAAAGTCATCTGTGACGACAAAGCAATATGACTTACCATTCAAACTTTCTATATTGGTTGGACCAAAGAGTTCCATGTGTAGCATATGAAGAGGTCTAGAACTAGTGTGCACCTGTTTAGACTTGAATGAGACCTTGTGCTGCTTGCCTTTAATACATGCAACACAAGAGTGGTCATTGTGGAAGGCCTTCTCAGGCAAACCATCAACTAAACCAAGCCTCACAAGTCTATTTATATTTTTAAAATTTATGTGCCCTAGTCTTCTGTGCCACAAATTACTCTCATCTACTGAGGCCTTAGCATAAAAACAAGACATATTATTATTCATTTTAATCCCATTTAAATTCACATTATATATGTCCTTATGCCTAGGTATTCTATACTCAATATATTTCTCATCAGGAATCTTAAAATCCTTGCTTAACACCAAACACTCAGTATCAGTAAACAGAACTTTATTTTTGTTATCATAAACTTGTGATACATTAAACAGATTGTAATCAAGTTCTTTTACCAGAAAGACGTTCTCAAAACGCAGATTCTTGGTGAGAAGGGTTCCTTTGCCAGTGATAGTACCATATCCGCCTCCAAAGTAAACCTTATCACCATCTTTAATAGGAGAGAAGTTCGTCAGATAGTCTTCCTTCCCTGTCATGTGCCTTGAGCATCCACTATCCCAATATCCATAATCATTGACCTGTCTTTGAATGCCCTGCACATAAAGAAAACAAATTAGTTTTCTTTGGGAACCCAAGTCTTAAAAGACTTGGATTCATCTGGTTGTTCAATAAGAACAGACTTAGTTCTCACAACAACCCCATTCTCATCCTTCTTAGGATGAAATACCCAGTTAACCCCAATAGGTTTTGTAATGACCTTTGAAATGTAATTAAATCTGTTGCAGGTCATTGAAATCCCATTATCATTAGGGTTTTGATCTTTCTTGGGTCTCCATGTTAAGCTTGAAGAAGCTTTAGACCCCTTACCTTGTGGTTGCAAATATTTAGGTCTGGTCTCGTTTTTGTCAGCGTTAGAATTTGTCCTGTCAACGCTGAAATTACCCTTGTCAGCGTTGAACCTAGGGTTTGCTACAGAAACCCATTGCCTATTTGACCAGGTGTTTGTATTTTGAAATGGTCTTTGTCCATGAGTGTTAGACCCTCTAGTAAAGAATGGGGCAGGTCTAATCACTTGTGGACTTTGCTGCACACAAGGTTTGGGTCTGACAACGTTTGACTTCCTAACAACGTTGACTTTGTTCCTGTCAGCGCTGAAATTGTTCCTGTCAGCGCTGGCTTTGGAAGCGTTGACACACTTGTATGCCAAGTGTGAAAAGCTACCACAAGTGTAACAAGCTTTTCTAGACACAACCTTAGGTATAGAAGAGAAGAAGCATGTTCCATGATTGCTAACTTGGCTCTTGGGAGACCTAGTATTCCTATACATCTCTGCATATTTAATGGTAGGTCTTCTAACAGTGTTTGAGCCTAGGTCAACAGCTTTACCAGTGATTGTATTAGTAACCTTAATGGGTGTTGACTCATTTGGACTTTCACATAGCAAGCCCCCCTTGACAAACAAAGTAGGGTTAGCTTTCTTCCATTCATTCAGGTCAGTCAACTTTTGTTGATACTCTTCAACTGGAGTGACAACTCTTGGTGGAGGAATGAATTCCTCCTCTTGGAGCTCTGGCAAACCAGTCCAAGATAAGTCCCTTTGTTGGACACCATAGAAGTCACCAGCTGGTGGTGGAACCAAAGAGTAATCATTCATCCCAATCCCAGTCATGTCCTTAGGATCCCTTTGTTTAGCTACACAGTCTCCTAGGGTTTGGGTGGCTCTATCAAATCTTTGAATTTTGAGGCCAACATTATCTTTATTTTTAATGGCCTCATCTAACTTAGCCTGTAATTCACCATTAACCCTTTCCATGATGTTTCTAATATCCATACTACCTTCTAACTCATGTTTTAAGATATTGATTTTATCTTTTAAATCAAATTCCATTTTCTTGTATTCAGAAACGGTTTTCTCAGTTTCAGTAAGAGCTAGTTGGTAATTAGACAATTTACATCTTTCAGTAATCATATCATCTTTTAATTTTAACACCTCTTTGTTAAGCCTTTCAGTATTTAACCTACAACCTTTGCTACAAAAAGCGTCATCATATACCTCGTTATCAGATGAAGAGGAGGAGTGTGCCATGAGAGCATATTCAACATGCTCTTCTTCTTCAATATCAGCAACCAAAGCTTTATCCTCTTCAACATTCTTAGCCAGATAGCTCCAATCCCATCCCATACCATCAATTCCTTGAACTGCAACCATGGCTTTAGAATCCTGAGCTTTAACAATCTGACTTGAGGGTTTACCAGCATCAGATCTTCTAGGAGATCTGCATTCCCTCATGAAGTGCCCCATACGATGGCAGTTGTAGCATTCAACTTTGGATTTGTCAAATCCAGCTGTGTCTTTAGCATTGAAGGTCATTTTCTTCTTAAACATTCTGTTCCACCTGTTTGCTCATATACTAGCAAGAGCCATATTCCACTTGATGTCCATCTCTTCCAAGTGCTCATCACTTATCTGCTCAAGGTCCTCATATGTAATCACTGAACCATTGGGCAAAGAAGCAATGTAAGCACAAACAATATCCAAATCTAAACCAGCAGGTTTAACTCTTGGGGAGTCATTCTTGAATGTGTCAGCGTCTGAAAAGGAGACGTTAACAGGACTTGTTCCAGCGCTGACATATGATGATCCAGTAACTGGATGCATATAAGAGTCTTTCTGATTGAATTGACCTTCACTATGAGAGAAGAAGGCCATGTTGCTGTTGGTAGATTTGCTTCCATGTTCTAAAAGAGTTTCATCTTCCAACAGCCTTAGTTTGTTGTAGATGTCATCAAACGAGGAGCTCTTGTAAGTATTGTTGGCAAGAATAGATCTTGCCTCAATCTTCCATGCCTCACCAAGACTTTTAAGAAAGGTAGCATTGATGTCAACATCACCAACTTGTGTCCCCATGAAGGACAACTTGCTTGTAATGTCAAGCAATCTGCTTCTCACACTACTCAGTTTCTCATTGGGTTGAGATTTGAAAACAGCATAATCATGCAGAAGTTGTTTTTTCTTTTCCTCCTTAGTGTCTGCATTGCCACCATATGCAACTTTAAGAGCTTCCCAAAGATCCTTAGCAGATTCATAGCCTCTATATTTACGCTGGTTTTCTTGTCCCAAAGAGACTTTCATAATATTTAGGGCTTTCATGTCAACCCTTTTCTTTGCAATGTCATCAGCAGCCACAGCTCTACCATCTCCAGGTTTTTCTTTCTTATCCTCTTCAGGACATCCAGCAACAGCTGTTCTTTGAGCAATGGCATTAAGAATCTTTTGAGCCTTATTGAAAGTGTTTCCATATTCAATAATCTCCCAAAGTGTGTAGTCATAGATCCCCAGATATTGTTCAAAGTTGAACTTCCATAAGTCAAAGTTGGTTGCATCAAGCATGGGAATCTTGATGTTTGGTAAGGCTGGGGAGGAGGAGGTTATTGCTTCAGACATGATGTTGTTAGGGTTTCTGAGAAAATTAGGGTTTTGGTGATTTTAGGGTTCTGGTGTTCTTTAAGATCAAAAGTTCCTCAACAAGCTCTGATACCACTTGTTGATCCCAAACTTAGATCGATTAGCTTTGTGTATACGAGATTAGATCAAGTAATACACGTAGAGAAACCTTTGTATATGCTTATGAATCTAAGTGTTATGCGGAATTTAACACTTAAACAAGAACACACAATGATATAAACAAACTTTCACTTTGATTATCAATATCAAACTTGCTTACAATGAAAGATGTTTACGAATGAAAACTTATATAAAACTTATATTAAACATTAACCTAAAAGCCTTCTTTTATAGACATAAGAAGCCTTGTACAATAATCTACGTATCAACTATTCTAGGTAAAGATAAATATAGAAAATACATTGTTGTTCTTATCTTTACTAGAAGTAATCTAGAATATAATACACGCGTAGAATATATCTTCCATCAGTGCTTGTCTTCAATGTGTCAACGCTTGACTTTATCTTGTCAACGCTTGAGCTGTCAGCGCTTGTTTTGTTCTTGTCAACGCTTGTTTTGTTCTTGTCAGCGCTCAAGTGATCTGGCCTTAATTTATTCCCATCTTTCTAACGGCCTATTCAGATTCTGATCATGCAGGGTGTCTTGATACACGTAAAAGTACTTCTGGTGGTGCACAATTTCTAGGTCAAGATAAGCTTGTGGGATGGTCTTCCAAGAAGCAGGATTGCACGTCACTTTCATCAGCCGAAGCGGAGTATGTGTCTCTATCTGCGTGTTGTGCTCAAGTTCTTTGGATGAGAACACAACTCCCAGATTATGGCTTCCACTTTGATAAAGTACCTATGTACTGTGACTCAAAGTCTGCCATAGCCATCTCCTGCAATCCGGTACAGCATTCCCGCACGAAGCACATTGATGTCAGATATCACTTCATTAAGGAACAAGTTGAAAAGGGTATTGTTGAATTATACTTTGTTGGAACTGATTACCAATTTGGCTGACTTATTTACAAAATCTCTTTCGAAAGAGAGGTTTGCATATCTAGTTAGGCAAATTGGTATGAGATGTTTGACTCCAGCAAAACTGGAGGTTCTGGCAAAGAAGCCTGCTTGATTCATCTATCAAACATCTACTTGTAAATATTAATGAAAAATGCAAAATACAAAATTAAAAAATCTTTGATAATCCAAAAATATTCTTCTCGACATGTCTTTCAGTATCGATAATATGGACGTACCTAGAAATGTCGCTCAATAACGACACGGGTGTGTACATAAAGCTCGAATGAAAGTTGTAAATATTTTTCAAAACATGTCATCTCTATTTTTTAAAGGAAATTGTCTCTTTTGGACAATATTTCCAACAACTGGTAGAGCAATCTATCTCGGGTTGAGCTTGTCATAAAACATTCAACGTTTTGAGCTCAACACAATGGCTTGTAATCACTTTCAGATTGCAACCCGGATCAATATTTACGGGGGAGTGTACGATTTAGTGCGCTTACCCTCAGCAAAATAAGAGAAATCTTCTTACACTTGAGTGGATTCGTCAAGACATTCAAAGTCTATGAACTCAAGTTTATGCTTTAGAAAAACCTCTTCGACAAAAATAAATAGGATTTTTCAAAAAGCGTTGAACACAAATTTTTCAAGAATTTTTCAATGATTATTCAAAATCTTTCAAAAATTGTGTGTTCAACAACTCCCATCCTCAAAAAGAGAAATGTGGATCACATCCTCACAATGACAATTCAATTGGATCAATTTTTGAGGGAGAGCTTTCCAAAATTCATGCTAAGTTTGACACATCTTTCTCCCGAAGATTTTCAAGACTATTTTTCAAAATATATTTTAATCAAATTTGGTATCTCTAATATCAAAAGATTTTATATATTAGAGATAGGGGAGAAAATGTGATTAAAATGTGATCTTATATAAGACTCAAGCACTTTAACTCTTACCTACATGTGCGAAACACTTTCGATTATCGATGCACATGTGAAGGGGGAGCATTTCTGAAATGACAAAACTAGCAAGGTGTTAAATGTTTTTCAAACACTTTGTTAGAATTTAAAGTGGTTTTCATGGTTACGATCAAATACCCACAACATCTTTAATTCACGACGTTATTGGTGTCAAAAGGGTGGTTAGGTTTAAGTCCTATGATCCAACCAGAACCGGAGGGATCTTCCCAGGGACAATACAATAGATTATTAGAAGTCCTTAGGAAAGACGGAGTAGAATGTGAACGTAGATGAATGCCGACTAAGTACTGATGCTGGCACTGGAACAATCACAACAAGGTGCTAGTAATGATGTCTTGGTAAGCATTGAAGGGGTTGAAGAATGAAAAAGAAATGTAAGGATAAAGGGTGTAAAGAAAGAAGCCCTCCATACAAATTAGGCAGAAATCGGGTCAACTCATCATGAAGACAAACTCATCATGGACCCAGTGATGTGAAGCACAACCCTTTCCTAGCTACTCAGGCTTCTCCCAAAAGAAGTTTGTTTTATTGTCACGGAGATCAACACAATTTCTATTGACTTTCTCACTCCGAGATAGTTGATATTTAATAGGTGGCATCTGCTCCAGCCTCCGACCACTAAAAGTGCACAAATCGAGTCTAGAGCCAAGAGATCAATCAAATCTTGTTAGGACACATGGATGAAGATCAAGAGAGTCCTACGCTATATCCTTGTGATATTGCTAGAACACTCATAGTGATACTACTTAGTATTCACAATGATGAGTGGAAATCCTTCCAGTGTTAACATCAAACAGCACTGCGGTAGGTCATATGCAAGATTCTTTATGAATTGAACATGTGTAAAACTGAAAAGCAACAGTGGTTTGATTCTGAATTTATTCAAACTCGTTTCAGGTTTCTACGCAATATCTTTATGGTCTTGCCAGAGCATTCAGAGTGATACTCATTAATATTCACAGTGACGAATGGAAATCCTTCTAGCGTCAACATCAAACAGCGCTACGGTAGGTGACTTGTGAGATTCTTATGAATCAAACTTGTGTCAACTAGAAAGCAACAATGGTAAGATTCTTAATGAATCAAACTTGTTCCAGGAATTTGAATTGACGACTTTAATCAAGCGGATATTTATCCAATTGATTCACTCTTTATGTTCGCAGTCTTGCTTTGAGACGGTCGAGCAAAGAGAACGGCTAGTACAGTCGCGAAACCCTGTCAATGAGATTCTTAATTAAATCTACCTGATCACAGGTACGATATTTAATATCGTATAACGGTCTTCACCGACCGGAGGTAAACCGCTACCGATTTAGGACGAATGTCAAAACCATTCAGTCCATGTCTATGTTTTGTCTCGAGAAGGTGGCGTTACGGTGTACTCAACAAAGTCAAAGATTCAAAACCACATACTCATGCCTGAAGATATATTCAACAATTAATAGTGTGAGCATGTGGATGAAGACACAAGATTGCAAGATGGCAAAGACAAGTCAAGGATGATTTGAAGATCTCAAGATCAAAAGACAAAGTCGAAAGACAACGACAAAGGCTCAAAGATCACAGCATGAAGGAACAAGACTACGATTACACGTTCAAGACTCATTTATGGCGAGATTAGTAATCTCTACGAATTTCCTATACGATCAAGGTTTATGACCTCTCATTGGGGGAGATTGTTAGCCTCAAAATATTGAGTCAAACAAGAATGCTCAGTCATATGTTTATTATGTATCGTATTTTAGAACGTTGTAATAAGTAGTATGTTAGTTGTGTATAACGGGCTTAACTTTAAGCTAAGGTTCATTCATAAGTAACCAAAGCCCAAAAGGAAAGCCCGACCCATGTAGTATAGTCCATACAAGCCCACATGTAGGGGGACTATAAATACCCTTCCTAGCATGTTAGGAAGGGTGTTGGTCATTTCATTTTTCTCTCAATCTAATATCACCTAGTTTCTCCAACCATTCTCTCTACTTTCTCTCACTACTTTATCTCTCTAGAATTCATCTCATATCTACCTTTCTTTCTTCATTAATCGTATAGAATCATCATATATAAGGGACAACAGTGCTTATTGGAGATTTAGATCAATTCAGTTGTTTTCTTTAAACATGACTAGCTTAAATTGAATTTGCAATCTTTTGAAACAAGTCTCAGCTTATTTGGTCCTGTAAATCTCTTGTTATAGCTTAAAATCTATAAGCTCGCTTTTAGTGATAATACTTTGGGTTATTACACTTTGGTCCTTGGAATTTGGTAAGTTTGCTAGTTTGTTGTAATTGGTTATAAAATTGTTAGGGTTTGCAAGTTAGTCCATGGATTTTGATGGTTTGTTAGAATTCAGTTACATAGTTTGTATATTTGTTACAAGTGGTTAGTAGTTTGTTATTTTTACATATTCAATCCTTCTACTATCCACATTTACATTTTCAGTCCTTACACTTTCATTTACTTTACTTTTTAGCCCTTAGTTCTTGTTGTGCATTACTTGTTTGTACTTTGAGCTTTGTAATTGGTATGTGCAATATGTTTTTAGCGTAGTACGGTTACGTAGACGATACTATTTTGCTCTTTTGACGGTTTTGTGATAAATAGACCTAGATTACCATAACTTTTACATCCAAATACCAAAACAATAAGTTGACTTGATTTTTATCGATCACTCAATTCTTAAAGATATCGAGACAATAACGAACTACAAAAAGACAAATATTAAATGGCGCCCCTGCCGGTTCTTTACGTGGAGATTGACGATTGATTGACGGTTACATATTGGATTTTGGGATCCGTTCACTTGTGAATGTTCCTTTAATGTATTATAAATAAAAAACATATAAAAATAAAAAAGATAAAAATATAAAAAGTAAAAAACCACAATAATCAATTCTTTCCTAAGAATTGAACCAAAAAAAAAATCAAAAAGTAATATTTTTCCTAAAAGATTACACCAAAAATATATTGTATATATTGGATTCACTCGTTTTTACGTACTTATTATATTTTCATAAAAATCAAATATATACAAAAATATTTTCTCTATATTATTATATGTAAATACATATATGTAGATACGAACAACCAATATACCTACTTCCCTAAGTATTGCTTTGGCAATACACCGTACTTGGGGGTGTTCCGGTCCCATTTACGTGTATCAATCAAACAAAAAAAAGGCAAAAATAGATAAACACTTTCAATAAGCAAGAATTCGAGAAATACGAACTATTAAGTGAATAGAAAGGAGATTTTGCTATAAATTGCAAGCCTAAGGGAAACAGGTACTTAAGAGCTTAGCGCCACCTCATTCCCCCGTTCACTAGTAAGTATTTCAAGAAGGAAGGCTTGTTGGGGGTTTTACCGCCCAATTAGTATTACATATATTACACTTCCTTGTGGTTTTCACTATTGAACCTCGAAGGAGATAATCCCTTCTTCTTCAAAGTTGACCGAGAGCTCCTCTCTCATTCCTTGTGTTGAGTTGCATGCGCACTCGAGCGCGTGCACATATACCTATTGGTGTACCACTTCCACCCAAAAGGAAGAGAAACAAGAACAAAGTCGTCCATCAAGTCGATCACGAGCATCGTGCTTTCGACAACTTAAATGAAGCCATGGACAATAGATCATTGATTGAGATTCTCCAATCCAACGTGGATGGGAATGCGGATGCCATAGTCATTCCCGAGATAGCCGTTAATAACTTTAAGCTTAAGACATGCATGATACAAATGGTTTCTTCTATACCTTTTCTAGGGAGACCTATGGATGACCCTCATGACCATATCAAGAGATTCATGTCCCTTTGTAATACCATAAAGTATAATGGGGTCCCTCCCGAGGCGGTTAAGTTGATCTTATTCCCTTTCTCTCTTGAAGGGAAATGCTAGGAGTTGGCTAGATAAGCAACCCTCTAATAGCATTATCACTTGGGAGGACTTGAAAAAGAAATTTGTAAACAAGTTCTTTCCACCTTCACAAACCACCGCATTAAGGAACCAAATTATAGGCTTTCAACAAAAGAGAGACCAAACCTTTAGTGAAGCTTGGGAAGAGTTCAAAGAGTTGTTGAGAAAGTGCCCAAACCACGTGAAAGTCCCAAAATACAACTATTGTTGAAACTAAGACACGAAAACAATAACACACAATAGATATACTTTTCAAACGAGTAATCCTTTATTAACTATTATCAACAAAGTATTACAAAGTGTTATTAATACACCTGTTGAATAACAACAAGAAATGAACCCTAGAACAAGTAAACTTGATTCGAGACTCAAGTTTACAAGAGAACCAACGAGTCGCTGATGGACAGCTGAGACCTCAATGGTTCTAGTGGGAGAAAGAACTTAGATAAAGATTCTAAGCACAAGGGTTAAATCTTAACTTCTTTCTCATCCCCTATTTATAGTGGTACGAGGTTGTATCCTTAGTGGGGGTAGTTGATACGTGTCATCTTCTGAGTGGAAGAGTACAACGTATTAAATGCATGTCCAAATCGAGACATGCCTTTAACTACTTTAGGTGAACAGTTCTGCCAACTGTTCACCTTTGTCCCACTAGGTCGTACTAGGCATTGACTTGAATCTCTTGTTTTGTCCCGCTCAAAACACTTGTAAGATTCTCCCGCCTAAACTATAAAGGGTTGGATAAGCTTTGCTTAATCCAAGTCTCTAGGGTTCTTAAGTGATCTCTGAGTGTTGTCAACTCAGAGATCCTTGAACACCAGTGCATTCCTTTGACATCCCAGCTATCCATAATCGCTGGTGAGTCTGACTTCAGATTGTCTTCGACTTTTCTGACTGAAAGTCCCTAATCAATGCAAGAAACCCTAATTTTAACTTAATCAACACAAGGTATTACTTTTCAAACGTAATCTTATTATTGTATAATAAAGAACTACAAGTGTTATGGATAACACCGTTTGATGACAATGTGTTGTGCACACTTTGAACAACAATAAACCTTAACTTATGAATACAGTCGTAGCTGTTTGATTCACTAAGTTATACGCACTAATGTTCTTAATATCTCAAAGTGTTAAACATTAATGCATGGATACACATCCTATTTATAGTGTTACTATTTTGACTTAAACAGTACTTGATGTCGACTACACAAGCTTTTACAAGTTCCCACATCAGTCACATGATGTCCTTCTATTCTTGGTAGTCTTCCATTATGCTTTAAGGAACAGTTGTCAAAAACAGTTTCCTTATTCTTCATATTCTCGAACACATAAATGGCATGTCCAAAGTGTGCTGAGAGTTATCAGGGTATTGCCACCCCTGTTAACTCTCAACCCCTCAGAGTCCCTAATACATCTTGGCTGTTATCCATCACAGCCAAGGAGTATGTCTTCAGATAATCTTCGACTTCCCTGACAATGTCTCTGACATGGACTCCTCTGAGGTTGCTCACAGAGACTTGGATCTCTGTGAGTCTTGCGAAACTTGCCTGCCTCCTAGGCACAGGCAAAGGACTATCTATCAGCCTAATTATGTTTAAATCAATGATCAGGGAATCTAACAAGTTTAGATTCCCAACACTGACGTTGTCTTTGACTTGAATGATCCTGGTGTGCCAGCTGAGGCTTTGCCTTCCACTGGTCTAGTCTCTGTCGCTGGTCTTCTCAGTGACCTTTCAACACTTAGTCTAATTTAAACAAATCTAGACAGGGCCATAGTTAAAACTTTCATTGGCCCAACAATCTCCCCCTATTTGTTTATAAATTATACTAAGTCTAAAATTATTGTAAGTGAGTACACAGCTTCTTCTTACACATAATTTGACAAACATACCTCAAAGTTTTATTAAACAGAATGAACCTAGTCTATTACAATAGCACCCTAGGGTGAAAACATAAACAAAAAAAGATAGGTTCTTCAGCGATCAAGGCCTTGATCACAGAGTCTCTGGGCTTCGACTTTGTCACTCCTAGAGTTAATGACAAGTTCAATTTCAAAATCAAACTCATCAGCTTCTTTGCAATTCCTTAGGATGCCTTGCTTGAGTCTGATTAGCTGAATGGTTGAAGCCAGAGGTAGCTCATTCAACCGCTGAAAAGCATAATCACAGTTGCCATTTATGAAGACCATACATGCCTCAGGTTCTGTGTATACTTGGCCTTCTATGGGTTTGGTGATTTCTTTGGGAAGGACCAAGTTCCTTTGCATCCCATTGACCACTACATCTTCAGTGACCAGCCTTTCTATTAGAGGCCCCATTGGGGTTTTTCTTTTTCTTTGCAGCTGAGGAGGTGGTTGAGAAGAAAGCTGAGGAGGCAGGGGTGCCTTCAGTTTCTTTGTTGTGTCTCTTACCCAATTAAGTTTTGCTTGTATGTTTTTCATCATTTGGGCAGCACCAGGCCCAGTCTTCTTTTGGGCAAGAGCCAACAATTCCAACCACTCAGAGAGGCTCAGATCTCTGAGTTTAAAGTCACTGGAGACTTTGTAGTTCTGTATGTCATTTTCCCTATAAATAGTCATTACCACCCTTTTGTCTTTGTCAGTGAAACATGTATACTTGGTGATACGACCGGGTTCAGCTCTCTGGTTGACAAGTCTTTGATATTCCTTCAAGAGGTTGTTCCTCTTGTCTTCCAGTTCCTTGAGCTTGACAAGCTGAGCTTTCTTAGCAGTGGGAGAGAGCTTGTCCAAGGCTTCTTTGCTTCTCAGTTCAGCGGCCCTGATGTTTGCCAGTCTTTGATGTTCAATGATCTGGGCTTTTGCTTGCTTTAGGGTGAGTGGTGGTTCATCAGCGCTCTTAAATTTGTTGAGTTCAGAGTTTTTGGAGGGTCTTGCTGTGGATCCACCTTCAGCTTGAAGGGAGTGTAAGGTTATCTCTGGTTGCTCAACAGCAATTCCTTTTCCCTTATCTTTCGCAGATTCAGCAGCGGATTTGAAAGATCTCAGTGGTTTGGGTGTTGGAATTTCAGCTGTGGATTCATCTTCTTCAGAGGAGGAGGCAGAATTCTCCCCCTCAGGCATAGCCCCAGCAGGTGCTGTGCCTGAACCTGCCTTATTGAAACGAAGGAACTCATTGTGAACAAATATGCAAATTTCCTTAAGTTCACCTTGGAGAAGTTCCTGAAGAAGACGCCTTGAGGGTTCAGCAGCCTGAGCTATAGCTGCAACATTTGCCTGCACCGCTGAGGTGAGAACAGAGGGTATATACTGCTGAAGACTCTGGTTGAGTAGAGTAGGGAGGTGTTCCTTCAGAGCATCGTTCAGCAGTTGTGGAAGCATAGCTGTCATAGAGGATTCCACTGATGAAGTTAGTGAAGTCTCTAGATTGGTGGTGAGCTCCTCAGCAGCATGAGTGAGGGTTTGGATTTCAGAGAGGAGATCATCATTGGTGGTTTTGGGCTTTGTGGTGCTGATATCCCCTCTCTTTTGCCATAAAACCTTAGTAGCCAATTCCTGTACATTTTTCATTCTGGGAACTTGTGCTGACTTGCGGGATTGTAAATACTCCAAGTGTTGCTTGGCCCCTAGTTCCAAAACGTTTGGCAAGGTGGGGAATGGAATGGGTGTAGGTGAGCAAGATCTCTGTTCCCATAGCCTTCTGGCAGCCAATTCCTGAACATTTGGTAGTGATGGAACAGAGGCATTCTTCAGCTCAATGGAAGATAGATTGTAATCATCAGTGCTCATTTCCTCAAAGTCAGAGGTGAAGGTGCCTTCCTCTACAACAAAGACTTCATCATCAGGCAAAGATTCAATGTCTGAGAGGGCATCAATATCAATGGTGGCAACTTCAGCGGTTTCATCATCAGCAATCGAGCAATCATCATTGTTAAGTTGCTCCTGATGAAGATTGTGAGCCTGTGATAAGAGTTATTAGTTGACCAGTTGTGAAATAATAATGCAGTTATAGATCGCCAGTCGCTGCCCCTAGGAAAGTTGGGTGTGATTATCCAGCCCCCCCCCCTAAGGATTTCTCCTTGGGACTCTTTTAATGTGAGATAGATGTGTTGAAGGATCACCATTCGCTGCCCCTAGGAAAGCTGGGTGTGATTATCCAGCCCCCCCCCCTAAGGATTTCTCCTTGGGACTCTTTTAATGTGAAACAGATATGTTGAAGGATCGCCATTCGCTGCCCCTAGGATAGCTGGGTGTGATTATCCAGCTCCCCCGTAAGGATTACTCCTTGGGACTCTTTTTATGTGAAAGTTATGAGGTGAATGGTCGCCGTTCGCTGCCCCTAGGATAGCTGGGTGTGATTATCCAGCTCCCCCTGAAGGATTTCTCCTTGGGACTCTTTTATTGTGAAAAATGATATGGGAATGGTCGCCTTTCTCTGCCCCTGGGATAGCTGGGTGTGATTATCCAGCTCCCCCTGAGGGATTACTCCCTGGGACTCTTTTGATTGTGAATTCATATGAGGGTAATGGTCGCCTTTTATCGCTGCCCCTAGAAAGACTGAGGGTGATGATTCAGTCTTTCCAAAAGAATAAATTCTTTGGGACTCTTTTAATAATGATGGGGACCCAGAGTCAGTGAGAAGTGCAGAGACTCTGGGTCAGGACTTATATGTGCTCAGGTTGTTGTTTGCCAAGAGCACAGTCCAGAGGTTGAAGGATCATCGGGGTGCGTTAGGAGCACAAGTGAATCATTTCCTAGTGAAGACAGAGTGTACAAAGAGTCCTAAAAGATCTAGGTGCTGACACAGACACACTAAGAGTTGAGGCAAACTCTAAATTACATCACTCTCTCCTAAAGATAATGAGAGTGAATGTATGTGGACCTCTGAGAGGAAAAATAAAGGTCAGACTAATACCTGAGTGATATCAGCGTGGAGAGGGATCTTAGTCATCTTCGCTGACATGGAGACACTAGACACTGGTTGTTTGTTAGCAATGGGCTCTTCTACCACATCCACCAGAGAAGGGGATGGGTTCTTCTTTGTTTTTGTCTTCTTTGAAGGATTAACAGAAGGGGTTTCAGAGGAAAGGGGGATGTCTTTCCTCTTCTTCTTCTTTTCCTTAAGCACCTTGGGCTGAGAAGTAGATTGCACAGAGGTCTTGGACAGAGACTTATCAATCGTGCTTTCAGCATTCACCTCAAGTTGAGGGATCAAGGGCTCATCATCCTCAGCAAGTAGTCCAGCAACTCTCATCATATGCCTGGTAAGGGGTACTTCATTTTCTATGGGAGTATTCAGAGAAGCTGCGGTGATGTGATGAGAGGGAAAGGAGTGTAAAGCATCATTGGTGTAGGATTCACCAAGAATATCTTCTAAGACAAGAGAGAGATATCTGGTGTAGCAGATGGTGGCCCCACGAGTCTTCTTTCCTTTGTTTTCCAACTTGGCGATGAGATCGGTGTACAGTATGTGAGCGATTCCAATATCCAAACCCCAGATTAAGCTGTATGCAATGGCTAGCTGGGAGCCATTGAGTTGGTCATGTGATCCAGTGTTTCCTCCCAGACACTTTACGATGTACAGCATCAGCGTTCTCCATGTGGGAGAGAAGTAATTCACCTTGATGAGAGATTTGCTTTGGAAGCCAGCAGCGGTGAAAGGTTGTTCATGATCATCATGAGGTTGAAGGGTGGTCAGAGCTTTTCTCACAGTGGCACTGGTGGGCAAAGCTGACATGTTATTGTTGTAAGGGAGTCCAATGGCTTTAGCAAAGGTTGGGAAATCAAAGGTGAGAGGTTGAGGATGGGTGGAAAGGTTGAAGGTAATGTGTGAAGAGGTTTGGTCAACTTCAGCGCTATACCAGAACTCGCGAAGGTATTGGGAGTAGCAGGTGGAGGGTTCCTTGGTGATAGCTTCGTGGATGGTGGAGTTCTTGAGGAAGTTGAAAAGTGGATGGTAGATGGGATTGTTGTGTTCAAGAAGGGCTACACAGTTGTTGAGTGCAATCTTTCCATCAGAGACCTCGAAATCAACGTTTGTGGCGGCTTGTACGACGAAGGTTTGGTTTGGTGAAGTAGACGCCATTGTTGAGAGATTGAAGGTGGTGAGAGGATTAAAGAAAATGAAAGGGAATGTGTGTGTTAGGAAATTTTTTAAAATGACAAAATGATTTTGGGTCAAGGGTTTTGAAAGGTTGAGCTGTTTTCCAAAATTTGAGCATTAAATGCAAAAGTTAAGCTTTTCAGAAAAACGTGGGTCCCCTTGACCTTTCATGGGATACTTGTCCCCTTGGAAAGCGGGAAAGTTGGTAGCATTAAGAGACAATCATTTGAATTTAATATCAGAATATACACATTCCCATTGAAATGTAACTACCTCGTTACATTCAATTCCCTTAAATGCCCAGAGACAGTGGTCATCATCAGATTATTTGCCAATATTGAGCATTCCCAGCTCAGCGACCAGCCGAGTAAAACTTGGCTCAGCCAGCGGCTTGGTGAAAATGTCAGCGAGCTGGTACTCAGTGGGTATGAAATGTAGCTCAATATCACCTTTTAGAATATGGTCTCTGATAAAGTGATACCTGATGTCAATATGCTTGGTTCTGGAATGAAGTACTGGATTATTGGAGATGGCTATGGCACTGGTGTTGTCACAAAATATGGGAACCTGCTCATAATTAATTCCATAGTCAGCCAGCTGACTTTTCATCCAGAGAACTTGAGCACAGCAACCAGCGGCCGCAACATATTCAGCCTCAGCTGATGACATAGCCACAGAGTTTTGCTTCTTTGCACTCCAGCATACCAACTTTCCTCCAAGGATTTGACAGCTACCAGAGGTGCTCTTTCTGTCAAGGCAGCACCCTGCGTAATCTGAGTCAGAGTAGGCTTTAAGGTCGAAGCCTGAACCATTAGGGTACCAGAGACCCACT
The DNA here is from genome assembly GCA_025667525.1 of Glebionis coronaria. Taxonomy (NCBI): domain Eukaryota; kingdom Viridiplantae; phylum Streptophyta; class Magnoliopsida; order Asterales; family Asteraceae; genus Glebionis; species Glebionis coronaria. Next base: position 686,908,131 of record CM046874.1, read on the forward strand.
GAGGGAGATCCTTTTAAGTACCTGAAAATTCTTTTGACAGCTACAAGGTGGGATTCCTTGGGGTTAGCTTGGTACCTAGCGCAGAGACAGGTGAAGAATTGTATGTCTGGTCTACTTGCTGTGAGATACATCAGTGACCCAATCATGCCTCTATATAAGGTCTCATTAACAGAGACCCCTGAGTCATCAGCTCCCAAGTTGTTGGGAGGAAGCATGGGGCATTTCACTGATGCACAATCAGACATATCATACTTCTTGAGCAAATCTCTAACATATTTTTCTTGACAAATAGAAATTCCTTTGGAATTTTGTTTGATTTGAAAACCCAAGAAAAAGGTTAGTTCCCCCATCATGCTCATTTCATACTTTTTGGTCATTAGTTTGGCAAATTGTTTGCTCAAGATAACATTGGTTGAACCAAAAATTATGTCATCCACATAAATCTGTACTAAAATGACGTCACCCTTGGACCTATAGGTGAACAAGGTTTGGTCAATGGTACCTCTGACAAATTTATTTTCAAGAAGGAATTTTGAGAGAGTTTCATACCAGGCTCTGGGCGCTTGTTTCAGCCCATAGAGTGCTTTGTGAAGTCTGCAGACATGATTTGGGTAGTCACTGTTTTCAAACCCTGAGGGTTGACTGACATATACTTCCTCTGCAAGTTTCCCATTAAGAAAGGCACTCTTCACATCCATCTGATAAACCATGAAACCCATATAAGCTGCAAAGGCTAGGAAGATTCTGATGGCTTCCAATCTGGCCACTGGTGCGAAGGTTTCATCATAATCAATTCCTTCAGACTGGTTATATCCCAGCACCACGAGCCTAGCCTTGTTTTTTACAATCATACCAGCTTCATCCCTTTTATTTCTATAGACCCATTTTGTTCCAACCACTTGCTTATCAGTTGGAGCTTTAACCAGAGTCCACACCTTGTTTCTCTTGATCTGATTGAGTTCATCTTGCATGGCAACAACCCAGCCTTCATCAAGTAGAGCAGCAGCTACGTTCTTAGGTTCATCCTCAGAGAGAAAATTTGCAAACAGGCATTCATTTGCAGAGGCGGTTTCCAGAGTTCTTAATTTTCCTCTGGTGGTGACTCCCTCAGAGGGTTCTCCAAGAATATTAACTAGAAGAATATCTTGGTTCCTACTCCATCTGGATTGTGGAGCAGGAGTCTCTGTGGGATCAGGAGTCACTTCAAGTTCAGGGAGTGATGGAGGTTCATCACATGTAATCTCTTCGTCCATGATCTCTTCATCTGATTGAATATCTAAAGTGACAAGATCAGCATTTTCTTTAGAGATTTGAGTAAGAGATTCAACACCAACAGTCTCTGGAGTGATGTCAGAGATGGAGTGAGGATCAAAAGCTTGAACATATGGGAGATCCTTGTGACGACTTTGAGATGATTCCTTGGGATTTGAGAAATCATCTTTGGGATAAGATTTAACTTCATTGAAGTCAATGTCACAATCCTCTGAGTTGGTGTGTGTTATGACAGCGTCAGCTTCATTAAAGGTGACATGAATGGACTCTTCTAGTTCTTGCCTGCGAATATTGAATACTCTGAAAGATCTGGAGGTGGGAGAGTATCCAAGGAAGAATCCATCATCTGATTTTTCATCAAATTTACCCAGGTGATCTTTGTAATTGTGAATGAAAACAGGGCAACCAAAGACATGGAAGTAGCTTACATCAGGGGCTCTCTTCCTATACACTTCATAAGCGGTCTTGCCATGTCTCTTCACAATAATGGATCGGTTTTGTGTGTAGCATGCTGTGTACACAGCTTCACCCCAGAATTGTTTAGGAAGTCTAGATTCGCTGAGCATCGTTCTGGCAGCTTCAATGAGTGTTTTGTTTCTTCTTTCAGCGACACCGTTTTGTTCAGGGGTTCCTGGGTTTGAGAAGTTCTGTGATATACCCTTTTCATCACAAAAGGCTTCCATGGCATGGTTTTTGAATTCTGTGCCATTGTCGCTTCTGATAGCCTTTACCCTGCAATCATTGAGGTTTTCTATTTCTCTGATGAAGGACATGATTCTTTCAGCAGCATCACTCTTTCTCTTAAGAAAGAATACCCATGTGTATCTGGAGAATTCATCTACAATGACCAAGGTATATTTGTTGTGATTGAGGGATTGAGGTTTAACTGGTCCAAACAAGTCCATGTGAAGAAGATGAAGGCACTTGTTAATGGAGAATGATTGTTTTGTTTTGAATGAAGCCCTGTGATGCTTCCCTTTCTCACAGGCTGAGCAGGGTCTGTCCTTGCTGAAGGTCAGAGAGGGAAGTCCAGCTACCAAGTCATTCTTTGACAGTTTGTTGATGTTTTTGAAGTTGAGATGGGAGAGTCTCTTATGCCAGAGCCAGTTTTCGCTATCAGATGCTTTGGCAAAGAGACAGGTGTTCTCTCCTTCAGGGGATGATGTCATGTCAATGACATAAACATCCCTTCTTCTGGGTGCAATTAGAACGACATCATCGTTCTGATTGAAGATAGTTCCTTGGGTCTTAGAGAACAGAACCTTGAACCCAGCATCGTAGAGTTGACTGATGCTGATTAGGTTGTGCTTCAAACCATTTACATAAGCGACCCTTGTAAAGGTTAATCCATTGCAATCCACTGAGACATATCCTTTAGTGGCCCCTGAGGAGTCATCCCCAAAGACTACTTTTGGACCATGCTCCTTCTTATATCTATGCAGATATTGTTTAATTCCTGTCATGTGTCTGGAGCACCCGCTATCCAAATACCAAACAGATTTCTTTAGGTATGCCTGCATAGATATAACAAACCAGATTAGTTTCTATGATGAACCCACTTTCCAGTGGGTCCATGCTGTCGCTGACTGGCGACATTGGGTCTTCTGGGCCTTTCTCCCCCTCTTTGGTTGCAATCCCTGGTTTCATGACGCATGCTGCCACAAATGTCACAACCAGGGTAATGTTCACACTCATCAGAGTGGTGGTCATAAAAGCCACAATATTTGCAGGGAGGATTAGGCCTGTATCCCTGAGAACTTTCTCTGGATTTTGGTTGCTCAGGTCTTCTAGAGGGCCTGTGAGGGGTTTTAGATCTAAGCTGTGTTCGAGTTCTTTGAACAGCGATGATCTCCTCATGCTCTCTAGAAGAGTGTTCAGTGGACTCACATGTGATACACTTGGGTCTCTTGGAACAATCATCTGAGGAATGATTTTTGAACCCACAGTGTTTACAAGGCCTGAATAGCATTCTCCCATTTGAGCTGCTGGAGCTTTCACCAAGGGAGTTAACAGAAGGACTGTTATCCTTGGGGTTGATTTTTTCTTTCAACCCTTTTACCTCTTCCATCAGGGTGAGGAGAAGTTTCTTGGTGGGTGATAACTCTTCGGGGGAAGAAGTGGGTATGTCAGTGTTCTTGGCCACATAAACCTTCTTGTGTGCTTTATCAGCAACTTTGGAAGTGAGGTTCCCAGAGGTTTTGAGAACTGGTTTTGGGCCAAGCAAGGAATCTGATGGGTTAGCACCAGCAAGTTTGGGAGTAGCTGATGCGTCAGATTCTTTGTCAGAGTCCTTCTCAACCACAGAGGTAGAGAGAGGAGAAGAGACTTCTGATGGGACAAATTTAACACTGGGCACTGGAATGTGGTTTTTGAACCTACCCTTACCCCCTATGGCTTGAATCACATTTCCTGGAATGGTTTCAGCAACTATTTCTTCCACAGTGGACTGGGCAAGGTTCCATTTTTCAATGGTTTTTCTCAACTCAGAGTTTTCATCAGCTAAAGATTCATTTTCAATGGACAACTTGCTGACCTCATTTTGAAGTTGATTAGCGATGTTCACAAAAGGTTTGAGATTAGCTAATTCAGATTGACAAAGACTTAACTCATTTTTGAGATTTTGAAACTTATTTAACAGATTTTTTCTTTGTTCTTCTACAAAATGGAGGTCAACTAAAGTGTAATCACTGACATGGTCTCTGTCAGGACCCTCAGGCATGGAAAGTAATCTTTGTACCTTTTTCATTGTGATGTCAACCCATTGACCTGATCTAGCTTCACTTTTACCAACCGCTGGTTCTTCATCAGCAACAGCCATGAAGGCTCTGACGGTGGTGGTTCCTTCATCCTCAGAGGTGAGGGGTTCATCATCCCAGTCAAAAGAAGCAGCTATTAGACCTTTTTCAGTCTTTTTGTTATCCTTCTTCTTGGCTGCATCATCAGCTTTCTGATTGAGTTTAATCAGCTCAGCTTTCAAGGCCTTGTATTTTACCTTGTAGTCCTTTTTACCCTCAGAGTCACTGAGAGAGGATTGCTTGAAAGGTGAGGAGGAAAACTTCTTTTTGCTGTGGGTTTTGCTGGATGATGGAAAGCTGGGAGAAGATGTCTTGTTTGACCAGCAGTCCTTTTGGAAATGACCAGTCTTTCCACAAGTGTAACATGACACTTTGGATTTGTCAATCTTGGCAGCACCAACTCTACCAGATCTTTTGTAGTATCTCTTCTGGTCAGCTAAGAGGGCTCTGTCATGGAATTCAGCATGTAATTCATCAAGGAATTCTTGACTACTTCTTGTGTCTTCTTCCACGTCAGAGTCACTATCCTGAAAAGAGTGGTTAGCAACAAGAGCTTTTGACCCAGATATAGGAGAAGCAAACCTATCAGTCTCTGATTTGTAAATAGAGTCAATCAGTCCTTCTTCATAATTGTATCTACCAAACAGTTGAGCAAGAGTATCATTTTTTATGGCATTATTTGCTCTCAGGGTTTGGTTAAGACTAAGCCATTTCCTAGGCAAGCTGTTTACAAAAGTGGCATTAACCTCAGCCTTGGGTAGTACAACACCATTGTTACCTAAATCATTCAGCAAGATCTTGAGTCTAGTGTAAGTTTGAGAAACAGTTTCAGTTTCCAAGGCTTTGAAAGCGTTAAACTTAAGTCTTAATGCTTGGATTTTGGTCTCTTTAGTCTCTTCTGGTCCTTCATACCCTAGAACCAACTCAGTCCACATTTCTTGTGCGGTATTGCACTTGATGATGGACTTCATAATGTTCTTGGGTAGGCAAGATACTATTATACTTTTAAGTCTCTTGTCCTGGTTAGCCAGACGTCTATCAGCGGGAGACCATTGCTTAACAGGTTTCTTAATGGGCCTCTCTGGTGTAGAAGAAATAGCCAGTGGTACATAAGGACCATTTTCTAAGATTTCAAACAAGAAGGGTTCTAGACCATCTAAGTATATAAGAAATTCACTTTTCCAACTTGAGAAATCTTCTTCATCAAACGCTGGAACATTAGATACATGTGACCCTCCACGATTATCAAGAAGTTGTGGAAGATCATCCTCATTTACACCAGTGCTTACAACAGGTGTAGGCATGGAAGTAGATGTGGTGGCTGGAGCGTTTGTTGAAGTATTTGCTTGGTTAGATTGACCAAACGGTGGTGGGATGGGTGGCATAGTTTCAGTCATATTTGGATCTTGATTTTAAAAACAAGAACGGTTTTTAGAAAAGTTTTATAAATCAAACCGCTCTGATACCAATTGAAAGTCCCAAAATACAACTATTGTTGAAACTAAGACACGAAAACAATAACACACAATAGATATACTTTTCAAACGAGTAATCCTTTATTAACTATTATCAACAAAGTATTACAAAGTGTTATGAATACACCTGTTGAATAACAATAAGAAATGAACCCTAGAACAAGTAAACTTGATTCGAGACTCAAGTTTACAAGAGAACCAACGAGTCGCTGATGGACAGCTGAGGCCTCAGTGGTTCTAGTGGGAGAAAGAACTTAGATAAAGATTCCAAGCACAAGGGTTAAATCTTAACTTCTTTCTCATCCCCTATTTATAGTGGTACGAGGTTGTATCCTTAGTGGGGGTAGTTGATACGTGTCATCTTCTGAGTGGAAGAGTACAACGTATTAAATGCATGTCCAAATCGAGACATGCCTTTAACTACTTTAGGTGAACAGTTCTGCCAACTGTTCACCTTTGTCCCACTAGGTCGTACTAGGCATTGACTTGAATCTCTTGTTTTGTCCCGCTCAAAACACTTGTAAGATTCTCCCGCCTAAACTATAAAGGGTTAGATAAGCTTTGCTTAATCCAAATCTCTAGGGTTCTTAAGTGATCTCTGAGTGTTGTCAACTCAGAGATCCTTGAACACCAGTGCATTCCTTTGACATCCCAGCTATCCATAATCGCTGGTGAGTCTGACTTCAGATTGTCTTCGACTTTTCTGACGTTGTCTTTGACTTGAATGATCCTGGTGTGCCAGCTTAGGCTTTGCCTTCCACTGGTCTAGTCTCTGTCGCTGGTCTTCTCAGCGACCTTTCAACACTTAGTCTAATTTAAACAAATCTAGACAGGGCCATAGTTAAAACTTTCATTGGCCCAACACCACGGTTTTAACCAAGTTCACCAAATTAACACCTTCTACAATGGTTTGATACCTCACCATCAAGATTCCCTTAACTCGGCCGCGGGTGGAAACGTTCTTGCTAAGTCTATTCAAGATGTTTGGGATATCATTGAGACAGAAACCATGGCTCAAAGCAATAGGGATAAAAAAGAGGTGGTACATGTTGTGCAAGGGAGTGCTACTAAATCAATTGATGAACAAATCCTTGAAAAGTTTAGCAAATCTCATGACATGTTCCAAGAGTTTATGAAACTTCACTTGAACAATTCTTTTACCAACAATGTCAATGCCATCACCCTTTCTTGTGAGACATGTGGAGGCCCTCACTCATACTTGAATTGTGATAAAGTTCAAGACTTTCAAGGGGAATATTATGCTTACAATGATGATGGAAGAGCACACTTTAAACCCAACATCAATCCTAATCACCTTTCATACAAGTCCAACAATTACCTTGCCCCATCGGGTTTACCTCCCCAACAACCCACCCAAAACCAACCAAACAATCCACAAATGCTCAATAGAAACCAAGGGCCAAGAGGAAATTATCAAAGGAATAACAATAATAGAGGGTCAAATAACTTTCAAAATCAAGGGAACAACTTTCATGGCAATAACCAAGGGTTTTACAATCAACCACCACCTTTCCAACAACAAGGATTTCAAGGGAATGTACCAAGTGATTTTAACACCATTGAGCTTCTTCACAAGATGAATTAAGATAATGAAAGGAGGTTTCAAGCCAATGAGAAGATATTGAGGAATATGCAAGAGGAGACAAACAATAAATTCATGTTTCTCTTAAACCAAAGACCTCAAAAAGGTGCTTTACCCTCCAATACACAAACCAATCCAAGGGCAAATGTTAATGCAATCACTACAAGAAGTAGGAAAACAACCATGGAACCTCCCATTCCTCCTACACATCCTTTGGTGATTCCTACCACGGTTCCTCCTTGTGACAAACCCACACCTACCAATCCTACACCTCCTAAACCTACCCTTGAAGAAAACCACGAAGAGAGTCCTTCAACACCATCTACTCAACCTTTACCCAAACCAAATCTACCATATCCTTCTAAGTTAAGAAAAGAGAATCTAAAGAACAGAGATGACATTCAAGTGTGCAACTTCTTGAGGATGTTGAAGCAATTAAATATCAACATATATTTTGTGGAGGCTTTAGCTTACATGCCCAAGTTTGCCAAGATGTTTAAGGACCTTCTCCAAACATAGAAAAATTGGTTGATATGCCTAAACTTCATTGAACAAAAATTGTTCCACGGTGTTGTTGAAGACTTTACCTACTAAACTTGGTGATCCGGGTCGGTTCTTGATTCAATGTAATTTCCCGGGGGTTGAGAATTGCATGGCACTAGCGGATCTTGGTGCTAGCATAAATTTGATGCCTTTGTCGGTTTGAAAACAACTCTCTCTTCCTGAGCTTACACCTACTAAAATGACACTTGAATTGGCAAACCGTTCAATTGCTTATCTGGTGGGAATAGCGGAAGATGTTTTTGTATGAGTTGATAAATTCACATTCCCCGCGCAGATTTTGTAGTTGTGGACTATGATATGGATCCTAGAGTTCCCCTTATTGTAGGAAGACCCTTCTTAAGGACCGGTCGCACTCTTATTGATGTGGCAGAAGGGGAACTAATTATGAGGGTAGAGGATGAGAAAGTTATGTTTAAGTTGGGAAAAGTAACTAAGAAATCACAAGGGTGTGAAACCGTTAACATTGTGGATGTTCTTGATGAAGTTTGTAATGAACACTTTCATGATGATTACAAAAGTAATAATGAGGCCATCCTACATGTTGAGACCATTGCCTCGATTGCTCCCTCTTTAACACCATTTGGAGAGAGTGATTTTCTCTTTGAGGAATTTGAGTCTAACTTTCTTGGCAATGAAGATTCTCCCATCAATTGGGAAGAAGATATTCTTACTATCCAAAAGTTACTCAATGAGGATCCCATTCCTTCACCTCCTCCACAAGAAGTTACCAATGATGATCCTTCATTAGTGAAACCTTCTATTGAGAGTCCACCAACTTTAGAGCTTAAGGAACTTCCATCACACCTTGAGTATGCCTTCTTAGAGGGAGAGGATAAGCTACCCATTATCATAGCTAAAGATTTGAAGGAAGATGAAAAGAAAAAGCTTATAGAAGTTCTTAAGGAGCACAAAAATCCTATAGCTTGGAAAATATCCGACATAATGGGGATTGATCCCAACTTTTGTACTAACAAAATCCTTATGGAGGATGATTACAAACCCGCCATTCAAAACCAAAGAAGGGTTAACCCAAAAATACATGAAGTCATCAAAAAGGAAGTTATCAAACTCCTTGATGCGGGTATTAATATGTAGCTTTTGTGTGTGCTCTTGAAGTGTTGTTCGTACTCGATTCAATTCTAACTGATCACGGTTAAAAGTGGAATTATTGGTTTTTGGTCACTAAAAGGGGGAGCTTTTGGTTATCTATTTCTGCTAGTAAATTAAAAACTAAATAAATAAAGATAAACGAGAAATCTAACCTTGATTTTCTGAATAAACTGGATCTTCGGATAAAAGGGCTTTCTTCGGAAAAATTTAACAAATTCAGAACTAACTGGATCTTCGGATAAACATCCCTTCTTCGGAATGATTCCCTTTTTTCGGAATAAATGCCCTAATTCCGATAAAGTTGTTTTTTCGGAATATCACAAGGTTTTCGGATAAACAAGGAATTTTCGGATAAAAGGCTATTTTCGGATAAATCTATAATTTTCGGAATAAACAAGGAATTTCGGAAAAACACTTAAATTCGGATAAAATAGCTTTTTTCGGAATAACCAGTGAATTCGGATAAACCTACTGTTTTCGGAAAAATGCCAATTTTCGGAATAAGGGCTTGTTTCCGGAATAAACAGAAATTTCGGAATATTGAACTAATTTCGGATAAAATCACTTTTTCGGATAAATGGACTAAATTTGGAAAAAAAACTGTTTTTTCGGAAAAATGAATATTCGGAAAAAAATGTTAATTTCGGATAAATGAACATATTCAGAATAAATGGAAATCTTCGGAATATTGAATTCGGAGAAAGGGGAATTCTTCGGAATTTCTAAACCCTTTTCCGAAGATAGTTATATGACAGATATCAGTAACAGACACGACCCAAAATAAGCCAAAAATAAGCACAACCAAATAAGCAATTAACCAAAACTAACACCAAATTAATTTTAAGAAGAACTAAATAAGCCACAAATTAAAAACTATAAAAACTCCAAATAATCTAAATCTTTAAAATCAACTTTTTTCAAAACTATTAATCTATTAAATCAACTTAATTAAAAATAAGCTAAAAACTATTAAGCAATGAACACAATAAACTAAATCATCCACCACATTAAAACCATAAGATCAATCACATGAACAAATTAAGAAAACTACATGATTAATTAAATCACCACAAGATTAAGAAAGGTAGAATGAGAGATATAAAATAAGCTTGATTAAATTGAAGATTAAGATCCAAAGTTACAATATTAAGATGAAAGATTAAAAAGCTTGAAAGAAAAGCTAGAGAGAGAAATATAAAAACACACTAATTACCTACTAAAAAATAAAGACTAAGCATTTTCTAATGACACATGTGTCATATATATAGGGGAAGGGGAAGGTGTTTGTTTCTTCCTCTTATCTTCTTGTCTTCTCGTCTTTTAAATAACTCGTCCTTCTCGACTTTGTCTCGGGATTAGTCGAATGATAACTTGAACTCGTCTTCTAATTTTCTTCTTTTAGTAGACTTGGTTCTTCGACTTCGTTAAACTTCCGTCTTTAGACTTTTTCTTTTATAAATCTTCAGAATAGGCCTTTGACTTCCGTTCTTCTTGCACTTTTGACCTTTTGACTTCGTCTTTTGTCTTTTTCTTTGATAAAAGCCCGTGAAAGCCCGTGTTTTCTTCCTTTTTCACATTTTTGTCCTAAAACACAATAAAAACATAAACCACGCATAATTCCGCCTTTTACGACATTAAATACACGTTTTAGTCTTGTTATTATTAGAAATAAGTGGTAAAAGGATAAGTGTTTCACACTTATTATGCGGATCAAATCATAAGACGTTGTGTAGATGACCCCGAAGCATTTAAGATTCTTGAGGCTTGCCATAAAGGACCCACGAGGGGCCATTTTGGGCCAAACTACACGGCTAAAAAAGTCTTTGATTCGGGGTACTATTGGCCTTCCATTTACAAAGATGCCCAAAAGATGGTGAAATATTGTGATGTTTGTCAAAGACAAGGAAAAATTAATCAAAGAGATGAGATGCTACAAAATTTCATTCAAGAGTGTGAGATATTTTATGTATGGGGCATATATTTTATGGGACATTTTCCATCTTCAAAAGGGAATAAGTACATACTCGTAGCGGTGGATTATGTTTCTAAGTATGTTGAGGCTAAAGCCTTGCCTACTAATGATGCTCGAGTTGTAGTAAAATTCTTGAAGTAATTATTTGCTAGATTTGGTGTACCTCGTGCCATTATAAGTGATCGTGGGACTCATTTTTGTAATGATCAATTTACAAGAGTCATGAAGAAGTATGGTGTTAATAATAGACTTTCTACCGCGTATCACCCACAAACCAATGGGCAAACCAAGGTCACAAATCGTGGTTTAAAGAGAATTTTAGAACATACGGTGGGAGAGCATCGAGCTACTTGGTCGGATAAGCTTGATGATGCATTGTGGGCTTTTCGAACCGCATTTAAGACACCAGTAGGTTGTACACCTTATAGACTTGTATATGGAAAAGCATGCCACCTCCCATTCGAGTTGGAGCACAAGGCTTCATGGGATCTTAAATGGGTTAACTTTGATCTTAATCAAGTCGGTTTCCATAGGAAAGACCAACTTAATGAGTTGAATGAGCTTAGAACCGATGCCTATGAAAACTAATTGCTTTACAAGGAAAAGACTAAGCAATTGAATGATGCTAAGATTAAGAACCGTGAGTTCAAAGTTGGAGAGTCGGTTTTACTCTACAACTCACGGTTGAAACTTTTTGCGGGCAAGCCTAAGTCACGATGGTCCGGTCCATTCACCATAGCTCAAGTGTTTCCGTATGAGACCATTGAGTTGTCTCAACCAAATGGCCCAAATTTCAAAGTGAATGGTCATCGTGTAAAGCATTACTTTGGGGAGGACATTTCCGTTGAAATGGTCCAAGAGACCCCTATTTTCCCCATTAATTAAATCATTATGGGAAGAGTCGAGCTAGAGACTTATTAAATCAAGCTTGTATAACTAGGATTAGATCATCTAGAATAGAGTGTGTTAGGATAAGAATAAAAGGGTAATATGGTCGAGATGAAGTGTAGTGGTACCTATCTTTTGTCTTCTTGGTGTTTGTAGGGTTGCTCTCTCTCATTTCATGCATTGGAGCTTATGGAGGAGACCCTCGTATCGGGTTCACTTTGATACTTTTGTGATTCAAACTTGACTCTTAATAATGTCTAACATAAATTCACTTTTGTAGACCTTTCCTTAGCTTGAGTTAAGCAATGTTATCAATGTCATAAGTGTAGGGGAGTTTACTCCAATACTCTTAAACATGGAGGACAATGTTTATCTTAAGTGTAGGGGGGTCTTCTATCGAAGTGACCTTACCTAGAACATTGCCTTAGCTTCATGATAATTTGGAAATTAATTTTTCAAACATTTCAAATTTTTTGATCTACTTTGGCCACAAAAATATGCATTCTTAAGTTTTGCATAAATCATTTTTCATTTGTATAACACATTTACATTGTATAAATTTCTTCTTTTATTTTTTCATCAAAAATATATAAAAAGGAATATATATATATATATATATATATATATATATATATATATATATATATATATATATATATATATATATATATATATATATATATATATATATATATATATATATATATATATATATATATATATATATATATATATATATATATATATATATATATATATATATATATATATATATAAGGATATGGTTTAACAAGTTTTGACTTCTTTGACATATTAGGCCCACCGTGAATATTTTGACTCAACCCGAGTTTGCTTATCCAAGCTTACTCTAGCTAGAATCCTTAACCATGTAAACCTTTATTGGTTTATTAGGCTTAGCATTCACGAGTCTCATTATTTGAGATTTTAAATTATGGAGAACGAGAAATGATAGAGTTTGAAGTAAGTGTAAAGGGCTAGATAAACCTCATATTAACTAATTGTGGCTTTTATATCCCCTTTCGTAACCTTTACTTTCTTGTCAACGCATGTACATATTGTTAATAAATAATCAAGAACGGTTTTAATTGGTTTGTAGTCTCTTGTGCATTTTTTACTAACCATTCGTGGTTGGTATAAGTACGACTTAAGATTTTAAGTTAGAATGTTTTATGTGTACTAGACTTATGTCATGCTTAATACTTAGCGGGTGTTTTCCCTTTTATTCTTTTCATTTTATTTGTGATGAATAAAGAAATATAAGAGCGGCTTATAAAAAATGAGTGGCTAGAAGAAGAAAAAAAAGAAAAAAAAAATAATTATACAAGACTCCCAAGAGGGGCAATGAAGTGTTAATTATAGTAGCTATTAAATTCCAATATTACTCTCACAAGGGTTGCGGAGATTTAGTAGTTGATCCAATCTAATATTACCTTGACGGGTTGCTGGATTGAAGATCCAAGGTCTCAAAAAGGAGGCGGAAGTGAGTTTTATTTTCATTTTCTTAGCGAGTGAGTAACTAATTATTAATGCATAACATAAAGATCTTACACATAAGGCGAATGACTTATTATTTTGGGTCGGACTTATATTAATTGTGGGCGGTTTTTCAAGTAATGGATGAGATGGTTACTTAGGATTAAAACCGTGCTTCCTTATTTTCAGATTTTACACTTCTTATATTTCACGCTTTAAATAATGACAAATTTGCTCTCAAGCAATTTGCTTAAATAATAACCGGTCTTAGAGGCATAATAAGTGGGGGTATAATGGTAACACAATTAATTTGTATGAATAAGTCGATGCACTTTCACTTATGAATAACAATGATCTCGTTTTTATGCTTGGTATGGGGAAAGTGAAACTTGAGGATGATAAGTATTCATGGTACCAAAGCCCTAATTAAAGTCATTGATTTCTTTATGAGTTATGTCCATCAAATCATTTCAAGAAAAATACAAAAATATATAAATAGAATTGTTTTTATTGCATTGCATTGTAAAAATAAAAATCATGCATCATATAGTGTAGTATAGTGTAAAAGCATTTCATCTTGGCCAAGGTGGATTGATTATGAGAAAAATGTAATTTAGAGCTTTGAAATATGGCATTGCATAGGCCATGGCAATGACCAAGTGAAGGGGATTTGATATGAGTGAAATCTCATATCAATTTTAACATATCAAACCCTAAAACACAAAGAAAAATACCAGATTTTATGTGTAAAAGCAGTATTATAGGGTATTCTTTGTTGTTTATGATTTTTGTAGGTAAAAAGATACAATTTGGTGCAAACACGGATTCCAAGGCATCTTTATTGAAGAAAAGACAAAAGAAGGACTCAAGATGACAAGTCTACAAAGTCAAAGGACCTTTCTTGCCAAGCTGCCAAACTATAAGGACTTAAAGTGAAAATTCATCAAAGTCAAAAGCTTTTGAAGAAAGTCAACTCAAGTCAAAGGGTCATTGTTGTTCAAGACCAAAGTCAAAAGGGTGAAAAAGACAAGTTCATGAAGTGTTTAGATCAAAACAGCAAGACTGCCAAAGTTAAGGGGTTGATTCTGCCAATTTAGAAAGTTATATGAAGTTTAAACCATGTGCTATGTCTATCAGCCAATCAGAACACTCAAAGCCATTCACACGGATCATTGGCTAGTAGTCAAAGCATTTAATGAGCATACAATCAATAATTTGGAGAATCCCAATAGTAAACACCACTATCTCCTTATAAACCAATCACATTGCTTGAATCCATTCACACGGATCACTACTGTTCATCTGGATAACATCCACAACTCGATTATTGGACCAATGGTAGGATCACACGTGTCACTTCATACTTTTCCATAATTCACATAACAAAGGAGGCCATTTCAGAAGATGTTATCAACATGAAAAACACTCGCAATAACAAGACGAATTCAACCCAACACTCTAATTAACAATTCATCTAGTGAATCAAAATCCCCTAATTTGGGAAGAACAAATGAAGAACTGATTTCATAATTATGACACTTGGCAAGCTCCCATTGGCCAAGACACGTCACCCTACTCAACTACATCACATCTCAAGCCTATAAATACCCCTAGATAGTTCATTTCTTGTTTTGTAGCTTAAGTGTGAGTTTCTCACACACTTAGCATAATTCAGATTTTCTCTTTCACTTTCTCTAGTTAAAACTACTTAGGGTGATTGACAACCACCCTAAGTTAGTTAGTTAGGCCTTGTAACAATTTTCCCCTATTAATAACAAATTTAGTTCATCAAAATTCTCAATTCTACTTACCTTACTTCATTCGTACTGTTCATCATCCATGATATTGATTATGTTATTACATCATGAATAACTGAATTAAGTTAGTGTTTTTGAAGCTGTTAGTGTGCTCAAAATTATTGTAGTCCAAGTTTCTTACTAGTTCTTGCCAAAATTCTAAGTTCAGACCACTTGTAGCAGGGCAGTTATAACATGGAGATTGGTGGTGATCTGGTGGTTGAATTGTGATTGATAGGTGTTGATTAGTGAAAAAGAGAGTTCAACACTCTCTTCTCCATCAATGGTGGCCTATTAGCTAAAGACTGCAAATTTATACTTTAAATTCCTCTCAATTGTTGATTGCATGCTATTTTCCTATTCTTAGTGTATAATTGAATGATCTTGCTTGTTATTTGCTTCTTATGAACTTGCTTATACGTTTTGATAACCTTTTTTAGTTCATATTTGTTAGTTTTAATATGTTAGCTTAGCCATAATATATGTTTCTATCATAACCAGTGTTTGGATCACTAGCCATAGTTTGATTGAGTGATTGGAATTGGTTAAAACTTGTTTACATATGCTTACAAACTGTTATCAAGTGGATTTGCAAAGTTTCAGATTCAAACCTTTAGTCAAAAGGCAAATGGCATGAAAAAGCTTTGGGTCAGTCTTTACATCCTAAATAAAGCCAACTTCAAATCATAATAAGTTGTTCATTTCTTGGAGTTAGAGTGGGATTTTTGGTTTTAGGGATAGCTTAACATCCTAGCTTTCAGATTCTATAAGCTATATAATACAGTTCTCAGTCTTGAATTAGAAATAAGCCCTTAAAAGTCTTTGTAGTAAATGCAAGTTTCTTTTATGGCTTATTTTCAATATCAGCTTATCCACTTCATTAACTAGGCCATTTTCTTTTACAAAACAGTTCTATAAGCCATAAAAATAAGTTTTGACCTTGGTCAACTTTGGTCAACGCTGGTCAAAATAAGCACTTTGAGCTTATTGGCTTTTCTAGCTTATTCTGTTGGTGATTTTCAGATTTTCTTGGATAGGTGTCGTTTATTTGGGCTCTTAATTAGATTTTGAGAAAATCATACCTCGTGCTAATTCCAATAAGCACAAATCTTAAAAATGGCTTATTCAAAAAGTGCTTATTGGAGATTTAGATCAATTCAGATGTTTTCTTTGAACCTGACTAGCTTAAATTGAATTTACAATCTTTTGAAACAAGTCTCAGCTTATTTGGTCCAGTAAATCTCTTGTTATAGCTTAAAAACCTATAAGCCCGTTTTTAGTGATAATACTTTGATTTATTACACTTTGGTCCCTGGAATTTGGTAAGTTTGCTAGTTTGTTGTAATTGGTTATAAAATTGTTAGGGTTTGCAAGTTAGTCCCTGGATTTTGATGGTTTGTTAGAAATCAGTTACATAGTTTGGTATATTTGTTACAAGTGGTTAGTAGTTTGTTATTTTTACATATTCAGTGCTTCTACTTTCCACATTTACATTTTCAGTCCTTACACTTTCATTTACTTTACTTTTTAGCCCTTAATTCTTGTTGTGCATTACTTGTTTGTACTTTGAGCTTTGTAATTGGTATGTGCAATATGTTTTTAGCGTAGTACGGTTATGTAGACGATACTATTTTGCTCTTTTGACGGTTTTGTGATAATTAGACCTAGATTACCATAACTTTTACATCCAAATACCAAAAACAATAAGTTGACTTGATTTTTATCGATCACTCAATTCATAAAGATATCGAGACAATAACGATCAACAAAAGGACAAATATTAACCATAATAACCGAATTTGTGATCATCAGGGCCCTTCCCCTTACAATATCATCCTTGGACGACCGGGGATACTTAAGCTCGGAGCAGTAGCCTCCACTCTATACGCCTTGATGAAATTTGAGACACGAAGAAGCATCGCCATAGTAAGGGTTGAAAGATTCAAAACACACAATGGCAGTCAGATTTTAAGGAAAATAGATCGTCCAGAGGAAGCAAGTGATATAGAGGGCCTAGAGCGCATAGTTATCAGCGACGAATAACCAGAGAAAACGCCGCAAATCACGACTATAGAAACTAGAAGGGGGGGTTGAATAGTTTCGAGAAAGATTCATCCAATTTACAATGTCTCGTTACTCAAACCTTTTTCAAGAACGAATCACGCACAAGCTATGTTGCCGGAGGAAGAACACGAGGGGCAGCCGGTGGAGTAGCCATTGGCACTTTGTGATGCTCGAACTGTGTTGCAAAATGGATTACCGTCCCGTCAAGTGATGGTGCAATAGAGCGAAAACTCTCATGAAGATGTGACTGGGAATATTCGCCCGAGTTCAAGATTTCTTATCCATCTTATCATCTTGAGGAAACAATAATTTTTGAAGTCGAGGGAAATGATACGCTAGGTCTTGCCCATTAAAGAGCCACGACTCAAACGGGTCATATAATCTATCTTTATTTCTAATTATGTTTGAAGTGTTTTAGGAAAGTATTGTGTTTTAGTAATATCTTCGTATTGTGACTTGTTTTGTAAGCTATGTTTTTAGTTTTATATAAACCCATTGTAGTTAATGAATGTTAAGTTTGTCAAAGAATCTCTTATTCTCTTATTTTCTTACGGAACTCGTACACACTATAGTGGTGCTACCTTCATATGATTTAGGTTGTATCACTACAGGCCCAAAGAAAAGAAAGAAAAGAATCAGTCACATGTTTCATATGATCTCCTATACAAATTGATTAAAAAATCGGACATAATTGTTATACTCCTACCCACATCCAAATAAAAATTTGGTTGTGTATTAATATCTTAATTGACATCTTGTGATACACATGTAATTTTCAACATATTATACCTGAGAAATGTGTTTAGTCATTTCACCTGACACCTTATCGTGTAAAACTCCAATAATTCCGTTAAGATGTAGCATCCGTTCAAAATCAAACCTAAGCGACGAAAACAGAACCAAGCTGAAATCCGTCTTTGTGGAAAAAATGAACCGAAAAGGGAACTGGAACTTATGGAGTAAATTAGAAAACGAACCAAATAAATAGTTTACGAGTATTTTATTGGTTTTAAACCGAAAACGAACCAGACCAACAACACCGAAATCGAAAACCAACAACACCGAAACTGAAAACCAACCCGAAAATGATATGTTCGGATCGAATCCATTTGTGTTTAACTACAATATATATTAAATGAAGAAGTAAACGACGTCGTATTACAGTTTTAAAAGTCGTTTTATTCAGATGTTATTGTCGTTTTGGATTCTCCACCAAAACATAAATGACAAAACACAATTTACAAAACAACCCTTATACTATTCGACCTATTATATAAACGACCTCCAACTTTTAACTATCACTTTTTCGGCATAACAAGTTCTTTTTATAAAATATAAAACGTATATTTACCGATTCTTATCGTCGAATTACGAGCCAAACAACGCTCCTGACATACATATAACTTTATAAAAAATATATGCTAAAACTCTAAAACTCAATACACATTTTAAGTATTCTTTTATCGAAATAGTCATTGAGGTCATTCCTTCATTGTAACGCCAGTCATATACGCGAACAAATTTTCGCATTATCAGTGGACTGCAACCGTTAGTCTTGCTCATCCGTCGCGAAGCGCGGGTTATATACCTCGTTTTTATTAGTTTTGCTTGGGCCTAATTTCCATGGTTAATTTAAAATCAGACTTTAGACAACATTTTCCCAAACTAAAAATACATGTTAAGTAAAATCTTAAAAGAACAAAAATAAGCCCATGAAATGAAGATGGGCTTAGAAGCCCATTACCTAACATGAAACGAAAGGGTAACCAACCAGCAAACCCTAGCTATATAAAGTTAAGATGATATCGTTTTCTCATATTCGCTGTCTGCCGTCAGAGCTTCTGTGAAACACACACTCTTTCACCATGGTAAATCCATCCATTCATTATCTTTGATTCATTTTAATCTGTTAGCTTATTATTAGCTTTTAAATCACTTCTTTTAAATCATACATTTTGTTGTTACAGTAATAATAATAATACAATAAGCTGTTTAGATCTGTGTATTTTATATATCTGAGTTCTCGCTTATTTGGTTTTCGGATTTTGTTTTATAAGCTCATATTTTGTCGCTTATGTGGTAATAAGATTATATAATTTTAAAAGTTATTTTGTTGAAACTTTTTTTGGCTTATTAAAGCGTATTATTCTATAAGAAGCTTATGTAAGCCTAAAAGGTTTAAAATAAGCTACAAAAATTGAGCTTATGAGACATAAACCAAAACCAAGTAGCTCTGTGTGATACTTTTAGATGGAAGCTTTCTGTGTTTTGTTTGGATTATACGACCGGCTTATAGCTTATTTTGGTTTGGGTTTATGTTTACTAGCCTCACCTTTTGTTGCTTATTTTGAGTCTTTTTGGCTTATATCAGCTTATTATGTGGTAGTAAGATTGTATAATCTGAGAATACTCAAAATAAGCTACAACGAGTGAGTTTATCATACAAGCTTTGTTTATTATAGGATAGTACAGGTGCATTTAGTTTTATGTGCTACTTTAAGGCGAAAGCGCTGGATGTTTGTTTGTCTTATTTAGCAGGCTTATAGCTTATTTGGTTTTCAGGTTTTGTTTTAGAAGCTAACTTTTTTTGCTTATTTGAAACTTTTTTGGCTATATCATGTGGTAATAAACTTATTTAAGCCAAAAATGTTCAAAATAAGCTACAAAAATGAGCTTATAAAACATAAGCTGAAAACTTTGTAAGTCATAAGCCTGCTGTATAAGTCAAAACAAATAAGTTTATATCTGAGTTTATTAGTTTGTGATTATGGCTTATGTTCAGTCCTGTTTCCGGCCTTATTTGGGAAGCTTGAGGTCTTATGTAAGTTTGTTACATCATAACAAACTTTTATAAGACAACAAGCTCCATATTAAGTTGGAAATGGGCTTTTGAAACATAAGCTAAAACTACATAATTCCAAAACTAAGCTTATAAAAATCTCTAAAACCAAATTGTTCCTACAAGCATGATTTGCAGATTTGAATGAAAATGATCTTTAAAAAAAGGTTCTAAGACATAGATGGCTATTGATTTAAGCATTGAACATAATGACTGTATTTGCTGTACACTTGTACTGAAGAAGATGAAGTTTTTGGATTTATGCTATGCTAGTTTATCTTGATGAATGTAGATTGCTGATACCCGGGGTCGTATGTTTAAGATTTAAATTTTAGCTTATTCGATAATAATGTCTTTTTGTACTCAAAACTGTTTTTTCTGTTTGGATATGTAAGAATGTAATATAACAATGATGTATGAGGTTTTTATGTTTATCGAATCTAGCATATTGTTCGTATATAATGTGTTATCTGTCTCTTGGACGAGTTTGTTTTGAACTGGTAGTTGTTTAAAGATGTATTGGCTGTTCGATGCTCTTCGATTTAATGAAGATGTTATATTGGATTTTTTTTATATTACGATAACTCATGATTTTTAATTAAGCCTCATGTTCTTATTGGATGTTGGACTTTTGTTTTGCTTGACATGTGAGTTTGTTTGTGGTTTCTAAACATGATTTTTGACTATCTGGTATATTTTTTTGATAGATCTCATCAAGATGATCAAGATCTACTCTTGTTTTGTTTTTTAATTTGGTAATTATATTGATCTTTAATGTTTGTCTTGTATACAGCCGTCACACAAGTCGTTCATGATCAAGAAGAAGCTTGCTAAGAAGATGAGGCAGAACAGGCCTATCCCCAATTGGATTCGCATGAGGACTGACAACAAAATCAGGTCAAAACTATTTTATGAACCCTTGATAACAACAGTTTGCATAATGTACTAATTCTTCTGATTTGCTAAAATAAGTTTATTTCGTGTCTCAGGTACAATGCTAAGCGCAGGCACTGGCGCAGAACCAAGCTTGGATTTTAAGGTGTTTATGTTGCTGTTTGCCGACTTCAAAACTCGGACAGCTTTGGAAGTTTATGTTATGTTTTTGTATGTTTAATTTTTAGCCTAAAAAGATGGAAGTACTTTGAGGATCCATTCTATCAGAGGATTTTGATTTTGCTGTTTTTAGTTATTGCATAGACACAAGTTGTGAATCGGGTTTCATGTTGGTGTTATCCCATCAATTGGCAAATTCGTTTCCAGTTTAATGCTAATATGTGCTCGTTTGAGTTCTTTGAATCTTTTTTGGCTGGGTTTATGCAGTTATGTTTCGTATTAGTAGCCGCGAGCAAGTTGTTTTGCAAAACCGGGTCACTAATTGACCTGGTTGCATCATTTAGTCCAACGATTTGATAACCTGGTAAACCTGGTTGACTTCTGGTTCTTATGATTTAACTACAGGTCTACCGTGTCGACATGGTCAATTGGTTTAACCTTTGGTCAACCCATTCGACAACCTGGTCTTCTTCTTTGAGCACTGGTTCAACTGGTTTGACCATTGAGTCTACTTGTTTAGCCATTGGTTAACCCTATTGACCTGGTTTATCTGGGTCGATAATCAGGTTACATTGTTTTGACCACTGGGGTTACTATTTTGACCATCGGTTCAACTGCTTTAATCATCCATTTGGCCACCGGCTCGAACGATTGACCACCATGTCAACCCGGTTTTTCATTTATGCACATTGCAATATTCAGTGTTAAACAAACACAAAACCTAAAAATTTCAACTCATCAGTCATCACATAACAAGTTTATAAAACATATATCCTATACAAAGTATGGTTCCCGCGTAGCGACTCAAATAATGTGTGTATTTGCTGTGTTTGTGTGTGATAAGTCTGTGGGGTAAATATATGTAAGAGTAAATTGCATCGTTCGTCCCTGTGGACTAGCTTCAGATTGCAGGCTCGGCTTGTTTTCACTCCTAAGTCCTAACTATACGAGAGTAAACGCAAATTCTGCAAAGCAAATATAACCTCAAAAAATCTTGTTACTGAAATTCTACGAATAACTTGTTTCAGAAATTGTTACCGGCTAGTTGTAAGCACACTTGAAATGCTAAAATGTAAGCGAAGCAAATATATGAAGTGTTATCTTACAAGATAAGAAAACCGCCGATAAGCATTGCTTACAGCACGCATAGATGTAAATAGCAACATTCGCAAGCAATGATACGAATCAGAACCAGGGAATAAGGACTGAACAAAAATATATACAATATTCAATTTTGCGTTTTACAACATCATTAGCTTCAAAGACTGCATCTAGCATTATAATTAACAGCGTAACATTCTGCAACAAATAAAGAAAAGCCATTTTACAAACCATATATCGACATATATATAAACTAAACTACTTAAATACGCAGAAAAAAAGTGCATTATTTCTTCTGGGATTTCAACCCGGAAAGAATCTTTAAAACATCTTCCATTGAAGGTCTATCTGACTGCTTGTTGGAAGTGCAACGAGTAACGACTTCAAGAACCTGTTTAATCTCTTCTTGGACAGATTTTGAAGATGGAGAAGCATCCGCTACTTCATTGTCGTTAAATATCTCCTTTAATAAAACATCTTTTGGTGTCCTTTGCAAGTTCATACCACCGTTTCTTCGCTTCCCATTTGTTAAAATCTCCAAAACGACCTCCCCAAAGTTCAATATATCATCGTTTAGCTCATGTTCCGTAACACCCTTGTATTCACCTGCCATAAATGTATATAGATAAAGATTTCAAAACTTGTGAAAATCGAAAGATTTCTAATTCTAAAGTAGAAAAATCATTTAAGAAAAACGGATTTTTAGGCATAAACCGAATTTGTACCTGTTTCCATTGCAGATATAGTTTTGAAAGCGAATTCCGCCAAATGGGGCTCCATATTTTCATCAAAAACTACGTTACTAGTCTTCAGATTTCCATGAGGAATAGCGGGAGGACAATCATGGTGAAGATAGCACAAACCCCTGGCAATGCTAATCATGAGCTTGTGTTTTGAAGTCCAGTCTCTCTTGGTACCAATCTTTTCATCAAGATTTCCGTTAGGCAAATACTCGTACAACAAATAACCAAGATTCTTGTTGTAGCAAAAACCCAACAACCGAATCAAATTTTTGTGCCTTGAATTTCCTAAACGGTTTATAAAATCCAACAAAAGATTCGAACTTTTTGTGCCCCATTCAATCTTTTTGACTATTATCGTCATCCCAGTTGGCAAAACCGCTTTGCAAACTGAATTTGAAGAATATGGCGTTTCCACCGTTTCAATGGAGTCGAAACTTTTTAAAACATCAGCTGCTGTGAGTTCCGGTAAACCACCAAACGACACCAATTTCCAGTGGCGATTCAGATTCTGCCTCCGATAGTAAAACATCCCAAAAAGTAAACCCGACAGTAAAACCACTATTGCACATAGTACAAGCACCCAAGCAACCTTATGCTTCCTTCTACTTCCTAAATCCATTCCCTTAGATATTCCATTCCCATGACGACATGCCGTTGTAAGAGGTGCACCACAAAGATTCGGGTTTCCAATAAACGAACTACTATCCATTGACTTAAACGTATTTTCAGTAGGAATTACACCCGAAAGATCATTGTATGACAAATTAAGAAACTTTAACTTCATTGAAGTTCCTAACTTCACAGGGATTTCACCAGAAAAGTTATTTTCAGCTAAATTTAGCGTTTCAAGATTCTCACAAAACGACACACTTTCCGGGATGGTCCCGGTTAAGTGATTTCCGTTCAAGTCAACAACAGCTAACGACTTACACGATTCAAATCCAGGAAAGTTACCAGAAATGCCACAAGATGAAGCTGAAAAGTTATGTAGAGCGGGTAAAGACCATACTTTTTCAGGGATAGTCCCTCCAAGATTGGGATTACTAGACACACTAAAACGCTCAAGGCTCAATGCACGCACGATATCAGAAGGAATCCCACCAGTTAAATTATTTCCAGATAAATCGACATAAGACACATCTTTAAGAACATTGAAATCCAAAGATATATCACCCGAAAACAAATTATCTTCCAGACGGATACGAACAAGAGAAGAACAATTAGAAATAGACGAAAGCCCACCCGAAAAATAATTAGAAAAAAGCATAAGCCTACTCAACTCCCCACCCGAACAAATATCAGGTGGAATCACACCAACAAAATCATTCGTCGAAACATCAACCCATTTAAGCTTAGAGTGTTTACCCAACTCTTGCGGAAGCACACCACTAAAGAAATTATCCCATATCAAAAGCGACTCGAGATTAGGCAACTTAGCTATACCATCAGGAACAGAACCATTCATATCATTATACATAACACTCAACAACTTCAAATTCCTCAACTCCGAAAAACTATCCGGAATAGGACCATAAAGCAAATTATCCGAAAGATCTAAACTTTCAAGACTCAAAAGACTACTAATTTCCACAGGAATCAAACCCGATAGATGATTCTTAAACAAAAACAGCGTATTAAGCTTACTTAGCTTCCCTAAATCTCTCGGTATCACACCCGAAAGATTAGCATCCGCTATATCTAGATACTCAAGCCTACTCATATTCCCAAACTCCCACGGTATACCGCCCTCATAACTATTATACCCAATCTCCATATGCACTATACTCTCTAGCATCCCGAACTCACCCGGCAACTCCCCAGTCAAAAAATTCCCAGCCAAATGCAAAAACTCTAGCCTTTTACACTTCCTAAACGACCCGGGAATCGGTCCACTAAAATAGCTACCCGCAAAGTTCAAAACCCTAAGTGAGGCAATATCACACACATCTAAAGGCAAAGAACCTGAAAAGCTATTACTAAAAGCATCTAAAACAGCTAAATTCATAAGCTTAGACACCCCTAATGGAAAATCACCTGAAAAATTATTCCTACTAATATCTAACACCTTTAAGCCACTCAAATTATATATACTAATAGGGAACTCACCACTAAACACATTATGACTTAAATTTAACTCAACTAAATCAACAAACTGATCAAACTGAGTTTTGATCAAAACTCCACCAAGATTCTGACCACTTAGGTCTAGAGACACCATTTTTTGACCTTCTTGGTCACATTTAACACCAATCCATTTGCAGGGGCTAGTTTTGTCCAAGACCCAATTGTGTAAAGCATTTGGGGGGAGGGTTAAGGTGGATTTCAGGGCTAAAAGTGCTTGTGATAATGGGTCATTAGTAGTATTATCACATGATGCAAATGGGGTTATGAATATGAAGATTAGTATGAAAATGAACATGGTTGAAGAAAGTGTTTGTGAATTGTGGTATGTAAGAAAGGTAGGTGAATTTATATTATGAAATTTATGATAAATTTATGATATAAATTTATGAATCAATAGTTTTTATTTATTATGGGGAGTGAAGAAAGAAAGTAGTAGTATTAAAAAGGAGGGAATGACATAATATATGTGAGTGAGTGTTTTGAAAATGCTTTTGGAAACATGTGGGTCATAAATATGGTGAAGTACTATCTACTCTTTGGTTTAAATATTGTTGGTGCATTTTTAAATGTGGAATTTTTTTGGTGTTATATGAAACATTATTTTGTGTTTATGCTTTTGTTAGAGCTTTTTGAGTCGTGGGCTTAGGCTACCCACAACGCTACTAGGTCGCGACTTAGTTTTTTCAGCCGGCGACCTAGTGCGACCTATTTGCTATAACTCGGCGACTTAGTGCGACCTAGTTCAATTTTTTTTATTTTTATATTTAATAAAAATTACTTTTTTATATTCAATAAAAATAATATTTTATTAAAAAAAAACATACATATTACACTAAAAAAAGACAAATTACATAAATTAAAAAACATTACGAAACATTTGAAGTAAAAGGCATATAATGCATTAGTTAAAACTAACTCCAAAAATTGTCAAATTAATATATGTTGTGAGGAATTAAACAAATCTCAATATATTAAAATTTGGAATTTTTTTATAAAGTTTATATAATTAAAACATGTTAAATTTTAATTGAAAAGATTTTTTTTTATATAAAAACACACAAACATAACACAGACATAGTGACCGAGATTTTCAATTCGTTCGTCAGTAAGGTCGAATTAGCCCGACCGACGATCGACCGACAAAATCAGGCAGCGTTGCGAGTAGCCTTAAGTTGTCGAGAAAGTGTTATTACATTTTCTTTTAGATTTAAGTTCTTTTGGATACCAAAGTTTTCTAAGATACAAGGGGACTCATCCCCACCATCCATCTTCATCTCATCCAAGGGCTGAGATTAAATCCCCATTTTACACTACAGGGGTATTTCCGTCAATTCACCCCCGACTATATAAACAACTTTCTCCTTTCTTTTTCATAAAAACACACACCCCGTTCTTTCACTTCTCTCTCTACATCGATCTACTTTCTCTCTCTACCCCGATCTACTTTCTCTCTCTAAAATTGGAAGCGAATAATCACAACATCATCATGAATCCATCACAATCGATTAATTAGATCATTACTTAACACGAATTCATATCAGGTTTGTATTCTCATAATCTATGCTTATTTTTTTTAGCTTATTTGATTTTGAATAAGCTTATTAATTTATCTTCATTAGCTTGTTTGAACGAAATATACCGATTGATAGTTCTTATTTTGATCGAATTATTCCGATTGATTGTTCTTATTTTGAACAATTTATTCTAATTAGCTTTTAATTATGTGATTTATGTGAATAAGCTTATTTGTTTGAATAAGATTTTGAATTAGATGAGAGTTACAAATAATCTTGGGAATTAGATAGGAGTTATGTGAATAAGCTTACAAATTACACGAGAGTTATGAATAAGCTAGCTTATTAGCTTATTTTGACAAATCGTAAGGTATTTTATGTAAGTTGAATTAAGTTTGCTGATGTAGGCTGCAATAAGCTTGATATATCATATATGATATATATATATATCATATATGATATATATATATATCATATATGATATATCATCACTTTTCATATATGATAGATATATCATATATGATAACTGATGATATATCATATATGATATAAGTATCATATATGATATATCAAATAAACCATAGGAAAAAACAGATTATGTATGAGTACTTTTTAGAAAATCAATATAAACTCTTGAAACTTGTCTTCTATCATACATATGAGTAATTTATTTTGGTGTTAAAATGTTGCATAATATGTTCTTTTTATCTTTTATAAATGCAGTCAGACAGAGATGGTGTGATTGGCCGCTTTGGAACAAAGCAGAAAGGGATGTTGATTATAACAAGAGGATGTGCATGGATATGTTTTAAGGATCAAGACGGAGTAGGCGTTGTTCATGAATTCATCATTTGATAATCTGTTTTTTTTTTGCATTTTTTTGATTTTGTATAAATTGTTATCATATATGATATTATATATGATTTTACATTAGGTTACGTTCTGTTTGAATTATCATATATGATTTTGTTCAAAAGTATATATGATTTTGTTCCAAATTTTTTTTTATGTTATGAACAAGTGTTTGATTATTCATTGTGCATACTCTTTGTTGTAATCATGAATTCATCAGATTCTTTGTTTAATAAATCCAAGTTTTTCTTGAGTGTCATATATGATAGTGCATGATCATATACTCCGTTTGACTTTATTTATAAAAACCATCATGACATAATACCAAGAAAGTTAAATCATATTAACAAGATGTTGTACGAGATACCAATTGATTACAAAATCGTCCACATACTTCAAAACTCCATTAGGAGATTACAAGAAAAAACAAACAATAAACGTAAAAGAAAAATTCACGAGCTTCTTCATTAAGCTTCTTGGCCTTTTGGATGCTTGTAATGTTCAACACGCCTTGTAAACAGTCTTCTCTACACAAAAAAGAAGATTTAATTCAATTTTTAAGCACATAATGATATATGATATATTTGATCATATATGATATTTAGCTTATATCATATATGATATAGCATATCATATATGATACTTCATTAGCAAGTCATACTAAATATGTTCAGCCAGATTAATCCATAAAAAAAAGAGTTAATTCAATTTTCAACCACATTATCATATATGATATATCTCATCATATATGATATTTTAGCTTATATCATATATGATATAGTATATCATATATGATACTTCACAAACAGGTTACACTAAATATGTTCAGCGAGATTAAGCCAAAAAACCTTATAATTCATGAAAATAAGCTAATAAGTTAGCTTATAATTCATCATAATAAAGCTGATGATTATCAATAAGCTTATTCACATTAAGCATCAAGTTACCTTATCATTCGACATGATAAATTCACGTAACTTATCAAATAAGCTATAAAAAATAAGATGAATTATAAGCTTATTCACATCGAATAAACTAAAAAAGATGAATTAAAACAGATCGAATGAACTTTACCTTATTTATGAAGAGGATGACCGATTTACGACGGTGATAATAGATTTACGAAGGTGATAATCGATGGATTTGATGTTTGTGTTGATAAATTAAGATGTAAATATGTGTGTGTGTGTGTGTGTGTGTGTGTGTGTGTGTGTTTATGTGTGTTTTAGAGGGAAGAAGAAGAAATCGATCCAGATCTGTGAAAGTGGTAGGTGGTGTTAGGTGGGAGGGGTAAAATGACGAAACTACCCCTCCGCTTTTTTTTGTTTTTAATCTGGGTTGTTGGATGAGATGAGATGGACGGTCCAGATTTGTCCCCTTGTATCCAAAGGATACAAGGTATCTTAAATAACCGGACTCTTTTTTTATCATAACATTAAAACTTATCATAACATAAAAAACATCTTTTTTTAATTAATTTGACAATTTTTATGTTACGATAATTTTATCATATAACAAAATATATTTTATTTTTTACCTGTTTATTATAAATTAAATATCTTTTAAACCGTTAAGTGTTAAACGAAAATAATTATATCATCACTACAAGCGTTTAATTATCTTTCTACCGATATGCACTATTATATACTTTCGAATAATTTTTTTTTTTCGTTTTTTTCTTCTTGTTAAAATTTACGTAAAATATCATATATGATAATATTGTTTCATCATATATGATAACAATGTTAAATCATATATGATATTGGTTTCTATCATATATGATACTGGTGTTACATCATATATGATATTAATATCATATATGATAATTTTCGAAAACGTAAAAAAAATGAATTTTTTTTGTCAAAAGTATATCATATAGTATATCTATAGAAATATAATTAAATGTTCTTCGTGACGGTATGTTTTTTTTCGCATAACGATTAACGGTTTAAATGATATTAATATTTGAAAAAAGTTGAAAATATAATTTATTTTTAATATTATTATCCATTGGATTAAAATGGATATGAAAAGTGGAGATTAATCCTTAGTATCCAAATAAAGTTTAGATCCAAATGAACTTAAATCTTTTTTTTAATACAACAGTTTATTTTAAACTAAAAACTTAATATTTCATTTATAATAAAAACATAGAAGTAAAAAAATATATATAATTAATAGTATTGAGAATAAAAGATGATATATTTTTTTTAAAATGGGCATTTATAATAAAAAATAAATAAAAAGTGGGTGTTTTAAAGCTTCAAACGGTATAAAAAATCCTACCAGCAAAAACTTATTGGGATACGGATTTAAAAAAAAAATTAAAAAAAAAACTTAAAAAACGCGACCCACGACGCGATCCACGATACAGTTGTGACGTCATGAGTTCGCGCCGTCGCCCATAATGATGGCTGACAACTACGGCTTAGATGTCGAAAACGCATGGCACGGTATAATGACTAACGCCGTAAGCTCGCGCTACGATGATCAGTCACCCTACCAACCACTGTACCGACTCCTCTTAAAGTATAGTTTTATAATTTTGAGCATTTATCATAGATCAAATATTTAATTATTAATGTATTTAACGTATAATACTAAAATGATTAATTTTTTTTGAAAAATAACTTGAGGTTTATCAAACTTAACTTTTAAAGAAACTACTGTTTCACAACATAAAAAAACCATTCAAAAGAGACAGTATGAACATTGGAACACATATACATACTGACATACACATACATTATAAAATTTATAATATTTTCTTACTAAATTAAATGTGATAAGAATAAGTAATTAGAGGGTGTTAAAAATATTTTTATCAATTTATTATTAAAAAGAGTTATCAAAAATTATCTTTATCAACTACTACTTTTAAAAAAGAGTAAGCAATATAGGGAACACTAAAAGTCTATTCTTACTAAAAAAGAGTAAGCAAAAATAGAAAAATTTTAATGACTCTATTTTAGTAGGAAAAAGAGTAAGGTGTTGTTTGTTTGTTAAGATGTGCTAAATCTGAATCTGATTCGCACATCTGAATCTAAATCTGAGGCGTAAATGTCTGAATCTATATTGTTTGTTTTTTAAAAGAAAACGTCTGAATACTTTATTATTTTAACTAGAGTTATTCAGATGTTCCTTCCATGTCTTGTCCATCCAGATGTTTTTACCTCTACTTGCCTTTGAACCAAAATAAGAAACAAACACATTTAACACTTAAAAGCTCTAACTAATGAAGAGCTTTGATCTATTAAGAGGCTGTTAAGACTTTTTTTATTAAAAACAAATAACATCTAAGTCAAAGTTGTAGGTTTCTTTTGTTTACTTTTATATTCATTGTGTTTTAATAAGAAAAATTATAATAACTTAAATAATTATAAATCTTATTAGTAAGAAAAACTTTTATTAAATAAACATCATTTATTTTATAGTGAAATGAAACACAAATTTGTTATCATTATAGTAAAAGATATGACATAAAGATATGATCGTATTGTTGGGGTTTACTTCGTTCCAACAGGGTGAAGATAATCAATAGCCTAACTACGTACCAATGAATGGTTACCGGATATCTCTTGAAGTCGTGTAATCACTTTCCAAAGAAGATTATTCGACCCTATGCCTGGGTTAACACGAATACCTCCTTGGGATAAAACCAAGAGTTATTTCTTGTTTTAGGCACAAATCAAGAACTCTGTGCGTGTAAGTGTTTCTTGTTTCTGTATGTTTCATCATGCAAATATGATCACTATTTATAGTGATCCTAGTCCTAGAAGGATGTAACTCATAGTTAAAGGTATTAAGAGCATTAATCGGCCAATTAAGCTCATAATTACCTACATGTAAGCATAGTGGTTACATGACCATAAACCTCGTCATTAAGTCAATATTAAACCCTCATTGATTGGTCAAAGAGGTTACAAAGACTTTTAGCATGTGGTTCATCACCAGAAGCAACTTCTTAACCAGGAGCAGCTTCCTAACCAAGAGCAACTTCCTAACCAGGAGCAACTTCCTACTGCTGAACTTTCAACCACTATATTGAATCCAAGGAAGTCAGGGACTTAATGGGTGTACACTCCGTACCTCCAAACCCATTTACAAGTATGACTCGATCCCACAATTGCACTAAATTTCCAACAATCCTCCCCAATTTAGTACAATTCCTTTTTACATGAAAATCAACTTTAACAAAACCAGTGCATAAATGAAAATGTCCTTAGGATTGAATTTCCATATGAGTACATCACTTCAAATATTCGAGAATCAGGGTGTTCTAAGAATTGAGCCCTCCAACTACTTTGAATACCTGAAGATAAAATACACACAAGTTTTCAAACACTTAAAACGCTCCTGACACCATACAAGCCATGTGTCCATATCCAATTCATAAATGTTGTAAGAGCCAAAGTCCATGCTCCTTGAGGCGGCGAAACCTCAACGCTTACATAGGAGGTTCCTCTTTAGTTCGTGCTCCTGCTTAAGCACTTTTTCAAAGAAATTAACCATTAAGAAGTTTATAACTTCATCCTCATTTCAGCAGGTACAAGCACATTCTTGGGATGATATGTAAAACATGTGCTTCAGTCATCTGAATGTTCAGCTTTCCACATTGAACTCAACTCCCAAGTTTCCTTAGGAGGGAATTGGGTGTCCTAGCATTCAGTGACTAGTTTGGACTTTAAACCCATCCCTTTAGCAGACTTTATAACCAAGTCTCTAGCCAATCCCTTCGTCACGTGATCAGCTAAGTTTTGTTGAGACCTCACAAACTCTATTGATATCACCCCATTCATGATTAGCTCACGAATCATGCTATGTCCAACACCTAAGTGTCTAGACTTACCATTGTACATTTGGCTATAAGCCTTAGCCAATGTAGGTGCACTATCACAACGGATAGATATGGGTGCCATAGGTTTGACCCACAATAGAATCTCAAGAAGCAAGTTTCTCAACCATTCAGTCTCTTTACCAGCAGCTGATAGAGCCACAAATTCAGATTCCATTGTTGAACCAGTAATGCAAGTTTGCTTCTTGGATGCCCAAGAAATTGCACCACCACCAAGAAGGAATACCCAGCCACTTGTGGATTAATTATCCTCAGTATTGCTGATCCAACTTGCATCAGTGTAACCTTCCAACACTGAAGGATATCCAGTATATGACAAACAATAATCCATTGTTCCTTTCAAATACTTTAGTACCCTCTGAATAGCTTGTCAATGTTGAGTACTAGGATTACTAGTGTACCTACTCAGTTTACCCACTGCAAAAGCAATATCAGGCCTAGTACTAGTCATGGCATACATCAAGCAACCAATCACCCTAGAATACTCAAGCTGGGAGACAGCCCGACCATTGTTAGGCATTAGTTTCTCACTTGTATCCATAGGTGTACTTACTAGAGTACAATCAAAGTGATTGAATTTCTTCAGGACCTTCTCAATATAATGAGACTAAGAAATTACAATACCATCACTTTCATGTTTAATCCTTATGCCAAGGATAACATCAGCCTTTCCCATGTCTTTCATAGAGAACCTTGATGACAAACTTTGGTTAAATCAACCCGAACTTGGTCAGTACCAAAGATTAACATGTCATCAACATATAGGCAAATGATGACTCCTTTACCAGATTCATCAAATTTGCTATATACACATTTGTCAGCTTGGTTAAGTAAATAACCATTAGACAAAACCACTTCATCAAACTTTTGATACCATTGCTTAGGTGCCTGTTTGAGTCCATATAAGGACTTAATCAGTTTACACACCTTACCTTCATGACCAGGCATGATGAAACCTTGAGGTTGGTTCATATAAAACTCCTCATCTAAATCACCATTCAAGAATGTTGTCTTCACATCCATCTGATGAATAATCAGATTGTGAATGCTTGCCAAGGCAATCAACATTCTTATGGTACTTATGCGTGCTACATGAGCATAAGTACTAAAGTAGTCTATCCCTGACTTTTGTCTAAAGCCTTGAATGACTAACCTTGCCTTGAACTTTTCAATAGTTCCATCTACCTTCATCTTTCTTTTGAAGATCCATTTGCATCCAAGTGGATTGCAACTTAGAGGTAGATCAACCAACACCCAAGTGTTGTTGCCCATGATGGAATCCATCTCATCATTGATTGCTTCTTTCCAGAAAGCAATATCCTGGGACTTCATTGCTTCATCAAATGTTTTGGGATCATTCTCGACATTAAATAAATAGTAGTACTGGTCAGAGACCTCATCCCTTGTTCCTTCAACTAGGTATAGTTGAAATTCAGGCCCAAAATTCTTTGGAGTCCTTTGCCTTGTGCTTCTTCTAAGCTCAGGCTCAGGTTGCTGAAGTACAACCTCATCAGTGACACTTTCAGGTTCCACTTAAGCACCAATGTCCTCAGTTCCAGTAGGAGTCCTAAGGCTTGGTCTAAGGACTGATGAGAACCTAGTCTCATCAAATTTAGAAACCCTTGATTCAATGATTGAGTTTATTGAAACTGAATCATTAGGTTTAATAACATAGAACCTGTAAGCCTTGGAATGCTCAACATATCCAACAAAGATGCATTCAATGCCTCTTTCACCCAAGGTTTTCACCTTTGGATTAGGGAGTCTTACAACATCCCTACAACCCCAAACTTTGAGGTAGTTCAAGTTTGGTTTCCTTTTAGTCTAGAGTTCATAAGGGGTAATCCTGTTCCTTTTATTAGGAACCATATTTAATAAATAGTAAGCTGTTAACATAGCTTCTCCCCAAAACCCTTGACTCAGTCCTGAGTAGGATAACATGGAGTTAACCATCTCTTTTAGTACTCTATTTTTCCTTTCTGATATACCATTTTTTTGTGGGGTATAGGGGGCAGTTGTTTCATGGATTATTCTAACAGACTGAAAGTACAAAGTATCCATGTACTCACCTCCCCTATCAGTCCTAAATCTTTTGATTTGGACTCCTTGTTGTAATTCAACTTCAATCTTAAATACTTTAAATTTATCTAATACTTCATCCTTAGTATGCAATAAATAAACATAACAAAACCTTGAAGCATCATCAATAAATGTTACCAAGTATTTCTTATTCCCTAATGAGGGAGAAGCATGCAAATCACATAGGTCACTATGGATTAGCTCCAAGACTTTAGTTTCACGTTTTACATCCTGAAATGGTTTCTTAGTAATTTTATTCAGCATACAAGTCTGACACTTATCAGTGTCCATGTCAAAGGCTGGAATTAACCCATCCTTAGACATATCTTGCATCCTCTTATAGTGAACATGGCCTAGTCTAGCATGCCATAGTGATGAATCATTCAGTTTAGTGGTAGTCATCAGGACAGAATCAACATTTATACTAGAATCAATATTAAGCCTGAACATTTGATTACTCAAATAGCCAAAACCAATAAACACACCATGTTTAGATAAAACAAATTTATTAGATTCAATCACTTGTTTATAACCATAATTATTCAAAATACTGCTAGAAACCATGTTCTTCCTAATATTAGGAACATGCAAAACATTAAACAAAGAAACAATCTTTCCAGAACTAAACTTAAGATCTACACAACCACATCTATGCACTAGGTCTGTTGACTCATTTCTAATGTGAAGAATAGATCCATCATTCAGTGACTCATAAGTCTTGAACCAGCATCTATCTTTGCACACATGAACTGTTGCTCCAAAGTCAACCCACCACGCCACATCATCATCCTGCACAAAATAAGCTTCAGATACATATGTAACATAATAAATCTGGAGAGATTCATTAAACATATTCTGACCTTTTGTGCCTGATCCATTAGCTTTGCTGCCAATGCTAACACCTTTGCAATCCCTTTTTAAGTGTCCAAGTTTCTCACACTTCCAACAAGCCACTGATGACTTCTTGTTAGGATTAGCTTTGGTGTTATCCTGATGCTTACGTTTGCCATTGTTGTCATTGTACCTGGTGGAGTTGTTATGCTCTACCATATTGACAACAGAAACCAGCAACATTGTTGCTCTTTGGCTTGTCAATTTCATGCACCCCGAGGGATTCCTCAATGCGTAAATGACTGCCAAACTCAACAAGAGTTAACTCCTCCTTCTTATGTTTCAAGGTGTGCTTGAAATCTTTCCAAGAATGAGGTAGTTTGTCAATGACACACGAGACCTGAATGGTCTCATCCATGTTCATTTTATGTTGTGTAAATCTACCAAGTATTCCTAGAAGTTCATTGTATTGTTCCATGACTGGTCTTGAATCAATCATTTTGTAATTTGTGAAATCACTCACAAGGAACTTCTTACTTGATGCATCCTCAGCCACATATTTGGCTTCCAAGGAATCCCATAGTTCTTTACCAGATTCAAAATTATGGTAAATATCAAATAAGGAATCAGACATACCATTGAGAATAATACCACGACACACATAGTCATCATTCTCCCATTTGCTCCTTTTCCGAATCTCCTCCAAAGTAGCATCATCACCACCATCAGGAATGGGAGTGGTAAGCACGTACACCACATTCATGGTAGAAAGAAGAAAGTGCATCTTCTTTTGCCATCTCCTAAAATCAACCCCTTGAAACTTGTCCAGTTTGGAGAAGTTATCACAAAGTAATCTTCTTTGATTGTTGGGGTTTACTTCGTTCCAACAGGGTGAAGATAATCAATAGCCTAACTACGTACCAATGAATGGTTACCGGATATCTCTTGAAGTCGTGTAATCACTTTCCAAAGAAGATTTATTCGACCCTATGCCTGGGTTAAGACGAATACCTCCTTGGGATAAAACCAAGAGTTAGTTCTTGTTTTAGGCACAAATCAAGAACTCTGTGCGTGTAAGTGTTTCTTGTTTATGTATGTTTCATCATGCAAATATGAT
Organism: Glebionis coronaria; assembly: GCA_025667525.1. NCBI lineage: Eukaryota > Viridiplantae > Streptophyta > Magnoliopsida > Asterales > Asteraceae > Glebionis > Glebionis coronaria. Next base: position 686,944,272 of record CM046874.1, read on the forward strand.
CACTATTCATAGTGATCCTAGTCCTAGAAGGATGTAACTCATAGTCAAAGGTAATAAGAGCATTAATCGGCCAATTAAGCTCATAATTACCTACATGAAAGCATAGTGGTTACATGACCTTAAACCTGATCATCAAGTTGATATTAAACCCTTATTGATTGGTCAAAGAGGTTACAAAGACTTTTAGCATGTGGTTCATCACCAGGAGCAACTTCCTAACCAGGAGCAACTTTCTAACCAGGAGCAACTTCCTAACCAGGAGCAGCTTCATACTGCTGAACTTTCAACCACTATATTGAGTCCCAGGGAGGTCAGGGACTTAATGGGTGTACACTCCGTACCTCCAAACCCATTTACAAGTATGACTCGATCCCACAATTGCACTAAATTTCCAACACATATTATAGTAAAAGGTGTTGTAAGTTTTGTAAGTAGAAACTTACAATTTAGACCTTGTAACAATTTCTCTCCATCACTCGAATTATAATGCACGTCCGGGCTCACGCATAACCTAATAAAAAAAAGTTAGTGGATTTTGCATGGAGGCCTATAATGCAAGGAGGGTGTCGTGTCAGTATTAGTCATACCATAAATTAGACAGCCTGTACACTATTATACATACCATATATACTAGAATAGACAACTGTCTGTAGTTGTATCATACGGCCCATGGCCCATCCTATAGCGTGTAAACCCTATGTAAATCCTATATATTAAGTGATAATGAGAAGGATACAGACAAGGCAAATCAATCTCTTTTATGGTATCAGAGATATCTTATATTCTCCCAAAAATTTCTCACTTTCCTTCCTAACCTAATTCACCTCCGCCTCCCACATCTCAGATCTCCTCAACCCTAATGGCAATTGATGCTAACACTCCACCACCATCCCTCTCTTCCATGGAAAAAGCCTTCGGTGTAACCAACATCAAGACCCATGTCCCCCTCGTCTTGGACCTCGACCAATTGAACTACGATGCCTGGAGTAAGTTATTCACAACCCACTGTTACAGTTTTGGTGTGCTTGGGTTCCTTAATGGAACTACTCTCAACACAAGCAACAATACCAATGACTGGAAAAGGTTTGATTCCCTGGTTAAAGTGTGGATATACGGGACAATCTCAACGTCTCTTCTTCAAACCGTTCTCAAAAAGAACGTAACAGCCAAGGATGTGTGGACGAGCCTTAAAAATCTGTTCCATGACAACAAGGATGCTCGTGCTTTGGAGCTTCATGAGGAACTTCGCTCTCTTGATCTTGGTAACTCAACCATTGCTGAATACTTCAAGAAAATAAAGGTAACCGTTGATCTCTTATCAAATATTGATGCTGCTGTGGACGAAAAGACACTCGTCATGTATGCTATCAACGGGCTGAGCGATCGTTACGATCACGTTGCTAGCATTATTCGTCACAACCCTAAACGACCAACCCTACTTGAAACCAGGTCCATGCTACTCCTTGAGGAGTCGCGTATGAACCGGAAACAGAACCGCACCCACACCACTGATAACTCGTCATCACCTACTGTCTTGGTTACCTCATCCAAACCCAACCCCCCTAAAACAAACACCAAAGAAATATGCATGAATTTTCAGAAGGGTGCTTGTAGGTTTGGGGCCAAATGTCGCTATTTTCACACTCGTGATAACAAGCAGCCATGGAATGGTCATGCAAATTGGAGCGGACAGAATGGAAACATAGGTGGTCAGACGGTTCGTGGCTCACTTGGACAACCTGTTCGTGGACCAAGGCCTGTTTACTATGGTCCATCTCACACTCCACATGCTGCTTTTGGCCCATCTGGCCCAACTGGAGGGATTTTAGGTCCATATCCAACCACCCCCACTGCTAGCTTATCTGGCCCAAGACCAGGTGCTCCAGGTTACTGGGAATACGGCCCAGATCAGGCTACTAGCTTGCCCCGTGCTTTCAACACCATGAGTTTCCGATATGCTGATAACAATGAAGATGCCGGGTGGTATATAGATACGGGTGCCACATCTCATCTTTCTGCGGATCCAGGTAAACTCACGACCACTTTTAATAAAAGTAGTATACCCTCTATAATTGTTGGTAACGGGGCAACCATCCCCGTAACTAATAGTGGTCATAGCATTTTGCCATCTTTACGCCGTCCCTTTTATCTTCAAAACGTACTCATTACACCTAACATAATTAAAAATATGATATCTGTTCGTCAATTTACCCGTGACAATAAATGTAGTATTGAATTTGATGAATTTGGCTTTTCTGTGAAGGATTTTCGGACCCGTCAGCTTCTACTCCAATGTAATAGCACCGGAGACCTCTATCCACTCCACCCACCCACCACCACGACCACACCTGCTGCTTTATTTTCTACCTCTCAGTCCACGTGGCACCGCAGACTTGGGCATCCCGGTGATGATGTGCTACGTTTATTAGCTTCAAATAAACTTATTTCCTGTAGTAAAACGAAGTCTATTACGTTGTGTAATGCTTGCCAACTTGGTAAGCAAGTTAGACTTCCATTTTTTCTTTCCAATTCTCTTGTTTCAAACATGTTTGATATTGTGCACTCGGATGTGTGGACATCACCACTTCCGAGTGTTAGTGGTATTCAATATTATGTCATTTTTCTAGATCACTTCTCACATTTTCTTTGGGTATACCCTCTTAGACGAAAATCTGACGTGTTTACCAAGTTTATGCACTTTCGAGCCTATGTTAAAACACAATTTCATACGGAGATTAAAGCATTCTAATGTGATCATGGCGGTGAATTTGACAACACCAACTTTCATAACCTTTTTAACAATAATGGTATACAATTCAAATTCTCATGCCCCAAAACCTCGCAACAAAATGGAAAATCGGAAAGAATAATACACACAATAAATAATTTTGTTAGAACACTCCTTTTCCAAGCTAACTTACCACCTCAATATTGGGTCGAAGCATTGTTTATGGCAACACATCTTCTTAACATTTTACCTTCCTCCGCAATTAACAACGAAATACCATTTACAAAATTATTTAACAAAAAACCCACCTATAATCATCTCCGCACCTTTGGTTGTTTATGCTACCCATACATCCATACAAAACACAAATTACAAGCCCGCTCTACACCATGTGTATTTTTAGGCTATCCCACAAACCACCGCGGTTACCGCTGCCTTAACCTCAACACAAACAAAATAATAATTTCTCGTCATGTCAACTTTGACGAAGACGTTTTTCCCTTCCAAAACACAATCCATAATCAACCTCCTCCATATCATTTTCTAGACAACGACACCGGACCTTCACCAACACAATTAGAACTATTAACCAATCCTACTCATAACACACCTCAAACGTCCCCCACTAACACTCCAGACCTACAACAAACACACTCCTCACCCACCCACCTTGACACCTCCACAACCCACCAAGACCCAATGCCATCTACCAACCCAATATCGCATGACCATCATACTACCCACGAACCTGTTGTCACACGTCACCCCATGGTTACTCGATCAAAGAATGGTATTTCAAAATGAACAAAAAAGCTTAGTCTCCATACTAACACATCTTCGTCTATCACACCCATTCCTAAATCCCATATTCATGCCCTTCAAACCCCAAATTGGCAAAATGCTATGAACGGCGAATTTACTGCTTTAATTAAAAATGAGACGTGGGTCCTTGTTCCGCGACCACCTAATGTTAACATTGTTAGATCTATGTGGTTGTTTAAGCACAAATTTAATGCGGATGGTTCTTTGAGTCGTTACAAAGCACGACTTGTCGCTAACGGTCGTAGCCAACAACAAGGCATTGATTGTGATGAGACATTCAGTCCGGTGGTTAAACCTACCACCATTCGGACCGTTCTTAGTCTTGCCGTTTCTCGTGAATGGCCTATTCATCAGCTAGATGTGAAGAATGCTTTTCTTCATGGACATCTTACCGAGACTGTGTACATGCACCAACCACCAGGCTTTACTGACCCAAATCATCCAGATTATGTTTGTCATCTACAGAAATCATTATATGGCCTGAAGCAAGCACCCCGAGCATGGTGTCAGCGCTTTGCGGGCTTTGCTACTAGAGTTGGCTTTCAGCACAACAAAACAGACTCGTCATTGTTTATATTTCATAGAGGATCTGAAACTGCTTATATATTGCTCTATGTTGACGATATCATTCTCACCGCTTCTTTTACAGGATTGTTACAACGTATAATATCTTCCTTGCACAATGAGTTCTCTATGACTGACCTTGGACCTCTCAACTATTTCCTTGGCATTTCAGCTACTCACACCACCACAAGCATCTTCTTATCACAATCAAAGTATGCCACAGAAATTCTTGAGAGGGCCAATATGCTCCAATGCAACCCGTGCAAGACTCCAGTTGACACTGAAAAGAAGCTTGGACCTGACGGACCTCCAGTCACTGACCCTACCCTTTACCGAATCCTTGCAGGTGGACTTCAATATCTCACATTTACGCGACCGGACTTATCATATGCTGTCCAGCAGCTATGCCTATACATGCACGATCCCCGAGAGCCCCACCTTGCTGCTCTTAAACGTGTGTTGCGCTATGTTCGTGGTACCACAGATCTTGGTCTACAATTGTATCACTCATCCACATCACAGCTCATATCTTATACAGATGCTGACTGGGCTGGCTGCGCTGCCACCCGTCGTTCTACCTCTGGCTATTGTGTGTTTCTTGGCGACAACCTTTTGTCCTGGTCTTCCAAACGCCAACACACTCTGTCTCGTTTTAGTGCTGAGGTCGAATACCGTGGGGTCGCCAATGTTGTTGCTGAAACTGCATGGATACGGAACCTATTGCGTGAACTCCAGGCTCCTTTGTTTACTGCTACACTCGTCTATTGTGACAATATCAATGCTGTTTATATGTTTGCAAACCCAGTACAACACCAACAAACAAAGCACATAGAGATTGATATTCATTTTGTTCGAGACAAAGTTGCCACTGGCCTTGTACGAGTTCTTCACGTTCCCTCCAGATATCAGTATGCCGACATATTTACTAAAGGACTTCCTTATCCTTTGTTTGCTGATTTTCGGTCCAGTTTAAGCGTTCGAAGTCCTCCCGCTCAAACTGAGGGGGTGTATTAGTCATACCATAAATTAGACAGCCTGTACACTATTATACATACCATATATACTAGAATAGACAACTGTCTGTAGTTGTATCATACGGCCCATGGCCCATCCTATAGCGTGTAAACCCTATGTAAATCCTATATATTCAGTGATAATGAGAAGGATACAGACAAGGCAAATCAATCTCTTTTAGTCAGAAGGCTATAATTCACTCTACGACACGCGACAACGAGGCTCTAAGAATATCGTGTCAGAAGACTGGAAATGTTAAACGTTATGATGTGATTCTTGCGCTCTTATAATTAAAGATTGATATTTTTTTAACGGCAGTTTGGTGCAGCGGAGTATTTTGTGTGCTACTGAGGCACCAAGTCTCTAATGAGTTTTAGCCTTTTAGGCACTCGACAACGAGGCTCTAAGATTGTCAGAAGACTGAAAATGTTAATCGGTGATTAACTGGATTGATATTTTTAGCAAATTTTCGACAAGTTTTAGATATTTCTAATGAGTTTTAGCCTTTTAGGTACTTTCAGCAATATTATTCTTAATATACAACTTATTATACGTATAAATAGTTAGTATAATTGATAAACATAACTTTACAATGAGTTTTCGGTATTTTCAGCCGAATTTACAGGTTTTCGGCAAGTTTGACTTCCCTTGACCGTCATTGACCATAGTTGATCTCCATTAATCGCCTTTTCATTAATCGGCAAGGTTGAAGGCCTTGTAGCTATTAACCGACGATTAATCACCTTTTTGAACCTTGTCTTACAACATTCATTTTAATCATATAATTAAACATCTAAACCTACCATGTTTAAATTACACGCTCAATATAAAAATCATTATAAAATGCTAAAGTTGCTTTAGACTAATGAGCATAAAGTAATTATTTTTCCCACTTATGTTACATGCAACAACATATTACAAAAATTATAAGTAGGTAACCTAAATCATCTTTTAGCCGCCGCCTCCGATCGCCGGCTACACGTCGAAGGTTTGGAGGGCTACCAATAAACTTAAACCTCCTTCAATTATCATGTTCAATTCTAAAAACAAATCAAATTTATTTCCCAGATCTAGTTTTCTTTTCCACAATGGTGGATATTCCTACAAAGTGACTCGCACCTACATGGTCGTTTCCATCTCCGTACCTATATCTATGGATCTATGTTACTGCCCCCAATCAACCACGACAATGGCAAGCATATTTTCTTGGATTCGGGAGTTCGGTTTTGGGAGGTTGTGTCAGTTGATTTCTTTTGTGGGTATCACCGTTTTCATCTATGGATCTATGTTACTGCCCCCCAATCAATCACGAAAATGGCAAGCATATTTTCTTCGGATGAGAAAGATTCAAGGTCTTCGGTGATGTTTTTGATTTTGTTTTAAATTGGATATGTAATAGTTTGTTTTGGGATAAGCTTTATTGATGTAATTTCTATTTAATAACACAGTAATGCGATTGCACTTTATCTTTGAAAAAAAAAAAAAGCTTGTGGGAATCAACCAAAATTTTCATAAAGTGAGAGATATAACGTATCTGTGACTATTGGGTGCTTGTGAATTTTGTCCATCTGAACAATTTATTTTGTCAAGATTATATTTGACAAATAATTGATAATCATATCTAAAATAACATGAAAAGTGCTCAATTATTCAGACTAGGATACAGACAAAACAAAGTTCAAAACTGAAGATCGTGAATGAATCAGTGTTTACACTGTACATATTTCGATATGAACTAGTAAAAGCTTTTTGTAATATGTTGAAATTTTGTTAACCTATCTGTCTTTTGATTGAATAAAACATTTGCTTATATTAACATTACAAAATAAAAAACATTTATTTATTAAAAAATTTAGTTACTGTTAAAATACACAATTAAAAGTAAAGTAAAAAAATTTCACATCTTTTGTCTATTAAAAAGATATTTAATTTTTACCAATGTTGCAAAACAAGGTATACAAAACTAATTAATCGTCGATTAATCGCTAAAAGACCATCAACCTTTTCGATTAATATAAAAGCGATTAATGACGGTCAACTAGGGTCACTAGCGGTCAAAGGAGGTCAAACTTGCTAAAAACCTGCAAATCTTGCCGAAAATACCGAAAACTCACTATAAACTTGTGTTTATCATTTATAATAACTATTTATACGTATGATAAGTTGGATTTTAGGAATAATAATGCCGAAAATACAAAAAACTCGTTTGAAATATTCAAAATTTGTCGAAAATACCCAAAATTTGCTACAAATTCAGATCCGATTAATCGCCGAGTAATCCCGTCTAAAACGATTACAAGTAAAAAGGTGATCGACCGACAGACTAGCGATTCACGATTTTTGCAACATTATTTTTTACTCAATAAATGGGCATTAACTTTTAATTCTTTCTTCTCTTGATTTTTTCTAATAAAAGTTGATGAAAATAATTTTTGTGACTTTTTTAGTTGCAAATTGATAAAAAAATACTTTTAGTGATCCTTTTATTACTTTTCACATTTAATTTAGTTAGCAAATATCATAAATCTTGTAATGATGCTTAAAATTTGTAATATGGATGATTAGGTATTTTTGGTTGTAGAAACTAGAAAGGGGGTTGAATAGTTTCTAATTGATTTATCTCCTAATTAAAATTCATTTCAATTAGGTGAGTGCCAAAACTATCTTTTACGTGAAAGCTAGTTGCATAATGATTAGGTTCAATTCTAATGCATTAAGAATAAGTAATAAGTGTAATGATGTTGAATGTAAGTAATGAGTAAGGAAAGAAACAACCTAGTAGGAAGACACCAAGATTTATAGTGGTTCGGCAACGAGGCTCTATCCTCGTTCCTACTCCACTCCTCGAGTACACCTTACTCGAGATTTCCACTATATCCACAAGCTCCCTTCTTGGTGGAAAAAACCTTACAACGTCGCTTACATTATTTTCCGACACTAAGCTAAATGTCGAGACCTAATCTTAGCTAGGACCAATGTACACAACGTCGTCCACTTCACCATTTTACGACACAAGGCTAAATGTCGAGTTCCAATCCAAAGCTAGAACCAATCTTCACAACGTTGCCTACTTCACCATTTTCCGACACAAGGCTAGATGTCGAATTCTAATCCAAAGCTAGAACCGATCTTCACGACTCTTCACTTTGAAGCTAAGTGAGAACTTCACACAACACAACTACATATCACTTTATAGTTTAGTGAGAACTCACAAGACACAACCACATCACTTTATAGTTTAGTGAGAACTAACACAACTTATTACAACTCAACTAAACATATCAAAGTACACACATGTAGCTTGGATCTACACAAAACAAATCCAAGCACACATACATATGCAAAGGATTTACACAACTCTAATCTAAGTATTTACACATAACTTGGATGAACACAACTAGTCCAAGTATCACAAATACATTGGATCTACACAAGACACACATAAACAAATGATGAACATGACTAGATCTTTAGGAAAGGATGATATTTATCAATGCTTCATCTTTAATCACATCACAAGCGTGTGAGTGATCTTATCTTTGGACAAGGTAAAGAAGGAGATCAAGGGGATAATCATAAGTAAACATACTTAACACATTAAGTGATCATTTACAAATGATTAGGATTAGATAGGAGAAAGAAGGCTGAAAGAGATGTCCAAAAAGGATTGATGAAAATGCAGATTTGATCCACTATTTATAGAAGACAAATGCCAATGGCTATCTGGGGGCGGTTCCTTAACTACCCAGGCGGTTCCTTATCGATAGGGAACCGCGTAGGCACTTAAGGAACCGCGGAGAGTAGACTCCGCTCCTTTTTGTCTTTTAGTGAATTTGAAATATCTGAGGTTGTTTAAACCTTCAAAGGATATTCTTATGGCATTTGGAATATGCCATATTCAAATTTATATTTTCATTTTAATAAAACATTTTCTTAAAAATAAAGTTTATTAAAAATCTTTTGTTACATTTGACAAAAGTGAGTTGTAAGGCTAATAACTTTTATGATCACCAAGCATGATTAAAATATGTTAGTGTAATGATTATTACTTTGATGATAGTGTTTGTTAGATGATTCATTTTATGATTGTGTTTGACAATAAATGTCTTTGTAATTTGTCGTGATCAAAACTAAGAAAAATTAATTAATACTAACAATGTTTTTAGGCATTGCTTTGCATTAACATTGGTGAATAAGCTGGACTTGGGGCTGTAGCTGGATTTAGAACAGGAGCTGAGACTGAGGTTGAGAATGAGGCCAAGACCGAAGCTTATTATACAAATGGAAATATAAAGCTCTTGTTTTTACAAATCTTTTGAGAGTCGAAACTTATTAATGTAACATCACATAAAAATTGATACGACCCTCTCGGGTTGTATCGAGATAGGGCACCACTTTTAGTGGATGCTGGCTCCTTAAGAACGAGAGATGAGAAAACCAGACATTTATTTTACTTTAACTTGATTGATTTCAATGATAATAATGACATGGTAGTTATAAAGCATAATAATAAAACCCTAACCCCAAGATATATAGTAATGGCCCATTCGGCCCGACCCACACAACCCCGGGTGTATCATTCCCCACTCCTTCGAATCCATCTTGCCCTCAATGAAAGTACCAATTGATACGACCCTATCGGGTAGTATCGAGATAGTCGCACCCCTTCAAGCGTGATGCTAGCTCCTTAAGACGAAAATGAGAAAACCAGAGCCATTTTATATGTTTAACTTCATTGATTGATAATATGATTACATTATGAAACCTTAAATACTAGTTGTGTGATAAACACTAGAATAAATGATAAACATAAAAGATACTAAACATGTATCTAAACTAATAAAAGATATCTTGGTTCCTTTTGGATAGGCATGCATAGACGTATCATTCCTTACTCCTTCGAATTCACCTTGTCCTCAAGGTGATGTCATGAAAAGCTCGTGATTCCGGGATCCCATAATCTTCTTTGAATCCTAGCGCACTTCAATCTTGCAGTCCAAGAGTTCTCCACCCATATAGTTCTCCATCCTAGTATTCCAACATAAAGAGTTCTCCAACACAGTTTGTTCTCCACCCAAGTTTGTTCTTTGTTATCTATGAGTCTATGATCATCAACATCATTAACAACCTCGTTAACCTTCAATTCTGGCGGCAACTCATCAATGGATGCGGCGTCAAACACACTAAACCCTTTTGTCCCATTATCATCGGCATCATTAACGTTAGGGTTTTTCATAACTTCTTGATGACAAATAATATTAACGACTTCCTCCTTAATGGGCATTATATTCTCCCCAATTGCCTCAAAACGAGCCTCCATTATACGGGCGCGAAAGAAGGTTTCACCTTAAGTTGCAGGATTCGACCTTAATAGTTCTGAGAGTTCTAGGTTCGTGAACCGTGTTTCTGCTGCCCGGGCTAATGAAAATGCTTCGTCTAAACTTGTGGGCTTTGACCTCAAGAGTAAACATTATAGAGATGGTTTAAGTCCAGTGATATAATAACGTGTACGTAAAGATTCAGAAATTCCCGTCACTCGACTTGCAAGTATCACAAACTCACTCTCGTATTCGATCACCGTACCAATTTGCAATAGCTTAGATAATGCATCCCGATCGCTAGTGCTCAATGCTATGAAAAATAAATCGGAAGAAAAAATAAAAAATATATATATAAAGTTTGGATCATATGAGAACTTTTTAAAGTTTAAAAAATAAGAACTATAGAATAGCCAATAAGATTGAAGCAAGTGGCAATTAATTAAATTACATAAAAATAAATGATTAAAACTACAAATAATTAATTTATAAGGGAATAAGGGTATTTGAGTCATGTTTTACATACCAGAACTGTAATCTTAACGTTACAAAATCAGACGTTTTTTTGGGCACCATCTTTGCACAATGGAAACTTTAATTCCCAGATTTTTAGCAGAATATCATTCGTTTGACAGATTCTTGATATGCCTGTTATTATTATCCAAGCACTATTTAATAGCACATATCTTCAATAAACCACATCATAATCTCAAATCAATTCCAGTTTGTTAGTAATCATGAATGATTCCAGAGGCTTTCATGCGGTTGATGTTATTGTTGAAGGTAACGATTTGATTATTACATCCTTATGATACATCGGCTTTTTTCGGTTTATACAGCTTATTATTTTTTTTTTCATATTTTAAAAAAATTATTTTATTTATTAGTTGTACTAAAAAGCTCGAATGTTTAATTGTTAAAACATATCATAACTGAAAAAAAAGTATGAAAAAGGTTGTTTGAGTTCTATAAGAGAGATGATCAGTGTTTTATCTCTTTTTAAAGTTTTGTTTGGTAACGCGTATATCTAAATTTAACCCAAAAAAATTGGTACACCACAATAGTTGGTAACACGTGCACCATGTGTTACCAGTTGTATCACATGATACAAATTCAGTCATAAGCTAATAGGTGTTGTTTGGGCATATTTTTTATAACATTTCTAACCCTTAATCCATTTTGATTTAGGTGAACCTATTACTCCGTTAGTGGTGCACAATGAGCAAGACATGCTCGATGAGGGTTATCTTACCCCTACTGATGTTCAAGAACCATCAACTCCTGTTTTGGTGCGCAACGATCAAGGCATGCTTTGTGATGGTTATTTTACACCTCCCGATATTTAGGTTGGTAGTTTTCAGCCCACTCCTAATGGTTCTAAATTTTGGGTTCCCAAAGTTAAGAATAAACCCGTGGAAGAGACAATCTTTGATACACTTGAGCTTGCTTTCAAGGCTTACAAAGATTATGCTAGAGAAGGTGGTTTTGAGGTTAAAAAGGGGGGTCAAAAGAACACCAAAGATAATAAAGATGAACCAGACTATAAGTATTTTTATTGTCTTAGACAAGGTTATAAGCCCCCACCTAAGCCTGAGAATTCAAAAACCACTAAACAAGTGTCGACCAGCCCTTTAGGTGTTACTAAGGTCGTAAGAAGGAGGAAACGTGCATCTTGTCGGTGTGGATGTACCGCACAACTTAGACTTAAGAAGACACAAGATGGCAAGTATGTTGTAACAAAGTTTTTAGAGAAACATAACCATAATTTGGTATATGAAGACGATATCAAGTATCTTAGGACATCTCGTAGGCTGACGTTCTCAAAGCAACAATTGTTAAACCAACTTTCCAATGTTAATTTAGGTCTAGTTAGATCCTGGAAAGTTATGAAAGAGATGTATGGTGGTTTTGAATATATTGGTGCAACAGATGTTGACTGTAAGAATTATAGGCGTGGGTTGAATGAATTTATTGGTAATCGTGATGCCCAGATGGTGGTTAATAAGCTTTTGTGCCGGGAAGAGTTCTTCGAAGATTTCTCGGTTAAATACAAGCAGGATGAAGTAACAAAAGAATTAGTTGGATTGTTTTGGGCTGATTCACAAGCCAAGCGTAATTATGAAGCTTTCGGTGATGTTGTGTCATTTGACGCCACTTTCCGCTCCAACAGGTAACATATCGTCTTTTATTAAGTTAATTACTTTATGTTGAACCAACTGATACATACGTCTCATTTTATGTTTTGTAGGTACAATATGGTGCTTGTTCCTTTTACGGGCGTTGATAATCACAACAGATGTGTGATATTTGCTGTTGCCTTGTTAGCAAGCGAATCTGCAATCAAATATACGTGGTTGTTGCAGAAGTTTAAAGAGGTATTTGTAAAAGTTCCGAAGGTTGTCGTTACAGATCAAGACCCGGCTATGAAGATAGCTATAGAAGAAATATTGCCTGATACGCGCCACCGTCTTTGTATGTGGCATATAATGGCGAAACTCACTACAAAGGTACTCTCTTTTTTATTTTCAGATTTTTTGTTAGTATAAGTGAAGGTTTATTAAATCATTTTTTTGCAAATTATGTTCAGTGCCATTTGTTTTCCCCAATTTTGGTTAGCATATTAGGTTTATTGACACTTAATGTGGTATAGCAATACGTATTCTTTCAGAAAGTTTTATCAATCTCTTTAAAAAAAGACTGATACATTGTAAAATGTATGTAGGTCGGAACAGATGTGTGTAGCAACACCGATTTTAAAAGGCGTTTGTGTGATATTGTATGGACCGACAAGATTGATACCGATGTGTTTGATGAACATTGGAATGAGATAATGGTAGATTTTAATCTAACCGAATACAAATGGTTACATGATATGTTTGAATTGCGGTCAAAGTGGATACCTGCATATTTCAGGCATGAACCAATGTCTGGGCTAATGCGCACAACATCAAGGTCTGAAAGTGAGAATCACTTTTTTGGGCAGCTGATGCATCCACATTTGAGTTTGATCGAATTTTTGAGTCATTTTGACACAGCAATGGATTCCCAAAGGTTCAAGTATGGGAAAAACAATCATGATTCAATGTACACGACACCTGATTTCAAAACTCACTTACAAGTAGAAAGAGAGGCTGCTGAATTGTATACACGCACTTTGTTTTATGATGTGCAGGATGAGATATATGCGTCATTATACAATTGTTGTTCACTGAGTGTTCAAGAAGTTGATACATCCATCAACTATGTCATTCGTGATACTAAAGCGGATTACAAATTGAAAGGTGTATCCGTTGAAGTTAAATATGAGGTAACACTATTCTTATACTTTCAATAGACTGTCCCTATTTTTAAATTAATAATCAAACATACATTTTTAATTGCAGGTTACGTATGTACCATCTACTAGTTCGATCAATTGCACCTGCTTAAAATACGAGTGTTATGGTTTGGTGTGTCGCCATATTTTTTATGTTCTTAGGATGTCCAAGGTTTTTCATTTCCCCAAAAAATATTTGCAGCGAAGATGGTCAAAGAATGCTTTGCCTGGCAAGAATGTGGGTAGGCCCATGGATGTTGCCAGTTCTTCAAATCCGGTCGAATGTGTTAATGTTGTTCTTAGAGAAATCTATGGGAATGTTGAAGACTCTGTTACCCGGTTGGTTACTGATATTCAGAAGCTCCACATTTACAAGTGCGAACTGGCAACATTGCTAGAACAGGTAAAGATTGACATACCACACGCATCGGAAATGAGCAAGAAGGAATTGTATGCAGCTGCACTTGGTGTCAAGGAGCCTGAACATGTTGAAATTGTTGCCCCCATTTGTCGTAATAAAGGATCCGTGTCTGATAAGAGGCAACAATCACAGGCTGAGATAGCTATGATTCAATCAAACAAGACTCCACGTCAGTGCAAATACTGTCTTGAACATGGTTTTCATGATTCGCGCAACTGTCCGAAAAAAGCTAAAGACATGGAAGAATCAGAAAATGCATCACAATAACTTAGTTAATCGCTTGCTGCTTTAAAATCGATGTTTTTTTCCCGTTTGAGTTTGTTTTTTCAGATACTGGTATTTTGGATTTTTATTTGTTTCAGTATGAATGATTTTTAATGGAATGTGTGTTTTTTTATAATGAGTTCCACTTTACTGTTTTTTTAGAAACTAACCAACACTCCTTGTTATTACTTGGCTTTTTATGTATCAGCAAATGACTGTTTGGGTCTGCAATTTATCACAAGAAAAATTTGTTTATTTTTGATGTTTAGGGCTGCAATGTATCAGCAAAATAATGTTTAGGTTTGCAATGTTCTAGCAATTGAGTGTTTAGGTATGTATTTGAGCTTTTTCAAAGTATTAGAAAAAATATATAGTATTTTACTGTTCTTATTTGTATTTTACTGTTCTTAAAAGTGAATCCGTCGCCTTATTTGTAGTTTACTGTTCGTAAAAGTGGTGTTTGGAAACGCTGATAACTCAATCCAAACCACAAAGTTGATACACGCGATTTGGCATCACGTGCACTAGTTGATTTGGCACCACGTGCATCAGGTGATTCGGTTTGCATCACGTGCACCAGGTGATTCGGTTTTTATCGCTTGCTACAACCTTATTTGGCATGAATCCGTCACCTTATTTGTATTTTACTGTTATTAAAAGTGGTATTAGCAATGTACACACGTTAAAAAAAATGAATCCGTCACCTTATTTGTATTTTACTGTTCTTTAAACGTGGTGTTTGGAAACGCTGATAACTCAATCCAAACCACAAAGTTGATACACGAGATTTGGCATCACGTGCACCAGGAGATTTGGCATCACGTGCACCAGTGACTCGGTTTGCATCATGTGCACCAGGTGATTCGGTTTGTATCGCTTGCTACAACCTTATTTTAATCCTTCTAAAATTTTGAGTCTCGGCTTTTTGAGTTATAATTCAGCTTCAATATTTTTTTACTTTTGTTTTTGTGTGTTTTCTCTGTTTTAAGGAGCGTTTGGCAACGCGTTTAACAGAAACAAACCAACAAATATACATCCGTTTGACAATGCGTTTAACTGTAACTAACCACAACAGTTGGTACATCAGACTTTTCACACGTTTAAACGGATAAGCGGGTTACGCACAACATTGGGTACATCAAACCAGTCACACGTTTTAAAAAGTGATTCCATCAGCTTAATTTTGTATTTTACAGTTTTTAAAGTGGTGTTTGGCAATGTTTATAAGTGAATCCAATCCAAAATATTGATACACCATATTGGCACCACGTGCACCAGGTGATTCGGGTTGTATCACTTGATGCAACTTGGTACATAGTCCTTCTAAAAAAACATTCTTTTTATATTTTTTCTTACTTTCTAGAAAATTTTGATTTTGCATTCTTTAGCCTAAACTCTGAAATTTTGATGCAACTTGTGATGTGTGTTGCATTATTTGATGCAACTTGTGATTCGGGTTGTACCACGTGCACCAGGTGATTCGGGTTGTATCACTTGATGCAACTTGGTGCATCAGTTTCTTGTTGCATTTTTCTATGTTTTAAGGAGCGTTTGGCAACCCGTTTAACAGAAACAAACCAACAACGGTACATCCGGTTGACAACGCGTTCAAAGTGAGAATCACTTTTATTTTATATGTTTTTAAATCAGTGTTTTCAAAAGATTGATTATAATTTGGGTACTAAAGATTGGCATCAAAAGGGGGATTCGAGCTTTTACGTTCCAACTGTTTGGTTATACATAGTATGTACCAGGTGATGTTTCTGACATGATCCAATATGTACCAGGTGTCACACAATTGTACATATTATTTCGTATGTTTTGACAAAAACCAATATGTACCAACATGTAGAAAAAAATTAACCAACTATAGACACCAACATAATATCACGATAATTTAATTAAGATTATATTAATTCAAACATAACTTAAGATAACAAGCCAAAATAAAGATAAGTTCATGATTGGTGATTCACCAATCGTTAAAAAAAAAGCAAACACATTTGCAATAAGCAAGTTTGTGATAAACCAAAAGAACCCCACTTATTCAAAATACCTAAACCCATCTGAAACTACAGCATACGTTCCACACGTTTGGTTACTGTTTCAAATGCACCATCCACTAGCCTTTGCTGTTCTTCTAACGGCAACAGCCGGTATGCTTCAGCTTCAACTTCAAACTCTGAATTATTTTGATTAATGTCAGACAACAAGATCTTTGTTGCGTACTTCATCCGTATTTCATCAAGTTGCAGCTTCTGCGCCTTTGACTCTCTTCTAAGATCACAACGGTCATCGTATTCCCCGCCACCCATGTAGGTCTCCATGTGGCGCATTGCAAAAACCCCACAGTCAAGGAAGTTATGTTTGGTCCTACACCCCAAATTTAGGATTTTCCGGGAAGCAGTCCTCATTGCTACTTGTGCTGGATGGTTTTGGTATGTGAGGAAATCTACAAACCTAGCCACCTGGTGCATTCAATAAAAAAACTGTTACTTGACGCCATATTATTTTGTACTACAAACTTCATAAAAAATCTAACCCAAAACACCCTTTTTGTGATATTTGATGCACATACTATTTCGTGATACACATATATATATATTAAAGTCTATCCCAAACACCCTGTTAATAACATAATATTGGATATACGCATTGTCTTAGCCTATAATGTACTAGTAATGTTCTTCATTTACCCTTACAACATTTGTCAAACAATAATTTAACATTGAAAGGAACATACCAGATTGTCAACTACACCACCATATATCTCCGATACATCCGTGCATATTGTATACATATTATCGAGAATATGCACCTCTTTCCATTTCAGATACATGCATACCACGAAAAAATGACCCCCTTTAATTATTGGGAAGAACACCTACAAAATTTTACATAACGTATTTTCACATTACCAACTTATCGAAAAATGTATCATTCTAGAAAAATTACATGTTTCCATATTTAAAATATTACCAAATCCACATTTGAGAGATTCCTATAGGCTGTGGTTCTCAGAATACGCATCATCTCTGCAATGAATCTGTCAGCAGCCTGCCTAACATCATTTTCCTTTGCCGACGAGTCTTTGACATCCCATTCGCGCTTTTTTTCATGTAAAATATACTCATTAAAGGTGTAACAATATAAATAACATATTTATAAATTTGTACAAAAAAGCTTGATAAACCATATACAAAACATGTTATAATGATATGTACCATCAGTGATGTGTCACAAAAAACTTTGCGCATCGGTTTCATGGGATCACGGTAAAGCTCAGCATGATTCAGAACCTTTGTGAATATGTCGACAACTTCACTTGAAATCTTTATACTCGGGCACAAGGTTTCCAGTACACCCCTATGCCCAGTCACATAATCGGTCTTGAACAAGACGTCCCTACAACAAAAACATAAAATAATAAACACACATGATCAATAATTTTCATTCAACAATACTATTTACTTTTTGCGAGAATCAAACCGCTGAATGGTGCTTACGTTTGCGAGAATCGTCCACTGAACAAACAGTACGCCGCTCTTCTCTCGTGAATAGACAGCGCACCACACACATATACTTCCCTAACTACGTATGGGGAACGTAAAACTTCCGCTGGTCGAACATTACGTTGACTCCTTCTAGGTGCAGCAACAGGGGCTATGCTTTGTATTGGCATTGCCTCACAAATATTGTATGGTGTAAGTGCACCTATACCATCAGCATTGCCCGACACATCTCTTCCTGATCTCACCCCATTCAATGTTCCAGGAGTTACAAGCCCTCCCATACGTGTTGCAGGTCGTGGTGTAGAAAAGCCCAAGTCAAACTTTGGAATGTTGACATTGTCACTTCTTATTTTTTTCTCTTTGTTGCTTAATTCTAATTCTACTTCTTCAGCATACGCAACATACGCAGAAGGGGTCCCATACACCTGAGTGTATGGGAATGGCTCCTTTTCCGGAGTGGAATCTTTATCATTCTGTTCTGGTGCATCACTAGCTTGCTCCACGTTCTGTTTTGGACTATCCTTGTCTGCCCCAGTATAAGTACGTGACCCAAATAACACATTTCGTAGCTCCCTTAACTGTATCAGATCCTTATCATGTGGATTTTGGTCAAGCGCATCATCCAATGCGTTATCAGCTTCACCAATAAGCTCACTAGCCTTTTTAAATTTTTCCGCGACACTCATCTTAACTTCCTGCATTATATCCCGATACATCAGCATAAAATGCAAAAAAATGTACCATGATATCATATAAACTACTTTATATCTAATGGTATTCAACTGTTACTTCTTACATCGACATTCGTCGTACTGAATCTTTCTGCCTCGAGCTTGTCCAGCATGTCAGCAGTGAAATTGTTGGCTAACGGAAAGCAAACTCTTTCTTTGTTTGTCTTGTTTGGCAGTGAGGAGCCATACAATATCTGTTTGGGCATAAAACATTTCGATACATCAACAAATTTAAAATATATATATATATATATATATATATATATATATATATATATATATATATATATATATATATATATATATATATATATATATATATATATATATATATATATATATATGCGTGTAATATTAGATTAAATAGCATACCAGAAGCACAATTATCGGTCCGGTGTAGTGTGAAGTTCTGACCCAATTCTTCTTAGTCCTAACCAGACACTCGAGTATGAACGTACACCAGTCAAATTTATAGAAAGGGGTGTCTTCATTGATACAATGGAGAAACCTTAAGTTACACGTAGCATTCTTATTTGTTTCCCCAATTGACGTCAAGTATAGAACCAAGAAATTTAACTTAAACCACCATCCTCCATCAGTTTGTGTATATAAAAGTTGCTCAAGTGGGAGATGGTAATACCGTTCCTTCTTACCAAACTGTCTCTTCCATTCAATGACCAACCGGTGCCTGAAATCTGCTTCATCACGAGTCCGAACATACACAGGCCCCATAGGTACACCAAGAACATCTTTAATTGTTGCCCTTGTGATAGGTATCGTTCTACCATTCACATTCAACGTGCATGTTTCTTCATTAAAATTATCCAATAACCAATAACTAAGACGTCCCGGTACATCCTTTATCTTAAATTCAAGCACATCCCCAAATCCCATCTCAACTATAGCTTTCTGCTGTTGTGGTGATAGACGTGGTATCAATCTATGCAATGAACACAACGCCACACGTGAGTGAAGTGTATCAGGTGCCTTACAAACGGGGTTGTTTGGCAACTTATTAACCAGTCCCGCATCACCATTTTTTCCTACACCATTTGTTTCCTCTCCAACATTATTCATACCACCCTCTTCACCAACAGGTTTCTCAAAAACCGTGGCCTCCTCAATAGTTTCTTTTTTTCCTTTTATGTTATCTGATTCTAACTTACGCTTCATATTAACCTTTTTCCTCAAACCATCCTTACCACACTCTTTTTCTGCCACAAGAAAGAACTTACTTTTCTTTCCATGTTCCTTCTTTACAAGCTCCTTCTTACCCAAACCATCCGCACGACTAATTTCGTCCCTGTTATCGGCACCTTCATTCATCCCCTGCTCATTATTGTGTTCCACCAAACCTACATATTTAATAACCACACAAACACTTACTATCACCAAAAATGTATCAACTAAGTTTCAAATATTTCTAATTATCACCAAAAAATGTATCGATATTATCCAGGTTTTAACTTGTTACCGGTACACTCGTTTAAAATTATTGTGTTCGGCTTTAAATTATGCCAACACTTACAAGAAACTGATTATTCAGTATTTTTCGGCACATCATTTTTATCATATTTAAATGGTTACCGGTACATATCAAAACACTAACACAATACTAACAATTTCGGCACATCAGGGGTATAAGTGTTGTGAGATGTACCGGTTATATGATACAAATGTTTAACAGAAACCTAGGC
Source organism: Glebionis coronaria (assembly GCA_025667525.1). Taxonomy (NCBI): domain Eukaryota; kingdom Viridiplantae; phylum Streptophyta; class Magnoliopsida; order Asterales; family Asteraceae; genus Glebionis; species Glebionis coronaria. The sequence continues at coordinate 686,964,659 of CM046874.1, forward strand.
AAACAGATGTTTAACAGAAACCTAGGTAAAAATATATGGTACATCAGATGTTTATCCGAAACCTAGTCAAACAGCATCTTTCACAACACTTATACCCTGTTTTCTGGCACATCATTTTAACTAGAACACCACTAGAATAAAAAAAACATGATTGTAATCTGGTTACCATGTTTAACTAGAACACCACTAGAACACCACTAGAATAAAAAAAACATGATTGTAATCTGGTTACAATGTTTTCTGGCACATCATGTAATCTGGTTACCATGTTTAACTAGAACATCACTAGAATAAAAAAAACATAAACACAAATAATAAAGAGAATAAAAGAATCAAAACATACGTGGTACATCATCAGTCCTGGGCGCATCAGATAAATCGATTACACCATTGTTTCCACCACTTTCTGTTTTCATGATTGACAACCTCCTACTTCTTCTTACTGAAAAATCATCAATAAAATCATGATTGCCAAGGTTTTCGTTAAAAACAAAGTTTAAAGACATTATATTTTCTGTCGCTTACCAGATAAAATTGGATGAAAACTTGTGTCAATCATTGTTGGTGGAGCATCCATTTATACCCAATTGATACAATTGATTGGTCAAACCCTAATCCCCAAAGTTTAGCTTTTTGAGTTGATGATGATGATTTGATCTTTAATTTGGTTAATGTAGCATATCTCGATTTATAGCATTGTGATTATATTAGGGGATTTTTTGATTTACTTTTGGTTGCATGATTCACGGGTTGAAGTTTTGTGTGGTGTTATGGTCTCTGATTTGGGTTTTAATTGATAGTTCAGAATGATGATCACAACCACTTTGTAACTGTAGTCTTTAAAACTAAAAAATGCCGGGTAAATTATTTTTTAATATGATACATAAAGCCCTTATATTTTCATTTTAATTACAACAATGCCATTCAGACATAATAAAAGTCATCTAAGATTAGATAAATGATCCAACGGTTTTGTAATAGTTCTCACTTTTTCAATTTTAAAAATTCTCTTACAATAACCCCCCTCTATATATATATATATATATATAAATTTTTTTTCACTGATGAACAATACCGTGAATAGTAACATGATGAACAGTGTCACTGATGAACAACGCGGATGAACAGTAGCCTCGAATGAACAATGTTTTTTGATGAACAATAACTTTTTTTTTATAATTGGAAACCTTGATCAAAATCCCTCAACGAATTGAGGGCTCTCAATGAAAGCACCACTTGATACGACCCTCTCGGGTTGTACCGAGATAGGGCACCACTTTTAGTGGATGCTGGCTCCTTAAGAACGAGGGATAAGAAAACCAGACATTTGTTTTACTTTAACTTGATTGATTTCAATGATACAATAACATAGTATTTATAAAGCATAATAATAAAATCCTAACTTTAAGATAGATAGTAATGGCTCATTCGGCCCGACCCAACAACTCCAGGTGTATCAAAAATAGTATAGATTATAAGATCTTGAGATACTATAATGCGTAGAACTTTGAAGTGTATTTGAGTAATTTGATTAATTATAAGTGTCATTAGCTAATTGAGCTTAGGTTATCATTTTGGCTTATAAAAACTTTTATAAACATATGTAAAAGACAATAATTTTGCAAGCTTTTTCTCCCAAAAGCTCAAACCTTTCTAAACTCGTATAAGCTTGGTGTAAAACACATCTTTTGGAGTATATTATTGTTTTCTAAAAAATAAAATAGTGAAACGCATAATTGTAGATGCCATTGCCAATGACACATTATCGAAGGGAATAGAACTTCCTTTATTTTTGGCTTTTGTTAGGTATCTTCTCTTTTAGAATCCAACCACACTATTTTACTTAGTGCTTACATTCTGTAAAAGTAATATTTTTCAAAAACAATTTCATCCTATTGGTATTATATGCACATTGTTATCTATATCTATATACTTTATAAATCATTTACACCATTTCTAATTATAGAAGTCTTAAAAAATTAAGCCTCTAACATTTCTATATTAAGAAATTTAATTTTGTAAGTATTAAACATAAATATTTTGAATTTTGTAACTATGTAAGAATTTACATCTCTAGCATTCATGTAGAGCATTTAAGATAATGTAACAGCTTATTTATAACGGTGAAAATTGAGTCAAATAATCTTTGTAACTTATTAGTATCATAAAATCTAGAATAATGCCAATTATTAATTCTGTATTTGTAACAACATATTTCAAGCCAAGTAACACTATATAGGAAAAAAATGTATAAAAAACTATCGAACCAAAACAACGGCAGATTCCGGTTACGCTTATATCTAATCATTTTCATACATAATTGTGTATCAAAATCTGTGTATTTCCACCATCTTGTATACACGAACAAATCGAACCAGATCAGAATATTATGAACATCATAATCCATGTGTTTTACTCATAATCTGGTACACTTACGGTTTTGGTGGTGTTTCACCCAACATCCTTAGACGATCGGATTCACTTGATAGAAAACCACTTGATATGAAAAAAGGGTTTGGTGGCATCGACTAGATCTTAAGGCAGATGAATATGGATCTTTTAGGTCTCGAGCAAGCATCAACAGGATTGAGTTTCTGTGAAGATTCTCCGACGGGTTTTGGAAATGACACCACATATTTTGTTTTGATAAAAGAGGTTGCTAATTAACATCATCCATAGTTTGTTTTTAGTGTGTCATTCTGATGACGTGATTTTGTTGTTCATGAAAAAAAGTTATCGGGTACCCGCCGCTGCCTTACGCGGGTACCCAGCTAATATATTATGATGCACAAATCGATCGTGGTAAACGATAACGGTTAGGGTTTGGGAATGACTTGAGACGTCGGCTTAAGGTTGCGAACTAAATATGAGGATAAGACATGCTTTGATACTCTATTATGCTATTCATAAGAACGATTTAATATGATTTTTATTTTTTCTGGCACAGCTTTATTTCTTCAGCGATATATAGACTTATTTGTCACAACAAGACGACTTAGTTCAATTTATTAGTATATATATTTCTCAAATAATAATTTAAATAAAATAAAAAATATTACAATATTATTATATATAAATTTGTTAAAAGTGATTAAAAAAACTTAATTAGAGGTAAAAAGAGTAAAATACATTAACTAAAACTAACTTTAAAAAATGTCAAATTAATATATGTTGTAAAAATTAAATAAAGCTCGGTATATTAAAATTTATTTTTTTTTATAAATTTTACATAATTAAAACTAATATAAATTTATAAAAAAAAAAATATATATAAAAAAAATAACAGACCGAGTATACCAAATAGATCGAGGGTACGATCTACTTCGCAGGAACTACCGAGGATAAAAGGTCGCCGCAACGAAACGACTTAATGCGAAATCGGTCGATTGATTTAACCGATCGAACCGTTACATGCAGCCTTAGATGTCGTAAACAACGTAAATAATACGTTTTGTTTTATTGATGCAGTATTAATAAAAGCGATACATAAAAACCCTAACCTTAATGATCCAAACTTTCAAACAAGCTAAGACAATGGGTACATATTTGAAAACAGAAGAATGAGGAAAGCTATTAAGACGTTCTCAAAACCTTTATATATACCTCGGGTGTTCAGTGTTTGGTTTGACATCGAACAAACTGCAAAGTAAACCGGATCGAAACCGAATAAAATCAGACCGAAAACTTTAATTGGTATATGGTTTGGTTTGAAATCGAACCGGAGTATTTAATTGGTGATTAGTTTGGTTATGATTTAACAAAAATAAAACCAAACCAAACCGAAAAAACCAAATAACTCTATACACATAAAGTTTTTAACTATATATACATATTTTATATCTTATTATCCTAAGTAGTTACAAATCGCTCACTGAAATTAAGCATTGATGTATATCCCGAGCAACTGAGCAAGAGTTTGCCTACTTTATTCATATATATTTCTATATGAAGTAAACTTAGAAAATTTGTGTTAAGTTCTAAACCTTTTTAAAAAAATTTAAAAATTTGTTGATTACTTAAGCACTTTTAAAAGCTTATAATTTGTCATTTTTACATGAAAATTTAGGTTATTATTTGTGAATTCTTCTACATTATATTTTGGAGTTTACTTGAATTTGATTTTCTTGGTTTAAATCGAAACCAAACCGAATTCTAATTTGGCTTATGGTTTGGTTTTATCAATACTATAATTGGTTTGGTTTAGTTTTGATTTTAACTTTGAAAATTTTCAAACCGATTAACCCGAACCATACAACCCACAAACCCGAAAACCAACTGATGAACACCTACCTGAGTTTTGTATTTTCCTTAATAATTTACTATGTTATAAACTAACAAACTATAAAGACGATATGAAAATTATAAAATTTTAAAGGCCAAATATACTAAACTGACAGAAATACGAAATAAAAACTGACAAAAAAAAAACTGAGTTATATTGTAAATTGAGAGATAATGACAAAAAAGATCCGGATTTGTTTATACTTTTTGTGAGATAAAAGGATACCAACAGGGTACCGAGAAGAATGCATAAAGTTTATCATTGTTAACGTAAGTTTTGTACGAAATTTATTTGCTAGTGATAAGGCATGACAACAATAAATACACATCTGGCTATATAGTAGTACTCTATGAAACAAAGGAGTTGTCCTTTTTGATAATTTCATAAAGCAATATTATTGGTCAAATTAGAAAAAAATTTGTTGGCAAAATAACAGTAGTTATAATGGTCAAATTTAGTAGTTCGAAATTTGAAAATTGAGTAATAGCGAATTAACGTGCCGTTAATGACCAGACAATAGTGTTGATGTTAGTGCTAATCCAGTAATACTCATTAGCCAACTTTTCCATTTTAATTACTATATTTGTCATTTTCGAATTACTGTAACTCAAATAAATTACTACATTTTAAAAGCATGATATAGACATATTTGTCAGTACTAATCTCCGTCTCTAAATTATTGTTCATTTTTCTTTTGTCTCAAAATTATTATCCAATACTAAAAATAGATAAGAAACTTTGATAAATTTTCTATATTATCATTCCTTAAAATTATTATTACAAACTTTAAAAACGAATTAATTAATTAACGCCATTTTGATGCGGTATTTTCGTACACTTTATTTTAGGAAAAGCAAAGCGACAAAAGCGGGTAAGTATTAAGTATCACATTTTGTGAAAAAAAAGCGAATAATCGTCGTCGAGTTCGTTCTCGGTGGAGGTATGGTGTTTAGCCAACAATATTATACGTTATTTAATCGGGTGATTACGTTTTCGGAAAGACGAAAGGAAAGAAAAAGGAGACGAGTTACGTTCAAAACGGACGAAAACGCACGAACGTAAAACGCGACCCAACGAAAAATTTCGCCTAAAAAATTATTAAAAAGTCCTAAAAATTCTAACTAAGAAAAGTACGCTAACCAAAAAGTAAAGGTAAAACTGTTATTGTGTTAAAAAATAAAAGAGAGAAAACTATAATAAATATAATTTTTTTTAAACTGTAAGATTTTTGTCTGATAACAATAATTTTGAGACGAAAGAAGTATATTTTTTTCGTTAGTCCGTTTCATAATCACACTTAGAATATGGTTTAAAGGAAACATATTAAATCCTTTCGAAATATTAATTCTAAAATAAACCATTTGTTTTATTTTCTTATTATATATACACATAAAAGTTTAGATAGTCAAACAAAATAATATTTATTTTACAAAAGCTAGGGATGAAAAATCCTGAAAAAACATCCAATACAACTCGATTCGAAACCGACTCGAAAATAAAAAAGACAAATTTGAAGTAAAACGAATTCAGGTTAAAAATAAGTCGATACAATATACCTATTTTATAAAAGTTATTTTAGGTTAAACTTTAACCCGATTATAATCTGTTAACTTGTAAAAAATTATTGTTAAAAATTTAAGATATTAGAAGTTATCGTTATATGTTTAGTTTCATTATAATATGATCTAGCTATTTTGTGTATTTTGTGTATGACATGTCGCTTTTATCCGTCAAAGTATCTCAGCGACATGTTGGCGAAGATTTTTTTGACAACGACATATCGCTAGAATTCTTTTGTCAGCGTAGCAAAAGTTCTTATGATCAAAAGCTTGTAGAACCCAACGTTTCGATGGGAAAACTTTAATATGTCGATGAGGATACTGGATACTTTCTCTTACGCTCTTTCCCAGCTACCATTCTCAAGTGATATGTCGCCAGGGATAGTTTTTTCCAGCGACATATCACAAGAGAAAACTTCGAATTTTCGTTGAGAAAAGCTGGTATCTTTGTAGTGTTAAACCATTTGTCCGTTAACCTAAAAACGCCAACTCAACCATGACTTGAATTGACACTTTTAACTAGTGACGAAGGCAAGACAAAAAATATCGAGGCACAAAACTTTTTAAACTTTAACATAGTAAAGATTATTTTTTTTAAGTATATTAACTAATAAGACTAGTAACACTTTTCGATACATTAGATGCATTTAAGATATTTTTGAGGAAAATCGATATTTTTTCAAAAATTAATACTAAACTGAAAAAATACATAAGTATTACGGACACCCGCGAAATACCCTGATACGTCCCTGCCCTAACATTAAAAGCCCTAACATTAAAAGCTAGAGGCTCTATGCTTCTTTTTTTACTGGTTGCTTTTTACTAGCAAAGAGTGGGTCAGAAAGAAAGACTGAAACATAGCAGGAATTGATAAAGTGATAAAGAAGAAAAAGGCATTAACTTCTTCCTATTTTTTTTTACTGTCTACTTGTAGTAAAATTAATATAAAAACCTTTCTTTATTTCACGCGAATCAATAATAAACTTTTCCTTTTTATGATGGTCCATGACTTCATGTTATAAAAGTTTCATTCTCAAATATAACATGAATCAGTACATAAAATTATGTTAGCTACACTCTTTTCAGGGTTTAGGGTTTAGGTTTAAGGTTAACGGGTAACGTTTGGTTAGCAAGCTTTTTTACAAAGCGCTAACCGGTAACGCTAACTTAGCCTATGGTTGTCAAAATATCGGTTTTGATATTAAGATATTACGATTTTACGATATTGTAAAATAAAACGATCCAGATCTTACATTAGATCTTTGTATGCTTAAGATCTTATATGATCCCGATCTTAATAATAAGATCTTAAGATCTATTATGACCCGATCTTATTTTTACTCAAACGACAAACTAAAAAACTTCAATTTTACAGGTTCTATTTTGTATAATATAAAAATAACGTGTTAACGTGTTAATCTTCTTATACATTTTATCATCATAATTTAGGACTATATTTTTAAAAATATTCGTATAATTTTGTGTTTACGATATATTTTAATTTGTTGATTTGTAAAATATTACAAAATCTATTAAAAAAATTACATTATAGTAGGATCTTACGATCTCGAACCTACGTACGATCTTGATCTTACAAAAACAAAAACGAATATAATTCCGATCTTGAAAACCTTGACTTAACCTAAACTCTTTGGTTGCCATATATGCATGGACTAGCGAGTTATGTTTCAAATTAAAATCGATCAAAGTTTTATATATACAAGGTGAATAATTTACTCTATCTGTTGTGCAAGTGTTATAATACTAGTTAGTAGTTACATTCACGAGGTTGAAGTGGTGAGAAAATGGCTTTATATCAAACCTCGTGAACGTATGTAATGCAAAAACTAATAAATTTATGAGTTGTTGAAGTCATGGGATTGTTTTGTTCGATGAGGTCAAAACCCATATTTTTATTCATATCATCATTTAGATAAATGAGAAACTATCTTTATAGAATACCCAGAGAAATTATCTTTAGGCCGGTGGGAGTGAGTTATAACCCACTTGTGTCAACCTTCCACCCACATGCAGCTCCCACCCTCTCTAACCCAACCCGCGTGCGATTTTGTCGTTGGCAACCAAAAACTAAGGGCTAACTCACCCAACGAGTTTCTGAAATATTGGGCCTCACCACTTGTTTATTACCGTTAGTTTTTTTAAAAAAAAAAAAAAAATTCGGGGGATTCGAGTATAAACGACGAGGCTTTGGCTAGGTTGATGTTGTCTGGGTTTGAAGAACAACAAGAACGGGCCTTTACTGTGCAGGGTGAACAACAGGCCGCATATTTTGAGATGAAGAATAAAGAGATTCAAGTCCGGGAAAAAGAAGTGGAAATAGCCCGATTGAAACAGCAAAAGGAAGACTTGGACTTTTATATGCAGCCGATAGATCATTTGACGGGACGTGATCTTGCAGTCGCGGAGTGGCGCAAAAATCAAATCAAGGAGGCCTATAATATCCCGTTTTAGTTTTTTTTTAAATGTTGTTTTTTTATTTTCTATGTTTTTATTTTTATTTTCGTACTGTGTTTTAATTTTTTACGTTTTAATTTTTAATTTTGTACTATTTTTAATTTTCTGTGTACCCGTGTTTTAATAAAATTGTATGAATAAAAATTATTTAATGAAAAAATGGAGTGATGCGGAGTGAGTTTGGGTGAGTGCCATTACCTCCTGTGGTGAGTTTGGGTGAGTTTTGGTGAGTTTAGTAAAAAGCTGACGTGGCGCTAAGGTGGAGGTGAGTGGATTTTACACCACTCCCACTAGTCTTATAGAATACTACTAGTATCCAAATATAACTCGTAACATTTCACTAATGATGGTTTTAAATAATGAAAGTTTTTACGCGAGAGATTTAGGTTTGAGTTTTTCTGTGAGAGTTTTTTGTTCTGCCTATAAATGCGTCGTTTTAAAATTGATAGAAACTACCTTAAATGTATGTCATATGAAATTAAATAAATACTATTATTAGAGGCCGATGAAAACTATCTTATGAGTAAATACTGTAAAAATCAAATAACTACCTTATTAACAGTACTAAATCGCCTTTCTAGAAAAATAATAAAAGTTTTAACCATTCAAACATAACTATGCAAATAGATTTTAACAACAAAGTAAAAATTGACAACTAAAATACATTTCTAATCAAGGATCCCATTTTGTAACTAATACGCCAAGAGAGGTGATTTGCACACTTTACAAAATAATTAACACACTCAAAATGTGTGTGTGTTGCCATTTGTATCCTTCTATTAAATAGTGTGGGCAACTTTTAACACAAGTATTAAGGGTAAAAATGTTAACACACACATTTTAAGTGTATCAATCATTTTATGGAATGTACAAATCACCTCCCATACGCCAAAGGTATCAACTCTTAACTAATTGAGCATCAATGTATCATATATTACGTACGTGACATTGTCCTTAATTACGTATGTTCACTACAACAAATTTATGGTTCATTTCTATTTTTTTCTTCGCATTTTAAAAAATGTAAACTTTATTTATAAAATATTTACACTTGTAAGTGTGAAGTATTAAAAAGTGTGAAGTTATTTGTTACACCCAATTCGTTCACAAAAAAAACACTAATGAAAATGTGAACTTTTCAAATTCACACGTTTTAAAGTACGGACAAGTGCTATAATAAGTGTGAAAAATCAACCAATTTGTTGTAATGCTTGTAGCCAAGTACGACATGTTCGAATAAGAAGCGGATTATAACTATATAACGATCTACAAAACTGATGTTTTCTCAGCGAACATGGTTGCCTTCTACATTTTGATATGTCGGAAACTGTGGAAACGATTTTTTAGGTTAAACAAGCCCATAAAATAGGGTGTATCATATCGTGCATTGTTATCTTCCCAGATTTTGGTAACGTGTTATTTGGTTCGATTATGGTCAAACCTCAAACCCATGTTGCATGTCGATCTAGACCAGGCATGATTTCCATTTGCAGGTCGAAACATGTCGAATATCGTTCATCGATGAACAACCTCCATGTTACGAGGCATGATTTCGATTTGCAGGTCGATCGAAACATGTCGAATATCGTTCATTAACAACTAACATCCATGTTTTTGGTAAAATCCTTGTTGGCGTTTTGTATTTGTTTAAACATCAAACTACAGCTAAACAAAACATGAAACCTAATCCAAATATACAAATCTAGAGTTGGTAGACCCGGGTCGACCTAATCGGGTCAACCGATTAACCTGGTTTCGGTCGAAAAAACAGGTTATATTGACCCGGGTTTTACATTTTCGAATTTCGGCTAGACCCGCCGGGTTTGGAGTGACCTGTGTCAACCCTGTTCTCGATCCTCGGCGGAGTTTCGACTTTTCGGGTTTTTTTGAAAAAAATATGTAAATTTTACGTACTTATAACGAAATTTTATTTTTACATATTATATGGGTTGATAAACAATTTATATATTTAATATACGGAAGTTTTTAGGGCTTTATAAATAATTTTTGTTTATTAATAATATAATTTTTTTTTTGAAAACTAAGTTAATCCGAGTTGACCCGGGTTAACATGAACCTGATGACTTAACTGGGTCGATTTAAAAAACCAGGTTTTAAAACATTGTTTTTTTTTTAACATTTAAAAGCATTGTTGATAACTTGTTTTTTTCTTTAAGTTCATTTATTAACTAAGAATTAATTAATGGTACGTGTAATTGATTCTTGAATAGTGTCAAACAAAGTTTTGGAACAAAGGAAGTACATTTTAAACCCTAGGGGACATCCTTCAATCAAGCTTTAACTTTTTCAATCAAATCTATAGACACTAATAACAACTCCCACTAATAACCCTACTATTGAATTTTGTTTATATCTATTTTTACTTCTTTTTGTAACTAGCTCTTGTCATTAGAGGTATATTTTTCAATGTTTTGAAACTCGGGTTTTAAATCGATCCGGTCGAATCATTGGGTCCGAATCAACCCGAATTAACTTGATTTTCTAAAAAAATAGTAATTTTTTTCTTCATATTTTTAATAATTAACAAAAATTATATATCAAAACTCCTGTATATTGAAAATATAAGTTGTTTACCAACTAATATAATATGTAAAAATAAATTTTCGTCACAAATACATAAAATTTACATATTTTAATTAAAAAAACTTGAAAAAATCAAAACCCGATCGGATCTCGAGAACCGGTTGACCCGAGTCACCCAAACCCGGCGGGTCTAGCCGGGTTCGAAAATGTAAAAACCGGGTCAATATGACCCGGGTAAGAAAACATTGATAATTTTAGAGAGGTTGTTATTATGTGCGAGAAGTTTTAAGTTTGAGTTTTTTCTTGAAGAATTTTTGTCAAAATGAGAATATGTGACGTCCTGCTACATAGATTTGTCGGTTCAAGGCCGATAGAGAGTACCTTCTAGGTATGTATTATGAAACCAAATCATTAATTATTATTCGAAACCGACAGATACCACCTTCATGTAAAAATTAGAATAATTAATTTAGTAATTAATATAACTCATCATTCTAAAAAACATTTAGTTTTTTCTAAGTAAAAAGATTGAAACAATTTACATTATCTATTCTAATTCCATGTAATTATGGGAATAAATAGCTTTGGTAGCCTTTTTCTTTTCCATTATAACAATGTGATGCTATGAAAAACCAATACCACCAAAATATTTTTTTTTGAGGCTTTTACAAATTTGACCTACTTTTTTATATTTTGTACTAATTTTTACAACTAAGGGAATATAATTTGATGATATGATTGACACTTTAACGGTCTTATAAAACTATATCCATGCTTGAGAATCTTGATAACAAATTGAAAAAGACATTCACCCACCGTGGGGCTTTGAAATAAGAGAAGAAATCAATAAACTCTTCTTTTTAGAAAAAAAAAAAGTAAAGTATAAAATAAAAAAGATATGATTTGTGGATCATAAATTTAGCTCCTTTTGATTTATCATAACTTGTTAAGTAAATCACTACAAAAATAATGTCACAGAAAACCATATTCATAACCCTACAAATTTTCTAAAACAGTAAAGTAGTTCAATGATAACTTGCAAGTTGCAACTTTGCATTTTAGACAAATATTAGATATATTCATCGTTCTAAATAACGCATTATAGCGCGTAGCGTGGCTTTTACGTTACGAAATAGACTTTAACGTCGTCTCTAGGCGTAACGTGTTAAAAAGCAATATAGCGTGCTATAGCGCGTAGCATGACACATTTTTTAAATCCTTTTGCAGATTTACAAGAATTGAGCTTGTTTACTAGTTTTGGGTTGTTTAATATACTTTGGGTTAGTAATTTTAATACGAGATAAATTTTTGAGTAACTACAAGCTGATTTTGTTTTAAATTTGAATTAAAGTCTTGCTTCATTTTGTAACATGCAAGGAGTAAATTATTAATTAACATATTTAGTTTTTTTTATGTATACCGTCTTTTATAAACTCGTTATATAAATATTAATTTAAAAATATGTTGTGCCATTATATATCACGCTTCAAAAAATGTCGTATCTTCGATATAGCTTATGTAGCTTAAAGCTTAGCAATACCGCTACGTTATGCTTCAAACTATTTACAACCTTGGATATATTGTTTCACCATAGGACATATTGTAGCACAATGGCGCGCCATATGATCGTTTCTAATTAATTGAAATTATCGTCTCTAACGTATTTAGAGACGAGGGATTATAGAGAAGAATAAAAAGATGGCATGTCGTTTTTAAAGAGGTTCTGGAGACGACATATATGTCATCTCCAAAACCACGAAACCGACGTCCTCAAAGTCGATGATTGTTGTTGTGGCGACGATTAAACGACTTGCGTAAAATTGAGGTCATATGTTCAAGTCATGTTCTCGTGACAAAGATCTACATATGACCGTTATAAGAGTATAAACTTAAGTGAAAAAAACAGTAGTAGTGGTAAAAAATGTAGATAGTTAATCTAATGAACACATTAATCACTTTTAAGTGACAACTAGTAAAAGTGATGATAGTAAAAAAGAAGACATTATCATGATCCAGGTGTATGGCATGCAAACTTAACGGTAAGAAACTAAATAGCTAACGTTTGATATTCTAACGAATACTACGTTTGTGTGTTACCAACGGAGTATTAGGGTACGTTTGTTAAGAGCTTTTTTTTTTTATTTTTTTTATTTTTTATAACTGTTAGCTTTTTTATTAAAAAATCAATCTAATAATTTTATTTGGCACAACATTTTTATAAAGTTGTTAGCTTTTTATTTAAACCAAATAGTTTTTAAATAAAAAATTGATTCATACAGCTTTTTAATTTGTCAAAACTGTTAAAACTGTAAATTACTAATATAACCTCTAACCATATTATAATTTATTTAAATATGTTTTTTTAAGTCATTTTACATCTTATCTTTACTGTCAACAGTTAATATATCAAACACTTTTATTAAAATTAACAATTTTTAAGTAAACAACTTACAGTCAGCTTACACCTAGTTTTGCCAAACATAGCCTATTCTTTCAATGGGTGAGTTTTTTTGCCGGAGTCAATTGATTTAGGTTCAACTTTTATTTTTGGTATTTGCTATAAATAGGTATCTATCTTCGCAAAATTTATAGGCACATTGAAAAGACTTAGTGAAATATGAGTTATAGGGTCGAGTTTCAGCTCGTCTCATTCCAAGTGTTGTTCCTCTGGCCACGAGAGTTGCCGGAGTTATTATTTGTGAGATGGATAATGGCTGATGTTAAAAGGTACTCGAAGTCAGGTGGTGTAAACGAGCCGAGTACTGTCAAGCTCGAGCTCGAATCCAATACGAAAACTCGAGCTCGACCTTTGACCTCGAGCTCGGCTCGTCATATAAAAATCGAGCTCGAAACTCGACTCGAGCTCGATTATTTTCAAATGTCATGCTCGAACTCGATAGATACTCGACATATCAAGCCCGACTCGACTCGATTTATCTATATAAAAAAGTAAAAAAATAATTTAATTAAAGCTCGATAAGGCCCGCGAGGTTTTCTAATCGAGTATATTGGAGCTCGAACTCGACTCGAATATATACTCGAGTGGTTTGAACTCGAGCTCAACTCGTTTAAATCGAGTCGATCTTGAGTAACTCACGAACTGTCTCGACTTGTTTACACCCCTGCCCGTCATGTACACCATTCTTCATACTCATTCTTAAGCCGGAGCTTGATCCTAACATAATACCGGCCGGAGGCGAGGCTAAACGGGCTGTTCATCCTTTCAAGCCCATTAAAATTTATCTGATGTCAAGCGGCCCAGAGAGAAGAGCCCAAATACCCACAACAGATTGTTACCTCAACTATGGTCATTTTACAAATGAAATATTTCGACAATTAATCTGTTAGATACACCAATTATACCGCGGGGCCGGGGAGCTACCCCGACCCTGTCCGCTCACTTTGGAGCGGGACCTCAATAACCGGCGCTACCCCCTAACCTTTGCGTTTTTTGTTGTGGGTGCAAACGAGTGTGCACTTCATACTCCCTTAACTCATATCGAAGCATGATATGAAATCTCATTGGTTTAAATCGCAATTAACGCGACAACACTCAAAAACACAATACATTATGTCAAAAAATATTAAACCTTAACCTTGTTATAGAGTTATGAACATCAATTTGGAACCATGATCCTGCATTGCTATCGGGACGTATATGTCTATAAACAACTGAGCAAAACCTTACATGCCGGATCATGTTTCACTAGCTGAAACAACGGCAATGACGTAATCTGGGCTTAACTTTCAAGACGAACGGCAGACTCTAGTCTTACTCTATTTAGTCGAACGGTTCCAAGAATGTACTCTGGAAGCTCTACTTGTTCCTTACCCTGCAATTTATGGCTTAGGAGATTTTACGTATACCGTGTACAAAGAAATGGACTAATTCTAATGAGGGTTTTGAAATGACCGACCTCTATTATGATCGCAAGATCAACGACTATGCTTGTTACATATCCAAGAACGATACCAATCACACTCCGTGCAACGGATGATGAACCAACGTCCACATCAATCTGAACAAAATAGTACGAAAGTTAAAAAAGTGTCACTTGGGGCTTTAGACATGCACCGCGCGATCCTTTTTAAGTATTACTAACTAGTACGTAGTATCTTAGATGAATTAATCGATCATTTACCTCCAAAAAGTTGTCGTGTCTTGCATAATTACATGTAACCGCTTTGCCTAATAAGCAAGCTTTTGTTCCAACTGCGCGCTTGACCATCCAATATCCCTGTTACAAAATATGTAGCTCCGCGTTAGATGGAAAAAGGGTCCGCGTACTAGGAGGTACACAATACCCGACCAACTCATTTTTAAGAATGCAATACCTCAACAATACTGGGGATCAACTTAAATCTTGAATCACGAAAAGTGTCTGTTTCATCAATGAATCTTCCCAGCAACGAATCCTTGACTACGGGCCTATCCGCAGCAAAGTAGAGAACTAGGCTGTAGTTTGGTTTAGCAGGCACCTTAAACGAATGGAAAATTCAGCAGTCAGTTCGTAAATCTCGTAGCATACATATTTTGCTTGATGTAATTCAGTTACGTTGACCAAGAGAAACGTGGTTATGCACATTGACACGAGTTTTAAATACCTGCAGGTTCATGACCAGGACAAACGGAAGTCTTTTACCAGCTTCCGACTATAAGAGGAACACGAAACCATGTAGCGATCAGTAGACATGGAAAACTATATTAACTACAGGAAACAAAAAGATGTTTTTTTTTAATAACACGTCATTTAGGCCAAACGGGTTAATAGCTCCCCGAAGCGTGTTTTCTAAACATTTTATTCGTAATATAATCTTATATTAATATCGAGCTAATATCATTTTTGTCAACATATTGGACATACTAATTATTTATGAAAAATCTACACGTTTTTGTCGGTCAACCCGACCATTTGGATCGTCATCAAGAATGACCTGTTTTGACCCGTTAGCCACTGCTCCACCCATACCATATGATCAATAACTTTCATGATATACAGAAAGATTGGATCAAAAAACTTTGGACTACCTGCATAAGGCTTTTGGGATGCAAAGCCACCTTATTTACAGGACGGTCAACTTTGAACCAATCTACTGCTATAAGCTTTAATAGGGGATCCCCTCCGGGCACCTAAAATTATTCATTAGGAAATTCGTTAGCTTTTTATTGGCGCAAAGTTGTTCTGATGGTTTGCATAATTCTTTTGAAAACGCGCATCCAAACTCACCTTAGTATTATCTGTCAAGTAAGTCTTTCCTCGTATCATAAATCCTGTACCATTTGGAGTCGTCCAACAATTGGTATCGGTCTCATTCTTTCCTTCACGCATCGAACCATGAAACTGGCTATGATCAAGAATAAGCGGAGATGCAAGTGGATCTAGCTCATCACTGGCGTCAGGATCTAATCAGATGAAATATAAGCTACACATTAAGCAATTAAAAATATTTAACGCCTTGACCAAGGCTTTTTCAGTTAAAACATAACCAAAGTCGATCCATTCATAATTATGGGTCTTATTCATATAGTGCGGAAAAACTTCAAACTGACACCTGAGATCCTCGTATGATCCAAGCAGGAAAGACTCCGCTTCATACTATGGCCCTAAAAAGGGTAAAATTACAACAAGATCATTCTTTTAAACTACATATATACAAAGTATCCACTAATGGTGAAAGTTGCATTATGATGATAGCAACAAACCTTGCTGGCATGCGGAGACTCATCGTAATCACTATCATCATCCTCATCGTCGTCGTCATCTGAGGAAGGACAAGCAGAAATTGCATCATAGAAGTCATCGGCAATTTCATCATCATCCTCAAATTCATTACTCGATGAAGAAACTTCCTTGTTGGTTGATGATTTGGACTTGGGTGCAGACTTTACTCCCATGTATGCCTTTAGACCTGAAATTTAAATATATCCTTTAACTATTAGAGACTTTCGTAATTCTGTCATTCGGGTAGTTAGTCACTCAAAGCACAACGTGTAGGTCTAAAGCATAAAACCTCCTTTAATCATATACGCATACGATACACTAATGTTTTGTACCTATACCTAAATATTTTTTGCTAAAAAGTGTTCCGGGACAACTTGAACCACACCAAAAACTTACACTTTCTTGGCTTGAACATTTTGTGACCCGACCCATCTGTTTTATTTGTATCAAAAATCAAAGAAGTACTAACCTGATACTTGACTCAGCAAGGCGTAGGCAACTGTCTTTTCAAACTTCGAGGATTGATTAGTCTTCCATTTAGACCAGCTTTTAGATTGTACCTCTAACATATGTGTTACGAGACACCTACCGGTATCTGTTGGGGCATGCGTACTTAAGTTCCTGATCTCCCAAGTGGATGCTGATTTAAGAATTTAAAAGCTATTAGACGAAACCATAAATGACCATATAGGGCAAAACGTATGTGTAAAAGAAACAGTAAGTTTCTTACGATTAATTTTGATTCTTCGATATCCTGACTTTGGAGGTCGCTTTGTATGTACTGCCGGAAACTGCAAGAGTGCTGCATTATAGGTTAAAAATGCAGTAGTTTAAGTTATTTACCTTTAAGGTATACCAAATGCTACAAAAAAAGTATCGGAAAAATAGTTGGAAGAAAATTTACTAACTGTATGTTTCATCTTGATCGCAAAACCATTGCCTAGATATTAAGAAATCACGCTTACACTTCCACCTACAAGAGCAACACGAGAACATTAAGTTATTTACCTCCGATTATTTCTCGAAAGGCAAAAAATCGTTTGCGGCTCGACCCAAGCAACCCATCTCGGCAACAAGGGTTGAAGGTCAGAGTTACAATATGAATACAGAACAGGACCAAGAGGCAAAACTAGTCGCTGATGTACCTAGTTAAATATCTAGGATCGTAAGTCCCGTAAATAACATCAGAACTTCCGGTTATAGAATCTACTAGCTCAAGATCACTTGTCAATACATCCCACCTGTAAGCACGAACTTTAGCTGTATAAACGTCGAAAAAGTTTTTGCGTAGCATCAAATGCAAAAATAGATTGATCAGCATGAGCATACTCATATCTCTGGCGCCGATCAAGGCTTAATATCTCCTCAAATATGGAAGCTGTGCTCGCTTCCATAACACCAACCGCCTTTACAAGGACACCTTTACTTCCCTGAGATATTTAAAACTAGCTTATTCTCCGTCTCAAACAAAAATAAGCTTATTACATAAATGGGTCAAATGGGACAAAAGTTATCCAAATTGTGTTTCTAATGAATACTGCTTATGATCTCCTAATCCATTTTATTCACAAAATCATGTTATTATCGGAATTTGATAATGTTTTGACAGAAAGTGTCTCGCGCGGGAGCAGTACAGAACCTTGTAACCAGACACATCCTCAAAGATTCTGACACCTGAAATCCAACATATGATCCGATAAGATTTAATAGCGGAATATTTTGCAATTTTCATTTTCGAGAATTGAAAGTATACCATTGGATGTGCGGACACATTTCCACTCATAGTCTTCCACAACATCAGCAGTGTCACCTTCACAGAACTCAACACTTCTACGATTTGCACCAAAGCTTAATGATCTACGGACAAGTGACTCACCTACGAATGAGACCAGAAGGAATGCTTGAATATATATAAATGAATACTCGTATATAGTAGCTTTCAAATTTGTATCTTACCTCGTTTTGTACTTATTAGTCTCTTTACACCGCTAGCATATTGCTTTACCCTTCGGCGACGACCATGTCGTCCAAGATTAATCCTTTATAAATAAAAAGCGTAGTGAGTATAGAAAACAAATAAATGAAATGTGGTTGATGAAGCAAGATCACGTGACATACTCGTTCTCCATGCTCAATTTATTTCTTGTATTCGAACTCTGACAAAGTTCATACTCAGCCTGTTAACGATCGTTGAATGGAATAGTGGATGAGAAATGAGTGTACGATCATTAATATACGCGTGCTAGAGGTGACAAAATGGGCAGGTCAGATAATGAGTCGGTTTTGTATGGGTCAAAAGGGGCCGGGCTAGGTTGGTTGCAGAACCCGTTTTGTAAACAACTGGTTTAACGCATAGATTACAAATCCAAATTTTTAATACTGATCGGTTTTAGCATTAATTTATTTAGAACTTTTTAGGTATCAAGGATACAATTTGGGTGACTTTCGACCCATTTGTCCCGTCAAGTTTTACTTTTGTGACCCAATGTCTCAGTAAATGGTCGAACTTGAGACCCGATAAAATCTTGTGATTATTCTTACCTGTTTTTTTGCTTGTTCCAAGGCTTCCATCCATTTTCGGGTTTCATCAGCTGTAGCACAAGCAATCTTGCAACATTGTTATAATACATATTCAGAAGTAGAAAAAGTTCCGACAGTAATGTTTTATACATTACGCAGACACATGAATTTATGTGAATGAATACGTAAACAAGAAAAGTTGGAAAGTATAACTTACTTCACCCTTTTTCTGCTCGTCGAATCTGTTTGAGAACTTCAGAACATAAAGATCCTGGAAATTATAAGTAGCGTGATCATACGATCACTAAATTTATTAAAAAGGATAAAAGATACACCAAGTGATCAACAATTACGAAGTAATGGACATACATCATCATTGACCTTACGACGTCCTAACTCTTCAAGCACAAGTGTGTGTCCGACAACACCACGCCTTATTGGTTTCTGCAATGGGCAGACTGATGTAAATATCACTGAAAACTAAAATGAGTGCGATACTATGAAGAACAACCTTGTCATTTCTACGAAACCAAAGACATCATAGTCCTACCCATGTTTCATGAACCAAAAACACAACCTCTAACATTCTTAAAGTTTTATGTTCAAAGTATTTCTATTGTAATTCTCGAACTTTAAAAACCTAATTCGGAACTCGTAGTAGTAACTCAAATGAAGACTCTTTTACGCCATACAGAAATAGTACTAAGACATAATTACGAGTAATGATATTAACGCCAAACTCACAGGCCTAAATAATTTGCAACAACGCGTTTATAAATATTTCCGGATGCCTTAACGATGAACGAATATCAGATTGAAACATACAGTGTTGGGATGTTCATGAAGATTACGCTTATACATCATAACATATTTCCCCTTAATATGTAGATATCGCCGATGACAATATTCTCGTTTGAGCTTATTGGTACCCAAATGATAAACCCAACCAGAATGCTCAAAAACCGACCGCTCCTCCGTGGCAGGATCTCCACCTCCCCCGCTCGTCATCATCATCGTTTACGATCGTAAAATAATTATTGAAATTTAACAGGATGCATCAAATTGATTGGGGAGGTGTTTGGCTCTTGAAACTGATCATATTCCCATGCAGAGGGAATACAAATTTTTTTGATTCTTTTTGGACCATTGATGGGCATATTAAGTTTTTGTAGTTTAAGACCGGGGCAGACCCGCATGGGAGCCGGGTGTGGCACGGGTTATTTTAGATCACGAAGGGTAACTTTTTCAAAAAATAGGTTTTTTTCGCTACGTGTAACACCCATTTTTACCTAATGCGTGATAACTTTAGGACGAAATTTGCAAGTCACTCTGAAAAGAAAAAATAACTGAATGTTCTCAGCCATTGTCAATTTCCAATGGTCGAAAAAATTTCTAAATTTCATTTGCTACCTTCTTTCATCTGTCATTTCATTTGCCAACTTTCGTAATTCTAATTGCAGAAGATGACGGCTAGCGAAGGAGGAGGGTCTTCGGAAAGTGAAGGACACAGTGGGACAGACGAGACGGTTGCTGGTAGGAGGTCTCAAAATCTTCTGCTAAATGGTAAACACAATGTCCCCGGAAACTCAAATATAAGTCGTATGCGTTTTTCATTATTGGTTCAATGAATATATATAATTCATGTTCTTCAGAACATGCAATCATCAGGAGGCGGGGCAAAAGATAACGCACAACAATATCAAGGGAAAGTTACGACTTATGTCATCGTTGCTTGCGTTGTTGCTGCAATAGGAGGTTCTATCTTTGGATATGACATCGGAATATCAGGTAATTAATCATGTGTATGTTTAGAAGCACGGACAAAAAGTGTTACGGGTCAATCCTATTTGCCATGTTTACTAAAAACATGCTAATGATGAATTCATAAACCAGGAGGCGTGACATCAATGGATGCCTTCCTGATAAAATTCTTTCCCTCGGTGTATGAAAAGAAGAGACGTACACGTGAAAACAACTATTGTAAATTCAATGACCAAGGGCTATCAGCGTTTACCTCATCTTTATACCTATCTGGATTGGTTGCAACGTTGTTTGCATCTCCTGTCACACGTGTTCATGGGCGTCGGATCAGCATTATATTTGGTGGAATCAGTTTTCTTGTGGGTGCAGCGCTTAATGCTACAGCTGTCAACTTTGCGATGCTCCTTTTGGGACGAATCATGTTCGGCATTGGCATTGGCTTTGGTAATCAGGTACCGCTTTTCTGAAAAGATTACGTGTATAAATGTTTCGAGTGCATATAATCAACAATGCTAGTCTTCGTTATAGGCAATACCACTCTATCTGTCCGAAATGGCTCCCACGCATCTTAGAGGAGGATTAAACATGATGTTCCAATTGGCTACTACGCTTGGAATCTTCTCGGCAAACATGATCAACTACAAAACCAGTAAGCTCGATGAATATGGATGGCGGCTCTCACTTGGTTTAGCCGCTGCACCCGCACTTCTAATGACAATGGGTGGCATACTTCTTCCCGAAACACCAAACAGCTTAATCCAACAAGGATCAAAGGAAGAAGGGAGAAAAGTCCTAGAAAGAATTCGAGGTACCCCAAATGTAGACGCTGAATTCAAAGACATGGTTGACGCAAGTGATCTGGCTAACTCGATCAAGCATCCTTTTAGGAATATTTTGCAGACGAGGAATAGGCCACAGTTAGTTATGGCAGTTTTTATGCCCATGTTTCAAATTCTTACAGGGATTAATTCTATCTTATTCTACGCACCGGTACTATTTCAAAGTATGGGGTTTAGGGGGAACGCGTCTTTATACTCGTCAGCTTTGACTGGAGCAGTTCTTTTTCTTTCTACCGTGGTATCTATAGCAACGGTCGACAAGTTGGGTCGAAGAGCGTTGTTGATTAGTGGAGGCATTCAAATGATCATTTGTCAGGTGCGTTAAAAAAAAAAAGGTTAATCTTAAGAATGTTTAGTGTATAACGGTTCAAACCCGTTAGGCTAAACTATTTCTCTAAAAAGGATAAATCGCAAAGTTAGATTATTTATGTAATACTAAGATTCTGAACCAAATTTTACATACTAGCAATGATACTGAACTTAAAGCTACATTCCGGTTACTATTGTCTTGAAACAGGTCGTCGTGGGCGTAATATTAGGACTTAACTTAGGCAACGATCAAGAACTCTCGAAGGGCTATTCAATCGTGGTGGTAGTCGTCATATGTGTCTTTGTCGCAGCGTATGGCTGGTCCTGGGGGCCACTTGGTTGGACAGTACCAAGTGAGATATTCCCGTTAGAAACACGATCAGCAGGTCAAAGCATTACGGTTGCAGTCAACCTGTTCTTCACTTTCATCATAGCACAGTCGTTCCTGTCCCTTCTATGTAGTTTAAAGTTCGGACTATTCTTGTTCTTTGCTGGATGGATTGTTATTATGACAAGCTTTGTATACGTTTTCTTACCGGAGACTAAAGGAATACCCATCGAAGAAATGATGATGCTGTGGCAAAGGCATTGGTTTTGGAAGAAAATCGTATCGGAAAACTGAGAGGCTGTATTATACATTTGATTTATAAACTTTCAGTCTAGAACTATAAAAAAAATTAGAATTTGTGCTGATGAACATAGTAATAGCCGAAAGCTAAGTTTCATTTGTTAATCAGTAAAATAGTTCAGTTTTGACCCGTTTACTTGTATTGACCCGTACAGCCCCTCGTGTAATCTTAAAATGAGACTATATAGGTGCTGATCAAGATTAACGGCGTTTCTGTAATCAGCAGTTCAATGTGCTTCAGGTTTACGCACACCGGCTACCATTGGAACATATAGTCCATTAAGAATGATGCTTTCGACGTGAGGACCAACACAAATTACGTGGCACGTGAACCTTTTGAAGTGAGGTTCAACCAGCGTGTTAAAATCCGGGTTGACTCGGCCGGTTGAACCGTGACCCAGTCGAGTGACCGGACGCTGGTTTTGACCGAAAACTCGGTTGAACCACCGGTTAAACCGAACCCTCTTAGTTGATAAAATAACCTTGTCTTCAGAGTTCAGACTTCAGTTCATCATTGATATTTAGGGGGTGTTTGGTTTGGCTTATATAATGTAAGCCTATTTTGGCTTATGTAACATAAGCCCCAATTTTGGGCTTATTTGGAGGTTTATGGGCTTATATAAGTTTATTATATCATGATAAACTTTCTTATAAGCCCCTAAGTCTCAAAATAAGCCACAAAATTGAGGCTTATGTTATATAAGCCGAAAATAAGCCATATTTCGGCTTATATTTCATAAACCCTAATTTTTTAAGCTAATTGGTGACTTATGGGCTTATATAAGATTATTACTATATCTTAACAAACCTAGATAAGCCCATAAGTCTCCAAATAAGCCACAAAATTGAGGCTTATGTTATATAAGCCAAAATAGGCTTACGTTATATAAGCTAAAACAAACAGCCCCTCAAAACGGCAGCGTCATTGCCTCGATATAAACAAATTATATATTTCGAATCCAAATTACAGATTGATCGAACTGAAACGAAGGATCAAAGGAGTTTTGCATTACTTACTGTACTGCGCATTCTTTCCCTTTGGAAGAAAATCTGATAAGTCACTTTGAGATTTTAGCGGCTCAAACTAGCTGTAAACTCGATGTTTTAGTCATTTTAGTTGCTCAAACTAAATATGTTTATAGCCATTGCTTCCTTCAGATTCTCTTAATTTAGCAAACTCGAAAAAAAGATTACAATATGTGCTCATTGCAATACTAACGAGTAACGATTTTTTCTATCTCTCGTAACTTTCATCTTCTTCCTGATTTCCCGAAACAATCTTCTTCCAAAACCAATGTCTTTGCCATAATAACATCATCTCTTCAATAGGAACTCCCTTTGTTTCCGGTAAGAAAACGTATACGAAAATTGTCATTATAGTAATCCATCCGGCAAAGAACAAGAATAAGCCAAACTTTAATCCACAAAGGAGGGACAGGAAAGACTGTGCGATGATAAAAGTGAAAAACAAGTTGACTGCAACCGTAATGCTTTGGCCTGCTGACCGCGTTTCTAACGGGAATATCTCGCTTGGTACTGTCCAACCAAGTGGCCCCCATGACCAACCAAATGCCGCGACAAATAGACAAATGACAACCACCACCACGACTGAATAGGTTTTTGAGAGTTCTTGATCATCGCCAAATTTAAGTCCTAATATTATGCCCACAATGACCTGTTTCAAAGCACAATATTTGCTTATAAGAATGCAATAAGCAATTATTCAGAACTTTTTTCAAGCGTACCTGACAAATGATCATTTGAATGCCTCCACCGATCAATAGCACTCTTCGGCCTAATCTATCAACCGTTGCTATAGACACCAAAGTAGAAAGACATAGAACCGCTCCAGTCAAAGCAGACGAGTACAAAGACGCGTTCCCTTTAAAACCCATACTTTGAAACAGAACCGGGGCATAAAATAAGATAGAATTAATCCCAGTAAGGATTTGAAACGTTGGCATAAAAATCGCCATCACTAACTGCGGTCTGTTATTCCTTTTCAGTATATTCCTAAAAGGATGCTTGATCGAGTTAGCTAACTCACTTGCGTCAACCATGTCTGCAAATTCTGCGTCCACATTATGAGTACCTCGGATTCTTTCTAGAACTTTCCTTCCTTTTTCTTTTGAACCTTGTTCAATCAAACTGTTTGGCGTTTCTGGAAGAAGTATACCACCAACTGTCATTAAAAGTGCTGGTGCAGCGGCTAGACCAAGAGAGAGACGCCATCCCCATTGGTCGAGTTTACTGGTTCCATAGTTGATCATGTTCGCTGAGAAGATTCCGAGAGTGGTTGCTAGTTGGAACATCATGTTTAGTCCTCCTCTGAGATGGGTTGGAGCCATCTCGGATAAATAGAGTGGAATTGCCTTCACATAAAAGCAAATTTCGACAACTTTTAAACACGCGTGACCTCTTAAATCCTTTTTATCTAAATTTGTTACAGTCATTCATACGATACTAGTTTTAGAATCCATGCACTCGTGTGTTTAGTAGCATATAATGACCGACGAAAAAATATATGTTAATGTTGTTGTTAATATGTATAATCTCGTCTATTTACTGTCATCTTATAATATCTCGTGAGCTCGTGTATTCATTTTGATATTTGTATTCATTATAGAACATGAAAACTAATAAATGCACCTAATTTCATATAATTTACTTAGAATTTGTTTTCTCCATTCTAAAATCATTATTCACATAAAAAAACATACATTTTTAAAAAAACATCATTGTTATCGCTTTTTTATATATACTTTTTGTATACTGACAGTTTTACCACTAACTAATTAATTTAAAACTTTTCTATTGTTTATAATAACAACGTCAAGTGAGGATAATATAGTAAAGTTGAATCAAATTCTCCAATTTTTTGAAAGTGAATAATTATTTTAAAACAATCTGAAATAAAATAATAGATAATAATTTTAGAACTAACAACAATTAAAGTCTTGTTAATTATTATTTTATATATATAAAACTGATATTATTATATATTCATATGTTGGATAAAATTGGATTTATTTCTCTTTAATTCAATCAAATGTCCTACCTATTTATTGCATATTCTTAAATAAGAAGGAAAAAAAGTCAAGAATGCCAATTAATGATATCTATTTATAGTCAGAAGTGTGGAAAGTTTTGCTTAAAAATAGATTGTTTTTCAATGGTCATGAGCAAGAGGCAAAGGGTAGATTATAGTACTTATACTTTCAACTACAATGAAATATCTATTGTTAGCAGGTGAGCATTTGGACAATCGGATCGGACTGGATCGGAAAACCAGACTAGAGCGGACCGACTCGAACTGAATAAGACAATTTTGGTTTGGTCTTTGATCCGGGGTTTTAGATTATTTCGGTCGTCGGTCCGGTCGATTCGGTCTTAGAAAAAACCCATCGATTATGTCTAATAAGACCAGACCAGACTTAAGACCAAACCGGACCGACCCGAACCATTTCGGTCCGGTCTCGGTCCGGAATTTTGAACCATTTCGCTCCTAGGTCCGGTCCGTTCCGAACCTGTTGCTCAGCCCTAATTTTTAGTGCACTTTAAAATTTATTATCTAAACTTTTACGAAATAAAAAAAAAAGTTTTATATTTTAATAATCCTAAAATTATAGTCCCACTTTGACTTTTTCGGTCTTTTTCTTCTAATTTGACGTTAAATATTTTTGTTTGTTTTATATAATAATTAATGAAAAATATATGAATTGATTAGTTTTTAAATGTATTTTTATTGTTATAATTTTTTATCAAGTATTATATAACAACAAAACATATATCTAAGGTCAAATTTGGAAAAGAAAGACCGAAAAAATCAAAGTAGGACTATAATTTTAGGACGGAGGTAATTAGGGTGCGTTTAGTTGGAAAACATTTTCTATCATTTTCTATTTTCTATTTTGTAGAAAAAGAAAAGGTATTTCTTTTTCCACAAAACATTTAAAAATTTAGAAAACGCGTTTAGTTGGAGAAATTTGTGTTTTCTATTTTCCAAAACTATAAAGGAAATAAAGGGGGAAATGAATTTTCTATGTTTAAAGGAAAACTTATAAAACAAAAAAAAAGTTTTTTTGTTTTCTGTGCAAAACGGTAAAATAGGGATTTTGAATTTTCTAGAAAATATTTCTAGAAAACGATGATTTGAACGCGTTTTTTGTTTTTCTTGTTTTCTAGAAAACATTTTGTAGAAAATATGGTGTTTTCCATCCAACTAAACGCAACTTTAGTGTTTTCTTTTACTGTATTTTGTAAATACTAATTTGATCTAATAGTAATATGGTAAAGTTAAACAAATTCAAAAAAACTAATAGACAATTATTTTAAAACATATAAAAAAAGAAAAATATACAATAATATTACTCCTATATTTCTTAGTACTCATAATTACAGCAATACTTAAGTTATAGAAAAATACCTGATTACCAAAGCCAATGCCAACACCAAGCATAATCCGCCCAGAAAGAAGCATAGCAAAGTTAACCGCGGCAGCATTTAGCGCCGCACCCACAAGAAAACTGATTCCGCCACATATTATACTTATTCGGCGCCCATAGTTACGTGTCACAGGAGATGCAAAAAGTGATGCAACCAAACCAGCCAGGTACAGAGATGAGGTAAATGCTGCTAGCCCTTGGTCATTGAACTTGCAGTAGTTGCTTTCATGCGAATGCTTCTTCTTTTCGTATACATGTGGAAAAAATTTCTTAAGGAATGCATCCATTGATGTCACTCCTCCTGGTTTATGAAATTATCATTAGCAAAATATCAGTGATTAGGCGTTGGCGAGATGGTCTACTTAACGGGTCAAAACGGGTTGAAATGGTTTCTGTCATGACTGCAAACTATTTAAAACTTTTCTAAGCTTGTATTAAACAAGTAAGAGTAAAAGTTATGAAATAAGAACAAACTTTTTAAAATTTACTATAATAAAATAATTACTTTTTTTTATTACATACCATTGACGTACTTTCAATTTTTTTTCAGCTTGAACTAAACGTTTATACCGTTAGTTATGATGTGGCAACGTTAGTCCATCTAGCAAATGTTAGTTATTTATATTCAAGGTCGCTTTATATTAACTAAAAAAAACTATTTTTTCTATTTCTAATTTTATTTTTATATTTTTTTTTTGTTAAAAAAGTTAATTTTTTCGTACATTTTAAATTTAAAAATAAAAATAATTTTTTAAAAACTGAAACAAAATTTCTTACGAAAACAATTAAATATATTTTCTTATCGAAAAATAATAATTTTTTTACAAACCTCAAAACTATTGTTTCGTACTTTTTTTTACAAAATTGTTGGTTTTTCAATTTTCTTTTTGTATTTTTTAGAGTCTAAATTTTTTAAAAATAAATTGCGATTTACTCTTTTAAAAGGGTAAAAATGTTTCTGTTTTTTAATTTTGGAAAAAGAAACAATTTTTTTGTAAGAAAACACTTTTTAGAAAAATTTAAAATGTACGATTATCTTTTTTAAATTAAGATTTAAAAAAGTAAAAAAATATACATTAAAAGCAAGAAAATTAAAAAAAACGTTTTTGTTAGTTTATTAAAAATGTCCGCTAATATAAAAGATTAACGTTACAAACAATCGTTGGCTAAATGAATTGACGTTGACATTATAACTAACATTATAAATATTTGATTCAAGACGAAAAGAAAATTTGAAATTACGTCGATAGATATGAAAAAAAGTATGTATTTTTTCATACAAAACGGGCGGACGGCGGGCTAAACGGGTGATGGGCTAAACAGGTGCGGGTTAAACGGACGCAGGCTAAACCGGCTGGTCAAACGGACGGGCTAAATGAGCGGAAGATAAAACGAAAAAAAACAATATTAAATAATAATACTTGTTTAAAAGCCAGAGATAAAAACGTAAATATAAAATAATAATTGATGGGCAAAAAGTGTTTTACATATGTGCCCGTTAAACTTATTTAGTGTCTTACATGTACGTCCGTTTAACTAATTCAAAAATAATAAATAAGCGAAAAATGATACTACCTCCGTCTCAAAATTATTGTCCACAGACAAAAAACACACAGTTTTAGAAAAACATCACCTTTTCAACTTTCTCTCTCTTACTTTTTGCAGAATGACAGTTTTACCCTTAACCAATTAATTTTATACTTCCTTAATGTTTGTAATAATAACCTCAAGTGAGGGTAATATGGTAAACTCAAACAAAATTCTCTATCTAATTTTGGAAGTTTTGGAAGTGGACAATAATTTTGGGACAACCCAAAATGGAATAGTGGACAATAATATTGGGACGGAGGTAGTACTTTTTAAAAAGTATAAAAAATGACCATATTTAATAAAATATATCACATGCAGTATTATGACAAAATTTAAAAAGTTTAATGTTATTTTATTGACTTTTACCCAACAAGTAATGTATTCATTACGTGTAAGTAATAGAATTTTTGAAAGCATTATATTTCAACAATTTAACTCGTTTAAGTTAAGAGTTAAAAAACCTAAACTGCCAATAATAAACGTGATGGGTCCACTAACTGGTCCATGCTATCTTGTTTTACTTTACACGACATCTATAAATTGTTCTTTAGCTTTTTGTAGATTCAATATCCCTTTCACACACATTGTACATATAGAAAAGCAAATAAATTTCATACCATAACTTTTGTACAATACTAGAATTCCAACTTTTAGGATCAACAAATGTAAATTTTCATAAATTCTCTTCTATTCATTATAATATTATTTGACTCACATTAATTTGCACATTTCATAAATTTATTTACATGCATAAATGACAGAACATCAAATGTTTTGAATGTGCAAATAAATTTCGAAAATATGCAAATCATTAGGCTTTTGATATGTATTACCAAAAACACCTTGATCCCCAAGTTCACATATCTCCTATCTATGTGATTGTCTATTTACATGATCATGTTTTGGATTCGACTATGCTAAGAGTTGTCTAGTATGTAAATAAATAAGGATAGAAATACCTGAAATTCCAATATCATAGCCAAAAATAGAACCTCCAACAGCTGCAACAATGCAAGCAATGATGACATAAGTTGTAACTTTGCCTTGATATTGTCCTGCTCTATCCTTTGCAACTCCTGATGGTGCAAAAGACCCTCCTGCCATCTTCACACACAAAACTGTGTTTCTTTTTGTGTATGTATGTATGTGTGTGTTTGTTTCTTAATAAGAGAGAGAGAGACAGAGGGAATGAGGTGTTCTAACAAGAGACTCAAGTTTTTATTACTATGCAATAATTGGAATTTTTATCATTTTGAGGGTCCTAAAAATAAAACACAAGTGGTTTGTTGAAACTGCTGTCATCTTTGTGGACTGCTAAATCCTCTTTTTTGTACACATGGTTAGTTGAAAGTCAACCTTTATCCCATAGCACTACTTGCTTTAAAATATATAATTTTGTATTACTAAGGTTTTAAAAATCTGATTTTTTTATTGATCAGATTTAGTAATCGGTTTATCGAGTCATTGGTTTAACCGATTAAGCTATCGGGTTAAACTAATTTTATTATATGCATGAACTTTTTTATGATTTAATATACATTGTTGTATAATCACGTAATTTATCTTACATTCAACTAAAACGATATAAAAAAAATAAAAAACGATATAAGATTAAATGATTACTAATCAGCTTTAGTTTTGACTTATATATCTACAATGAAAAAAGTTCAACATATACCCTTAATTTAGTATATACTCAATCAATCAATCACAATCACTCATTTTTATCGTGTAACAAAAAAACTTTATTTTTTAAAAATTAAATATCTCACAAAACGTTCATCGTTATGTAAAACAAAACATATCATCGCGACTGTAAGATATTGTAAATCTATGCTTAATTTAGAGAGGGAAAGAGATAGAAAGATGGTGAGAACACACACACTTAGAGAGAGAAAATCATGTTTTACACACTTTACTATTTGAAAATATTATATGAACCACCACCCTCTCCAACTAAGGAGAGGGTTTATATACCCAAGCCCATGAGATGGGCTTGGGATTACAATGGGCCGCCGGCCTCACACCAATTGTGGGCTTGGCTTGGGCTAGTTTGGATAATAAAGTAAAACTAAACTACGAGCTATTACTTAGACTATTGTTTGAGTGACCAATCCTTTCTAATACGTAAAACGTATTTCCAACAATCTCCCCCTAAGGGAGGTCACTCCAAACAAGGGCGTTACCCAAGTTACAATAATAAAATAAACCTAGCATACTATGCTTGTCTTGAGCTCGTAGTCTTCGTCTTTCTTTTCTTTTTCTTTTCTAGTGAACATGTTGATGTGATCTTAGATATCAATCTTGAGCATTAATCTCTTGAGCATTAATCTCTTGCCTTGATCTTGCGCATCCATCACTTGTGATATTCGCCTCTTCGTGACTTCACGCGTCCCACATACTTATACCTTTGTAATTCTTGAAAGCTTCAAAGTTTGAAGACTTGACTTTTAGGCTTTCTTGAATTAGATGAAGTATTAAGTGCATAAAGTATAAGCATGCGGGAACGACTTCTTCTCGGACACCGCAACGCCACCGTCTCCATACGTAGTAACATAAGTAGACACGAATGAAATGGCTTTGAACATTTCATTCTATTTCGGTAGCATTTTACCTCCGGTCGGTGAAGACCGTTGGACGATATTAAATATCGTACTTGTGGCAGGTAGATTTAATTATAAATCTCCTTGACAAGATTTCGCGGGTAAACTCGTCTCTTTACTCGACCGTCCAAAGCTGACTGCAAACGTAAAGAGTGAATCATTTGGATAGAATTATCCGCATGATTGAAGCCGTCAATTCCGATTCCTGGAACAAGTTTGATTCATTAAAGAATCGCACCATCGTTGCTTTTCAGTTTTCACGAGCTTGATTCATATCGAATCTTGCAAGCTACATTCCAAGTGCTGTTTGACGTTAACACTAGAAGGATTTCCATTCGTCATTGTAAATACTAAAAAGTATTACTCTGAATGTTCTGGCAAGATCACTAAGATATTGCGTAGAGGCCTGGAATGTGTTTATATTCAGTTAAGAATTAAACCACTGTTGCTTTCCTGTTTTCACAAGTTTGATTCTTAAAGAATCGCACAAGTCACCTACCATGAGCTTTTTAATGTTTGCTCAAGAAGGATTTCCATCTTCATTGTAAATACTTGCGTATTACTCGGATGTTCAGGCAAGATCATGAAGATTTTGCGTAGGACTCTTAATATCTTTCTTACTTTTCACAGTGTGTGAAGAAGCAAGGAAATATGGAAGTGTGTCCTAATGAGATATTTGATGATCTCAAATGGCTCGATACTCGATCGTGCATTTTGGATTTTAGTGATCGGAGGCTGGAGAGGAGTGCCACCATTTCAATACCAATTTACTCAGAGTGAATAAATCGATAGATAACGTGTTGAACTCCATGTGATTAAAACAAATACCTTTTAAGAGATATCCGAATTAGCTGGGATGGGTTATTGTGACAACCCTAGATTTTGGATTTTTCACTTTTGACTGTTTGATGTTGATCATGTGCTTGGTGTGCGTTTATGTGTTATGTGCTCATATTTGAGACTTTATCATGATGTTAGACATTGTTTATGTAGTACATGGTACGTTATATGATGATGTGATGGGGTTGGTTCGTGCTCATGAGTTCATATGAATGTATAAATCATGGTATAAGTTGGAAATGAAACGAAATGAAATGAAATGAAATGAGTTCAGAAATGAACTGCATTAAAGTTCGGGTATCGTTTTGATAAGGTTTCGTGTACGTATCGTATGTTGTATGTATGTATTAAGTATATATAATATGGTTAGGATAAGTTTTATAGTTACTTTCTATATTTAGAAACTTTTAGAAATGAAGGCTAGTTCAAAAATCGCGTGAAAAGTCGAAAAATTAGTAAAAGGGTACCCGGTTTGGTCCCGAAAGTGTATAGGAGTATAAGTAAACATAAAATAGAAGGGGGAGAGTGTAAATATGATTAAACACAGAGAGGAGTCGAATTTATGGGTCCCATAGCCTTAAATTTAATAATTAAATTAATAAAAATAGGATAATTACCATTTAAAAGTCCTAATTGGGCCTAAACTTGTCCAGAAGGTTACCAAGGCCTATATAAACACCCCTAGACCCCTAAAAACGACTAATAACCCTAAATAAACCTAAAATCAGTCTAAATCTTCCATGGATATCAAGAGAAGTCGAAATTATGATTAGGGTTCATTAATTTTCTTGTTTCAAGGTAAGTGATCAATTAAACCTTAATATAATTTATGTTTTTATTAATTAATCATAATTGTATTGTTAATTAACCATCATTGAGATGATTAGGGTTTTATTAATTTTATAGAAAAATATATTAATTAAGATCCATTAATGATTTTAGGGTTTGTGTAATAAATTTAGGGATAATTAATGATGTTTAGAGGGTTAGTGCATAAAGGCGTAAAACAATCTGATTTTTAAGGCTGTCTTGTGTCGACTGTTCCGGACAGTAGGTAGCACCTTTGGTCGAGTTTCTTTTTTTTAAAATTAAGTTCAAAGAGTCTACTTTTCAAAAATGTAAGGTTGGTCGAAAATGGAGTTCGGGAAGGTCGTCAAATAATTTTTACAAAAATAGTGCGCTGTTCAGGAATAAATTTTGATTTCGGGGATTTGAGTCAAAACCTAACCAAACGGATGAGATAGCCAAAGATTTTTGATTTGGGAACTCCTTATAATGTATATAAAAGTATTGGAGGTTTTCAATAAAAGTTATGGTGTTTAGGTCGGGCTTTTGGTGTCGAACATTTAGCATGTACAGAAAATCAGTTTTGGTGAAAACGACTTTTGGCGTAGAGACTAAACGAAAGGGTTAAACGTTTAATTAGAAAGTAAAATTGGTTTTTGAAGTTCTTAGATCATATAACAACATAACTCCAGTAGGGTAGGAGTCAAGTGTGGTGTTAAGTTCACTTCATGTGATCGTTTAGTGACTAGTAAACCGTACCGGGGAAAAACTGGAATTTTACGTATAGAATAGCTTGTAGTGGGAGAACTAGATAGTGGGGATTGGGGGATTAGATTCATCTCCTTGATTGTTACTTAACTTGGGTGTTAAGACCTGAGCTAAGGGTGTCGTGTATGATTTTATAGGTTTGCAGGAGTGCTAGCTTGCTGTGCTATCAGGTGAGTTCATAGTCCCATTTTGCTATGTTTTTAAATGTTTTTCCAGTATGGGATGGAGATGACACTTGCAATGTTCTTTAACATGATTTAGTACTATGTTATAAAATGTGTGGACATAAATGTGTTATTGTGTGACTTGCGTGCTTATGTGTTCTCATATGTGCTTTGATATGTGTTCTGCTATGTGAATCTTGTTTGGGTTGTGATTGGCTTTGGTACATAGATGTATGGGCGTCTATGGGACCAGTTGTGATGTGTGTGGAGCGTGGGGCACGATCCGTCCTGAGTTCTTGGTTCTGAGTTCTTGGTTCGTGGGGCACGATCCGTCCTGAGTACTTGTGCATCGTCTCTTTGGAGGCAAGATATCTCGACGGGGATATAGTTCATCTTCCACAGGTGGTGTGGGAAAGATCCGGATAGTGTGGTGTGTGTGATGGGATACTTCTTGATTGTTATAGCGTGCTTTGAGAATTGTAGATGTGATTGGTACTTGGCTTGAGTTTTGTTGTGGATGCATGTAGCATGATTATCACATTATGGTCCATTACTATAAATTGTTTTCCTTCAACTTATTTGCAGCGGATGTAAAGGTTTCTTATGATGTTCTAGATAACTTAAACCTATGTTCTCACCAACTTTATGTTGACAGATTTTAGTGTCATTTTCAGGTGAGGTAGTTGTGCAAGATGATGTTAGAAGTGGCTAGAGTATAGAGGCTTCTAGGATTGCATTAGGAGGATTCCCTTTCCTCTTAGATTTTATTTTATGTTTTGATTAAGAATCTTTATGGTACCTATATCTTTGATGTTTGTTCATTTGTATGTCTTTGGTAAGAGGTAGGCCTGTTACCTACTTACCTAGACGCCTGCATTGTTGAGATATTGTCACGACATTTGTGTCGCCATTTATGATATTTCAATTTCATTTAGTTCTCTCTATAGACACGCTGTTGTTGTGATGATATCCATACGTCGCGCCCCATATTCCGCCATGGTGGGGTGTGACAGAATGGTATCAGAGCCAATGGTTATAGAGAATTAGGTTGCCTAGTCGCGTAGCCTAGTCTATAGCTTAAGGGTCCCTGCATATAGGCGTCATAGGGGTATGTGTGCATTTTATAAATGTTGATGTTTTTGGATGTTATTTTTGCGATATTTGTTAAGTTATGAATTAGTATGGTTCATACTTAACTACATGTTATTTTCTTTACGAGTTTTGACTAGTGCGGGTTGAACCATGGTCGTATACGCTAGTCATTTTTGTATTTCGCTTAATTATGTTTTCATGTTCTTTATACATTTTGAATTTTGTCTATGCTGGTTCAGCTGGAATACGAGTTTATTTGTTTCATGCATTGGCTACGTTATTTTAATACATGGATTTTGGATCTTATTTTATGTTGTGGTTATGTGCTTATATGAGTTGTAGGATCTATGTGCTTATTTGAGTTGGTAGACCGATGTGTTATGTGTTGTATCAATTCTTATAAGTGTCATCATAGGAGGGAGTGCATTGGTGAAAGGGGACTTGTATAAGTATGGTGGTCAACATAGTTATACAAGTACCACAACATCAATGGATTCCTAAGTATGGTTGCATGAAATAGGGTTAATACATGCTTGTATTGTATATGTTGTATGGATTTGAGTGTATGTACGCCTATGCCTATATATGTGTATATCCCTTCTACTTATCGGTTGTATTCTTGGGATGTTTTGCTAGCTCGTTCCTCTTCGAGATGTTTAACTTCCGTAGTAGTACATTTATCAAGTTCTAATTTCTTGTGTTCTTTTGTACGGTACTTTTGGCGTGAAGGCTTTTGAGATAGTGGAGATTTCCTTTTTGGGGTAACGATGTCTTTAAATTCGAGTTATACATGGTAAAAAATAGAACTTGCAAATTGAAAAAAATAGTTGTTGGTAGTCTATGAAATAAGGAAGTGTCGGAAACATGTTTCAAATAAGGTGGAATATAAATTCTTTAACATATAAGCATGACTCGGTTATTTTAAAATATTTTGGTTTTGAGCACCTAAAGTTATTGTTCTTAAGTTAAAACTTTGTTCTTATTTAGTGAAATATGTTAAAATCATGTAATTAATAGAGTTTTAATTTTCTGGAATTAAAATAAATTAGGTCTTGAATTTTGTAATTAATGAGGGGTTTTAGGGTTTCAAATCGTTTTTTTTTTTGTTAAAAATCGGAGTAGGCAGAAACTGTCGCTAAAATGTCAAAATTCGTCGCTAAACTGTCAGAAACTGTCGCTAATGTCTGGGCAGATTTTAGGTAAAATCGTTTTGGTCATAACTTATTCGTTTTTAAAGCTTTTTGGGTCATTCAAAAGCCTAAAATTATGTACTCGGAACGTACTTTTCAAATATTTAGAAAGTTTAGTAATTGGAGGTCAGTAGCTTGGTCGAATTAATTGTACAAGTGTCGAGTTCAAGATTACTTTTCAAACGATATGGTTTAAACTTGTGTTTTGGATATTTTGGGATAGTGAACACTTAGAGGGCTAACATAGGGCTTATTTGGGATAGGATTTGAGATGTATCCACCATAAGGATTGTACATTGATGAAGGATGTGGGTTCCAGAGTCAATGTTGACGTGTGATATTGTGTTGTGTGCTTTAGTCAATTGATCGTTCGTGAAGAGACTTTAGATTGATTTTCGTTAGATGATTACATATTACTAATGTGATACCATGGGTTTAGAACAACTAATATACAATTACATACAAAATCCATTCTGGGGTAAAATTTGGTTTTGCACAAGGTTTTAATAGTATGTCACCGGTCGTAATACGTTTCGGTTGTCGCTGGGTGCTTCTTGTGTCATTGGTCCGTTTTCATGGTTCGTTGGGAGTCGATACATGTTTTATGTTGAGTATCTTTTGGAGTCTCAGGTTTTGGTTCATATTTTTAAATTCTTTCACGTAAACGTCCGTTAGTTGTCCATGGGCTTGATCGTTTATCCGAAGTTGGGGGTCCTAAAATTTGTCTTGAGCTTATATTCATTGAGGGCGTTGTTGTAGTCATACGGATGATCCGGTTACGTTCTTATGAGAGAGATAGCGTGTTGGTTGTGAAATGAAGTCTTTTGAGCTTATGGAGTAAATCTCGGGACGAGATTTCTATTAGGAGGGAGTGATGTGACAACCCTAGATTTTGGATTTTTCACTTTTGACTGTTTGATGTTGATCATGTGCTTGGTGTGCGTTTATGTGTTATGTGCTCATATTTGAGACTTTATCATGATGTTAGACATTGTTTATGTAGTACATGGTACGTTATATGATGATGTGATGGGGTTGGTTCGTGCTCATGAGTTCATATGAATGTATAAATCATGGTATAAGTTGGAAATGAAACGAAATGAAATGAAATGAAATGAGTTCAGAAATGAACTGCATTAAAGTTCGGGTATCGTTTTGATAAGGTTTCGTGTACGTATCGTATGTTGTATGTATGTATTAAGTATATATATTATGGTTAGGATAAGTTTTATAGTTACTTTCTATATTTAGAAACTTTTAGAAATGAAGGCTAGTTCAAAAATCGCGTGAAAAGTCGAAAAATTAGTAAAAGGGTACCCGGTTTGGTCCCGAAAGTGTATAGGAGTATAAGTAAACATAAAATAGAAGGGGGAGAGTGTAAATATGATTAAACACAGAGAGGAGTCGAATTTGTGGGTCCCATAGCCTTAAATTTAATAATTAAATTAATAAAAATAGGATAATTACCATTTAAAAGTCCTAATTGGGCCTAAACTTGTCCAGAAGGTTACCAAGGCCTATATAAACACCCCTAGACCCCTAAAAACGACTAATAACCCTAAATAAACCTAAAATCAGTCTAAATCTTCCATGGATATCAAGAGAAGTCGAAATTATGATTAGGGTTCATTAATTTTCTTGTTTCAAGGTAAGTGATCAATTAAACCTTAATATAATTTATGTTTTTATTAATTAATCATAATTGTATTGTTAATTAACCATCATTGAGATGATTAGGGTTTTATTAATTTTATAGAAAAATATATTAATTAAGATCCATTAATGATTTTAGGGTTTGTGTAATAAATTTAGGGATAATTAATGATGTTTAGAGGGTTAGTGCATAAAGGCGTAAAACAGTCTGATTTTTAAGGCTGTCTTGTGTCGACTGTTCCGGACAGTAGGTAGCACCTTTGGTCGAGTTTCTTTTTTTTAAAATTAAGTTCAAAGAGTCTACTTTTCAAAAATGTAAGGTTGGTCGAAAATGGAGTTGGGGAAAGTCGTCAAATAATTTTTACAAAAATAGTGCGCTGTTCAGGAATAAATTTTGATTTCGGGGATTTGAGTCAAAACCTAACCAAACGGATGAGATAGCCAAAGATTTTTGATTTGGGAACTCCTTATAATGTATATAAAAGTACTTGAGGTTTTCAATAAAAGTTATGGTGTTTAGGTCGGGCTTTTGGTGTCGAACATTTAGCATGTACAGAAAATCAGTTTTGGTGAAAACGACTTTTGGCGTAGAGACTAAACGAAAGGCTTAAACGTTTAATTAGAAAGTAAAATTGGTTTTTGAAGTTCTTAGATCATATAACAACATAACTCCAGTAGGGTAGGAGTCAAGTGTGGTGTTAAGTTCACTTCATGTGATCGTTTAGTGACTAGTAAACCGTACCGGGGAAAAACTGGAATTTTACGTATAGAATAGCTTGTAGTGGGAGAACTAGATAGTGGGGATTGGGGGATTAGATTCATCTCCTTGATTGTTACTTAACTTGGGTGTTAAGACCTGAGCTAAGGGTGTCGTGTATGATTTTATAGGTTTGCAGGAGTGCTAGCTTGCTGTGCTATCAGGTGAGTTCATAGTCCCATTTTGCTACGTTTTTAAATGTTTTTCCAGTATGGGATGGAGATGACACTTGCAATGTTCTTTAACATGATTTAGTACTATGTTATAAAATGTGTGGACATAAATGTGTTATTGTGTGACTTGCGTGCTTATGTGTTCTCATATGTGCTTTGATATGTGTTCTGCTATGTGAATCTTGTTTGGGTTGTGATTGGCTTTGGTACATAGATGTATGGGCGTCTATGGGACCAGTTGTGATGTGTGTGGAGCGTGGGGCACGATCCGTCCTGAGTTCTTGGTTCTGAGTTCTTGGTTCGTGGGGCACGATCCGTCCTGAGTACTTGTGCATCGTCTCTTTGGAGGCAAGATATCTCGACGGGGATATAGTTCATCTTCCACAGGTGGTGTGGGAAAGATCCGGATAGTGTGGTGTGTGTGATGGGATACTTCTTGATTGTTATAGCGTGCTTTGAGAATTGTAGATGTGATTGGTACTTGGCTTGAGTTTTGTTGTGGATGCATGTAGCATGATTATCACATTATGGTCCATTACTATAAATTGTTTTCCTTCAACTTATTTGCAGCGGATGTAAAGGTTTCTTATGATGTTCTAGATAACTTAAACCTATGTTCTCACCAACTTTATGTTGACAGATTTTAGTGTCATTTTCAGGTGAGGTAGTTGTGCAAGATGATGTTAGAAGTGGCTAGAGTATAGAGGCTGCTAGGATTGCATTAGGAGGATTCCCTTTCCTCTTAGATTTTATTTTGTGTTTTGATTAAGTGAACTTTATGGTACCTATATCTTTGATGTTTGTTCATTTGTATGTCTTTGGTAAGAGGTAGGCCTGTTACCTACTTACCTAGACGCCTGCATTGTTGAGATATTGTCACGACATTTGTGTCGCCATTTATGATATTTCAATTTCATTTAGTTCTCTCTATAGACACGCTGTTGTTGTGATGATATCCATACGTCGCGCCCCATATTCCGCCATGGTGGGGTGTGACAGAATGGTATCAGAGCCAATGGTTATAGAGAATTAGGTTGCCTAGTCGCGTAGCCTAGTCTATAGCTTAAGGGTCCCTGCATATAGGCGTCATAGGGGTATGTGTGCATTTTATAAATGTTGATGTTTTTGGATGTTATTTGTGCGATATTTGTTAAGTTATGAATTAGTATGGTTCATACTTAACTACATGTTATTTTCTTTACGAGTTTTGACTAGTGCGGGTTGAACCATGGTCGTATACGCTAGTCATTTTTGTATTTCGCTTAATTATGTTTTCATGTTCTTTATACATTTTGAATTTTGTCTACGCTGGTTCAGCTGGAATACGAGTTTATTTGTTTCATGCATTGGCTACGTTATTTTAATACATGGATTTTGGATCTTATTTTATGTTGTGGTTATGTGCTTATATGAGTTGTAGGATCTATGTGCTTATTTGAGTTGGTAGACCGATGTGTTATGTGTTGTATCAATTCTTATAAGTGTCATCATAGGAGGGAGTGCATTGGTGAAAGGGGACTTGTATAAGTATGGTGGCCAACATAGTTATACAAGTACCACAACATCAATGGATTCCTAAGTATGGTTGCATGAAAGAGGGTTAATACATGCTTGTATTGTATATGTTGTATGGATTTGAGTGTATGTACGCCTATGCCTATATATGTGTATATCCCTTCTACTTATCGGTTGTATTCTTGGGATGTTTTGCTAGCTCGTTCCTCTTCGAGATGTTTAACTTCCGTAGTAGTACATTTATCAAGTTCTCATTTCTTGTGTTCTTTTGTACGGTACTTTTGGCGTGAAGGCTTTTGAGATAGTGGAGATTTCCTTTTTGGGGTAACGATGTCTTTAAATTCGAGTTATACATGGTAAAAAATAGAACTTGCAAATTGAAAAAAATAGTTGTTGGTAGTCTATGAAATAAGGAAGTGTCGGAAACATGTTTCAAATAAGGTGGAATATAAATTCTTTAACATATAAGCATGACTCGGTTATTTTAAAATATTTTGGTTTTGAGCACCTAAAGTTATTGTTCTTAAGTTAAAACTTTGTTCTTATTTAGTGAAATATGTTAAAATCATGTAATTAATAGAGTTTTAATTTTCTGGAATTAAAATAAATTAGGTCTTGAATTTTGTAATTAATGAGGGGTTTTAGGGTTTCAAATCGTTTTTTTTGTTAAAAATCGGAGTAGGCAGAAACTGTCGCTAAAATGTCAAAATTCGTCGTTAAACTGTCAGAAACTGTCGCTAATGTCTGGGCAGATTTTAGGTAAAATCGTTTTGGTCATAACTTATTCGTTTTTAAAGCTTTTTGGGTCATTCAAAAGCCTAAAATTATGTACTCGGAACGTACTTTTCAAATATTTAGAAAGTTTAGTAATTGGAGGTCAGTAGCTTGGTCGAATTAATTGTACAAGTGTCGAGTTCAAGATTACTTTTCAAACGATATGGTTTAAACTTGTGTTTTGGATATTTTGGGATAGTGAACACTTAGAGGGCTAACATAGGGCTTATTTGGGATAGGATTTGAGATGTATCCACCATAAGGATTGTACATTGATGAAGGATGTGGGTTCCGGAGTCAATGTTGACGTGTGATATTGTGTTGTGTGCTTTAGTCAACTGATCGTTCGTGAAGAGACTTTAGATTGATTTTCGTTAGATGATTACAAATTACTAATGTGATACCATGGGTTTAGAACAACTAATATAAAATTACATACAAAATCCATTCTGGGGTAAAATTTGGTTTTGCACAAGGTTTTAATAGTATGTCACCGGTCGTAATACGTTTCGGTTGTCGCTGGGTGCTTCTTGTGTCATTGGTCCGTTTTCATGGTTCGTTGGGAGTCGATACATGTTTTATGTTGAGTATCTTTTGGAGTCTCAGGTTTTGGTTCATATTTTTAAATTCTTTCACGTAAACGTCCGTTAGTTGTCCATGGGCTTGATCGTTTATCCGAAGTTGGGGGTCCTAAAATTTGTCTTGAGCTTATATTCATTGAGGGCGTTGTTGTAGTCATACGGATGATCCGGTTACGTTCTTATGAGAGAGATAGCGTGTTGGTTGTGAAATGAAGTCTTTTGAGCTTATGGAGTAAATCTCGGGACGAGATTTCTATTAGGAGGGAGTGATGTGACAACCCTAGATTTTGGATTTTTCACTTTTGACTGTTTGATGTTGATCATGTGCTTGGTGTGCGTTTATGTGTTATGTGCTCATATTTGAGACTTTATCATGATGTTAGACATTGTTTATGTAGTACATGGTACGTTATATGATGATGTGATGGGGTTGGTTCGTGCTCATGAGTTCATATGAATGTATAAATCATGGTATAAGTTGGAAATGAAACGAAATGAAATGAAATGAAATGAGTTCAGAAATGAACTGCATTAAAGTTCGGGTATCGTTTTGATAAGGTTTCGTGTACGTATCGTATGTTGTATGTATGTATTAAGTATATATAATATGGTTAGGATAAGTTTTATAGTTACTTTCTATATTTAGAAACTTTTAGAAATGAAGGCTAGTTCAAAAATCGCGTGAAAAGTCGAAAAATTAGTAAAAGGGTACCCGGTTTGGTCCCGAAAGTGTATAGGAGTATAAGTAAACATAAAATAGAAGGGGGAGAGTGTAAATATGATTAAACACAGAGAGGAGTCGAATTTGTGGGTCCCATAGCCTTAAATTTAATAATTAAATTAATAAAAATAGGATAATTACCATTTAAAAGTCCTAATTGGGCCTAAACTTGTCCAGAAGGTTACCAAGGCCTATATAAACACCCCTAGACCCCTAAAAACGACTAATAACCCTAAATAAACCTAAAATCAGTCTAAATCTTCCATGGATATCAAGAGAAGTCGAAATTATGATTAGGGTTCATTAATTTTCTTGTTTCAAGG
This sequence comes from Glebionis coronaria, assembly GCA_025667525.1. NCBI lineage: Eukaryota > Viridiplantae > Streptophyta > Magnoliopsida > Asterales > Asteraceae > Glebionis > Glebionis coronaria. Next base: position 687,007,274 of record CM046874.1, read on the forward strand.
TAAGTGATCAATTAAACCTTAATATAATTTATGTTTTTATTAATTAATCATAATTGTATTGTTAATTAACCATCATTGAGATGATTAGGGTTTTATTAATTTTATAGAAAAATATATTAATTAAGATCCATTAATGATTTTAGGGTTTGTGTAATAAATTTAGGGATAATTAATGATGTTTAGAGGGTCAGTGCATAAAGGCGTAAAACAGTCTGATTTTTAAGGCTGTCTTGTGTCGACTGTTCCGGACAGTAGGTAGCACCTTTGGTCGAGTTTCGTTTTTTTAAAAATAAGTTCAAAGAGTCTACTTTTCAAAAATGTAAGGTTGGTCGAAAATGGAGTTCGGGAAGGTCGTCAAATAATTTTTACAAAAATAGTGCGCTGTTCAGGAATAAATTTTGATTTCGGGGATTTGAGTCAAAACCTAACCAAACGGATGAGATAGCCAAAGATTTTTGATTTGGGAACTCCTTATAATGTATATAAAAGTACTGGAGGTTTTCAATAAAAGTTATGGTGTTTAGGTCGTGCTTTTGGTGTCGAACATTTAGCATGTACAGAAAATCAGTTTTGGTGAAAACGACTTTTGGCGTAGAGACTAAACGAAAGGGTTAAACGTTTAATTAGAAAGTAAAATTGGTTTTTGAAGTTCTTAGATCATATAACAACATAACTCCAGTAGGGTAGGAGTCAAGTGTGGTGTTAAGTTCACTTCATGTGATCGTTTAGTGACTAGTAAACCGTACCGGGGAAAAACTGGAATTTTACGTATAGAATAGCTTGTAGTGGGAGAACTAGATAGTGGGGATTGGGGGATTAGATTCATCTCCTTGATTGTTACTTAACTTGGGTGTTAAGACCTGAGCTAAGGGTGTCGTGTATGATTTTATAGGTTTGCAGGAGTGCTAGCTTGCTGTGCTATCAGGTGAGTTCATAGTCCCATTTTGCTACGTTTTTAAATGTTTTTCCAGTATGGGATGGAGATGACACTTGGAATGTTCTTTAACATGATTTAGTACTATGTTATAAAATGTGTGGACATAAATGTGTTATTGTGTGACTTGCGTGCTTATGTGTTCTCATATGTGCTTTGATATGTGTTCTGCTATGTGAATCTTGTTTGGGTTGTGATTGGATTTGGTACATAGATGTATGGGCGTCTATGGGACCAGTTGTGATGTGTGTGGAGCGTGGGGCACGATCCGTCCTGAGTTCTTGGTTCTGAGTTCTTGGTTCGTGGGGCACGATCCGTCCTGAGTACTTGTGCATCGTCTCTTTGGAGGCAAGATATCTCGACGGGGATATAGTTCATCTTCCACAGGTGGTGTGGGAAAGATCCGGATAGTGTGGTGTGTGTGATGGGATACTTCTTGATTGTTATAGCGTGCTTTGAGAATTGTAGATGTGATTGGTACTTGGCTTGAGTTTTGTTGTGGATGCATGTAGCATGATTATCACATTATGGTCCATTACTATAAATTGTTTTCCTTCAACTTATTTGCAGCGGATGTAAAGGTTTCTTATGATGTTCCAGATAACTTAAACCTATGTTCTCACCAACTTTATGTTGACAGATTTTAGTGTCATTTTCAGTTGAGGTAGTTGTGCAAGATGATGTTAGAAGTGGCTAGAGTATAGAGGCTTCTAGGATTGCATTAGGAGGATTCCCTTTCCTCTTAGATTTTATTTTATGTTTTGATTAAGAATCTTTATGGTACCTATATCTTTGATGTTTGTTCATTTGTATGTCTTTGGTAAGAGGTAGGCCTGTTACCTACTTACCTAGACGCCTGCATTGTTGAGATATTGTCACGACATTTGTGTCGCCATTTATGATATTTCAATTTCATTTAGTTATCTCTATAGACACGCTGTTGTTGTGATGATATCCATACGTCGCGCCCCATATTCCGCCATGGTGGGGTGTGACAGAATGGTATCAGAGCCAATGGTTATAGAGAATTAGGTTGCCTAGTCGCGTAGCCTAGTCTATAGCTTAAGGGTCCCTACATATAGGCGTCATAGGGGTATGTGTGCATTTTATAAATGTTGATGTTTTTGGATGTTATTTTTGCGATATTTGTTAAGTTATGAATTAGTATGGTTCATACTTAACTACATGTTATTTTCTTTACGAGTTTTGACTAGTGCGGGTTGAACCATGGTCGTATACGCTAGTCATTTTTGTATTTCGCTTAATTATGTTTTCATGTTCTTTATACATTTTGAATTTTGTCTATGCTGGTTCAGCTGGAATACGAGTTTATTTGTTTCATGCATTGGCTACGTTATTTTAATACATGGATTTTGGATCTTATTTTATGTTGTGGTTATGTGCTTATATGAGTTGTAGGATCTATGTGCTTATTTGAGTTGGTAGACCGATGTGTTATGTGTTGTATCAATTCTTATAAGTGTCATCATAGGAGGGAGTGCATTGGTGAAAGGGGACTTGTATAAGTATGGTGGTCAACATAGTTATACAAGTACCACAACATCAATGGATTCCTAAGTATGGTTGCATGAAATAGGGTTAATACATGCTTGTATTGTATATGTTGTATGGATTTGAGTGTATGTACGCCTATGCCTATATATGTGTATATCCCTTCTACTTATCGGTTGTATTCTTGGGATGTTTTGCTAGCTCGTTCCTCTTCGAGATGTTTAACTTCCGTAGTAGTACATTTATCAAGTTCTAATTTCTTGTGTTCTTTTGTACGGTACTTTTGGCGTGAAGGCTTTTGAGATAGTGGAGATTTCCTTTTTGGGGTAACGATGTCTTTAAATTCGAGTTATACATGGTAAAAAATAGAACTTGCAAATTGAAAAAAATAGTTGTTGGTAGTCTATGAAATAAGGAAGTGTCGGAAACATGTTTCAAATAAGGTGGAATATAAATTCTTTAACATATAAGCATGACTCGGTTATTTTAAAATATTTTGGTTTTGAGCACCTAAAGTTATTGTTCTTAAGTTAAAACTTTGTTCTTATTTAGTGAAATATGTTAAAATCATGTAATTAATAGAGTTTTAATTTTCTGGAATTAAAATAAATTAGGTCTTGAATTTTGTAATTAATGAGGGGTTTTAGGGTTTCAAATCGTTTTTTTTGTTAAAAATCGGAGTAGGCAGAAACTGTCGCTAAAATGTCAAAATTCGTCGCTAAACTGTCAGAAACTGTCGCTAATGTCTGGGCAGATTTTAGGTAAAATCGTTTTGGTCATAACTTATTCGTTTTTAAAGCTTTTTGGGTCATTCAAAAGCCTAAAATTATGTACTCGGAACGTACTTTTCAAATATTTAGAAAGTGTAGTAATTGGAGGTCAGTAGCTTGGTCGAATTAATTGTACAAGTGTCGAGTTCAAGATTACTTTTCAAACGATATGGTTTAAACTTGTGTTTTGGATATTTTGGGATAGTGAACACTTAGAGGGCTAACATAGGGCTTATTTGGGATAGGATTTGAGATGTATCCACCATAAGGATTGTACATTGATGAAGGATGTGGGTTCCGGAGTCAATGTTGACGTGTGATATTGTGTTGTGTGCTTTAGTCAACTGATCGTTCGTGAAGAGACTTTAGATTGATTTTCGTTAGATGATTACAAATTACTAATGTGATACCATGGGTTTAGAACAACTAATATAAAATTACATACAAAATCCATTCTGGGGTAAAATTTGGTTTTGCACAAGGTTTTAATAGTATGTCACCGGTCGTAATACGTTTCGGTTGTCGCTGGGTGCTTCTTGTGTCATTGGTCCGTTTTCATGGTTCGTTGGGAGTCGATACATGTTTTATGTTGAGTATCTTTTGGAGTCTCAGGTTTTGGTTCATATTTTTAAATTCTTTCACGTAAACGTCCGTTAGTTGTCCATGGGCTTGATCGTTTATCCGAAGTTGGGGGTCCTAAAATTTGTCTTGAGCTTATATTCATTGAGGGCGTTGTTGTAGTCATACGGATGATCCGGTTACGTTCTTATGAGAGAGATAGCGTGTTGGTTGTGAAATGAAGTCTTTTGAGCTTATGGAGTAAATCTCGGGAAGAGATTTCTATTAGGAGGGAGTGATGTGACAACCCTAGATTTTGGATTTTTCACTTTTGACTGTTTGATGTTGATCATGTGCTTGGTGTGCGTTTATGTGTTATGTGCTCATATTTGAGACTTTATCATGATGTTAGACATTGTTTATGTAGTACATGGTACGTTATATGATGATGTGATGGGGTTGGTTCGTGCTCATGAGTTCATATGAATGTATAAATCATGGTATAAGTTGGAAATGAAATGAAATGAAATGAAATGAAATGAGTTCAGAAATGAACTGCATTAAAGTTCGGGTATCGTTTTGATAAGGTTTCGTGTACGTATCGTATGTTGTATGTATGTATTAAGTATATATAATATGGTTAGGATAAGTTTTATAGTTACTTTCTATATTTAGAAACTTTTAGAAATGAAGGCTAGTTCAAAAATCGCGTGAAAAGTCGAAAAATTAGTAAAAGGGTACCCGGTTTGGTCCCGAAAGTGTATAGGAGTATAAGTAAACATAAAATAGAAGGGGGAGAGTGTAAATATGATTAAACACAGAGAGGAGTCGAATTTGTGGGTCCCATAGCCTTAAATTTAATAATTAAATTAATAAAAATAGGATAATTACCATTTAAAAGTCCTAATTGGGCCTAAACTTGTCTAGAAGGTTACCAAGGCCTATATAAACACCCCTAGACCCCTAAAAACAACTAATAACCCTAAATAAACCTAAAATCAGTCTAAATCTTCCATGGATATCAAGAGAAGTCGAAATTATGATTAGGGTTCATTAATTTTCTTGTTTCAAGGTAAGTGATCAATTAAACCTTAATATAATTTATGTTTTTATTAATTAATCATAATTGTATTGTTAATTAACCATCATTGAGATGATTAGGGTTTTATTAATTTTATAGAAAAATATATTAATTAAGATCCATTAATGATTTTAGGGTTTGTGTAATAAATTTAGGGATAATTAATGATGTTTAGAGGGTTAGTGCATAAAGGCGTAAAACAGTCTGATTTTTAAGGCTGTCTTGTGTCGACTGTTCCGGACAGTAGGTAGCACCTTTGGTCGAGTTTCTTTTTTTAAAAATTAAGTTCAAAGAGTCTACTTTTCAAAAATGTAAGGTTGGTCGAAAATGGAGTTCGGGAAAGTCGTCAAATAATTTTTACAAAAATAGTGCGCTGTTCAGGAATAAATTTTGATTTTGGTGATTTGAGTCAAAACCTAACCAAACGGATGAGATAGCCAAAGATTTTTGATTTGGGAACTCCTTATAATGTATATAAAAGTACTGGAGGTTTTCAATAAAAGTTATGGTGTTTAGGTCGGGCTTTTGGTGTCGAACATTTAGCATGTACAGAAAATCAGTTTTGGTGAAAACGACTTTTGGCGTAGAGACTAAACGAAAGGGTTAAACGTTTAATTAGAAAGTAAAATTGGTTTTTGAAGTTCTTAGATCATATAACAACATAACTCCAGTAGGGTAGGAGTCAAGTGTGGTGTTAAGTTCACTTCATGTGATCGTTTAGTGACTAGTAAACCGTACCGGGGAAAAACTGGAATTTTACGTATAGAATAGCTTGTAGTGGGAGAACTAGATAGTGGGGATTGGGGGATTAGATTCATCTCCTTGATTGTTACTTAACTTGGGTGTTAAGACCTGAGCTAAGGGTGTCGTGTATGATTTTATAGGTTTGCAGGAGTGCTAGCTTGCTGTGCTATCAGGTGAGTTCATAGTCCCATTTTGCTACGTTTTTAAATGTTTTTCCAGTATGGGATGGAGATGACACTTGCAATGTTCTTTAACATGATTTAGTACTATGTTATAAAATGTGTGGACATAAATGTGTTATTGTGTGACTTGCGTGCTTATGTGTTCTCATATGTGCTTTGATATGTGTTCTGCTATGTGAATCTTGTTTGGGTTGTGATTGGATTTGGTACATAGATGTATGGGCGTCTATGGGACCAGTTGTGATGTGTGTGGAGCGTGGGGCACGATCCGTCCTGAGTTCTTGGTTCTGAGTTCTTGGTTCGTGGGGCACGATCCGTCCTGAGTACTTGTGCATCGTCTCTTTGGAGGCAAGATATCTCGACGGGGATATAGTTCATCTTCCACAGGTGGTGTGGGAAAGATCCGGATAGTGTGGTGTGTGTGATGGGATACTTCTTGATTGTTATAGCGTGCTTTGAGAATTGTAGATGTGATTGGTACTTGGCTTGAGTTTTGTTGTGGATGCATGTAGCATGATTATCACATTATGGTCCATTACTATAAATTGTTTTCCTTCAACTTATTTGCAGCGGATGTAAAGGTTTCTTATGATGTTCTAGATAACTTAAACCTATGTTCTCACCAACTTTATGTTGACAGATTTTAGTGTCATTTTCAGGTGAGGTAGTTGTGCAAGATGATGTTAGAAGTGGCTAGAGTATAGAGGCTGCTAGGATTGCATTAGGAGGATTCCCTTTCCTCTTAGATTTTATTTTGTGTTTTGATTAAGTGAACTTTATGGTACCTATATCTTTGATGTTTGTTCATTTGTATGTCTTTGGTAAGAGGTAGGCCTGTTACCTACTTACCTAGACGCCTGCATTGTTGAGATATTGTCACGACATTTGTGTCGCCATTTATGATATTTCAATTTCATTTAGTTCTCTCTATAGACACGCTGTTGTTGTGATGATATCCATACGTCGCGCCCCATATTCCGCCATGGTGGGGTGTGACAGAATGGTATCAGAGCCAATGGTTATAGAGAATTAGGTTGCCTAGTCGCGTAGCCTAGTTTATAGCTTAAGGGTCCCTGCATATAGGCGTCATAGGGGTATGTGTGCATTTTATAAATGTTGATGTTTTTGGATGTTATTTTTGCGATATTTGTTAAGTTATGAATTAGTATGGTTCATACTTAACTACATGTTATTTTCTTTACGAGTTTTGACTAGTGCGGGTTGAACCATGGTCGTATACGCTAGTCATTTTTGTATTTCGCTTAATTATGTTTTCATGTTCTTTATACATTTTGAATTTTGTCTACGCTGGTTCAGCTGGAATACGAGTTTATTTGTTTCATGCATTGGCTACGTTATTTTAATACATGGATTTTGGATCTTATTTTATGTTGTGGTTATGTGCTTATATGAGTTGTAGGATCTATGTGCTTATTTGAGTTGGTAGACCGATGTGTTATGTGTTGTATCAATTCTTATAAGTGTCATCATAGGAGGGAGTGCATTGGTGAAAGGGGACTTGTATAAGTATGGTGGCCAACATAGTTATACAAGTACCACAACATCAATGGATTCCTAAGTATGGTTGCATGAAAGAGGGTTAATACATGCTTGTATTGTATATGTTGTATGGATTTGAGTGTATGTACGCCTATGCCTATATATGTGTATATCCCTTCTACTTATCGGTTGTATTCTTGGGATGTTTTGCTAGCTCGTTCCTCTTCGAGATGTTTAACTTCCGTAGTAGTACATTTATCAAGTTCTCATTTCTTGTGTTCTTTTGTACGGTACTTTTGGCGTGAAGGCTTTTGAGATAGTGGAGATTTCCTTTTTGGGGTAACGATGTCTTTAAATTCGAGTTATACATGGTAAAAAATAGAACTTGCAAATTGAAAAAAATAGTTGTTGGTAGTCTATGAAATAAGGAAGTGTCGGAAACATGTTTCAAATAAGGTGGAATATAAATTCTTTAACATATAAGCATGACTCGGTTATTTTAAAATATTTTGGTTTTGAGCACCTAAAGTTATTGTTCTTAAGTTAAAACTTTGTTCTTATTTAGTGAAATATGTTAAAATCATGTAATTAATAGAGTTTTAATTTTCTGGAATTAAAATAAATTAGGTCTTGAATTTTGTAATTAATGAGGGGTTTTAGGGTTTCAAATCGTTTTTTTTGTTAAAAATCGGAGTAGGCAGAAACTGTCGCTAAAATGTCAAAATTCGTCGCTAAACTGTCAGAAACTGTCGCTAATGTCTGGGCAGATTTTAGGTAAAATCGTTTTGGTCATAACTTATTCGTTTTTAAAGCTTTTTGGGTCATTCAAAAGCCTAAAATTATGTACTCGGAACGTACTTTTCAAATATTTAGAAAGTTTAGTAATTGGAGGTCAGTAGCTTGGTCGAATTAATTGTACAAGTGTCGAGTTCAAGATTACTTTTCAAACGATATGGTTTAAACTTGTGTTTTGGATATTTTGGGATAGTGAACACTTAGAGGGCTAACATAGGGCTTATTTGGGATAGTATTTGAGATGTATCCACCATAAGGATTGTACATTGATGAAGGATGTGGGTTCCGGAGTCAATGTTGACGTGTGATATTGTGTTGTGTGCTTTAGACAATTGATCGTTCGTGAAGAGACTTTAGATTGATTTTCGTTAGATGATTACATATTACTAATGTGATACCATGGGTTTAGAACAACTAATATACAATTACATACAAAATCCATTCTGGGGTAAAATTTGGTTTTGCACAAGGTTTTAATAGTATGTCACCGGTCGTAATACGTTTCGGTTGTCGCTGGGTGCTTCTTGTGTCATTGGTCCGTTTTCATGGTTCGTTGGGAGTCGATACATGTTTTATGTTGAGTATCTTTTGGAGTCTCAGGTTTTGGTTCATATTTTTAAATTCTTTCACGTAAACGTCCGTTAGTTGTCCATGGGCTTGATCGTTTATCCGAAGTTGGGGGTCCTAAAATTTGTCTTGAGCTTATATTCATTGAGGGCGTTGTTGTAGTCATACGGATGATCCGGTTACGTTCTTATGAGAGAGATAGCGTGTTGGTTGTGAAATGAAGTCTTTTGAGCTTATGGAGTAAATCTCGGGACGAGATTTCTATTAGGAGGGAGTGATGTGACAACCCTAGATTTTGGATTTTTCACTTTTGACTGTTTGATGTTGATCATGTGCTTGGTGTGCGTTTATGTGTTATGTGCTCATATTTGAGACTTTATCATGATGTTAGACATTGTTTATGTAGTACATGGTACGTTATATGATGATGTGATGGGGTTGGTTCGTGCTCATGAGTTCATATGAATGTATAAATCATGGGATAAGTTGGAAATGAAACGAAATGAAATGAAATGAAATGAGTTCAGAAATGAACTGCATTAAAGTTCGGGTATCGTTTTGATAAGGTTTCGTGTACGTATCGTATGTTGTATGTATGTATTAAGTATATATAATATGGTTAGGATAAGTTTTATAGTTACTTTCTATATTTAGAAACTTTTAGAAATGAAGGCTAGTTCAAAAATCGCGTGAAAAGTCGAAAAATTAGTAAAAGGGTACCCGGTTTGGTCCCGAAAGTGTATAGGAGTATAAGTAAACATAAAATAGAAGGGGGAGAGTGTAAATATGATTAAACACAGAGAGGAGTCGAATTTGTGGGTCCCATAGCCTTTAAATTTAATAATTAAATTAATAAAAATAGGATAATTACCATTTAAAAGTCCTAATTGGGCCTAAACTTGTCCAGAAGGTTACCAAGGCCTATATAAACACCCCTAGACCCCTAAAAACGACTAATAACCCTAAATAAACCTAAAATCAGTCTAAATCTTCCATGGATATCAAGAGAAGTCGAAATTATGATTAGGGTTCATTAATTTTCTTGTTTCAAGGTAAGTGATCAATTAAACCTTAATATAATTTATGTTTTTATTAATTAATCATAATTGTATTGTTAATTAACCATCATTGAGATGATTAGGGTTTTATTAATTTTATAGAAAAATATATCTTTTTCTTTATAAAGCAAAACCCAAAGTAGGGACTTTTTCAAAAGATTCTTTCCTTAATAGGAAATAATCTTTTAATTTATTCCATTCAAAGGTGTAATTATTCCTTAATTTAGTAACAATAATTGAAATTTCGTTTTTTAGTTATGTGCTGGGAAAAAATACACATAAAACTATCCGTGTCAAAAACTAAAAGAAAAAAACTATAATAAAAGGGCATAACTATTAAAAAGTTTTGGGGGTATTCAATGACAATAGAAAAATAACTAAAGTTATCCTAGAAATAAAAAAAAGCGCAACCTTTTAATAGTTTAGGGGATAAACCTAAACTTAGATAAAAAAAACTCAGAGTCGTAGTCTAATAACCACACTTCCAAACACTTCCAAAACTTATGTACTTTCAACCCTCTTTTCCCAATCATAAGTTTGGCGAATCTGTTTGAAATCAGTTATGTTTTTTATTGCATTATTAATTTTAATCTAATTTTGTTGATTGATTATTGATAGTTATAGTTTAGGGGTTGTTTGGATTACGAACCAAGACACTCTTACTGACTGTTTAATTTTAGAGTTTATATCATTCTCTGCTACCCTTTTTAAACTGTCTATTTGCTATCTTTTTTGAATATTCAGTTAATTAAATGACGATTTAACCAACAAGATGCTCAACAATAATTTGTTCATTCAATTTGTTTATACCCAATTAGTTTTAGGGGCCTTAAGGGTTTTGTTATACATTATTTGTTTGGAGCTTTTGATATGCTTTGTAACCAAGACATCAGGGGCGGAGCTATGCCCGGGCTACGTGTGGCACGTGCCACACATAGTTTTCGCCAATGAAGGTAGTTTTTTGTATATTTTTTTTCGTTTCTCGAGAGTGCTACACCCTTTTTCCGGAGAATAAAGTTTTGAATTTTGTTTTTGGAAAGAAAGAAGAAAGTTTGAGAGTATGAAGATGATGAACAGTGGAGTAATACTTTTATGCTATTATTTAATATCAACATGCAAGTGGAGCAGTACTTTGTCACGTTTACATAAATATGTACTACTACTACAGTAGTATTACTATTTTTTAAGCTTGCATTTTTTAAAAGTTGCATTGTGTTTAAAATATACTATTAGGTACTACTGTATCTAGCATACATGGATTGAAAAAAGAAGCAGTTAGCTTTTCTAAAAAACGAAAAATTTAAATTACTCCGTATAAATATTAGCGAAGCGAAGCGAGCCGAGAATTGTGCCACACACACATAAAAATGTTGGATCCGCCACTGCAAGACATGTGGAGTGCTTTGGGTTTCACCTGCACATGCAAATGGGTCTGAAACATCATCATTCTCTTTATTCATGTTTATCTTGGATGTTTTTGCAAATATAACAGGTCCTTAAGGCTTTGCTTGCAAATAGTATGACCGTCTTTTGAAACTGTCGGGTATATAATTCACCTTAACTTCAGCGATTAACATCTTCCATATAATAATCTTTATTCCAAACACATATTTGTTAGATGCTGAGATGTCACAAAAGTTGTATCGTAGTGTTCGTGTGTGTATTAAAATGGGTGAAATAACCCGATTGTTAGCATACACAATCAGGGTGTGTAGGTGGTAACTGTAAAGTGGTAACTGAAGGTGCTACGATCAACATGGGGTCTATTGTGGTTGGTGATCATACTGTTGAGCTAGATTTTAACGCTGTCCAACGTGGTGATGCTGAGATGTCACAAAAGTTGTATTGTGTTGTTCGTATGTGTATTAAAATGGGTGAAAATAACCCAATTGTTAGCATACACAATCAGGGTGCTGGTGGTAACTGTAAACTGGTTAAACGGATTATATACCCAGAAGATGCTACAATAGACATCAGGTCTATTGTGGTTGGTGATCATACTATGTCGATTTTGGAGGGGAGCGGAATATCAAGAACAAGATGCAATCTTGGTGAATGTTGAAATGTGTGATCTTTTGAAGTCCATTTGTAAATGGAAACGGATTTCAATGGCTGTTATTGGGACCATTAACGGTGAAGGTTATGTCCGTTTAGTTGACAGTCGTGATCCTAAAAAACCACCAGTGATCTTCCGTTTTACCTTAGTAACTATTCTAGCAAGTATAAGCACCAAGAAGCATTAACTGTTCATTTACAATTGTATACGCAGAAATAAACCAACTCCAAAAGATGTCATTGACTAATCTTCAAGAGCATAATAAAAAGGATGTTATGGTACGTTCGATTTTACCTTCTTTTATTTCTTTTCATTATGTTTGATTCTTCTTTCTGATTGCCTTCATGAGCACACGACTATTACTTTAACACTTTATCTAGGTATATAACTTCAACTTTTGATACACTATTATCATATGATAAACATCTTAATGAGTCATAGTAAAATATCTATGTAGCATCATGACTTATCTAATGATTGTAAACGTTGAATATTCAAAATAACATCTACTTACTGGATTACTGTTCTAAAATATTATTTTTTGAGTTTTAAAGAGCAGCTTTGGTATATGTGTCTAGCCCCATGAGTGTGCCAGCGATATTTATAAAGACAGTCTCAAATTTTTTGATGGGAGAAAGTCAATTTCCGAAGATTTGTTGAAACCTTGCAAGCAACTATTGAGGTACTTGGTGAAATAGTTGCCAATGTGGTTGAATTTATCAACAGCAAGTGCCTCTCTGAACATGGAAAATATCTCTTATAAATTTGGTATATTAAAGTAAAAAGGAATCCATAATAATAATAGAGTAAGAGCAAAGTAAGACATGCAGACCATTGTTTCAGTTTTAGAGATGCACATCCAAAACATAGAAACTAATAATGCTGGATTTTTAAAGGGTTTTTGGGCTGCTATGAAACACCAAGTTTAAAGGGCGTGATTATTGGCCTATAAACTATAACAGAAAAAGAATTTTCTCAATTAATAGGACATGTGGAAAGCAGGTTTCTACTGCATCTCATTTCGTGCTATCATGACAGACAAGCAAACATATACGTAGTATTTGACTTCTTATGTATGTATTTCTTGCTGAACGACTAAACGCTATCTTGAGCAGGGGCAAAACTATTTGGAATGTCCCGGGGGGCGACGCTACCTATGGCTCGCAAAAAAAATCAAATTTTAGTGTAAAAAGAATATTTTAGGACCATTTTATTATAATGCCCCCCGTTGTAAACTCGAATTGCCCCCCACTCGGAAATAAAACAATGTAAAGACCTTTAAATTGTCCCTAAAACAAAAAGACAAATTTAAAACCTTATATTTGTATCTTTATTTTGGTGTATACAACGACTTTTTGTCCAAAAAAAAATTTTGCACCCACTCCGCCAACTTCCTGGTTCCGCCAATGGTCTTGAGTAATAATTAGAAGAGCTTTGTTGGTCAGAATTATTCTGATTGCCATGGAGTCTTCCTCTTCGTGCTTTGGTCTGGTCCTCTTCTCAGTTTCACAACATTTATTCTGGTACGTGCTTAAGTTTGTTCTAATGTTATCACTCTTTCCCTTTTTATATGAATGGTTCACTTTGTGTTCTTTTATAAATGCGTCAAGTGGTACGACTATCTTATAAATTATAGGACCTCCTAATACATTTTTCTCTTGATTAACTTTGTGAAATTGTTATGTAACCTTAGTAGACACATGTTTAATTTTAATTTATTAGAAACTAGACGAAGAGTGTTAACAATTAACCCAGCCTGTTTTGACCCACATTAGAAATGCATGTTTCAACCTGAACGTGTTCTTTTCATTTTGATCTATTTTCCAATGATGTTGTTTCAGTATTGTAGGATTATATAGGTTATTACAGTTACCTTATTTAAGTTCGCTTTTTAAGGGATTTAGGATGTTTGGGCATTGAGCTAGAGCTACTGCCAACATTAACATTAATTTGTGTTAAATGATGCATGTAGAAGTTATTATAAATGATTAGTTAGTTTTATATGTCATCAGGTTGTGCTTTGTTATGCGAGGTCATATTCGCCCTCTTGCTCCCCCCATTCGGTGTTTGTCTCCGCACCGGCTGCTGCACTATAAGTCCCCTAACCAAACACCCCCTTTTTTAATTAAGCACGCCATTGGTTTGAACAAATGTCTCACTGACTAAAGTGATTTATTTGTAGGTGGAGTTTTTTTTATATGTTTGTTGTTGACTGTGTTGGGCTATCTTCCTGGGATTATTTACGCTATGTATGTCATTGTCTTAGTGAACCCGGATAGAGATGATCGTTACTACACTCTTGCTTGATCAGTTTCTTCAAGTGGGTGTGATCTAATTTGGAGCTGTGTTTATAACTTTATACTGTTTTAATTTATGATCCATGTGTTTATGTGTAATTTACCATCTATATGGTTTCCTTATGTACTTTGGCAACCCATTCTAGCCGCAGCTTCAAGAAATCTGGTGATCAGTTGGTTTCGTCATAGTCACATGCTACTAACAAGCATGAAGCATGCAGTAAGTTATATCTTATCTCTAATGGGTCAAATGGTTAAGTAGACAATAATTCAATGAGTCATATATATTAGAAGACACCCGATGACATAGTCTTCCTAGATTACATTTAATTTTAGTATAGTGTGTATTAAAAAATGTTCAGAAATGTGTTTGCAGATTGGGTCAAACTGTGTTTAACCACACTTTGAAAACTAACGCATTTTGACTATTACCCAACCACTCTAATCGTTAACTATTTGTACCGATAAAAATACATAATTCAAATATTTAGAAAAAAACCCGTGCGTGCACGGGTATTATAACTAGTTAATTAAGATCCATTAATGATTTTAGGGTTTGTGTAATAAATTTAGGGATAATTAATGATGTTTAGAGGGTTAGTGCATAAAGGCGTAAAACAGTCTGATTTTTAAGGCTGTCTTGTGTCGACTGTTCCGGACAGTAGGTAGTACCTTTGGTCGAGTTTCTTTTTTTTAAAATTAAGTTCAAAGAGTCTACTTTTCAAAAATGTAAGGTTGGTCGAAAATGGAGTTCGGGAAGGTCGTCAAATAATTTTTACAAAAATAGTGCGTTGTTCAGGAATAAATTTTGATTTCGGGGATTTGAGTCAAAACCTAACCAAACGGATGAGATAGCCAAAGATTTTTGATTTGGGAACTCCTTATAATGTATATAAAAGTACTGGAGGTTTTCAATAAAAGTTATGGTGTTTAGGTCGGGCTTTTGGTGTCGAACATTTAGCATGTACAGAAAATCAGTTTTGGTGAAAACGACTTTTGGCGTAGAGACTAAACGAAAGGGTTAAACGTTTAATTAGAAAGTAAAATTGGTTTTTGAAGTTCTTAGATCATATAACAACATAACTCCAGTAGGGTAGGAGTCAAGTGTGGTGTTAAGTTCACTTCATGTGATCGTTTAGTGACTAGTAAACCGTACCGGGGAAAAACTGGAATTTTACGTATAGAATAGCTTGTAGTGGGAGAACTAGATAGTGGGGATTGGGGGATTAGATTCATCTCCTTGATTGTTACTTAACTTGGGTGTTAAGACCTGAGCTAAGGGTGTCGTGTATGATTTTATAGGTTTGCAGGAGTGCTAGCTTGCTGTGCTATCAGGTGAGTTCATAGTCCCATTTTGCTACGTTTTTAAATGTTTTTCCAGTATGGGATGGAGATGACACTTGCAATGTTCTTTAACATGATTTAGTACTATGTTATAAAATGTGTGGACATAAATGTGTTATTGTGTGACTTGCGTGCTTATGTGTTCTCATATGTGCTTTGATATGTGTTCTGCTATGTGAATCTTGTTTGGGTTGTGATTGGCTTTGGTACATAGATGTATGGGTGTCTATGGGACCAGTTGTGATGTGTGTGGAGCGTGGGGCACGATTCGTCCTGAGTTCTTGGTTCTGAGTTCTTGGTTCGTGGGGCACGATCCGTCCTGAGTACTTGTGCATCGTCTCTTTGGAGGCAAGATATCTCGACGGGGATATAGTTCATCTTCCACAGGTGGTGTGGGAAAGATCCGGATAGTGTGGTGTGTGTGATGGGATACTTCTTGATTGTTATAGCGTGCTTTGAGAATTGTAGATGTGATTGGTACTTGGCTTGAGTTTTGTTGTGGATGCATGTAGCATGATTATCACATTATGGTCCATTACTATAAATTGTTTTCCTTCAACTTATTTGCAGCGGATGTAAAGGTTTCTTATGATGTTCTAGATAACTTAAACCTATGTTCTCACCAACTTTATGTTGACAGATTTTAGTGTCATTTTCAGGTGAGGTAGTTGTGCAAGATGATGTTAGAAGTGGCTAGAGTATAGAGGCTGCTAGGATTGCATTAGGAGGATTCCCTTTCCTCTTAGATTTTATTTTGTGTTTTGATTAAGTGAACTTTATGGTACCTATATCTTTGATGTTTGTTCATTTGTATGTCTTTGGTAAGAGGTAGGCCTGTTACCTACTTACCTAGACGCCTGCATTGTTGAGATATTGTCACGACATTTGTATCGCCATTTATGATATTTCAATTTCATTTAGTTCTCTCTATAGACACGCTGTTGTTGTGATGATATCCATACGTCGCGCCCCATATTCCGCCATGGTGGGGTGTGACAGTTATGCATTGCATCACTAGGTCCATGATGTCTATCTTCAATATCAAGCATCATTGAAATGATCTCAATAGCATATGTGTTGACTCGGTTTCTGCCTAAGGTTGTAAGGAGGGCTTCTTTCTTTAGACCCTTTTATCTTTACAATTCTTTTTCATTCTTCAACCCATTTAATGCTTACCAATACTTCATAACTAGCACCTTGTTGTGATTGTTCTAGTGTTAACTTAAGTACTTGGTCGGCATTCAGCTACATTCATAATATTTCTTCATCTTTCCTAAGGACTACTATTTCTAGCTATGGAATGTCCTTGGGAATATTCCTCTGGTTTTGGAAGAATCATTTGACTTAACCTATCCTACCATCCATATGTCATCACAATCTTCATCGTCGTGAAATAAATGGGTTTAGGGTAAGTATATGTCACCATGAAATCCATTTTGGTATAGCAAATCCATTTTGCTCCCCCTTAACATATGTCACGATATTCGAAAACATTTCGCACATGTCGAGATGAGCTATCACGTTAAGTCAAACCATTTTTGATTAATCATTTCCCATATTAAATCACATTTTCTCCCCCATATTAAAAATATTAACCCAATCGATGTTTTTAATATCAATTGATTTAATGGCATTTTAAGAAAATTTGGGAAGAAAAATGCAAATCCAATTATCTTCATGATTTACACAAGCTCCCCCTCAAATTAATGAGGGTGTACTTGAAAAATAAATAAAATACCTTTTATACACAAGTGTAAGGTACTTATCACGTGAAAAAATCATATATGATAATGTATTCACAAGATTAGCAATTTACGAGGTTAGACCTGAATGATGGAGAACATCATATGATAGAATCACATGGTTCTTGTTCACGAATGTTGGTCGCCTCGTCACGTCTGAAGTTATCTCTTGACACCATGTGTACAATTGATATCGTTGTCTTGACACCAATTAGTGACCTTGGCACTTTTGACATCAAAGATTCTGAATGCTGGACAATTGCTCCCCCTCAATTATTGACCCGTGTTCTATTGAAAGAGTTGTAGTCTCCGTTTGAGTAGTCGCATCGTCGAGTATGTAGATATCAATTGTAAATTGTTGCGGATTGTGGAGATGATAACTTCATAAAAACAAGATTTCTCTTGTTTTAACTAATAAATGCACTGACACGTACATATATTTGTGTTAGATTGTGTTATTACGTAAACACAATCCCTTACATGGTTATAAAGTAAACCATGCCCGAGAAAATTAATTCCCGTTGTTGAGTCAAAGCTTTCCGGTGAAATGCTTGACTTGAATATGAAAAGCGGGTTACTATCTAAAATAATAGCAAGCCATAATTGAGCATGTTTTAAAACATTTGAACTTCTGCTCGAACTTTATTTATAACCCCGTGTTGAATGACATTTTTAGGATCGTAAATATTATCGATTCCAGAAGACATGCTCTTTTTATCAAAACATTGTTGAACACACAATTTTGAAAGATTTAGAAAAACCTTTTTAAAAATTCTTGAAAAATTGTGTTCAAAGTTTTGAAAACCAATTACTTGAGCTTAAGATGTTGAATATATTACAAAACGAGCTCAAGTCCGAGAAGTTGTAAACTTCCCGTTGTTAAGGATAAGTTACCATCGGCGATAACTTTCCTTTTAACTGAAGAGCGATTTCTAAGCTTACAATTACTTAGAAGTCGTTTTCATGAGCTTGAAAAACTTTTGAATGTTTTAACATAAAGCTCATAACCAATAAAGATGAATTTATCGTTATGAGCAAAAGTTCTCTTATTTAAAAGACACACTTTCCTTTCTGAGCTTAAAACTTGGAATGTCTTAATACAAGCTCATGACCGAGAAAAATGAATTTCTCGTTAAGAGGATAAGTTATCATTAAAAATAAGCTTTCCTAAAATTCAAGTCCGAGTTACAGTCTGATATTTAACTATAAGTCATTGTGCATGAGCTTAAAAAAATTAGAACGTTTTTAATATAACCTCATGCCCGAGAAAATTTAATTTCTCGTTGTGAGGATAAGTTTATCATCGGCGATAAACTTTCCTTTCTTTGAAGTCCGGGGCATAATCTGAAATATAATTAATACACCATTTTACACGAGCTTAAAACCTTTGAATAGTTTTAATGTAAGCTCGTGTCCGAGAAAATGTAATTTCTCGTTAATGTGGATACGTTTATCATCGGCGATAAACTTTCCTTTCTTTGAAGCGCGGGTTACAATCTGACATGTGACTGCAAGCCATTTTGTGACTTTAACTGCAAATCCCCTGAGACACTTGATTCGTAGATATCAGCTTCTTCAACAACCAAACTCTAAGAGTGTCCTGAGCAGAATGGTATAAAGCGACTGGACTGCTTTGCTGAAAGTTGACGTTTGTACCTGCATTCTCATTAGGAGTTTGTATGCTTTGATATGGGTTAGCGATATCTATTTTAGAACCATGAGGGGGTTCACAGTCAACCTTGGTAGTGCTAAAGGGAAACATCCTTCCTGTAGGAACCCATTGAAGATTAACTGATTTGATAATCCTACCCGTTGGTTGCCACCTAAGATTGGATCTAGGCGACATGGTTTTCTTATGCACAGCGGAAGACTTAGCGGTAGAAAACCTATTTCCTTTAGGAATCCCTCTTTAAGCACTTGATTTCAGCTCCTTCAAGACTTTAGTTACACAAGCGGCATGATTTTTTGTGAAAACACTCTTCATGCATATGGAACAAACACCGTGTTTGTGGTCCAAATGAGATCTAGAAATCCTAGTTCTTGCTTGTGTCATTTTCTAAGATGAATCTACATAGTGATTATTAGGCATGCTATTTGACCTATGTTGTGGCATATTCTTAGAACTATACCTAGAATCACTAGTAGCAGTCTTGTTTGTAGGTTTTGCATAGGCTGGTTTGATCACATTAGGCCTAGATAGTGGAGTGACTGGTCTAGAAAGATGAAACATATCAACTTGGGAGGCAAACCGCGGTCTCGAGGATTTAGGTCGCTCGGATTTAAATGCAGTCGGTTGTCGAACGGACTGAATTTTAGGCGATTTCCCCAAGATTGATGGTTTTTCAAGCTTAGTGTCCACACTAGATCCTTTAGTTTTTCTCAATTCATTTTTCAACGCAGCTATAGCAAAAACCTTTTCTTGAACCTGAGCCTTTAAATCAGCATTTTCAGTAGTTAACAAGGTCGTTGACTCTAGAGTTTTAGACCTTATCTCTACTATAGTATTATGTATCTCATTACAACGCTGTTTTAAGGTCTCGTTTTCCTTTTGTAAGATGTCTTGGGATGCCAAATTAGATTCTAGCAAAGTAATTTGTTTCATAAAATTATCTTTTTCGGCGTTAGAATCTTGAATTTTTTGATTTAATTTTCGTTCAAGAACAACGTTTGAATTTTCAAGTTTTTCAAAGTACTTTTCAAATTTATCCGTTTTCTTTGAAAATTCAATTTTAGCATCCCCAAGCTCTTTTGATTGTTTAACTATGATTGTTTCAAGCTCTTCAATCCTAGAAGTAGAATTGGTTAAAGAAGCAGTCATAAGGCATATATAATGATTTTTAGCATTTTGATCACTTTCTCCCCTATTATGACTCACATCGGATGAATCAGAAGTGGTATTGCTATCACCCTTTTCCATCCCGTGTTCGGCATAGGTAGGTTTAGAATGCTCAACATGCTGTAAATCATTGTTAGATACAATATTGAATTGTACCCCAACTATTGGCTCTTCGTCATGCTTTCTTTGACGTGAATTTATGACACTGCTATCATTTTTAGCCAAAGCGGTCTCTTTTGAGTCATCCGTAAGACTATTAGTTTCCTATGGCATCTGCATCGGATTTGCTTGCTTCCAATTATCATAAGCAATTTGAAGTCGTTATCGTTCTTGAAACAAATGTGTAAGAGAGGTCACGCATTTGGACATAGTATCACAGAAGTCTTGAATCTCGGTATGCATGTCTTCAAGGAATGACTGACATAACACTGAATTTTCTTTCTTGGCAACATCGAACTGAAGAAAGGTCGAAAATTGTTGCAAAAGAACTTGAAGTGCAGATACGGATTCAATGTAATTAAAGTCTTCTTTGTCAAGTTGTTGCTGAAGAATATCCAAGTTTATCATCATAGCCTCCATGAAGAAAGGAGCATCTTAGAGATGACATTCAAGAATATCCAAGAATATCCAAGTTTATCATCACTGCCACAAAGGATGGTCCGTAGTCTAGCTTGGTAAGCTCGTATAGATGACATTCAAATTGTCTAAATGAGACCTGACATTTTTGTCTTGCTTCTTCTTGCATCTTCTACAATTATCCCTCTCGAGATGTCGAATTCAACGAATCCATTGAAAATCGATGATAAATGAAGGTAAGGATTACTTATCGATCGAACAATGAAAGAAAGTAATTGTGTTTGTTGTTGTGTGTAGAAGTCAAGAAATAATGTTGAAATCCCCTAAAGTATGTTCTTTTTAAGGAATGATTTTGGGATCTTCAGAATATGGATCAGGATATCAAAACTTGTCACTCTATCGCAATGTGGATCGGAATATCGATCTGAATAACGATCGGAATAACCATTGTAATATTGATCGGAGTATCGATCGGAATATCTGATCGCAATATGGATCGGAATAATGAAACCCTTAAGCTAATCCATCTCAATAGTACCACAGTGATCAAAATTTCCACTATTCTCGGACAAAACCCAACCAATTCGAGATTTTAAGCCAAAAAATGATCAAAACACCCAAAAAATTATGCTTTTAACCAAAGTAACAATACCAAATCTCTACCACAACTATGTAGAAGATATGTATCAAGATTAAACCATAAAAAACACATACAAAAAAAAATTGGATCGAATGCTTTAGATCAAAATAGGCACGAAAATCAAGAACACAAACGCAAAAACAAAACAATCATCCCATGGCTCTTGATACCAATTGAAAGTTTATCGTAATCCTTAGATTATCTAATTATGGAGATGATTACTAGAGAGAGAGATAGATGAATAACTAGAGAGAGAAAGTAGAGAGAGGTTGGAGAGAATAATGGAAGATTAAATTAGAAGTGTGTGTGTGAGAACCAACAACCCCTCCTAACATTCTAGGAGGGGGTAGTCCATCCTACATGTGGGCTTTATGGGTTATATGTTTACATAACTAGATCACGAGCCCATACTACATATATATTGTTAGAGTGACCGATCCTTTCTAAATACGTAAAAAAGTATTTCCAACAGCGACGAGAATTAAATCATCTATCTATCGAGGGGTACATGTATATACTTTCAACGAACTTTTTTTCTTAAGTCACGTATGAGAGAATCATATATGATTCGTCACGAAACATATATGATTTTCAGAAAATCATATATAATTCATATCATGAATCATATATGATTTTCTAAAAATCATATATGATTCGTGACAAATAATATATGATTCTCTCATATGTGACTTAAGAAAAAAAGTCGAAAAAAAGTTCGTCGAAAGTATATACATGTGCCCCTCGATAGATAGATGATTTAATTCGCGTTGCAATTGTGTATTTGTTTTTCGTTTGACGATTTACCGTTTGTGAGATATTTAATTTTTTTAAAAAATGGTTCGAAGTGAGTTTTAAAAAAATGAGTGATTAAAAATTGGTTGAATATGTTTATGCTAATTTAAGGGTCTACATAAATCTTAACTTAATATACTAAAAGATTCTAACAACAATTAATTAATGATTACAAGTTTCAATAATACAGGATAAATAATATTATTTGATGCTTTAATTTAGTTTTGATTCTATTTTAATTAACTTTGGTCATTACCACTTCAATTTGTCAACTAAACTTAAAAATATTTACGCAAATAAAGCTTTTGTTAGATTAAAAAAATCATGACTCGACCGGGATGATCAAATTGGGGCAACCTATGCAACGAAAAACTGACAGTTCAATTCGATTTTCAAACAAGCAAAATCCAGTCACATTCGATTCGGTCTGCAAGTCAATTCATGAATTAAACGGTTTAATCGACCGAATCAACTCGGGTTTTAAATTATATATTACTCTATATTGTGTATATCTATGAGGTAAGACAATCTTAAAATTTAATATTTCATTATTACATTATTTTAATTACTTTTTACTTATTTTTATGTAATAAATATTCATCTTAACTTTGATGCAGGTTAAGCACACCTTTTTGTGTTTTTACATCTATTTTCTTTCTCATCTAACTTTGATGCTGGTTAAGCACACCTCTTTCTGTTTTTACATCTATTTTCTTTCTCGTATAACCTTGATGCAAGTTAAGTCTCTAAATTTGATCCATGGATCCGCTAGTGATCCCCATAGATCAATGGAGAGAACTTGCATATTCTTCTACTCATTTATGGGTCTTAAACAACCATTACATCAATCTATTTTTTTTTATCTTTCTATCTCTTTTTATCTATCTCTTTCTAACATTGCATCAATCTATTTCTCTCACTATCATATATATTTGCAGGATCTACCACTCATTCTATCTATCTCTTTCTAACTTTTGTTTTGTAGGTTTTCACAATCCATGTATTCCCCGGTTCTCCTACTTAGGGGGAGTGTTAACCGAAGGGAGTATGTGAAAATCATTTTCTATCTAGATTTTAATTTTAAAGTTCTCTAAATTCAAAATCTCTCTCTAAAAAAAATCTTCCTTCTGAAGGTTTATTAACATCTAACAATTATATAAAACCCTAAACGAGATCAAAGCACACATAGCGGAAGAGATTTAACAAATAATTACACAATTGTAATTAATCAAATTAGGGTTACGTACCTTTACGCTAAAGCAAATTGATAGGTGTGGAAACACCCATCCTTTTTACCACTTATTTGCAATAGTAACCAAGCCAAAACGTGTATTTTATGTCATTTATGTCGGAATTATGCGTGGTTTGTGTTTTTGTTGTGATTTAGGACGAAAAGGTGAAAAGTGGAGAAAACACGGCATTCACGGGCTTTTATCGTAGAAAAAGACGGAAGATGAAGTCGAAAGATCAAGAGTGGAAAAAGAACGGAAGTCCAAGACCAATTCTGAAGATTTATCGAAGAAAAAGTCAAAAGACGGAAGTTTACCAAAAGCCGAAGAACTCAAGTCTAATTTATTGAAGAATTACAAGACGAGTTCAAAGAAATCCCGAGCCAAAGTCATTATAGTCCAAGATTTAAGAAGATTAAAGAAAGGAGGGACCTAATGACGCAATTAAGGAAAAGAGGAAAGAGGGGAGGAAGCTTCCTTCCACTAATCCCTTCCTCCCCTATAAATACAAATTATTAGCCATTTGTTTAAGTTGTTGGAGGCCTGACAAGCCTCTCTTCCCCATTTTCATTCCTTGTTCTTTAATTTTATGCATTTTAATTCTCTTGTAACGAACCTTTAATCTTCTTTTAATTCCAAGTAAGTTTACCTTTAATTGTTGTTAATCTTTATCTTATTGCCAATCTCCTTCTACCTTTCTTGTTTGATTTGTTCTTTATCTTCATTGTTGTTCTTGAATTTTTATGATTTTGATCAAGTGGGTTTTGATTAATTTGGCTTAATTTGTTAGTTTTGTTGATTTTTTTTATTGATTATTGTTAGTTGATATTTAGTGGTTATTTTGGGTTAATCTTTTGGTTGAACTTGATGAATTTTGGCTAAAATTCGTGTTCCCCTGTTTCTTCCATTACGTACTGTTCTTATTTTTCCAGGTTCCGAATGAGTTCATTTTAAAGTTCCGAATCAATTTGTATTGAATAGTTCCGAATCAATTTGTATTAAAAAGTTCCGAATCAATTTATTTTAAAAAGTTCCGAATGAATGTTTTTTTTAAAGTTCCGAATGAATGATTTTTAAAAGTTCCGAATGAATAGTTTTTGAAAAGTTCCGAATGAATGATTTTTTAAAAAAGTTCCGAATGAAAGCCTTCTAAAAAGTTCCGAATCAGTTTAAACAAAAACTTCCGAATGAAAGGTAAGAAAAACTTCCGAATAAAAGGTAAGAAAAACTTCCGAATGAAAGGTTATTAAAACTTCCGAACCAATGGCAAGAAAAGTTCTGATTCGGAACTTGTAAAGTTCCGAATGAAAGTATTACAATTCACCACCAGCTAGCTTGGCAGCTTAGCCATGTTTCCCGCCAAAAACAAGCAGCTAGGCTGGCTGCTTCCAGCAGCTAGCCTGCCTGCTTGCTTATTTATTAGTATTGTTCCGTAATTGTCTAGTTTTATCTGAAAGTTGTTTCGATTTTATTTTTGAAAGTTACGTATTTTTAGTTGAATTTTTCTTTGATTTTTAGTATTAATATTTTTTCGTAAAGTTTAAGTTTTATCTTTTATTTAGTATCCGCTTTAGGTTTTGCCTCGTTTAGCTTTAAAGTACCATTTTAGTTTTATTCTCTCCTTTTTCATTTAGTAAACTTTATTTTCGAGTCGATAGTTAATTTCGTCATTTAGATTTATCTTAATTAATTGTCTTGCTTTAAATTTCGTTTTATTATTTGTTTTAATATTCGTTTTTAATATCGTTTTAATTTTTAGTTTTTAATATTCGCATTGTTTTACTTTAATTATTTGTACTTGTCTTTAGTTTGTTTTTAAATACTTTTCGCATTTAGTTTTTAATTAATTATAGATAATCAACTTCCCTTTTTCTTAACCAAAAACAATTGAGTCACACATTTAACCGGAAATCAATTCGAAGAGACACCGAGAAACGAACTTTTTCAACGAGTAAAAATCCTGTTATTAAAATGGCGCCGCTGCCGGCTCTTTTCGTGAAGATTAACGGTTTATTGTGAAAGACGCGTTGGCTTTTGGGATCCGTTCACTTGTGAACGTTATTTTTCGTGTCCAAAAATTTTCAAAAATCCAAAAACATTTGAAAAATCATAAAAAGCATTTCTTTTTCAAATTTTTGCACCAAAAATATTCTTCTTGCTTATCTATCTTTCTTTATGGATCTTTATGTCCATTGCGTCCGGCGTGGGAAACAATTATCTGGGAACAACTCTTGTCAATGGTGTACATGTGAGCGGTGTGGAAACGATCTCGACAATACACAATTCCTATTCGGATTTTGTCCTTTGTGCAACTCGACTAATTCGTCCTTTTTGAACCCACCTCCTCCTGTTCCCCCGTGCATCTATTGTGGAAGCGAATCTCATTGGCATGTTTCGTGCCCGGTTCGATACCCGTATTGTCACGGGCAAGAACCGGGGTACAATTATGACAATGATAATAGCTATCCACAAGACGCACCTGATTTTTCTCCACACCCGGTTTGCAACAACTGTGGGGGTCCTCACGATACCTATTATTGTCAACCAATGAATTGTTATGAGCCAAATCCGTGTCCTCAGTTTTCTTCACCTATGGATTATTATGAACCAAACCCGGTTTCTAATTATTCTCAACCGATGAACAACTATGAGCCACAACCTTGCTATAATTCAGGTTTTCAACACTTTGAGCCCCCACATCACACCCTCAATCATCAATCCTCTCAGCAAATTAATCTTGACCCACAACTCACTACCTTGAATGAAGAAACACACTCCATTGTTTTGCAACTTCAAGAAGCCGTTGTTTTGCTTAAAGAACTTAGGGACGAGGAAAAGCGACTGCAACAAGAGCAAGTATCTAATCTTAGTAATTATACCCCTCCGCTTGTGCGTCAATACTATTATGATGATGATGACGATGATGCTGTATGCACTTTCAACTCATCTTCTGAAGTTACTGCTCCTACTCTCTATGTTCCTACTGCGTCTAAGGATCTAGATTCGTTGAATGAGCTTAGTGATGTTGGTCTCAACAAAGTATTGGATGATGAGGTTTGTGAATCACCTGCTATGGAGACTGAGGACGACGTTGCTCTTACGGAAGAGGTCGATCCTAATGATGACGATTCTTCTCTCTGCTATGAGAATTTCACTTTTGAAATTTCTCAATCTCCACCGGGAGATGCAGACGATGACGATTTATTCTCTCCGGTTTACGAGAAGTTCACCGATGAACATGATCTTTTGGATAAGGTGGAAGACGTGCTTATTCGCGATAGATTACGGAAAGCTCATCTTCTTATTGCTCAAATCGAAGAGTTGACTTCTCCTTCTCTTTCCAAGTCTTTACCTCCATCTATCCATCCCGTTGAAGATAATGACCCATTGCTGGAAGAAATCGATATCCACTTCATTCCTCCAGGTATTGATGACTCTGACACGGAGGGGGACATTATTTTTGATAATTTGCTGCAGGAAAGTATTGACCCAAGTCCCCCTCCCGAGCACCTTCCATCCTCCCTTTTAGCCACTATCACGGAGGATGAGTGCTTTGACCCGAGAGGTGACATTGATTATGCTTTGATTGATAACAATACGGCTTTGCCGCTTGCTCAGCATCTATTGTCTTTGGGGGATGACAATGTGCTTACTATACCCAACCCACCTCCCGTGAATCTTGAATTCACATACTTCTCGTATGTTGAAAGGGTTTTTCTCCCATTCAAGACTTATCCCCCCGCCTCTCCTTTGTTGATGTCCACCGGGAACGAGGAAAAGGTCTTTGATCCTGGTATCACATTCGAGGCTTCCCCATGGACTATTTAATTCGGGGACGAGTCAGGCTCGTGACTCGGTTAACAAAAACAAGCGCTTTTTGGGAGGCAACCCAATTATCTATCTATTTTCACCATAAGTGTGGGGGGGCCCCGTTGGTTTTTTTGTTCTCTTTCTTATCATGTGCAGGGATTAGAGCTTCAAAGACACACTCTTGATGACTTTTGACAAACCGTGATTCCGTGTTCCCTTCTTCCCGGTTCTATCCTAAACCCTTTTCGATTCACTATTTTATATTTCTCAATATTATAATAGGAATCTCTTTAGTTGTCTTTTCCTTAGCGAGATTTAAACAACGTGCACAATGTCATAAGTGTAGTGGAGTTTACTCCCACATGCTTAAACATTGAGGACAATGTTTATGTTAAGTGTAGGGGGGACTTCTATCGAATTTAAGTGGTCTTTTCCTTGTATTTGCCCTCATTTTAACCGGAAAATCAATTTTTCGACATTTTTCAAAATTTTTAATCTATTTTGGCCTAGTTGTAGTCTCCTTTATTTTTGTTACTTTCTAGCATTTTAATAATATGGTTTTAGCAAGTTTAGATATCTTAGATATATTAGGCCCGTTGTGAATATTTTGACTCAACCCGAGTTTACTTATCCAAGTTCACTCTAGCTAGTATCCTTAACCATGTAGACCTTAATTGGTTTATTAGGCTAAGCATCCACGAGTCTCATTCCTTGAGATTTTAAATTGTGGAGAACGAGAAATGATAGAGTTGGTTACAAGTTTGGTATTCTCTCATTAACTTATGTGAGTTAATTATGATCTTTTTCTCCCATCACTTGCTAATAAATTATCTGCAATAAGTAAGGTCGTACGATTTGAAAAGTTACTTAGCTTCTAGCCCAAGATCGTTTAAAACTTGCTCGGTAATAATAAGAGTTCATAGCCAAGGCATAACTTATGAAGCGGGGCGCGAAGATTGGAGAGTCCGAAAAGGCCCTAACAAGGCATGAGGATTCCATTTTATTGCTGAAGATCCAAAGTGATGTGAAAAGCATTATTCCCAAAATCAATATGAAGGATCAAGACTCACGACGAAAAGCAATCAACTCCCATAAAGATCATGGAGAAGTCTATCCGAAAAGACCCTAACAAGGTATGAGGATAAATAGATTCAAGTCCGAAAAGGAGGCGGATCGTTGTATCTCAAAATCCCAATTAGAGATTGAAGAAATAATCATGAAGTCGTGGTCAACAAAGCTGGAGTACCCCTCAAAAGTATCCAAGTGAAGAAACTCTATAACGAAGAGAAGACCATTATCTCAAAAACGTCTCTCGAAGATATGAAGTATGAAGTACATGCCAAATATCGGCCCGAGAAAGGTCTCAAATCGTGAACCAAGTTATGCCAAGATATGAACTTTTTGATATCCCGAGAAGCAGTTTTAAGAGATTTTGTCCTTTAGCTAACTACTGATCAAATCGTCCTACTTTGCTTTCAGCCTAAATAAATTATCGAAATAAGTCAACAATGCATCCTCGTGATCATTCAAGACATCAATAAAATATAAGAGATACCCATAGGAATAAGGGAGTTTAAGTGATTAATTGAACCGCATGAGTAAATGTTTGTTATGCTAACTTGTACTAAAATGATCTTGTTTTTAAGCTTGGCATGAGGAACGTGAAACTTGAGGGTGATAAACATTCATGACATACAAGCCCTAATGTAAGTCTTAGATTTCTTTACAAGTTCTTCCTTCTTGCATCTTGTTATTTTCTATCTTTTTGATTTTCCTTAGTTGTTTAATAAAGGCCAAGGTAGGTTGATTATGATGGAAAGTGTAAACCTTGCTTTATTGCTAAGCATTGCATGAGGCATTGCAATGGTTAAGTGTAGGGGATTTGATAGGTGTGGAAACACCCATCCTTTTTACCACTTATTTGCAATAATAACCAAGCTAAAACGTGTATTTTATGTCATTTATGTCGGAATTATGCGTGGTTTGTGTTTTTGTTGTGATTTAGGACGAAAAGGTGAAAAGTGGAGAAAACAAGGCATTCACGGGCTTTTATCGTAGAAAAAGACGGAAGATGAAGTCGAAAGATCAAGAGTGGAAAAAGAACGGAAGTCCAAGACCAATTCTGAAGATTTATCGAAGAAAAAGTCAAAAGACGGAAGTTTAACAAAAGCCGAAGAACTCAAGTCTAATTTATTGAAGAATTACAAGACGAGTTCAAAGAAATCCCGAGCCAAAGTCATTATAGTCCAAGATTTAAGAAGATTAAAGAAAGGAGGGACCTAATGACGCAATTAAGGAAAAGAGGAAAGAGGGGAGGAAGCTTCCTTCCACTAATCCCTTCCTCCCCTATAAATACAAATTATTAGCCATTTGTTTAACTTGTTGGAGGCCTGACAAGCCTCTCTTCCCCATTTTCATTCCTTGTTCTTTAATTTTATGCACTTTAATTCTCTTGTAACGCACCTTTAATCTTCTTTTAATTCCAAGTAAGTTTACCTTTAATTGTTGTTAATCTTTATCTTATTGCCAATCTCCTTCTACCTTTCTTGTTTGATTTGTTCTTTATCTTCATTGTTGTTCTTGAATTTTTATGATTTTGATCAAGTGGGTTTTGATTAATTTGGCTTAATTTGTTAGTTTTGTTGATTTTTTTTGATTGATTATTGTTAGTTGATATTTAGTGGTTATTTTGGGTTAATCTTTTGGTTGAACTTGATGAATTTTGGCTAAAATTCGTGTTCCCCTGTTTCTTCCATTACGTGCTGTTCTTATTTTTCCAGGTTCCGAATGAGTTCATTTTAAAGTTCCGAATCAATTTGTATTGAATAGCTCCGAATCAATTTGTATTAAAAAGTTCCGAATCAATTTATTTTAAAAAGTTCCGAATGAATGTTTTTTTTAAAAAGTTCCGAATGAATGATTTTTTTAAGTTCCAAATGAATAGTTTTTGAAAAGTTCCGAATGAATGATTTTTTAAAAAAGTTCCGAATGAAAGCCTTCTAAAAAGTTCCGAATCAGTTTAAACAAAAACTTCCGAATGAAAGGTAAGAAAAACTTCCGAATAAAAGGTAAGAAAAACTTCCGAATGAAAGGTTATTAAAACTTCCGAACCAATGGCAAGAAAAGTTCCGATTCGGAACTTGTAAAGTTCCGAATGAAAGTATTACAATTCACCACCAGCTAGCTTGGCAGCTTAGCCATGTTTCCCGCCAAAAACAAGCAGCTAGGCTGGCTGCTTCCAGCAGCTAGCCTGCCTGCTTGCTTATTTATTAGTATTTTTCCGTAATTGTCTAGTTTTATCTGAAAGTTGTTTCGATTTTATTTTTGAAAGTTACGTATTTTTAGTTGAATTTTACGTCGATTTTTAGTATTAATATTTTTTCGTAAAGTTTAAGTTTTATCTTTTATTTAGTATCCGCTTTAGGTTTTGCCTCTTTTAGCTTTAAAGTACCATTTTAGTTTTATTCTCTCCTTTTTCATTTAGTAAACTTTATTTTCGAGTCGATAGTTAATTTCGTCATTTAGATTTATCTTAATTAATTATCTTGCTTTAAATTTCGTTTTTTTATTTGTTTTAATATTCGTTTTTAATATCGTTTTAATTTTTAGTTTTTAATATTCGCATTGTTTTACTTTAGTTATTTGTACTTGTCTTTAGTTTGTTTTTAAATACTTTTCGCATTTACTTTTTAATTAATTATAGATAATCAACTTCCCTTTTTCTTAACCAAAAACAATTGAGTCACACATTTAACCGGAAATCAATTAGAAGAGACACCGAGAAACGAACTTTTTCAACGAGTAAAAATCCTGTTATTACAAATACACAAGATGAAGAACGAATCACCAATTCGGGTTTATACCATATATCACCAAGATATAGTCTAATGTAAGACTATATTACGATCTTGTACGCACGTAATGCAACGAGCTAACCGTGATTCTAGCACGTGTAAACCGAGCTACAACGCTTGTAAATAATCTACCCAACAACCCTAGAGAGCGGCTAGGACTAGATAATAAGTAAATTGATCAAACAAGAAAACCAACCAAAACCCCCTTTGTGGGTTTTTCCTGCGATCGCAACAAAGAGAAGAGAGGGGAAGAGACTTTTTTGTGTCTTGAATTATGAGGATAAGGTTTTTTTATATAGGCCTAGACTTGTATTCATAAACAAATAAAAAAAAGTTTTTCCCCTTCCTTTTTCCTCCATAACCGACTGACCAAACACACCCTTAGGGGTGTTCCGGAATCTTCCAAACTTATTTCTTTTTATTTACTTACTATGTATTTATTTAACACTCGTTAATACTTAACTCTTAATTATTTAACGATCCTTAAAGTTATGTCTCAGTTTAAATTAATAAATACATAAATATATATTTAGTAAATAATTTAATAAATATAATAAATATGTTTATTAATTAAATTAACTCTTTACGTATTGTGTGCAATCCCGTAATCTCGAGTTCGATTCTATCACAAGACTATTAAATATAAGTCCATAAACTTTCAGCTCCCACTTGGACATATTTCGAATATCGTGATTACATTGACTAGCGTCTAGTTACACTTAGCAATGTCTCTAGCACAACTCGAGTAAGGTCTCCTGGATAAAACCTTTTAATGATTCATCATCATTATTATCCTTTTATTTCTAATACAACGTTAATAATTATATGGATCTTAGTCATTCCTTTCATTAACCATTCTGTTTCTCGTTCATAGATTCAGCAAGATTACCAAAACAAATTTGGGTGTGGCCACACAAGCATCTTACTAATCCCACGAGGGGCCCAGTTGTATTAACATCCTTATACAAATACTAATCACAGATTTATTGCATGAGTTCGCTAGCTAGTTGCATCCTAATCGCCTTGGCATGCTTAACTACCTTTGGTATAGGCAAAGCCTTAGTTAAAGGATCATCTACGTTATCATCTATATGAACTTTTATTAATTTGATTTCACGAGCTTCAACTTGTTCTCGTACGTAGTGTTGTCTACGTTTAAAGTGTCTGGCGCCTTTCATGACTCCAGAATCATTGACGAATATTATTGCGGCAGAATTGTCATAATACATATCTATAGGTTCTTTAATTGAAGGCATCACTCCAAGATCTCTAATAAACTTCCTAATCCAAACAGCTTCCATTGCAGCTTTTGAAGCAGCCGTGTACTCAAATTGAGTATCATGCATTGCAATCGTTGTCTGCTTCTTGCTCTTCCAGTCAACTTCTCCTCCATTGATAACAAAAACGTAACCCGTCTGAGACTTCGTATCGTCTTTATCACATTGTCAGGACGCATCACAGAAACCTGTCACATTCAGTTCCGTGTCTGGTTTCCCTCCAAATACCAAAAACATATCTTTCTTACTCCTCGAATACTTTAGAATATGTTTAACAGCAGTCCAGTGGAGCTTCCATGGATTCTGTTGGTATCTACTGACCAAGTTCTAAGCAAACGCGAGATCAGGCCTTGTGCATCTTACAACATACTCCCTCCGTCCCATATTAAGTGTCCACTATTGAATATTCAAAGTCTTTATTACTAAACTTTGACCAAAAATATTTTTATTTGTGTTATATAATATTTGACGAAACTCATATGAATAGATTCGGTTTTCAAAAATATTTTCATTGGTGTAATTTTCATCAAGTATTATATAACAAAAATACAAATATTTATGGTCAAAGTTTAGTAACTAAGACTTGGAATATTCCATAGTGGACACTTAATATGGGACAGAGGGAGTACATAATAGATCCTACAGCCGAAGCATAAGGCACCTTCTGCATATATGCCTCCTCTTCAAGAGTTTATGCATCCATCTCATGACTCATATTATGCTTAACTTCCATAGGTTGAAAACCTTTCTTAGATTTATGAATGTTATACTTCTTTAATATTTTTAGTGCAAACATTACGATGTTTTATCGATATAATCTCTTTGTGTTTTGTTGATGACAAACGCATAATTCACAATACATTATATAAAATGTTAAGGTACTCGTAATCACTCAAGAATACATTTGTATACTTCTCTCGACATCTCCAAGATCGCATTCGGCATGAATCACTCAAGGTATGAATAAACATGTCATTAACCTAACTAAGTGGTCAAGGATTAATATTTTCTTAAAACTCACATTTAATCAAATGTGACAAAATATTTTAATAAACTTTATTTTTAAGAAAATGTCTTATAAAAAAGAAAATAGAAATTTGAATTTGGAATATTCCAAAGAATATTCCGTAAGGCATATTCCAAAGAATATTCTTTAATTTGATTTTGGCATATTCCATATGCCAAAAGAATATCCTTTGAGGGTATAAACTACCCCAGATGGCATATCCCCACTAAAGGACAAAAATGCACGGTTTCTGTCCCGGAGGTTCCTTATTGATAAGGAACCGCGGGAGGCGGTTCCTTATTGATAAGGAACCGCGGGTGTTTTCGACCGTTTCACTTTTGCCCTAAAAATAGTGGATCATTTCCAGCTTTTATTTCAACCCTTTTTGCACAGTTTCTTCGAAAACATCTTTAAACTCCTTGATTAGTTAGTTTAGATTAATCTTGTTTAAGATGTGATTCTCTCCGTTAATCCTCTCATCCTCTCAAGTGCAAAGAGAAGAACACTTTCATTACCATGAAGTGTTGGGTTCACAACATGATGAAGATCTCTCCTTCTAGATCAAGTCATTGTTTTCCTACTATGTATATGTAGAAGATCCAAGTGTTGGGTTCACTTGGATGTGTTTGTAAGGGTAGAAGATCTAATTGATGGGTATCCTTGGATTAGGTGTTAGTTGTGTAGATCCAAGTTTGTTAATACTTGGATATAGTGTTAGAGTCATAGATCTAAGTGGTGAGTACTTAGATCTATATGGTTTATGTGTTTATGCCATAAAACACAAGGTCTGTTATGTTGGGCCATAAAACATAACTAGGGTGAAGAGTTGTGTAGGTGTGTAGTTGTGAAGAGTGGTGTAGTTGTGTAGTTGTGAAGAGTGGTGTAGTTGTGTAGAGTTGTGTAGATCCAAATTGGTGTATCAATTTGGAAGTTGTGTAGATGGGTGTAGATTGGTCCTACCTAAGATTAGGACTCGACATCTATCCTTGTTTCAGAAAATGGTGAAGTGGGCGACGTTGTGTAGATTGGTCCTACCTAAGATTAGGACTCGACTTTTAGCTTAGAGTCGGAAATTGGATAAGCGACGTTGTGTATGGTTTCTCCACCTTAAGTAGTTTGTTGACTAGTGAAGTCACTCTCGACTAAGGTGTACTCGAGGAGTGGAGTAGGGCAAAGAGGAGATTCGTGACCGAACCACTATAAATCATCGTGTCAGTACTTTCCTTTACATTTATGTCTTTTCTCTTATTGATGCATTTATATGTTGTTGTGTGTTGTGTGCATCTCATGATCTAAACATCTAAGTTGTCGAAAAGTTAAGGCTTAGTACGTGTGTGCTTCATGTTTAGATTATGGTCAAGTATACATCACTTAGTCTAAACATTTTAGTTGCGGAAAAGCTTATGCTTAGTACGTGTGTGCTTAGTGTTTAGACTATTGCTTGATGTACTCTTGATTTGATGTGTTTGTGTGTTTTCTTACTTGTAGTATTTATCTTTCAATCGAACACATCTCATATATAGTCAAGCTTGATCGAGAATTTGATACCAAGGATTGTCAAAGTTTAACATGTAACAAAAGGTTATGTCCACTTTCGGCGGTTCCTTAAATGGACACGCGATTCCTTAGTGATAAAGAACCGCGAGTACAATAAAGAACCGCGGTCAGTGGGTTTTACCGAAATGTTTTGAAAATGAACTAGAAACTATTCAACCCCCCTTCTAGTTTCTATAATTGGTATCAGAGCGTGGTTATTTAAGATCTTTGAAGTATATTGTACTTTAAAGCTTGGATCGATCTTTTCTCTCTTTTTCAAAACAAATGGTTTTTAATAATGAAAACGGTTTTTTTAAATAGAGACGATCTTTGTATCAAATGTTCACGAAGAGTGATTACTTATGAAATATGTTTTGTTGTTTCATTCGTACAAGTTTTGGTGTTAAATAAACATTGTGTAATAGCTTGAATTAAATCTTTTTATGCTTGGAAGTATAAAAATCTTTTGTGTCCTAATTAACTCTAAAATACGAGTTCTATGTGCCTATAATGATTTTTCAGAGTCCTAAGTCCTTCCAAAAAGTTTCCAAATGATTTTGGCCAAAAACTCAATTTGTTCTTACTGAGGCCGGTTCTTTATCTATTCCCCGAGGTTCCTTATCAATAAGGAACCGCGGTCAGTCTGACTCAGATTTTTGAAATCTTTGAAAAATCATATAAAATCAACCGTAAGTCCGCAGAAGTCGTGCCACCCGTCATTTAGAACGTAATTGAATTTCCTTTCTATTAAAAATGCTTCCAAACCTTTGTTCAAACTTTAAATTTTGGATGTTTTCTAAGTTCCATACTTTGTCCAAAGTATTGAGCGTCGGTTTGTCGTAAAACTTGTGTTTTACTCTTTTATCTTAAGTTGTACATCTCTTGTTGATATATCTTTGTAAATTGATATATTTATAAAGTGTTGAACTTATTTAAATTTTGAATTGGGTCGAAAACTATTTTCAAATAAAATCAAGCTATGTATACTTTGGTATATCTAACACTTAAAACAAAGATGAATGCTTTTTTGCTCTTTCTTTTGTCGTTGGACATTCTTAAATGATCATTACTATTGGTAGTAGTGTTACTTAGTTGTCTATTTATGTGTGCATTACATATATGATTAACATCTCTTGGTTTACAAATGTTACATAAACATTTTGTACACATTGGCATGTTCTTTAACACTTTTAGGTTTGAAAGCTTTGGGAGCTTGTCAAATCTATTGATGTGGGTCGTCTTACTCGATCATTGTGTTATTAGTTCAAGTAGATTAATGTCTCACTATAAAACATGAAACACCCTTTGAAAATCTTAGCCATTTTCTCTTAAAAGTGTGTTTGTGGGAATCAAGAAAGATTTTGATTAAATTTCAATTCATTATTCAAACTATGATTGGTATCATTATCGAATCTAATTGACATGTTTTTAAGTGTAGGCATAAATGTGATTTATTAATAATATACATCAGATCATAACTCACACTTGTGTTGATGATGGTATATTGAATCTACTTGTTCAAATTATTAGACATATTTTGTTTAATAATTGCTTATAATGCACAATGGATTCGGTTTGACAACTTGGATGTTTCATCTGAAATACTCAAGTAATTTATATTTTAATGCAATTTGTAAATGTGTCATTTCCGAAAGACCAATCAAGAGTGTTCTTTTGTTTTGTGTAATCGTTGTTTATACATTTCAAAGTTATTGGCTTCAAGTCCTATTAAGGTAAATAACCTTAACTAGACCTATTTGACAAGATATACAATGGTGCATTCTTTACCCTCATTAGGTTGTGCATTGTGTCGTCATACACTTTTCATCCTTGCTACACTTTATTATACAAATGTAGGAATTACATTTTGTCTAACTTGAGAATGACTACTAGAGAATTTATGCACTAGAATCTTAATTTGACCTAACGGTTGAATTACTTTCATGAGGGAAGTTGGGTTATTATACAACTCATAAAAACGGTCGTGCTTAGCCTTAATTGAGCACCTCTAGTGATAGTCTCATACTCTTTCTCTAAATTGATTAAATGGCTCTTCCTAAATATGACTAATGATAGTTTACTTTGATGAACTTTGTATGTCATTAGGAGTCTTTTTCATTTGTAGCCATTAGGTTTTTCTTAGCTTTCCTCTTACGTGCTAATTGTACCTATGTGTTTTTCCTTTGTGTGTGTTCTAGTTTTTATTGCTCTTTACCATAACTTTATAATAAGTTAGACTAGAATATTAGGATTTGCCTAATTGGAAAAATTCCCTTATCCTCCTAAACACACCCTCTGTGGGCGGTTCTTTATAGAGACCGCGGCTCCATATCGATATGGAACCACCGGTGGAAATAAGGAACCGCGGGCAGAATCAACCAAAAACGGGTTTTCTAAAACTTCCTAATTGTTCCAACACCTGTTGGAATCTTTGTTTCAAACCTTTGATCACTCTCAAAATATTTTGTGCTTTCTCCACTTAACCCTAAGCATTTTGTATTTTTTTCCCAAAGCAAAATGTATTTTTCACAAAATGAAAACCTTGATTATCCACAATTTTCTCAAATATCTTTCAATCCAAATTCACCAAAGAACACACCTTATCAAATCTTTTCTCATTTTAAGAAAATTGATTTTGGAAACTCTCATTTTCACCACTTCCCTTTTGTGTTCTTACTCCATCACATGATTATGTCATGCATCATGGAACATATTGTCATTGTTGTCAATATCAACATCTTGTCATGTCTTATATCTATGATGAGTTAAATTACAAGATTATCACCAAGCCTTCTCCACCAAATTCTGCCACCACCTTGTCTTTCATTAAAGCATGTGGATTGCTTATTGCTAAGACGTCCAATTTAAGCAAATCTTAGAATTCTAGTGTAACTAAGATTAAAATTATGCTTAAGTTTTAGGCTTGTGTTTCATACATCTTTGTATGGTCTTTATTCTCTTGCATTCCTTTTCATGTTTTTCAACATGATTTGTCTTTTGGTCTTGGATCTCGTTTTCCTTGTGATCTTCCTTTTCTTCTTTATTTTCTCATTTGATTGTCAAGGAAGGTTAGATCTTAATCTAATTCCTCTCCTATTAATATTGACAACTTAAATATTTCTTTTAAAATATTCAAGTAATTTTAACTTATAAGTTCAATTGTTAAAAGTCATATCCGAAGCATTGACTTTCAAGCCATTTAGCATCTTATGTTAAATTGTTTGACCAAGTGATTTTCTTTTGAGTCGATAATCGTTTTTAGACACCCAATGTCCACGGTTCCTCAAATAACCTAGCGTCTCATTATTGATAATGAACCGCGGACCTATTTAACGAACCGCGGCCAGTGAGTCCCTTTTGTTCATTTTGGTCTTTTTCTCTTTTGTCAAGTTCTCTTGAAGATTCCTTCTTTTATTTTCTTTTGGGTTTCTTCTCTCGTTTTTCTTCAAGACTTCACTATCACCTAATAAGGTATAGTGTTCTTGAATTATTTTGTGAAGTTATCCTTAACTTCTTTGTTGAGTCTCTTTCGATTTATTTTAATCATGTCTCTCTAAGTTGAGTCTCTCTCTTCTATTCTTTCTAAACTAAGTCAAGTCGAGCCTCACCCTTTCCTCGTCATGTAATTGTTCTTTGAAGATTCACAATGATCGAGAAGAGCTATGAAACTTTGAGCATGTAGTTTATCGTATGCTAAACACCATCCATCTTGGTTTTTCTATTCTTTGCCTTATTTGATCTCTTTCTCTATATCATTGAGTCATCTTTTTGGTGTTGACATTGATAAGCATCCTTGCCAATAATGTCTTATATCTAGTATTTTTCTTAAGCGTCAATTTATCCTCGCTTTTGGGTTTTCTTTATTTTTGTACCTTGATTCCCGACTTAAAGCTTTTGGAGCTTTCTAAAGGAATTATTTTTAAGGTCAAAAAATGTCTTTGATTTGAGATTTTTTTGTCTTTCTCGTTGTTGAGAATTTATTGCGGTTAAAACTTACAATTGAATTGGGTGATTCCAACAATTCTAAGCTTTTAACCTTTGAAGAGGATCTTGGTTAAATCTTGAATTCTCTTGGGTGATTCCAAAAATTCTAAGCTTTTAACCTTTTGACATATTATCATTACAATTGGTATGGATGTTTCTTCTCTACCTCTATTCCATCAATTATGATGTGATCTTGTCAAAATCCTCTCCTTGGAATTTTTATTTTTTTGGATTGATAGCATCGCGTGTATACTTCTTTTTTCAATGCTCGTCATTGTTTGTGAAAACGATTTGTTTATCGTCCTCATTTTCTTTTTCATCATAGTCATTATTCCTCTCTTTTCGACTATGTGGAATTGTTTTTATTGTCCATGTCATACTCTCTTTAGTTTGGTATTTTTGCCATGATATTATAGTGGAATATGTCCTCTCGACAATTTTCTTTCTTTTATAAATTGGACATCTCTTTTCTTTCTTAGTCCTTTTTATATTTTTTTTGGTGTCACCAAAATAAGTTGGATTCTCTTTTCTACCTAATAGCCCTCTAATTTTTCTTAACTTGTCATATTTTTGACACTTCTAAAAGTTAAGATTGTTTTAGCTTTCTCTTGAGTCCCTCTCTTTGTACTCGAGTTGTTTAAAGCTAATTCCGCTTGGGTGATTCTTACTATATATGCTCTTGTTCACTAACTTTGTTTTGTAGGACTTTTCTAACCCTTCTTTATAGCTCGTCACTTTTCTTGCTTTGTTGGTGCCTCAGGTAAGAGGGAGCTCATATCAAGGGGGAGCATTTTTAAGAGTTCAACTCATTACATAGCGATCGTTCACTCACTTAAATTGCATTCATATAACTTCTTGCAAGTAATGAATTTTGGAATCTCGAAGATAAGCATTTTATTATGCATGGAGTTGGTTAACCTATGTTGATTGAAGACTTCACTAGAAAGACGCAAGATCGATATCTTTAGATGATGGGTCTACGGTTCGGAATCTCGCTTCTCAATCGACAACCACAATGGATGATTAGCTTTTTGGATGCATTTTCTATCGAAGTCGATCCTCTTCTTCTACAAATAAAGACTACCTTTCGGATGCAAGCTCTCGTGACGTCAATTCTTCTCTTCTTCAAATGACGTGTTATCGATGATTACCACTTTGGATGTGTTCTCTCTCGACGTTGATTCTTCTCTTCTTCAAAGACGTTGACTACCTTTTTGATTCGACAAAAGGGGGAGAAGTAAGTGTAAACGAGTAACTTATATATTTTAATATGCGTTGCGGTTTACTTGTCTGTCATCATCAAAAAGGGGGAGATTGTTAGTGCAAACATTATGATATTTTGTCGATATAATCTCTTTGTGTTTTGTTGATGACAAACGTAGAATTCGTAATACATTATATAAAATGTTAAGGTACTCGTAATCACTCAAGAATACATTTGTATACTGCTCCAAGATCGCATTCGGCATGAATCACTCAAGGTATGAATAAACATGTCATTAACCTAACTAAGTGATCAAGGATTAATATTTTCTTAAAACTCACATTTAATCAATTGTGACAAAAGATTCTAATAAACTTTATTTTTAAGAAAATGTTTTATTAAAAAGAAAATGGAATTTTGAATTTGGAATATTCCAAAGAATATTCCCTATGGCATATTCCAAAGAATATTCTTTAATTTGAATTTGGCATATTCCATATGCCAAAGGAATATCCTTTGAGGGTATAAACTACCCCAGATGGCATATCCCCACTAAAGGATAAAAATGCACGGTTTCTGTCCCGGAGGTTCCTTATTGATAAGGAACCGCGGGTGTTTTCGACCGTTGCACTTTTGCCCTATAAATAGTGGATCATTTCCAGCTTTTCTTTCAATCCTTTTTGCACAGTTTCTTCAAAAATATCTTTAAACTCCTTGATTAGTTAGTTTAGATTAATCTTGTTTAAGATGTGATGCTCTCCTTCAATCCTCTCATCCTCTCAAGTGCAAAGAGAAGAACACTTTCATTACCATGAAGTGTTAGGTTCACAACATGATGAAGATCTCTCCTTCTAGATCAAGTCATTGTTTTCCTACTATGTATATGTAGAAGATCCAAGTGTTGGGTTCACTTGGATGTGTTTGTAAGGGTAGAGGATCCAAGTGATGGGTATCCTTGGATTAGGTGTTAGTTGTGTAGATCCAAGTTTGTTAATACTTGAATATAGTGTTAGAGTCGTAGATCTAAGTGGTGAGTACTTAGATCTATATGGTTTATGTGTTTATGCCATAAAATACAAGGTTTGTTATGTTGGGCCATAAAACATAACTAGGGTGAAGAGTTGTGTAGGTGTGTAGTTGTGAAGAGTGGTGTAGTTGTGTAGTTGTGAAGAGTGGTGTAGTTGTGTAGTTGTAAAGAGTTGTGTAGCTGTGTAGATCCAAATTGGTGTGTTAATTTGGAAGTTGTGTAGATGGGTGTAGATTGGTCGTACCTAAGATTAGGACTCGACATCTAGCCTTGTGTCGGAAAATGGTGAAGTAGGAGACATTGTGTAGATTAGTCCTACCTAAGATTAGGACTCGACTTTTAGCTTAGAGTCGGAAATTGGATAAGCGACGTTGTGTATGGTTTCTCCAAGGAGTTTGTTGACTAGTGAAGTAACTCTCGATTAAGGTGTACTCGAGGAGTGGAGTAGGGCGAAGAGGAGCTTCGTGACCGAACCACTATAAATCACCGTGTCGGTACTTTCCTTTACATTTATGTCTTCACTCTTATTGATGCATTTATATGTTGTTGTGTGTTGTGTGCATCTCATGACCTAAACATCTAAGTTGCGGAAAAGTTAAGGCTTAGTACGTGTGTGCTTCATGTTTAGATTACGGTCAAGTGTACATCACTTATTATAAACATCTTAGTTGCGGAAAAGCTTATGCTTAGTACGTGTGTGCTTAGTGTTTAGACTATTGCTTGATATACTATTGATTTGCTGTGTTCGTGTGTTTTCTTACTTTTAGTATTTATCTTTCAATCAAACACATGTCATATATAGTCAAGCTTGATCGAGAATTTGATACCAAGGATCGTCAAAGTTTAACATGTAACAAAAGGTTAAGTCCACTATCGGCGGTTCCTTAAATGGACACGTGGTTCCTTAGTGATAAAGAACCGCAGGTACAATAAAGAACCGCAGTCAGTGGGTTTTACCGAAATGTTTTGAAAATGAACTAGAAACTATTCAACCCCACTTCTAGTTTCTACAAATATCTTATCTATATAAGCATGTTGACCTAGACTAATTAATCGTCTTTTCTTATCTCGATAGATCTTAATTCCTAGAATGTATGCAGCTTCTCCTAAATCCTTCATAGAAAAACATTTACCAAGATAATCCTTAACAACTTTAAGTCTTGGAATGTTACTTCCCATGATTAATATGTCATCAACATATAGGACTAGGAATACTACATCACTCCCACTAGCTTTGCGATATACACAT
Organism: Glebionis coronaria; assembly: GCA_025667525.1. NCBI lineage: Eukaryota > Viridiplantae > Streptophyta > Magnoliopsida > Asterales > Asteraceae > Glebionis > Glebionis coronaria. Next base: position 687,049,434 of record CM046874.1, read on the forward strand.
GGCTCATCGCGATTTTGAATAAATCCAAACTTTTTGATTTCTTCATCACATCGTTTATTCTATTGACGTGATGCTTGCTTCAAACCATAAATGGATCTTTGAAGTTTTCACACGTGTCTTGGATTCTCAGGATCAACATACCCTTCTAGTTGCTACATATAGATGTCTTCATCTAAGCGACCATTCAAGAAGGCAGTTTTAACATCCATTTGCCATATCTCATAGTCATAGTATGCTGCTATAGCTATGAGAATCCTAATAGCTCTTAAGTCTGCTACAGGAGAAAATGTCTCCTCGTAGTCTATGCCAAAAGTTTGAATAAAACCTTTAGCTACTAAACGAGCTTTATAGGATTGTACTTTTCCGTCCATGTCGGTTTTCTTCTTGTATATCCACTTATGTCTCACTACTTTAGCATTCGGTGGTGGTTCTACAAGAATCCAAACATCATTAACTTTCATGGATTTTATTTCGTCATCCATAGCAACCATACATTTATCCTTTTCACGATCAAGTACGGCGGATTTATAATTAGCAGGTTCACCAAGATCCCCTAACTCATCATCATTCTCTATGTTATGACATATATTGCTATTTACGTTTTAATCCTTGCGGATCTACGCAGAGGAACTAATTCCGGTGGAACCACCAGACTTTCTGGTTCTACAAGAATTACATCGCTATTATTTTCAGAAGGTAATGTATCTATATGACTCTCTTCAAGATCATAATTTCTCCCACTGAACTCTTGATTTACAAGATCAGATTCAAGGAAGTCTCCATACCTAGCAACAATTACTTTGTTCAAGTAGTAACCCATAGTTTCCTTAGGGTATCCTACAAAGATACATATTACAGATCGTTGTTGGAGTTTGTCACCCGAGTCACGTTTCACATACGCCTCGCAACCCCAGACCTTTAAATAAAACAAATATGGCTTCTTGCCATGCCATAGTTCATATGGTGTCTTATCGACCTTCTTTGTGGGAACCGTATTTAAAATGCGAACAACAGACTCTAAAGCATAATCCCAAAATGATAAAGGTAAAGTTGTAATATTAAACATAGATCGCACTATATCTAATACTGTACGATTTCTCCTTTCGGATACACCATTTTATTGTGGAGCATAGGGAGAAGTAAGATGCTGAACAATTCAATTCTCACTTAGATAATCTATAAACTCTTGGCTTAAATATTCACCACCTCTATCAGAACGAAGAGCTTTAATCTTCTTTCCTAGCTGCAGTTCTACTTCTACTTTAAACACTTTGAATGTTTCAAATAACTCATGTTTATGTTTGAGCAAATAAACATAACCATAACGGCTATAATCATCCGTAAATATTAAGAAGTAGCTAGCACCTTTCCTTGACACATGTCTAAGTGGTCCACACACATCAGTATGTGTTAATCCAAGTAGATCAGTAGCTCTTTCAATATTGCTATTAAAAGGTTTCTTGGTCATCTTTCCAGAGATAGAAGACTCACATTTAATCAAATGATTCATCATTGATATTTTCCAAAAGACCTTCACGTTAAAGCTTTTGTATACGAGTCTTCCCGATATGGGCAATTCTACAATGCCAAAGATAAGAAGAGTTCTTGTCCAACTTTCTATTCTTATTCATGCTAAAGATAGATTTATCATTCTTGGATTCATTATCATGTATGTCTATTTCAAACACACCATTCACAGAAATTGCATTAAAATAGAAAATACCATTTTTCCAAACAGAAATTCCATTATTATCAATCGTGTGAACAAATCCATTATTTAACAAACAAGAAAAGGAAATAACACCCCTAACAATTGTAGGTGCATAATGACAATCATTTAAAATCAGTACTAAACCCGAAGGTAAAACTAAATTAAATGTTCCTATAGCTTAAACTACTGCTTGTGCGCCATTGCCCACGTGCAAAACTGTCCCACATAGGATAGCTTCCTTTCCATATTAAATCCCTGCAGCGTATTACAAATGTTAATACCGCATCCCGTATCATATACCCAGGAATTTAATTTGTATGTTAAATTGAATAGTTCAATCATAAATAAAGTACCTGAAGCTGCAACGATCTGCTCAGACTTCTTCTTAATTTCTCGCAACTCTTTGAGGTAAAGAGGGCAATTCCTCTTCCAGTGACCACTTGCCTTGCAATGGTGACAAGTCTCATCCTTCTGAGATCTATTCTTCTTGACAAAGTTTTGCTTAAGTTTTGAATAAGTCGCAACTTGTTTGCCCTTATCACCCTTGCCTTTGCCTTTCTTGTTGTTCGCTTGTGATTTTGGCTTACTCACTCTACCCTTTTGTATGGTTAGTATAGAAGGTGTAGCAGTAGATGCCATGTCTTTTAACCCCTTTTCATAGTCAATGAGAATTGCATGCAAATCATTAACTGTCTTCCCCGTGCAATGCATATTATAGTTTCGAACAAAATCATTGAAGTCCTTCTAAAGGGACCTATTGATCAATTTGATAACAATATTATGATCATAGGGTTGTCCTAGTGCAATGAGCTATTTCATATAACCCCTCATCTCCAAGTAATGGGCACTTACAGACTTTCCTGAAGCTTGCTTGCAGCTATGCAAAACATCTACTAAGTCGTAGATCTCCACAGCTTGCGGCTTCTCAAACATAGCCTTGAGCTCATCAAGCATTCACTTTGGTGAAAATAGCTCATCCTTTTATTGAAGTAGAGGAGCCATTTTACCTAGCATTAAACAAGCCACCTCAAAGTGCTTCTTAACATTAGCAGCGTGTTAGAGCCTTTGCGCATCAAATGCTCCTTCAGCAAGATCCTCCGGATAAGGAGTAGTCAAGATATCAATAGTACCCGCTGCTCTCAAGACAATTATTAGCGAGCGGTACCAATCATTGAAGTTTGAGCCAATAAGTTCGGGACGTTCAAAGAAAGCTTTGAACGCAGAACTTATAGTGTTATTGGTGGGTTGAGCCATTTCCTGGTATAATAACCATATTATTTTCCTTAAATTCTGGAACTATATTGACATAGATCCATTACATCAGTTGATCTGCTAGTAATGAATATACTCAACATAACGACTTGTCGAATAATTCAATTGACAAACAATTTTAAATTTCTAGATTTTAAATGGATTTACATTGCCAAAAACGTTTTGTATTGTAAACATGTTTCATCCCTTCTGAATGCCTTAAGTTTCCAGATCTCACTGAGTAACTTAATTAAGTCGTCTAATCTGAGTAACGTAAAACCATCATACAAATTCTCATTCTATGAAAGTTTTCTCTCCATCACAACATCACCCAAAAATCTCATCTGATGACGTAGTAATTTCAAGTGTTCGTCAATTAGGAGCATTCGACTTAAATTTTAAGGGTATACATTTTGATGTCAAAATTAATGTATGGAGAAGCATGCATAGAACTCCATATCATAAGTTTAATAAACATTTTAGTAAACTTTTTCACGAGATTAAATTTATACATAAATTATATTGCGGTATTGGTTAAACCAATTAAAAAATTTACCTACAACTATTCACAACGTACTTTTGCTAAACTCGGCTACGCACAAAGCAATACCCCTATTCATTGTGTTTCGGATGTGAATTTGTGGTAAATCACCCTTAAGGTATAATTCAATTAATAATCGTAGGTAATTTCAATTTGACGCACAGGCGAGCCGGGAATTTGGTCAGCGACAAATGGTATAACACCTCCTTCCTTAACCGGGTACATGACCAGCGGTGCGTTATACCCACTTTATAGTTTATCAAAAGGAGTAGGCCGTTAGATTACTATTGAAATTCACCAATCAACGTAATCTTATGTAATTTATATCTCTAACAAAACTTTGTTTAAATATGATTTCATCCATGTTATTTCTTTTGAATAAAAAACCCTTGTTTACAACAATTCAACAATTTTATATAAACAAGTAAAAAAAACTAAATCAAAAACATATATTAACAATTTATATGTGAAATAAATAAATCAAATAGCCACATGCATACGATTTATTCAATAATCATCAAATCTAGGTCTTTATATTCATATAAAAAGTCTTCCCTAATTCTATATTTATTGAATCAAATAATCACGTAACACATAAAATCATATAAACATATAATTTTACGATCCATGAAAACATGCACGTTATCATGGATTCCCCACAAATCTTAGCAATTAAATATCTACGGATCGTAACCATACATGACATAACAATTAATCATGCAATTTAATCTAAAATTATCCCACATGTAATGAAGGGTTTCAAAACAATTCTTTTTTTTATTTATTAAAAATTCGTCCAAAACCCTAACTTTTAAAGAAAAAAACCTTAATTTTAAGAAAACCTAAAAAACATGTATTTTTAACTCAAAACAATTATTAGTTAAAAAAAACTTTAGATTTTTGATAATTATAACATGTTAAAACGGCTCTCGATGCCACTGAATGTTTATTACATCATAACAATTATATAAAACCATAAACGAGATGAAAGCACACATAGCGGAAGCGATTTAACAAGATCATAATAATAACACAATTATAATTAATCGAATTAGGGTTACATACGTTTACGCAAAAGAAAAACCACAAGAAGAAGAACGAATCATCAATTCGGGTTCTAGCAAAAGAAAAACCAAGATATAGTCTAAAGTAAGACTATATTACGATCTTGTACACACGTAATACTACAAGCTAACCGTGATTCTAGCACGTGTAAACCGAGCTACCACGCTTGTAAATAATCTACCCAACAACCTTAGAGAGGGACTAGGACTAGATAATAAGTAAATTGATCAAACAAGAAAACCAACCAAAACCCCCTTTGTGGGTTTTTCCTGCGATCGTAACAAAGAGAAGAGAGGGGAAGAGATTTTTTTTGTGTCTTGAATTATGAGGAGAAGGTTTGTTTATATAGGCCTAGACTTGTATCCATAAACAAATAAAAGGAATGTTTTTCCCCTTCCTTTTCCTCCATAACCGACCGACCAAACACACCCTTAGGGGTGTTCCGGAATCTTCCAAACTTCTTTCTTTTGTTTTACTTACTATATATTTATTTAACACTCGTCAATACTTAACTCTTAATTATTTAACGATCGTTAAAGTTATGTCTCGGTTTAAATTTATAAATACATAAATATATATTTATTAAATAATTTAATAAATACAATAAATATGTTTATTAATTAAATTAACTATTTATGTATTGTGTGCAATCCCGTAATATCGAGTTCGATTCTATCACATATTAAATATAAGTCCATAAACTTTCACCTTCATCCTCACCTTTTTGTTTCGACAAAAGGGGAGAAGAGTGTAAACGAAGACAATATTTTTTTAAGTGGTAAGGACATAAGTAACTTTTACACTTTTCAATCTATTACCTTTACATTTTTTGTCATCATCACAAGGGGGAGATTTTTAGTGCAAATATTACGATATTTAATCTATGCATCCTTGTTTGTTTTATTGATGACAAACATGTAACTTGTAATACATAACGTAAAATGCACAAGTTACTTATTTTGTCTCAATGATACTAAAAACCATTTTATATACTTATATAATTTTGTAGAAATCTACAAGACACATAACGACAAATATACACTCTCATGTATCTAATAACAAAGTCTTGAGTGTAATCTTGGAAAATAGATTTGGTACAAATCCCTTTGTGAAGGGAGGGACCCCTTTTGAGAAGGGTCCACGAGGTCCGTGAACAGCTGAGCTTGGTGCCTATATATAAATACCAAGCATTCTCCAAGCTTACACTTCACCATTTTCTATCATATTCTCTCTATCCTTCTCTATATATCTGATCTTCTTTCACACACTTCTTTTCTATAACATGTAGATCTTAGATCTATACTTGTTTTTCTCGTAATGTTTCTCTTTGTAGATGTGGATATCACTTAGGTTGAATACAAGACATCCGAGATCAAGCTTCATCTCGGTACCATATCTAAGATCTCTCTTCTCAGTTCTCTCACCCCCAAGAAACTTCTCCAAGCTTTGATCCTTCATTATTTAGTTGTGTGGATGTATTAAATGTTACCTATACATCTATCATTGTTGTAACTATACATCTAATGCTTGTGTAATAGTGTGGTTACCATCTTAGTCCTCAAAATGCATAGTGTGAAGGGAGTTGTAGTGCCCATGTGAAAGAATGTGATATCCTAGCTTAGGTGTCGGAAAATATTGTAGGCGATGTAAAAAAGGTGTTGGTCCTATCAATTGTGCAAGGACCCGATGTTTAACTTAGTTCTGGATAAAGTGTAAGTGACGTAGAAGGGACTTGTTGTACCCGTATGAAAGAACACCACATCCTAGCTTAGGTGTCAGTAAATATTATAAGCGATGTGTAAGGGTTTATCCACCGGTATAAAGGAGGTTGTTGATAAGTGAAGTCGAACTCTTGAGTAGGAGACTCGAGGAGTGGATATAGGGCAAGGAAGGTGTCCATGTACTCGTATCATATAAATCATCGTGTCAGTTTACATTTACCTTTTTCTTTATTACTCTATCTTTACTTGCATCTAATCATTGCTTGTGTGTGTTGTGATCACTAAATGTGCTACTTGATTCATATAGTCCTTGACTATATACAAAACGTCTCATGCTATGTCTCCTTTAATCGGCATTTGATACAAAAGATTTTGGAAACATATCCCCCCCCCTCTACGTTTCCAGAATTGGTATCAGAGCCACGTGGCTCTTATTTTCTAAAAATAAATGGTTTTTAAAATGGGGCACGATCCATGTATCAAATTACCTTTGAAGCGGGATACAATATGAGAAGCGTTTCTTTGTTTATTGCTTACAAATTTTTTGTTTAGTATACTTTGTTGTATTAGCTTGAAGATTTTAATGAAACATAAATAAAGATGTCTTAAAAGGATTGGTGAGTGTCGTTGTGTGTCCATAGAGAAACTTACGAAATACAGTCTTTAATGAGTGTTTGGCACAACTCTTAATTTTGTTGAAAAATCATTTTCGTAAACTCATAGATAAGTATCATAAGTAGAAATGATGTATAACATGTGTATTATATGTTTGATATCAAGTCTAGTAAGTCTTATGCATTTTCGCTATGTCAAAGCACAAGTTCTGGGTGAAAATTTCAGTTTGCTACAGAGACTCACGAACCCAAATCAATGGTCAATGGACCTTTTTTAATAAGGGTCTGCGGGGTCCCTAATCGTTTGTGCTGTAGTTTTCAGCCAACTTCAAAAGCCATAACTTTTTAATCGTAAGTCCGTAGAAATCGTGCCACCTATCACTTGGAAGGTAATTGAGTTTACTTTCATATAAAAACACTTTTAAGTACTAGTTAGATTCATAAGATGGTGAAACAAGTCAAATGCAATAAGGTGTCTAAAATTTTGAACTTACTTTAGCGTTTACCTTATTTCTCTTGAGTCAGACATATGAAATTAGTTTGTAGTTGAATAAGGTTGTGTTTGCATTCTAAAAAAATCATTTTGTCATACAAAGGAAACGAATCAATCTTGGTATACATCATCATAGTTAAACATAAAGTGAAGAAAAATATATGTATGCTAAATGTTACTTGCTTTGGTTTGTGAGTTTACATATATTTTGTTTGATCATTGCAAGTTGTGATTGCTTCTATTTGTGATACATAAGTGTCAACCTTGTCATGTTACTAATTTGCTTGCTTGTCAATTACATAATTATGCACAATAGGACATTTGCTAGAGTTTGTGCTCTAAATTGTAAAATTGCCTTTCACATTGCTTGTAGACTTTGCTCACTCTCTTTACATATGTTATACTCTTACTTGCACTTAGTAAGATACTTAGAAATAGGAACTAAGTAAACTTATCAACTACATCACCTTGGGTTATTCTCTAAACATATAGTGTCTTGAAAAAGGGTGTTTGGTATAAGATAAAACAATGATGTTAAAAAGAATCTATAGGATTTAATTATCCTTGTGTTGAGTGATAATGGATATTTATGCATATGAACATCTTGCTTGTGTCAAACCCTGTATGTTTATGTGTTTTTATGATTTTTTTTTTACTTTCATATCACTATCTTCTCATTTTTAGATAACCATTGCATTACACCTATATGCTTATGCGTTTTCTATTTGTCTTTTATTCTATATGCATATATGCTTTATGTAGAAATTTATGTGCACATGTTGAAATTAGTTCTCAATATGAAATCTAGTTTCATGGGGTATGTCCGGTAACACTAAAATTCGTATGGCTATGAGAGGTATGATTAATCCAAACGGACCCATAAAACAATAGGGACCAAACACTTACGTCTCATGATTTGTAGGTATACTTGAATGTCGGACTTGAGCCTGATAATGGTTGTTCAAGGCATATGACGGGTAACATGAACCTCTTTAGTACATAAAAATCCACGGATAGAGGTAATGTTATTCATGATGGAAACGTCATAAGCATTAGCAATGAACATGCTTACCACTCGAGTATGATACGCTATGAATATGCTTGCTACAAAGGTACATTTTCTTGATCCTTAGTTTAAATTACAACATACACATATGGAACATGGTTGTGAACAACTCCTTAAGTCTATCTTCAAAATTGGAGTAAAAAATTACGTTTTCCTCAAACTGTCTCAGAGGTTGACGGACCCCACGAACCCTTTTGAAAAAGGGTGCGTGCCCTTTGAGAAGGGTCTTGACCTGTATAGTTTCAAACAGTTGTTTTTCTAATTTTACTTTAACCAACATCAACCTACGTAAAAAAAGTACATAGTTTTTGTAATCCATGTGTGAATATACTCTCCACTAAAAAACGAATGTTTTCATAAACAACATGTGTCATACTTGTTCATCGCTAGTCTTTCGACTATGCTTAATAGGAGTTATGCTAGACCCCTTGCATTAAGTTTGTGTGTTTGTTGTTACATTGCATATAGGAATTGACTCACAAATGTTACATAAACATATTGTGAATCATTTCGAGTGATGAAACTCGCTTTGGTATGAGAGAAATTTAGTGGAAAACATGATCATAGTTTCGTTTAGTTAAATTTGCCACTTAAGGTTTTCCAACTCTTTTTTAATTCACAAGATCAGTCAAGGTAAGTAACCTAAAATTGATAATTCTTAAAAGATATGCAATAGTGCATTCTTAAAAAGATTTCAAGATTTGTGGCTATCACTCCAAAATGTGTGAGGTCTCAAATTCAATTCCCACTAGGTGCAAACAACCTTGAAGTGGCCACGCCAACCTCCTGAAAAGGGAGGGCTTTACCTGGTTTGAGTTGTGTGGCGGTGGGCTCAAACCTCGTGGATTAGTCGGCCAATGAGTCGGAAATCACGGTTACAAAAAAAAAATAAAAAAATAAAAAAAAAAGATTTCTTCTACATAGACATTACTTTCTATGCCTTTTTGCAAGTCTTGCTCTAACTGACTCCTTCTTGTTTGTGCTTCTATGTTGCTTGGTTTCTTACTTAATCCCTATAATTGATTAGGATATGATAGTTGAGTCACTCTAGGCTAATTATTAATGGTCAATGTAAATAAAATCCTTGCTTCGCTTCATTAGGAAAATATAGGAATTGTATTTTATCTAAAATGAGAATGACTACAGGAGAACCCATTGCACTAGAAATTCAATTTGACCTAACGGTTGGATTGCTTCAAGTAGAGATGTTGGATTCATGTATAACCCGTAAATATGGTCGTGTTTAGCCTTAATTGAGCACCACTAGTAATAGTCTCATACTCATTCTCTAAGTTGACTAAATGGATTTTCCTAAATATGCCTAATGTTAGTATACATGGATGAACTTTGTATCTCATTAGAAGTACATACTGAATAAGTAGTAATTTGATATCCAAGTAGCAATAACTTGTTTGTAATGTAACATGCTCATATGTCTTCATACTTATTTGCTAAACATATGCTTATTTAAGGTTTTGTTATTGTCGAATCAATGCCAATATAATACATTTTAGCTCGTCTAATTGATGCATGTTCTCAAATGCCAAAATGCCAACTTTTGATATTTGCGTTTTAACCTATTACGTCTCCTATGCTTGTCTTATGTGTTAATCGTACACATACACTACGTTGGTTCGATTCGTAGCAAATTAGTATGCCTATCACAATGTGCGAATGGATGCCTTCTGGTCTTTTAACTTGGTGTGATTAAATGAAATTTACATGATTATGTATATGGTGTATATGTCATGATTCTTGTATTCTTTTGTTCTTTCTTGTTTTCTAGTGTCTCAAACTAGAAAGTCATAGTAATGCAAGTTATGTGTTTTCCCACTCATTCATCTTTCTTGCATTACTTATTTAGGCACTAAGTACACATTCTTGTTTTAAGTGATTGATAGTTATGACATTATTTGGGTTTTGGTAGCTATTTGATTAATTGACAGATGTGTAAACCTTTGAAAGATTAGTATGCTTGTATGTTTCATGCCACTAAATGTTATGTTTAACCATGACTTGATTTCTATCTTTTATATATTATTTTTAACGATGAATAATTTATATGATGTTTCACATGATCAACATGCATCTATGTTTAAAGTGATTGACAGTTATGATATTATTTTGGTGTTTGATAGATATTTGATTAGTTGACAGATGTGTAAACCTTTGAAAGAGTTGTATGCTTTTATGTTTCATGCCACTAAATGTTATGTTTAACCATGACTTGATTTATATCTTTTATATATTTTGTAACGATGAATAATTTATATCTTTTATATGATGTTTCACATGATCAACATGCATCTATGTTTAAAAGCTCTTGTCTTTTGTTGGCATTTCTCAAATCAATCGATAGAATGGTCTAGATGACACTTGTTCTAAAATGTTATGATTTGAACATGATTCTCATAAATGGTCTATCTTGCTTAATGTGATACTATTTCCTATATGTGCATCTATAAGTCTTCAACGTATGTTTAGCATTTAGAAGTTCTTCTATCTTTTCTATAACTTTGTTAAGTATGGAAATGTATGCATCTGTGTCTAAGCCTAACGAAAAAAATCATTTTTTTAATAAAGTGTTTTACATGTCTTTCTCTTGCTAAACATGATTCTTTTTCTTGATGCTATCTTGCTACGTGGGGCTTTCTATTAAATGTTTGTTGTCATATGATTTCCGCCATATTGATATATCTGCCACTAATTTATTTGTTTAATAGGTTTATGGCAAATCATCTACTATCTCATTTCGTCTTAATGCTTATTCCTCATTACCTTAATATCTTTATGGCTAATAGAGTAGAAATATGTTTTAGGGGATTCTCACCTTACATGAATGATGTTATCTTGCTATGTGATATGAATGTGTTGTCATCTTATGACATCTTTTGTGACTATCCTACTTGCTTTCTAGGTTTATAACAAATCACCTGTATCATGTCAATCGCATCATCAAGTTTAATTGTGTTCATTTCACCAGCTCTTTCTATCTGTCTTATAGGTCGACTGACCCCGTGGATCCTTTTTCATTTGGGTCTGCCACCCTAAAAGGGGTCCGTGAGCCTCTGACATAGTTTCTTTCTTTCTTTTTCATATCTTGTATTATCATCACCACTCTCTCCTACCCGTTAAACTACAAATAAAAAACCATTGGATATCTTCTTCACATCTTCAACATTACCTCACATGTTAAGGACTTGCCTTCTCCTTCTTCCATCCCATCACCGAATTCCGCCTCCGCTCTAAATGTCATCATGTCCAACACTTCCAAGTTTTTTCATCAATTATCTTTGTCTTACGAAACATTGAGTTATTCACGAATTCATCTTTTTAAATAAAATAAACCATCAAACTCTCCAAAATATCCACAACCCAACACACATGAACACACTTTCCTGTGATATCAAAAGCCAAGTGGATTTCATAATGAAATGCGTCATGTTTTCAAATAGATCCATTCAATTGCGAACATATCCACTACCCAACCTCTTCTCATTCTTATTTTAGCAGTCTTAAATCCTTACCACCTCGAACTACGGCTCCATTACTTCTACCACCTCCAGTAGGGATCAATGCCCTCCTACACCCACCATCTCAGTAAGAACCTTGATCACGAAATCCCGAGATCCATTCTCTCATCTCTCTATTTATCTTAGAGGTTAGCAGACCTGGCAGACCCTTTTAAATTTGGGTCCGCCACCCAAAAAGGGTCCGTGAACCTTTGACTTGGTTTTTATGTTTCTTTTTCATATTTCTAGTCTTGCAATTCCATTCTTGTACCAATCTTCCACATACTTTGCATCATGTCATATCACAAACATCTTTTTCCTTTCACTACTCTCAAATGGACCAACCATGACACCCTCTCCACAACACTCACCCTTTAGTGTTATTCCATCTCACTCTAGGAAAACATCGCCTTAAAGAACTTGATCCACTTTATGCACTTACCGACATGGTTCAAATGCACATCCATAAAGCCCAATCATCTATGAAACCTACACTTTCTCATCTACCTCTCACCCTCATGTGGGTGATCATTGATGTTACACACAATACCTCGTCATTGACTTTCGTTAGGAGATGAGGTTCATTTTGAACAACATTATTCAAGGAATTTATGCATTACTTCATCTTCCTCCTTAGTAGGATGAGATATATGGGGATTCCTCTTTCCTAGGATTTATTTTTCTGCACTTTACTTGTATATTATGTATGTCACAACAACTCACGGAACCCTCGGACCTTTTTCCATAAGTGTCCGCCCCTCTAAAAGGGTCCGTGATCTCTTGTAGAAATTTCCAAATTTTCTGCTTTTGCTTTTATCTCTTCCTCTCATTTCAAAAGTTAATTTGAGTGCTCCATATACTCTTCTACCAATATAACCATTCATTGACACTTCTTAATCTAATTCTTGCCTTCAAATCTTTTATAAATCCAATTATTCTTTCTTTCATCACCATCACAATCCAAGTCCCTTAAATCTTTAGAGATCATATCCGTTACTTTCTTACCTAAATCTTCTGAATCCTTTCCTAGGCTCGTTGCAAAACACATAATCCAGATCCGTGTCAAACCTTGTTTCCTTGTCAACCCGGTTCACAATCCACCACTCAAACCATAAATGATTAAACTCACCATCTTTCTTGTCGTCTAATGTTTGTAAACACCACTCAAATTCTTGAATTCATATCTTCCATCTCAGCCTCAATAGTATCTTTTGCACATTTCTCTCTATTCAATTCTTGTCATTGTTTGTGCAAACGACATATTAATCTTCCTTGTCATCTTTATGTCAACATCCATATAGTTATTCTTACTCATACCTCCTCTTTTTTGTTTCCTGCTCTAAGTAATTCCTCTTATGTCTTTCATGTTCTCTTCCTTTTGGCATTTTTGTCAAACATTATAAGTGTCATTCATCCTATCCTAGAAGTCATCCAAGAACATTTTTCGAGCAGCTCTTCTCAAGTATTTACTTATATAATTTGGGCATCTCTTTTTTCTCTTGGTCATCATAATAGTCTCTATCACCAAAAATAAGTTAGGTTCTCTTTTCTATCTAGAAGTCCACTTTCCTTGCTAATTTTTTTTGACACTTCTAAGTGTTAAAACTCTATTTTGAGTCTCTCCTCTTCATACTCAAATTATTTGATAATGTGTGACTTTGTTATAATGTGCACTTGTATACTAACTTTGTTTTGTAGCACATCTCTTACCCACTTTTGTAGCTCGTCACCATATCTTACTTTCTTGGTGCTTCATGCAAGGGGGAGCTTCCGTTGAGTCTTTGTTGAGAGAATCATATACCACATCTTCGTCATAAGATGGAATATATGCTAATCATTTTCTTGCAGGGTTCATCTTGGCACCCTATATCAAGGGAGTGCATCTGTCATGCCTTTATAGAATTTAAGGATGAACACTGTTTTGGATAATTTCCTTTCAATCATCATTGACGCCTCAAACAAATGGGATCAACCGTCAAAGGGGAGCATGCACTAATTCATCATCATTCTTACTCTTGACCACTTCTTTTACTTTCTTTCTTATCTAACTTTAATGCAGGTTAAGCACACTGCTTTGTGTTTCTACATCTATTTTCTTTCCAATACAACCTTGATGCAGGTTAAGCACACCTCTTTGTGTTTCTACATCTATTTTATTTCTTATCTAACTTTGATGCGGGTTAAGCACAACTCTTTGTGTTTCTACGTGTATTTTCTTTCTCCTATAACCTTGATGCAGGTTAAGTCTCTAAATTTGATCCATGGATCCGATGGTGATCCATAGAGATCAATGGGGGAGAAATTGCATATTCTTGTACTCATTTATAAGTCTTAAATAACCATTGCATCAAACTATTTTCTATATTTCTATATATCTCTTTCTAATCTTGCATCAATCTATTTCTCTCACTATTATCTCTATTTGCAGGATCTACCACTCATTCTATCTATCTCTTTCTAATCTTTGTTTTGTAGGTTTTCACAATCCATGTATTCCCCGGTTCTCCTACTTAGGAGTAGTGTTAACCGAGATGGAGTATGTGAAAGTTATTTTCTATCTAGATTTTCAATTTAAAGTTCTCTAAATTCAAAATATCTCTCTAAAATGAATCTTCCTTCATCCTCACCTTTTTGTTTCAACAAAAGGGGGGAAAAGAGTGTAAATGAAGACAATGTTTTTTCAAAGTGGTAAGGAAATAAGTAAATTTTACACTTTACTATCTATTATGTTTACATTGTTTGTCATCATCAAAAAAGGGGAGATTGTTAGTGCAAATATTATGATATTTAATCTATACATCCTTGTTTGTTTTGTTGACGACAAACATGTAACTTGTAATACATAACGTAAAATACACAAGTTACTTATTTTAACTTAACATTACTAAAACCATTTTTCTATACTTATATGATTTTCTAGAAATCTACAAAACAAAAAATAGCAAATATACACTCTCATATATATCTGATAACAAAGTCATCTATAAGTGTAAAAATGACATTGAGTGTAATATTGGACAAGAGGTTTGGTACTTATGGCAAAAACCAAAGTCAACTACCACGAACCCCTTTGTAAATAGAGTGACCCCTTTTGAAAATGGTCCACCGGGTCCGTGAACAGCTGAGCTTGGTGCCTATAAATACCAAGAATTCTCCAAGCTTACACTTCACCCATTTCTATCATATTCTCTCCATCCTTCCAGATACATCCAATCTTCTATCATACTCCTTCTCTCTAACATGTAGATTTTAGATCTATACTTGTTTTTCTCATAGTGCTTCTCTTTGTAGATGTGGAGATCACTTAGGTTGAATACAAGACATCCGAGATCAGGCTTCATCTCGGCACCATGTCTAAGACTCTCTTCTCAGTTCTCTCACTCTCAAGAAACCACTCTAAGCTTTGATCCTTCATTGCTCAATTGTGTGGATGCATTAAATGTTACCTATACATCCACCATTGTTGTATCTATACATATACTACTTTTGAAATAGTGTGGTTAGCATCTTAGTCCTCAAATGCATATTGTGAAGGGAGTTGTTGTGCCCATGTGAAAGAACAGGATATCCTAGCTTAGGTGTCAGACTATATTGTAGGCGATGTAAAAGGGTGTTGGTCATATCCATTTTGCAAGGACCCGGTGTTTAGCTTAGTACCGGATAAAGTGTAAGCGATGTAGAAGGGACTTGTTGTACCCGTATGAAAGAACACGACATCCTAGCTTAGGTGTTGGTATAGGCGACGTGTAAGGGTTTCTCCACCGGTACAAAGGAGGTTGTTGATGTTAGAATGTGTAAACCCCCAAGAATAGGTATTGTATTATTGATTGGTATTTATACTAATACACAGAGTATTCTAGAAACCCTAAGCCCACAAGTCGGGCTTGGGCCATTTTATTATCTAACACTCCCCCGCAGTCCGAGCGGCAAAATCGCGAAAGCTCGAACTGTAGAAGTAAACAAGAAAATAAAAACAAAACATAATAAGAATATATCTTAGAAGTGGATCTTTAAAAGCGAATCTTTTAGAAGCAGCGGATATTGAGAAGAAGCAGATCTTGAGAAGCAGCGGATCTTGAGAAGCAGCGGATCTTGAGAAGCAGCGGATCTTGAGAAGCAGCGGATCTTGAGAAGGAGCGGATCTTGAGAAGCAGCGGATCTTGAGAAGCATCGAATCTTTAGAAACAACTATGCAAGTGAAGCAAACATGCAAGATAACAATCTTGATAACGAGTAGATACAGAACAAACGCAAGACAACAGTCTTGAAACACAAGTCGTCTTGGGGATACATACCCAAGATGCGACGGAAAATAAAAAACAACGCACGACAAAGGTCTTGAAACACGCGTCGTCTCGGGGATACGTACCCAAGATGCGACGGAAAATAAAAAACAACGCAAGACAATGGTCTTGAAACACGCGTCGTCTCGGGGATACGTACCCAAGATGCGAAGGAAAATAAAAAACAACGCAAGACAATGGTTTTGAAACACGCGTCGTCTCGGGGATACGTACCCAAGATGCGACTGAAAAATAAAAAAACAACGCAAGAAAACTCTTGAAACATGCGTCGTCTTAGGGATACGTACCCAAGATGCGACGAAAAATATAAAACAACGCAAGAGAATGGTATTGAAACACAAGTCGTCATGGGGCTTAATACCCTAGATTCGACATTAAGAAAAACTAAAATAAAAACTAAAAAACAACAAAGAATAAAAAAAACTGATAATTTTTTTAATCAACAGAAGACTAATGTACGAACATATATATAAATTTCAAAAAGACTTTTACATTGAAACTTCAACCAAGACTTTTACCATGAGATTTCGTCTTTTTCTTTAAACCTTCTCTTGCTTCGTTGACTTTAGGGATATGTGCATGTCTATTCTTCTAGTAAAAAAAGAAAAAGAAAACGGAGGGGATATGGAGGTGGGGTTTAGAGATCTGAGGTTATAGGATCGGAGAGGTTTGGAATTAGAAGATTAAGGTTTTTTTTAGATCGGTGTTTATTGTTGGGGTGAAGGCAGCGGCCATAGGATCTAACCTACTGATACCATGTTAGAATGTGTAAACCCCCATGAATAGGTATTGTATTATTGATTGGTATTTATACTAATACACAGAGTATTCTAGAAACCCTAAGCCCAAAAGTCAGGCTTGGGCCATTTTATTATCTAACAGTTGATTAGTGAAGTTGAACTCTCGAGTAGGAGACTCGGGGAGTGAATGTAGGGCAAGGAAGGTGTCTTTGTAGCCAAACCACTATACATCATTGTGTCGTTTTGCATTTTCTCTTTTCTTTATTAGTCTATCTTTATACTTGCATCTAATCATTGCTTGCATGTGTTGTGATCACTCAATGCGCTACTTGATTCATATAGTCCTTGACTATATACAACACGTCTCATACTATGTCTCCCTTAATCGACATTTGATACAAAAGATTTTAGAAACGTATCCATCCTCCCTCTATGTTTCCACATACCCACAACCCAAATTCTATTTTAGTTCGGTTCTAATTCGGATTCGATTTGGTTTGCTTTTCAATTTTCGTGGGTCAAACCTAAACAATGAACACCCCTAATAGTGGCGTTGTTTGGGCTCGCGTCGTGGTTACGAACCACATGGCTAAATGATTTTTTTAAGTCGGCGTTATATGGTCGTTAGAGGAGCGGGTATTTAAACAAATACCTCGAAAATATCATTTTTGCCTCTTAAAAGTTTTATAATTACCCCTTATTATTTTATACTTCACACATAGTTTCAATATATTTTATAATATAGAGTTTTCAAATTCTCTTATTTTCTCTCCATAAAAAGTCCCAACTCAAATTGGGTTATGTGTATGCTAAACGAATAAAACAGCCAAATTTCAGGCTCGTCTTCGAATTCGTCCAATAATTTGGGCTCCTCCACTCAACTTACATACAACCAAATGCTTACTATCCCACTTTTCAAATCCCATTTGTTAATCCCGACGAACTTTCTTTTTTAATCAATGAAAAATGCAACATCAAATGCAATCAAAGCCATTTTCTCGAAAACAACAACCAAACTGAGCCACCGATTCACAAACACAATCCTACGAACAATCCAGCCACCTAGTCGACGAAATCGTAGACGAAAGCAGAGACGATCTGGTCCCTACCCTGACGTCGAAAAAATGTGGCACGCGTTTAAAGTCGAAGAATAGGGAAAGCAAAGAAAATGATTCACAATTCGAGGGGAAACGAGCTCGAGTTTGTAGAGCCAAGACGAGGAGTCGATTTTACCTTAAAATTTTATTCAAATTTCCGATGATCCAAAAACTGGTTGTGACAAAATAAAAATGATACATTTTGGTTTTAAATTATTCATTTGTACGTGTGGAAGCCACGAAACGCGGATACACGGAACCTACCAAAGACATGTTGACGAGAAAATTTACTACAATGTATGCAAGTGTTGTAAAGTTTAATCAATTAGTGCAAGAAACACTTGTTAAAATAGCGGAGATAATGAAAACGATTGGACGACGAGGGTGAAATTATTCTTTAAAACAATTACGGGTGAAAATTTGAAGCACAAGAGCATTTAGATTTTTTAAAAAGACAAGCACATGTGAAAAAAAATCTAGAAGCGACATTTGTAGGAAGAAATCATCTTAGAGTTACCAACGAGGAAGCGGAGCATTTTGGAGAAGATGCGTTGTCTCGGCAACTAGGGTTACAACGTATTGCTAAGAGTCAACGTTCCTCAAACTTGATCGCTAGTTTCGGTTTAACCCGTTGATGTATCAAGAAATGATGAAAGAACAATATGATTTAGATCGCAAGGCAAAAATAGATTTTATTGAGCGAAAGACGAGTGAAAGAATTAGTGTCTATCAATCTCAAAGGATTGTCGAAGACATGAAAGTGCTACAAGTCGACATACGCGGGATGGATCTGGAGGACGCTATTATCATCAACGCCCAAAAGGCACGACTCCAAGCATTATATTGACCATTAAACTAGTCGACACGGCTTATCGCTAACTTTATGTTTTTTAAATTTTAATGTGATTTTTCGTATTTTTTTTATTTTTATGTAATGCTTTTTATTTATTTAATAAAATGTTTTTTTTTATTTTAATAAACTTAAAATTAATTACATGGCGCATTTTATTTTTATGTAAATAGAAAAATTAAAATTTGACCAACGACACCAAATTTCTTGTCCTTAACGGTACCAACACCAAATGTATTGTCAAATATTTTTTTTGTTATATTAGGGGGTTTTGTTGACGTGACACTACTTTTTGCCAACGATTTCAAGATAACAACACCATTATATCCATCACTTCTAGTTGAAAGAGATGTTAGTTCTTCTAATTATCTATAAAGTGTCTAAATAGATTTAGAATCAACAAATGTTATTTATTGAAGCATTAGGTATCGTGAGTAAGAAAGACACATCATTCAACACTTTGATTTCAAAAGTATTTTCTCTAATCTCTACTGTCAATTTCCAATTTTCAACACCCTCAAAAGAAATAAAAAAAAACTCTTGTCTTTTTTTCCCTCACTTCCGCGACCATGGTAGCAAAAAATGCTGGTATCGTGGCGAGATGGTGGCAAGGAGTAGCGATCAGCCACATCGGAAGTGGCGAGCCCCCTCCCCACCGTACCTTATGTTGTTAAAACTTTTAAGTATTGCAATAATGTTTGGTATATTCATATCCTTTCATATTTCAGTTGAGAATTTGTTGTATGATTGATACCTTTCCCTAACACATCACATGTGTAGGCCAACATGAAAATGTTATAATTTTTGGTATCTAAATTGGGGATTCCCATAATTGCGAGTATAAAGTATGCCAATGGTCAAGACCGAATGGCCAGATTATTTTTTGATATATTATCTTAGATAGTGTTTGATAAATACTTAAAAGTTTTAATTAAAAATTTTGTAACTTAATTAAATCATAAAAGATTTGTTTGTTTTGTGCTTAAAGTTAACTGTAGATGCAAAAGTCCGTTGGGCCAATAGGTGGGCCGAATGCGCCGCCGGACCGCTTGGACAGTCTTCTCCACAAGCCTATAAAAGAACAACACACGTTAGCTCGCCTCGGGTGGGAGGCCCGAGACCAACTCCGGTGTGAGAGTAAGATACTGACTGAGAGCCGGGAGGCCGATAATATGTAGAGCCGAAGGGCCAATGCAGTGTGTGTAATAAATATAAGTGAGAGAATATATGAAATGCACTGAATGTAGGTGGGGTATTTATAGTACTGAGAATACGGTAGCTTACTGTAGCTCCTTGGAGGCTGTTCTCCTTGAGCCTTGTGAACTGACAGGCCAGCCTTTGGTCCGTCAGCTAAAGTGAGGCTCCTGGATAATAAGGTGCGTCGCCTGCTCCCAAGAGAACATTCCCTGCTTTTGAGGCGCCTGTCAGGTTTACTCTTTGGACCGGTTGGCCGATGAGAGTTTTCTGGATAATAGGATGCTTCGTCCATTCCCGAGGCAATGACACTGCTTTTGAGGATTCTCCTTTGGCATGTCTTTGGCAAGTGGGCTGGGAGGCCAATCCGCTAGGCCACTTAGTGCGGCCTGCGTCCAAGTGATTTGTGCGTATATGGCCGTGCATGTGGCCGAGCGGCCATATACGCGAACATGTCCCCCCAGTATTGAATTATCAATATTTTAATATTGGTGATCCGATACTTAAAGTCAAAATGTTTCCTTTGCCTTCCTTTTCGCCCGCCTTCCCCCGGACTGCCACTCTTTCAGGTGTGTCTTCTCTTTCTTCTCATACTTATTATTTTCCTTCTTGTTGACCGGAGGGCCGTTCCCGTTGCCATGCCCTGGAGGCATCATGATTCTAGCGCGGCCGATCTCTTCCCAGGACTTCCGAATGTATTTAACTGATGCGAGGAAATTGTATGAGGTTGTTATACCTCTTCGTGAGCCCTATCCTAGCTTCTGGTGCTCCCCTTCTTGCCAAGACTGCTGTCATGGAATAGGCCGAGCGTGTTGACATTGCTGATAGAGAAAGGATGTAGAGAAGATCTCTCGGTCTTGCTTCAAGAATCCCATGGAGCTTCGTAATATCATGCCTGATGGTAAAGTCATTCCTGGTCAAGGACAAATGTAGGAGGATCATGTCTTTGCTTGGCCTTCCACCTCGGCCTCTCTTTTGTAATAAGACTATGTCCGCATGGCCGTATTAATATTTGTTGGCCATGCACCCTTATGTAAACTTTTCTTAAAACACTTGTTAGATTTTTGCACATTTTGGCCGCTATGCCGCACGTATGCTATGTTATGCCTTCCGACCTTATCTTTATTAGCACTTTGGCTCATATTTTTCACACAACATGTTGCTTGGTATGACCTTGCTTTTGCCTTCATTCTAGGGATTGGACATCGACTACATATATCGGTCGGGGGGAATCACCTACCCGCCGGAGCCACTTGAATATTTATCCACCTCCCAATTTTGGTTGGGGAATATTGACTACATATATCGGGTGGAGGGATCTATGTTCCACCCGGAGCTACCTAATCCTTTATTCCCCTTCCATAGACATCGACCATATTTTTCGATTCGGAGGTTGCGAGCCTTCCATCGAGGTCGCTTATGCTTTGCCTATTTTTCTTAGATATCGATTACATAGAATCGCTTTTTATTTATCTACGAACATCGACTACGCGGAGCCGCTTGAATATTTGTTCATCTAAAGGGTAATGGTAAACATTGGCCACACATCTCGACCGAGGGTGATTGGCCTCCCGGACGGGACCACTTTTTACTTATGTTTAGCATGCCTTTCATCATCACATGATGGAAAATTGCTACTCCATAGATGGGAGGTAGCTTTCATTAATTTCAAAGTTCAAATATTACAACAACGATAATGATAAATTGAAACACGATCATACACGCGACATTTCGTTAAGCTGATTTCATACCAAGCTTGTGGTATCACTTTGCCGCTAATTGTTTCTAGATATCATGTTAATCACCTTGGCCTCTTGCGGGTTGCCTTTTTGGCCTCCCATTCATTCTTGCCTCACATTCTTGATCAAATGGTTGAGCTGCCCATATTCTAGAGCGATCTCTAGCTGCCTTCTAAGCTGGAAACAATCATTTATGTAGTGTCCTCTCTCGCCATGATAATCACAATACCTATCCATGTTTTCCTTCATCGGCCTCCCTACTAACGGAGGCGGGGCTGGGAGGTCTAACTGATGTTCTGTGGCCAATATTTCTTGGGGCGTCCTCACTAATGACTCTAGAGTGAATATCTTATCCATCACTTGTGGGCGCTGGGGAGGCCGATATGGTAACACATAGGGTTGGGCATAAGGGATTCCATTTGGACCGGCTTCACGGCCTTCCTCCCATGTACCTTCAAAACCGCCCCTCTGGGGACTGTCGTACCATTGGCCTCCCGGTGGGGACACATCCCTCCAGGCAAACTCCCCTTGAGGCCGTTCAGTACCTCTGAATACTTCTTCGGCACGAACAAAATCGTCCACACTTTTCAACATTTCATCCACAGATTTCGGAATACTTTCAGCAAACCGCTTGGCCAATTCAGGGCATTTGTGCGAGCCCATAAACGAAGAGATTCTCATGAGGTCGGGCACATTAGGGATAGAGTTAGATTCACTTACCCATCTTTCCTTGAATTTAGGGAGGCCTTCATTGGCCTTTCGGACGATCTTTGTGATTTCTGTAGGGTCTTTTGCGCATGCCTTTAGCATCCCAAACCGTGTGAGAAACTTGGCCTCCAAATCATCCCAGTTGTCAATGCTTCCTGGTGGCAGTTCATCAAACCACGCCCTAGCTTTGTCATCCAAAGTTTGTTGAAACATTCGGCACCACACGGGCATGGGCCATTCTCCTTGGTTCCCAATCCCTTTGAAGTGGTTTATGTGGTCTGCCGGATCTCTAGTGCCTTCGTAGATCTTCACATTTGTTGGCATCCTGTGGTTGGGAGATGAGAACTCTACAATTCTTTTGCTGAGAGGGCATTTAGCCAACGACTTGAATGGCTTTGCTAAGTCATCGTCCATCACTTTTTTCCCTTTATCTTTTTTGGCCCTCTTATTCTGGCCTCCCATCTTCTTCCCACCATCTTCAGTGGTTTCCTCCTCCTCATCAAAGCTAATCATCCTAGGTTTGATGTAATCCCGATTTCTTTTCTCTTTCAATAATTCCTTCAGGGCCGAGAGATGTCCCTCGATGATTTCTTTGTTAGTAAGGTTTTTGTTTGTGATGTCACGAGTTTCGATTTCAGGTGATGTTGGTGCAGGACTCGTCATTCTTTAGCTACTTGGTAGATCGAATTTAGGGTCCCACGGATGGCGCCAATTTGTAGATGCAAAAGTCCGTTGGGCCAATAGGTGGGCCGAATGCGCCGCCGGGCCGCTTGGACAGTCTTCTCCACAAGCCTATAAAAGAACAACACACGTTAGCTCGCCTCGGGTGGGAGGCCCGAGACCAACTCCGGTGTGAGAGTAAGATACTGACTGAGAGCCGGGAGGCCAATAATATGTAGAGCCGAAGGGCCAATGTAGTGTGTGTAATAAATATAAGTGAGAGAATATATGAAATGCACTGAATGTAGGTGGGGTATTTATAGTACTGAGAATACTGTAGCTTACTGTAGCTCCTTGGAGGCTGTTCTCCTTGAGCCTTGTGAACTGACAGGCCAGCCTTTGGTCCGTCAGCTAAAGTGAGGCTCCTGGATAATAAGGTGCGCCGCCTGCTCCCAAGAGAACATTCCCTGCTTTTGAGGCGCCTGCCAGGTTTACTCTTTGGACCGGTTGGCCGATGAGAGTTTTCTGGATAATAGGATGCTTCGTCCATTCCCGAGGCAATGACACTGCTTTTGAGGATTCTCCTTTGGCATGTCTTTGGCAAGTGGGCTGGGAGGCCAATCCGCTAGGCCACTTAGTGCGGCCTGCGTCCAAGTGATTTGTGCGTATATGGTCGTGCATGTGGCCGAGCGGCCATATACGCGAACATTAACAAATGTCTTTTTAGAAAAAACCAAGAAGTAGAGAGTTTTCCATTAAATCTATAAATTAATTTATAATTTTATATATTTATCCTGTAACTTCATCACATATAATTCCAAGTAATTTCTTTTTGAGATATATAAGTAATTTATTTAAATCCGGACACTTTATTCAGCGCACAAAACAAATATACATATATCCATCTATGAACAGACATCATATATATAAACAGACACTGTAAATCATGAATGTTATGTCTTTCAATTCATGTGGTTTAGGAGCAGGTATATGTAATTCTATCTCTAAGCTTTGCCAAAAACACAACATTTCCTTCATTGGCATTCAAGAGACGCATTCCATTTCGATTGATCCGATAAAGGTGAAATGTTTATGAGGGAACTATCTTTTTGATTATGCTGTGAGCCTCTCATCGGGCAGATCAGGTGGGTTGGTCTCTGTTTGGGACCCGAGTGCATTCACTAAACTTAATGTTTTCCCTTCTGAAAACATTTTAATTGTTGAAGGCAACTGGCTTTCCACACAGCTCCACTGTTTCATGCTTAATGTTTACGCTCCGCAAGATGATAGGGCTAAGAGTGTCCTGTGGCAGACCATTCTTGACTATATGGAGGTCAAACCAGGCCACTATATTATCTTTGGCGACTTTAGTGTTGTTCGTTGTGCTTTAGAAAGAATCGGTACTATCTTTAACTCGGCTTCGGCTAATGTATTTAACCAATTCATTAATGACGGTCACCTCTGGGAATTCCCCCATGGTGGCCATTTATTCACCCGTATCAACAGACGTGGGGATAAGCTGAGCAAGCTTGATAGATTCCTCCTCACTGATTCTTTGGCCCCTCATTTACACAACTATTCATCTCAGATCCTGGACTGCCTCATTTTTTATCATAGACCAATTGTTATGACGATTTCAACTGCTGATTTCAGTCCGAGCCCCTTCAAACTTTATAACTCTTGGCTCCTAGATAATAGCCTTCACACTTTGGTCACAGTGTTCTGGGCTCGTCATGGGATCCAGGAGTTAGGGCCTAACTCGATCGTGGGCTTCAAAAACAAAATGAAGGCTCTTAAACATTCCATCAAGGAATGGTCCAAGAACAACCTAGCTTCCCACAGCCGTGAAAAGCAATTTAATTAAGGAATTCAATGATAATGTTACTAGTGGATCTGTCATCGGTTCGGTGGACTCTCATCGTGATACATGGCTTGATAGTCTTTGCAAAATTGAAATGAAAGAACTTTTGGATATCTCCCAGAAAGCTAAAATTAAATGGGGCATCGAAGGAGACGAAAATTCTAAATTCTTTCATGCCATTGTTAACCAGAAAAGAAGAACTTTATCTATTCTTGGGATCAAGCATAATGGCCATTTGCTGAGCAAGCTTGATAGATTCCTCCTCACTGATTCTTTGGCCCCTCATTTACACAACTATTCATCTCAGATCCTGGACTGCCTCATTTTTTATCATAGACCAATTGTTATGACGATTTCAACTGCTGATTTCAGTCCGAGCCCCTTCAAACTTTATAACTCTTGGCTCCTAGATAATAGCCTTCACACTTTGGTCACAGTGTTCTGGGCTCGTCATGGGATCCAGGAGTTAGGGCCTAACTCGATCGTGGGCTTCAAAAACAAAATGAAGGCTCTTAAACATTCCATCAAGGAATGGTCCAAGAACAACCTAGCTTCCCACAGCCGTGAAAAGCAATTTAATTAAGGAATTCAATGATAATGTTACTAGTGGATCTGTCATCGGTTCGGTGGACTCTCATCGTGATACATGGCTTGATAGTCTTCGCAAAATTGAAATGAAAGAACTTTTGGATATCTCCCAGAAAGCTAAAATTAAATGGGGCATCGAAGGAGACGAAAATTCTAAATTCTTTCATGCCATTGTTAACCAGAAAAGAAGAACTTTATCTATTCTTGGGATCAAGCATAATGGCCATTTGCTGAGCAAGCTTGATAGATTCCTCCTCACTGATTCTTTGGCCCCTCATTTACACAACTATTCATCTCAGATCCTGGACTGCCTCATTTTTGATCATAGACCAATTGTTATGACGATTTCAACTGCTGATTTCAGTCCGAGCCCCTTCAAACTTTATAACTCTTGGCTCCTAGATAATAGCCTTCACACTTTGGTCACAGTGTTCTGGGCTCGTCATGGGATCCAGGAGTTAGGGCCTAACTCGATCGTCGGCTTCAAAAACAAAATGAAGGCTCTTAAACATTCCATCAAGGAATGGTCCAAGAACAACCTAGCTTCCCACAGCCGTGAAAAGCAGTTTAATTAAGGAATTCAATGATAATGTTACTAGTGGATCTGTCATCGGTTCGCTGGACTCTCATCGTGATACATGGCTTGATAGTCTTCGCAAAATTGAAATGAAAGAACTTTTGGATATCTCCCAGAAAGCTAAAATTAAATGGGGCATCGAAGGAGACGAAAATTCTAAATTCTTTCATGCCATTGTTAACCAGAAAAGAAGAACTTTATCTATTCTTGGGATCAAGCATAATGGCCATTGGCTTTCTGAACCTTCGTTTATTAAGGATGCTTTTCATTGTTTTTTTGAAGCTAAATTCAAGAAGATAGACGTGGTTAGAATTGTTAACCGTAGTCCGCTTTATAAAACCATTAATGAGACACAAAATGCTCTCCTTATTTCAGATGTTTCTATGGTTGAGATTCATGATGCTGTTTGGGATTGTGGGTCGGATAAATCCCCAGGACCGGACGGATTTACCTTTGCTTTCTATAAGAAATTTTGGGACACTATTAAAGTTGACGTCATCTCCTTTGGGAAGGACTTTTTCAACACAGGCGTGTTACCACTTGGTTGTAATGCCTCTTTTTTTTGCTTTAATTCCCAAGATTGCTAATCCCATGGTTGTTAGTGATTTTCGGCCTATCAGCCTAGTCGGTTCCCAGTACAAAATCATAGCAAAAGTTATGGCTAATCATTTAGCCTGTGTCATTGATGTTGTTATTAGCCATGAGCAAACAACCTTCATCAAACATCGCCAAATCCTTGATGGTCCCTTGATGGTTAACGAAGTGATCAAATGGTGTCAGAGGAAAAAGAAACGTCTCATGGTTTTTAAATCGACTTTGAGAAAGCTCTCGACTCTATATCATGGGATTATCTTCTCCAGGTTTTTGGTTTTATGGGTTTTCATGCAAAATGGATTTTTTGGATCAAATGATGCCTTTTTTCAGCTACATCATCTGTTCTTGTTAATGGAAGTCCAACGGGCGAATTCTCTATCAAACATGGGTTTCGACAGGGCGATCCCTTATCCCCATTTCTTTTTATCATAGCCATGGAGGGGCTCCATGTTACGGTTGAAGATGTTATCGCTGCTGGGATTTATCGAGGCCTTAGATTTAATAACTTGATTTTATCTCACTTCTTTTTTGCAGACGACGCTTTATTCGTTGGTGAATGGTCTAGTGACAACATCAAACGCATGGTTTCCATCTTGGAGTGCTTCCATCAGGTTTCTGGCTTGAAGATCAACTTCCATAAGTCTAACCTTTTTGGTGTTGGGGTTTCGTTCGCTGAAGTTAACCGCCTGTCACATCTTACAGGATGTAATGCTGTTGAGCATTCCTTTCCTTATTTGGTTATACCGGTGGGGAGCAATATGGAGATTTTGAAAAGCTGGGATCCAGTTATTGGTAAATTCACTAAACGTTTATCTAAGTGGAAATACATTCTTCTTTCTATTGGAGGTAGATCTACTCTTTTGACCTCGGTTTTGGGAGCTTTGGGAACATACTACTTCTCTCTCTTTCCTATGCCGGAAACGGTAAACAAAAGGCTCGAATCTTTATGTTCTAATTTTTTCTAGGGTAGTGGTTCAAATGGTAAAAAGATTCAGTGGATATTTTGGAAATTGGCCATTGCTTCTAGAGATAAAGGAGGACTTGGTATCGGCAGTCTGTTTTCTTTGAACCATGCTCTTATTCAGAAATCGAGATGGCTTTCTTCAACAGTCCTCATGCCTTTGGGTTTAAAGCCATCCATGGTGAAATCGGTGAGGATAACTCTTTTTATAGCCATGTTCGCAATCAAGGTGTTAGGGGTCGCATCGTGCATTCTATAAACTCCCTGGATGTAAAGGGATCATCCCTCACCATTTTCTTAAAAAGAAGGTCCGTAATGGTGGTTCTACTAAATTTTGGCACGACATTTGGTTGGGTGATTTATCTATTAAAAATTTGTTTCCCCGTCTCTTCCGTATTGCCTTGAACAAAGACTGTACGATTATAGACTGTTGGGATTATCGATGGGATTTGTCCTGGTCACGGCTGATTACTGGTGGCTCTAATGCACAACAACTTTCTAACCTCATCCACATGTTAGAGTCGCGCACGCTGTCTGACTAAGACGACTCTTGGGTTTGGTCTCTAGGTACACCTTTCACAGTTAAGCATACTCGTACTTACATCGATAACAACATCTTGCCAGATGGGGGTTTAGCCACTAGATGGAATCAATATCTTCCTAAAAAGATTAACATCTTTGTATGGAGATCTTTGCGGGACCGCCTCCCTACCAGATGGAATCTCAGCCGTAAAGGTATTACTTTAGACTCGCTCACCTGCCTTATTTCTGACTCTAGCATCGAAACAACCACTCACTCCCTTGGTTTTGTTCTCTCGCTACTGACGTTTGGCATAAGGTTTTTAGATGTCTGGACATTGTGCCCCATGTTCCTAGTCACATTCAGGACATTTATACCTGGATTGATAAATGGCCTCTTCCTCATATCACAAATCCATCGTTATATGCGGTGCTGCCTTTTGGTCCCTGTGGAGATTTCGTAACGAACAGATTTTTGGATCCTCCTTCATCAAACGTTGTGTTTTATTTGATTTTATTGTTGATTCATCTTTTAGATGGCTCTCTTTGAGGAACAAATCTTGTAATGTTTCATGGAACAATTGGTTAGCAAACTCTCTTAGGATATTTTTCTTGTAATTTCTAACTCCTTGCTAATTTTTTAATAAAATTTGTTGTTAAAAAAAAGACACTTTAATATATGTAAGACTTAATAAAAAACTAAACAAACAAGTCTTAAAAAACATAAAACTAGTCAAATTTCTAATATGATATATATATATATATATATATATGGTATTTGCCTGAATGATATAGGAAAAACAAGGTAATTGTGCATATATATATGAAACTTTCGCCTCATCTATTAACCTTTTCAAAATTTAATACAATGTAGTGTAAAATAGTGTAAAAAAAAGTCTTTATTGCTGAAGTATTGAACAATCAATTACTGAATAACCATAAACTTAATGGACGTCAAGCTGACAATTAAGCTTAGTCCATTAACTTTTTTTTTCTTGAACGTGGTCCATTAACTTAGTCATCATGTTTTCATACTCGGCCGATTCAGTTGGGTCAATCGGTTAATCCGGTTAAAAAAAAAGGTTATATTGATTTGGGTTTCATATTTTCGAAACTTGGTTAAACCTAACGGGTTTAGGGTGACACGGATTAACCCGGTTCTCGAGACCCGGTCGAGTTTCAATTTTTTCGAGTTTTTTTTGAAAAAAAATATGTAAATTTTACGTATTTGCGACGAATTTTATTTTTACATATTATATTCGTTAGTAAACAATTTATATCTTCAATATACGTAAGTTTTTTAGTTTTATATATAAGTTTTGTTAATTATTAAAAATATAAAAAAAAATATTTTTAAAAAAAACCGGGTTAACTCGGATTGACTCGGACCCGATAACTTGATCGGGTCGATTTAAAAAATGAGTTTCAAAACATTGATTGGAATTCGAGACTCTCCGACAAACTTAAAAGATTGTTTCTCTTTTATATAATCTTTTTTGTTGTTTGTTAGAACAAGTTCATACTTGTACTTTACTGCATAGTTGTTTACTAGATGTTTTTTTTTTTGTGATTACTGGTTTTGTCATTAGCAGGAGCGGTAATTTTTTTTTGCCAACGACGACATTGATCTTCAAGTAGTGGAATGAAGAGTATAAAGCAAAAGATAATTCGTATTCCACTGATAATATTGTGTATCTGTTTATGATAAAATAAATCTAAGACAATAAATTTAAGGCTGTAAACGAATTGAAGTTCAATAAATATTTGACTAGTTTTTTTTTTTTTTGGTAACCGTGATTTCCGACTCATTAAAATTTGTTTATGTTTGTTTATTTGTTAAATGTACGAACATGAATAACATTTTATGTTTTTTAGTTTAATAAACGAACATGAACAAAAGTCTTGTTCGTTTATTTATGTTCGTGAACGATCGATTATTCGTTCACTTATAGTCACATATATGTTTATGTTCGTCTATTGTAATTATTTATTCTATAAATTTAATTTTTTTTACTTAAAGAAAACAACACTTATAAAGCACAATATTTTTTTTAACTCTTTTGTATATTTTATGTTTATTTATGCTCGTCGATTTATGTTCGTTCGTTTAGTGTCTTAAAGAACCTGCATAAATAAACATGGACAACCTTATTTCTTAATAAAATGAACATGAACAAGAAACTTCGTTCGTTTACACGAACGTCTTCGTTTATTTGTCTGGCTAAAATTAAAAGAACGAACATAAATAATAATACTTTGTTTATGTTCATCCGATTCGTTTTACAACCTTAAAAACTAACGTAACGTTAGCACTAACTTTAAAGCCCGTTTGGTTTAATGATGGGTTTTGATTCTAAGACTGGTGGGAGTGGGGTGAAACCCACTCACCGTCACCTCAGCTTTTTAACAAACTCACCAAACTCACCCACGAGGGTAAAGACACTCACCCAAACTCACTCACACTCACTTTTCATACCTATTTTTGTTATTTAAATACACCCCAATCACAAAAAACACCCACAATTAAACCTAACAAAAAAATAAAAAACATATGGGCCCACATGTATAAAACTCACCTGGGTGAGTTTGCTAAGGTTTTTTGATGGTTGGAAAACTAGTCGCGCGCGGCTTGTAAGGGGGGGGGGGGGGGGGGGGGATGGGGGCAGCGCGTGGCTTAAGCCATGCTGCTCGTGGGATCATCCCTACTCCCACCAACCTAAGATTGGATTAATGGAAGATAAAGTCAGTCAAAGTGGGCCCGTTTGGTTTAATGATAGGTTTTGATTCTAAGATTGGATGAATGGAAGATAAAGTCACTGAAAGTGGATGATAAATTGATAAGCATAGACGGAACTTGAATAATTTTAGTGGAAAGGCCGAAAGTTTGAAATTATCGACGAAACTATTGAAACTTCAAAACTAGTACTACATAATTATATTTATGAGGGTTTATCAATATTTTTTGGAAGTGCCAAATACAAAATTTCTCAAATATACCTTTAATTTTTAATATAATTACAATATCAACACCAAATCTTGGGAGGGTCATGACCCTCCCAGGTCCCCATGAAGGTCCGTCTATGGATCGGGGATCTTTGGGCAAATAATGAATAGTCATAAATGTTAATGCAATAATGACTAAAAACGTTACTTGCATTTTTCGGTCTCGCTTAATTTTGATTACGACAATATGTAAAAACAAGCATTTACGAAAACAACGAAAAACGAATTCTTGAGTTCAAGTCTTTTTCATTTTACCCATTTTCACTTAAGGTATGGATAAACAAGTACTAACCTTAATCAAGTGATCAAGTGATTTAATCTTTTCTTAAAACTCACTTTTTATTAAATGTGACAAGTTTTTATTAAACTTTATTTTTAAGAAAATGTTTTATTAAATTAATTATTTGAAATTTGAAAATGGCATATTCTTATTATGTTAAGAATATCCTTTCAGGATATTTTTTATACCCAGATAAGTCCTCCACCACTAAAGGACAAAAAGGAACGTAGTCTAGTCCGGAGGTACCTTAGCGCCTAGGCGGTACCTTATCGATAATGTACCGCGGGCTGTGATAAGGTACCGCGGGCAGATATAGCCGTTGGCTCCTTTATCCTTTAAATAGTGGACTATTCTCAGCTTTTCACCTCACCTCTTTTGCACATTTATTTCCAGATTCAAACCACTTCTTTAATCACTCAAATCTTTGATCATTTGTTTGATTATTACTTGTTTAAGAAGTGAATCTTGTTCTTCCATCTCTTCCTCTCCAAGTGCAAAGAGAAGAACACTATCCTAGTGAAGTGTTGAGTCCACCACCAAAGATCCATTGAAGATCAAATTTTATATACTTGTAGTTGTGTCATAGTTGTGAAGATCCAAGTAGTTGTGTCTATTTGGAAGTTGTGTATGTACTAAGTATAGTTGTGTAGATTGGTCCTAGCTACGATTAGGGCTCGACTTTTAGCTTAGAGTCGGAAATTGGTTAAGCGACGTGTACGGTTTTCTCCACCATAAGGAGCTTGTTGTGTAGTGAACTCTCGAGTAAGGAGTACTCGAGGAGTGGAGTAGGAACGAGGAGTGAGCTTCGTTGCCGAACCACTATAAATCCTTGGTGTTCGGTTTGATCTTTCTTTACCCTTAACTCTTTACATTCTTTATTATTTTTGCATATATATGTGTTAGTATTAGATTAGATACACTATCATTCTTTATTCTTTGTGGATATATTTTGTTAGTATTAGTTTAGCTACACTATCATTGTTCATATTGTGCATAAGAATATTTCACATATTTCCTCAAGCCTAAGCTTTTGAAAAAGGATTTTTCGGAAACCATATTTTAACAAGTAAATATAAGAAACTATTCAACCCCCCCCCCCCCCTTCTAGTTTCTACAATTGGTATCAGAGCGGGTTGCTCAAGATTTTTTAAAGTATATTGTATTTTAAAACTTGAATCGATCTATGGATTCCAACAAGTACCTAGAAGGGCAATCTATGTAAAGACCACCACTTTTTGAAACCGATAGTTTTATTTATTGGAAAAATAGATTTGAAACTTATGTGAAATCAAAAGATTTAGATCTTTGGCATGTTATTACCAATGGTGATTTTTTACCCTTTCAATTTAATGAAGTTTCTAAAACAAAAGAATTAGTCACTTTTGACAAAGCTAATGATGATACTAAAAAGAAACTTTCAAAAAATAATGAGGCTAAAATGGTGATTTATAATGCTTTGCCTAAGAAAGAGTATGAAAGAATTTTTATATGTGAAACCGCTAAAGATATTTGGAACACTCTTTTAGTAACCCACCAAGGTAATAGCCAAGTCAAAGAAAGTAAAATCGATCTTCTTGTCCAACAATATGAACAATTTGTCATCTTAGAAGATGAAACTATTGATAGTGCATTTGCTAGATTTAACACCATTATTACTAGTCTAAAAGCACTTGATGAAGGTTTTTCTAGCAAGAACAATGTTAGGAAGTTTCTAAGGGCCTTACATCCAAAGTGGAGAGCAAAAGTCACGGCTATTGAAGAGTCGAAAGATCTCTCAACTTTATCACTCGATGAAATCATAGGAAACTTGAAGGTTCATGAGATGATAATTTTGAAGGACTTGGAATTAGTAAAAACCAAGAGTGAAAGGAAATCTCTTGCACTTAAAGCCAAGAAGGCACAAAGTGACCATGATAGTTCCTCGGAAAGTGATGACGAGGAGTATGCATTGGCGGTGAGAGATTTCAAGAAGTTCTTCAAGAGACGAGGTCAACACGTTAGGCAACCAAACTATGACAAGAAACCATTGTCAAAGAATCGGTTTGTCAAGAACGAAAAGGGTGATAGGAATTGCTTTAGATGTGGTGATCCAAATCACTTCATTGGTGAATGTCCAAAGCCCGCTCGTGATAAGAACCACACGGCATTCGTTAGTGGCGCTTGGAGCGATAGCGGTGACGATGATGATGACAATCCCAAAGAGGAGAAATGTCTTATGGCTCATACTTCCAAAGAGGTACATTACGAAACCGAATATTATAGCAATGATAGTTCCACTTTAGATGATATTGAATTTGAAGGCAAATATGATAGCTTACACAAACTTAGTCTTAAATTCATAGAAAAGAATAAAACCTTAAAATCAACCAAAACTAAGCTTGAAAATGAGATCAATGAACTTAGGGAGAAATTGGCTAAACTTGAGAAAAACAAAGAGGTTGATTTAGGTTGCTTAAGTTGTGAGAAACTTAGATTAGAGAATGATGATCTCAAGAGCACCTCCATTAAATTGGAAAAGTTCATGAAAGGTACTAGTGCTCTTGATGATATGTTAAACAAACAAGTTCATTCTAAGGAAAAACTTGGTCTAGGTTTTAACTCAAATGAAGCTTCAACTAGTGAACCAAAACAAGTCAGGTTTTCACAGAAAACACCCTCTGGACGCGGTTCCACATTGTATGGCGCGGTTCCTTATCACTATGGAACCGCGGCCATAGATAAGGTACCGCGGCCAGAAGTTGAGTTTTGTGAAAATTCTGAACTTTCTGAAAAATCTAAGTTAAATGAAAAACCAAAGCATCTTACTGTTAATAAGGTTCAATTACCCATACTTGACGACAATGCTATTGGTAAGTTCTATAAGCCGTTAAGTAAACCTCTCATGGGAAATAGAAGTTTATATAGACTATCTTCTACTCCACCTAGAGTACGGAATGAGTCTAAGCCTAGAAGTAGAACGACAACGCCTACAAGAGATAATCAAAACAACTCACGACCTAGAAGTAAAACTCCAACACCTAGAAGGAATAATAATAACTCTAAACCTAGATCAAACACACCTAGGAGAAGTAATGAACAACAAAATGGTTACATGAATTACTACCCTCCTCTATTTTGTTCTCCATGGGGAATCCCCTCCTCATTCATGCATCCCAACCAAATGCAAGGGATGTTTGGAACTAACAATTTTGGACCCATGAGATATTGGGGACCAAATGTTTGATCTTGTGTGTTGTTACCTAGATATGCTTGGGAATTGATTGGAGCCCGATGAGTGGATTAAGGATAGTGGATGTTCTAAACACATGACGGGTAATCGAAGTTTGTTCTCTCATTACAAAGCATATGATGGAGGTAACGTCACATTCGCTAGTAGTCTACGTGGTAATATCATTGGCAAAGGTACGGTTTCTCTTGACTCCATGACCATTGAAAATGTTGAGCACGTAGATAACTTAGGTTTTAACCTTTTAAGTATAGGTCAAATTTGTGATAATAAGTGTAAGGTCATCTTTTCGGAACATGACGGTGAAATCGTAAAAGATGGAAAAGTCATTGGAAAAGGTGTTAGAAAGCATGGGCTTTATGTCATGAAGGTTAATAAGAAGTCAAAAGACAACACATGTCTTGCGACTATAGATGATAGTTCTACTCTTTGGCATAGGAGATTAGGTTACGCTAATATGCGTTTAATTCAATCTTTAGTCTCTAAGGAGTTGGTAAGACACCTCCCCAAGATTAAGTTTGATAGTCACTTTTGTGATGCTTGCAAAGTTGGAAAGCAAGTTCACTCAAGTCACAAAGCCAAGAATTTGGTTTCGACCTCTCGGTGCTTAGAGCTCCTACATATGGATCTCTTTGGACCTTCCGCCATACGGAGTTATGGAGGTAACCTTTATGCCTTAGTTATAGTTGATGACTATTCTAGATTAACTTGGACTAGATTTTTGGCATCTAAGAATGAAGCTTTCGATCACTTCGAAATCTTTAGTCGAAGAATTCAAAATCAACTAGGATGTTCAATTGTTTCTATTAGGACGGATCATGGTAGGGAATTTGATAATGAAGTGCAATTTGGTGCCTTTTGTGAAGCTCATGGTATTGCCCATAACTTCGCGGCTCCTCGCACTCCACAATCAAATGGGGTAGTTGAAAGGAAGAATAGGACTCTCCAAGAGATGAGTAGGACGATGTTAAACGAGCAATCTTTGCCTCAAAAGTTTTGGTGCAATGCCGTGGATACATCGACTTATATTCTCAACCGAATTCTTATTCGACCTTTCCTAGGAAAGACCCCCTATGAGATTCTTAAAGGTAAGAAACCCTCATTAGAATACTTTAGGGTGTTTGGAAGCAAGTGCTTTATCCTCAACACCAAAGACTACCTTACCAAGTTTGACCCAAAGTCTTACGAAGGTATCCTTTTAGGTTATTCCCAAACTAGTAAGGCCTACATAGTCCTAAATAGAACCTCAGGGGTTATTGAAGAATCACTCAACGTAACCTTTGATGAAACCCCTCCTTCACCCAAGACACCACCATTGGTTGATGATGACTTGGATGAATTAGAAGTAGTTAAAGCCAAAGAGGTTAGAAAAATAGGAGATGAAGACCTTAGTGTTGAAAAGGAAGGAAACATTAAGGAGTCTAGGGATCATACTCTCAATAATGTCATTGGTGACTTAAATCAAAGGACCCTAAGATCTCAAGTCCAAAACCAAAGCAACTTCTTTTGTTTTGTCTCCTTGATTGAACCAAAGAATGTTAAAGAAGCTTTGACGGATGAGAGTTGGGTCATTGCGATGCAAGAAGAATTGAATCAATTCGTTGCCAATGATGTTTGGGAACTTGTTCCTCCACCTAGAAGTTCTACCATTATAGGAACCAAATGGGTATTTAGGAATAAGCTAGATGAGAATGGTGTTGTGTCTCGTAACAAGGCTAGACTTGTAGCTCAAGGCTATAATCAACAAGAAGGGATTGATTATGACGAGACATATGCACCGGTAGCTAGATTAGAATCAATTAGAATCCTTTTAGCCTACGCTTGTGCCTTAGATATTAAGCTTCAACAAATGGATGTAAAGAGTGCATTTCTCAACGGTTTGATCAATGAGGAGGTATATGTTGCTTAACCTCCCGGCTTCATTGATTTTGAGAAACCGGACCATGTTTACAAGCTTAAGAAAGCACTTTATGGACTCAAACAAGCACCCAAAGCTTGGTATGATAGACTTAAAGCGTTTCTTGTTAAACATGAGTATACCATGGGAATGGTAGACAATACACTCTTTACAAAGAAGAAAGGTTCTCACCTCATAATCGTACAAATATATGTTGATGACATTATATTTGGCTCAACTTGTCAAGAATTGTGTGATGACTTTGCCAAAATCATGCATGATGAGTTTGAAATGAGTATGATGGGAGAACTTAACTTCTTTCTAGGACTCCAAATTAAACAAATGGACGATGGTATTTTCTTTAGTCAATCTAAGTACGCTAAAGAAATGCTAAAGAAATTTGGATTAGAAGAATCTAGACCAATGAAGACCCCTATGGCCTCAGATACTAAACTCACCGTAGATGATGATTGTGAGTCGGTAGACAACACCAAATATAGAGGTATGATTGGTAGTTTGTTGTACCTAACGGCAAGTCGACCGGATATCATGTTTAGTGTTTGCCTTTGTGCTCGCTTCCAAGAGGCTCCCAAAACCTCTCACCTTGAAGCGGTTAAGCGTATCTTCCGATACATTAAAGGCACTATACATTTAGGATTATGGTATCCTAAAGGGACCGGCGTAGAAACCATTGTCTACGCGGACTCGGATCATGCGGGAGACTATGTGGACCGGAAAAGCACTAGTGGAGTTTGTACCTTCAGGGGTTGTTGTTTAACTTCTTGGTTCTCCAAGAAAAAACCGCTCTTGCGATATCCACCACGGAAGCCGAGTATGTAAGTGCCGGAAAAGCATGCCAACAAGCTCTATGGATGAAGCAAGCGCTTGTTGATTACGGGATTTCTCTTGATGATGTTCCCATCATGTGCGATAATAAAGGCGCTATAGACCTAAGCAAGAATCTCGTGCAACATTCGCGAACCAAACACATAGAAATTAGACACCATTTCCTTAGGGATAATGTTCAAAATGGGAACATTACTATTGAAAAGGTGCCCTCCGAGGACAACTTAGCCGATATCTTCACTAAGCCACTTAAGAGGGAACCTTTTAATTACTTGCGTCTAGGTCTAGGATTAATGGAACATCTTCCTTAAATTCTTTTCTTCTTGTGTGTTTTCTATTACCACTTTGAGTCCTTGAGTCTTTTAAAATTCTTTTGAAAAATCTTCTCATCTCCTTTTCAAAACTCTCAAAGTCTCTTTCGAAAATGGTTGAGAAATTCGTTTGACATTGTTAATTCAATATAAAAACGATTTTTCATAGATTCTCGCTATTAATATAGAGCTTACATAACTCATATGTATGATTCTCTCAAACATAGCAAGAACAAGATTGAATCATGGAGGATCATTGTGTCATGACTTAAGGTCTTGTCTTACACACCTCCTACATTGATTTTTTTAATCCATGTATTTTGGTCAAATCTCTATTTGGTAAGTTTGCATATGTTTTCTTTGTCTATCTTTGCTTTTAAGCACATCCCTATGATAAGTTAGACTAGAAAAATAAGATTTGCTGAAAAATCTTTCTCCAAACACCAAACCCTGCTTCTGCAGGCGGTTCCATATGTGAACCGCGGTACCTTATCGATAAGGTACCGCCACCATAGATAAGGCACCGCCTACAGTGGCCTTCCTTTTTCGGGTCTTTGTCTGAAACTCCAGATTTGCTCCAACTTTTTGAGAATCTTTGTTTCAAACCCTTTTAACCACCCCAAAAATACCCCAAGCCTTTCCTATTTAAACCATAAGCATTTTGCATTACTTCACATCCAAAATGTCTTATTCTCCCAATGAAAGCCTTGAATCTCCTCCATTTTCTCCAATTGCTTTCAATCCAAACCCACCCAAGAACACTCTTAATCACATTTCTCCTACCAAGAATGTTGATTGTGGAACTTCCTTTCTTCCACCACCACCCTTTAGTGTTCTTCCTCCTTCTCATGATAATGTCATGCACCATGGAACATATTGTCATTGTTGTCAATATCAACATCTTGCTATGACACACATCTATGAGGAGTTGAGCTACATCAAGAGTCTCTTAATCAAGCCTCCTCTTCACTTTGATTATGAGATCTCCAACAAGCCACCACCACCACCCTCTGCTATTACCTTGTCTTTCATATAAGCATTGTTTGCTTATCCTCAAGACACCAAATCCAAGCAAATCTTAGAATTCTAGAATAACTAGGATTAGATTTATGCTTTTGGATTGTTTCTCTTTTTTCCATACTTCTTTGTATGATGTTTCTTTAGTAACCTATCTTGGATCTTTATCTTTGTGTTTTCTTCTCTTTTATTTTTTTCTTCTTTATGTGACCTATTGCTATATATTGTTGGTTGTTTCTTTTGTTCAACTAACCCTTCTATGTAGCTTGTCACCATATCTCGATTCCCCGGTGCCCCAAGCTAGGGGGAGTAAGCACCAAGGGGAGTCTTTGCAAAGTCCGTTTCTTCAACACCGGCTTACGCAACCTTTTTGCTTCGACAAAGGGGGAGAAATGAATAAACTCGTCTTCGAAAATCTTGTTTTTGTGTGATTGAGTTTATGTATTATCGGAATCAAAAAGGGGGAGATTGTTAATGCAATAATGACTAAAAACGTTACCTGCATTTTTCGGTCTCGCTTTGTTTTGATTACGACAATATGTAAAAACAAGCATTTACGAAAACAACGAAAAACGAATTCTTGAGTTCAAGTATTTTTCATTTTACCCATTTTCACTTAAGGTATGGATAAACAAGTACTAACCTTAATAAAGTGATCAAGTGATTTAATCTTTTCTTAAAACTCACTTTTTATTAAATGTGACAAGTTTTTATTAAACTTTATTTTTAAGAAAATGTTTTATTAAATTAATTATTTGAAATTTGAAAATGGCATATTCTTATTCTGTTAAGAATATCCTTTCAGGATATTTTTATACCCAGATAAGTCCTCCACCACTAAAGGACAAAAAGGAGCGTAGTCTAGTCCGGCGGTACCTTAGCGCCTAGGCGGTACCTTATCGATAAGGTACCGCGGGCAGATATAGCCGTTGGCTCCTTTATCCTTTAAATAGTGGACCATTCTCAGCTTTTCACCTCACCTCTTTTGCACATTTATTTCCAGATTCAAACCCCTTCTTTAATCACTCAAATCTTTGATCATTTGTTTGATTATTACTTGTTTAAGAAGTGAATCTTGTTCTTCCATCTCTTCCTCTCCAAGTGCAAAGAGAAGAACACTATCCTAGTGAAGTGTTGAGTCCACCACCAAAGATCCATTGAAGATCAAATTTTATATACTTGTAGTTGTGTCATAGTTGTGAAGATCCAAGTAGTTGTGTCTATTTGGAAGTTGTGTATGTACTAAGTATAGTTGTGTAGATTGGTCCTAGCTACGATTAGGGCTCGACTTTTAGCTTAGAGTCGGAAATTGGTTAAGCGACATGTACGGTTTTCTCCACCATAAGGAGCTTGTTGTGTAGTGAACTCTCGAGTAAGGAGTACTCGAGGAGTGGAGTAGGAACGAGGAGTGAGCTTCGTTGCCGAACCACTATAAATCCTTGGTGTTCGGTTTGATCTTTCTTTACCCTTAACTCTTTACATTCTTTATTCTTTTTGCATATATATGTGTTAGTATTAGATTAGCTACACTATCATTCTTTATTCTTTGTGGATATATTTTGTTAGTATTAGTT
This sequence comes from Glebionis coronaria, assembly GCA_025667525.1. NCBI lineage: Eukaryota > Viridiplantae > Streptophyta > Magnoliopsida > Asterales > Asteraceae > Glebionis > Glebionis coronaria. The sequence continues at coordinate 687,089,954 of CM046874.1, forward strand.
TAGCTACACTATTATTGTTCATATTGAAAAGGATTTTTTGGAAACCATATTTTAACAAGTAAATATAAGAAACTATTCAACCCCCCCCCCCCCCCCTTTCTAGTTTCTACAATAAATATGAACACCAAATCTTGGGAGGGTCATGACCCTCCCAGGTCCCACGAAGGTCCGTCTATGTTGATAACATGTTTGGAAACTTAACACTAGATTAAGGATAAGCTTTTGCTATACATGTTATTTTAATATTAATAAAATATATTTAATTCAAAACTTATACAATTAAGAAATAAAAATAAATTTAAAACTACATAACCAGTGGACAAAACAGCCCCTTAAACTTAATACATCTCAAATCTACAGTTAAACTTGGTCCTATTTTTTAGTCTACTACGAGGAAATTAAACTCCCGAAATGAAGGGCCAACAAAAACCAAAAAATGATATAATATATTTTTTAAAAATCGAGAGATAGGTAAAAACACAAATAAACTTTTGGCAATAATTCTTTTACTTTTAAGTTGTAACCAAAAATCAAAGATTTAACTCATGATCGAAATATTTCCGTTGCAATAGCGGTAGAACCAAAAAAGATCTCAAAGGATTTGGCTATAACAAACACTACGTATTAGTCTCGATTATTGGGTTGTGGGTGCCCCAACAAGGTGATTATGGTTCACTTTTATGCTAAAGAGAGTAGCACCTTACATTGGTTATCCACTTAAACGTTACGTTAGTTTTTTTTCTTGGTTTATTTAACTCGTTAACGCTCACCATTCAACAGTTTCTTTGTATTTTTGAATTATATTATATAATATGATTTATGTATACATCAATATTATGTAATATGATGCATGATACATTATATTACACATTCTTTCTTTTCTCATCCCACGTGCGGAATTTGCTAATATGCCTTATTTCTTCTTTCGAACACCAAACGCTCATTTTTTTGAAACACTAAAATGTTAGTGATATATAAAAATTTGTAAATTTGCATAATATTACAAAATTTAATAAAAAAAACACTATGCATCTTAAAATGTCGATTCGATTTTACGATTCCAATCTTGCAATAACGAAAACGATTTTTAATAAGATCTCAATCTTGACAACCAAACCTTACAAAACAAATCGCTTCTTCAGCCACAACATGCAGGTATCGTATTTCTTGTTCGGTTACATATTAATAATAGCAATGGGATGGTGTGAGTTCGTGGACAAGTTGAGAATACCTATTGGTGAAACATGCATGTGTTGAGCCCTACTGTCATCATAACATGGGCTTTTATAACTACTCGGTATTAGAGATGACAACGGGGCAGGGTTTGTGGGGAATAGTTGTTACCATCCTTATCCTCAAAGTTAAATATCTATCCTCATCCCCGTCCTCATCCCTATCGGGGATTACAAATACATACCATCCCCATCCCCAGCGGGGAAGGGGATCCCCAATAGGGAATCGGGGATTTTTTCCCCGTCACATAATTAAAATTTAAACTATGTTTCAAATGACGCAACCATTACAAATAACAAATATGGTACTATCAAACAACATTAACGAGATTAACATTCATGCGATCATGCTCAGTATTAATAATAACAAAATTAACACACAAAAGCTCATCATAGAAGGTTAGTGTCAAATGCGTTATTAACCATCGATCGATAGTGTTTCAAATATCTAATAGATATTTGAAACATACAAGATATATAAATATATATGTAGAATAAAGATATTCGGAGGCGGGTTAGGGGACGGGTTTGGGGAACCAAGGGTATTACCATCCCCGCCTCCATACCCGCGTTTTACTAACGGGAAATCCCCACCCCCATCCCATACCCGGTCAACTCGAGGAATCCCCGGTCAAATCGGATTCGGGTATCGGATTCTCCGTCAGGTTCGAAGTTTTTTGCCATCTCTACTCGGTATGAAATAAATTCGTATAACAACTAATATTTATTTGTTTACAAAATTATAATAACAAGCAACATGCAATTATGCACAAACAATGAAATATATCATCTTACACTTAAAAACTCTAATAAATCATGTGTTTTCATAATTGAAATCGAGACAACACTCGCATAAGTGGTGGTTTCAAATCTCGTGAATTAGTCAGCCAAAAAGTTAAAAACTATGATTGCCTAAAAAAATAAAAGAATAACCACTCTCATGAACGCGATTAACAAAAAAATTGCGTACACTAGATTTTATTTATAAACCAAATCATCTAAAAACGCAATCATATTATTGATAAGTTTTGACATGTCTCAAACACCATGAATTAACAACGGCTACATCTACCAAAAATTAGCATCTGCTAACGTGATAGTTAAATAGAGTAAGTAGGTTACGGTACCATGAATATGCCATAACAACTTGGTGCATGGTAGGCTATTTTTTTGTTGTTGGAAAAGGTGAAATATATTAAACTCCAAACAAATATTTACAAGGGCAAATTTTTATATCGATGAAACTAGGGTGCCAATTCGTGTCGGGTTCGGGTTAATGTGTTTGGGTTGTCAGGTTGACGGGTCAGAAAATGTCAACTCAAACCTAATCTATTTAAATAATTGGGTCATTTATGTCAACCCTAACCCATTTACACATAACCCGAACCTAACCCATTTAACCCATGTATATATTTGGGTTGACGTTAAATATGTTACATAGGTTGAATATGTTAGACGGGTTCATATATTGATCCATTTAACAAGTTTTATATATAAAAGTAGGCACATTACACGTGTTAAACATGTTAAATGTGTTTATGTTCGGTAAACACGTATGGTAAAATATTAATCATTTTTAATATAAAGAAAAAAATCTTAAACGGGTTGTCGGGTCGACCTGCTTAATTTTTTTCCAACCCAAACCTATCCTGTTTAATAAATGGGTCAGATAAGCCGACCCAAACCTGACCTAAGATTCAATATATTCAACCCGAACCTGTTAATTTTCGTGTCGGTTTCAGGTCGAGTTTCGTGTCGAGTCAGAAATTACCACCCCTAGATAAACAACTAAAAATAAGCAAACAACATTCAGAATATTTATACAGACAACTTCCCATTGCAAACTATAAATACATCAAGTAAAAAAGGTCCATTAGGACCTCAAATTTCACCAATTCACCTAAGCAATTAAGGATGAGCTAATTCCTGAATACCCAAGATGATATTTCATTTGTATTTTTTACTCATCAAATCAAAAAATCTCAAAATACTTAATGCGACTTATGTAATTTATTAAAAAAATTTAAATACATTTTTAAGTAAGTTGCATAGGTCGCATAAGTCGCATGTGCCATTTAAAAAATATTTGATTTGATGTATGCAAAAGAACAAATGAAATATTATTTTTGATTATTTCAAAAATTAGCCCATTAAGGATACTATAAGGTAGTTAGTCCCATCTTTCATAACTCACCATCGTATATAAACTGATCAGCATTAATTCGTTGTTTATTTTATGGCCCAAAGTTTCCCCAGCGACATGTCGCTGGGGAAAATTTTTAGGATTCCCTCCAAAAGTTTTCCGTTAACGCGTCTATTTAACAAAACGGCGAACGAAAGTTTCCCCAGCGACATGTCGCTGGGGAAACGTTGACTGTAATTTGACCAACAATTTTCACAAAAAAGTGTATTGTTTATATAATATTTTAGTAAATATAAAATATATATTAAAAAATATAGTTATTAAAATTTAAAATAGTATATCTCTTTTTATGATAAAAAAAAGTGAGACAAATGGTTGATTTTCCCGCCAATGTTTTCCCGCCAAAAGTTAACATTCACTGATAATTGTTAACATTCATTATTAATATTAATTACAGACACGCCTAAACCTAACTTTATTCTACACGGACACTTAAACACGCGCTTAATTAAACATGGATATTAAACCGATAATAGACTCATAAACACGAAAACAGATACATCATAAACAAGTTCAAACGAATGTTCCCCATGTTATCGTAAAGGTCGTGAAGTAGTGCAGCTGAATCAAATGTGTGCCTATCGGAGTTGCGGTACAACTCTATCGTACGCTCAAGTACCATTATCATTCCATTCAAGCGCACACAGTTTGCACACCCTGAAGAGCTTGGAGAAGAAACTGGAATTGTTGAAGGTCTGGGAGAAGAGCTTGGAGGAGAAAAGCTCGTTGAAGGTCTTGAAGAAGAGCTTTGAGGAGAAAAGCTCATTGAACCTCCAAGAGAATTGATTAGTAGATGGACGCGTTCGTCTTTCCATAAAAAAATTTGCATCCATATGAAACTGGAGGTTGAACCCGTGAACGTGGACAAGCATAGTACAGTCTACCAAAGTTTTCAGTTGTCCACGATTCTCTAAGAACTACATCTCCATGTCCACACCTGCACGGAAAAGCTTCATGCTTCAACATGTACATAATAACAATTTGTTTATGATGATAAGTGTGTGTGATCTGCTGGTGGTTGTGATGATAAGGAGTGTGTGTGGTTCTCTTTTTATGCTAAAAAGTGAGGGAAATTTTTAACATTTTCCCTCCAATGTTTTCCCTCCAATGAACCTCTAATGATGAACCCTATCTAATACGTTGAACCTCTAATGTTGAACCTCTAATGTTGAACCCTATCTAATACGTTGAACCTCTAATAATTAACCCTATCTAATACATTGAACCTCTAATGATGAACCATATCTAATACGTTGAACCTCTAATGATGAACCCTATATAATACATTGAACCTCTAATGTTGAACCCTATCTAATACATTGAACCTCTAATGTTAAACCCTATCCAATACGTTGAACCTCTAATGATGAACCCTATCTAATACGTTGAACCTCTAATGATGAACCCTATCTAATACATTGAACCTCTAATGTTTAACCTTATCTAATACATTGAACCTCTAATGTTGAACCCTATCTAATTCGTTGAACCTCTAATGATGAACCCTATCTAATACGTTGAACCTCTAATGTTGAACCCTATCTAATACATTAGACCTCTAACGATGAACCCTATCTAATACATTGAACCTCTAATGATGAACCCTATCTAATACGTTGAACCTCTAATGATGAACCCTATCTAATAAATTGAACCTCTAATGTTGAACCCTATCTAATACATTGAACCTCTAACGATGAACCCTATCTAATACATTAAACATCTAATGATGAACCCTATCTAGTACGTTGAACCTCTAACGATGAACCCTATCTAATACATTGAACCTCTAATGAGGAACCCTATCTAATACGTTGAACCTCTAATGATGAACCCTATCTAATACGTTGAACCTCTAACGATGAACCCTATCTAATACATTGAACCTCTAACGAGGAACCCTATCTAATACGTTAAACCTCTAATGATGAACCCTATCTAATACATTGAACCTCTAAGGATGAACCCTATCTAATACGTTGAACCTCTAACGATGAACCCAATCGAATACATTGAACCACTAATGAGGAACCCTATCTAATACGTTGAACCTCTAATGATGAACCCTATCTAATACATTGAACCCTATCTAATACGTTGAACCTCTAACGATGAACCCTATCTAATACATTGAACCTCTAACGATGAACCCTATCTAATACATTGAACCTCTAATGATGAACCCTATCTAATATGTTGAACCTCTAATGTTGAACCATATCTAATACGTTAAACCTCTAATGTTGAACCCTATCTAATACTTTAAACCTCTAACGATGAACCCTATCTAATACATTGAACCTCTAATGATGAACCCTATCTAATACGTTGAACCTCTAAGGATGAACCCTATCTAATACGTTGAACCTCTAATGATGAACCCTATCTAATACGTTGAACCTCTAACGATGAACCCTATCTAATACATTGAACCTCTAATGTTAAACCCTATCTAATACGTTGAACCTCTAATGATGAACCCTATCTAATACGTTGAACCTCTAAGGATGAACCCTATCTAATACGTTGAACCTCTAATGATGAACCCTATCTAATACGTTGAACCTCTAATGATGAACCCTATCTAATACCTTGAACCTCTAATGTTGAACCCTATCTAATACATTGAACCTCTAATGTTGAACCCTATCTAATACGTTGAACCTCTAATGTTGAACCCTATCTAATACATTGAACCTCTAATGATGAACCCTATCTAATACGTTGAACCTCTAGCGATGAACCCTATCTAATACATTGAACCTCTAATGAGGAACCCTATCTAATACGTTGAACCTCTAATGATGAACCCTATCTAATACATTGAACCTCTAATGTTGAACCTTATCTAATAAATTAAACCTCTAATGATGAACCCTATCTAATACATTGAACCTCTAACGATGAACCCTATCTAATACATTGAACCTCTAATGATGAACCCTATCTAATACGTTGAACCTCTAATGTTGAACCCTATCTAATATGTTGAACCTCTAATGTTGAACCCTATCTAATACTTTGAACCTCTAACGATGAACCCTATCTAATACATTGAACCTCTATGGATGAACCCTATATAATACGTTGAACCTCTAAGGATGAACCCTATCTAATACATTGAACCTCTAAGGATGAACCCTATCTAATACGTTGAACCTCTAACGATGAACCCTATCTAATACATTGAACCTCTAATGTTGAACCCTATCTTATACGTTGAACCTCTAATGATGAACCCTATCTAATACGTTGAACCTCTAAGGATGAATCCTATCTAATACGTTGAACCTCTAATGATGAACCCTATCTCATACGTTGAACCTCTAATGATGAACCCTATCTAATACATTGAATCTCTAATGTTGAACCCTATCTAATACATTAAACCTCTAATGTTGAACCCTATCTAATACGTTGAACCTCTAATGATGAACCCTATCTAATACATTGAACCTCTAATGATGAACCCTATCTAATACGTTGAACCTCTAATGATGAACCCTATCTAATACATTGAACCTCTAATGTTGAACCCTATCTAATACATTGAACCTCTAACGATGAACCCTATCTAATACATTGAACCTCTAATGATGAACCCTATCTAATACATTGAACCTCTAATGTTGAACCCTATCTAAAACTAAAATATACAATTATTTAATATATATTAATCATTTAAAAGTAATTTACATAAATGGTATATAAAAAAATACAATTATATAAAACTTATTATTATTAATTATCTTAATGTAAAATATACAATTATATAAAAATAAAATATATAACTATATAAAACTTATTATTATTAATAATTTAAAATTAAATTACATAAATGTTATATAAAAAATATATAATTATATAAAACTTATTATTATTAATTATCTAAAAGTAAAATATACAATTATATAAAATGTATTAATATCAATCATTTAAAACTAAATTACATAAATATCATATATAAAAAATATACAATTATATAAAACTTATTATTTTTAATTATATAAAATTAAAATATACAATAATTATTATTAATCATTTAAAAGTAAATAACATAAATGGGTAAAAAAGGTTTCCCCAGCGACATGTCGCTGGGGATAGTATTGTTTCTTATTTTTAGAAATCCCTCCAAAAATTTTCATTAACTCGCTTCTTTCACAAAAAGACAAAATAAGGGTTTCCCCAGCGACATATCGCTGGGGATAGTTTTGTGAAACCAGACAGGTTATTAAACCAGCTGGCAATAACGACAAATTCTGAAGTTTCCCCAGCGACATGTCGCTGGGGAAAATTTCGTCAAACATATGGAAAGTTTCCCCAACGACATGTCGCTGGGGAAAATTTTGACCACTTCTTATCCTCAAACCATTTACAGAAACTTTGCTTATCTCTTTTACTCTTCTCTCAAACAAACGCTGCCATCTACACCACCAATCATCACCACCATTTACACCACCAATCACCACCACCGTCATCTCCAGCCATCCCCATCTGCGTAAAACCACCACCTATCTCCATCACCCTCACCAGTCACCACTGCTAACCACCACCACCATCACCCATATCTATCTCCATCACCTCCACCATCACCACTGCGAATCATCCCACCGTCACCACTACGAATCACCCACACCACCACTTTGAATCACCCACACCACCACCACAGCAGTAGACCACCACTAGCCATAATTAAAGGTTTTATCTTTCATTTTAAGTTTATATAAATTAAAGGTTTTGGTTTTTTTAATTCAATTGTTTTTTATATAAATTTATAGTTTTTTTAATTGAATGTTTAATTGAGTTTTTACTTTAATGTTTTATGTTATTGTAGCCGACCGCAGCCTGATTGGTGTATTTTGCATACACCTAATAGCATGTTAATTTAGCATAATTGTATATTTATTTGTCATTATATATGTACTTTGAGTGTGTTTTGTGATTATGTAGGTTACGAGCGAAATGGAATAAAATGGCCGCTTTATTAATTTTTTTGGAGAAAAGATATTGTGAGCGCCGATAAATGAAGAAAAAAATATTGAAGAAAAAAAAAAGAGTTGAGCGCGTCGCAATATTTTCGATCATCTTTTATTTGTCCGGGCTTCGTTTGAGCAATTGTTGGCGTTGGGTTATATTTTATTGGGCCAAAGTTATTATATATTAAAAGAAAAAAGAAAAGAAAAAAAAAAACTTTTGGCCCATTTGGACCCAATGGCCCAATACTTAACCGACACCAATTCTAGTATAAAAGAAAAAAAAGGCGCATCAAATAAGGGAGAAAAAAAAAGAATAGCCGAAGATCGCAAAGACGGAGGAGGGATAATTGGTGACTTTTGGGGTGGACAAAGAACATAACAGCAAGATTGGATTAAAAAAAAAAGAACCATTAATTTGGCTTTTGGAGAGTAGTCGCAAGAAAGAAAGATGGGATACCTCAGCCGCCTTTTGGGTCATTAAAGATTATCAATTGTGGCATTGACTATTCAACCGCAAGTCATAAAAAACTAGGAGCCGCATGTTATAAAAAATACCATGTTGGTTAATAGTAAGTGGGTCGAGTGCATCGCGATGCCCGGCTAATTTTGTTGTAATTCCTTCCGGTAACTTTATTTATGGTTTGATCATTACTTTTGGATTATCATATTTTTATTACATTGATTTATGATTTATTTATAAATTATTTTTATCGATTTAATATTATGTTTAATTATTTGTGCAAGACAATTTATTATTAGTTAACGATTCATTCTTATTCTATCTAGTTAAAGAAAAAGATGGTCGTATAATCGATATAAATTGTACCTAAATAAATTGTTAAAAACATAATTATTGGTTGGATTAATATAAGATTTATTATCACGAGTCATTGAAAAACATAATAAATGCCAATATTAATTCATTCATATTAAGTCAAAATAATCTTTGTAATCGGTTCTAAAAAGTTCCAATAATCCATTAGTGTGATCAACCATAAATATTAGGAGCTAGGAGGGATTGCATTTTTCTTTTAATTGTTTACATCTTATTTTATTTTTCTAGCTTTACTATTAGCTTAATAATTATTTTAATTTTTAATCAACATTTTTTATTATCAAAAGTATTTTAGTTGTCAGATTTCAAAACCAAAACCTTTATTGATCAGTGATCACCTCAAAACTTAAACTAAAACCACATAGTCCTCGTGGATCGATACCCATTTACCCTATCTAGTATAAGGTAATTAGGTTATTTTTTGACCGATACTTCGACGTCGATCAAATTTTGGCGCCGCTGCCGGGGACTCAGTGAGCTTTTCGTTTAAGTTTTTGTCAATATTTTTCTTTAATAAAATACAAAAATACAAAAAGATTTTATTTTTCTTGTTTTGTTTTGTTTTGTTTGTTTGTTTTGTTTCTTGTGAGTGTGCAGGTTAGTGTATGCGCACACGCAGATCGGGACGTACATCACCGTTAGCTTACGATCCCGAGGTTGAGAAAAGTGCAAGGTTAAGAAGGAAGACGTTTCGACAGTTTTCTACTAATCTTGATTTTTCAGGTTTAGCAGAGCTTTTCGCTGAAATGCCAGGTGACGAAGATGGTGACGGAAGTGCTAGCGGCAGTAGTAGCGGAGAAGAATCTCCACCACGGGGTGTTGATTCTTATTACAGGCCAGGGATCTTCGAGGATCCCTCGCCTATCGTTTATCCGGATCCGGTTAAAGGGGTTACAAGTAACTTCAAGATCCAGCCGAACCTCATAGCAATTTTGCCAGTGTTTAGAGGTCGTGAGGAGCCATATGCACATCTGCGAGAATTCTTCTCAATTGCTGACACACATCAGGTTAATAACATTACTAAGGATGAGGTAAGACTTCGCCTTTTTCCTTTTTCTCTTAAAGATCAAGCTAAGGACTGGTTCTCATCTCTTGAGCCAGGTAGTATTAACTCATGGTCTGAAATGCAATCTGCTTTTCTTGAGGAATTTTATTCTATAAGTAAGACTGCTGCCATTAGGAATAAGATTAAATCCTTTCGTCAAATCCCAGGCGAGCAGTTTCATGAAGCATTTAATAGACTTAAGGAGTTATTAAGAACATGCCCTCATCACGATGTTCCAAAATGGGAGCTTGTCAAAGTCTTCTATGATGGGTTGGATTATAACAACCAACAATTTGTGATGGCCACTAGTGGGGGTATGTTTTTCTCGCGACCTATGGAGGAAGAATGGGAGTTTTTTGAAAAACTAAGCAAAGGTTCTAAGACCCAAGCTTCAGTGGATCGAAACAACCACCAATCTTCCGCCAATTTTGTGTCTAACCAACGTGGCACAAATTCTGAAATTAGCGAGTTAAGTAAGAAAGTTGATCTTTTGTTGAGAAATATAGGAAAAGGTGTGCCAAATGTGTCCAATGTGTCGCATAGTGGGTGTTCAATGTGTGGTGATCCAAGTCACTCTATGGATAATTGTCAAAGTTGGGGGCACCACCAAATGAGGAGGTAAATGGAGTCTATGGTGGTCGTCCACGAAATGTCCCATTCTCTGAAAGTTACAATCCTGGATGGCGCAATCACCCCAATTTCCGTTGGAAAGATGAAGACACTCGCCTTAATAATGCCCAACAACAACACTATGGTTACAAACCAAGGTATGAGGGTGGTGATTCATCTAATTTTCAACCAAATTCTTATAATCATAGGCCACAACAACAATATCCAAATCAGGGCCAAGAGCAAGATGACAACCGTCTCTTGAACCTTGACCGAAAGTTTGATAGGCATATGGATTCATTGGCTACCAACAATCAAGAGATCAATAGAAAATTTGAGGTCACTAATCAAAGACACGAGACCACTACTAAATCTATTGCAGCTCTTGAGAGACAAGTTGGTCAATTAGCGGATCAATTAAGCAAAAGAGATGAGGGAAGGCTACCGAGCTACCCCACCATGAATCCCGCACACAAGAAAAATGGAAATGAGCACGTGAATATGGTGACATCTCTTCGAAACGGTAAAATCTACAACAATGACAAGGGAATTCCAAATTCTCCTGACGTCGAGGATTTCGTCACTGATGACGAAATTATTGTTGAAGGTAAAAATTCTGATAATGTTAAGTCCGGTTCTGAGTTGGTAAATGATTTGTTAAATGATTTTCCTAAACCAACAACACCGAATCCTAAAGCTACTGAAGTTCCCGAAGTTAAGGAGGGTGGTGTGCCCAACACACCATACCCCACAGCTTTGGAGAAATCGACATCTGTACGGTTAGCTAAAAAGGGTCCTCACGCTGAGGATATGTGGGAGACTTTCAAGCAAGTTAAGATCAATCTCCCCCTTATTGATGCTATCAAGTAAATTCCTGCTTATGCCAAGTTTTTAAAGGACTTGTGTACTCAGAAGAGGAAGCTGAAGGCGTCTTTGCCTAAAAAGATTGACCTAACTGAGCATGTTAGTGCAGTCTTATCTAGCTCTCTTCCTCCTAAATTCAAAGATCCTGGAGCACCGTTGATTTCAGTGGTGGTCGGAAATATTGCCATTAAGAAGGCGCTCCTTGATCTTGGTGCCAGTATCAACATCCTTCCTGCTAGTTTGGTTGATAAATATGACTTAGGAACTCTTCGTAAGACAGACACCATTATTTCCTTAGCCGATCGATCTACCAAAATTCCTAGAGGTATCTTAGAGGATGTAATTGTGAAAGTTGATGATTTCTATTACCCAGTTGACTTCTTTGTTATGGACACCGAGTCACAATACAAGGATGTTCAACCAACTATTATTCTTGGGCGCCTATTCTTAGCCACGATAGATGCTAGGATTAATTGTCGAACTGGTGCCATGGATATTGCCTTCGGTAATAAGAAGATAAGATTGAATGTGTTTAATTCTATGAATTCTCCTACAATGAATGAATGTTACCAAGTAGATGTGATTGATGAGGAAGTTCAAAAGTATGCATCCCGTATGCTTAAGTATGACCCTTTGGAATTATATTTAACTGGTGATAATGAGGAGATTCTTGATGTTGCTGAAGTTCTAGAGATTCAAGAGTGTTTGGTCAGTTCCTTGGACCATCAAAAACCACCTTGGTCTTATAAAGTAGAGCCCTTGCCTTCTACTTTTGATACGGCCACGAAGCCGTCTCTAGAGGTGCCTCCAACTCTTGAGTTAAAACCTTTGCCATCCAATCTCAAATATGCTTTTCTAGGTCCTAATAATACGTTACCCGTTATTGTTGCTTCTGATCTTTCTGAATCACAAGAGGGAGCACTTCTAAAAGTGCTTTCCAAGTACAAAGCAGCAGTGGGATGGACGATTGCAGACTTGAAAGGGATCAGCCCTTCATTATGCATGCATCGAATTGTTACGGACCCAGATATTAAGCCAGCAAGAGATGCGCAAAGGCGTCTGAATCCTAATATGAAAGAGGTAGTTAAGACGGAAGTTCTTAAATGGTTAGATGCCGGTATCATCTATCCCATCTCGGATAGTAAATGGGTAAGTCCTACTCAAACGGTGCCTAAAAAGGCCGGAATCACCGTTGTAGAAACCGAGAATGGGGAAAAGCTCACAACCCGACCAGTTACTGGGTGGAGAGTTTGTATAGATTACCGTAAGCTGAATAATGCCACATCTAAAGGTCACTTCCCACTACCCTTCATTGATCAAATAGTTGAGAAGCTTTCGGGTAAGAAATTTTATTGCTTCTTGGATGGGTACTCCGGTTATAATCAAATACCCATCCATCCTGATGACCAGGCCAAAACTACGTTTACGTGTCCATATGGGACGTTTGCATTTCGAAGAATGCCTTTTGGCCTGTGTAATGCACCCGCTACCTTTCAACGGTGTATGATGAGTATCTTTTCTGACATGGTTGGAGAATCTGTAGAGATATTTATGGATGATTTCTCCATCTTTGGTCAATCCTTTGAAAGCTGCCTTGATCAGCTTGAAAGTGTGTTAAAAAGATGCACCGAAACTAATTTGGTGCTTAGTTGGGAGAAGAGCCATTTCATGGTTCGAGAGGGAATTGTATTAGGGCATGTTGTGTCTGAAAAAGGGTTTGAGGTTGACCGTGCCAAAGTTCAAGTAATTTCAACCCTTCCTCCTCCCACTACCGTCAAAGGTGTGCGATCTTTTCTTGGTCATGCCGGGTTCTATAGGCGATTTATTAAAGATTTTAGTGCAATATCAAAGCCTCTTTGTAATCTACTCTTAAAAGATGCACGCTTTGACTTTAATGAATCATGTCTTAAAGCATTCAATATGCTTAAGCAAAAGCTTGTAGAAGCCCCTATTCTGTAATCACCTGATTGGTCGAAGCCTTTCGAGATCATGTGTGATGCCAGTGATTATGCCGCTGGGGCGGTTCTAGGACAGCGGGTCGATAAGAAACCCGTTGTGATCTTTTATGCTAGTAAGACTTTTTCAGAAGCTCAAATGAATTACACCACTACTGAAAAAGAGTTGTTAGCTGTGGTTTTTGCTCTTGATAAGTTTAGGTCATATATTTGGGGGCATTCTAAGGTGATAGTATTTTCAGATCATAGTGCCTTAAGACATTTGTTGACTAAGAAAGAGACAAAACCGAGGTTGCTTAGGTGGATTTTGCTTTTACAGGAATTTAATCTAGAAATTCGGGATAAAAAGGGGTCAGAAAATGTAGTTGCCGACCATTTGTCTAGAATTATCCCTCCGCCGTTCAACCCTTCTGACGTAATTAAGGAAAGCTTTCCGGATGAAAGCTTATTTGAGGTTTCTAAGGTTCCTTGGTACGCAAATATAGTTAATTACCTAGCTGTTAAAAAGCTTCCGGATTTTTGGTCCAAACAACAAAGAAAATACTTTTTCTCCCAGTTGAAGCATTATTTTTGGGAGGATCCGGAGCTATATAAGGTATGTGCTGACCAAGTTGTTAGGAGATGTGTTCCTGACCATGAGCATATGGACATATTGGCTCATTGCCATTCTTATGCATGTGGTGGACACTTTGGTGCTACGAAAACTGGGCATAAAGTCCTGCAAAGCGGTTTCTTTTGGCCGACTATCTTCAAGGATGCCCAGTCTTTTGTGAAAGCATGTATTCGTTGCCAACAAGTTGGAGGGATTTCAAGGCGTGATCAAATGCCTATGAATCCTATACTTGTTGTTGAGATCTTTGACGTGTGGGGTATTGACTTTATGGGACCATTCCCCACTTCCCATGGCAATGTTTACATTTTAGTGGCAGTTGATTATGTGTCTAAGTGGGTAGAGGCTGAGGCTACTAGAACCAATGACCATAGTGTAGTTCTTAAGTTTGTTAAGAAGAATATCTTTGCTAGACATGGAATTCCTAAGGCTATAATTAGTGATGGGGGTTCTCACTTTAAGAACTTTAAATTTGGGAAATTATTGAAACATTATGGAGTTAATCATAGGATAGCTACCCCTTATCACCCACAGACTAGTGGACAGGTTGAAGTATCTAATAGGGAGATTAAGCGAATTTTGGAAAAGACCGTTCGTAGTGATAGGAAAGATTGGTCCTGGAGGTTAGATGATGCATTGTGGGCATATAGGACGGCTTTTAAGACTCCAATTGGTATGTCACCGTATAAGTTGGTATATGGCAAGGCGTGTCATTTACCGGTTGAGATAGAGCATAGGGCTGAATGGGCGATTAAGACCGTTAATCTAGATTTAGAGAAAGCAGGTAGTTCTAGGAAACTTCAATTATCTGAATTGGATGAGATTAGACGTGATGCCTATGAAAGTTCTAGGATTTATAAGGAGAAAACCAAAGCTTTTCATGATCGACACATCACCAAGAAGTCCTTCTTGGTTAGTCAAAAAGTTTGGTTATTCAATGCTAGACTTAAGCTTTTTCTTGGAAAATTGAGAAGTAAATGGACGGGTCCATACATAGTGACTCAAATCTCTTCATACGGAGCCATTGAAATAAAAAATATGGTGGGTGGAGAACCTTTTAAAGTTAATGGACACCGTTTAAAGCCGTATGTTGAGTTGGAGAGTGGTCAGATGGAAACGGTGGATGTGGTTTACTTGGAACCAATCCAACCGTCTCAATAGCTCATTTGAGTTATGTCTGGCTGAAGACGGTAAACTTAGCGCTTCGCGGGAGGCAACCCGTAGTTTGTGGAACTTTGTGGGTGTGTTCACTACAAACCCTCATGAGACAAAACTCGTCCAGTCGGGCTACCGAGTGGTTTAAAGGCTTGTTGCATACGCTAAATGCAACCGTGATTCCTACGAAAGTGAGTTAGGTTTTTGTTCTTTGTGTGAGTTTGTCAAATTGATTTTTAACCAAAATTTCAATTTAAAGTTTTTGCATTAGGGACAATGCAATGCTTTAAGTTGAGGGGGGTGGCACATGTGTTACATGTTTTTGTGTGAAATTTTGGTCAAAATGGGTTAAAGGGTTAAAATGTGATTTTTGGGAAAAATTGAAAATTTTTAAAATTTTAAATCACATTATAAGAGTCTTGTGCTAATTAGATGTGGAAGTTTCTTCTACACATATATGTTTGTTGAGTGTTTGCAGATTCTGAAGATTAGTTTGTAGATGATTTATTGGAGCAAGCTAGAGGATTTGGCCATAATTATCAGGTGCACCCGATTCCATTGTATAATTTGGTTATTAAATTGATTTGATTGTTTGCATGTAGTTAGGCATATGTGTAATTAGATGATCAAACAATGCCGGTTGAATTCCCTCTACTTACCTTTGCTTAGATCGAGTAAAAAGTTTAAATAAATAATATGAAATATAGTAATGTAATAGTTGGGTTAGGACATTTAGAATTGATCTTATTCGGCCCGCCACCCGCGCACGGTGGCCTTAGAAAAGAGTTGGAGAACTGTCATAATTATTGGTGGTAGTCATATACTGGGCTTGCCTATCTGATTCGTCACCCGCGCAAGGTGATACTTTAGTTGTTAGCATGGGTCATACGCCAATTTTTATGATGGATAACATTGCACTTAGCTGAGACAATTTTATGTGACATAACCCAATCCTTGTACTGTTGTAATGAAATTAGAAAGATTAGTTTAATTTAGTGCATTGTATAATTAGACTATGTGGTAGATAATTCCATCATGTGATGTACCAGTAGGCACGAAGTATAATTGTTCCCATTTAATTAAACAGACTTAATTAACCGGTTCTCATGTGCCAATGTGTCTTAGTATGCACCTATAGGATAGATATTCATTTTTCTGAATAATCGGTGTTTATATCAACCTTAAAAGGAGTGTATAAAGCGTTCGGGATGACTTGTATAAGAAACGGTCTCGAATGGCTAAAAAAGATAGAGCTGATGTGTGATGTGAAAAAAAAAAGAAAAAAAAAAGAAAAGAAAAAAAAAAGAGTGAAAAAAATGAAAGAAAGAAAAAAAAAGAAAAAAAGAAGAAGAAAGGAAGTAGAAGTATATAAGCTAAAGTATGATGGCTTATGATGTGCTCTTATGCTATAAAAACTCCAATGTTATAAAAGGTGTATGATATTCTCACCTCTTGTTTTAGATTAATGTTTAGATTGATTATAGGTGTGTATTAGGTACGTTGGACACATGGTTAATTATAAGAGACATAAAGTAAATGGAATCAATGGGAATGGTTATGCTAAGTGTTTAAGAAGGACAAAAATATTGGTAATCATTTTGGATTATTTGTCATGTATGATGGTTATTAGTGTATTAGGTTGAATGTGATCTTTTTGATGAAAGTTCAATAGTATGACTAAAAAATTATAAAATTAACATGCTTGTATATTTTTATTTTATTTTTACTTGGGACACGTAAAAGGTTAAGTTCGAGGGGATCTGATTGGTGTATTTTGCATACACCTAATAGCATGTTAATTTAGCATAATTGTATATTTATTTGTCGTTATGTATGTACTTTGAGTGTGTTTTGTGATTATGTAGGTTACGAGCGAAATGGAATAAAATGGCCGCTTTATTAATTTTTTTGGAGAAAAGATATTGTGAGCGCCGATAAATGAAGAAAAAAATATTGAAGAAAGAAAAAAGAGTTGAGCGCGTCGCAATATTTTCGGTCATCTTTTATTTGTCCGGGCTTCGTTTGAGCAATTGTTGGCGTTGGGTTATATTTTATTGGGCCAAAGTTATTATATATTAAAAGAAAAAAGAAAAGAAAAAAAAAAAACTTTTGGCCCATTTGGACCCAATGGCCCAATACTTAACCGACACCAATTCTAGTATAAAAGAAAAAAAAAAGGCGCATCAAATAAGGGAGAAAAAAAAAGAATAGCCGAAGATCGCAAAGACGGAGGAGGGATAATTGGTGACTTTTGGGGTGGACAAAGAACATAACAGCAAGATTGGATTAAAAAAAAAGAACCATTAATTTGGCTTTTGGAGAGTAGTCGCAAGAAAGAAAGATGGGATACCTCAGCCGCCTTTTGGGTCATTAAAGATTATCAATTGTGGCATTGACTATTCAATCGCAAGTCATAAAAAACTAGGAGCCGCATGTTATAAAAAATACCATGTTGGTTAATAGTAAGTGGGTCGAGTGCATCGCGATGTCCGGCTAATTTTGTTGTAATTCCTTCCGGTAACTTTATTTATGGTTTGATCATTACTTTTGGATTATCATATTTTTATTACATTGATTTATGATTTATTTATAAATTATTTTTATCGATTTAATATTATGTTTAATTATTTGTGCAAGACAATTTATTATTAGTTAACGATTCATTCTTATTCTATTTAGTTAAAGAAAAAGATGGTCGTATAATCGATATAAATTGTACCTAAATAAATTGTTAAAAACATAATTATTGGTTGGATTAATATAAGATTTATTATCGCGAGTCATTGATAAACATAATAAATGCCAATATTAATTCATTCATATTAAGTCAAAATAATCTTTGTAATCGGTTCTAAAAAGTTCCAATAATCCATTAGTGTGATCAACCATAAATATTAGGAGCTAGAAGGGATTGCATTTTTCTTTTAATTGTTTACATCTTATTTTATTTTTCTAGCTTTACTATTAGCTTAATAATTATTTTAATTTTTAATCAGCATTTTTTATTATCAAAAGTATTTTAGTTGTCAGATTTCAAAACCAAAACCTTTATTGATCAGTGATCACCTCAAAACTTAAACTAAAACCACATAGTCCTCGTGGATTGATACCCATTTACCCTATCTAGTATAAGGTAATTAGGTTATTTTTTGACCGACACTTCGACGTCGATCACAGCCGACCGCAGCCGACCACAGCAGACAGCGACCGACCACAGCCGACCACAACTGACCACCACAACTAACAATATGTTTTTTTTAATTCTAACGGATAACACTTATTTACTTATTTTTATCATTTTGGTTTCCCCAACGACATTTCGTTGGGGATTTATAAACTTGTTAATTTCCATCAAACGTATATCCAAACACTCGTTAACTGTAAAAAACGCAAAGCCAAACACTCGTTATGTTTCTTATCGGCTTATCCGAATAAACTGTTTTCAAACAGCTTATCCTGATAAGCTTATCAGGATAAGCTGTTTGAAACAGCTTATCCCGATAAGCTTATCAGAATAAGTTGTTTAAAAACAGCTTATCTTAATAAGCTTATCCGAATAAGCTATTTTCAAACATCTTATCCTGATAAGCTTATCAGGATAAGCTGTTTGAAACAGCTTATCCCGATAAGCTTAGCGGAATAACGATGATGTTCCTAGCGAAGACGATGATGATGAAGACCCCCTTCCTCATGATTTAGCAGATTCTGATGTTGAAGACCTCATCAAAGATGATGACGGTGTTGAGAAATTTTATTCTAGTGACGAAGAAGATTAACTTTGTGTTGTAACTTGCAAAATACACTTATATATTTGAATGAATGAATGAATGAATGAAATTGTTGTGGATTGTTTAAATGTGTAAATTTATTTTGATATTTAGATTTGTGCATGCTTGTATTATTTTGTTCATGAATTTCTACATGTTATGCTAATTGTACCTGTATACAAATGACTGATGTTGTACGGGGACACGGCGGGGACGGTGGTGGCGAGGATCCTTCACGTCCACGTCCTCCATCATTCGGTTGCGGGGGTTGCTTCGTCAACCGGGGTAAGAATTTCTGGATTATTGTAATACAAATTTGATACGCATATTGAACTTGTTTGCCTTAACTTTTATGACTTTATCACTCACTTGATTTTGTAGGAAAAGGAAAGAAAAAGCCCAATTTGGGCGGGAGGAGAGCCGACAGGCAGAATACCCGGGACAAGACCCGCTGCCTGAAATTACTGGATGTGGTGGCTGATAATCACAACCGGCCGGTCGAGATCGACTTTGTACCCGCTAGAGATAACCTTGTTACACCTGTCGGCCCCTACTCAGATCATTGGGGAAACTTATTCGGGTGTGTCGCTAGGGAAATACCTTTGTATTACCCCTCGTGGAGCAAGGTCCCCGAAGGGCACAAGGCGGCGGCCAGGACAGCTACTGGGGTAAGTTATCATTTTATATTTATTTAATTATCGTGTTCATTTATTTAATTGTATATATTTATTTAAATTTGTTTTTTATTTATATCATATAAATAAATAAACAAATTTAAATAAATATATAAATTATATTGCTAACTCTGTTTTTAATGTGTTGTATTGTGTATATTTATTTAAATTCGTTTATTTATTTATATCATATAAATAAATAAACGAATTTAAATAAATATATAAATTATATTTCTAACTCTGTTTTCAATGTGTTGTATTGTGTATATTTATTTAAATTTATTTATTTATATCATATAAATAAATAAACAAATTTAAATAAATATATAAATTATATTTCTAACTCTGTTTTCAATGTGTTGTATTGTGTATATTTGTTTAAATTCGTTTATTTATTTATATCATATAAATAAATAAACGAATTTAAATAAATATATAAATTATATTTCTAACTCTGTTTTCAATGTGTTGTATTTGATTGCAGAAAATATGATCTCGCGCCGCACATGAGCACCACTCGGTGGAAGAATATTTATGATACCATTAATGCCCAGTTACAAAAATCATACAACACCAACAAGGCTAGTCTGAAGCGAGATTACTGTGTAAAAGACCCCGAGACTGGAGAATACGATGTGGATCAAATTAGGCGGAACAGACCCGACGAGCACACAGCTGAAGAGTGGGAGAAACAGATAGCATTTTGGACTGACGAAGATAACAAGAAGCGATCCTTAACAAACAGCCAAAATCGGTCCAAGGCAACACTTATCTCCCGACATGGTTCTTGGTCGATCCCTCGCACTCGACAGCTCATGGTAATTATTATTATTATTATTATTGATTTTACATTATTATTGTTTTTTTATTTTTTTTATTTTATTATTATTATTATTATTTTTTATTTTTATTAGTTTATTATTATCATAATTGATTTTACATACATATTATTATTGCCGCATTTAATTAGATTGATCTTACTTACGTGTGTATGTACAGCAAAAGGCGTCCGAAACCCAACAGGAGCCTTCAAAGATCGACATGTTCTATCGTTTGCATACAAATTCAGATGGTGTATTTATAGATGAGCAGTCTCTCCAGTTGTATGTAAGTATTCTTTTCAAAACACACTTTAATGAATCATTAATTAATAATCTAGCAACCCGACTAATATATTTACTATCTTGTGTTATTGTCACCACACAGGATCAGATGAGGGAGCTAGAGGCGACGGGTGAGCACACCACTGCCGAGATCAACAGGATGGTGCGAGGAGGCAAGTTTCGCGGCCACCATCCTGGCGTGGGTATGGTATTTCCGGGATACACCAGTTCTACCTCGAGCTTTTCGTCACCACCCCCTGAGCCTCGTCGGGATCCGGATGTTGATTTCTTGATGGGCCTGCTGAGACACGACGACAGGTATGCCGATCATTTTTCGAGATATGAGAGTGTTGGTGCCAGCGGGAGCGGGAGTCGCCCGGGTGATGATGCTGAGGATCGAGAGGGTGGCGAGGATGGTGGCGATGACGCGAGCTAGTCGTGTCATATATGTGTTTGTTAGTATGGTACATAGTTTCTTTATGTTCATCTTGACTTGTTTCCCTAATATTATCCTAAATTAGAACGCTTGTTTCCCTAGTATCCTTAACTATCCCGACTTATTCCTAGCTAGTATCCTTGACTAAATTAGAATGTTATATTATATTTTGGTGCAAGTTTGAACTTATTCCGCGTTTTTGTTGATTTGTATTCCAAGTTTACTTTATATGTGTCTTTTGGTGAGCAAATACAGGTTTTTGTTACAGGTTTTGGTAGATTTTTTCCGAAAAAATCTGAAAAACGCCTGCTGTGCAGGCAATTTTAAAAAAAACCCACAGACTCTTTCCCAGCGACATGTCGCTGGGGAAACTTTGGTTAATCGTTGACAAGTCAAACGTATCGTGCGTTTCCCCAGCGACATGTCGCTGGGGAAACATTGGAAATCGTTGACAAGTCAACGACAACGCGTTGACAAGTCAAATATAAGGAAAGATTCCCCAACGACATGTCGTTGGGGAAACTTTGTAATTAGTTAAAAAGTTTAAGTTTAACTTAATTTTTTTATTTAATAAGAACTTTCCCCAGCGACATGTCGCTGGGGAAAATGTTGCCACCGTGGCAATCTATTCTTCCAGGAAAAGTCTGTGGGACCCGCATGTCGCTGAGGTAAGTCACTGGGGATACATTTAACAACGAGCATACCCCAACGAATTTTCCCCAGCGACATGTCGCTGGGGATCGGTTTCCCCAGCGACATGTCGCTGGAGAAAAACCAAAAATATCACTGGGGTAGGGCTCGAATGTTGTAGTGATATCTACCTTTACCCTCGGCTAATGGATGCATGCAGCACCATAAAGGACCTTAGTCTCGCCCCATCATACAAGGCTTGGAAATGGAGTAACTATATGGACTTCTTCAACTAAATAAAGACGTTGATCCTACTAAGTGTTGCACGTATTTCTAATGTACGTGTGTTATGTTCCATCCTTGCGCATAACCATTGAAAATACATGTCCTTTTGTTTGATTCCAAAATTTAATGGCATTTTTCTGAAACAACAGAGATTATATATAATATATTATATAAAGTCGGGGGTCGGATATGTTACAAAGAGCTTGCTGAAACAACGGAATAACTCACATGGGAATGCTGACACTGATTATGATCCTTACGATAACAATATGTATGGAATCCATAATAGTTCTTACAATCTTCATGCTATACACTACTAGAAAAACGAGCAACACCAACGGTCAATTCCGTCAGCGATCCGTCATTAACAGCCTGCCAACGGATTAATTTCGGAAAATTTTCGTCGGTAATATCGCCGTTGGTAATATTTATTGACGGATTTACTAACGGATGTCAAAATTTGCTGATGGAATTGCTCGTTAGTAATCTGCGAGTAATTGCATGCGGTTTACAAACAAATGTTAGTGACGGATAATTGTCGGTGAATACCAACAGAATACTAACCCAAATACAAACAAATCGCCAAGGAATTGCCTTCCGGAACTAATTCATTTGTTACCACTAATTCGTCACTGTTTTTTTTATAAATGCATATACAAATAATACCGTAATTAATAATTTACACATCTATTTACATAAATCTCAAAAGTTCAAGTCAAGTCGAGTAAAGCATGTTGAGATATGCGATCGTTTAGCCATCGGTAAATGCGTGAGCCTATCGGGGGCACACACTCAATACGGAGAACACACGTTTATTTACGTTTTATTATTTATAATTAAACGTATAATAAAAACTTTACGTTTTATTTAATTAACGGTGGTTTAATTAATTACGGGATTTAATTAATTAAAGGCGAGCGCGTTATTTAAATTTAAGGAAGGAAAACGACTTCTAGAACCCTCCGGTGCCATATAGGCGGCCGAATATCATTAAGGGTCTAGAAGATCCTTTGTTTGGTGAACAAGTAATTAAGTTACTTAATTTAGGTGTTGGGTTGGGCCTAATTAATTTTGAGGAGGTTCAAGGATGTGTATAAATACAATCCCATACCCCTCATAATTTTTCATCCCCTCTTTCTTGTTTGTTGTAGCCGATCGACACAAACACCCCCACCAAACCCTTACGAACTTTTCCTTTAACCCTAAATTCACTAAAAGTGTAAACCTTTGCAAGATCAACTACCTTAGGGTACTTACTTGTGAAGTTTCTTAGCCTTATACTAAACCTTTGATCCTCGTATCAAAGTTTTGGTTTCTTGTTTGGTTCCCCTTGTCGTTCGTCCAAACCCTAACCCTAATTAGGGTTTCCGGTGAATTTTTCCAAGTATCTTGTTTCTATCTATAAACCGTATCCTTAACCTATTAAATTAGGGTTTTGGATATTAGGGTTTCTAGTAGCAAGATTATCGAAGTGAAGTTACCACTAGCATCGTGGTGTGTTCGTTTGACGTGTCGTGTGAGCAATCGCTAGAGGACGGTTACTTTACCGTTGTAGATTCAAGATCAAGATCCATTAATTGATTTATTCAATTAATTAAAGGTTGGTTTTAATATTGTTTTATTATGTGTTAATCGTGAATATTATACTAGATCCATTCCGCTGCGCACTCGTAGTTAATGGTTTAACTAGTTCTAAATCCCAACAGTGGCATCACGAGTCAAATCGTATGGCATTCATGGGTTACACATAGAATAAAACACGCTTGCTTCGCTTTAAAATCTCTTTTATTTATATGACAACTACATGCATACTTGTCATAAAGTTTTAATCTTGATCTAGATCTATTAAAATTGGGTAGGTTAAAATTGAACCGGTTAATAATTACTTTTGTTTTTTTATTATCCGTCAAAGACCCTTGCATCTCACTTTTGTGATACTTTGCACGTCATCAAGTACCTTGCTCGAAAACTTGATGAGGGTCTTTGGTCCTCAATTTGGGGAAGACTCATTCGAGACTTGGATCTTATATGATTTACCGCTTTCATATAGAGTCTGTCTTCTGCTTCTACCCCCTTCTGTCTGTTTTTATGTGCTTATTTGTTTTCCATTATGAATTGCAAAACGTAATAACTCAAGATTCTAGGAATCATAAAAACGGATGGTACTTATATCGAAACTAGCTTTAAAACTATGTCATATTAATACACCATATTTTCCTTGCGAATCGGCTATGTGTTATTTGTTAAAATCTTGATTTTCTGAACAAATATTAATATTGACATAAGAACTATGAACTTGGTTTTATTGTATTCTAATTGTTTTGCGAAATCATATTGTCACTCGAGTTGGGCTTACATACCGTAATGATGGCTTATAAACTATCTTCTCAACGACGTGATTTGCAAAATTAATTAGTTTATAATACTTAAAATTACAACACCGTTTTGTGTCTTTACTAATGATGGACTTGCTATTGCACCTAGTGCTCTAGTCGAGCTATCTAGGGTTTGAGAAATCTTTAATCTTCTCCCGTGTTCCATAGTTGTTTCGACACCTATGGAATAATTATCCCAAGCACTTGCACCCTCGGGTGCATGAAGAGTAGGATATAGGGTTTGATCTCTCTTTAATCTTCTCCCGTAGTAAAACACACCTAAACCAAAAAGTTAACAAATTGTTTTCTTAACTTGTGATAAGAGAATGAATTGCATGCATTCTTTTACACACTTTGACATTTGTTTTTCTAAAACTTATGTGATACCTATTTGAAATTTTTTAAGTCTATGCCTTCCAATTTAGAAGCACTTGTAGTTGTTTTTCGTCAACTGGTCAGACCTAGGGCGAATTACATACCCAAGGCGATCTTTGTCACTGGTCAGACCTTTGCCAATAATTGCTGCTTCAAATTGGTACGACTTAAAGTCGAGTTCCCGGTCAGATTCGGAACCCGAGGCATAAAGATGAGATGAAACATACTCATGACCTTATTATGTGTAGAACAAGTTTGTTTGAGATGTTCAAAGGTTCTCGAAAGAGATGAGAGAACATCCCATCCAAACACTCTACGAGAAAATAAACTTCATGAATCGTCTCATACAAACTAAGAGTTGCACTTGTAATGCAATTAACGCCCGTCGCTTACCTCTTGCCCCACTTGAATACTAGACGGTCGGACCTCTAATATTAAGTGGGAGTGCAAGCAAGGATCTTAGTCTCAACATGATTAATTGGGTAGTTAATTCTTTGAGAATGTAATTATCGAAAATACTAATCGTTGAACTTTTATTTTGTAGATGAATAATCAAAACTCTTGCTTAAACAGCACGGTTGTTAAGTCATTCCTTGAAAAGATGAAATTGACTGAGAATAACTTTGTTGATTGGTATCGTGCTCTTCGGATAGCGCTCGAAACTGATGACTTGGTTAAATACCTTGAGCAACCAATTCCTGATCAACCTGCAATTCTGCCTCATGGTCATGAAGGACCAGAGCAAGACCCGGATTTACATCCAACTTGGGTCAGAAGGTCACGAGAAATCGCTGGCCTTATGCTCATGACTATGTCCCCTGAACTCCAGAAACTTTTGGAGGGTCACGGCGCATGGTCTATGATGGAAGAATTGAAGACCATGTTCACTGAACAAGCTGATCAAGAACTCCTTGATGTTGCACGTGCCTTTCACGCGTGTAAACAAGAGGATGGACAATCTGTGAGCTCCTATGTCTTGAAGATGAAGGGGTTCATAGAAAATTTGGAACGTTTGGGTCACCCCATGTCCTTGAAACTTTCGGTCAGCCTAATTTTAGCCTCACTGAATAAGGACTATGATAGGTTTGTGCAAGACTATAACATGCATGGCCTGGGGAAGACAATACCTGAATTGCATGCCATGCTTAAGTTGCATGAGAAAACGTTGCCAAAGAAGGTTGCACCTGCTACTCCTAATACCATTAATGCTATTAGGGCAGGAAGGGTTCAGAAGCCTAACAAGGCTAAACCGTCTAATGCTGCAAAGGGTAAGAATCGTGGTAAAGGGAAGAAAGTAGCTAACTTTACTCCCAGAGCCAAGATTCCCCCTCCACCAAGGAAAGAGAATCCTGCTAAGGATGCCATTTGTCACCAATGTGGTGAAATTGGTCATTGGAAGAGAAACTGTCCAGAGTATCTCACTGAGTTGTGGAAGAGAAAGAAGTCCTCGCAAGGAGCTAGCACTTCAGGTATCTTCACGATAGAACTCTTTACTTTTCCTAATAAATCTTGGGTTTATGACACTGGTTGTGGTACTCACATCTGTAATACTACTCAGGGTCTAAGGATAAGTAAGAAGCTGAAGCCAGGAGCTTTGAATCTGTACGTGGGCAATGGTCATCGTGCAGCTGTTGAAGCCATTGGTGTTTTTCAATTATTTCTCCCTAGTGGATTGGTTGTTATGTTGAATAATTGTCATTACGCACCTTCTATTTCTAGAGGGATTGTTTCAGTTTCATGTTTGTATGACGATGGTTTTGTTAATCGTTTTGAGAATAATGCAACTATTTCGGTTTCGAAAAATAATATGTTTTATTTTAATGCTGTTCCTAGTAATGGTATTTATGAAATTGATATGTGTGATTCTAATGCAAACAATAGTTCTATGTATGCTATAAGCAACAAAAGGGCCAAATCTAATTTGGACTCTACATTGCTATGGCATTGTCGCCTTGGCCACATAAGCAAAAAGCGCATTAAGCAATTACAATCTGATGGATTGCTCAAGTCAAACGATGATGATTCCTTTGACAAATGTGTTTCATGCTTATCTGGAAAGATGGCACGTAAACCTTATTCACATCAAGTGGAGAGGGCTAAAGATCTACTTGGACTAATCCATACTGATGTATGTGGTCCATTTAGAACCGTGTCAAGACAAGGTGCAAGTTACTTCGTCACTTTCACTGACGACTTTAGTCGTTATGGTTATGTTTACTTGCTAAAGCATAAACATGAAGTGTTTGAAACATTTAAGGTGTTTCAAAAGGAAGTAGAAAATCAACTCGGTAAAACCATAAAGGCACTACGTTCTGATCGTGGAGGTGAATTTATGAGTTATGAATTTCTGGAGCATCTTAAGGAACATGGGATAGTTTCCCAAAGAACTCCTCCATATACACCACAACACAATGGTGTGTCTGAGAGGAGAAATAGAACCCTACTTGATATGGTTCGTTCCATGATGGCCCAAACAACTCTTCCTAAATCCTTTTGGGATTATGCTCTTGAGTCTGCTGCTCGCATACTCAATATGGTTCCAACTAAGAAGGTTGAAAAGACTCCATACGAAGTATGGTATGGGCAAGCCCCTAAGCTGTCTTACTTAAAGGTCTGGGGATGTGAGGCTCTTGTTAAGGGTGACACGCTTATCAAACCTGACAAACTAGAGCCCCGATCTGTTAAGTGTATATTTGTAGGTTACCCAAAGGAAACGATGGGTTACTCCTTCTACTACCCACCCGAGAACAAAGTATTTGTTGCTCGTAATGCTGAATTCCTAGAGAGCAATCTTATGAATCAAGAACCAAGTGGGAGTATAGAGGATCTTGAAGTAATTCAAGATGAAGATATACATCCTTCTGAAAACACTAGCAATCATGAAGAGGATGATCAAGAAATTGATGAACCTATAAGTGATATAGCTCCCATTCGAAAGTCTACAAGGACTAGGCGTGCTCCTGACCGTATGTGTTTATACATTGACGCTGAGGAACATGAGTTAGGGGATCATAATGAACCCACTAACTTCAAAGCTGCATTGGCAGATCCTGAATCTGACAAATGGCTGGATGCTATGAATGTGGAGATGCAATCCATGAAAGACAATGACGTCTGGATCTTAGTAGACCTTCCCCCTAACGCTAGAACTGTTAGCGGCAAGTGGTTGTACAAGAAGAAGACCGACATGGATGGAAATGTACACACCTTTAAAGCTCGATATGTAGCGAGGGGCTTCACTCAAACCTTCGGGGTTGATTATGAAGAGACCTTCTCTCCTGTTGCGGATATCAAAGCTATAAGGATTCTTTTAGCCATAGCCGCGTTCTATGACTATGAGATTTGGCAAATGGATGTTAAAACCGCCTTCCTCAATGGACTGCTTTACGAAGAAGTCTATATGAAGCAACCTGAGGGTTTTGTAGATCCAAAGTATCCTAACCGTGTATGCAAGCTTCAAAGATCCATTTATGGACTTAAGCAAGCATCAAGGCAATGGAACAAGAGGTTTGATGATGAAATCAAGAAATTTGGTTTCAGTCAATATCCTGATGAGCCATGTGTATATATCAAAGCTAGTGGGAGTAGCGTAGTATTACTTGTCCTGTATGTTGATGACATATTGTTGATGGGAAAAGACATTCCAATGTTGCAAAGTGTAAAAGCTTACCTTGGAAGGTGTTTTTCCATGAAGGATTTGGGAGATGCTGCGTATATTCTTGGAATCAAGATCATACGTGATAGACCTAGACGGTTAATTGGTTTATGTCAAAGTGCTTACTTAGATAAAATTTTGAAGAAGTATAACATGGACAATTCCAAACGTGGCTTTGTTCCTATGCAAACTAAATCAAAATTATCTAAGACTCAAGGAGCATCGACACCTGATGAGGTGAGACGCATGCAGAGAGTTCCTTATGCTTCGGCAATAGGATCAATCATGTATGCTGTTAGATGTACGAGACCTGATGTTGCGTTCTCTCAGAACATGACTAGCCGATTTCAGTAGAATCCTGGCGATTCTCACTGGACTGCTGTTAAGAACATTCTGAGGTATCTTAGGCATACCAAAGACATGTTTCTTGTTTATGGAGGAGGTATGAAAAGAGAGCTCAGGGTTGCTTGCTACACTGATGCTGGATATCTTACGGATGCTGATGACACGAAGTCTCAAACGGGATATGTTTTCATGCTGAACGGAGGTGCTATAAGCTGGAAAAGCGCAAAGCAGACCATCCATGCAAACTCATCTACAGAGGCTGAGTATATAGCCGCTTCGGAGGCTGCTAAAGAGGCAGTTTGGATTAGGAAGTTTATTTCTGGGCTTGGTGTTGTTCCCACAAATAATGAACCTATGACGATGTATTGTGACAATACCGGAGCCATTACTATAGCTAATGAACCAGGAATCACTAAAGGTGCGAAACATTATCGTTCCAAAGTTCACTACCTCAGAGAAGTGATTGAACTTGGTGATGTTAGTCTGGAGAAAGTTCACACAGACGACAATTTAGCTGACCCCTTCACAAAGGCGTTAGACCTCAAAAAGCATTCCATCTTGACTCATGGAATTGGTTTGCTTCCAGCTAATAGTCTCATGTAATCTGTGTTATCGTAAGTATTTGGATAATTTGGGATTGTAAGACAATTTAATTATTTTCTGATGAATAAAGATATTTGATGTTTGTTATCTTCATATAATTATTGTTGCCCTATGTTTGTATGTTTAAATCCTTGAATAATTTAATTATTCTAAACATGTCCATTGTCGGTTAAACAATATGGGAATATTGTATACATTAAGACAATTATGAGTGTTGGTTATATATACTGGTATATATGGTGGACGGTTTCCAACCAAACTCATATGTTATTCATTGATATGAATATTGGACACCCCGAACTTTCGAATGGTTACTTTTGGATCCGTTGTCATGAGTAAATTCGAATACATAAATGGTGAGGATTAGGTCATCCTTAGACTTGAGATGCAAACAAGTTGTGCATGTGTGGATATCGCTTCTTGATTTTATGTCCAACGCTAGTTCGGAAGATCTAGCTATAACGACTCTAATTGGAAGTGTTGTGAAGCAGCATCCACAGACACTTGCAGTCAATATAGAATTCGTTCCTCCACTCTGATATAGTGCAGTGAAGTACCTTGGATCCCCTCCAGAATTAATTAGGTAATTGTATGGCCGTACCCAAAATGTAATCAAGATGATGCTTGTTACAATTTGGACTATCTAAATTAGTTTGTAAACGAGGAATTAAAGTTAAACTATATGGAATGAGTTAGGATCCATATCCATGGTTTAACCGGTACATTGTAACGAAGGGATGATTATCAGCAAGCTCAAATAATCGTACACCATTACTAGTCTTTAAGATCTTATTCTTGAAACTATTTAACTCAACATTTTCCGGTTATAATGAAGTGTTGCTAGATGCTTCATTATGGACGCTGTATGTCTAAACTCTCACAAGTGGGAGCTGTTGAGATATGCGATCGTTTAGCCATCGGTAAATGCGTGAGCCTATCGGGGGCACACACTCAATACGGAGAACACACGTTTATTTACGTTTTATTATTTATAATTAAACGTATAATAAAAACTTTACGTTTTATTTAATTAACGGTGGTTTAATTAATTACGGGATTTAATTAATTAAAGGCGAGCGCGTTATTTAAATTTAAGGAAGGAAAATGACTTCTAGAACCCTCCGGTGCCATATAGGCGGCCGAATATCATTAAGGGTCTAGAAGATCCTTTGTTTGGTGAACAAGTAATTAAGTTACTTAATTTAGGTGTTGGGTTGGGCCTAATTAATTTTGAGGAGGTTCAAGGATGTGTATAAATACAATCCCATACCCCTCATAATTTTTCATCCCCTCTTTCTTGTTTGTTGTAGCCGATCGACACAAACACCCCCACCAAACCCTTACGAACTTTTCCTTTAACCCTAAATTCACTAAAAGTGTAAACCTTTGCAAGATCAACTACCTTAGGGTACTTACTTGTGAAGTTTCTTAGCCTTATACTAAACCTTTGATCCTCGTATCAAAGTTTTGGTTTCTTGTTTGGTTCCCCTTGTGGTTCGTCCAAACCCTAACCCTAATTAGGGTTTCCGGTGAATTTTTCCAAGTATCTTGTTTCTATCTATAAACCGTATCCTTAACCTATTAAATTAGGGTTTTGGATATTAGGGTTTCTAGTAGCAAGATTATCGAAGTGAAGTTACCACTAGCATCGTGGTGTGTTCGTTTGACGTGTCGTGTGAGCAATCGCTAGAGGACGGTTACTTTACCGTTGTAGATTCAAGATCAAGATCCATTAATTGATTTATTCAATTAATTAAAGGTTGGTTTTAATATTGTTTTATTATGTGTTAATCGTGAATATTATACTAGATCCATTCCGCTGCGCACTCGTAGTTAATGGTTTAACTAGTTCTAAATCCCAACAAAGCAATCCAATAATCTTCAACTTAGAATAGGGATGAACCTTCTGTCCCGAACCCGTCCCGAATTAGTGGTACCGAATATTTCCCGAGCATAAATTAGTGGTACCGGTACGGTAACGAACAAGATTTGGGTATCGGTATCGGTAACGGTACCGGAAAATCGGGTTTTTCCCGTTTCTTTTCGGGAATTTCCCGACTTGGTACCGGTCCCGTCCCGAATTAGTGGACCCGAATTTTTTTTCACCTTATTTTTTAGTCCCGGTACCGTCCCGAACGGGATTCGGGTACCGGGAATCGGTACGATTCCGGTTCGGTTTCAGGATTCGAATCGAAATGCTCATCCTAACTTAGGGTATTAATCAACATTCGAAATGTATATACAAAGTAGTCGAGATATACAAATCAAACAAAATATTCAAGAAAAGTGTGTCTAATAGTTTATGAACTCTTTGACAAAACCTAAATTAACCCAACCTCGACCAACTCGACCAACTCGACCCGGCTAACACACATAGGTGTAAAGAAAATCGAGCTCCACTTACTTGGTGCTTTATTTGTAGAGTTCGAGCTCAATTAACAAGTTACTTCTTGATGACGTATATTGGCAAGTCGAACTATTCAATCGTGCTCACGTACATTATTCATACCCGAACTCATTAAGAGTAATTTTGCTCACCACGGCCAACCCAATGGGTCGGCCCAAGGTAAGTAGCATACGGTCTAAAGAAGACCACGAAAAACCGTACGCCGTTACTAATAAATAAGAATCCTAGTTTGATAAGGATTAGATTTGCCCAAGAATTGCAGAGATATACATTCCTTATTTACGTCCAATATGAATATCAAGGTTTGAGGTCGAAATAAGAAATAGATTATCGAATGTTACTGTAGTGTACTCTTTCGATGTAACTTCTTTGAAGAAAGATGGTTGGTTATGTAACAAGCTGTCTTCCTCCTCAAGCGACTTTGCTTTAAGCACCTTGATCGGTGAAGGGCTTAAAAGTTAGGTGACTGCAGCCGTTAATATACTTGGATATGAATATCAATAGATTTGAGTTATGTCAATCTAGGATTGACATGTAATTTACTTCATATATAGAAATAGAGGCATAAGGATTCACATAACATCATCTATAAAAATCAAATCATAACTTACATTCCCATAAGATACCACAAGTACCATACTTCTATGAAGTACAATGAAAGTAAAATAATACAACTTCATGAAACCGAAACTTGAACTAATCAACCAAAGCATAAAATTCACACAAAGCCGAATTTTTACCAAAACAACAATACAGTGACGAATTGTTGACGACAAATTTTATCGCGGTAGAATAAGAATAAATTTATGGGTAAGTCACTTGGACATGGGTCAGCGATCGAACCCCAACCACACTATATATCTCATGCTAGTTTTATGCAGATTCCCCAGCAAAAACAGCAGTTTTGATGAGATGGAGGGATTCTTGTAGATCGTCACACAAGTTTTGAGGGTCGCGTACAATTTCATCATCAACTGATACTGCAAATGTTACTTTATCAACATAACTCACTGCAGTTATCATCAACGCCTGTACGAAATACATAATTTGAATTAAACTCCATCTTGTTCTTAAACTTGTTTATATGAAATTATAGATTGCGGGTTTCTTATAACAACTATTAGCTATGACCTAATTGTACTCACCGCGGGCTGGCCATAAGAACTCGGGGCAAGGTACACAATCTCATGTCCACAAAATGTAACTTCTTCTTGTGGTCCGGGAATGTTGGCACACCAGAGTGTTGTTCTTGATTCAACTTTTCGAAGGATTTTTGCTGCAAGCTATTGATAATCAAAAATCATTTTCTAGTTGGTTGGTTAAGGCTTGTAAAATATTTTGAAAATATATAACCTCATCTTAAGACTCAAGACTACATTGTTCTTTAGAGTAGTCTTTGTAAAGTGAAATTATCTTATGATGTAAAATGGGTGAAAGAAAAATATGTTGGTAAATTTTCCAAATACCAGTTTGAGTATTACAAATGTGAATGAACCGAAATCGATTTAGTACCTTGGCACCAAGTAACTTGATAGATAACTTAGTTATGAAATAAGCGCAGACTGTCTCAAAAGAAGCTTTCTTGCGTTCCATGATGGTCTTCATGTTTCGTACATAATCTAAAGGGTCTTTCATGGGTTTGATGTTAAACGGTAGTATCACAAAAGACGCTTTGTTTCCCCATCTTTCCTGCCTTGCCGTATCACCAGACGTCTAATCGATCAAGTGGAACTAAAAGGTATTAGACGGCAATAATGATTAAGACGATTCACATATGGACACGAAGAGATAGTACACTGACCTCAACATATGTCGAGGGGCGCAGGTTAAAGGTTATATTTGCACGAAGACGAATTTTCTCAGGAACGCGGCTATTTTCCTCTCCTCCACCTGTAATATGTGTCTTTTTACAGTTGTGCTTAACAAAAGAAAATTAACTTGAATACAACATTACCAGATTGCAAATAAGGTATTCTATTTCTTGGTAGCATATAAATGTAATGGTATAATAAGTTGCTTAGGAAGCTTACCTATGGGGAACAATTTCTACAAGTGGGCAATGGCGCACAAGCAGCGGTTGAAGCTATAGGAACATTTAATATAGTTTTACCTTCGGGTTTAGTACTGAGTATAAATGATCGTCATTATGCACCGACAATTGTTAGGGGTGTTATTTTCTTTTCTAGTATGTTGGATCTTGGATTTATTCACACTATTGATAATGATAGAATTTCTGTTTTTAAAGATGGTTTATTCTATTTTGATGCAATTTCTGTGAATGGTGTTTTGAAATTAACATGCATGATAATAATTCCAAGAGAAAGATTAATTCTGTTTTTAGCATGAATAATAAGAGAAAGTTAGACAAGAACTCTTCTTATCTTTGGCATTGTAGACTTGCCCATATTGAGAAGACTCGCATACAAAAGCTTCAACGTGATGGTATTATGGAAAGTATCAATGATGAATCATTTGATAAATGTGAGTCTTGTATCACTGAAAATATGACCAAGAAACCTTTTAATAGCAATATTGAAAGGGCTACTGAGCTACATGGTTTGATACACACTGATGTGTTTGGACCACTTAGACATCTGTCAAGGAAAGGTGCTAGCTACTTCTTAACATTTACGGATGATTATAGCCGTTATGGTTATATTTATTTACTTAAGCATAAACATGAGGTATTTGAGACGTTCAAAGTGTTTAAAGCGGAAGTAGAATTGCAACTAGGAAAGAAGATTAAAGCTCTTCATTTCGATCGAGGCGGTGAATATTTAAGTCAAGAGTTTAAAGATTATTTAAGTGAGAATGGAATTGTTTAGAAACTTACTTCTCCATATACTCCACAACAAAATGGTGTATCAGACAGGAGAAATCGTACATTATTGGATATGGTGCAATCTATGTTTAATCTTACAACTTTACCTTTATCCTTTTGGGACTATGCTCTATAATCTGCTGTTCGTATGCTGAATATGATTCCCACAAAGAAGGTTGATAAGACACCATATGAATTATGGCATGGAAAAAAGCCATATTTGTCTTATTTAAAGATTTGGGGTTGTGAGGCATATGTGAAACATGACTCTGGAGATAAACTCCAACAACGCTCAGTAAAATGTATCTTTGTAGGTTACCCTAAGGAAACTATGGGTTACTACTTCTATTATCTGCCTGAGAACAAAGTTATTGTTGCTAGGTATGGAGACTTCCTTGAAAATGATCTTGTAAATCAAGAATTCATTGGGAGAAATTATGATCTTGAAGAAATTCAAGAAGCTACATTGCCTTCTGAAAATACTAGCGAAGAAATTCCAATATAGCCAGAAAGTCTGGGAGCTCCACCGGAATTAATTCCTCCACGTAGGTCTGGAAGGACTATGCGTGCTCCAAGAAAACTATGTCTTAAAATAGAGGATGATGAGGAGGAAGTAGGGGATCTTGGTGAACCTGCTAACTATCGATCCGCAATGCTTGATCCAGAAAAGTCTAAATGGATAGTTGCGATGAATGAGGAAATGAAATCCATGAAAATCAATGATGTTTGGATTCTCGTTTATGCGCCTAATAATGCTAAAGTAGTGAAAATAGGTGAATTTTCAAGAAGAAAACCGACATGGATGGTGAAGTACAATCCTATAAAGCAGGTTTATAAGCTAAAGGATTTACTCAAACTTTTGGCGTAGACTACGAGGAGACATTTTCTCCTGTAGCAGACTTACGAGCTATTAGGATTCTCATAGCTAAAGCTTCATACTATGACTATGAGATATGGCAAATGGATGTTAAAACTGCCTTCTTGAACGGTCGCTTAGATGAAGAAATCTATATGCAATAACCGGAAGGGTACGTTGATCCTAAATATCCAAAACGCGTATGCAAACTTCAAAGATTTATTTATGGTTTGAAGCAAGCATCACATCAATGAAATAAACGATTTGATGAAGAAATCAAAAAGTTCGGATTTATTCAAAATCGTGATGAGCCATGTGTATATCGCAAAGCTAGTGGGAGTGATGTAGTGTTCCTAATTTTATATGTCGATGACATATTAATCATGGGAAGTAACATTCCAAGACTTAAGGAAGTTAAGGATTATCTTGGTAAATGTTTTTCTATGAAGGATTTGGGAGATGCTGCATATATTCTGGGAATTAAAATCTATCGAGATAGGAAAAGACGGTTAATTGGTCTTAGTCAAGATGCTTATATTGATAAGATATTGAAAAGTATAACATGCATAACTCTAAGAAAGGTTTTC
Organism: Glebionis coronaria; assembly: GCA_025667525.1. Classification (NCBI taxonomy): domain Eukaryota; kingdom Viridiplantae; phylum Streptophyta; class Magnoliopsida; order Asterales; family Asteraceae; genus Glebionis; species Glebionis coronaria. The sequence goes on from CM046874.1 coordinate 687,126,357, forward strand.
AACCTATGGAGGTTAAGCATGAATTAAGTCATGAGTTAGATGCATCAACACCCGAAGAGGTGGCTTACATACAGAATGTGCCTTATGCTTCTGCTGTAGGATCTATTATGTATGCTGTAAGATGCACAAGGCCTGATGTGGCGTTTGCTCAGAACTTGGTCAGTCGTTACCAACAAAATCCAGGGAAGCTCCACTGGACTGCTGCTAAACATATACTAAAGTATTTGAGGAGTACAAAAGATATGTTTTTGGTATTTGGGGGTAAACCAGACACATAACTGAATGTTACAGGTTTCTGTGATGCGTCCAAGCAATGTGATAAAGACGATACGAAGTCTTAGACGGGTTACGTGTTTGTCATCAATGGAGGAGCAGTTGACTAGAAGAGCAAGAAGCAGACAACCATTGCTATGCATGCGAGTCAATCTGAGTACATGGCCGCTTCAGAAGCCGCAATGGAAGTTGTTTGGATTAGGAAGTTTATTGGAGATCTTGGAGTGATGCCTTCAATTAAAGAACCTATTGATATATATTGTGACAATTCTACTGCAATTATATTCACCAATGATCCTGGAGTCACTAAAGGCGCCAGACACTTTAAACGTAGATAACACTACGTTCAAGAACAAGTTGAAGCTCTAGAAATAAAATTAATAAAAGTTCACACAGATGATAACTTAGCTGATCCTTTTACTAGGGCTTTGCATAGACCAAAGGTAGTTAAGCATGCTAAGGCTATTGGGCTGCAACTAGCTAGCGAACTCATGCAATAAATCTGTGATTAGTATTTAGATAAAGGATGTTAAGACATTATTGAATTGATGAAATAAAGTTTGAGTTTCGTTTATTTTCTGTTATTTGATTTTGTATCATATTTTACATGTTTTAATCCATGAATAAATTGTTATGTTCTAAATGTCCGTTGTCGTTAATAATATGAGAATATTATTAAACTAAGACAATTCAAAATAGTGACAGAGTATACTTAAAAGTATACTGGTCAATTTTGGATGATATTTGATGAATCAAATATTGGACTTATCCTAACTATATAATTTTACTTTATGGATCTTTGTTATTAAGTAAATCATAATAGTTATCCTTAGACCTAAGATACCAGGAAACTGTCACGAATGTAGTATGTTTCTGTGAGATAACCTAACGCTAAACGTAACTGGTAGCTATAAGGGTTATTTTCAGAAGTGTTGCAAAGTTCGTAAGTTTCGCTTGTAGTAAAAATGGGATTTGTTTCCTTCAAATTATTTTGAAGTATAATACAGCTGGGCCCCTCGGGGGAGTAGTAAGATGTTTGTGCGACCGCACCCAAATTTGTTTTGGTAATCTTGCTATATCCGTAAACGAGAAACAGAATGGTTAATGAAGGAATGACTGAGATCCATATCCTATTAACATTGTATTTGAAATAAAAGGGTAATAATAATGATGAATCATTAAAAGATTTTGTCCAGGAGACCTTACTCGAGTTGTACTAGTGACATTACTAGTGTAATTAGACGCTAGTCAATGCAATCACGATATTCGAATTTTGTCCAAGTGGGAGCTGAAAGTTTATGGACATAAAATTAAATAGTCGTGTGATAGGATCGAACTCGAGATTACGAGATTGCACACAATACGTAAAAGGGTTAATTAATTTAAATAAATGTATTAATATATTTATTAAATTTAAACCGAGCTTAACTTAAACGATCGTTAAATAAATTAAAAGTTAAGTGTAACGAGCGTTATGAAATTAAATAGAAGAAAAGGAGAAACAGAAGGTTCCGGAAGACACGCCAAGGGGGTGTCGACTGTCGGCTACAAGAGGGGACAAAGGGAAAGTTTTTCTTTCCTAATTCGTTTATTACTTGGAGAATAAGATTTGTCAAACTTATATAAACACCTCATGGCCTTCATTATTTTTTGTCCCTCCCTCTTTCTTCCTCTCTTGCGATCGCAGACAAACACCCCTTTAGGGTTTCCGTTTGTTTTTGATTTAGCTAAAATTTCACAAGCGTTGAAGCTCCGGTTTGCAAGTGCTAGCACCACGATTAGCCCGTTGCATTACGTGTGTACAAGATCGTAATATAGTTTTACTTTAAACTATATCTTGGTATTATTCTTCATAAATCCTAATTCGAGATTCGTCGGTGTTCTTGTGGATTTGCTCCAACTAAATATGTAACCCTAACTCGATTAATTATGAATGTGTTATTAATTATGATCTTGTTAAATCGCTTCCGTTATGTGTGCTTTGATCTTATTTAGGATTTTGCGTGATTGTTATGAGCTTTATAAACCTTCAGATCCTACTAACAGTCGTTTTGTTTGATTCCAAGATTTAATGGATTTTTTTCTTTAAATAATAGAGATTATATATAATATATATAAAGTCAGGGCTCGGATATGTTACAAACAGCTTGCTGAAGCAAAGGAATAACTCATATGGGAATGCTGACAATGATTATGATCCTTACAATAACGAAATGTATGATAGCCATAATAGTTCTTACAATCTTCATGCTATATGCGATAATATGCACCTTGATCGGTGAAGGGCTTAAAAGTTGGGTGACTGCAGCCGTTAATATACTTGGACATTATGAATATCAATAGATTTGAGTTATGTCAATATAGGATTGACATGTAATTTACTTGAAATAGAGGCATAAGGATTCACACAACATCATCTATAAAAATCAAATCATAACTTACATTCCCATAAGATACCACAACTACCATACTTTTATAAAGTGAAAGTAAAATAATACAACTTCATGAAACCGAAACTTGAACTAATCAACCAAAGCATAAAATTCACACAAAGCTGAATTTGTACGAAAACAACAATAGTGTGACGAATTGTTGACGAATTTTTTTATCGTGGTAGAATAAGAATAAATATATCGGTAAGTCACTTGGACATGCGTCAGCGATGGAACCCCAACCACACTATATATCTCATGCTAGTTTTATGCGCATTCCCCAGCAAAAACAGCAGTTTTGATGAGATGGAGGGATTCTTGTAGATCGTCACACAAGTTTGGAGGGTCGCGTACAATTTCATCATCAACTGATACTGCAAATGTTACTTTATCAACGTAACTCACTGCAGTAATCATCAACGCCTGTACGAAATACAAGATTTGAATGAAACTCGATCCATCTTGTCTTAAACTTGTTTATGTGAAATTATAGATTGCGGGTTTCTTGTAATAACTATTTGCTATGACCTAATTGTACTCACCGCGGGATGGCCATAAGAACTCGGGGCAAGGTACACAATCTCATGTCCACAAAATGTAACTTCTTCTTGTGGTCCGGGAATGTTGGCACACCAGAGTGTTGTTCTTGATTCAACTTTTCGAAGGATTTTTGCTGCAAGCTATTGATAATCAAAAATCATTTTCTAGTTGGTTGGCCATGCTTGTAAAATATTTTGAAAAATATGTTAAATTTTCCAATTACCAGTTTGAGTAATACAAATGTAAATGAACCGAAATCGATTTAGTACCTTGGCACCAAGTAACTTGATAGATAACTTAGTGATAAAATAAACGCAGACCGTCTCAAAAGAAGCTTTCTTGCGTTCCATGATGGTCTTCATGTTTCGTACATAATCTAAAGGGTCCTTCATGGGTTTGATGTTAAACGGTAGTATCACAAAGGACGCTTTGTTTCCCCATCTTTCCTGCCTTGCCGTATCACCAGACGTCTAATCGATCAAATGAAACTAAAAGGTATTAGACGGCAATAATGATTAAGACGATTCACATATGGACACGAAGAGATAGTACACTGACCTCAACATATGTCGAGGGGCGCAGGTTAAAGGTTATATTTGCACGAAGACGAATGTTCTCAGGAACGCGGCTATTTTCCTCTCCTCCACCTGTAATATGTTTCTTTTTACAGTTGTGTTTAACAAAAGAAAATTAACTTGAATACAACATTACCAGATTGCAAATAAGGTATTCTATTTCTGGAAGCATATAAATGAAATGGCATAATAAGTTGCCTAGTGTTAGATAATGAAAACCCTAATGAACCCTAAGCCTTCAAACCGGGCTTGGGCTTAGTGATATATATCCTCTAATAGATGTATCTCCCCTACGTATAAAAACAAGCTCACCATATCGCCGATTTAGGTAGCGGTATAAGGCACATTGTATCACTCCAAGTATCACGTCGTTTACGGTCTACATAAACAGTATTAGAAAATATTTAGGGCATATATGAAAAACTTCACTTGCCACTATAAGAGAATTGCAAACCATAAAAGAGAATAGAAAAGTTATCATGCTCAACAGATAGAAAACTTACCACATTCATGGAATTTTTTATCATCTTAATATCACCAAGGCTAACGCTTCTAAGGACAATGCGTCGAGTCCTATTCTCTAATATTGGAGACCGTTTTAATGGTGTATCTGTGTCTTTCAGAAATAATGCAGTCAACATGAGTGTCACAAGACCCACAATGGTGTTCCAAAGGACCCCAAATAGGGATCTAAAACTAGTAACTTTAACATGATGCTTAGAAATCTTATTCCCGGGGATTGTAGGCAACGCCCCAGGATCTGAGACCTTGCGACTACAACTAAGTAGAAGATTTATCAAAGATAAGCCATCACCAAGCGAGTGGTGAAAGCGGAAGACGCATGTGCCTTGTCCATAAGAGGTTTTTGTGTTGAGGATGTGTACATCCCATAAAGGCATTGAGAAGTCAATGCGAGATGTACTAAGATTTGATGTGTAATCTTCTATGAACTTGTCGGATGCCTCCATATTTGGATTAAGTTTCGGCTCAACAATATGATTATCTACGTTTGGTTGTGTTGGCACCCATGCCATGCTCCCATCTTCTTTCTCCACCTGTAACATGTGATAACAATATGAAATCTAGTTTCGATTGTGTAGTAACCTAATAGGTCATCATACCAAAGGAGCATTGCTCCAATGGTATCACTCCCCACCGCAAACGTCCAGTTGACCGGTCAAAGGAGAGTTTTTAGGAACATCTGCTCATTGCATGGGGCTTGGTCCTTGGGGAAGGGTCAGTCGGCACCCAAAAGGGTGCACGGGGTCAGGGTAATTCCCCGCCGATTTAAACCTTTTTGGGAACCTAGTAGGTCATCATTTTAGTTTACCTGCAAACTACAGAATCGGTGATTCTTTATCATCACGTGAGCCAATCCAGCCTTGAAAACTTGTACATCGATTGATGTTTTCATACCAAAGATAGCAATGTTGTAGACATTTGTACCAGACTGATGAAAGAACCTAGCCATAGGACTCAGTGGTTGTTCATGCTCACCATCTTCCCGGTTTGTTAAACTTCGAATTGTTTTTAGAGGGTTTAAACTTGGTGTTTTCTCCATGACAGATAATGGTTTCTTAATAGAGATAGTAAGAAATGTATAACTATATGAACATAGACACACAACGTAGTCTGTGGAATCTCGTATGAATTTATACGAATGTGTTGATGTTTTATCGTTGGAGTCAAATTGGAGGTTAGTAGTGGACTAGTGGGTCTGTGTGCCAGTTAAGGCTTTTACAATCCCGAAAGATTTGGTAAGTGTCTTTAATAACATTAAAGTTCAAAATTTGGTTTGCCCATTTTTTACGTCCTTAAAAAAGTTAGAACATATATATTAGCATTATTGTTATGTGTGTTATGTAGGCTTTTATGTTACAACAGGCCTTAGGCCTGACTAGGATGAGCATTTCGATCCGAATCTTGAATTGAACTCGAATCGTTTCCGGAACCATACCGATTCTCGATACTCGAATCTCGTTCGGTACGGTACCGAGACTACGAAATAAGGTGAAAAAAAAACCGGGACCACTAATTCGGGACGGGACCGGTACCAAATCGGGAAAATCCCGATTTCCCAGTACCGGTACCGATTCCCGTACCGGTACCGATACCCGAATCCCGTTCGGTACGGTACGGTACCATAAATTTATGCTCGGAAAATAATCGGTACCACTAATTCGAGACGGGTTCGAGACAGGACCGATACCGTGCTCATCTCTAGGCCTTACTCATGTGACAACCGAGTTATTCCGTACTTATATTTCATAATGATGTTTAATGCATGCTTTTTATTAAACATTATTATAAAATATAAATACTCTTCATAAATCGGTTGTCATATGGGCATACGTAAGGCCAGGGATGAAACCAGAACGAAATATGACCGGATGCATAATTTTTTTTGAACCGTAATATAACATATGTAAAAAGTGAATTGAAACGAACGATAGAAACACGTTCCGATTAATTGTGCGCATTTAACATACATTTAGAAAAAATCGATTTTTTTACACAAATTAACAATACACATAAGAAATCCATAAGGGTCACGGGCACCCGCAGGAACCCCTAACTCCGTCCCTGCGTAAGGCTTACAGTAACATAAAAGCCTACATAACAATACTGCTAATAATATATACGTTTTTGAATACGAACGATGCAATGTTTCATCCGCTAACATATCTGTCATTTTCTTGTAAGAAGGATGCTATCTTTAAAATAAAAACTTTAACTAAACACTTGGCCTGTAGATCAAAATGATTGATGTGGTTCTTTTAAAACAAACAATGATCCGACACATGACTTATAAGTTTAACCATCTTAAATCTTTTGTTGATTGACATGGCTGTTAGAAAACGCATTAATGCACTTGTTAAAAAAATTGTTGATTACTTAAGAGATTTTAATAGTTTGTTACTTTTTCTTTAAATATTTCGACCTGGTAGTTAGAAAAACGTTATTCCGATCCGACTTGTTCAAAAAAATGTTTTGATTACTCAAGACGTATAAGAGACTTGAATAGTTGGTTAAGAGTTAAGACAACTTAATAGGTTTGAATAGTTGGTTAAGAGTTAAGACAACTTAATAGGTTTGAATAGTTGGTTAAGACTAAGGGTGAACAGAAATCGAACCGCGAATCGTAAAAACCGTAAAAATCAAATTGCAGAAACCGTATCACGCTAAAAACCGAGGGTTTGGTTTTAAGAAAAAGGAAAAACAGTAAATGCGGTTCGGTTGCGATTTTCGCTCGTAAAACTGAACCACAAAACCGAACTGCACCACACAATAATTATTTTATACTTAAAAACGTCACATCGACTATTTTATGCGAGTTATAAGACTTCTAGTATATATTATCATTGATATTCATATAAGTTATTAGTAAAGTGTTTGTTAGATTTAATTTATGCATTATTATAACTGAAAAATCAACATTTTAAACAAAGAACCGCAACAAACCACAATTATTATATAAGTCACAAGTAATGGTTCGATGCGGCTAAAAACCGTAATAACACAGAAACCTCAAAAAAACCGCAAAATCGAAACCACGGTTTTTGCTTCGGTGCGGTTTCTATTTTTATAAAAACCGCAAATACGATTGCGCTTCGATTTTAATCAAAAATCACACCAAACCGAACAATGGTCACCCTTAGTTAAGACTAGTTAATAGTTTGAATAGTTGGTTAAGAGTTAAGACTACTCAAGAGGTTTGAATAGTTGGTTACTGTTCAATGGGTATGAATGATTGTTGATACGATATAAAAATAGGTGTCGTTTTTTTGCATCTGAGCTCTAGAATTTCATTTCAACATGTCACGTACACACAAAATAAGTTGTTATATATTGAGATTCTCATATCGATATATACAAAGATAACGTGCATAGAAAGCATGTGATTCATCAATATAATATGGATTAGAGAGTAAACTTACATAAATCCTAAACTCAATGGATAAAAGTTTAAATGTAACATTGTTTTTCTCATAAGAAGGGTGACATATTCTCACTATTTATTTGTTTTATCTAAAAGTGAAAATTAACCTAAGATTTAAAACAAAAAACACAAAGGGACTATTTTTGGCAAAAGTCAAAAGTTTCAAAAATCGTACGGAGGAACTAAAATTGTAAATTTTCCGAACTTATTTTTATTAATAGTGATATTTCATTAGTGAAAAAAATAATGAAATATCACGATTGATAAAATAATGTTATCACTGGTGACATTTCATTGTTTTTTTCACTAGTGAAATATCACCCTTGACAAAATTAGTTCTGAAAATTTATATTTTTAGTCCCTCGCCCATTTTTTTTTCATTTCTTTGACATTGTGGAGAAAACGACTCCTCTATGTTTTTGTTTCATAGTATCTATTTTATATAATAAATCAAAATAATTTACAATTTTTTAAAGCACAAAATATTTAATTTGTTTCCTAATATGGCACCAATGTACAAGTTTTTTAATGCACAAGTCATAAACCATATAAAGGGAGCGTCTGTTTGTGCAATTCAAATTTTTTTAAACAATCAAACTTTCAAAACGCAGGAGCTATTTTAAGTAATGTTTTTATGGCTTTAAATTAATTAATATTAAAACACGTTATGTGTTGTATTTGGACGCTCCTAACCTAAAATAACTAAACCTAAAACCTATATAAGCACCCCCCACCCCACATTTGCAACACAAACTTCACAATGTGCGGCGTCCATGTTTGTGCAATCTCTTAGATCCTTAAAACTTTATTCTTAATCTTCTTCTTTTGTAATGCTGCCAAGAATTAAATGGATTTAGGTCCATTCATGCAACAACATTGATCTAATTGTTTGCACAATAATATGGATTGTTGATCATTACAATGCTGCCAAGAATTGAATGGATTTAGGTCCATTCATGCAACAAAATTGATCTAATTTTTTGCACATATGATATGGATTGCTGATCATTACAATGCTGCCAAGAATTGAATGGATATAGGTCCATTCATGCAACAGCATTGTGATAACTGTTTGCACAATAATATGGATTGCTGATCATTACAATGCTGCCAAGAATTGAATGGATTTAGGTCCATTCATGCAACAACATTGATCTAATTGTTTGCACATATAATATGTTTTGCTGATCATTACAATGCTGCCAAGAATTGAATGGATTTAGGTCCATTCATGCAACAACATTGATCTTGGGAGCATTCTGTTATAATAGAGATTAAGACTGTTTAATCCCTTGGCTGATAATTATTCATTCAATGTTTCTGTTAAATGCAGGATATAGGCTGATTTGATGATCAATGGCTTTTTGGTTGTTGCATATTATGATTCTGTTAATTCTGTTAGTTGAAGGAAAATAGGCAGATTCATGATCAACATGGCTGTTGGATGCCGAACATGATACAATTGGAATGGATGGGATCAATGCTGTTGTGTATCATCAAACTTTGTAATGTAAATTTATTCAATTTTATGCCCAAACTGTAATTATGTGTTGAAACTTGAATGGATTAAACTTATTCACAACATTGTCCATATTAATGTATAAATTTATTTAATTTTAAGTTTATAAAAATTGAATGGATACTTCTCTTATTATCGTCCTCAAATTAAGAATTGTGTGGTTACAACTGTCATTGTTACAAAAACATTGCGATTTATAAACATACTTTATAAAATTGCGTTTATAAATAGCGTTTTCTGAACGCTATTTATAAACGCAATTTTAGGAAACGCAATTTATAAAATTACGTGGTTATAACTGACATTGTTACAATGTTTAAACAACATATAATTAGGACTGAATTTGAATTAATTGGTGGATGCAATTTTTAAGCAATAAATACAAAGACAATAATTACAGTGAATTAACTATGTTTACACATTTTAATGCATTTAACATTAAACTAAAGTTTTTCTTAGAAGTTTACAAAATACTTAATACACGCATGCATATAACTTCTTGTAACCATCTACTCTGCCTGTTCATATTCTTTGGTCAAATGATGTGGTACCCAATCCTACACATTTGAGTGAACCTCAACCAAATGCTACGACGGGTATGGAATCTTATGCTCAACTTGATTTGGTCATGGTGCCTAAACATATTATTGATCAAATGCATATGGCTCTCAGACAATCCGTAGATACGAATTCCACCCTAACTGCTGAGCTTGCGTTGAATAAAGAAAAGGTTAAAACTTTTGAAATGGTCCCTCAAGCAGAGAAAATAACATGTTCTGAATTTGACCAATTTTGTTTTGAAAAGATTGAACACTTGAAAGAAATAGAATCATTAAAAGCTAATCTTTCCAATGAATTAAAAGCAAAAGAGTCGGTTGTCAATGATTTTCAGAAACTTAAAATAGATTTTGAAACTCTCGAGTCTAAAAAGTTTGAATCAGAAATGAATGCTACCAAACTTCTTAAATTCAAGGAACAACAGCTTTAAAAACAATACGCTTCCACAAAAAAGGTTCATCTTTTAACTAAATCATTTAAAGAACTCGAACTTAAGCGTCTTCAAAATTTACCACCTAATCCCGGTTATGCAAAACAAGCTCAGGAATATATTCTCGGTCTTTATAATATGACCATAATTGGAAAATCGAAAGAAGCACCTTATGTTCGTAGTTCTGAGGAGACACAGTCACTTATGGAAGAAACTCATTCTAAAATGTATTCAAAATTCCATATGATTGATTATGATAAGCATACTAAAGATCAACTTTCTAAAAAGACACGTATTCGCTTACAAAAGGAATTAGCTGAACTAACAGTTCTTGTGCCCCCAAGTTTGTCAAATGAAAACCCTCCTAGTACGTCTCCTACACTCGTCAAAACGGATTTAACGAAGTTACTTCCACCGGTAAGTAAGGCGTCCGTTAATTTAAACGCGGTACACCAACACTTAGCCGATTTTGACAAGGTCATTTTGGAACGTACGACTGCTTCGGCCATAACGGAAGGTGAATGGAATTTTGAGCACACTAGAGCTGCGTTCCGAGACGAAATTGTTCCGTTTGTAAAGAATGTTAAAGCTTGTCTTGGTAATCTTGATCAAGATTTGCATACGGAAATAGAAGAAGTTAAACGTGTTTTCAATGAAATGGATGATGCTTATGAAAACAGTTTACTTGAAATAGAAGGGGTTTCTCGCCAAAATGATCAGCTTCTGAAACAAGTGATGTCTCATGATATAGTTTCCGTCTGTGTGAATAAAAGTGTTGATAATGATTCTATTGTGCATAATGTTGAATCTGTGGATAATGTGGTAGATAGTACTTGTCACGAATCTGACGCTGAATTTTTAAAGCTTCAAGTTTCATATTCTTCGCTTTCAAAACGTTTTGATGAAATTCAAACACATAGTATTTCGCTTGAATGCAAGCAACAATTTATTCAAGAAATCTTTGAAACTTCATTCGAAGGTGTTAATATCGATGATGCAAACTTTGAAAAGAATTTTCGATTGAATTTACAATCAAAACAGCGTCAGCCAAGTGACAAAGTTGCTAAATCTTTGCCGATAGACATAGAGAAATCTAAGGAGCTTAACTGTGTGAACGTACTTGAGGCCGCTGAGAATTTTAAACTTGATCTAGATAATCGAGTTTCCAAGATTTTTTCCAAAGTTGATAATTGATACATAAATTTTGCAATGGGTTCAGAATATTTCTCGGAATCCTCTCGAATTGATCTCAGTTAAAAGTGGAATGATTTGTTCTTGGTGACAAAAAGTGGATTTGGTTTTCTATTCTAAATAATTGAAGTGAATAAAGATTAAAGCCGGAAACAGTAGATAAAAACAACTAAATGACAAAGCGGAAAAATAACTCTTACTGAAAATGAGTCTATGCGGAATGTAACACCATTCGGAAAGTAAGCCTTATGCGGAAAGATGCTCTACTCGGAATGAATCCCTACGCGGAATAAAAAGTCCTATGCGGAATATATGGCCTATTCGGAAAATAATCCTATGCGGAAGATAACTTCTATTCGGAAAATAAAGACCATTCGGAATATTGCTCTTATGCGGAAAATTAGTACTATGCGGAATATCTGAAATATTCCGAGTAACAGAAATGAAAACACCCCTATTCGGAATATTGGAAAGATTCCGAATAAGGCAAATTGAAACTCACCTATTCGGAATATAAGGGCTATTCGGAAAAATGTTCCGAATAAGGAAACTGAGAAACGGCTATGCGGAATATCCAGAATATTCCGAGTAATGAAACGAAAACACCCCTATTCGGAATATTTGAAAATGTTCCGAATAAGGGAAACACAAAATGGCCTATTCGGAAAGTTCTGGGAGATGAAGAACAGTAACAGCTGCGATATAACAGGGGACACGGATTTTACTCAAAATCAACTCCAATACTTAAAAAGGTTTTACCAAACTAACCAATAATCATTAACATACCATAAGAAACAAATCCCACCAATAAAAACACTAAATCAACAACTTTTTGTAATCAAACTTGAATCAAATAAGAAACTTAAAAACTTGCAATAAAAATGATGAAGAACAAGATGAATAGAAAGATGGAATGGATTGATTAATGTAAAAGTAACAAGGTTAATGATTTAGGATTACAAGATTGAAAGAAAAAGATGAAAATCACCAAACTCCCTAATGGAGTTGGTGATGGAACGAACCTAAGTTACTGGAAAAAGGAAAAATGAAGCTCACTCCTAATTGTGTGAAGGGAGTGTCTATTTATACTCCTAGTGGTTGGTTGGTGAGTGGGCTTTCTCCCTTTCTTCTTGTCTTCTCGTCTTTTCAGAAAAGTTGACGTTTTCGATTCTGATTCGGGATTTGTTGTCGATTAAATCCAACTCGTCTTTTAATTTCTTCGTTAAATAGACTTGAGTTTCTTCGACTTATGAAAATCTTCCGTCTTTAGTCCTTTTCTTCGATAAATCTTCGAATAGGCCTAGTGACTTCAAATCTTTTGCACGTCTTGGACAATAGACTTTATCTTGAGTCTTTTTCCTTGATAAAACCCGTGCAATCCCATGTTTTCTTTAATATTCATCCGGTTAGCTCTGAAATCACAATAAACACAAAAACCACGCATAATTCCAAACAAATGATATTAATTACGTGTTTTGGTCTTGTTTTAGCCAGAATTAAGTGGTAAAAGGATGGGTGTTTACACACCTATCAAATCCCCTACACTTAACCATTGCCATGCCCTCATGCAATGCTTAGTGATAAAGCAATTTTACATTTTTCTCATAATTAATCAACCTTGGCCTTATTCAAATACTACTAATTAAGAATCAAATAACTAAGAGAAATAAAAATTTTAAGATAAACAAAAAGAAATGAAATTACTTGTAAAGAAATCAAAGACTTACATTAGGGCTTTGGTGTTGCGAAGATTTATCACCCTCAAGTTTCACGTTCCCCAAACTAAGCTTAAAAACGAGATCATTGTTATTATAAGTTAGTAAATCAAACACTTACACACATGGCTTAATTAAATGCTTAAACTCCCTTATTCCTAGGTGTATCTCTTATATTTTATTTTTGTCTTAGAATGATCATGAAGATGCATTTTTGGACTTATTTCGATAGTTTATTAGGGCTGAAAGCAAAGTAGGACGATTTGATCAATAGTTAGCTAAAGGACAAAATCTCTTAAAACTGTTTCTCGGGATATCAAAAAGTTCATATCTTGGCATAACTTGGTTCACGATTTGAGACCTTTCTCGGGCCGATATTTGGCATGTACTTCATACTTCATATCTTCGAGAGACGTTCTTGAGATAATGGTCTTCTCATCATAATAGAGTTTCTTCACTTGGAGACTTTTGAGGGGTACTCCAACTTTGTTGACCACGACTTCATGATTATTTCTTCAATCTCTATTTGGGATTTTGAGATACAACGATCCGCCTCCTTTTCGGACTTGGATCTATTTATCCTCATACCTTGTTAGGGTCTTTTCGGATAGACTTCTCCATGATCTTTATGGGAGTTGATTGCTTTTCGTCGTGAGTCTTGATCCTTCATATTGACTTTAGGAATAATGCTTTTCACATCACTTTGGATCTTCAGCAATAAAATTGAATCCTCATGCCTTGTTAGGGCCTTTTCGGACTCGCCAATCTTCGCGCCCCGCTTCATAAGTTATGCCTTGGCTATGAACTCTTATCATTACCGAGCAACTTTTAAACGATCTTGGGCTAGAAGCTAAGTAACTTTTCAAATCGTAAGACCTTACTTATTGCAGATAAATTATTAGCAAGTGATGGGAGAATATGCAAATAATTATACCAAGTAAGCTTGCGCAAGAATACCGACTTATAATTGACTCTATCATTTCTCGTCCTCCACAATTTAAAATCTCAAGTAATGAGACTCGTGGACACTTAGCCTAATAAACCAATTAAGGTCTATATGGTTAAGGATACTAGCTAGAATAAACTTGGATAAGTCTATCCGGGTTGAGTCAAAATAAACGCAACGGGCCTAATATGTCAAAGACTTCTAAACTAGCTACACCACTTTATTAATATTTTTGACTTTATTGCGGGATATATACATATGAAAGCAACGATAAAAATTTAAAAATTACGACTAAATGGCCAAAGTTAATAAAAAAATTTTTGAAAAATGTTGAAAAATAGGATTTTCTGGTTAAACGAAGGCATTTTCATGGAAAAGTCCACTTAAAACTTCGATAGAAGTCTCCCCTACACTTAAGATAAACATTGTCCTCAATGTTTAAGCATGTGGGAAGAGTCTCCCCTACACTTATGACATTGTGCACGTTGGTTAACTCGAGTTAAGGAAGAGACGACTAAAGTGATCAATTTCAAATGTGAGTATGAAGAAAATTGAATCACGATAGTTGAGAGATAGAACCGGATTTCGGATAACACGGGAACACGGTTCTTCAAAGATGTCCAAGATTGTAGTAATCCCTGTAATCACATCACCACACAAACACAAACGACCACAAAATAGGTCCTCCCCTACACTTAGGGGGTTAAAGGGATAGATACTCGGGCTGCCTCCCGAGGAGCGCTTGTTTTTGATAACCGAGTCACGAGCCTGACTCGACCTAATTTTAGTTCATGGGGAACGTGGTGAGGGATGGAATCACCTCGTGAGAGGTGTCCTCACCAAAGTACAACTTCACTCGTTGACCATTCACCTTAAAATTTGGTCCATTAGGTTGAGCGAGCTCGAGAGTACCATATGGAAAAATTTGGGCGATGGTGAATGGGCCGGACCAACGAGATTTGAGCTTGCCCGAAAAGATTTTCAACCGAGAGTTAAAAAGTAAGACTTTGTCTCCAACATGGAACTCTCGGTTTTTGATCTTGGAGTCGTGAATGAGCTTAGTTCTTTCCTTATAGATCAAAGAGTTTTCATAAGCCTCATTCCGGAGTTCATTTAGCTCATTGAGTTGGATCTTGCGTAGGTCACCGGCTTTGTTTATATCAAAATTAGCCCACTTCAAGGCCCAATAGGCCTTGTGCTCCAACTCAATGGGGAGGTGGCACGCTTTCCCGTACACAAGACGATAAGGCGTACAGCCGATCGGGGTCTTGTAAGCAGTACGGAAAGCCCACAAAGCATCATCCAATTTATCAGCCCATGAGGCACGATGCTCTCCCACGGTTCTTTCAAGAATTCGCTTAAGACCTCGGTTGGATATTTCAGCCTGGCCATTAGTTTGTGGGTGGTAGGCTGTGGAAAGACGATGATTTACACCGTACTTAGCCATGACTCTAGCAAATTGGTCATTGCAGAAATGAGTCCCACGATCACTAATAATGGCGCGAGGCACACCGAATCTAGCGAAAAGAGCTTTCAAAAAGTTACAAACCACCCTTGCGTCATTAGTAGGCAAAGCTTTGGCTTCAACCCACTTTGAAACGTAGTCAACGGCTACAAGGATGTATTTGTTTCCTTTAGATGAAGGGAATGGCCCCATAAAGTCGATACCCCAAACATCAAAAATTTCACACTCTTGAATGAAATTCTGAGGCATCTCGTCTTTATGTGTGATTTTGCCTTGCTTTTGGCAAACATCACATCGCTTAACCATATCGTGAGCATCACGGTATATGGAGGGCCAATAAAATCCCGAGTCAAACACTTTCTTTGCGGTGTAGTTGGGACCAAAGTGACCACCGGTGGGTCCTTTGTGGCAAGCATCAAGGATGTCAGACGCTGCCGGTCCGTCAACACATCGGCGGATAATCAAGTCGGCACATTGTTTGAATAGGTAAGGGTCGTCCCAAAAGTAAGTCTTGATGTCGGTGAAAAACTTCTTCTTTTGCTGGGACGTCAACCCTTCCTTGAGAATTCCACCCGCCAAGTAGTTTGCAAAGTCTGCAAACCATGGGTTTTCATTCGGCTTCGAGTTTATAGACATTAAGGTCTCCAAGGGAAAAGAATCATTGATTTCTTTGGTCGGATGATCCCCTTGGTAAGGATCCTCAAGTCTACTAAGATGGCCCGCGGCTAAGTTTTCTGCTCCTTTTTTATCGCGGATGTCGATTTTAAATTCCTGGAGCAGCAAAACCCAGCGAAGAAGTCTTGGTTTGGAATCTTGCTTTGTCAACAAGTACTTCAACGCGGAATGATCGGTATACACGATGGTGGTAGAAAGGACAAGATAGGGGCGGAATTTTTCAAAAGCATAGACAACAGCTAAAAGCTCTTTTTCGGTTGTCGTATAATGCAATTGTGCCCCAGTCATTGTCTTGCTAGCGTAATGGATTGGTTGGAAGTGTTTGTTCACTCTTTGTCCAAGAACCGCTCCAATAGCAAAATCGCTAGCATCGCACATCAACTCAAAGGGAAGCTCCCAATTAGGGGTAACCAAGACGGGTGCCTTAGTTAGCTTATCCTTAAGCGAGTTAAAGGCTTCAAGGCACTCTTTGGAAAAGATAAAAGGAGTATCTTTTTCCAAGAGATGGGTCATCGGGCGAGCGATTTGAGAAAAATCTTTGATGAATCGACGATAGAAGCCCGCATGACCCAAGAAACTTCTCACACCCTTCACAGTTGAAGGTGGAGGCAACTTAGCGATAACATCGACTTTAGCACGGTCTACTTCAAGACCGGCTTTCGAGATCTTATGTCCAAGCACGACGCCTTCTTTTACCATAAAATGGCATTTTTCCCAATTTAGAACTAGGCGAGTGTCTTCGCACCGCTTTAGCATACGTTCTAAATTGGCAAGGCAAGATGAGAAGGAATCCCCGAAGACCGAGAAATCATCCATGAAGACTTCCATGGTTTGTTCAACCATGTCATGGAAGATAGCTAACATGCACCTTTGGAAAGTCCCGGGCGCATTACATAAGCCGAAAGGCATTCTTTTGTAAGCGAAAGTGCCATAGGGACAAGTGAATGTAGTCTTCTCTTGATCTTGGGGATCGATGGGTATTTGAAAATAACCCGAGAAACCATCTAGAAAGCAGTAATATTCATTACCGGCTAATCGTTCAAGCATTTGGTCCATAAAAGGTAGAGGGAAATGATCCTTTCTCGTGGCATCATTGAGTTTGCGGTAGTCTATACAAACTCTCCACCCAGTAACGAGACGAGTGGGAATCAACTCGTTGTGTTCATTGGGAACAACGGTTATTCCGCCCTTCTTGGGCACACAGTGGATTGGACTAACCCATGGGGAATCCGAAATAGGGTAAATCATACCCGCATCAAGAAGTTTGATAACCTCTGTTTTGATGACTTCATGGATTTTTGGATTCACCCTTCGTTGGCTTTGAATTGTGGACTTAAAGTCGTCCTCCATGAGAATTTTGTGTGTGCAGAAGTGAGGATCAATTCCACGAATATCCGAAATCTTCCAAGCAATAGCCTTCTTGTGATCTTTCAACACAGCAACGAGGCGAGTCTTCTCTTCATCTTTCAAATCCTTTGCAATAATGACGGGCGACTTCTTGTTGTCGTCAAGGAACACGTACTCGAGATGTGGCGGCAACTCCTTAAGTTCCAAATCCGGAGGATTTTCGACGGGAGGCGTTTTCAAAGTCGTGGCATCAATAGCAATAACCGTAGGAGATGGAGGCGAAGGATTGTCTTCGGTGAGAAGATTGTCAAAGAAACTCATGTCTTCATCCCCCTCGGTGGGAGAATCATTAGTAGCTAAATTCGCATCTCCCATGGTAGCTTCAAGATTGTTCCAGAATAAATCACTATCTCCAAATAGAGACAACGATGAATCAATAGAGGACACGGTCTCAACAGTGGGAAGAGAGGTAGGAATACTTTTGCAAGCATCATTAAAGTGTTCTTCACAGGCCTCATCAAGAACGTCAATACAATTAACACTCTCATATGAATAAGGTTGTTTGGACAACTTTCCCATGTTGAAGACTACTTTATCGTCACCCACTCTCATGATAAGCTCTCCGGCTTCAACATCAATAAGAGTGCGACCGGTCCTAAGGAATGGACGACCAACAATCAGTGGTACACGAGGGTCCATCTCGTAGTCGACGACAACAAAATCAGCAGGGAAGGTGAATTTGTCGACTCCTACAATAACATCTTCGGCTATCCCCACTGGATAAGCAACCGTACGGTTGGCCAATTCCAAAGTCATTTTAGTAGGGACTAGCTCTGGGAGAGATAATTGCTTCCAAACACTTAGAGGCATGAGATTAATACTGGCACCTAGATCGGCTAGGGCCATGCAATTCTCTACTCCCGGGAAATTGCAAGGGATAAGAAAACGACCCGGATCACCAAGCTTGGTTGGCAATTTCCTTAAGAGCACTGCAGAGCAGTTCTCATTAAGTTGGGTGTTGGCGATGTCGAGGAGCTTTTCCTTGTCGCTCAAAAGATCTTTAAACATTTTCGCGTACTTGGGCATGTGAGCGAGAGCCTCAGCGAAGGAGATATTGAAATTCAGTTGTTTAAACATTTTAAGAAAGTTAGAAACCTGAATATCATCCTTGCTCTTTTGCTTCTCTTTCCTCAACCTAGAAGGATAAGGTATATTTGAAGAAGAGGAAGGATTTGGGAGTATAGGATCACTCACAACCACGGGTGGAGGAGGGGTAGAAAGAAGAGGTGGAGAAATTTGGGACGGAGAAGGAGGAGGAATAGGAGCAGGCGACTCGTTCTCCTTAGTCACAACCACCGGTGGGGGTATAGGAAGCTCGGGTTCCTTGGTACCTTTACCACTTCGAGTAGTGATTGCTTTCATCTCCCCTCTTGGGTTTGCAACGGTGTTACTCGGAAGAGTACCCGAAGAAGAGGGTTGACTACTTTGGAAGAAACTAGCCATCATGTTCCTCAAGTCATTCGTCTGACTATCCAACGTGTTTCGCATATCGGCTCTCAAATCATTTCCTTGCTTTACCAAATCTGCCTTCAAATTGCGCACTTCCTCTTGGAGATTTCCCACTATCACATCATTGGTTCTCATGTAGGTGGCGACCTCTTGGTGTAATGCAGTGGTGGTTTGGTTGGAAGGAGCATTGTATGCAGGTGGTTGGTAAGCAGGTTGTTGGTAGACTTGATTGTTTCTTTGAGGTGGTTGTTGTTGCTTGTGAGGAGGGATGTAAGGTTGTCGAGATTGTTGTTGTTGTTGAGGAGGGCGGTTAAGGTTTTGTTGTTGGTTTGGGTTGGTAGGAGGAAAGCCAGGTGGTGAAAGATAGTTGTTGCTGCGGTAGCTAAGCAAGTTACGGTCACCTTGGGGTTTTGCTTGATAAGCGGGTTGAGGATAGGTGCCATATGCCGCATTCACATTCTCAGCAGGGTAATCTTGGGTGGCGGTACAAGTTGTGTAAGAATGAGGACCATCGCATATCTCACAAGGTTGGCTGACAGCGTTCACTTGAGCATTTTTGGCGTTGTTGCTGTTGTTGTTGCTGACGGTGTGGGTGACAAGCGATTCAAGAAGCGTGGTGATTTTGTCTAATCGCTTGTCGCTGTCATTAGTGCTAGCACTAGCAACATTGGTCCTAACACTCTTGGTTTGAACACGAGATTTGTTCTCAATGATGTCCCAAGCAGCATTGGAAGTCTTAGCCAATAAATTACCCCCTGAGGCACTATTCAGTGAATCTTGGTCACTCATGCTTAAACCATTGTAAAAAGTATTAATTTGATGTACTTTGGTAAAACCATGTTGTGGGCATTTTCTTAAAAGATCTTTAAAACGATCCCAAGATTCACTGAAAGACTCATCGTACTTTTGTTCAAAGTTTATAATCTCATTCCGCAAAGCGGTAGTACGAGAGGGTGGAAAAAAGTAATTGATAAACTTTGTTTCCAAATCCGTCCACGAGAGAATACTCTGTGGCGGTTCCTTAGCAAGCCAATGCCGGGCTTGTCCCTCTAAAGAAAAGGGAAAAAGTTGTAACCTTATCACTTCTTGTGGAACGCCATTGAACTTGACCGTGTTCGTGAGTTGTAGAAATCTCTTAATGTGATCGTGTGGGTCATCAATGGTTCGTCCCAAGAATGGCTGAGCGGAGACCATCTGAATAAAGCCTGACTTGAGCTCGAAATTGTTGGCGGCAATTGGTGGTATAACAATTGGATCCGTGTTGCCATCGACATGAGCTTGCAGCAGTTCAATCATTGGGCGATTATCCGGAAGTGGCTCATTGTTGTTGTTATTCATGTTGTTGAAAGGCGGGTTGTTGTTATTATTATTGTTGTTCGGAGGTGGTATGTTATTGTTGTTTTGGACACCAGCCATGTCTAAGTTATCGAGAGGCTCGGGCTCTTGATAAGACGTGGATCGAGTGCGCATACACCTGCAAAAGAACGAACAAAGAGAAACAAAGCAAAAATATTTTTGGTTTTTATGTTTTTTACTTTTTAGGATTTTTGAAATTTTTTAGGAAAAAGTAACGTTCACGGGGAACGGATCCCAAAATCCAAATTCTCACAAAAAACTTTTGATCTTAACGAGAGGAGCCGGCAGCGGCGCCATTTGATACATAAATTTTGCAATGGGTTCAGAATATTTCTCGGAATCCTC
Source organism: Glebionis coronaria (assembly GCA_025667525.1). Classification (NCBI taxonomy): domain Eukaryota; kingdom Viridiplantae; phylum Streptophyta; class Magnoliopsida; order Asterales; family Asteraceae; genus Glebionis; species Glebionis coronaria. The sequence goes on from CM046874.1 coordinate 687,147,173, forward strand.
TCGAATTGATCTCAGTTAAAAGTGGAATGATTTGTTCTTGGTGACAAAAAGTGGATTTGGTTTTCTATTCTAAATAATTGAAGTGAATAAAGATTAAAGCCGGAAACAGTAGATAAAAACAACTAAATGACAAAGCGGAAAAATAACTCTTACTGAAAATGAGTCTATGCGGAATGTAACACCATTCGGAAAGTAAGCCTTATGCGGAAAGATGCTCTACTCGGAATGAATCCCTACGCGGAATAAAAAGTCCTATGCGGAATATATGGCCTATTCGGAAAATAATCCTATGCGGAAGATAACTTCTATTCGGAAAATAAAGACCATTCGGAATATTGCTCTTATGCGGAAAATTAGTACTATGCGGAATATCTGAAATATTCCGAGTAACAGAAATGAAAACACCCCTATTCGGAATATTGGAAAGATTCCGAATAAGGCAAATTGAAACTCACCTATTCGGAATATAAGGGCTATTCGGAAAAATGTTCCGAATAAGGAAACTGAGAAACGGCTATGCGGAATATCCAGAATATTCCGAGTAATGAAACGAAAACACCCCTATTCGGAATATTTGAAAATGTTCCGAATAAGGGAAACACAAAATGGCCTATTCGGAAAGTTCTGGGAGATGAAGAACAGTAACAGCTGCGATATAACAGGGGACACGGATTTTACTCAAAATCAACTCCAATACTTAAAAAGGTTTTACCAAACTAACCAATAATCATTAACATACCATAAGAAACAAATCCCACCAATAAAAACACTAAATCAACAACTTTTTGTAATCAAACTTGAATCAAATAAGAAACTTAAAAACTTGCAATAAAAATGATGAAGAACAAGATGAATAGAAAGATGGAATGGATTGATTAATGTAAAAGTAACAAGGTTAATGATTTAGGATTACAAGATTGAAAGAAAAAGATGAAAATCACCAAACTCCCTAATGGAGTTGGTGATGGAACGAACCTAAGTTACTGGAAAAAGGAAAAATGAAGCTCACTCCTAATTGTGTGAAGGGAGTGTCTATTTATACTCCTAGTGGTTGGTTGGTGAGTGGGCTTTCTCCCTTTCTTCTTGTCTTCTCGTCTTTTCAGAAAAGTTGACGTTTTCGATTCTGATTCGGGATTTGTTGTCGATTAAATCCAACTCGTCTTTTAATTTCTTCGTTAAATAGACTTGAGTTTCTTCGACTTATGAAAATCTTCCGTCTTTAGTCCTTTTCTTCGATAAATCTTCGAATAGGCCTAGTGACTTCAAATCTTTTGCACGTCTTGGACAATAGACTTTATCTTGAGTCTTTTTCCTTGATAAAACCCGTGCAATCCCATGTTTTCTTTAATATTCATCCGGTTAGCTCTGAAATCACAATAAACACAAAAACCACGCATAATTCCAAACAAATGATATTAATTACGTGTTTTGGTCTTGTTTTAGCCAGAATTAAGTGGTAAAAGGATGGGTGTTTACACACCTATCAATAATTAAACAGAAAGATACACGACTCTTCGATTCAGTAAAGCCCGCATGTGCTAATACCACTGCACATAATCAATCATTGATTGAACAGTTGAATCGGAAGTCGATGGAAATATCTGATTTGAGGGAACAAATTTGTGATAAGAATCTCGCCTTGGTTGAGTTAAAGGAAACACTTCGTACACTAAAAGGTAAGAATGTTGTGGATAACGCAACCACTATCTCAGCATCGTCCTCTAGTGCAATCAAAAGGAACCTTATAGCCATCACACTATTTAATAAGGGCCCTAGGACTAAACCATCTCAAACTTTGGTCACTAAAGATAAGGCGGAAACAAAACCAGCTTCTAATATTCCCGTGTTGCCTTCTACAGGAGTAAGCATCACTACTAAGGCTCAAAGATCTAAGGTTAAAAGAAACAAGAAGAATGATAGGATCTTGCCCCCATCTAGTAGTCAAGTGAAGAAGAAAGTAGAAACCCATCCTAGGAATGTTATTTCTGCTTTGAATAAAAAGAATCATGTAGCTAAACCTAAAGGCCCTGCGGTTGTGCAGCGTTCTAAGCTTATTGAGAATTCTAATTTGAAATGATGGAATTTCAATGAATGTATGTTTTCTAGTCGTCATGATTCTTGCCTTATTGACCATGTGAATGAGATGAATGCTCGGAAAAATGGATTTGAATGGAAACCGACTGGGAAAGTGTTAACCCAAGTTGGTTGGTTGTGGCGCCCCACTGGTAGAACTTTCACTATAGTAGGAAATACGTGCCCTTTAACTAGGATCACTCCCACTAAAGCGAAGAAAGCGTGCCCTTTAACTAGGAGTACCAAGGCTACCAAAACACAAGCGTGTCCTTTAACTAGGAACACCGACACTACTGTATGAACCAAGTGCCCTTTAAATAGGTCTACTCCCACTGTAGTGCCCGCGAATAATCCAAAACCTAAGAAAGTTGGAACAGTAAAACCTGTTAGTGCTAAAACTCATATCAGAAAATGCAGGAAATCTAAGGGTCTCACAAATGTTAGCAATTCTGATAATCTTACATTTGTATCTGCTAACACTCCAGAACCAATAGTTTCTAATGCATTGTCTACTGTTGTTATTGAAAACAGGTGGTCCAAATTGTTCTCTGGTATTTGGACTCTGGTTGCTCCAAGCATATTGTCTACTGGTATTTGCAACTACTAGGAGATCGACTAATCAGTTGGGCATCGAAAAGGCAGAAAAGCCCTGTAATTTCAAGTACGGAAGCAGAATACATAGCTATGTTTGGTTGCTGTGCTCAAATTCTTTGGATGAGATCGCAATTAACCGACTATGGTCTAGGTTTCAACAAAATTCCGATGTACTATGACAACAAAAGTGCAATTGCCTTATGCTGTAACAACGTTCAATTCTCCCGGTCGAAGCATATTGACATTCGTTACCACTTCATCAAGGAGTAAGTGGAAAATGGAGTAATCGAGCTTTACTTTGTCCGATCTGAGTATCAATTGGCGGATATTTTCACGAAGGCTTTAGATCGCGCTCGAATGGAATTTTTGGCTGACAAGCTAGGAATGAGAACTTTTTCGCCCGAGACTCTAAAGGAACTGGCAGATGAAGCGAAAGAATAGTGGTGGTAAACTATTCTCTGTATCCTTGGTGATCATTTGTATATATTTTTTATATTTTTATCCACAAAAGCAAAATACAAAAATATAAAACCATATAAAAACCATAAAAAATTCAAAAATTCATAAAAAACCAAAAATATTTTTACTTTATTTTTTAAAGGCATGTCTTTTGGTACGATAATATTTACGGCCTTAGAAATGTTGATTAATATTGACACGGCGCCATAAATAGAGTTCGTACAAAAGTTGTAAATATTTCATAAAACATGACTAAATGGCTTGCAGTTATTTCAGACTGCAACCCGGTTTTCACATTAAAGTCAATCATTTCTTATGAAAGCTTTGGCTGACAACGGGAATTAATTTTCTCGGGCAAGGTTTACTTTAAAACCTTGTAAGGGATCAAGTTTACTTTATAACTTGGTCTAACACAAATCCATGTACGCTTCAATGCATTTATTTGTTAAAACAAGAGAAGTCTTGTTTTTTATGAAGTTATCATCTCTACAACCATAGCAATCTACAATTGGTTTCTACATACTAGACGATGCAACTACTCAACCGATGACTACAGCTCTTTCAATAGAACACGGGTCAATAATTGAGGGGGAGCTCACTAACTGGTGTCAAGACAACAATACCAATCGTACACGTGGTGTCAAGAGATGACTTCAAACGTGACGAGGCGACCAACATATGCTGACAAGAACCATTTGATCTTATCATATGATGTTCTCATCAATCAGGTCCAACCTTGTCAATTTTTTCTAATATGGTGAATATGTGATCATGTTACAAATCGGTATCATATCTCCTACATTTGGTATCATGAAGATAAAAAGGACTTGCATTTTTCTTCCCAAAACCTTTGTTAAAACTTCATTAATCAATTGATATTAAAAACATCGATTGGGTTAATATTTTTAATATGGGGGAGAAAATGTGATTTAATATGGGAAAATATCACAAATGGTTTGACTTAATGTGCTGGCTCATCACGACATATGCGAAATGTTTTCGAATATCGTGGCATATGTTAAGGGGAAGCAAAACGGATTTGCACATCAAAAATGGATTTCATGGTGATTTATACTTACCCACAACCTATTTATTTCACGACGATGAAGATTGTGGTGACATAAGGATGGTAGGATAGGTTAAGTCCAATGACTCTTCAAGAACCGGAGGAATCTTCCCAACGACATTCCATAGCTAGAAATAGTAGTCCTTAGGAAAGTTAGAGAAAAGATTGTGAATGTAGTTGAATGTCGACCAAGTACTTAAGTTAGCACTGGAATAATCACAACAAGGTGCTAGTTATAACGTATTGGTAAGCATTGAAGGGGTTGAAGAATGAAAAAGAATTGTAAAGATAAAGGGTGTAAAGAAAAAGCCCTCCTTACAACCTTAGGCAGAAACCGGGTCAACACATATGCTATTGAGAATCATTTTAATGATGCTCGATATTGAAGATAGACATCATGGACCCAGTGACGCAATGCACAACCCATCCCAACTAACTCAGATATCTCTCAAAAGGTATTTGTTTTCTTCACACGGAGACAACGCATTATCTATCGATTTATTCACTCCGAGTAAATTGGTATTGAAAAGGTGGCACTCCTCTCCAGCCTCCGATCACTAAAATCCAAAGTGCACGATCGAGTCTAGAGCCATTTGAGATCAACAAATATCTCATTAGGACACACTTCCATAACTCCTTGCTTCTTCACACACTGTGAAAAGTAAGAAAGATCTCAAGAGTCCTACGCAAAATCTTCATGATCTTGCCTGAACATCCGAGTAATACGAAAGTATTTACAATGAAGATGGAAATCCTTCTTGAGCGAATATCAAAAAGCTCATGGTAGGTGACTTGTGCGATTCTTTATGAATCAAACTTGTGATAACTAGAAAGCAACAATGGTTTAATTCTTAGCTGAACTTAAACACGTTCCAGGCCTCTACGCAATATCTAAGTGATCTTGCCAGAACACTCAGAGTGATACCTTAGTGTTCACAGTGATGAGTGGAAATCCTTCTAGTATTAACATCAAACAGCACTTGGTAGGTAACTTGAAAGATTCAATATGAATAAAGCTCGTGACAACTGGAAAGCAACGATGGTGCGATTCTTTAATGAATCAAACTTGTTCGATGAATCAGAATTGACGGCTTCAATCATGCGGATAGTTTTATCCAAATGATTCACTCTTTACGTTCGCAGTCAGCTTTGGACGGTCGAGTAAAGAGAACGGGTTTACCCGCGAAATCTTGTCAAGGAGATTTTTAATTAAATCTACCTGCCAGAAGTACGATATTTTATATCGTCCAACGGTCTTCACCGACCGGAGGTAAAATGCTACCGAATTAGAATGAAATGTTCAAAGCCATTTCGTTCGTGTCTACTTATGTTGCAGCATTTGAAGACGGTGGCGTTGCGGAATCCGAGAAGAAGTCGTCCCCGCATGCTTATACTTTATGCACTTAATACCTCATCTAATTCAAGAAAGCCTAAAATTTAAGTCTTCCGCTGTATCGAACTCTGAAGCTTTCAAGATTTATAAAGGTATAAGTATGTGGGACAAGATGTCACGAGGAGGCAAAGATCACAAGTGATGGATGCACATGATCAAGGCAAGAGATTAATGATAAAGATTGATATCAAAGATCACATCAGCATGTTCACCAGAAAAGAAAAAGAAAAGAAAGACGAAGACTACGAGCTCAAGACAAGCATAGTATGCTAGGTTTATTTTATTATTGTAACTAGGGTAACACCCTTGTTTGGAGTGACCTCCCTTAGGGGGAGATTGTTGGAAATACGTTTTTACGTATTTAGGAAGATTCGGTCACTCCGACAATATATTAAGTAGTAGCTCGTAGTCTAGATATCTTTATTAAACAAACAAGGCCAAGCCTAGCCTACAACATGTGTAGGCCGGCCCCATATTGTAAGGCCAAGCCCATAAACAAGACTTGGGTATATAAACCCTCTCCTTTGATGGAGAGGGTGGTGATTTCATTTTATTTTACATATAGTTCTTAAACTTTCTCTCTCTAGAAGTGTAAAATCATCTATCTTTCTCTCTCTAAAACATAAGCAAGATTTACATATCCTACAAAAATCCCATTTATATTATATGTAAATAAGAAAAGTAAAAAAATACCTCCATTGTAAAGTATTGTAATAGGGAAGGTCGGTTCTTTTCTTGAGGCAATAGTGTAAATGTCAAATAAACGATAAACTTACGACCCGAAACCCCATGTCTTATCCTAAACCGTGCTTTCCGTACCCTTTAGCCTAACATTACAACCTTTTAAAATACCTCTTTGATAGTAAATGATAGGTTCTTACACCATAGTGGTGGATGTTTGATCATTTACCAAGCTTATGGTAACCTATATGCCATGCTAGTTAATGAGTATTAACTTTTCCATTTTCCTTATCTGTATCATTTATCATACAACCGAGTGATATGAGAATCTAAAAATTTATGTGAAGTGCTAGCGTATAACTTACGTGCTTACTAACAAAGGAAAATCTAATTTTTGTTGTACATTACTTTCATTGGTTAAGTTAAATTACCCCGTTCATTGGTTAAGTTAAATTCCCCTGTAAGAACTATCCTAGGTAAAAATACTTATTTCCTTGAGGACAGCCAAATTCCAAGTCTAGGGATATAAGATGAGGTGTATTTTTATACATGTTTTCGGGGTTATTTCACCCCTATATTTGTCTAGTTATGTCTTAAAGACACCATAAATCCTTCCTTTTATCATTTTAGCATTTTGGAAGAACTTGGAGCAAAAGGAGCTCATTTAGAGCATTATTGGATGCATTTCAGATAATCTGCGCAAAGTATGGAATAACACAAGACTTGAAGACATGGATTTCTTGAAGACAAAGAAGACGTGTTGAACAGGAGCTATAGACACAATCTAGAAAACCCCGGACATCGTCTAAATAATCGCGTATATGCCGTCCGAAAGCTACTGACGCCTGCTGGATTATGTCGACCAAGTATCCTTAAAAAGATATCGACGGCCAAACATAGTCTTGAATTTTCTAGACGCTGTCTATGAATCGTAGCCTATATATACCCCATGTATATTTTAACACATACAAGAGGAGAAAAAAAGTGTAAAACGATTTTTTAGAAGAGTAACTTTAGTAGGTTGTTTTTTGGGTTTTCCCAACCTTAACTCGTATATCAATTGAAGATTCAAAGTTTATTCAATCTATCATTCATTATAGCTATATTTTGTTTCATTCACTGTTTATCCTTCTTTTGATATGTTTGACTAATTTCAATTATGTGTTTATCTATTATTGCATGAAAGTTATGATGTGATTCCTTCTTGTTTATTACTTCTTGTTAATTGTGTGCCCGTTAGACTCTATAAAACCAACTTTTGTCTATATTAATGTTGATAGGTCTAGAGAAATGTTGGTGTTTAAAAAGTTGATACCTAGACGCGATTAAGGGAGGGCCTCTACCCGTTGTAGGGTTGATACATTTAAGTGTTTGTTTATGCGTATCTAAGGATGTATATAGTACAAGCGACACACTCCTCTACACTTTTTCTATATCGTTGCGCATGAATGGCTTTTTTGATAAATGTCTGCATACTACTATAATAGAGGGTCAAAGCTTTTGAAAAACACTTAAACATTTAATTTACAAGGTGTGGCATGTAAGAACATTTAGGAAGATTATAATAATGAGTAATGCATGATTAGGTAAACAAAAATTTCACGTTTCATATGAATTCTCCTACTAGCTTAGATTAAAATTAGTAGACATTAGTTTAAACTCCAAAACAATCATTAACTTTACTGCTTTCATAAAAACTATAACAAAATACAAAAAAATCTCCTCCGTGCCTTTTAATCTTCTGCACGTTAGGCACAACTTTACTTACCATATTACTTGAGTGAATGAAATTAACAACCTCGAGTCATCACCTATACTACATTGCAATGATCATGTACATTTTTTTAGGGTTGTAAAACTTTGTTGAAAAAAAGCTTCCACAACTCACCATGTAAACACTCCTACACCTTTTACCCACAATCGTTATCAGAGCCTCTCATTTCTTAAAAATACCCATTTCATATAAACACGTCTAACAAAATAACCTACATACACATAAAAAAACAAAAAAATGACAAGAGTATGTGGATCACCCTTCAACCTTTTTTTCTTGGTCAGATGTGACCTTTCGTCCACATGGTTGCCACCCACTAAGTCTTGTTAGACGATTAAATGGCCCATGCCCGATTGTGAACTTATGAACTGTTAGGGTTAGCTTTGATGTTTATTATTATTCAAGCTATGTATTTATTATAAGTATAGATGGTATCTCACGTATCTAAATTTGGATTTATGGTCCATTAAAATGTAAGTTTGATATTGTTTAACATAAAAAATTACTTTCCATAATAGTCTACATTAACACATGATATAGGAAATATGGTTCTTATAAGGTTATGAGATGTTCTCTTTACAATAAAAGTATGGACTCTCATTCACACTGCTCTTTAAGTGTGAGTACTCTTCTGCTTTTTTGATGAAAGTTTTGAAGAATGCTAAGACCGAAAGTAATTGTGACCGCACATGCGACCGTCACATTAGCGCTAACTTAACTTTCTTTTTCCTAGACCACACACAGACCAAGCACCTGTAATGGTGACCATACATGCGACCACAAAAATGTTTTCTTTACGTTAATAAAAACATTACATAAAACTTACAACGTTACATAAAACATTAGACAATAATAAAACCATTACCTAAAATATTATGTAATATATAAAACATTACATAATAATACAAATCTTACATAAAACATTACATAAAAATAAATCTAACTACGGATCCGAATAAGACATTTCCCCAAAAAATTCATCGGTGAATTGGTGATCTTATTCTTGATGGACTCTGAGTCTCTTCTCTCATTCTTTCTGAGCTTTTTCTTCTTCTTCTAGGATTTCTCTCATGACGTCTTCATCTTGAAGTAGAAGACGTTCTCGTTACTCAGTAAGATGAAAGTCATAAAATGGGTCGTATTTATGTTCATGAAATGATTCTTCAATGATTCTTCTGCCGTTTTAAATGAAGAAATGAGAGAAATGGGTTGATCCATTTGTTGTTGACTTGACGAACTACCTATATCTTGTTGATAAATTTCTTCTGGTTAAATTTTCAGTGTTGGTGGGTTGATTTGAGTGTTTCTGGTTGTACGCTCTTGAGACATTTTTTACCTTTAAGATTTGTTGATAAGTGTTGTGTGAAATGAATTGATAGTAAAATCTATTTATAAGGGGAAAATAGTCGTTTGAATAATGATTTAAACTTAATTTTTATTATCTAGCCAATTAAATTTAGTTTGTAGTTGTTTTTCAAATTTTCCCGTCTTACCATATACAGAGTTATACATTGCGTAATCTTTATAAGATTCTTCCTTAGAAAAGGTGTCCATCACAACACGGCTCTCTTGTGGAATATCAATGCATTTTTCGTACGCTTTCCTCATATCATATTTATCGTTTGATGCGTTCTCCCATTAGCCAGCTAAGTCTATAAGCATTATTTGCCGAACGTGATCTTTGTTAATTAGTTTTTTAACCAATGCTTCGATTTGGTCGCTTGTATGTGGAAGTGGACAAGTCAAGTGTTGTATAATGCGTAAAAAAATTAAAAGAGAAAAGTGGAATTTTATTGTGAATAAAAGGGTATTTGTATGTAAATAAAATAGAAAAGTGGGGTTTTATAATGAATAAAATGGGTTTTATAGTGAATAAATCAGGTTTAACGTTATATTGAGAGATGAGAAGAAAGGCTATGTTTGGCACGGAGCGGTGGAGGAGCATTTTGAAGCGGTGAGCGGTGAGCAAGAGCATTTTGATTTTCATTTCATGTTTGGCAAAATGAGCGGTGAGGTTTTTCATTTTTAATGATCGTTTGGCAAAGGAGCGGTGAGATTTTTTAGGAAGGCTACTTTTTCCAATGCTTATTTGTGAAGCTGTGGCAAATGAGCAGTGAGCTGTGCAACTACTGCTCTCTCCTACTGCTCACAATTACTGCTCACTGCTACTGCTCACAGCTACAGCTCACTGCTCCTGCTCACTGCTCACTGCTCACTGCTCCTGCTCACTGCTCACTGCTCACTGCTCACTGCTCACTGCTCACTGCTCCTGCTCACTGCTCACTGCTCCTGCTCATTTAACAAACACACCCTTTGGGTGGTAGAAATTAATAGATTTGAGTTATCTTGATATGGGATTGACGTTATCATACTTGGTATATAGAATCTATCATGTGTAAAGCTATACATCACACAATTTACATTCCGATAAAGATACCACAATTACCATACTTATGTAAAGCACAGTGAAACTAAAATAATACAACTTCAACGAAACTTGAACTAATCAACCAAAGCATAAAACTCACACAAATCTGAATTTCTACCAAAACAACAAGAGCGTGACGAATTGTTGACGACAAATTTTATCGCGGTAGAATCAGAATAAATGTAACGGCAAGTCACTTGGACATGGGTCAGCGATCGAACCCCTACCGCACTATATATCTCATGCTAGTTTTATGCGCATTCCCCAGCAAAAACAGCAGTTTTGATGAGATGGAGGGATTCTTGTAGATCGTCACACAAGTTTTGAGGGTCGCGTACAATTTCATCATCAACTGATACTGCAAATGTTACTTTATCAACGTAACTCACTGCAGTTATCATCAACGCCTGTACGAAATACAAAATTTGAATTAAACTCCATCTTGTCTTAAACTTGTTTATATGAAATTATAGATTGTGAGTTGCTTGTAACAACTGTTAGCTATGACCTAATTGTACTCACCGCGGGCTGGCCATAAGAACTCGGGGCAAGGTACACAATCTCATGTCCACAAAATGTAACTTCTTCTTGTGGTCCGGGAATGTTGGCACACCAGAGTGTTGTTCTTGATTCAACTTTTCGAAGGATTTTTGCTGCAAGCTATTGATAATCTAAAATCATTTTCTAGTTGGTTGGTCATGCTTGTAAAATATTTTGAAAATATATAACGTCATCTTAAGAAGACTACATTGTTTTTTAGAGTAGTCTTTGTAAAGTGAAATTATCTTATGATGTAAAATGGGAGAAAGAAAAATATATATGTTGGTAAAATTTCCAAATACCAGCTTGAGTATTACAAATGTGAATGAACCGAAATCGATTTAGTACCTTGGCACCAAGTAACTTGATAGATAACTTAGTTATGAAATAAGCGCAGACTGTCTCAAAAGAAGCTTTCTTGCGTTCCATGATGGTCTTCATGTTTCGTACATAATCTAAAGGGTCTTTCATGGGTTTGATGTTAAACGGTAGTATCACAAAAGACGCTTTGTTTCCCCATCTTTCCTGCCTTGCCGTATCACCAGACGTCTAATCGATCAAGTGAAACTAAAAGGTATTAGACGGCAATAATGATTAAGACGATTCACATATGGAAACGAAGAGATAGTACACTGACCTCAACATATGTCGAGGGGCGCAGGTTAAAGGTTATATTTGCACGAAGACGAATGTTCTCAGGAACGCGGCTATTTTCCTCTCCTCCACCTGTAATATGTTTCTTTTTACAGTTGTGTTTAACAAAAGAAAATTAACTTGAATACAACATTACCAGATTGCAAATAAGGTATTCTATTTCTGGAAGCATATAAATGAAATGGCATAATAAGTTGCCTAGTGTTAGATAATGAAAACCCTAATGAACCCTAAGCCTTCAAACCGGGCTTGGGCTTAGTGATATATATCCTCTAATAGATGTATCTCCCCTACGTATAAAAACAAGCTCACCATATCGCCGATTTAGGTAGCGGTATAAGGCACATTGTATCACTCCAAGTATCACGTCGTTTACGGTCTACATAAACAGTATTAGAAAATATTTAGGGCATATATGAAAAACTTCACTTGCCACTATAAGAGAATTGCAAACCATAAAAGAGAATAGAAAAGTTATCATGCTCAACAGATAGAAAACTTACCACATTCATGGCATTTTTTATCATCTTAATATCACCAAGGCTAACGCTTCTAAGGACAATGCGTCGAGTCCTATTCTCTAATATTGGAGACCGTTTTAATGGTGTATCTGTGTCTTTTAGAAACAATGCAGTCAACATGAGCATCACAAGACCCACAATGGTGTTCCAAAGGACCCCAAATAGGGATCTAAAACTAGTAACTTTAACATGATGCTTAGAAATCTTATTCCCGGGGATTGTAGGCAACGCCCCAGGATCTGAGACCTTGCGACTACAACTAAGTAGAAGATTTATCAAAGATAAGCCATCACCAAGCGAGTGGTGAAAGCGGAAGACACATGTGCCTTGTCCATAAGAGGTTTTGGTGTTGAGGATGTGTACATCCCATAAAGGCATTGAGAAATCAATGCGAGATCTACTAAGATTTGATATGTAATCTTCTATGAACTTGTCGGATGCCTCCACATTTGTATCAAGTTTCGGCTCAACAATATGATTATCTATGTTTGGTTGTGTTGGCACCCATGCCATGCTCCCATCTTCTTTCTCCACCTGTAACATGTGATAATAATATGAATTCTAGTTTTGATTGTGTAGTAACCTAATAGGTCATCATACCAAAGGAGCATTGCTCCAATGGTATCACTCCCCTACCGCAAACGTCCAGTTGACCGGTCAAAGGAGGGTTTTTGGGAACAGGTGCTCATTGCATGAGGCTTGGTCCTTGGGGAAGGGTCATTCGGCACCCAAAAGGGTGCACGGGGTCAGGGTTTCCCCGCCGATTTAAACCTTTTTGGGAACCTAATAGGTCAGCATTTTAGTTTACCTGCAAACTACAGAAGCGGTGATTCTTTATCATCACGTGAGCCAATTCAGCCTTAAAAACATGTACATCGATTGATGTTTTCATACCAAAGATAGCAATGTTGTAGACATTTGTACCAGACTGATGAAAGAACTTAGCCATAGGACTCAGTGGTTGATCATGCTCACCATCTTCCTGCTTTGTTAAACTTCGAATATTTTTTAGAGGGTTTAAACTCGGTGTTTTCTCCATGAGAGATAATGGTTTCTTAATAGAGATAGTAAGAAATGTATAACTATATGAACATAGACACACAACGTACGAAGTCTGTGAGATATCTCGTATGAATTTATACGAATGTGTTGATGTTTTATCGTTGGAGTCAAATTGGAGGTTAGTAGTGGACTAGTGGGTCTGTGTGCCAGTTAAGGCTTTTACAATCCCGAAAGATTTGGTAAGTGTCTTTAATAACATTAAAGTTCAAAATTTGGTTTGCCCATTTTTTACGTCCTTAAAAAAGTTAGAACATATATATTAGCATGATTGTTATGTACGCTTTTATGTTACAACAGGTCTTACGCCTGACTAGGATAAGCATTTTGACCCGAATTTTGAATTGAGCCCGAATCGTTTCCGGAACCATACTGATTCCCGATACTCGAATCTCGTTTTGTACGGTACCGGGACTACGAAATAAGGTGAAAAAAAAATCGGGACCACTAATTCGGGACGGGACCGATACCAAATCGGGAAATTCCCGAAAAAGAACGGGAAAATCCCGATTTCCTAGTACCGGTACCGATACCGATACCCGAATCCCGTTCGGTACCGTACGGTACCATAAATTTATGCTCGGAAAATAATTGGTACCACTAATTCGGGACGGGTTCGAGACAGGACCGGTACCGTGCTCATCTCTAGGCCTGACTCATGCGACAGCCGACTTATTCCGTACTTATATTTCATAATGATGTTAATGCATGCTTTTTATTAAACATTATTATAAAATATAAATACTCTTCATAAATCGGTTGTCATATGGGCATACGTAAGGCCAACCAGGACGAAATATGACCTGATGCATAAAATGTTTTGAACCGTAATATAACATATGTAAAAAGTGAATTGAAACGAATGATAGAAACACATTCCGATTAATTGTGTGCATTTAACATACATTTAGAAAAAATCGATTTTTTACACAAATTAACACTACACAGAAGAAATCCATAAGGATCACGGGCACCCGCAGGAACCCTAACTCCGTCCCTGCGTAAGGCTTACAGTAACTTAAATGCCTACATAACAATACTACTAACAATATATACGTTTTTGAATACTAATAATATATACGTTTTTGAATACGAACGATGCAATCTTTCATCCGCTAACACGGATTTTACATGGTATATCTGTTATTTTCTTGTAAAAAGGATGCTGTATTTAAAAGAAAAACTTCAACTAAACACCTGTAGATCAAAATGATGATGTAGTTCTTTTAAAACAAATGATGATCCGACACATGACTTATAAGTTTTAACCATCTTAAATATTTTGTTGATCGACATGGCTGTTAGAAAACCCATTAATGCACTTGTTAAAAAAATTGTTGATTACTTAAAAGATTTAATAGTTAGTTGCGTTTGTTTAAATGTTTTCGACATGGTTAGTTAGAAAAACGTTATCCCGACTTGTTTTCTACAAAAAGCTTTGATTACTCAAGACGTATAAGAGGTTTCCCTAGTTGCTTAAGAGTTAAGACGACTTAAGTGGTTTAAATAGTTGGTTAAGACTACTTAAGAGGTTTGAATAGTTGGTTACTGTTTAATGGGATTTACCGGTTGATTAAATGATTTTTTTTCTAACGAAATTGAATGATTGTTGATATGATAGCAGCTTTTTGCATCTCAGTTTCTAGAAAATTATTTCTAACATGTCACGTACACACAAAATAAGTTGTTACGGGAAGAGATCCTCTACATCCCTTATAATATCATAGTCCCATGGACCAATCTAAAGCATCCATATCTAACGGTTCAGATTAAACCAACCTTCCACATAAGATCTTTTATTTTTCACACACACACCAAAAAAGAAAAAGATCGGGATCCTAAAAAATCTCACCGGCGACCACCACAACAACCCCAACAACCTTTTTTTCCGGCGACCATCACAACAACCCCACATTCTTCCTGCGACCACCACAACAAGCCCACCTTCTTCCGCGACCACCGCAACAACCCTTGTCCTTTCCGGCGAACTCCACACCAACCCACCCTATTCCGACGACGTTAACAACAAATCACCTTTTTCCGACAACCTCTACAAGAATCCACTATTTTCCGGTGACTTCTACAACAAACCCACTTCTCCGGTGACTTTCACAACATATCCACCATTTCCAGGTAATAATATAGGTAAATCACATGTTATGATATTTTATGCATACCATGTGTTTGATGAAATGACACAATGAAGTCACATGTGATTTGGTAAGTTCTAATTTATGAATGAGCATTTTTATTGAAGTATGGTTGATTTTTGTAGATGATAAACTGATTACAAAAGTAAGACTTATAACTACTGAACTGGGATTATGACTCGTATATGAGTCGTTGTAACTCATACATGAGTCACCGTGACTCATATATGAGTCATTGTGACTCATGTATGAGTCGCTGTAACTCATATATGAGTCACGGTGACTCATATAAGAAAGTATACATATGTAAGTCTTTTTTGTAATGCGGGTAATATTATAGCTTCATTTGTAACAAAATCATGGTGACTCACATATGAGTCAGAGTGACTCATGTGTGAGTCACTGTGACTCATATATGAGTCAGATTGATGACGATGTTAATGAAGATGTAGTTGTTGATGCTGATGTTTCTGAAGAAATGGAGTTGTCAATGCAGGGATTTGATACCGCTTTCATTAAGAAGAAACACAAGAAGATACGGAGAGAAGAACGAAACAATTCAGAGACTAACAAATGAGGCTAACTTCCACATAGACGAGTGCTTGTTTTGGTTGAGTAAAGATGCAGAAGAGTAGGAGAATCAAATACAACAACTACTTCAAGTGTTGAAAACATGTGTTGAATATCTGATTTAATTTTCTGTTTTTCTTTTATAAATATGTAAAAGTGAAAACATGTCTTATATATTTGATTTAATTTATGATTTCTTTTATTGAAGTGTTGAAAACATGTCTTGAATATGTGATTTGAATATTATGTATTGAATATCATGAGTCGCCTGACTCATGCATGAGTCACCTAACTCATGCATGAGTCGCATGACTCATGCATGAGTCATATAAATTTGCAAGTGTTTATAAACACTTGTACATTTGATTGTTGTCATTTCTACACTTAATACAGTTTTATAAATATATAAAAGTGTTTTTAACAGTTAAAACATATTCTGAGTCATTATGACTCATGCATGAGCATATAATTTTGCAAGTGTTTATAAACACATGTACATTTGATTGTTGTCATTTCTACACTTAATACGTAAAAGTGTTTTCTACAGTTAATACATATTCTGAGTCATTATAATACATATTCTGTCATTATGACTCATGTATGAGTCATACTGACTCTTGTATGATTCACATGACTCATGTATGAGTCACCTGACTCATGTATGAGTCACATGACTCAAGTATGAGTCAAAGGCACTTATGATTCTCAAACACCCAAAAACATACTACTATGATTTTTAAAACATACTACTTAAAATCATAAGTATCATTTTCAAACACTGAAAAACTATCAAAATAATTAAGTACTACTATTAGTTCTATTGCAATATAACACTTTCCTTTTGTAGGCTCTACTTGTTTCTTCTTGGCAGATGGTTTCTTGACAGTTGCTTTCTCGGTTACTTCTTTCTTAGCTGCTGTTTTTTTCAGTTGATGCTATCTCGGCTACTTCTTTTGTATCAGTGACAATAAAAGCCAATATGGACATTGGGACATGCTTGGAAGTTTAAGAAACTACCTACCTTTTTTAACACATGACTTATACATGAGTCAGTGTGACTCATACATGAGTCAGTATGACTCATACATGAGTCAGTTTGACTCATACATGAGTCAGTGTGATTCATACACGAGTCAGGGTGACTCATACATGATGGTTGTTGTTTATACTCTTTGATATCCTGCTCTTGGTAGTTTTTGCAGTATGGTGATACGCACGTAACTTGGCTACTAAATTTGTTGCATCCTTTGCAACATTCACAACAAGAACCTGAATCAGAAAACATATGAAGCTTTTGCTCAATAATATATAAATTCAAATTTACTTACAAGTTGTGTAGCTGGTGACTACAAGAATCTTAATATCTTAGAGATGTAAGATATAGGCAATTGTTTTCTTAAGTTCTATAAAGACTACACAAATTTGTAATTCTTGACACATGTAATTTGATTAAAAATTATGAACTTATATGTGAGTCACATCGACTCATATATGAACTTATATATGAGTCAAAGCGACTCATATATGAGTCACAACGACTCATATATGAGTCACAACGACTCATATAGTCCAAGTTATGTAATCATGAGTCCCACTTCTGTAATCAACTTATAAACTACAAAAATGGATCAAACTTCAATAAAAAAACTCATTCATAAATTAGAACTTGTTAAATCACATGTGATCATCATTGTGTCATTTCATCAAACATATGGTGTGCATCAACAATCATAACATGTGTTTTACCTAAATTAGTTATGAAGTTGTCTTAGCATAATCAAAATGAAAAGAAAACATAAAAATAAGCATAATCAAAACAACTTACAATCATCGAGATCCATTTCGTCTCGTATATCCATCAATAATGAAACTTCGCAAAAAATTAGGGTTTTGTGGTGTGGATTTGATCGGGATAGTGTGGATCTCGTCGTCGTTGCTGGTGGTAGTAGGTGGCTCTGGTAGGCAACGGTAATAGGCAGTGGTGGGTTGATGGTGTTGTGTTTTTGTGTTACGGGTTAAAGAGAGATGAGGGAGTTTTTGTTAAAAAAATTAATCTTAGACCGTAGGATGAAATTAGATTGGATGGTGTTGATGATTCCATTGAGACTTTGATAAATCAATGGACTTTATTGAACTTTTGGCTGATATATATGTATTGAGGTTTTAGAATCGATATATATAAAGATAACATACATAGAAAGCATGTTTATGGATTAGAGAGTAATTAAAATAAATCCCAAACTTAATGAATCATAAGTTTTTTTATTATTTGTTGTGACTTAACCTATCTTTTTATCATTTAATGATCTCTCATAATTTGGACCAGAGGTTTTCGAACGTATAATTCAGATGAAACGTTGAGACCGCCTTCGTTTTTTCTTCTTTTGTTTGTTGTTCATTTGTACAAAGATATGCTTGTAAAAATCGTTACACATCACCCTGACAACGACGCCACAAACTGATGCACATGAAACAAGTCGAGTTACATTATAGTAAAGTATTTCTCGTTAATTTTGAAAAATCACTTGAAGATAAATGATAATCAATCTTTTGGAATCGTTTTTCACGGCGACAAGTGAATAGTAAATCACGATTATGTTTTTAAGTTCAGTTTGATTGTCTTTTAATTTTTCGAATGATTGTATTTTAGTTTTTCACGGCAAGTGTTGCATACTTTCATGATAAACGGGACGAACGCCAATAACTAAGAACTTGAAAACGAAAACATAAAACAAAAACATAAAACGAAAAAGACATTATATTTGTGAAAGGGAGGCACATGTTTTTCTTTCTTCTTTAGCTTGCATCGTAAACACAACCATTATGTAACGACACTTTTTCACTCAAAGAGAACGTAAAAAGTAAGTATTTTATAATTCTAAGGTTTAGATAAATGAGCAATAAGATATGAGGATATGGCCGTTATTGCTGCAAACTTAGCAAGCTTGCTCCGCCAGGACGCATATAGGCCGAATAATAATTGAAGCCGCTTAAAGACGCTCAAAAAGTATCATCATAGCCTTTTAACAACGTTATTGTTGTGATATAAAAACTGGTTTTGAGCGACTTAATCATCTTACAATTAGTATGTTTAAACCATGAGCAAAACCCACGACAATCGATATACAAAGCTGTTAGCTTGGCCCGCCAAGACACAGTAAGCACTAAGCAGCCTCTTTTCACACAACATAAGCATAAGCACGAAGAACTTAAAAGACATGAATGTGCCATGGCTGCAAAGCTATTAGCTTGCCCCGACAATAGACAACTAACATGACTTTCAACAAAAAAGCATGTGTGTATCTGATAAAATGCAACCAAATTTGATACCAACATGTTGTCATTGGCAAGCATATAAAAGTCGGGATGATATCAAAATGATTTTTCAAAATTAGATCAGAATGATTTTCTGCTTATTGAAGCATACTAAATCAAAGACACGCAAATTAACTAAATTTAATCACCAAAATCTGCTTTAAAAAGTGTCACACCATTCTTAGAGAAAAGTAATTAGTTAAGTGTTGATAAGTAAGGACTCAAGTATGCCTCGCCAAACTTTGCAAGTGTGCCTCGCCAAGATGCACGTAAACCAAATTTCAATCGAACCCGTTTGTAAACGTCAAAATATTACCATGACAACCTCTTGGAACCTTTGTCATTATCATCTTATTAATACAAAATTCACCACTCCCAATGCCTCTCAATGCCTCCTAATGCCACCAAAAGAAGCGGTGGCATCAAGGGAGCATGAGCTGACAGTATAAGAAACACCCACAACCATAAATTATCAATTTTAAGCAGCGACAACAACAATCTCAGCAGAAAGACCAGAAGCTTTATGACATTAAATTTAATAAAAAGCACAACTTAAATAACTTATCTTTTAGCTTATTTTGCAATTTTGAAGCTTATTTAACAACACTATTTTGTGGCACATTAGCTATAACAAAATGAGGCAATTAGTATCCTTAATTTAAGCCGAAACAACAACAATATCAATAGCAATATGTAACCAAGTAAGACATTAATAAACTACAACAACAAATACCTGTTATGCCATTGAAATCAATAAGAGTATTCGACCAAGGACCAAAAATTGGTTCCCAGCAAACCTAAAAAATTAGGTTTTCAATTAACCGACTCGATAAAACTCATTCCGCCAAAATCAACATCAATATATTAAATCCAACATCAATTTTATGTCTATCCCCAATAAATCAAGATAACCCACAAAAGACACCACTAACCTAAGCCAACCAACGCCACTTGCCGACATCAAGGCCGCACACCATGAATGGTGGAACCGAAGAAGCTGACGGCAACGAAGACGGTTGTGGGCTCTGGTTATGTGGTTCAAATCAGAGATGATGCAGAAGGGAGAAGAAGACAATCGATCATTTTTTGGGAAGTGGGTGTGCAAAATTATTGGTATCTAATTATATAGGAAGATAAACGATGAGGAGAAGGGTGCTACAGGGGATTATACTTACCTTCTCAAGATCAACGGCTTAAAAAGATTCTCCTTATCAATGGCTCAAAATGTTTCTCCTCAAATACATACGCAACAACAACCCCTTATCAATGGTCTGTGTATTTTCCCAACAAATAAGAGATGTATATTGATAAGTGTGTAAATACTCATCCTTAATAACCCTAAAACACTTAAAACACAACCAAATATACATGATTATGTTTAAATATGTCAAAATTATGCGTGTTTTGTGTATTTAAGTTTGTGTAGGAAATAAAGCTACAAAAGAAGCAAAAACAGGTCTCTATGGATCATAATTAAAGAAATCTTAAGAAAATCAAGCTCAAGGATCAAGAAGGTACAATATCAAAAGATGAAAGTTCAATCTTGTACAAGGGAGAAAGTTATGTGCTTTAAATGACAAATCTTTAATGTTCAAGGGCTTAAAGTGTAACTTCACAAGTATTCATAAGTTCATAGGCATAAATTATCAAAGCTTAAAGTCAAGGGACTAGAATCGTCAAGTGTTAAAGATACAAGATGAAGGACCTTTTGTGACATTCTTGCAAAGTTACAAATCCAAGGATAAAGTTGCTATTTTTCAAAGTTACTTATAAAGAAAAAATGTGTCAATTGGAAAATATAACTACAAGGGCCAAATCTATTCAAGTTGAAAGTTATATAAGTGGAGTGCCATGTAGACCAATCATAGTTCGAATAAAAGGTCACAAGGATTGCTACATACACCATTATGAGTCATTATGGGTAAAAGATAGACGACCTTGATCTTGGTCTGTGTGATTTGCTTTCCTCTAATCAGATACTGCCAAGACAACAACTTTTACAAGGAACAATTGATTGTGATTGAATTGGTTTTCTCAAGAAAGTTTAAATAGGGAAAATGATTGAAATCACTCCAACAACATTCCCATACCATTCACTTATGAGAAAACTCCCAATTTTGGGCAATTTGTGAAGAACCTCTAGAGCCACGTGGCAATCGATCATTGAAGCTGACGCGTCACAAGGCTTCCCTTAAAAAATATTTGTCTATAAATACCCAATTAATTCCATTTTGTAATTTCGTTAGATAATTAAATCAGTTGTAACAAACGTTTCTATCTTCCATTAATGAACTTTCAGTTTCTCAAATTCCTTTCTATCTTCTTCACTGTTCCAAAAGCTCTTTTATTCATAAGCTCTTAGAAGCTTATGGCTTGATTCTTATTCTGCTTTCGTATCAATTCAGTTATCAAAAGCTTTTCAAGTCTTAAGTTGTGAGGTGAATTTAGTTCTGCAAGCTTTTTGAGTGGCTGATTTTAGAAGCTGGATACAAGCTTTTGGTCAAAAGCTTTTGGAATTTGATGTTCGGTTTAAAGGACTGGTTTTGCAAAGTTAGTTTTAGAGTACCGGTTTCAGTTCAAGCATCATGGTGTAGCTATGCTTAACATCAATGGTGGCTTGGAATGTAGGTTTAAGATTTTTCTTACTTTTCATATACTTTATTATAAGTCTAATTTCGTGTGTTAGTGAGTGCTATTAGATTTAATTGAATGCATTTACTTTATTTAGAGTCTATATGTGTAATGTCTTCCAGCTTATTAGATGATAGCAAGTAAATTTAGGATTGAATTTTTATATGTGTTTGGGACAGTTAAGAACTTATAGCTTTAGTGTGTTTCAGTAGTGGAATTTGTTAGCTTTCACTTGACGTTTATTAGTTAGTCTTAGAAATTTATTCATTCCATTTCAAGTCAAAGTATACAAAGTCAAAGAGGCAAACTGCAAAATGGTATGGGTAATATAGGTTTTTGATGAGCTATAGTTGCATTCTTATTTCTCTTAACTCAGTAGGATTTAGGTCAATAATTTTTGTGTTTTGTAATCTCTAGTTATTAGGCTTTTACCATTTTCATAGCATTTTCACTGTAGCTTTTAAGAGAGTAATAGGTATAAGCAGTAGAAAAGTCCAAATAAGCTAGTTTGCTAAAGAATAGTGAAATGTTACTTTTAGGTCAAGATCATTTCTGTTATATTAAACTTAGTTAAAGTAGGGATAAAAGGGGTTAACAAGCATTCAAAGTAGTAGTTTTAAGATTTTTCACAAGGTTAAGCTTGTGATAAGCTGGTAGAGCATATTAGGTAACATATGCTTAAATCTTTATCTTATTTGCGATTTTCTCTTTTCAAAATCATATTTTCCACTTTATAAATGTTCCCTGAAAAGATGGTTTAATTTGGTTAACTAAAATTCGTGTTTTCAACTTTTGCACATGCCTTGAAATTTATATAAGTAGATATAGTTCATTTTAGCTTAAAGTCTTGATAGGTCCTAGCTTATTTTCGATGTAAACATTTTGAAAGTGTTTTTAGGTTATATGGCTAAGCAGATCACAAGATTCGACTTGTTTTTTATATGATGCAAAGTTTGTATAAGGTGTCAGGTTTGGTCCTTGATGTTTCTTAGGTTTGGTAAATTTAGTTAGTTTGTTATAGTCCTTCAGTTAGGAAAGTAGTTACACTGTTAGTCTTTAATAGATTTATCAAATAGGGTCGTTAGGTTAGTAGTAGACTTGTTGGGCTTTCCTTTCTTTGGCCTGTTTTGGTAATCTATACTACATATAAATCATTTGACCTTTTATTAATAGAAACTTGATAATTCAACTTACATCTTTTAATACATTATGTAGAACTAAAACAAGCTTAAAACTTAAAATAGTACTACGTAATACTTAAGTTCTCAAGATTTAAATGATTATATTAATATTTAATATTAATTAATAAGTGTGAAAACACTTATCCTTTTTACCAATTAATTCTAATAATAACAAGACCAGAACGTATATTTAATGTCGTAAAAGGCGAAATTATGCGTGGTTTGTGTTTTTATTGTGTTTTAGGACAAAAATATGAAAAATGAAGAAAACACGGACTTTCACGGGCTTTTATCGAAGAAAAAGATAAAAGACGAAGTCAAAAGGTCAAAAGTACAAGAAGAACGGAAGTCAAAGGCCTATTCTGAAGATTTATCGAAGAAAAAGTCTAAAGACGGAAGTTTAACGAAGTCGAAGAACCAAATCTACTAAAAGAAGAAAATTAGAAGACGAGTTCATTTTATCATTCGACTAATCCCGAGACAAAGTCGAGAAAGACGAGTTATTTAAAAGACGAGAAGACAAGAAGAAAGAAGGAGGAAACAACACCTTTCCCTTCCCCTATATATATTTTCCTAAACATGTCATTAGGGAGTTAGTCTTTATTTTTCTTTAAGTTTAGTAGGTAATTAGTGTATGTTTTATTTTTTCTCTCTCTAGCTTTTCTTTCAAGCTTATTAAACTTTCATCTTAATCTTATAATTTTGGATATCAATCTTCAATATAATCAAGCTTTTTAGTTAATTCTCATTCTATCTTTCTTAATCATAATCTATTATTTTTCTTTATTATTCATGTAGTTGGTTTAATCTTGTTGATTGTGTGATTGATTTGCTTATTGGATTGTGCTTACTGATTTGGTGTGTTTGAGGTTTTTAGATTATTGTGCTTAATGCTTAATTTTTATGTTTTCTAGTTTTTAAATAAGTTGATTTTGGTAGATTAATATTTTTATAAAAAGTGATTTTAAATAATTTGATAATTTAGTGTTCTTAAAAGTTTTTAAATTGTGTCTTATTAGTTTTTTCTAAAATTCGATTTGGTTTAAGTTTTGGTAAGTGGTTATTAGGATTTTGCTTATTTTGTATTAATCCGGGTTATGGTAAAACCCTCTTTTCCCGAATTATGACTCAGTTGTTCTTGGTGAAAAATAAAGAAATATGACTCAGTTGTTCCGAATTAGGCCATTTTCTTAAGTATTATTTTAATTGTTTTATCTTAGAATTATTTCAAGTTTGTATTTTTATTAAGTTTTTAAATTTACGCTTTGTCAAGTTTTAATTTCTCGTCATTTATTTTTAAGTCTAAATTTTTAGTTTAAATTTAAAAGCTTCTATTTTTACTCAACGACATTTACATTTTCATTTTACTTTTAGTTTAAAATAGATAATCATATTTCTTTAATTTTCACTAAGAACAACTGAGTCACACTTTCAACTGTAATCAATTCGATAAGACCGATTCAACGAACAATTGTTATACACTTGATATAAACATTGTCCCCATTTTATCCGGAAAATCTAATTTTTCGACATTTTTCAAAATTTTTGATCTATTTTGGCCAAGTAGTATTTTTCATTTATTATATTTTATGTTCTTTCCTTTTGTTATCGCATCGTATGTATATATTTCATGAGAAAAATAAAGGAATAAAATGGTTTTAATGAGTTTAGATGTCGTTGATATATTAGGCCCGTCATGAATCTTTTGACTCAACCCGAGTTTACTTATCCAAGTTTACTCTAGCTAGTATCCTTAACGTGTTTAAGTAAAGTTTTGCTAGACTTTTATATAGGGAACTTTAAAACGCGAAAGTCTTAGCTCTTACGGGTTAAGAACAAGAACTTTTCGCAAGTTCCTATAATTGATCCTAGAAAGTCGTTTATCAAGGGAACTTTAAAATGCGAATTCTAAACTTGAAAAAGTCTAAGAAGTTGCAAGATCCTATATATGACTTGAACACCCAAAACTTTGATTTAATAGGCTAAGCATCCACGAGTCTCATTCCTTGATATTTTAAATTGTGGAGAACGAGAAATGATAGAGTCAATTATAGTTTGGTATTATTTCATGAATTTATGTGAGTTAATTATAAGCTTCTTCTCCCATCGCTTGTTAATAAATATATTTGCAATAAGTAAGGTCGTACGATTTGAAAAGTTACTTAGCTTCTAGCACAAGATCGTTTAAAAGTTGCTCGGTATTAATTAGAGTTCATAGCCAAGGCATAACTTATTGAAGCGGGATGCGAAGATTGGCGAGTCTGAAAATGCCCTAACAAGGCAGGAGGGCTACATTTTGTTGCTAAAGATCCAAAGTGATGTGAAGAATCATTTATCAAAAATCAATATGAAGGATCAAGACACACGACGAAAAGCAAATACTCCCCTAAAGATCATGGAGAAGTCTATCCGAAAAGACCCTAGTATGAGAACCCGTACTTTCCCATCATTATCTTATTCTTTTATTCGTGTTTCTGAATTTTCCAACGTATTTTATTTTCTTGAATTCTTTATATGTAAATCCTGAGATCATGATAATTTTAATAAATTATACTTTTCAAGTATTTTTTTTATCATTGACAATACTTTATATGGAATTATAAAAATTTTTATTTTATTTTTCTATATTCATTTAAATCAAAGTTTTGATTTAAAATCACCCGCGCGCGTTTTACAACGAATTTATTCAATTCAATGAACAACGAGAATTTCTAGTGACTGCGATACCGACGGATGCCCAAAATTTTACATTTTATTATCGATTGTTTCAATAATTAATATTTTCGACGATTTCGTTTTAATTACGTGATAAGTCGTGTCGGGAAATCATATAATCATTTTTATGATGCATTGTAACTTTTGAAAGTATTTTTACGAAACCCGAGCCCCGTAAATATTTTCAATATTTTCCAATAGCCATTTTCTACCCTTTAAAACCATTAGTTGTTTTTAAGTCAACAAGTTTCAAACTTGGCAATATTGGTCCCTCCACTACCACCATATATATATATACATTTTCTTTTAAAAAAACACACACAAACAAATGTTTATGAAAATTTTACACCATCCTCCTCTCTCCCTCATTTCTTTCCGCCACCACCACCACATAAACACCCTCACTTCATCCATTTTTATTATGATTTGATCAAAACAAATTGAAGACCACCTCTTAGAATCTTGTGGTGATTCTAATGATACTAATTTTTCACACATGCATCAACTTTCAAGAAATTTTATAATTACATGGTGGATTTGTGTTTTGATGATCTTGCATGTAAAGTTTTTGGTAAAATCTTCATGTTTTCATGTTAAAAAGTCTAAGTTTTTATTTTGATCTTTTGATTTTGATGCATGCTTGTGTTTAGGAGTGTGTTTGGTTGATGGGTTTTATAGTAGGATGATCCTAGAGATATGGGAATGATTAGCTTTGGTGGAAAATTGATTTGACTTGTTTTCTAAAAGTATAATTTGGGACAGCAGCTTTAAACAGATTGTTTCGTGGGTTTAAGGTCTGTGAAAGGCTAAGTTTATTTGATATTGTTGTAGAGTTTTCCAAGACGCTCGTTTTGGTATAAGATAGAGCTTCTAAGTCATTACGAGTCAAAAGTTATGCTAGTTTTAGTATTCGTGTACCGGGAGATCGGCACAATCCGAAATTGTGGCTGATTTTGGGTCGACTCTCGGGGACTTTAGGCTTGGTTAGATAAATGTAACTAGTGATTTTCAATGTTTACAAACTTAGTTTGATGAGTCTAGTAGTGGTTTCAAAAGACGGATTGTCGAGTTAGTACTTCTAAAGTGGTCCGAACGGTTTTACAAAACAAGTGCACAAATCTGTCCCAAATTTGGAGTCGAGTAAAGTGTCGAGCTGATGGATTTTAAAGTGTGAACTTTGGCTCAAATTTTGGTGAGGTCTTACACAGGTTATAAGTGACCTTGACACCAAGTTTCATCTAAAACGGACAAGTCTAGATAGGGTAGACCGGTGTGTACATTCGGGGTGTACTTGCTGATTTTAATTTGGACACTTAGTTCAATGCTTGTGTTGCGTGAGTTTGAGTATTCACCATCGGACATGGTGACTTACTCAAGTGCTTATTCATTATATAAATGACTTAGCTACTGGTCCGAATAGGGTTAAAGAATAGTTTGACTTGCGTTGACTTGGCGTCGTATAACGGGTCAATTTCAAGTGTTTTAACGTGTAGTGTTGGAATAAATGAGTTAGTATGGATTCTTTTGGTTCGTGTCAATGGTTTTGAAACATCAATACTTTGAAAACATTTGAGTCATATTATATTTGGTACATATCGATATTTGAGTTCGAGTCTTAACGCGCGCCTTATTTTGATAGGTTGCGGTTTTCGTGTTTCCCCGGGCATCCATATCGTCGGTGATCGTCTCACTACCATTGTTTCTACTCAGTTGCTGAGTACCGTGATTGACTTACCTCGTGGCTAAGGTGAGTTCATAGCCCCTTTTTACTTGTACATGGTTTCTAAACACGGGGTGATATTTTACATGGTGGAACACAACCATTTAGAAACTATGTGCTATCCTCAACTCGTATGCTATCCAGAAATTGTATGCTTTCCAGAAATTGAGGATTTCCAACTGATTTTCATTGATATTATTGCTTTTAGTATTTAGCCTTAAGTTTCCTCTCATTGATCATGAACCGTTAATTAATCCTGCTACCAAGCGCGAATGTTGTGGGTGGATCCATCGGGATTAACTATCCCCGTCCCGATTACCTTGACGCACTAATATTTGTTTATCACTTGAGTATTTAGGCTGAATACTGACTAGAGGAACTTACGCTGAGTTAAGCTTCGGTTCATGAACTAAACAACAATAATAATGTTTCGTACAATGGTTACTGTACATAATCATTTTCCCCTATTTCTTGTTTACAAATGAATGCTTGTGTTCCACATCCTTATTGCTAAACCTATAAATATCACTCAACTTTGTGTTGACGATTTTACATGTTTAATCTCTTGTATTATTACTTAGCTTTGCTTGGATGGGAGCCCGCAGGATATTATCGCAGCTTGGAGATTTCTGTGATGCTTTTAAAAGATTAGTTTTAGTATAAACTGTCAGAAGTTTATTATATCTTTTGGACAACTTTATGTTATGAATCGAGACGATATAATATAATTTTCCGCTTCTAAAACTCTGGGACCTATGTTTAAAAACTCTGACCTTTTATGATGTAATGTACATGTTTTTATTTCGTCAGCTTTGTATGAACTGTAATTCATTGTTTCTTGTACTATGACTTGTTACCCCCTCGTTGCCTAGTTGTTCCATGTCAGATTTTGGGGGTCTCACAGAGTGGTATCAGAGCGATGGTTATAGGGAACTGAGTCGTTTTCAAAACTTAGTCTATAACCGAAAGTTCAATTATTTTATTGTTTTTAAGTGTCAAACACAGAATTTGCCAATGTTGTTCGATATCTATGCGGGTAACTCTCTAATCCTTATTATTTACGTTTAATTATCGTTATAGTATTTTATCTCTTGATTACATGTTGAAATATTACATTACCTTAATGACGATAATTACTATGGCTTTTCAAAGCCTATGTGCTTCATGAATTATCACTCGATATTACTTGATTACATCTGCTCTTACTGTATTTCTTGAACTCTTGTTCTTGTGAATTGATCTTATTGCAATGATTTTATATCGTTATGATGTTACATACTTGTATTCAGAGCGCGTATGCTGTCAACTTTTCATGCTCATTTTTCTGAGTACTACTGCTATCTTGTTTATGCATGATACGACTGATCTTGTATATTTGTTCGTTTTGAATCGTCTGTTTTTCTTAGCTCGCTGTTACATGCCGTGTATACTCTCGTGATATTATTGTTTGGAATTAAGAGGTGTTGTTTTCGATAAAACTTATGATTTTCATTCTACTACCGTACGTGTTGCTCTCATTGTTTAAATTCTTTTAAATATCTATTTAGATATCCAATTTGCTCGTCGACCATTCGTAATTGAATGTCTAATTTATAGACCATTGTGTAGCACAATGTGTCTCCCAGAAAGACTAAAGGACATCGTGTGAGTCACACATCTCGAAGCATTCGTTGAATCAGTACCTGAATAATATTGTGGGTTTTCATAATCTTGATTTACCTTTACACCACCGTTTTACACGACACTTGTACATGGATTACATTTTATTTCATTGACCAATCTACGTTTCGACTTCGACTTACAACATCCGTTGTACCTTGAACACATGATCCTTATGTGACAATTGTTTGGAATACGATCCTACTTGTATCCTCCCTTTTTCATTAAACCTCCTCGCCTCAGGAGTGTGACTTGTTAATATTTTGTTTCTTCTCGGTATGTCTTGTGATTTTGGAAAATCACGCCGCCAGGAGACTTTCCTGCATTGCATCTTGCAGCCGAAGACACGAATGATATGCGTCGTTTTTGATCTCTCAGATTTTCGTTGGCATTCTTGAACCATTTCCATACTGTGTTTTCTTCACATGATTAATTATACAGTTTATCTTCTTTCGTCTTTATGGAATCCACTAGTCTTGTGTCTACATTAATTCTGAGTTATTATAAAATTTGGATTTAATTTCAAGTGGTGTCGAAAAATATACTTTGTACAGAAACTTTACAGGGAATTTAACAGTGTCGAGAAAATTTTTCTATAACTTAGACATAAAAATATATATTTCTACTTGTTGAGACGTCCGTGTAGGACATAATATTTTACTAGTAAACTTTAAAATCGAGCAAGTTACGCTCATTTGAGATTGTAAAATCTGAGAAGTTATTTTCTGTATAATGCTAAAATATCATTTTATTGATAGATTTAATGCAAGGGCATTTTCGTCCATTTTTAAACGCTCATTTGAGATTGTAAAATCTGAAAGTTGTTCAAAACATCGTTTTACATAAAATTACTCTAGACTTCGAGTCTTAAAATGTCATTTAGTGAATCAATTGGTCTAGTCAAACCCCAAAAGTCAAAACCCAAAAGTCAAAACCCAAAAGTCAAACCCCAAAAAAAAAGTCAAAGTTGACTAAAAAGGTCAAAACTGACAAAATTTAAAATTATGGATTGAAGCGTTTTTGAGTTATTTTGAGCTCGTAAAACTTTAACTAATGATATTTTGCAAACTAAAAACAATGATTGCGTTTGAACAAGTATAAAATAGTAACTTTGAATTCGGTCATACATATACATAGATCTTGAACTTTTGAAATTCGGTAACTTCCTAATGTAGAAACCTTTCGGAGTAATTGTACTATTGGTTAACTGATGCACTACTTTCTTAAAAGTGTATTTTTGTCAAATAAATTACGATGTGCACACCTACGGGTTCCTTTATTCTTTCCTTTTATATATGAAGTCTTTCTTTGCTTCTATCGTATAACTGCTTTGGAACGAGGTTGAAGTTCTTGCAATTCGTAACGTTCGTTATCATTTGGGCACGTGTCTCCTGACGATTCCTGCTAAACCTCTTGAAACCTTATCACCTTGTAACCATTTCATTGACCGACTTGAACTACTCTTTATTACCCTCATGTAACCCACTCGCTATTTTACAAGTTACCATATACACTCAAACATATATTGTTTGCAAATCATTTTACAAAATGTTCCACTTGGAATTTACAAATTACTTGAAGGTTATCTTATATAATTAATTTATATTAGTTTTACAATGTATTTTCACAATTTATTCTACTTTGGTCTTATGAAGAGCCCTTGTAACAAAACAAATTGTTGAATTAAATATCTAGCCAGTAACTTAGTGGCGAAAAGTTTCATATGTTATTTTGATTACTGTTTTTACAAATGACATTATATACATATTTTAAATCATATAATATGTAATACTGCTTTGATGAAGCTGAGCATCGCATTGCTAGTCCTAAATTATGCATGGCCTGATCACCTATGCTTAATTTAGAAGGAGCAATGTAAGGCCGAATAATAGTCACCTTACATATTTAACTAACAATCAACTTTTCAGCTATGTTCCTTAAAAAGTTTGATAAAATAAAGTTTTGAAAACTTTTACATCTTATGCGAGTAGCAACAATTCACGACATACACATATGAACCCTTATCTTTTCTTGAACAAAGTACGTGCCTCAAGCACCTATTTTCTTACCCAACAATATTTGTTTTACTTGTTAATTCATCATCCTCATGATACAATTTTCGTTACCATTTGCCTCAATTTCTGACCATTGATACCAAATTTGAAAGTTTCAACGTTGTTATGCTTCTACATCGATCGACCTTCTTTATGTATTTTGGTAGACCTTCAAAACATCTCTGGACGCGAATAGTGAGTATGACCGGGAGTGACTAATGATTTTGTGTATCCGTCATTATGTGTGTTAGACTTCATCGTCTTGAAATTCATTCGTGTGAATTATGTGTTGATTTCGCCTTTCATTGCTAATGTTGTTCATCTTACTGGAATTACTATCAAGTAACTTCTTAAGAATTTTCTGTAATTCGAAAATTTATTGTGTGGCATTTTACGATCGTGTATCGACCAATGAGAACTTAATAAGCCGTTATTGGTGTCACCAACTGCACTCAAGAAGTGATGACTTGCTATAATCCTTGTTTCTTATTATTTTTGTCATTGATGCGACTATTCTATCATGTTTGTTAAGAATTGATACGATTTTTGTTTAATTCCCTTGTGTTATCGCTCGCATACAGATTGTTGACCTTTATATGATTCATTTTCGTTGCTGTCTTGTCACCTTTTGAAACCATAAACTGTCACGTGTTTACCATTTGATACCTTAATCACTTTCTTGAATTTCTAAAGATTATTATTAATTTTTAAGAACGTTCTATACATTTTATCAAATGTTTAAATTACCAAAATAACTGTTTCAAGTTAAGTACCAGATCTATACATCATCTTTGGTAAATTTTACCTAGTGTTTAAAAAGGATATCAAGCTATATCTTTTAAAGTATTTGATTATATCGGACTTTATTGTCAACCTAATGAAATTATTAAATTAATTTATAATTTCTAACAGTGATTCTAAATAACTTGGAAAAACCTGATATTTCTAATGGTAACGATAAACCTAAGGTTTTAACGATAATTTCATGTAGTCACCCAAAAGTTCTTAAGCTGATCGAAATAACTATTTGAATTGAGTTACTTTTACTTTGAAGTCCTGATCAAGAAAAAGATTTGACAATTGTTTACCCACTCATTTTATATAGAGTTTGATTTTTAAATCACTACACCTTGTAAAATTTTCTTTTAATCAAAAAAATATTTAAACTGAGTTTTAAAGTAACCCCAAAATCCTAGACAACTGACTATGACAGCTTGTATCTTAAATGATCATATGTTATTCATTTTTTCCCTTCTATTTCGCTTGTGACTAGATTCTTACATACTAAGATTGTCACGTTTTACAGTTGGACGATTTGCAACCCTTGTTGATTTACAATTTTGATTCATCTAAGGCACCTTGTCCATTTAAGCGATTCTCATGTTCATTCTATCTTTTGAATATTTCTCCATACTAAAGCGTAGTGAGTTCCAATTGTTAAGGTTCGTCGTGGTGCAGAAATTACCTGGGAAGCAATGAATTTGTTCTACACTTTGTACCTCCTCTTGTTTGCATCTCCTACTATTTTCAGGAGAACTCTGGGGACCAGAGTTACTTTAGGGGGGAAGACTGTGAGAACCCGTACTTTCCCATCATTATTTTATTCTTTTATTCGTATTTCTGAATTTTCCAACGTATTTTATTTTCTTGAATTCTTTATATGTAAATCCTGAGATCATGATAATTTTAATAAATTATACTTTTCAAGTATTTTTTTTATCATTGACAATACTTTATATGGAATTATAAAATTTTTATTTTATTTTTCTATATTTATTTAAATCAAAGTTTTGATTTAAAATCACCCGCGTGCGTTTTACAACGAATTTATTCAATTCAATGAACAACAAGAATTCCTAGTGATCGCGATACCGACGGATGCCCAAAATTTTACATTTTATTATCGATTGTTTCGATAATTAATATTTTCGACGATTTCGTTTTAATTACGTGATAAGTCGTGTCGGGAAATCATATAATCATTTTTATGATGCATTGTAACTTTTGAAAATTATTTTTACGAAACCCGAGCCCCGTAAATATTTTCGATATTTACCAATAGCCATTTTCTATCCTTTAAAACTATTAATTGTTTTTAAGTTCACAAGTTTCAAACTTGGGAATATTGGTCCCTCCACTACCACCATATATATATATACCTTTTCTTTTAACCAAAACAAACACAAACAAATGTTTATAAAATTTTTACACCATCCTCCTCTCTCCCTCATTTCTTTCCGCCACCACCACCACATAAACACGCTCACTTCATCCATTTTTATTATGATTTGATCAAAACAAATTGAAGACCACCTCTTAGAATCTTGTGGTGATTCTAATGATATTAATTTTTCACACATGCATCAACTTTCAAGAAATTTTATAATTTCATGGTGCATTTGTGTTTTGATGATCTTGCATGTAAAGTTTTTGGTAAAATCTTCATGTTTTCATGTTAAAAAGTCTAAGTTTTTATTTTGATCTTTTGATTTTGATGCATGCATGTGTTTAGGAGTATGTTTGGTTGATGGGTTTTATAGTAGGATGATCCTAGATATATGGGAATGATTAGCTTTGGTGGGAAAATTGATTTGACTTTTTTTCTAAAAGTATAATTCGGGACAACAGCTTTAAACAGATTGTTTCGTGGGTTTAAGGTCGGTGAAAGGCTAAGTTTATTTGATATTGTTGTAGAGTTTTCTAAGACGCTCGTTTTGGTATAAGATAGAGCTTCTAAGTCATTACGAGTCAAAAGTTATGCTAGTTTTAGTATTCGTGTACCGGGAGATCGGCACAATCCGAAATTGTGGCTGATTTTGGGTCGACTCTCGGGGACTTTAGGCTTGGTTAGATAAATGTAACTACTGATTTTCAAGGTTTACAAAATTATTTTGATGAGTCTAGTAGTGGTTTCAAAAGACGGATTGTCGATTTAGTACTTCTAAAGTTGTCCAAACGGTTTTACAAAACAAGTGCACAAATCTGTCCCAAATTTGGAGTCGAGTAAAGTGTCGAGTTGATGGATTTTAAAGTATGAACTTTGGCTCAAATTTTGGTGAGGTCTTATACAGGTTATAAGTGACCTTGACACCAAGTTTCATCTAACACGGACAAGTCTAGAAAGGGTAGATCGGTGTGTACATTCGGGGTGTACTTGCTGATTTTAATTTTGGACACTTACTTTAATGCTTGTGTTGCGTGAGTTTGAGTATTCACCATCGGACATGGTGACTTACTCAAGTGCTTAGTCATTATATAAATGACTTAGCTACTGGTCCGAATAGGGTTAAAGAATAGTTTGACTTGCGTTGACTTGGCGTCGTATAACGGGTCAATTTCAAGTGTTTGAACGTGTAGTGTTGGAATAAATGAGTTAGTATGGATTCTTTTGGTTCATGTCAATGGTTTTGAAACATGAATACTTTGAAAACATTTGAGTTATATTATATTTGTTACATATCGATATTTGAGTTCTAGTCTTAACGCACGCCTTATTTTGATAGGTTGCGGTTTTCGTGTTTCCCCGGGCATCCATATCGTCGGTGATTGTCTCACTACCATTGTTTCTACTCACTTGCTGAGTACCGTGATTGACTTACCTCGTGGCTAAGATAAGTTCATAGCCCCTTTTTACTTGTACATGGTTTCTAAACACGGGGTGAGATTTTACATGGTGGAACACAACCATTTAAAACAGTGTGCTATCCTCAACTTGTATGCTATCCAGAAATTGTATGCTTTCCAGAACTTGAGGATTTCCAACTGATTTTCATTGATATTATTGCTTTTAGTCTGTAACACCCCACTTGGATAAGTGGACCGTTACGTGTATTTATGGCGTGTCATCAAAGCATAAGGTAAATGTCCTAAAACATTAACTGACCATAAAGGAAATACCGGAATCAAACATCGGCAATCCAAACATAAGCTCAAAACATGAAAAGTAAAATACTGAAGGAAAGGACTAAACAATGTCCAAATAAGCAGAATAATGTAAGTACATAAAGTAAGAAGTCTGGATAGCTTCCATCCAAATGCACATGCTCTCAGAATCCTAAGAGCGTCCTGGTGTACCTGTCGTTAGAACATGAAAGGGAACTACGGCTGAGCATAACGCTCAGTGAACGGATATAAAGCATGATAAGAATATACTGAATGAAACAGGCGATAGAATACTGAAGTAGTAAGACTGATATGTAACATGTGGTAGAACTCTGCATAAAATCTGAGAAACCTGGTTCATATATACTGATACTGAAATATAACTATTAATTCTGAAAACATGCATTTACTGTATTTTATTTGCCAAAGCTTATATAGGTCACGTGCTGTAACAACCGTGCATGAATAACTGGAGGGGTGACCTCGTCATGCTATAGAGGGGTGACCTCTAAATAACTGTGCTGGATGGAGGGATCAGCTCCAATGTGAAGGATGTAGAGCACACACCACATTCACCCTGATATCTTGTAACACATATAAGCCTAGGATGCATCCATACGCCCCACTAATAATACTGATAAAATGGCCAAGCTGAGTTGAGTGGGACGATGCAGGATATCACTCTCCTGCATGTGATTCACGACACCGGTGCCTCTAGTGTCGTGGTTACGGTACCTCCGTAACTAGTACATAAACGGGTCGTGCTTGTATATAATGCTCAGGCAATTTATTTAGTTATTAACATGATTACTGATAAGCTTAAACATATACTGGGGGAAAAACATTTGTCTGAAGACGGGGAATCCTAATCATGCATAGAAAGGAAGTCCTTACTGAAAGGACGGAAATCCGTACCTCTTGTCCAGTAACTGACTGAGATTGAACGAAAGAAACGACTAATCAAAATAATAGTAGAGAGATAGGGATATTCGTACCTAAAAATCGGTTCGTACTCGAAATAATAATTACCCATGCTTGATATAATCTACAAATATTACAAACCATTTTTTATTATAACCTTTTCATTCTTTTTGTTTTGACGTTAAAAGAACCATGCTAAAATTACAAGTTAACTTGTGATTGTTCACATATAATCAACGTGTAGGTTTTATGGACATGCAAATTCAGCTTTTATCTAGTATTATTGCTAATATGTTACCTCTACAAAACAAATGTCGGATATACAGCCATGCACACGAACAATAGAGATTTCGAAATGCGATCCCACCTCAGCACCCGTACATACACGACCATATGGGCCCACACCCTGCCATTCACGCACCATATGCTGGGGCTATAGTTACCGGCGAACAAACCTGGATCGTCTCCCTAAACATGACACACGATTGTCATTAACTTTAGCAGACCGAAACTCGAAACCCGACTCCATTGAATTAAAACTCAGCCCGAATGATTGATTGCAATCTACCAAAATGATCATTCATCACCGGTATGATCAAGACGATAAGACATCGAAACCTCCTGCCGGAAATCGTTCACATCCTATCCGACTACAATGATCATTCATCTCTATTATAGACAAGGTGATAACGCATCGAGCCCACACAAGTATGAACGCCAACTCAATAGAAGAAGCAGAACAACATTTCAACTAGTAACACATGTAAGCATAACCCCGACATCATTAGAAACGAGAACATGTTGAGATAGAAACTGGAACCGAAATCAACCATATCGAACCAATATATTATCGGAGACCAAAACCCATTACGAGCTCTAACCTCCTGGAAATTAAACTAACACTCGAACTGAATACCGACACCAAGCTTAACCTCCAACGAGCGAATCAGAATAGAGACTCGAGAAAGAACCGCAACTCATTTGTGTACACAAGTTTTGATGGTTTCAAGAAAAACTTGTTAATGAATTGTATGGACAGATTTGAGGAAATAAAGAAACGTTTATAGTTTCTTGATTGACCAAGGGAATCAGCTACCAAATTATGTGCCGATATCTCGGGATTTAAAATGTGATTTCTCTTGTCCCAATAAAGGTCCTTAATTATGATATCAGCTATTATTTTAGGAGATCTGATTTTTTTTAAACAAGGTACGAAAGTTGGTGTAATATGACATGAGGATAAGTTGGTCTAATATATAAGGAAGATAATTATTAGCATTTAAACGTTTAAATATTTTGTTTACAATTTTTGGGGTATTATAATTCTATCACTTTTAAAACTATAACCAAATGCTTTAATATAAAATGCTTATTTTTAAACTTTAAGTTACATTCAAAATGACGAATAAAATGCAAACCAAATTTTTGGGTTTTACATAGTCTTTAGCCTTAAGTTTCCTCTCATTGATCATGAACCGTTAATAATCATGCTACCAAGCGTGAATGTTGTGAGTGGATCCATCGGGATTGACTATCCCCGTTCCGATTACCTTGACGCACTAATATTTGTTTATCATTTGAGTATTTAGGCTGAATACTGACTAGAGGAACTTACACTGAGTTAAGCTTTGGTTCATGAACTAAACAGTAATAATAATGTTTTGGATAATGGTTACTGTACATAACCATTTTCCCCTATTTATTGTTTACAAATGAATGCTTGTGTTCCACATCCTTATTGCTAAACCTATGAATATCACTCAACTTTGTGTTGACGATTTTACATGTTTAATCTCAGGTATTATTAATTAGCTTTTCTTGGGTGGGAGCCCGCAGGATATTATCGCAGCATGGAGATTTCTGTGATGCTTTTAAAAGATTGGTTTTAGTATAAACTGTCAGAAGTTTATTATATCTTTTCGGCAACTTTATGTTATAAATCGAGATGAAATAATATATTTTTCCGCTTCTAAAACTCTGGGACCTATGTTTAAAAACTCTAACCTTTTATGATGTAATGTACATGTTTTTATTTCGTCAGCTTTGTATGAACTGTAATTCATTGTTTCTTATACTATGACGTGTTACCCCCTCGTTGCCTAGTTGTTCCATGTCAGATTTTGGGGGTCTCACACCAAGCAAGGTACGAGGATAAATAGATCCAAGTCCTAAAAGGAGGCGGATCGTTGTATATCAAAATCCAAAATAAAGATTGGAGAAAAATGAAGAAGTCGTGGTCCAAGTATGAAGAATCTCCCAAAAAAATACAACTGAAGAAATTCCTATTATGAAGAGAAGACCATTATTTCAAGAATGTCTCTCAAGATTCGAAGTATGAAGTCACTGCCAAATATCGGTCCGAGAAAGGTCTCAAATCGTGAAGCGAGTTATGCCAAGATATGAACTTTATGAGGTCACGAGAAGCAGTTTTAAAAGATTTTGTCCTTTAGCTAACTATTGATTAAATCGTCCTACTTTATTTTCGGCCTAAATAAATTATCGAAATAAGTCAACAATGCATCCTCGTAATCATTCAAGACAATAATAAAATATAAGAGATACACCTAGGAATAAGGAAGTCTAAGTGAATAATTAGGCCACATGAATTTGTGTTAGCTTACTAACTTATAATAACAATGATCTCGTTTATAAGCTTGGTGTGGGGAATGTGAAACTTTAGGATGATAAACGTTCATGACAACCAAAGCCCTAATGTAAGTCTTCGATCTCTTTACTTGTTCTTCCTTCAAAGCATTTTGTATATATTTCTATTTTTTAGTTTCCTTAGTGTTTAGTATTTAATAAAGGCCAAGGTGGGTTAAT
This sequence comes from Glebionis coronaria, assembly GCA_025667525.1. NCBI lineage: Eukaryota > Viridiplantae > Streptophyta > Magnoliopsida > Asterales > Asteraceae > Glebionis > Glebionis coronaria. The sequence goes on from CM046874.1 coordinate 687,186,036, forward strand.
TATGATGAAAAATGTAAACCATGCTTTGAAACTAATGCATTGCATGAGGGCCTTGCAATGGTCAAGTGTAGGGGATTTAATAAGTGTGAAAACACTTATCCTTTTTACCACTTATTTCTAATAATAACAAGACCATAACGTGTATTTAATGTCGTAAAAGGCGGAATTATGCGTGGTTTGTGTTTTTATTGTGTTTTAGGACAAAAATATGAAAAAGGAAGAAAACACGCGCTTTCACGGGCTTTTATCGAAGAAAAAGACAAAAGTCGAAGTCAAAAGGTCAAAAGTGCAAGAAGAACGAAAGTCAAAGGCCTATTCTGAAGATTTATCGAAGAAAAAGTCTAAAGACAGAAGTTTAACAAAGTCGAAGAACCAAGTCTACTAAAAGAAGAAAATTAGAAGACGAGTTCATTTTATCATTCGACTAATCCCGAGACAAAGTCGAGAAAGACGAGTTATTTAAAAGACAAGAAGACAAAAAGAAATAAGGAGGAAACAACACCTTTCCCTTCCCATATATATATTTTCCTAAACATGTCATTAGGGAGCCAGTCTTTATTTTTTTTTAAGTTTAGTAGGTAATTAGTGTGTGTTTTATTTTTTTCTCTCTCTAGCTTTTCTTTCAAGCTTATTAATCTTTCATCTTAATCTTGTAATTTTGGATCTTAATCTTCAATATAATCAAGCTTTTAGTTAATTCTCATTCTACCTTTCTTAATCATAATCTATTATTTTGCTGTATTAATCATGTAGTTGGTTTAATCTTGTTGATTGTGTGATTGATTTGCTTATTGGATTGTGCTTATTGATTTGGTGTGTTTGAGGTTTTTAGATTATTGTGCTTATTGCTTAATTTTTATGTTTTCTAGTTTTTAAATAAGTTGATTTTGGTAGATTAATATTTTTATAAAAAGTGATTTTAAATAATTTGATAATTTAGTGTTCTTAAAAGTTTTTAAATTATGTCTTATTATCTTTTTCTAAAACTTGATTTGGTTTAAGTTTTGGTAAGTGCTTATTAGGATTTTGCTTATTCTATATTAATCCGGGTTATGGTAAAACCCTCTTTTCCCGAATTAGGTGACAGTTTGTTTATTCCGACTTAAGTACAAAACCCTTTTTCCCGAATTAGACCTTGCTTCCTTCATTCCGGATTAGTACATTTATTTTCCCTCCAAAACCAAGACTCCATATTCCGAACTAGGTAAGAAAGATTATCCCGGATTAGGTAACAAGGTGTTTTATTCCGAATTACGTGTGAGACTGGATTCCGAATTAGGTATAGGATTACCCTATTCCGGATTAGCTACACATCCTTTATTCCGAATTGGGTGCATGATTATTGATTCCGAACTAGGTCAGAAACAGAGCATTCTGAATTACTTTCTTAAGCTGCATTCCGAATTAACATTGGAACACACATTCCGGATTACTATCCGGAATATGTATTCCGGATTATATGCTCACTGGTGATTCCAAATTAGGTCGTGCACACGGATTCCGGATTAGCTCAACTTGGGTATTCCAAACTAAGTGAAGAGTTCATATCCGAATTGAGTGTGTTATTTGGATTCCGAACTAAGTGTAGACTGGTTATTCCGACTTATGTTTTAATTGAGATTTCCCGAATTGTCTTAATTTTCAAACTTTCAAACTTTAATTTTTCCCGCCAATTTTACTTAGTTTATTTTCAAAAGTGTTTTGTCCTAGTTATTTTCAAGTTTAGAATTTTATAAAGTTTACATTTTTATCAAGTTATAATCTTTTGTCAAAAGCCTTAATTTTTAGTTTAATCATTTCAAGTTTACAACTTTATTTTAAAACAGATAATAACCTTTAGTTTCTTTCACCAAGTTCTACTTTGTAGTATTCGTTCTGGAAAAGCAATCAAGGTTTGACATTCTTATTTGGTTTTTATATTATTAGTAGACTTAGATAATCAAGCTCCCCCTTAATAGTGACCAACACCATTAATTCCACCTTAAACCGTGATCAATTCGAATTGAATCGAGTACGAACAACACGAACACACACATAAAATCCATTAAATCAGATGATGCCTAATCATATAAATCACTAATTAATACATAATAATCAATACTCAGATAAATACTTAATATTTGATACATACTTTAAGATAAAAATACTATAACATTAATTAATATATTTAATACATCTAATTACTTAAAGTACAATCATATATTACTATTGTAAAACAATTAAAAATATATCTATATTACATATTATACATTTTAGACACTCTCAAATATACAACATTTTAATGCATCAACTCAAATATTATTTAAGTGGTACAAGTTCAAAGCCAACTGTACAAATGTTTTATCATACAATAATTATTGCAAAATTAGTTACGAATTTGATTGATCACCATAACTTATTTCTAAGATTTTGATTTCAAATCCTTTATAAGATAATTATAAGTTACATTCAAAAATTTAAACGTTTTACATCCTTATTTGTAACAGCCCTGCAATTTGTGACCATTCAATTTAATTGCGTTACATCCTTATTTGTAACAGCCTTGCATTTCATAACCGATTTAAACCATATTTCTAACATCACAAACTTATTTGGTATAAAAGACTCGACTATAAACATATATAACACAAAAATATACATTCAGTTGCCTATAATATGCTTCCTTTAAATCCTTCATCTTCACTCTTTATCAAGATTCCAACTACCACATCAACTTTCTCAATTGCTTATAATGTTTTTAAAATAGTTGTTATAACCAAAATCACGTTAAGCATATTAACATTGATGGTTTTCTCAATTGCATCATTAGAATCACTAACAACAATGGCAATTTAGGGCCACACGTCATGACAAGCGAAGCAACAATAATCACAATACGGGTAGGATCAAACAAGCGAATACACAACACATGTTACAAAAAAACATCATGATTAGCCGTGTTGGTCTAAAAAAACACATGTTGTATTTGGGAAACAACCCTTGAATACCATATGCTCATTTGGGGTTTGGTTGCCTGCTTTGTGGCTCACAGCGTAGGACTGTCGTGAGTTTTTTAAAATATTAGTGATGACGTAATTTACGATGGCTGGTGGGATAGAGGATTTCATGACGTGTTGGAGTTAGGTTGTTGCTGGTTAGACTGTTTTTATGTCGAATGAAAGGGTTTATAGTTTAGACGGCGACTAATGATATGGTTGTTAGTTAAGAACTTAAGACAGTGTTACGGCTGCGGTAGAGAGTGATCTAGGGTTTGTGAGTGTTTATAAAAAAAAATTAAACAACAATTACGAATGGGCTTTTTTATGTTTTTTATTAACATGATATTGGGCTTTAACTGTATTATACTCAATGTTGGTCCATGCCATTAGATACTTCCAGTTTGCAGTTATGTTATAAACTTTTCTAAAACAATATATGTTTCAAAATTTTAGACTTTTAATTTTTTTGATTAATATATGTCAACAAAAGTTTGTTTATGCATATTTAAAGTTTTTTTTTGAAAATTGCATAAATATCTATAATTTGTGTATGTATATTAGCAAAAGCTTAGTGAAATTGTAAACATTTTGCTAAATAGTTCGTTTGAAAAGAATCGTCCACGTCAATGTACAAACATTTTCAAATAATTTACAAAGTATGAAAACATGTAAAATACTAAGTATATAAATGTTTACATGTTATATAATGTGACGAATATTACGCAACATCTATTTCTTAACAAGTGCATTTCACCGTCAATCAACACAACCTCATAATACTACTAACCCGTTTCGATATCGTCTGGATGCACATGTATATAGAACTATGATAAAGTTATCTCTTAAAATTCTCGCCATGCGCAAAACTATTATCACTGAAAACATTTGATCGAATAATATTTCTCGACAAGAGATTTGATTACAGGGTATCCGCCGCCGTAATGCGCGGGTACCCTACTATAACACCATAAGTAATAATATCCCTTGATTAAAATTACGTTTTTAGGACATGTTTTTAGATGAAAACTATCGATTCAGAAGTTATAACCAAGAAAAGCAAATTATTGTGCCGAAGAATTTAGTCACATGGTACCTGCCGCCGTATCGCGCGAGTACCTTGCTTGTAACAGAACTATAGAGTAATGGATGTAGGCCTGTTAGTTTTAGGGTAAAATTAGAATAGATTAGGAGTCCATAGTATTAATAAGATTTATGCCTGTTTAGCTTAGCTCTTAGCCCAATATTCACTTTTACATTGTTTTGTGTGCCATATTATTTTTCAACGTAATAATTGTAGAAATATTATCATTTGTTAATCGAATATCCGAGGACGAAATTCAACAAAAATAAATTCGATATCCATTCAAATCGAGCTAAAAAAACGAAAATGTACTAAAAACGGATTAAAATGGCGCCGTTGTCGGTTCACATTTGTATTGATTGACGGTTTTTCGTGGAAGATTTTTGGATTTGGAGATCCATTCATTTTTAACGTTACTTTTGTGCACTAAAAACTTAAATAAAATATAAAAATATAAAAATATAAAAAAAATATAAAATATAAGAAAAACAAAAAATACAAAAAAATATTTTCTTAAAGAATTGTACAAAAAAATTAATAAACTACAAAAGCGACTCTTTTCCTAAAGAGTTGTACCAAAGATATTATTGTATATATACTTTTACTTTCTTATTTCATTTTTTTGTTTTCTTTGTATATATATTTTCTTATAAAAATAAAAATATTTTTTTTCTTCTATACTATAAGTATTACGTATATGTAGATACGAATTGTTAATACACATATTTCCATCAACTATTGCTTTGTAATATACCGTGATTATTATTGATCCGATAATTTCACGTTTATCGACCAAATATAAAAAGGCAAGATAGATAAATATTGCGAACTCACTTGATCTAGATAGAAAATACACTGTATTTTTAACTCGCTTCGCGCGGACCTTTGTTCTTCCGCTCCTTTGTGTTTTTCTTGAAGGTGATAATGGGTAGTGGTTTACCAACAAAGTAATAATTATATACATATATACTTTTGTAACATTTATTATTGAACCTTGAAGGTGTTACTCCTTTCAAACTCATTGAAGGCAGTTCCCTCATTCCTTATTTTTGCTTGTATCCACACTCGAGTGTGTGCAAATATACCTGTGTGTCTGCCACTGATTTAGCTATGGATAATGGTCCTATGTGGGAGATATTACAAGAGGAGCATCGTCTAGCTTTTATGTGGGCCTTGTGTGCTTTGTGGTGGGTCACATGGTAACTGTGACTGTGATCTGCCCATGAGCGATTATGAGGAAATACTCGAGTTGAGCCTCAGATTTTATGATATGTCGAGTTAAGCTAGTAGAGATAACAACATTAATGAGCATACTAAATTTCTTAAAGAAACAAACAAATTTTTTTCTAAACTTGCTTCATTAGTGGAAAATTGGGTTGCTACTCCATCTAGACCGGTTCACGATATTTTTAAGACACGTACCACTTGTGGTGGGTCCTATTCCTATTAGCTCAAATCTATGGTCATTATGGGGAGGGTTATACTAATACTAATGAGGAAACTAGAGATTATCATTTTCAATCTAATATTGACCAACATCATTTAAGCTATGACATTGATATTTATTTTGGGTCTTTTGGTTTTTCTACGCATATTTATCCACCACATATGATCAAGGGTTTCATGAGGAATATCAAAATTATGATTTTTCAAATCATGAAGGTTTTAAACATGAAGGAAATTTTCAAGGATATAATCAAGAAGACTTTCAAAATCAAGGATTTTCAAATCACGGAGGTTTTCAAAATGAAGGCAATTTTCAAAACTCTAATCAAGGGGATTTTCAAAATCAAAACTCACAAATGGACTTAATACCTAATATGTTACAAGAGTATGAGAAAATGAGGGAGATAATGAGAGGAGATTTACTGAAATACAAGAACACTAAAAAAGTCTTCAAAACCAGCTTTTAGAAGCGGTGAGAGCTTATGTTGAGGCTAACAACACTATTAGTTATTTTACCCCTATGGACTCTTCTATCTCTTTACCAATAAAGGGGAGAAAAGACCCGAAGATTATCATGAGTGTTACTCCACCTCCGGCGTTGAAACCCACAGATACATTGAGCCCTCTTCTCTCTCACCTCTTATGGAAATTCTCGAGATTCTACCTGAGCCTGATACACCTTATGAGCTTGACACCATGATTGATGATACTTGTGAAGAAACCTTTGATGAGACTTGTGATAGTGAAGAGTCCTTTTCTTCTAAAGATGAATCTATTTCTTCTATGACTCCTTCATATACTCCTTCAAATGATTTTGTGATGCATTCAAACGTTCTTTTTAGACGTGTTTTTATATACTAATTTTTTAGGGGTGTGAAGAACCTAATAATGCGTCCATATAAGAAGAAACCTTCATTGATCATACTTATTTGGTTTTTGAAGATATGCCTATTCATTCTCATGATGACATCATCTCTTAGAGTGATATTCCCATTGATATGCCTACTTTTGAGCCTTCTTATCACACCCTTCCACCCGTGGAGTTGGTTATTGATGAAGAAGATCATATGATCTTAGAGATTGTTATCAATTTACCTAAAGAACCTTTAGAACCAAAAACCTTTGATATGGACCTTATTATAGATATAGATGCCACCATAGAGGAAAATCTTGCAAATATTGATTTATATATTGATGATAGTGTTTCTAATTGAGAAGAGGATATCCGTCTCATTGAACAACTGTTTTTTGAGGCATAGATTCTGAACCTCCTCTACAAGAATTTACTAATCATGATATTACTTTCACTATGCTTTCTATGGAGGATTCTATACCTTTTGATGATGTAAAGAAGAAAGACACGAAGGTCATCATTATGAGTGTTTTATTTCCTACACCTCAATTGTCTAATGATGCTTTGCTATCTGAGGTAGGATATTAGATGGCTTATACGGGCTCGTATTCTTATATTCCCATGAAGGGAAAGGTTTTTGATCCTGGGATCCATATTTTTAGGAAATATTGGAATTCGTTTGCTACGCTTAAGAGAGTAACTTTTACTGATATGGAGTTTTCGTATGAGCTTCATATGTTGATGTTACCCATCTTAGAGTTGTTTAATTGTAGAGATAGAAACTATGTCTTTCAACTTGGTGTACTTCTTATATGAGAGCTTTATATGTTTGACAAACTTGAGACACGTTAGACTGGTCCATTTATCGAGGCGGGTATTGTAAATCTCATTGTAAATGGAAACGTGCTAAGTTTGAGTTGTATCATGTGAGGTATGCTTCAAGAGAAAATATTAATTTCTCTAAGATGTTTCCCTAATGACAAACTAATTCGGGGTCGAGTCGAGCTAGAGACTTAAGGCATAAAATCAAGCATCAAATAAGTAGGTTAGAAAATGTAGAGTAGATCTAAGAAGGATAGGTTTAATAAAATGGGTTTTATAGTAGAGTTGAAGTGTAGGGGTGAGCCCTTCTTGTTCTTGTGGTGTTTGCTTTAGGGTTTCTTTTTCTCATTCCGTTTATGATGCTTATGTAGTAGGCCCTTATATTTGGTTCACTTTAATTTTAATATTGTGCTTCAAACTTGTCTGTTAATAATAACTAAAATGAATTCACTTTAGTAGTCTCATCCTTAGCTTGATTTAAGCAAAGTTATCAATGTCTTAAGTGCAGGGGAGTTTATACTCCAATATTCTTAAACATTGAGGACAATGTGTATCTTTAAGTGTAGGGGAGACTTCTATCGAAGTAATCTTGCATAGACCATTGTTTTTGTCTTCAATAAAAGGAAAAATTAAAAAATTTAATATTTTTCAAATTTTTGATCTATTTTGGCCCCAAAAATAAGTTTTTTGCTTTGGTGTATATTTTCAATCTTTAAAGTTCTTCAAAAATAAATGAAAAAGGTAAAAGTATAATAAAGGATATGGTTTTAATTTATTTAGAATTCTTTGACATATTAGGCCCATCATGGATATTTTGACTCAATCCGAGTTTGCTTATTCAAGTTTACTCTATCTAGTATCTTTAAGCATGTAAATCGTTAACTCGATTTATTAGGCTAAACATTCACAAGTCTCATTATTTGAGATTTTAAATTGTGAATAATGAGAGATGATAGAGTTATGAGTAAGTATAAAGCGCTTTGACAAAGTTCATATGAAGTATTTATGGCTATTTTACTCACATCAAAATCCTTTTAATTTTGTTCTAGCCAATAAATGCTAATAAATAATCAAGTATGATTTTCCCAATTTTTAGTCTCTTATGCATTTTTTTACTAATCATTTGTAATTAATATGAGTACATGTTGGAATCTTTAGTTGACCTTGTTTTACATGTCGGGTTTATAGCATGTTTAATAAGTGGCGTTAGAGTTAATATATTAATTTATTAAATAAGTCCGAAAGAACAATGTTTTGCAAATAAGTCCAAATGGACAAAGTGATGTGTAAGGTTCTTATTATGTTCCAATACTACCCTTCAAGGTTGCGAGAACATAATATCAACTTTGCCAATCCAATATTACCCTACAAGATTGCGGGATTGAGAAACCAAGGTCATAAGAAAACATTCCAAAATAATGTAAAAGAGACCAAGGTTATAATTTATTGTGTGAGTTTTTTTATTGCGTGTGTAACCACTTAATAAGCAAGATCTAAGTTTGATGTGTAAAAGGTGATCATGAAACTCTGATGTGTACGTGTATTGATTATGGGTGATTTTTCAAGTAATGGATGATCGGCTAACTAATGTTTAAAACCGTGCTTTCTTATTTTGAGACTTAAATAAATATCGTAATAAAGACAAACTTGCCCAAAAGCAATTTGCCTTCATAAAATCAGTCTAGATACAAATAAGAATGAGAGTAAGTAGTTAACAAAATTAATTCTTATGGATGAGTCAATGCACTTTTACTTATTAATTACAATGATCTCATTTTTAAGATTGGTATGGGCAAACTGAAACTTAAGAGTGATAAATATTCGTGCTACCAAAAGCCCTAGTCTAAGCCATTGATTTTTTTATAAGTTTTTTTCATCAAACAATTTTAAGTGTTAATAAATAACTGAAGTTTATAAATATGTAGCAAGCTGAATAAAAGTTTCAAAAATAAATCATAGTTTAGAATAGTATAGAAAATCATAAAATGACCAAAATGGATTAATTATGAGAAAAATGTAAATTACAGCTTTGGAATATATCATTGAATGAGGACATGACAATGCTCAAGTGAGGGGAAATTGATATCGACGGGTAGGGCTTATTTTCATAGGTTAAGAGAGACCATTGGTGAAGGAGAAAAGTGCTACAAGGGATTATACTTAACTTTCCAGGATCAATGGCTTAAAATGATTCTCCTTACATACACACACAACAACAACCCCTTATCAATGGTTTGTGTATTTTCTCAACAAAAAAGAGATGGATATCAATGCAAGGGCTTATTTTAAGAGGTTTACAAACCATATGGAACCAACATAGGAATACATGCACTGTTGCAATCAACGGTTGAAACGATACATCTTTTGGATCTGGGAGAGAAGAGTTTTTAGTAAACAATTGGGCATGTGAGAGGGTCATATTTCTAGGAACAATGATTTCCTTCTTATATTAAAGTTATAATATCTTTTTATGCATGCATAAATCAATAAAATATAAAAGTAGAATAATGTTTTTATTTACTTTTATGAAAATAATAATGTCTATAGCTTATAAATATAATAGATGGATACTTTTACAGAAATGAAAAAGGAAAAAAGAAGACATCATAGGCCCAACAAGACTATCATTAACCATGCTCTTACCTACACTAATCAAGGTCTTCATTCTCTTTCCTTGAAAGCCTAGATTAATCAAAGCAATAATGTAGCAATAATGTAGATATTCGAACCAGATTAATCAAAGCACCTAAGGATTGGACTAAAGCTAAGGCTTGCTCATGATCTCCTTCTCCTTCCTTGAAAGCTTAGATTTTCTTGAGTGGGTTAAAATTTGTGTTGTTGTCATGATTATAAGTATTTGCCTAGGAGAGATATATTATGTGAACATACATATATAATTTAGTTTTTGGTAAAGCTTTTTTACTCCTTCCGTTCCATAATTATAGTCTACTGGCAAAAAAAACACGCAATTTAATAAAAACATAATTTTATCAATTTTTTTTCTCTTATTTTTTTACACAATGACAACTTTACCTTTAACCAATTAATTTACAGCTTCTTTATTGTTTGTAATAATACCCTCACTCACAACTTCTTTATTGTTTGTAATTCAAGTGAGGGTGATATGATAAACTTAATATACATTTCTTATATATTTTTAGACTACATTATTAATTTGGTAAGTCCGAAAATTGTAATCTGGACTATTAGTATGAGACGGAGGAAGTATTAAATTAAGAAGTTTTGATCAAACGTATATACTAGTACTACAAGAAATTAGTAGGCCTGTCCAGCTATCCTTTGGTCTGTATGTACTAGGAAAACCTTTAAAAATGATGTGAACATGTGAGTTCGTTTGGTCTTGTCATGTCCTCTAGAGTTTAATGTTTGTGTTGGACTACTAAGGTCTAACTCACGGTCATGACATTGACATATGCTAGGCACCCATGAGGATCGTGTCGCTAATAATTAAAACTCATTATTCTTTCTAAGATTATCTAATAATCTTTCTCAAACTATACCAATAAAAGTTATTTATTTTTCATTACTATACCTTACAAAATGCAACTCGTTATTGTATTGTTATATTTTAGAGACTCTCAACATGATTGATACTGTATAAAAACTCAAAAAACACAAATAATGCAAGTGTTACTTTCACGGACTAGTTCGTGACGTGTTCCCCAGCTAAAACAGAAGACTTCATACGGAGGAGGGATTCTTGAAGATCATCACACAACTTTTCTGGATTAGGAATAGTTTCTTCATCAGCCGATACCACAAATGTTACCGAGTCATTATAGCTTATCACATTAACCATTAACGCCTGTATACCAAAAGAAACATAAAAAAATCATCAACTATAAGCTTCGCCAAAATTAGTACTCGTAAAAACTAGCAAGTTGGTCACTACTGGTAACAGTTGTATACGCATGTGTTATGTACGACACGATATAAAGCATTAAACGAATTATTAAGCATCAAACAAATTGTCCTCACCATTGGGTGACCGTAAACAGTCGGAGCAAAGTATGCAACCTCGTGACCCAAAAATGAGATTTCGTCTTGTGGCCCCGGCACATTGGAATAGGCAAGGGTTGTATTTGAATAAACTCTATGGCTCAGTTTTCCTGTTATCTGTTAATTGGAAATTTTGATAATTTTTCACAAATCAAGTACCTTAACAGTAAAATGCTTTCCCAAAAAAATAAGTACCTTAACACCAAATAACTTGAGGACTAAATTAGCAACGAGTGAAGTGAACAATGGCTCTAAAGATTGCTTCTTTCGTTGCATCATAACATGAGCTTTCTGCACATAATTTAACGGGTCTCTTTCGTGTTTTATGTGGAGAGGAAATAGTACATAACCCATCTTGTTTCCCCATGTTCCATCCTTAGTTGTATTAGTGAAAGTCTGATATGTGATTATTAAACACAAAGATGATTAAACAAGTAATATAATTCTTTCCTCATACTCCGTAGAATAGTAGGGCGAATTTGCACTCACATCGACCATTGTAGACGCTCTCAAATTGAAGAAAAATGTTGCGCGAAGACATATGTTCTTTGGAACGATATTATCATATCCTAATTCATCTGTCATGTTCATTGACACACACACAAAAGCAGAGACATAAGAGGACGACAAAGGAGCGAGATTCAAATACGTAAATATATGAAAGCTCACCATATATTCGTTCTAAATAACGGTATAAGCTTGCTTGTATAACTCCAAGTACTACATCATTCACCTTCTACATAAACATTAAGAGGAAAATATATTCTATCGAAATTGCGCAATTCTATAATAAATTTGGTTCAGTAGCTCTTAAAATATTCGTCGGATTGATAATGTAAGTAGATGCTAACAAAATGCTGTGATAAACAAATTTGCTGGTTTATATAACAAAGACAACACAAAAGCGACGAAAAGATAAATAAAATCCGTACCACACTCATAGCTGTCTTTACCAACTTTATATCTTCAATGCTGACACTTCTCATGGCAAAGCGTCGACGCCTGTTCTCCATTCCTGGAGATCCTTTTAACGGTGTTTCTGTGTCTTTTAGAAACAAGGCAGTGAACATGAACATCAGAATAGCGACAATAGTGTTCCAAAAGATAATTAGTAATGACTTCAAACTAGTAATTTTAGGATGACGATTTGACACATTAATATTATTCCCAGGAAGTGTTGGCAACATGTCCGGATCTGAGGCCTTGCGACTAGAAACAAGCAAGAGGTTCATCAAAGACAAGCCATCACCAAGTGAGTGATGAAATCTGAAGATGCATGTGCCTTGTGCATTGGAGGTCGTTGTGTTGAGTATGTGTACGTCCCATAAGGGTTTAGAATTCTCAACAGGAGATATACTCAAGTCTGACATGTAATCTAGGATGAACTTGTCTGGTGACTCCATATCTGGATCAAGTTTTGGCACAAAAACATGGTTATCTATGTTGAAATTAGTTGGAACCCACTTCATGGTTCCATTCTTCTTGTCCAAAACCTGTCACAAACAATCATAAACATTGAAAACATAATGTGACAACAAACAAGATAGCATTAAAATAGTATCTAGTGCACAATGAAGAACTTAATGATAAACATATTAGAGAATAAACAGGCCCAAGCCCGGTTTGTGGGTTTGAGGCATTAAGGTTTTGCCATTATAAATATGGCCATGAATAATATCATACTGATGGGGTTTTACACATTCTAACAAAACATAGTGTACCTGCAAACTGGTGAGCCGATTATTTTTTACCATGACACTAGCCAATCTCTCTTTGAAAACATCTGGACTGATGGGGGTTTTGGTACCCATGATAGCTATGACATAGAGATTACAACCAGGCTCATGAAACAATCTAGCGAAAGGACTCACTAGTGGCATCTCCTCTCCCTCCATAAAACCCTCAAATCTCTGTTTTTCTTTGGATGTTTTGATAACCTTAAGAGAGTTCAAACTTGGTTTTTTGCCCATGACCCTATGATAACCAAAAATAAGTTACGATGTTTATAGTTTTTAGAGTTATTTACGGCAGAGGCCCTTTACAAGGGTCTTTGTCCACTAGAGACCCTTTTAAAATAATTTTACGAAAATGATCCTGTTCTCCGCGCCACTTTTGAAGCGGAACAAAATATAACACGTGTCAGCTTCTTGTTGAACCAAAAAAAAGAAAAAAAAAAGAGGAAAAAGTTCTCCGCTCCATTTACCAAGCGGAGCATAATTTTTTTAATAATTGTCAGCTTTTGTAATAAATTTATTTCCATTATTAAAAGTCGTCCGCTCCATATTCTAAGCGGAAAACTTTTTTTGTGGGCCTATCTTTTTTTCATATCCTTTTCCTTTATTATTTCTTATCATTTTTTTTTTGAGTTTTTTCTTTCTTTTCCCTTGTTTATTAAGTAGTTTATCGTCCACGTCTTGAGTGATTTTACATATTTGTAAGTTGTTTAACAATGTTATTGTTTGATGGTTTCCACTCTTCACGACGAGGGCTTTGAAACGCACAAAAAATGGACACGAATAGAGCTAATATTTGCAAGATATGATGTGTTAAAGTGTGTCCGAGAGTTTTTGAAACATTTATATATTGGTGTAGCACCAACTTCTGCACTGTTTATGAATGTGTATAAGTTGTTTAACGATGTTGTTGTTTGATGGTTTCTGCAACTGTATCTATTATATTTTTTTGTTCAACAAATTTTTTTTATTGGGTCGTGGCTTTTTAGCTTTTTTTTTTAAAAAAAAAATTATACTTTCTATCTTCAATTGTATCTAAACAATTATATATATTTTTTACACACCTCATTTGTTACAGTGCCAAATAGATGTCAATATTTGTTACGTGTTTAATGCGAGGGATTAATCATTTCAAACGAAATGATGTTAACTTTAAAAAACTGTATTCATAATTAGCTAGGTACTATATTACCTAATACCTAGTGGTTAAACTTTTTTTTTTTAAAATGGTAAGAAATGATAAAGGAAAAAGAAACGGACAAAAAAAAAAGATAAAAAAAGATAGGCCCCACAAAAAAAGTTCTCCGCTTAGAATATGGAGCGGACAACTTTTAATAATGGAAATAAATTTATTACAAAAGCTGACAATTATTAAAAAAATCATGCTCCGCTTGGTAAATGGAGCGGAGAACTTTTTCTTTTTTTTTGGTTCAACAAGAAGCTGACATGTGTTATATTTTTCTCCGCTTCAAAAGTGGCGCGGAGAACAGGGTCATTTTCGTAAAGTTATTTTAAAAGGGTCTCTGGTGGACAAAGACCCTTGTAAAGGGCATCTGCCGTAAATAACTCTAGTTTTTAATGGATATGTACGCTGCTGATACAAGCACACAATCATGTGGTAAAATGTCTTTCAGAGTTTGAACCTTTTTATAGAAAATTTAGTAATGATGGGGTCTCTACTCTCTTATTATTACGAGGGTTAATTGTGGGGTAGAATTTCATATATACCAAATGAAATTTCATAAATTACATATAATTTTTATAAGTGTTTAATGCATGATGTATAATGTTATTTACACATGCTTTGAGAATATATGAATATTGAAGTTTTATTGAGGATACATGCAAATACCTTTATTTTTTTTTTAATTTCATAAGACCAAGTCCATTTTTTTAATAAGATATTATAACCTGTTACGTTTACAATAAGATAGCGGACAAACTGGCAACAAGTTGTGCCGCAACCCTTTTCTGAATAGCGAACTCAATCATACTAAAAATAAAGTTCTGTTTTCTAGGGGTCGAAAAATTACTTTTCTTAACCCGTTGAACCCTAGTAAAAAACTCCACTGCTTCCGGCGCTAGGAAATCAAATGTATCAAAAGGAAAATGGATAAAGACATGTTGATTCTCTAAACAAGTTTTCTCGTGTTTAGCAACTTTGCTCGATTCCGCTTTCAACGCAGCTTGTTCTACAACAAACCCATTGTCTTTGAGCCTAACAAGAGGGGACACTCCAGTAAGATCCACACAAGCATGTTTTCCTCTGGCCCACCCAAACACAAGTATATCAGCTGGCCGTAAGGTAGACCTTCCTTCAAGTGGATCTATCAGAAAGTTCACGGGACCTCCTTTATAGAAGAAATTCCAGCTCGTTTAAGGACATCATACAGGACACCCCTAACCAAATCATGCATATATTTGAAACCAGGTAACTCCTTGCAATGGATTGCATGCTCACAAAAAGTATCCAAACAAATCTTGCGGCAGACTGGACACGACTCATCAACCGGGAACAGAGAGATCATTAGCCGGTACTTAAGGATAGTCCAGTACTCTAGATTTGACATATGTTCGCCTAGTCCCTCGATGGGGATAACGGTCAAGAAATTCTGACCATGGGGAGGGACATGCGCACCCGATCCAAGGCATATCCATAGTCAGAATCAGCCCCATCAATACCACATCTCTGGAGAACGTGGCCTTACAAACTCCAAGATTGTGCCCTCGAGGCCACCAAAGCATAGGTAGATACATCCTTAGCCGAACATAAACCCAACCCACCAAACTGGATGGGAAGTGATGCTAGCCTCCATTGAAAATCCTAAAAAAGCCCCCCCCCCCCCCCCCCCACAAACAACAATAGCCTCTATCGCCTTCCTAAGGCCATTGTCAAAAATGGAAACAGCTTCCCCTATATACATAGGTTGGCACGTTCTGAGACCAAACAACAGCTTTGCGACGCTCATGCATGAGCGGATCAAAAGGAGCTCGGATTGAGGGTCCCATAGATTGGGGAGAAGACCTATTAGTTCCACTGCACGAGATGCCCTTTTCACAGCCATACTACTTATAAACTCCGCATCCCGGCTAACCGCGCCTCCAAGGAGTTTCACACCCAACGTCGGTCTCCCAATATCACAAGGAAACAACCCATCCTTCACCTTCACCCCGTTGCATGATGGCCAAAAAACTTCTGTTTTCTTAATATTGAGTTCAAGGCCCAGACGAGGCCCCTCTGCACTGATTATATCTATGGCTTTCGCAACCTCTTTGACATCTTCGATAATCGAAACATCATCCATATACCAAGCATGAAAAAGAAGTTGGTAACAATCCTTGATTTGATGAACAAGTGAGTTCAAAACTAAAGCAAAAAGAAGAGGTCCTAAAGAGTCCGCCTGCTGAAATCCAGTGGTGGACTAAATATGGTCATCAACCGCGTATAACCTCGCCAACTGACCATATAAAAAATCAACCCATAAGGAAATAGACGTGCATCGTGTCCAAACCTCATGTAGTAGGGTAGTTCGATCCACCAAGTTGAAGGCATTAGATAAATCAACAGTAAGCATAGACAATGACCCATCCGAATGAAACTTATTTAAGAATCTATTCGCGCTATAGAGGATGGCCTCTGCCCCACTGGGAACTCCCACCCCAAACTGAAAGTCCCCAAGGTATCTGGACATCTCCTTTATGACACCCCTCATAGCTACCTTAGAGGCCAACCTCCTACAAATCGCGCCCTTGAAAATAGGCCTGATCCCATTGTCCGGTTTGAGTAACGACGTAAGAGGCGCAGATGCCTCAAAGCCGCCAAAACCTTAGGGTACCTCCCCTCCAATAATAAATTAACCACCACACAGATATCCTTGAGTAACCTAGCAGCTATCGTCGACCCCTCACCATAAAATACATCTAAAATGTGTTGTGGTCTCAATCCCTCTGGCCCACAAGACGTCCCCTTTGGGAAGATTGAATGCACCAAAGAATGCTATCAACGTACACAACAAGAGGAGGATCTGAAGGCAATGGACAGGCATAACGTGAGGGGGCAGTATAAGGTGCTTAGAAAAAAATGCTGTCAAAGTATTCGTACTGAAAGGTGCCACCCCCGAAGAGCATAAAACCTTAAAAACAATGTTTAACATTGGTTCCCACAGATGAGCTATCAGGCGCAAATACACAGTCATCCTTTGGAGGTTCTACTCTTAAAGGTTGGGCAAAAAACGATTGAATCAGTTCAACAAACCTATCCCCATCCCAAGCTGTCAACGCTCGTTGAATACTAAGACATTGCAATCACTTCCTGTTACAGAACCTGCTATCATGACGGTTAGAAGGATTGAAAACACGTCACGTGCAACGTGGTAATGACATAAGTTTAACCCATGCCTCAGTAGACATCGGTGTTGCCGCCATCTTACCTAGAGTAGCAGCTAAAGCATGAGAAAACACCATACGACAACTGTGAGGTATGCTCTTAACTGTCATGAGAGGTAGGGAGAACACACGATCAAGGAGAACCTTATCCACAATCAACTCTCTTAATGGATCCATTCTCCTCCTAACATGTGATCTGGCGACCTATACTATAAACTCCCCCACATCTCCTGCCACCCACTTGAATTTGGTCATCCCATCAGTATGATGGCATGCCCAACTGCTAACATGTAAACACATACACACCCTACACAACCACTGATTTAAGGCCTTTAAGTCTCCCAAACTAAAACAAATAATTCACAATCTGCGGAAAACGCCTCTCGTAAGGCCTGTCTTCGATCTTCCAAACACAAATGGAGATGCTTAATATGTGCAACCAACCGAGGGAACCTTTTCGACCCCGCCATTCTATCTGGGCATAGATAGAATAAGGTCAATAAGGAGTAATAGTTTAATTTATGTGTATCTAATCATCAAAGATGTCCATAGGCCGCAGTACAACATGTTCTATTACTCACTATGTTCCATCTACCTTTTATTTTAAATGGGCTAAAAAACTATTCACTTGCAAAAAGTACAATTAAAAAAATTCACCACTTTATATATTTTACCCTTGAATACCTTTCATATCATTAAAACTCCATTTAATGGATTCATAAATATGCATTGGTAAATATTTTACCCTTGAATAACTTAGATCTACATTGATTACACCTATCATAAAAGCACATAATTTGCTTGTAGACAATCTTTTTGAAACATAGGAAGTATCTTTGTTAGTGGAACAACACACTAACACTAAAAAACGCCTCTTCAAACTCGAACTAGAAACTATTTTTTGAACGATTTCGTTGACCTCTTTAAATCTCCTTGGGCCTTAAGTTAATATAACCATGACTACCACATTGGAATTCGCTAAATGAGGGGAAACACATTGCGGGGTATACTCTTCGAGATATAATCACAAATACTCATCATGACCAAGTCAACACACTTTCTCCTACTCACTCGAGGATTTCCCGCCAAGATAGGGGACATGGAACATTATACATAGCGATTACCAAGATAAATAGGGCACCCTCATGATTTATGGTTTTGTGCAGATGCCGTAATACCTTATAGAGCCTATTTCCTTGTACAATAAATAGGATGGCAACGTTTCATGTTGCAATTAGTCCTATACACTATGTTAATGCAAGTGATGCCTAAAAACATTATTAGTGTTAACTAATCTTTCTTAGTTTTGATCACAACAAACCATACAACACATTTAGTGTAAAACACAAAATGAATTATTTAACTAACACTATCATCAAGGTAATAATCATATCACTAACCTTTCTTAATCATACTTAGTGATCATCAAAATGATTATCCTTAAAACTCACTATTGTTAATATGACAAAAGACTTTTTAATAAACTTTCTTTTTTAGAAAATGTTTTATTAAAATGGAAAATGAAAATTTGAAAATAGCATATTCCAAATGCTGTTAGAATATCCTTTGAAGGTTTCAAATACCTAAGATATTCCCACCCCACTAAAAGACAAAAAACGGAGCGTAGTCTAGTGGCGGTACCTTAAGTACCTACGCGGTTCCTTAGCGATATGGAACCACAGGGTGAGATAAGGTACCGCGCACAGCTAGCCGTTATAGATCCATTATACTTTGTCTCCTTTAAATAGTGGGTCAAATCTCATTTTCCAGTAAGCCTCTTGGACGTTTTTCTCAGTCCTCTTTCTATTTTCTATAGCATAATCATTAGTAAATGATCACTTAAATTGTTAAGGATGTTTACATATGATTATCCTCTTGATCCCCTCCTTTACCTTGTCCAATGAGAAGATCACTCACTCACTAGTGTTGTGATAAAGATGAATCTATGAGCTAGTCATATTCATCATGATATCCTTTTTGTTTTAGGTCAATCCAATGTATTTATGAATACTTGGACTAGTTGTGTTCATCCAAGTTATTTGTGGATACTTGGATTTGTTGTGTACATCCATTGCATATGTGTTTGCTTGGATTTGTATTGTGTAAATCCAAGATACATGTGTGTACTTGGATAAGTCTAGTTGAGTTGTAACAGATTTGATTAGGAGTTCTCACTAAACTATAAAGTGATGTGGTTGTGTCTTGTGAGTTCTCACTAAACTATAAAGTGACTAGTAGTTGTGTTGTGTGAAGTTCTCACTTAGCTTCAAAGTGAAGAGTAGTGAAGATTGGTTCTAGCTTTCGATTAGAACTCGACGTCTAGCCTTGTGTCGTAAAATGGTGAAGTAGGCAACGTCGTGAAGATTGGTTCTACCTTAAGATTAGAACCCGACATCTAGCCTTGTGTCGTTAAATTGTGAAGTAGGCAACGTTGTGTAGATTGGTCCTAGCTAAAGATTAGGTCTCGACATTTAGCTTAGTGTCGGAAAATAATGTAAGCAACGATGTAAGGTTTTCTCCGCCGAGAAGGGAGCTTGTGGATATAGTGGAAATCTCGAATAGGTGTACTCGAGGAGTGGAGTAGAAACGAGGATAGAGCCTCGTTGTCGAACCACTATAAATCTTGGTGTCTTCCCACTAGGTTGTCTCCTTCCTTACTCTTTAGTTATTTCATTATCATTACACTTACTTATTATCTTTGCTAGTGCATTTGAATTGAACCTAATCATTATGCAACTTAGCCTCAAGTAAAAGATAGTTTTGATACAAACCAAATTAAAAGTAATTTTGATTTGGTCACCAATCGAAGAGAAACTATTCACCCCCCCCCCCCCCCCTTCTAGTTTCTACAATCGGTATCAGAGCGATGGTCACTCAAGATCTTTGAAGTATATTGTACTTTGAAACTTGGATCGATCCATTGTCTCCTCAAATTAAAAGGTCAAGTTATACTAAAGTTTCTCTTGTTGGGAATAAAATATGGGTCAGTTCACTAGACGCTGATAAGAAGAATTCAAGCGCTGATAGGATGAAATTGGACGCTGACAGCCAAGTGTTGACACTTGAAGAAGTCAACGCTGACAGCCTTGAAGATTAGCACTGATGGAATATATCTTCATACGAATCTTTTTGTTTATTTGTTTCTTTATTTGTGTATGGTAAAGATAAGCTCGACATTGTATTTTCCATCATTATCTTTACCTAGAATAGTTGATTCGTAGCTTATTGTACAAGACTTCTTATTCTATAAAAGAAGATCTTTTAGGTTGATGTTAATCATCAGTTTTCATAATTTTTCGCAAGTTAAACTTCTTTCATTGTAATCAAGTTCGATCATTCTAATACAAGTGAAAGTTTGTTTAACATCTTTGTGTTTTAGATTAAGTGTTAATTCCGCATAACACTTAGTTACTTTATTCATAAGCAAAGGTTTCTCTACGTGTATTACTTGATCTAATCTCGTATACACAAAGCTTAATCGATCTAAGTTTGGGATCAACAAGTGGTATCAGAGCTTGTTGAGAAACTTTTGATCTTTAAGTAACGCAAGAACCCTAAAACACCAAAAACCCTAAAAACCCTAAATTTCTCAAAACCCTAAAAACATCATGTCTGGCACAGATCAACCTGCTACTTTGCTACAAAATAACTCCCAAATCCTAGTATCAAAATTCCCATGTTTGATGCCAGGAACTTCGAGCTTTGGAAATCCAATTTTGAGCAATATATAGCTATTCATGACTACACTCTTTGGGAGATTGTTGAATATGGGAACACATTCGACAAAGCACAAAAGATTGCTGCTGCTATTGCCACAAGGACAGCTGTTCCTAATTGTCCTGAAGCTGATAAGAAGGAAAAGCCTGGAGATGGAAGAGCTGTATCTGTTGAAGATATAGCCAAGAAAAGGGTGGACATGAAAATCTTGAACATCATGAAACATGCCCTAGGTCATGAGAATCAGCACAAGTACAAACGCTTTGAGTCTGCAAAAGAGCTTTGGGAAGCTCTTGAAGTAGCACATGGTGGCAATGCTGACACAAAAGAAGAAAAGAAGAAGCAACTCTTGCATGAGTATGCTGTCTTTAAGGCTCAACCCAATGAGAATCTCAGCAGTGTGAGAAGTACACTGCTTGACATCACAAGTCAACTTTCCTTCATGGGAACATAGATTGATGACCCTGACTTGAATGCTACTTTTCTCAAAAGCCTTGGTGATGTATGGAAGATTGAGACAAGATCCATCCTTGTCAATAACACCCACAAGACTTCCAGGTTTGATGACATCTTCAACAAACTAAGACTGTTGGAGAATGAATGGCTTTTGGAGAGTGATAATAAGTCTTCCAGCAGCAACATGGCCTTCTCCTCACAAAGTGAAGGCCAATTTGATTCCATGAACTCCTATGGACATCCAGTCACTGGATCTCAATGTGTCAACGTTGGATCACAGCCTGTCAGCGCTGGATCATACCCTGTCAACGCTTTATACTCAAGCGCTGACACTCACAACTTTGGCGCTGATAGAATTAAACCTGCTGGTTTAGATCTAGATACTGTGTGTGCATTCATTGCTTCTTTGCCCAGTGATTCAAGGATTACATATGAAGATCTTGAGCAGATAAGTGATGAACAATTGGAAGAGATGGACATCAAGTGGACTATGGCTCTTGTAAGTTTAAGAGCAAACAGGTTTAATAAAAGGTTCAAAAAGAAGATGACCTTTAATGCTAAGGATGTTGCTGGATTTGACAAATCAAAGGTTGAGTGCTACAATTGTCATCGGATGGGGCACTTTATGAGGGAATGTAGATCTCCATGAAGATCTGATGCTGGTAAGCCCTCAAGCCAAATGGTTAAGAGCCAAGATCCCAAGGCCATGGTTGCTGTTCAACAAATTGATGGTGTTGGAGGATGGGATTGGAGCTGGAACTTTATGGCTAAGGATGAGGAAGAGGACAGAGCTTTGGTTGCTGAAGTTAAAGAAGAGCATGTTGAATATGCTCTCATGGCACACTCCTCCTCTTCATCAGATAATGAGGTATATGATGATGCTTTCTGTTCTAAGGGTTGTCATTTAAATACTGAAAAACTAAATCAAGAGATAGTAAAATTATTAGATGAGGCAAGTACTGAAAGATGCAAAGTATCTAATTATCAAATTGCTCTTACCCAAACAGAAAAGACAGTAGCTGAGTATAAGAAAATGGAGTTTGATTTAAAGGATCAAATAAATATCTTAAAACATGAGTTACATCAAAGTAAAGATATTCAAGATATAGTAAACAGGGTTAATCTTGATTTGATAGCTCAGTTAGATGAGGCTAACAAAAATAAAGATAATGTGATTCTTAAAATCCAGAGATTTGATAAGGCCACACAATCCCTAGGAGAGTGTGTTAGTAAACAAAGAGACTCTAAGGACATGAGTGGAATTGGGATGAAAGATTATACTGGTGTTCCACCACCAGCTGGGGATTTATATGGTGTCCAATCAAAGGACTTATCTTGGACTGGCTTGCCAGAACTTCAAGAGAAGGAATTCATTCCTCCACCTAGAGTGACTTCCCCAGTTGAAGAATACCAGCAAAAACTGACTGACCTAGATGAGTGGAAGAAAGCTAACCACACTTTGTTTGTTAAGGGAGGGTTGTTGTGTGAAAGTCCAAATGAACCCACACCAATTAAGAGCCATGATCCTACACCTATTAAAATCACACACCCAACCATTGGCAAAGCTGTTGACCTTGGCCCACAAACTGTTAGAAAACCTAGTGTTAAGTATGCAGAGATGTATAGGAATACTAGGTCACCAAAAAGCCAAGTTAGTAAACATGGAACAGGCTTCTTTGCTTCTAGACCTAAGACTATGTCTAGAAAAGCTTGTTACTCATGTGGTAGCTTTTCACATTTGGCATACAAATGTGTCAACGCTTCCAATGTCAACGCTGATAGGAACCATTTCAGCGCTGACAAAAGTCAACATAGGTCAAACACTGTCAGACCCAATACCTTTGTGAACAAAAGTTCACAAGTTGTTAGACCAGCCCCATTCTTTTCTAGAGGGTCTAACACACAAGGCCTAAGACCCTTCCAAAAGTCAAACACTTGGTCCAATAGGCAATGGGTTCCTGTAGCAAACCCTAGGTTCAACGCTGATAAAGGCAATCGGGGCGCTGACAAGAACAATTTCAGCGCTGACAGACACACTGCCAAACCTAGGTATTTGCAACCACAGGGAAATAGGTCTAAAGCTTCTACTAGCTTAACATGGAGACCAAAACAAGACCAAAACTCTAATTCTACTGGTGTTTCTATGACATGCAACAGGTTTCATTATATTTCAAAAGCCATGTCAACACCAATTGGGGTTAACTGGGAATTTCATTCAAAAAGGGATGAAAATGGGGTTGTTATGAGAACCAAGTCTGTTCTTGTTGAACAACCAGATGAATCCAAGTCTTCCAAGGCTTGGGTTCCCAAAGAAAACTAATGTGTTTTCTTTATGTGCAGGGCATTCAGAAGAAGATCAATGATTATGGATATTGGGATAGTGGATGCTCAAGGCACATGACAGGAAAGGAAGACTATCTGACAAACTTCACTCCTATTCAAGATGGTGATAAGGTATACTTTGGAGGGGGCTATGGCACCATCACAGGAAAAGGAACCCTTGTCACCAACAATCTACGGTTTGAGAATGTCTTCCTGGTAAAAGAACTGGATTATAATTTGTTTAGTGTATCACAAGTGTGTGATAACAAAAATAAGGTTCTTTTCACTGATACTGAGTGCTTGGTGTTAAGCAAAGATTACAAGCTCCCTGAGGAGAAATACATAGAATTTAGAACACCAAGGCATAAAGACATATAAAATGTGAATCTTAATGGAATTAAGATAAATAATAAAATGATGTCATGTCTTTATGCTAAAGCCTCAGTAGATGAAAGTAATCTTTGGCACAGGAGATTAGGGCACATAAACTTTAAAAATATCAATAGACTTGTGAGGCTTGGTTTAGTTGATGGTTTTCCTGAAAAGGCTTTCCACAATGACCACTCTTGTGTTGCATGTCTTAAGGGCAAGCAGCACAAGGTCTCATTCAAATCTAAACAGGTGCACTCTAGTTCTAGACCACTTCACTTATTGCATATGGACCTCTTTGGTCCAACTAATATAGAAAGTTTGAAGGGTAAATCATATTGTTTTGTCATCACTGATGATTTTTCCAGGTTTACATAGACTTTCTTTTTAGCCAAGAAAAGTGAAACCGCCCAAAGTCTGATTAATTTCATTACCCAGATTGAGAAGAAGAATGGTAATGAGGTCAAAATTATTAGAAGTGACAATGGGGGTGAGTTTAGAAATCAATTGTTAGATGATTTTTGTGCCAAGAAAGGGATTACTAGGCAGTTTAGCATAGCTAGAACCCCACAGCAAAATGGGGTTGCTGAAAGGAAGAATAGAACCCTTATTGAAGCAGCCAGAACCATGTTGGCTGATGCCCACTTTCCTATAGCCTTTTAGGCTGAAGCTGTTAACACAGCTTGTTATGTTCAAAATAGGGCATTGGTCAACAAAATACATAATAAGACACCTTATGAGTTACTCTGGGGAAGGAAGCCAAATATTGGTTTTCTCAAGCCTTTTGGTTGTCATGTAGTTGTTTTAGAAACTAGTGATGCCCTAGGTAAATTTGATTCAAAAGGTGATGAAGGCTACTTCATGGGTTATTCAGTGCAGAGCAAAGGATATAGGGTTTACATTAAAAAGGAAAAACGTATACTTGAAAAAGTACATGTTAGGTTTTTAGAAAGTAAACCTAGTGATCCTGAAAGTGGTCCAAATTGGTTGTTTGACTTGGAACCTTTATCTCGAGCTTTAAATTATATGCCTGTTACTGATCCAGACATTGTGAAGGTAACTTCAAGTGTTTTGGAAAAGAGAATTGGTAATGTTTCAGGTATACAGGTTGCTAAGAAGGATGGACCACCAGCAGTTGAGTCATCTCCCACACAAGAATATGTTACACTTCCTATATGGACAGATGAGTATTATGATGCTGCTGCTGCTGCTAGAAAAGATAATGGTGGTTTTCACATACCACCAAATACAAACATGCATGGTTCTTCAGGCGCTGACAAAGGGAAATCAAGCGCTGACAAGAGCAATTCAGACGCTGATGGATCAGACGCTGACACCAACAGTTCAAGCGTTGTTAGCCCAAGCGCTGACAAACAAGGATCAGACTTTGACAACACCTTTGCACATCTTTTCTCTACCCATTTTGAACAAGGTGGACCTTCCAATGTCCATGAAGAGATTTCTGTTGATCAAAGAGAGTCTGATGAAGAAGATATTGGCAACATGGAGCGTGAAGTTGAGGACACCAGACTTTTTGAAGGAGGAGTTCTCACTTCCACAGCAAAGGATCACCCCTCATCTCAGATCATTGGTGATGTTATGGCTCCAGTTCAGACACGAAGATCCCATCAAAATCTTGGTGGATTTATTGCCAATATACACAAGAAGGTTGATACCCCTCTTGTACAAGCATGTTTGTTTGCATGTTTTCTGTCACAAGAAGAACCCAAGAAGATTTTTGATGCTCTCAAAGAACCTAGTTGGGTGGAAGCAATGCAGGATGAGCTTCACCAATTTGCTATACAGGATGTTTGGGAGCTGGTTGATTGTCCTAGATATGTGAGACCAATTGGGACAAGATGGGTTCTAAGGAACAAGAAAGATGAAAGAGGTATTGTGGTCAGAAACAAGGCACGTTTGGTAGCTCAAGGATATACACAAGAGGAAGGTATAGATTATGAAGAAGTTTTTGCTCCAGTTGCAAGAATTGAAGCTATAAGAATTTCTCTAGCTTATGCCTCTTGTATGAACTTCACTGTTTATCAAATGGATGTAAAGAGTGCTTTCCTCTATGGAACAATTGTTGAGGAGGTATATGTCATGCAACCTCCTGGTTTTGAAGATCCTGAGAATCCAGACAAGGTTTATAGAGTGAAGAAAGCTATGTATGGACTTCATCAGGCCCCAAGAGCATGGTATGGTACATTGTCCACCTACTTGGTGGAAAATGGTTTTAAAAGGGGCACCATAGATCAGACATTGTTCACAAAGAAGAAAGGTAAGGATGTCTTACTTGTCCAAGTCTATGTTGATGATATCATTTTTGGATCCACCAATCCAAAGATGAGTGAAGACTTTTCCAAGCTTATGACAGATAAATTCAAGATGAGTGCAATGGGTGAGATGAACTTCTTTCTAGGGTTACAAGTTCAGCAGAAAGAAGATGGTATCTTCATCTCCCAAGACAAATATGTAGCTGAAATCTTGAAGAAATATGGTTTTTCTCCACATGAAAAGGATGCTTCCACTCCTATGGATAGGGAACACCCTTGGGGAAAAATTGGAGCTGGAAAGGATGTGGATGTTAGGCACTATAGATCTATGATTGGTTCATTGATGTATCTTACAGCCTCAAGACCTGACATCATGTTTGCTGTGTGTGCTTGTGCACGCCATCAAGTGACTCCCAAAGAATGTCACCTTTTTGCTGTGAAGAGAATTTTTAGGTACCTAAGATGTTATCCAGATCTTGGCTTGTGGTACCCAAAAGATTCTCCATTGGAGCTTATTGCATATTCAGACAGTGACTATGGTGGTGACAAGTTTGATAGGAAATCCACAACTGGTGGATGTCAATTTCTTGGGAGCAGATTAATATCTTGGCAATGCAAGAAACAAACAGTGGTGGCAAACTCTACAACTGAAGCAGAATATGTTGCAGCAGCTGCTTGTTGTGGACAAGTCTTATGGATTCAGAACCAGCTGTTGGATTATGGGTATAATTTTATGCATACCAAGATTTTTGTAGACAATAACAGTACTTTATGCATTATTAAAAATCCTGTACATCATTCTAAAACCAAACACATAGAAATTAGACATCATTTTATAAGAGATTGCTTTGAGAAAGGTTTAATACAACCAGATAGGGTAGCCACAGAAGATAATGTGGCTGATTTATTAACTAAACCTTTTGATACTGGAAGATTTCAATATTTGGTAACAAATATTGGAATGGTTAATCTCACTTAATATGTGTTTTGGAACCTTTTTGTAAAAGTATGTACAGGATAATGCATTGTTATTGGTCTTTGTGATGATTTAGATTTTCCACTTTATTTTTCTAACACTGACAAAGGTAAATGTAACGCTGTCAAGTGTTATTTTGCCGTTGTTAGAGATATTATTGTCTAACGCTGACAAGGGTTTCTTCAACGCTGATAAGTGTTGTCGGGGCGCTGTCAGCAACAAATGTTAGTTTTGTGGTTTTCAATCCAAATGTGTAGGTGGTGATAGCTTTATGCCATTGGATACAGAGTTGCTTATGGATCTTTGAAGAGCTATTTGGACATGTTTTTGTTTATGGATGATGGTTGGAATATTTATATTCCTATCTTGACATAAATTTTTAATGTTCATATATATTTTGAGAAACTCATGTATCATAGTTTAAGGGGAGGTTTAAGGAACCTTTAGGACTTTTGGGTATTCTTATAATACTCTCATCACAATTCTAGATTGTGTCCACAGGTGAGTATGGGTTAGTTTTACTAAACCATGAGGCACTGTAGCATGCAAAGTTGATAAACTATGTATGCTGCCAAGACATTTTTGGCCTAGAATTGGTTGTGGTCTGATGGGAGACTTGGGAATAATTTGGTTATGGGTTTACCTGGGAGTTACAAAGAATTTTATGAAATAACTTTGTTGGTAAGTATTTTGGTTGGCAAGGGACACTTGAGGACGTTTGTGTCTATCTTGTTTAAGCAAGTGTGCATAAATGGACAGTGCTTGCCGCCCAGTAATTATTATCAACTTGTAAGATATTTCCCTTAGGATAAATTACTTTGTTAAGGTCTTTTTCTTTTTAAATATTTTTATTTTTATTTTTAGACGCTGACAAGTTTTTCTCCAAACGCTGTTACGTCCAATCGTGACGCTGACAAGGCTTTATGCAAACGCTGACAAGAAAATATAGCCGTTGGGCGCTGATGGGCTATTTTTGACCGTTGACACCTAGTGGGCCCTACCCAGTTGTTATTTTTGACTAATCTTTGGCCGTAATTTTGGGGAGTTGTTACTTTTAATTAATGCATGAGATAAGTTATATTTGATTCAATATTTTCATCATTACTCTTTGAATATAACTGCCTCATTTTTGACCAATCAAACTCATGCATCTCTCCTATAAATTTGGCTAATCTTTTTATTCTGGGTATTCATATTTTCTTGCCTAACATTTTTCTCCTAGATTTTTCCCATATCACATAACCTAAACAGCTTTCCCCATGGCACCAAAGTTCAACACAAAGAAATTAACATTGGAGTTCAAGAGCCAACATAATATGGTAGCTTACTTGACTGCTGATAATGATTTGTTCCCTCAGTATTCACAAATGGTGGCATTTTTAAATGCATCCTCATTAAGGTATGCACTTTCTCATACACCATCAGTCCCTGTCGCACACATTAGACAGTTTTGGAATAATGTTAGTTCCACAACAGCTAATGGAGTGACCACATTAACATCTACTGTTCATGGAAGAACATGGGTGGTCACTGAAGCCTTGGTTCGCCAAGCTTTGCGTCTTGATGACGCTGATGGTGTGACTACCCTTGCCATTGCAACAATAGAACAAGGTCTTAGGGAATTGGGTTATCCTATTCCTGCTGATGTCACTTTAAATAAATATCATAAGCAGGAATTTCCCTTTGACTGGAAATATTTGATACATGTCCTTCTCCAATGCTTAAGTCCAAAATGTACTTCTTTTAATGAAATAAACAGGTCAATTGCAAGTGCTTTGGTTTGTATAACACGTGGGCTTAAGTATAATTTTTCAAAAATGATTTTTGAAGGGATGTGTAAAAATAAGGGAAGTAAAATGACTTTGGCTTACCCAAGATTTTTGCAAATGGTCTTTGATTTACATTGGTATCAGAGCCTAAGGCTCATGATATCTAGGTCCGACGAGGTGTTCGTGTATGGTGAAGAAGAAAAATTCGTATGGAATTTTTCTGGACGTTTTTGTGTGCGCAGCAGTATTCAGAAGGTCATAACTTTTGATTGAACCGTTGGATCGTCACGAAATTTTATATGTGTGCTCTAAATACATAGATCTAAACATCCACCGGAGGGATTGTCGAGTTTTATCCCCAGGAAAAAGTTATAAAGCGTCAAAGTTGGCTGATGGTTGATTTTCAGTTTTCTGCTTTTACATAAAATCATGAACTAGGGTTTCTCAAACCCTAGATCTACTTAAAAGCAGAAAGAATTGCAGTTTGTGGCTGTTATGATTCAAGATAACACTTGATCTAAGGTTTATTTACAAACCCTAATTAGGGTTTCGGTGCTTAAAGTTTTAAAACCCTAGATCGAGGCTTGTAATGTAGCAGCATCTTGTGATTCGTGATACATGAAGTTAAAAAGGAGGGATATGTGCTGATTGGTTTGATGCATATATTTTTCACTTGGTTATTGTTCGTGGTCCCAGGAAGTAAAGCTGCAAGAAAAAGGAAGCTGATTGTGACGCGATATAAAGATGTGAGGCAGTGAATATGGCTCGATTTTATTTACTGGTCCAATTAGTGTTCACATGAAGCTATGATCCTGATTGGAGGAAAAGATCTGCGTTTACATGGACAAAACCCTAACATTCGTTATATTCTAAATCCTCTACATGATGATTCCCGTGAGCCAATCAATTCTCATTGGTTGAGAAAATTTGTGTTCACACGAACATGTATTCACTTGTTTAATGTGTTCACACGGTGCTTGGCCTATGATTGGTTAAAATCACACGGTTTACATAATAGCTTCTCTATGTTCACATGAAGGGTTATTACAATTGACGAAAGCCTTTCAATTCTGATTGGTTATTCATGGTGGTGTTCACACGGTTCTTCAAACCTACTTGGTCAAGAATCAGAAAGCTATATTCACGTAGAAATCAGAATCTCGATTTGATTTTGCTGACTTTTATTTACGTATGATTATCTTACGTGAATCAATATATGAGACGTGATATACTTTATTTTGTGGGAAAGAAATCACGAGATAATAGGAATGACAGCTTTTGGACGTGATTTATTGTCCTAGATGACGTCAGCAGAGTTTGACGCTGACAAGAGTAATGTTGGCGCTGACAGGAAGGGTTTCGACGCTGACAGGAATAAGTCAACACTGTCAAGTTGACAGTGTTGTCCGATATATGCTATTTCAACGCTGATAAGTGTCATCCGATATCGGACAATGCATCTGATGAAGATATTGGACAGAATTGGTTATTGGACAACACACTGTTTGCTGCTGTTTGAGAAAATTGGACCTTTTAAGCACACAAAAAGGAGGAAAATACACACAAAGGTACATGGAATCTCCGTTCTAATTTAGAATATCATGATGATATTTATGGCTCGGATATTTTGAAAAGGATTAATGATCTTAAAGCAAGTTAGCAACTATTCGTGAGGATTTGATGGATATTTTAAACTATGTAATCGGGATAGCCTTGAGAAAGAGTTATCCATCACAAGAATTTTACATATGGTATGAAGATGTGATTCCATTAAAATTGTCATGAAGAGGTGTTAGATTAAGGGGAAGAATTCTTATGGTAAGTTTGATGATTGAAGAAGATTTTCGCGAGTTTGTGTTCTATCATATCTTAAAGTCGTGGCGTACCATTCACTGACTTTAAAGGTAACTTGTTCGTGCTTTACATGGATGGTGATGAAGACTTGTCATATCTAGCAAACCAATTGCTATCACTTGAAGGAGTTACATTATCGTGCTCAGTGTCTCACAAAGGATGAGGATTTTTAACAAACGGATCGAGGTCTACTTATACTTTGTAACATGAGTATAAGTTCTTCATCACATGGATAAACAAGACATGGAACATAAGTTTGGGTTATTTTACTTCTACATCAAGAATACTTTATTTATTTTTCTTCAGGATCATTACACAGAGCCTACTTTTGGAGAATTTTCAAGATTGCCTACATTGTTTACTTCCTTGTTGATGTGACAAAAAGGGGAAGAAAATACGTGCTACACTTGAGGGGAAGCAATCTGAAGATCATGTACAACTTACAAGAGATATACAAAGAGTTTTGTCGACATCAACTAGGGGAAGATTGTTGGGTCTAAATTAATATGAGTTGATGTGGCAGAAACTCCAAAACGAAGAAAACATGCTAGACGCTGACACGCCATGTTTGGACGCTGACAGAAGTCTACGGCGCTGATGGAATTTCTATTTAAGGAATATATTGGATATATTCTAAATAATATATTCAGTATATATCTATAGAAATAGAATATTTAGATGTTTATTTGATATTATCTCTTGTAGATTCTGTTCCTTCCACTATAAAAGGAACAAGAGTCTTAGGTTTTATTCATATTATTCATTCACAATGTAAACCTAAAGTGTGTGTCGCACTAGACGTGGGATTCAATGTATACACGTCTAGTGGTTGTTTATTATTAATATAATGAGCAACCCAATTGTTTTAATTCATGTGTTCTTTGTGCCTAAACACCTTGTTCATGATCATTGTTCTATTCCGCTATGTTATCATATGAACGATGATCAACCTAGATATAATGGTTCTTAACCATTGAGTCTAACGATCATAGGACTCCACATCTCTTTGGTCAAAACTATGTTTTCTTTGAAAATAGGTCTTTTAATTGATAATATTGCATCCCACTTAAGATTAGTAGCCTTTATGCATTTTAGATATACTCTTGAAATGTATCTACTAGTTTGCATCTTGCTTTGTGTAGGTACTCATGAAGATCAATCACTTAATTGGTTGTGGATTGAGTTACTTGAACTTGTAGAAGACTCATCTTCATTGATCTTTAACATCTTTGAATGATGATACCAAGATGATTGGGAATGATACTAGTCCTTGAAGACTTAGTACTCATCATAGTCATTGATTAGGCATAGCACTTATTCCTTCATGGATTGCTCTTTGTGGCCAAGGTACGCTTTCGTTCTTCCACACGCCCTATGATCATTCTTTTGATCATTACTTGACTATGTGCTTGTTCTCGGCATCCTTGCCTTAACATTTATTTGTGGTTTTTGTTTCTTTTCCTTTATCCTCTCAAACCTTCATTGTTTGGATACTTGACTCACTATGGTGATGTAGAGTGAGTTAGTAGAAGCTTAAAGTATCAAGCATGATTTCCATGGTTTGCACCCATACGGTTAGTAGGCCCTTTGTGGGAGAGAAAGTGAATTAATACCTTGCTCATATTTTGGTTTAGACTAAGACTATTATTGAAAGTGATCTTAGTCTATACTTGAATAATTGCTTTGTGCTTATTCATTACCAAAGCCGTTTAACGTTTCGCCAGAAAGGCACGTCTTAAACCACTATATATGACACAAGCTCTTCGTTACCACTATTTGAAGATTGTCATTAATCCCTTGAGCATTGGTCCTAGTCTTGATTCACTTCCCTTGACTTCTCTCCACTTTACCGTTTTGCTACGAGTAGTCGTTTGTCCGTTAAGGCATATTGCTTAGTGTTATGATGATCCAATGATATTTTAGAAGGCTCATGACATATTTTTAAGTGTTTTAGAAAAAATTGTTTTTAAAATTTGGCGTCCTTCATAGATAAAAACCGACCTCTAGAGGCAGTTCTTTATCTCAGCGGCTCAAAGGCGCGGTTCCTTATCGATAAGGAACCGCGGGCAGGAATTTGAGTCAGAGCGCCAGTTTGATTATTTTATTCATTTTCAAACCACTATCTCTCTCTCCCAAAAACACACAGCCGACGGGTTTCTTGTTTTCCACCATTGTTGAAGCTTCCAAAACCTTCAATCACTCAAATTAATTGATTCCAAGTTGTGGGTTTCACTCATCCATCATCTAACATCAATTAATTGTAAGTATTTTGTTTCAATTTTATCTATTTTGTTTTAGGGTTCATCCTTTCATAATTGGGGATTTTTTTAAAATTGAAATTGAATTAAAACCTTAATAGGAATGTGGGTTGACATGGTTATTTTACTATGATTTCTTAGGTTGATATTCATTAAGATTTCACTAAAACCCACTTGTAGAACAAATCCTAATTTTGATTAATTATGTTTGATTAAAAGATGGATTTGAGATGAACCCATTAACAAGTAGGTAATGACATTGTTAATGCTTACCTAAAAACCTTGTTTTGAAAAACCAATGTTCTAATCCATTGTTGATCTAACATAGATCATGTGTTCTTGGTTAATGATGGAATAGACACATTGTGAACATGAAAATGATATGGATTTAATCCTATGTTTATCAAGAAATTGATATAACACATTTTCATTTTTTGATTTATTTATAAGTGATTTAAAAGATATTTTCTTATTTAGGTACTTATCATGTCCTCAAGATATCAAAAAGATCATGAACGAACACGAGCATACATGCCCTCTTCTCCTTACCCTCATTTGATTCATTCTCATAAAAACTCGTCTAAACATCGTTGTTTCCATGAAGGACGCATCGTTCCTTCTAATTGTGTAAATTAGTTTATTCGCTTCATGTTTGTGTCTATTGGCTTTGATTGTCTTCTTGATATTGACGAGCCAATATTTTCTTCGTTCCTTATGGAGTTCTTTAGCTCATTCACTTTGATAGGCATCAATAATGGAATATCTATACGATTTTCCATCATGGGGAAAATCATTACTTACACTCTTGAAGAATTCGGTGATATTCTTGGAGTGCCATCTAATGGTCAATGTCGATTCACCGATGCTTGGAGTTTAGACTCTTTAGAATCGGCCCCTATTGATGCTCATTATGTGACCGTGCTTCCAACTCCTTCGGACATCATTCATGCCATTTCTAAACCTCGTGAGCATCCTATTCATGGTAAATTTCAAGGAGTTGTTCGAACTCTCTCTCCTTGGGAATTACTATCTAGTGATATTAATGATTTCATGACTCCTTGGGCCGAAATCATTAGGGAAAATGCAATGTGTCTTGATGGGAATCGGGATTTAGTACCCGCTTGCCTTGCACATATGTTGTATTGTGTTGCCACCACAACTCCTTACAATCTCGCATTTTTCATGGCTAGAAGAATTAGATTTGTTCTTCTTGAGTCTAAGTCAAGTCTTCCCTATGGAATGCTTCTTTCTCGTCTTCTTAGAAGAGTCCTTATTGACTTTCCGTCTCTTCTATCTTCACCTTATTGCTTCGTTGATCGTGTCATGTCTCCCATTCAAAAGAACATTTCACCCGAGATCAATGTAAACTCGAGTCAAGTCGAAAATACTTCTCAAGAAGAGTCTTTTAGCAACCCTCCTTCCAATTTCATCAACTTCATAACTTCTTCTATCTCAATTTCTTCCTCCCATGAAATTGATTCCGATTATCAATTTTATCACAATCATCTTCTTCGAGAACGTCTCAGAAGTGAATCAAGAAATTAGAAGTTATGCTCATGATTATATGCCACTCTCATCAAGGACGGCTTCTTGTTTTCTTTTCTTCATTTGGTTGTGTATTGACTTATGTTACATGTTTGGATTATTATTTATTTTGATCCTAAATGTTGCTTATGCCATCATGTTTGTGATTTACATAGCCTTGTGCATCTTTGTGATAGTTAGCTTACTTAGATTATAATCTGTAGTTAACTTTGGCTTGTGAATCTTTTGGGAAAAATCTGGGTTTTACAAAAACTGGGATGAAAGATTTTTTCTTTGAAACCTCTGGTCGCGGTTCAATAACGACCAGCGGTTCCTTATCAATAAGGAACCGCGGGTCCTAGATAAGGAACCGCCGGCCACTGTGCACGACAGCATCTTTTGCTTTATACTGTTTTCTTAAATCTGTGTAAACCTTGCATGATTTTCAGTAATAAACTGCACATTTCCTAAACTAGCTTACCTAAATTCATTATTCACCTAAAATGATTTTAACCCATTACTAGTTTGGATCATCCCCTCACCCATTTAAACCCACCTTGTTAGTCATGTTCTTCACACATCAAAACATCCTTCCCTAAACCTTAAACCACCCTTGTCAACCATGGTGTGTACCAAAACCTCAAACACTTCCAAGACCTCCACCCCAAGGAAAACACTCAAAATAAGGATTAAGGTAGCCAAGCCTAACTCCTCACCTTTCCACACACCTAAGAATGAGATGGTTCCTATCCTCATTTCTTCATCACCTTCCCCACCTCTTGCACCATGCAAGACATCATCCACCCATGGTACTAACCACTCCATTGGTTCTACCTCCTCTTCATTCAACTCAAGAATGAATGAGCTCTCTTCACCCTTCACTCCAAGTGCACCCTTGGATGTGACCACACAACCCGAACCAATCCAAAGCATTCCTTTTATGAATGACTTTGATGACACTTTGGTGACTTCACCATTTACCCCTCTTAACTCACCCATTTCACCAACCTTGGAGAATTTACCTCCACACTCATCCATTTCCCCTTTAGGGAACATGCCTCCACTCTCACCCACATCACCCTTGGAGAACTTGCCTCCTCCACCTCCACCCAACTCAAACATTCCAATTTTGGGGGTTCCACTTTCCATCCTTTTGGGTGATCCATACTATGAGTTTCAACAAACACATGGTCCTAGTTGTCCATGTTGTCTTTACAACCACTACATCATCCATAACCTTAGGATGGATATGTATGGACTACATAGGAGGTTGCAAGAGTTCTTGCTTGCCTTGTTCTCCATGCCTCCTCCTAGGAGATGAATGGTGGAGTTTTCTTAATAAGAGTTTTCAACAAAACCAAGCCAAAGAAAACTACTTATCTAGATTTAATGTTAAGCTAGCTATGTATTAGTTAGTTTTATTTGTCATTGTACTTGCTTCCTTCATGAATGTTTCATGTTGTTGATCTATGGATTTAGCTTTGTGTGTTTCTATCCTTATGTGCACATTAATCAACTTTAATTTGAAATTAAAATTGAACCTAAATCTATCACAACCTCTAAAAACTTGACTAAAATTGGTTCAAAATGATATCTAAATTATTTTGTCATCCTTTGTCAAGACATTCTTTGTGAATGTGTTGCTTTATGCAACCCTAGCATAATTTGGTGCTAATAGAGGTGAAATTCCAAGATTTGAAACTTTTTGAAAAAGTCTTAGTTTTTCCAAAAACTTGGAAAAACATGGTTTCATGTCCACTGGACGCGGCTCAATAAAGTCGCGCGGTTCCTTATGTGCTAAGGAACCGCCGGTCCCTTTAAGGTACCGCGGGCAGAAATCAGTCTTTGACGAATTTTTGGTCAAAACTTTTAAAACCCTATACCTTGTCAAGATTCCTTGTTTACTCATTTTGGCTAAACATTCCTTGACACTTCACATTTTTTATTCAAATTCTTACCTTGATTACATTTTACTTATACCCCAACCTTGAGATCTCATTCTCACACCTTCCCAACCTTGAGATTTCATTCTCACACAACCTTGAGATTTCATTCTCACACAACCTTGAGATTTCATTCTCACACTCTCACAATGCCTAACTCCTACATTCCTAACCTTGATATTTCTTTGTCACAACCCCACTCACCCAAAGCTTCCTCATCCAAGCTTTCAAAGAAACCGAAAATCTCGGTTCGACCTATTTGGGTTAAGAAGAATGAACCATCTTCTTCCAAACCACCCATAAACCCTACCTTCTCTCCAATCAAGTATTGGAATGAGACTTATACCATAAACCCCATCACCGAAGCTAAAGAAAATGTTCCCCCACCACCACAATCCTTCAACACCCCTCAACTCAATGACCTTTCAACCTTCCCAAACCTCACAAGGCATTGTGAAAACATTCCCAAACCCATTACCCCACCATCACCAAACCCTAAGTTTGATGCCATACCCTCATCAAACGATTTTGTGTTGCATCATGGATCCTCGTGTGCTTGTTGTCGATTTCAACAAATTGAACTTGCTCATGTGTATGAGAAGTTAAATTTTCTTCAATTCCTCCTCACTCGACCTCCTATTCAAGTTTTCGTTCCGGTGGACAAAACTTCGAATGATGCATCGTCACCTTTTTAGTCTTTTATTTTTTTAGAAATCTTGGAAAATATCACTATTAGACTAGCTTATGCTTAGTGGTTTATTTTCCATATTTATTGCTTTTAGATACTCATATTGTGTATATGACTATCTTCTTTGTTGTGTCTTTTTCTTTTATGTAACCTTTGTGTTGTTTGTGTGTTATTTCATTAGTTCTATTTTGAGTTGATCATGGTTAATTTTTACAATTGCTTATGGGTGATTCCATCAATTCTAAACTTTAACCCATTGACAAGCTTATCATCTTCATCAGATTGAAGCTTGATTTTGTCAATTACCTCTTTGGACATACTTAGCAAAATACTTGCTTCTAATTTGAGATTTCTTCTCTCTCTCCCTCTCAAGTTACTTAGTATGTAGTGATCATATATACATTGGTGTTTCTTTCCTTTCTACTAACCTTTGTGTAGCATGTCACCTTAGCTCACAAACTTGGTGCCCCAAGCAAGGGGGAACAACCACCAAGGGGGAGCTACTAGCAAAGTTAGATGTTCTTCAAAGACTTGTGCTAACCTTTTTGCTACGACAAAGGGGGAGAAATGATAGTGATAAACTAGTTAATAATTCCATATTTTGTGTTTCTACGTAAATGAGTTTATCGTTTGTCGTAATCAAAAAGGGGGAGATTGTTAATGCAAGTGATGTCTAAAAACATTATTAGTGTTAACTAATCTTTCTTAGTTTTGATCACAACAAACCATACAACACATTTAGTGTAAAACACAAAATGAATTATTTAACTAACACTATCATCAAGGTAATAATCATATCACTAACCTTTCTTAATCATACTTAGTGATCATCAAAATGATTATCCTTAAAACTCACTTTTGTTAATATGACAAAAGACTTTTTAATAAACTTTCTTTTTTAGAAAATGTTTTATTAAAATGGAAAATGAAAATTTGAAAATAGCATATTCCAAATGTTGTTAGAATATCCTTTGAAGGTTTCAAATACCTTAGATATTCCCACCCCACTAAAAGACAAAAAACGGAGCGTAGTCTAGTGGCGGTACCTTAAGTACCTACGCGGTTCCTTAGCGATATAGAACCGCGGGGTGAGATAAGGTACCGCGCACAGCTAGCCGTTATAGATCCGTTATACTTTGTCTCCTTTAAATAGTGGGTCAAATCTCATTTTCCAGTAAGCCTCTTGGACGTTTTTCTCAGCCCTCTTTCTATTTTCTATAGCATAATCATTAGTAAATGATCACTTAAATTGTTAAGGATGTTTACATATGATTATCCTCTTGATCCCCTCCTTTACCTTGTCCAATGAGAAGATCACTCACTCACTAGTGTTGTGATAAAGATGAATCTATGAGCTAGTCATATTCATCATGATACCCTTTTTGTTTTAGGTCAATCCAATGTATTTATGAATACTTGGACTAGTTGTGTTCATCCAAGTTATTTGTGGATACTTGGATTTGTTGTGTACATCCATTGCATATGTGTTTGCTTGGATTTGTATTGTGTAAATCCAAGATACATGTGTGTACTTGGATAAGTCTAGTTGAGTTGTAATAGATTTGATTAGGAGTTCTCACTAAACTATAAAGTGATGTGGTTGTGTCTTGTGAGTTCTCACTAAACTATAAAGTGACTAGTAGTTGTGTTGTGTGAAGTTCTCACTTAGCTTCAAAGTGAAGAGTCGTGAAGATTGGTTCTATCTTTTTATTAGAACTCGACATCTAGCCTTGTATCGTAAAATGGTGAAGTAGGCAACGTCGTGAAGATTGGTTCTACCTTAAGATTAGAACCCGACATCTAGCCTTGTGTCGGTAAATTGTGAAGTAGGCAACGTTGTGTAGATTGGTCCTAGCTAAAGATTAGGTCTTGACATTTAGCTTAGTGTTGGAAAATAATGTAAGCAACGATGTAAGGTTTTCTTCGCCGAGAAGGGAGCTTGTGGATATAGTAGAAATCTCGAGTAGGTGTACTCGAGGAGTGGAGTAGAAACGAGGATAGAGCCTCGTTGTCGAACCACTATAAATCTTGGTGTCTTCCCACTAGGTTGTCTCCTTCCTTACTCTTTACTTATTTCATTATCATTACACTTACCTATTATCTATGCTAGTGCATTTGAATTGAACCTAATCATTATGCAACTTAGCCTCAAGTAAAAGATAGCTTTGATACAAACCAAATTGAAAGTAATTTTGATTTGGTCACCAATCGAAGAGAAACTATTCAACCCCCCCTTCTAGTTTCTACACACTATTATTTTATATGGAGGCGTATTTTCTTTTTAATTATTAACAAGTTTTAAATATGTATAACTCGACTATCTATGATTTGCCACGCACTAACGAATAGAGAATTCGATTGTGTATAGTATATGTTCATATATTTAAATTTGATGTAATTCGAATAGCTAAGTGTTTAGGTCGAAAATCAGAATAATTTTTCACATTTGAAAGTTGGTTTGATTAATACAATGCAAGACAATATATATGAAATGGAAACACAAATTTGATCAACAAAGAAAGGCGTACTAACATAGTCGCTTCTTTATTAATATGATGACGATATTTACTACTGCAATGCCTATTTCTAGTTTTACATGGCGGCTCTAATATCATTAGGTGTGAGATGTATTGGCAACCTTTTAAGTAATAAAAGTTATCTCGAAAGCCCTTTAACTCGAAATTTAAAGAGAACCGTGACACGATAAAAGCTTAGAGGGTTATACTAAGGAATCTTTTACTTTACTGAGAGTACGTAAAGTTATACGGGGGATAACTAACCGATGTGGTTAGCTAATATCATAAATGCATAAGGTTTTTTTTGTGTAATCTTAAAAATTTGTCAGTTCTGAAAAGTTAATCTATCTACATCCAAAATACCTATTATGGTGGTCTCGAATAGATATACCAAGTCAAGTTCATATTTAGTAGAATGTGGGTATAAATTTGGAAACGAAAAAGCTTAACTTCTCACGTTTTCAACTACAGTTTATGTGTGCAAGGTTACGTATCGACAATTTCACAAAAATATGCTAAAGTTTTTAAAATATTTAGGCATAATTCGACATATTATTGTTTAAAAAACTAAGACAAGTAGGTGTTCTAATTCTCCTTCCCCACTTAAAATATAAATCGCCCTCGTTGTATACATAAACATTAAAAACAGAAAAGTAAAAAGAATTAGAACAAGAGAACTCCTTTAGATTTGCTCGGTATGATCCTGCAACAAAGCTTTTTGAGCAGATAGTACATATATATACCACGAATTCGACATTCATTACATAAAGTTTTGCGTTATACATAAGAAATAAACATGCAATTCCTTCTTTGGTATCCGATGGTTAGAAAAAAATAAAACAAATATACAAATTTACATGGATTGATACGTCGTATCTCAAAACATGATACACCGTATACAATAAGCCGTATACAAATTGTACAAGGATGGTCGAGTAATACGCCGTATCATATAATGAGTAAGCTGTCTAGATTGAATTGACAACATAGCTTAAATGCAAAAAAATAAAAGGACTGTATAACGCAGACATCTTTACGTCGTATGGGTAAAGCGAATACGAGCTTAGATTTCAGGATCGTGGGGTTCGATAACCCATAAAACATTCTGGATAATTTATCATTGTATATTGGTCTCCTAGTACCTTAATAGGCTACACAATTTTATCAATAATGCTAAAAAGATCCCCATAGACCCTTAGTTTAGCATAGAATCAACCAACCAATCACAATTATCCATTTTTACCATGTAACAAAAAAACTCATTTTTTAAAAATTAAATATCTCACAAACCGTTCATCGTTACGTAAAACAAAACATATCATCGCGACGAGAATTAAATCATCTATCTATCGAGGGGCACATGTATATACTTTCGACGAACTTTTTTTCGACTTTTTTTCTTAAGTCACGTCTGGAGAGAATCATATATGATTCGTCACGAAACATATATGATTCTCAGAAAATCATATATGATTCATATCACGAATCATATATGATTCGTGACGAATCATATATGATTCGTGACGAATCATATATGATTCTCTCCAAACGTGACTTAAGAAAAAAAAGTCGAAAAAAAGTTCATCGAAAGTATATACACGTGCCCCTCGATAGATAGATGATTTAATTCTCGTCGCGATGATATGTTTTGTTTTACGTAACGATGAGCGGTTTGTGAGATGTTTAATTTTTAAACAAATGGTGGGAAGTGGGTTTTTTAAAAAATTGGTGATTATAATTGGTTGGATAGGTATATGCTAATTTAAGTGTCTATATAAATCTTAACTCCATACATACATACGTGGCATATGAGTTGCACCAATCACGTTGTATAACATTTTTTTTTCTCACTATATATATTTGTTTGACACATAAAAGTTGACTAAACTAACAAGCCGAAAATCCTCTCTAGTTTGAGCACGAGATTTTTGGACATTCAAACCGTTACGGAACTCCTTAAAAATGAGCCGAATGTAATTAAGCCTTAGACAACTTTTTTATTTATTTAAAACGATCTCTTGTTTGAAATAAATCCCGTGACAACAATCTTTGGATAAATTGTTTTTAAAGCTAATCTTGTGACATCAAGCTCGTGAAACGTTTTGTTGTTCTTATTTGAACTCCGTGAAAATTTTGATAATACTTACAAGAACCTCGTGATATTTTTTGATAAAAGCCTTACGTTTATAAATTATATCCCATTTCAGACTAGGTTTGTGGTCGATCTCGGGGACAAGTTGTTGGGGTTTATGATACAAGGCTTTTGCCCGTATAAAAATTATCGTTCTAGTGTTCCTGTCTAATCGAATTGATCTAGATTCTCTATGTGACTCAGTTTTATTTTGGTGGAAACAAATATTTTTGGTTGGTTTTTAAATTTAAATGTGCAAAGACTTAAAAGTAAATGTCGTTAAAGTAAAGGACAAGTATAAAAATCTAAATCTAATTAAAATAATGGTGCAGGTATTTAAAAACTTGACAAAAAGTAAATTAATTAAAATGATTAAAAATTAAAGCGTGTGACGGAAATTAAAATTGGACAAGTATAGAAAATGATAACGTAAAAATAAAACAAGACAAAGTACTAAAAGTAACTCCAAATCGGAATGTATTCCGATCGGTACACAATCACCTCAATCGGAATGATGGCTGACCCCAAATCGGAATGCTGTCACTCACCCAATCGGAATACCCAACACCTTCAGATCGAAATGTGTGTCTTACCTTGATCGGAATATGGTGACCTGGTCGGAATGATGATCGGAAACCACTGATCGGAATACTGTCACTGTCCCAATCGGAATACTAATCATGCACCTCGATCGGAATGTGGGAAGGAGAACCAATCGGAATGTTTGTTACTCACATACGATCGGAATACCACTACCTTGTCCCAATCGGAATACCAAGAATCTCCCACCAATCGGAATATTAAAACCCTTTTCAGATCTTGCCAATCGGAAAGTATAACCCTCTTCCGATTTAACCAATCGGAAAACGTAGAAGAAAACTAAAAATAAGCTAAGTGAATAAG
Organism: Glebionis coronaria; assembly: GCA_025667525.1. Taxonomy (NCBI): domain Eukaryota; kingdom Viridiplantae; phylum Streptophyta; class Magnoliopsida; order Asterales; family Asteraceae; genus Glebionis; species Glebionis coronaria. The sequence continues at coordinate 687,229,054 of CM046874.1, forward strand.
CTATTGTTCTAATAAGCACTAGACTAAATCCTTAAGGTAAATCGTGTAAAAATAAGCTATAAAACTGAAAGTTAACAACTTTTAAGACACGAAATTAATAATTTTAAGAAAAACAACTTTTTATATAAAAATAACTTTTGTAAAAACTATATAAACTTTAAGATAAATCAAATAAGCTATGAAAATAAGAGATTTAAAGCAATCAAAAGCATAAAAAATCAAACCTTTAACAAATCAACAAGTTAAAAACGTGTAAATCAAAGAAAGGTAGAAGAAGATTAACAAGATAAAGTAAATGTGCAAGTAATTAAAAGAAATACTTACTTGAAATTAAAGGTAATTAAAGGTGCAAAACATGTATTTAAATGACAAGTAATTAAAGGTGCATAAAATTAAAGTGGAAGAGCTAATTTGTCAAGTTAGCCAACAAAATGAAAAGTGATTAGCTAATGACTATATATAGGGGATTAGGGAGGAGGTTAGAGGAAGCTTCCCCCTCTCCTTCCTTTCTTTATTAATTGCATGCTTAGGTCCCTCCTCTTCTTTAATCTTTTTGTTAATTTCGTCATTAGTCCTTAAGTCTTCAAATCTTCTTTAATCTTGGACTTTAACGACTTTTGGCTCGGGATTTCTTTGGACTCGTCCTTTAATTCTTTGATAGATAAGACTTGAGTTCCTCGGCTTTAAGCAACTTCCGTCTTTTGACTTTTTCTTCGATAAATCTTCAGAGTTGGTCTTGGACTTCCGTTCTTTTGCACTTTTGACTTCTTGACTTCGTCTTTCATCTTTTTCTTCAATAAAAGTCCGTAAATGCCCGTGAATTCCCGTGTTTTCTCCACTTTTCACCTTTTCGTCCTAAATCACAACAAAAACACAAACCACGCATAATTCCGACATAAAAGACATAAAATACACGTTTTGGTCCGGTTATTACTGTAATTAAGTGGTAGAAAAGATGGGTGTTTTCACACCTATCAAATCCCCTATACTTGACCATTGCAATGTCCTCATGCAATGCATTAGTTACAAAGCACGTTTACATTTTTCAACATAATTAATCCACGTTGGCCTTTATTACAGAGATAGAAACTACGAACATTCAAAGTAAAGAAATCAAAAGACATACCTTGGGTTTTGAAAATGTCATGAATAGTCATCATCCTCAACTTTTCACTTTCTCCAAACCAAGCTTAAAAACGAGATCATTGTTATTATAAGTTAGTAGACTAACACGAACTCATGTGGGCCAATTATTCACTTAGACTCCCTTATTCCTACGGGTTTCTCTTATATTTTATTATTTGTCTTGAATGATCACGAGGATGCATTGTTCGACTTATTTAGATAGTTATTTAGTCTGAAAATAAAGTGAACGATTTAATCAATAGTTAGCTAAAGGACCAAATCTTTTAAAACTGCTTCTCGGGACCTCATAAAGTTCATATCTTGGCATAACTCGCTTCGCGATTTGAGACCTTTCTCAGACCGATATTTGGCAGCGACTTCATACTTCAAATCTTGAGAGACGTTCATGAAATAATGGTCTTCTCTTCATAATAGGAATTTCTTCACTTGAAGTTTTGAGAGATTCATACTTGGACCACGACTTCTTCATTTTTCTCCAATCTTTATTTTGGACTTTGATATACAACGATCCGCCTCCTTTTATGACTTGGATCTATTTATCCTCATACCTTGTTAGGGTCTTTTCGGATACACTTCTCCATGACTTTTGGGGAGTATTTGCTTTTCGTCGTGTGTCTCGATCCTTCATATAGATTTTCGATAAATGATTCTTCACATCACTTTGGATCTTTAGCAACAAAACATAGTCCTCATACCTTGTTAGGGCCTTTTCGGACTCACCAATCTTCGCGTCCCGCTTCAATAAGTTATGCCTTGGCTATGAACTCTAATCCATACCGAGCAACTTTTAAACGATCGGGGGCTAGAAGCTAAGTAACTTTTCAAATCGTACAACCTTATTTATTAGCAGATAAATTTATTAGCAAGCGATGGGAGAATAGGCTTATAATTAACTCACATAAATTCACGAAAGAATACCGAACTTATAATTGACTCTATCATCTCTCGTTCTCCACAGTTTAAAATCTCAAGTAATGAGACTCGTGGATACTTAGCCAATTAAATCAAAGTTTTGGGTTTTCGAGTCGCCTATAGGATCTTGCAAATTCTTAGACTCTTTCAAGTTTAGAAGTCGCATCTTAAAGTTCCCTTGATAAACGACTCTCTAGGATCAATTATAGGAACTTGCGAAAAGTTCTTGTTCTTAACCCGTGAGAGTTAAGACTTTCGAGTTTTATAGCTCCATAGATAAAAGCCTAGCAAAACTTGACTTAAACATGTTAAGGATACTAGCTAGAGTAAACTCGGATTGAGTCAAAAGATTCACAACGTTTGAAAATTAACACCACTTATTCAAATATTTATTCTAACAAAGAAAGAAAATAACTATACAAAACTAATAGGCCAAAATAGATCAAAAATTTCGAAAAATGTCGAAAAATTGATTTTCCGGTTAAAATGAGGACAAATACAAGGAAAAGACCACTTAACTTCGATAGAAGTCCCCCCTACACTTAAGATAAACATTGTCCTCAATGTTTAAGCATGTGGGAGTAAGCTCCCCTACACTTAGGACATTGTGCACTTTGTTTAAATCTTGCTAAGGAAAAGACAACTAAAGAGATTCCTATTTTAATATTGAGAAAATATAAATTAGTGAATCGAAAAGAGTTTAGGATAGAACCGGGAAGAAGTAGAACACGGAATCACGGGTCGTCAAGAATCATCAAGAGTGGATCATTGAAGCTCGAATCCCTGATTAAGAAGTGAGGAGAGGAAATAGCAAACCAAAAGGGTCCCCCCTACACTTATGATAAAGAAAGCGAAAAGATAGATGCATGGGTTGCCTCCCAAGAAGCGCTTGGTTTTTGTTTACCGAGTCGTGAGCCTGACTCGACCTTGATCATCAACGGAAGAAACATGAAACAAATCCACCAGGATCGAAGACATAGTTTTCATCCATCAATAAGCAAGAGCTTAAGGCGAACAAGGCAAGCCAAAAGAGAAGTGGCAAGGTTCCCTTAAGCAGTGATGGAGCACAGTAGACGCAAGGATGAAGTGGTGCAAGCATGTCTTCAATAATTCCAAAGATTTTTCCTTTTATTACATCAGGTGGATACTGAGATGGCTCTAAGATTGCAATACCGGGGTCGAACACCTTTTCCTTTAAGGGAAAATAGCACTCAGGCTCAGCCGAGTGTGAAGAAGATCCGCAAAGAAGCACAACCTCGTCCTCAGAAGGGGGACAAAGAGGTGTCAAATCATAAGTGCAACGGATTTCGGTGTTGACCGGTTTCTTCTCCTTGGACAAAATTTTCTTCAAATCCAAAGTAGGATCAAGACGATAAGATTCAAAGTCCAGAGGAGGTGCATCACTCTCATGCGGGAAGTATGTATTGAGAAACATAGAGAAGTCTTCCTCGAATGAGTAATCGTCCAAGGTAGGATTGAGTGATGGCGGAGGATCTTCATCATGTGAAGAATCGCTCGAAAGAGTATCGGCCTCATCAAAATCATCGAAAGTGGGCAGCTCGGGATACTCAGAAGTACAATCAAAATCATCCGAATCTGAGCTAGAATCATCATCATCATAAGCATCAAAGACCGGTGACGAATCGTAAATGGGAGAAGCTTCGAAAGTAGGGAGAGAATCATCCACATCATCATGAAAAAGTGGATTATCGATGCAAGAGTCGAATAGAGGATTGTCGTAGACGGTAAAGTCATCGAGCACATTAATCATATTCACTGATTCTCGGCCTCCAAAAGTTGTACTAGTAAGCTTCCCCATTTTGAAAACTTGTGCATCATCCCCGACTCTTAAGATTAACTCACCTTCGGCAACATCAACTAAAGCTCGTCCGGTTCCCAAGAATGGCCGACCAAGTATTAAAGGAATACGAGGGTCCATTTCATAATCAACTACGACAAAATCGACCGGGAAAGTAAATGCGCCAACTTTAATGAACACGTCTTCGGCTATACCAACAGGGTAAGCGAGAGTGCGATTTGCAAGTTCAAGAGTCATCTTTGTTGGAGTGAGGTCGGGCAATGATAGTGTTTTCCAAACACTCAATGGCATCAAATTAATACTAGCCCCGAGATCAGCAAGGGCAGTAAATTCTTCAGTTTTGTTGAACACGCAAGGCAACACAAAACGACCGGGATCTCCAAGCTTTTCCGGAAGTTCTTTAAGAATAACTGCAGAGCAGTTTTCATTTAAGCGTGTGTTGGCGAGTTCAATCAGCTTCTCCTTCTTGTTAAGCAATTCCTTAAATGCTTTAACAAATTTGGGCATGTGGACAAGTGCTTCAAGAAAGCTAATGTTGAAGTTCATTTGAGAAATCATCTTGATATAGCTAGTCACTTGAGCGTCGTCCTTGTTTAGCATTTTGTTCTTGCCCAAACGAGAGGGATAAGGGATATTAGGTTTGGGTGGTGAGGGTGCAGGTGTAGGTGGTAAAGGTTGAGATGTTGAAGGGTCATTGGTGGGAACTTCATCACGTCGAGGCGGAGACGGTAATGGTGCACTAATACTAGGTGTAGGAGGAGTAGGGATACATGGTGGTGGAGGAGGTGTAGATGATGGGGGTGGGATTGGTGGTCCTATGATGGTGACTCCACTACGGGTAGTAATAGCACTCACATTGGCTCGCGGATTAGTGACGGTGTTTGAAGGGAGAGAACTTGAAGTAGAAGGTTGAGCGGCGGGCAAGAAACTAGCAAGCATATTCTTCAAATCATTGGTTTGATTGCTGAAGGAGGATTGAATATCATTTCGAAGCTCGGATCTTATCTCATTTCCTTGCTTTGTGATATCTCCTTTAAGATTGATAATTTGGCTCTGCAAGTTCTTGATTTGCTCACCTTGGGTTCTCATGATGGCCTCAACATCCGGATTACTGGGTGGGTTTTGTTGGGCGGGTGGGTGATAAGGATTAGAAGCTCTTGGTGGGATTTGGTTGTTTCTAGTGTAGTTGTTGGCGGGGTTTTGGTTTTGAGGAGAAAAACCGGGTGAAAGGTAATTGTTTGAACGGTAGCTCAGCAGATTTCTATCCCCTTGTTGTCTAGCTTGGTAATTTTCCGGTGAATAATTACCATAAGCTGCATACACATTTTCCGGATTTCCTTGTGTCGAAGGACAATCGGTGTATGAGTGAGGACCACCACATGTTTCACAAGGATTAGCAACCGCTTTAACTTGTTGTTGTTGTTGATTTGAAGCAAGAAGCGTAATACTTTTGCTCATTTCAGTCATCATGCGGGTGAGTTCGGTCATCTCAGGGTTTGCTGAGGTTGAGGAAACATTGACTCTCGGGTTGTTCCTTGAAGATGCAGAGGAATCCCAGTTTTTGTGGTGAGTAGTCATGTTTTCAATTAACTCTCTACACTCCTCGGGTCTCCTTTTCATGAATGTGCCACCGGCGGCTGCATTGATCGTATCACGATCTCGAAAAGTCAATCCGTTGTAGAAAGTATCGATCAAGGTGACCGGAAGCATGTTGTGGTTTGGACAACGGTCGATCAAGACATTATATCTCTCCCATGCATCAAAAAGAGATTCATCGGGATCTTGCATGAAACTGCTAATCTGATTTCGAAGGCTTGTGACCGTGGATGGTGGAAAGTAGCGCGAAAGAAAGCGTTGAGTCATGTCATCCCAAGTGTGAATAGAATTCTTCGGGAGACGATCAAACCATTTCTCGGCATGATGTAATAAGGTGTGTGGGAAGAGTTGTAGGCGAAGTTCATCCATTGTGGCACCAGCCAACTTCATGCTTTGGGTGATTGTAATGAACTTGTCGAGGTGTTTGTTGGCATCATCATCAGGCAATCCCCGGAATGGGTTTGTTTGCACTTGCTGAATCATGTGGTGCTTCAACGAAAACTCAGGAGAGTTGATTTGCATCGGTGCAATCGGTCCTCCTCGTCCAAACATGGTTGGTTGACAAAGTTCCTCCATGGTCCGAAGATCGGGCTGTGGAAGAGCATTGTTGTTATTATTATTATTCAGGTTCGGTGGAATGTTGTTGTTGTTAACACCTGCCATAGCTAAATCTTCTTGAGGCTCGGGCTCTTGATAATTAGAAGATCTAGTACGCATACACCTGAAAATGCAAAAGAAAACAAAACCAAACACAAAGACAATATATATACACAATAACGATAAAATCTTTTTGGATTTTTGAAAATTTTAATTTTTATGGTTTTTTATCAATTTTTAATTTTTATGATTTTTGAATTTTTTATGCGAGAAAAAATAACGTTCACAAGTGAACGGATCCCAAAAAACAACGTGTCTCTCACAGAAAACTGTTGATCTTAACAAAAAGAGCCGGCAGCGGCGCCATTTGATACAAGGCTTTTGCCCGTATAAAAATTATCGTTCTAGTGTTCCTGTCTAATCGAATTGATCTAGATTCTCTATGTGACTCAGTTTTATTTTGGTGGAAACAAATATTTTTGGTTGGTTTTAAATTTAAATGTGCAAATACTTAAAAGTAAATGTCGTTAAAGTAAAGGACAAGTATAAAAATCTAAATCTAATTAAAATAATGGTGCAGGTATTTAAAAACTTGACAAAAAGTAAATTAATTAAAATGATTAAAAATTAAAGCGTGTGACGGAAATTAAAATTGGACAAGTATAGAAAATGATAACGTAAAAATAAAACAAGACAAAGTACTAAAAGTAACTCCAAATCGGAATGTATTCCGATCGGTACACAATCACCTCAATCGGAATGATGGCTGACCCCAAATCGGAATGCTGTCACTCACCCAATCGGAATACCCAACACCTTCAGATCGAAATGTGTGTCTTACCTTGATCGGAATATGGTGACCTGGTCGGAATGATGATCGGAAACCACTGATCGGAATACTGTCACTGTCCCAATCGGAATACTGATCATGCACCTCGATCGGAATGTGGGAAGGAGAACCAATCAGAATGTTTGTTACTCACATACGATCGGAATACCACTACCTTGTCCCAATCGGAATACCAAGAATCTCCCACCAATCGGAATATTAAAACCCTTTTCAGATCTTGCCAATCGGAAAGTATAACCCTCTTCCGATTTAACCAATCGGAAAACGTAGAAGAAAACTAAAAATAAGCTAAGTGAATAAGCTATTGTTCTAATAAGCACTAGACTAAATCCTTAAGGTAAATCGTGTAAAAATAAGCTATAAAACTGAAAGTTAACAACTTTTAAGACACGAAATTAATAATTTTAAGAAAAACAACTTTTTATATAAAAATAACTTTTGTAAAAACTATATAAACTTTAAGATAAATCAAATAAGCTATGAAAATAAGAGATTTAAAGCAATCAAAAGCATAAAAAATCAAACCTTTAACAAATCAACAAGTTAAAAACGTGTAAATCAAAGAAAGGTAGAAGAAGATTAACAAGATAAAGTAAAGGTGCAAGTAATTAAAAGAAATACTTACTTGAAATTAAAGGTAATTAAAGGTGCAAAACATGTATTTAAATGACAAGTAATTAAAGGTGCATAAAATTAAAGTGGAAGAGCTAATTTGTCAAGTTAGCCAACAAAATGAAAAGTGATTAGCTAATGACTATATATAGGGGATTAGGGAGGAGGTTAGAGGAAGCTTCCCCCTCTCCTTCCTTTCTTCATTAATTGCATGCTTAGGTCCCTCCTCTTCTTTAATCTTTTTGTTAATTGCGCCATTAGTCCTTAAGTCTTCAAATCTTCTTTAATCTTGGACTTTAACGACTTTTGGCTCGGGATTTCTTTGGACTCGTCCTTTAATTCTTTGATAGATAAGACTTGAGTTCCTCGGCTTTAAGTAACTTCCGTCTTTTGACTTTTTCTTCGATAAATCTTCAGAGTTGGTCTTGGACTTCCGTTCTTTTGCACTTTTGACTTCTTGACTTCGTCTTTCATCTTTTTCTTCAATAAAAGTCCGTAAATGCCGTGAATTCCCGTGTTTTTTCCACTTTTCACCTTTTCGTCCTAAATCACAACAAAAACACAAACCACGCATAATTCCGACATAAAAGACATAAAATACACGTTTTGGTCCGGTTATTACTGTAATTAAGTGGTAGAAAAGATGGGTGTTTTCACACCTATCAGTTTACTTCGTTCCAACAGGGTGAAGATAATCAGTAGCCTAACTACGTACCAATGAATGGTTACCGGATATCTCTTGGAGTCGTGTAATCACTTTCCAAAGAAGATTATTCGACCCTATGCCTGGGTTAACACAAATACCTCCTTGGGATAAAACCAAGAGTAAGTTCTTGTTTTAGGCACAAATCAAGAACTCTATGCGTTTCTGTGTTTCTTGTTTCTGTTGTCATCATGCAAAATATGATCACTATTTATAGTGATCCTATTCCTTTAAGGAATGTAACTCCTAGTCAAAGGTATTAAGAGCATTAATCGGCCTATTAATCTCATAATAACCTTCGTAAAGCATAGTGGTTACATGATCAGAAATCTGGTCATCAAGTCAATATTCAACCCTCATTAACTGGTCAAAGAGGTTACAAAGACTTTGTGCATCACCAGGAGCAACGTCCTAACCAGGAGCAGCTTCCTGACCAGGAGCAACTTCCTGACCAGGAGCAACTTCCTGACCAGGAGCAGCATCCTACTGATATCACAACCACTATATTGAGTCCAGGGAGGTAAGGGACTTAATGGGTGTACACTCCGTACCTCCAAACCCACTTACAAGTATTACCCGTTCCTACAATTGCACTAAATTTCCAACAATCCTCCCCAATATAGTACAATTCCTTTTTGCATGAAAATCAACTTTAGCAAAACCAGTGCATAAATGAAAATGTCCTAAGGATTGAATTTCCATTTTAGTACATCACTTCAAATATTCGAGAATCAGGGTATTCTAAGAATTGAACCCTTCAACTACTTTGAATACCTGAAGATAAAATACACACAAGTTTTCAAACACTTAAAACGCTCCTGACACCATACAAGCCATGTGTCCATATCCAATTCATAAATGTTGTAAGAGCCAAAGTCCATGCTCCTTGAGGCGGCGAAACCTCAACATTTACATAGGTGGTTCCTCTTTAGTTCATGCTCATGCTTAAGCACTTTTTCAAAGAAATTAACCATTAAGAAGTTTATAACTTCATCCTCCTTTCAGCAGGTACAAGCACATCCTTGGGATGATATGTAAAACATGTGCTTTAGTCCCCTGAATGTTCAGCTTTCCACATTGAACTCAGCTCCCAAGTTTCCTCAGGAGGGAGTTGGGTGTCCTAGCATTCACTGACTAGAGTGGACTTTTAAACCCATCCCTTTACCAGACTTTATAACCAAGTCTCTAGCCAATCCCTTCGTCAAGTGATCAGCTAAGTTTTGTTGAGACCTCACAAACTCTATTGAAATCACCCCATTCATGATCAACTCACGAATCATGCTATGTCTAACACCTAGGTGTCTAGACTTGCCATTGTACATCTGGCTATATGCCTTAGCCAATGTAGCTGCACTATCACAGCGGATAGAAATGGGTGCCATAGGTTTGACCCACAATGGAATCTCAAGAAGCAAGTTTCTCAACCATTCAGCCTCTTTACCAGCAGCTGCTAGAGCCACAAATTCAGATTCCATTGTTGAACCAGTAATGCAAGTTTGCTTCTTGGATGCCCAAGAAATTGCACCACCACCAAGAAGGAATACCCAGCCACTTGTGGATGAATTATCCTCAGTATTGCTGATCCAACTTGCATCAGTGTAACCTTCCAACACTGAAGGATATCCAGTATAAGACAAACAATAATCCATTGTTCCTTTCAAATACTTCAGTACCCTCTGAATTGCTTGCCAATGCTGAGTACCAGGATTACTAGTATACCTACTCAGTTTACCCACAGCAAATGCAATGTCAGGCCTAGTACTAGTCATGGCATACATCAAGCAACCAATAACCCTAGAATACTCAAGCTGGGAGACAGCCTGACCATTGTTAGGCATTAGTTTCTCACTTGTATCCATAGGTGTACTTACTGGAGTACAATCAAAGTGATTGAATTTCTTCAGCACCTTCTCAATGTAATGAGACTGAGAAATTACAATACTATCACTTTCATGTTTAATCCTTATGCCAAGGATAACATCAGCCTCCCCCATGTCTTTCATGGAGAACTTTGATGACAAAAAATCCTTTGTCTGATCAACCTTAGCTTGGTCAGTACCAAAGATTAACATGTCATCAACATATAGGCAAATGATGACTCCTTTACCAGATTCATCAAATTTGCTATATACACATTTGTCAGCTTGGTTAAGTGAATAACCATTAGACAAAACCACTTCATCAAATTTCTGGTGCCATTGCTTAGGTGCCTGCTTTAGTCCATATAAGGACTTAATCATTTTACACACCTTACCTTCATGGCCAGGCATGATGAAGCCCTGAGGTTGGTTCATATAAACCTCCTCATCCAAGTCACCATTCAAGAATGCTGTCTTCACATCCATCTGATGAATAATCAGATTGTGAATACTTGCTAGAGCAATCAACATTCTTATGGTACTGATACGTGCTACTGGAGCATAAGTATCAAAATAGTCTATCCCTGACTTTTGTTTAAAGCCTTGAATGACTAGCCTTGCCTTGAACTTTTCAACAGTTCCATCTACCTTCATTTTCCTTTTGAAAATCCACTTGTTATCAAGTGGATTACAACCTGGAGGTAGATCAACCAACACCCAAGTGTTGTTGCCCATGATGGAATCCATCTCATCATTGATTGCTTCTTTCCAGAAAGCAACATCCTGGGACTTCATTGCTTCATCAAATGTTTTGGGATCATCCTCAACATTAAAGCAATAGTAGTACTGGTCAGAGACCTCATCCCTTGTTCCTTCAACTAGGTATAGTTGAAATTCAGGCCCAAAATTTTTTGGAGTCCTATGCCTTGTGCTTCTTCTAAGCTCAGGCTCAGGTTGCTGAACCACAACCTCATCAGTGACCCTTTCAGGTTCCACTGAAACACTAGTGTCCTCAGCTCCTATAGGAGTCCTAAGGCTTGGTCTAGGGACTGATGAGAACCTAGTCTCATCAAAGTTAGCATCCCTTGATTCAATGATTGAGTTTATTGAAACTGAATCATTAGGTTCAATAACATAGAACCTATAAGCCTTGGAATGCTCAGCATATCCAACAAAGATGCATTCAATGCCTCTTTCACCCAAGGTTTTCACCTTTGGATCAGGGAGTCTTACAACAGCCCTACAACCCCAAAATTTGAGGTAGTTCAAGTTTGGTTTCCTTTTAGTCCAGAGTTCATAAGGGGTAATCCTGTTCCTTTTATTAGGAACCCTATTTAATAAATAGCAAGCTGTTAACATAGCTTCTCCCCAAAACCCTTGACTCAGTCCTGAGTAGGACAACATGGAGCTAACCATCTCTTTTAGTACTCTATTTTTCCTTTCTGATATACCATTTTGTTGTGGAGTATAGGGGGCAGTTGTTTCATGGATTATTCCAACAGACTGAAAATACTGAGTATTCATGTACTCACCTCCCCTATCAGTCCTAAATCTTTTAATTTGGACTCCTTGTTGTAATTCAACTTCAGTTTTAAATACTTTAAATTTATCTAATGCTTCATCCTTAGTATGTAACAAATAGACATAACAAAACCTTGAAGCATCATCAATAAATGTTACCAAGTATTTCTTATTCCCTAATGAGGGAGTAGCATGCAAATCACATAGGTCACTATGGATTAGCTCCAAAACTGTAGTTACACGTTTTACATCCTGAAATGGTTTCTTAGTAATTTTATTCAGCATACAAGTCATATCTTGCATCCTTAGACATATCTTGCATCCTCTTATAGTGGACATGGCCTAGTCTAGCATGCCATAGTGATGAATAATTTAGTTTAGTGGTAGTCATCAGGACAGAATCAACATTTATACTAGAATCAATATTAAGCCTGAACATTTGATTACTCAAATAGCCAAAACCAATAAACACACCATGTTTTGATAAAACAAATTTATTAGATTCAATCACTTGTTTATAACCACAATTATTCAAAACACTACTAGAAACCAAGTTCTTCCTAATATTAGGAACATGCAAAACATTAAACAAAGAAACAATCTTTCCAGAACTAAATTTAAGATCTACACAACCACGTCCATGCACTAGGGCTGTTGACTCATTTCCCATGTGAAGAATAGATCCATCATTCATTGACTCATAAGTCTTGAACCAGCATCTATCTTTACACACATGTACTGTTGCTCCAGAGTCAACCCACCACGCAACATCATCATCCTGCACAAAGTAAGCTTCAGATACATATGTAAAATAATAAATCTGGAGAGATTCATTAAACATATTCTGACCTTTTGTGCCTGATCCATTAGCTTGGTTGCCAATGCTAACACCTTTGCAATCCCTTTTGAAGTGTCCAGGTTTCCCACACTTCCAACAAGCCACTGATGACTTCTTGTTAGGATTAGCCTTGGTGTTATCATGATGCTTACGTTTGCCCTTGTTGTCATTGTACCTGGTAGAGTTGTTATGCTCCACCATATTGACAACAGATGAACCAGCAACATTGTTGCTCTTTGGCTTATCACTTTCATGCACCCTGAGGGATTCCTCAATGCGCAAATGACTGCCCAACTCAACAAGAGTTAACTCCTCCTTCTTATGTTTCAAGGTATGCTTGAAATCTTTCCAAGAAGGATGTAGTTTGTCAATGACACACGAGACCTGAATGGTCTCATCCATGTTCATTTTATGTTGTGTAAATCTGCCAAGTATTCCAAGAAGTTCATTGTATTGTTCCATGACTGGTCTTGAATCAGTCATTTTGTAATTTGTGAAATCACTCACAAGGAACTTCTTACTTGATGCATCCTCAGCCATATATTTGGCTTCCAAGGAATCCTATAGTTCTTTAGCAGATTCAACATTTTGGTAAATATCAAATAAAGAATCAGACATACCATTGAGAATTATGCCGCGACCCACATAATCATCATTCTCCCATTTGCTCCTTTTCCGCATCTCCTCCAAAGTAGCATCATCACCACCATCAGGAATAGGAGTGGTCAGCACGTACACCACGTTCATGGTAGAAAGAAGAAAGTGCATCTTCTTCTGCCATCTCCTAAAATCAACCCCTTCAAACTTGTCCAGTTTGGAGAAGTTAGCCACCATATGCTTCATTGCCGCCGCCATTGATTATCACTAATAATCTTCTTTGATTGTTGGGGTTTACTTCGTTCCAACAGGGTGAAGATAATCAATAGCCTAACTACGTACCAATGAATGGTTACCGGATATCTCTTGGAGTCGTGTAATCACTTTCCAAAGAAGATTATTCGACCCTATGCCTGGGTTAACACGAATACCTCCTTGGGATAAAACCAAGAGTTAGTTCTTGTTTTAGGCACAAATCAAGAACTCTATGCGTTTCTGTGTTTCTTGTTTCTGTTGTCATCATGCAAAATATGATCACTATTTATAGTGATCCTATTCCTTTAAGGAATGTAACTCCTAGTCAAAGGTATTAAGAGCATTAATCGGCCTATTAATCTCATAATAACCTTCATAAAGCATAGTGGTTACATGACCAGAAATCTGGTCATCAAGTCAATATTCAACCCTCATTAACTGGTCAAAGAGGTTACAAAGACTTTGTGCATCACCAGGAGCAGCTTCCTGGTGGAGCAGCTTCCTGGTGGAGCAGCTTCCTGGTGGAGCAGCTTCCTGGTGGAGCAGCTTCCTGACCAGGAGCAACTTCCTGACCAGGAGCAACTTCCTGACCAGGAGCAACTTCCTGACCAGGAGCAGCATCCTACTGATATCACAACCACTATATTGAGTCCAGGGAGGTAAGGGACTTAATGGGTGTACACTCCGTACCTCCAAACCCACTTACAAGTATTACCCGTTCCCACAATTGCACTAAATTTCCAACACAAGTCACCGAGAAAGTTTAAGTTCACCAGGAAAGTGTGGTGAGACTTTAACGTGCCCTTTTTTAGGTTGAAAAACTAGTCGAAGTTTGCAAAAACAATCCCCGGAGACTCGTCCACGGAGAATGTTTTTTCAAACTTTAATTTTTTTCATCTCAAAAAGATAGCCACCTCGGACGACATTTTCTCGTTTAGCGCCAGTTTTTTTTTTTAGTGAACATTTGAAACAAAATTATGCATCATTGTATTCGTCTACAACTTTGAAAAATCAAGAACGCAAATAATGCAAGTGTTACTTTCACGGACTAGTTTGTGGCGTGTTCCCAAGCTAAAACAGAAGACTTCATACGGAGGAGGGATTCTTGAAGATCATCACACAACTTTTCGGGGTTCGGTATAGTTTCTTCATCAGCCGATACAACAAATGTTAACTTGTCATTATAGCTTATCACATTAACCATTAAGGCCTGTATACAACAAGAAACCATTAACTCTGCTTCACCCACAAATTAGTACTCATAAAAAGTACGAGTAACATATTATCTTAAAGAAGATAATAGACTTCTGATCAGAAAGCAAAGATACGGGATAATATCAGCTAAAGTTGGTCGTTATACGTAAGAGTTGTAATTAGCATGTGTTTTGTACGATATAGAGCATTTTGAACAACCAATGAGCACGCAAAAAAATAAATTGTACTCACCATTGGATGACCGTAAATAGTCGGAGCAAAGTATGAAACCTCATGACCCAAAAATGAGATTTCCTCTTGTGGTCCGGGCACATTGGAATAGGCAAGTGTTGTATTGGAGGCAACTCTTTGATTCAGTATTGCTGTTATCTGTTAGCAATTTAAAGAGTGTAAATACTTTTTTCACCGATGTCCACATTCTATTGCAATATAAGTACCTTAACACCAAATATTTTGAGGCATAAATTAACAAGGAGTGAAGTGAACAGTGGCTCAAAAGAAGCTTTCTTGCGTTCCATCATAGCATTCGCTTCCCACACATAATCTAACGGGTCTCTTCTCTGTTTAATGTGGAGAGGAAACAGCACATAACCAATCTTATTTCCCCATGTTCCGTGCTTACTTGTATTAGAGAAAGTCTACAATACAAAAAATGATGATTATACGATTAAGATTATTATTTTTTCTTGGAACAGTACTAGGGCGAATTAATATACACTCACATCAACCATCAAAGAGGCTCGCAAGTTGAAGAAAAAAGTTGCACGAAGACGTATTTTCTTAGAAACATTAACATCATTTTCTATCCCGTCTGTCATGCTAAAAAAGTTTAGTACAGCATAGCCTTTCATGTGAATTAAGGTCGTTCTCTAATTATAAACATATAAATATATATAAAAGCTCACCATGTATTCGTTCTAGATAGCGGTATAAGCTTGCTTGAATAACTCCAAGTACTACATCGTTCACCTTCTACAATGGCATTAAGAGAGGATGTATTATGTCGTGTCCAAACTCAAGATGTGTTATTGTTAATAAACTTGGTTGTTAGTTTATTTTCGAACAGCGAAATATTTTGATTTTTTTAGTTGGATCGACAATGTTAGATCATAGATGGATGTTAGCCAAGTATTGCGATAAGAAATTTGTTGTTCTATATCAAGTACATGATGAAATTGAACAAAAAACATACCACATTCATAGCTGTTTTCACCAACTTTATATCATCAAGGCTGACACTTCTTGTGACGAAGCGTCGAGGCCTATCAGCTGATCCTGGAGAGCCTTTTAAAGGTGTTTCTGTGTCTTTAAAAAACAATGCTGTCAAGATGAACATCCCAATAGCGATGATTGTGTTCCAGAGGATCACATATAAAGATCTAAAACTAGTAATTTTTGGATGACCACTGGACATGTTATTCCCAGGAAGTGTTGGCAACATGTCCGGATCTGAGGCCTTGCGACTACAAACAAGCAAGAGATTCATCAAAGACAAGCCATCACCAAGTGAGTGATGAAAGCGGAAGATGCATGTGCCTTGTGAATCAGAGGTCTTTATGTTGAGAATGTGTACATCCCATAAGGGTTTTGAGTTCTCAATAGAAGATCTACTAAGGTTTGACATGTAATCGAGGATGAACTTGTCTGATGACTCCATATCTTGATCAAGCGTTGGCACAATAAAATGGTTATCTATGTTAAAATTAGTTGGAACCCATATCATGCTTCCATTTTCTTTGTCCAAAACCTGTCACAAACAATCGAAAAAGATTTAGAACCTATATGTATGACTACAAACAAGACAATTTTTTATTTACCTTAGCTTTATTAGTTAGTGATGATATTTAAAGTTATGATCTTTAGCTTATCATTAAAAAAAAAGACTAACTAATGTGAGCAAGTCGAAAATGACTTAGAAAGTGCCATGGTGTAGGTTTATAACTCTTTTTAAGATAGTGCTTCATCTGAGCCTGTAGTGTACCTGCAAACTGGTGAGTCGCTTATTTTTCACCACGATACTTGCAAATCTCTCTTTGAGAACATCTGCATTGATGGGAGTTTTTGTACCCATGAGAGCAATAACATAGACATTACTACCAGGCTCATGAAACAACCTCGACAAAGGACTCACTGGTTGCACATCTTCTCCATCCTTCAAACCCTCTAATATCTCGTCTTTGCGTGTTTTGATAAACCTAGGAGAGTTCAAACTTTTGTTTTTCCCCATCACTCTTGATAACGAAATATAGTTACAAGTTAATTAACAGATCGAGTTCTATGTTTGAACAGATATATATGCTGATACAAGCATCTAGCTACACAATTGTATATATGTAGTATGTTTTTGAGATTCAAGTAATCACCTGGGTCTCTATCTCTTAACAGGAGGGGCCGGCCGGAGATGTGACAGACACCCATATGTTTTGGTTTATAAGAGTCCATTTTGGGTGCCTAGATTGAATACGGTCAAAGAGGTGTAGCAGTTTGGATTGTGCACGATTCATACATGGGATCATCAATGCTTCTTTTTGTGTACGTTTGAAGGGCACAACACATTCTCTAATTTTTGAGTGAACAACGTACGTATTAGAATTGAATACTAGAAGAAGAGCACCTAGACCTAACAAGATTAAGTGAATACCTAAATGGTTTTCAATCTACTACGCTTGGTGTTGGTTAAGACCATATGTAATCAATCAAACAAGTATATACATCAAATATATTTCAGATTTGATGAGACGCGCACATGGATTGGTCCCCCTAGCCCTGACCTATACAATCAACTGAAATGATGTCCAAGACCATACCTAACATGAATCAAAGTATATACAGTAACACCTAAAACATCATCTTATGAGATTATACACATTGTAGAAAAACAAGATATGATGATGCAAAAACACTTTATATTAACTTTAAAACCAACTAAATAAAGAGAGTTTAAAATATAAAATCTACCACAGATATATCTGATGTGAATCTATTATCTACTTGATAATAGTCTTACAAAGCTTAAACAAGAACTACAAGATGAATCAACCCAGGATCATGAAGAGACAGAGTTTGGACGCCATAGACGGCAGAACAAACACACACACTCTTAACCCTAACTCATTGAGTTAGGGTAATATACATCTTTTTGATCAACAGTCATAACCCAAACAAGAACTTGGGCCTTTATAATACTTCAGCCCAACTCCCATCCAACCCAATGTTCCAAGTCCAACATCAATATTGCAAGAGCACAAGAATGGTCCCTGCAATATCCAAAAGCACACAATAAGTCCTTAAGTATTTGAATATCAGATTATATGAGGTATTTTAATATCCCACCTTAATCTGATATTCTAAACAAGTCAATCATCCCAAGTTTTTTAACCAAGGTTTCATGCTGAACTATATCCAATCCTTTGGTAAGGATATCTGCAACTTGGCTTGCAGACTCCACTTTCTTAGTTCTAACAATGCCACTTAAGTTCTTTTCCCTCACAAAATAAAGGTCAATCTCAAGGTGCTTTGTTCTTTCATGGAACATAGGATTGGCAGCAATCTTAATTGCTGAATTTCTATCACAAAAAAGATCCACACGTAAAAGATTGTGACAATTCAATTCTTTTAAAAAATTTATGATTTAAATGACTTCACTAGTCACTGAAGCAAGAGCCCTATATTCTGCTTCAGCTAATGACTTAGAGAGAATATTTTGTTTCTTACTCTTCCAATAAAGAAGATTATCATTTACAAACACACAATAACCAGTCACAGACCTTCTAGTCACAATATACTTAGCCCAGTCTGCATCAGAAAAAGCTTTAAGAAACATACCAGAATTCTTATCAACATGAATACCAAGGCCTGGAGAGCCCTTCAAATATCTAAGAATTCTAATAGCAATTCTTAGATGAGACCTTACGGGAGAATGCATAAATTGACTAAGGCAATGTACAACATATGAAATATCAGGTCTAGTATTGGTCAAATAGATAAGTTTCCCATAAGTTTCTGATAATCAATAATGTTATCCAATAGGGATCATTCTCACAAGCCTCATTAGATATTGACAGCTTTGCAAAAAGAGGTGTCTTAGATGGTTTGCAGGCAAGCATCCCATATTCAGACAAAAGATCAAGAACATATTTTCTCTGGTTTAAACATACACCAGAATTAGTGTCAACAACCTCAATCCCCAAAAAGTATTGCAATTTTCCCAAATCTTTGATTTTGAAATTTCCTTTCAAAAAACTTTTAAAACTGTCAATTTCTTTCTTATTATTTCCAGTAACAATAATGTCATCCACATAAACAAGCACAACCATAAAAAACTTATCACAAGACTTAGTATAAAGAGAGTAGTCAGATTTACTTTGAGTAAAACCATTTTCAACAAGCACTGAAGTGAGTTTGGCATTCCATTGTCTAGGAGACTGTTTGAGTCCATAAATGGACTTTTTTAGTCTACAAACAAGATTAGGGTTATCAGAGTAAAGCCCTTGAGGTGGTTTCATATAGACAGTTTCATCCAACTCTCTATGCAGAAAGGCATTGTTAATGTCAAGCTGGTAATTAGGCTAAGACTGATTAACAGCTAAATTAATTAAACACCTAACAGTGACCATTTTCACAATAGGAGAGAAGGTTTCCTCATAATCAATCCCCTTCTTTTAACCACAACCCATGGAAACAAGTCTAGCCTTATACCTTTCTATTTCACCATTGGACTTAAACTTAAGTTTCCAAACCCATTTAGAATTTAATGCAGTTCTACCAATAGGCAATTCAACCAAGTCCCAAGTATCATTCTTAAGCAAAGCAGCAAATTCAAGATTCATAGCATCAACCCAATAAGGGCTTTGAGATGCTTCAAAAAAACTCCTAGGTTCACTACTTTTGTTCAATTGAGTTACAAAGCATAAAACATCCCCTTTAATCTTAGAATAACCAACAAATTTTTCAATCCCATATTTAACTTTTTAGTTAACAACAAAGTCATTGTAGTTTTTAGGAAAAATAGAAGGTCTAGAAGACCTTCTCAAGACTTGGTCTTCCTGAGAATTGGTATTAGAAGTGTTACCCAAGTTTTGTCCAAACTGGATTAAAGTCTAAGGTTCCCTCAGACACTTAATTATCATCAAGTGTGGCAGCCTCTATCCCATTTGAGTTGGCATATGTGGTGTGGGCAAATTTAAAGTGCACGCTTTCTAAACCGTGGAGTATTTGTGCGTCAATATGATTTTAGACGCTAATCTTCATGTATCTGGACGCTTAAAAGTGTGGGCAAATTTAAAGTGCACGCTTTCTAAACCGTGGAGTATTTGTGCGTCAATAAATATAACACACGAAAAAAACCATGGGGAAAAAAGTCAGTAGTCAACACTATAAAGCGTGGAGAAAGAATGAAAAAGTGTACAATAAAAACCGTGGAGATTTCCAAAAGTGCACAATAAAAAGCGTTGACAAACTAAAGTAAAAATGGAAAAAAAAAATCTACTAAATGCTTTTGTGTGTACCAAAATCTGCTATTTTGGACACAAAATCTGCTATTTTAGACACACAAAATCTGCTAGTCATAAAGGGTAACAATTTAACATACTTGAATATGTAACTAGTTATAAAGGATACCAATATGAAATCTGCGACTAATATAAGCCAACAATTACATAAATCCATGTTCAAAAAAAAAATTACATAAATCCAATCTTGTGTCTTCATAAAGCTCCAATACTAAGTCTTCATAATCTCCAATCATGTGTCTTCGTCAAGCTCCGATAGTCTTCACCAAGCTCCAATGGTTTTCATTCGGCAAACTTAACAAGAAAGTTAAAAACTCGTAAGCAAAGCTCTAATGTGCTGTGATTGGTAATATATATTCTAATCCACACGGGCAGGGTAAGAACGGTCAAGTCTTCACATGGGCAGGGTAAGTACGTTTATTTTTACTAGTGAAGTTTCTTAATGTGCTGTGATTGGTAATATATCTTCTAATCCACATGGGCAGGGTAAGAACGGTCAAGTCTTCACAAAATATTACTTTAGACTAAATGCATTAGCATTAGTATGGTTCATTAATGCTATTCTCATAAACCTCAAACTTAATATCCCAAAAACTTATCATTTATGCGTTTCCACTCCTAGCTGCCCCATTTGAACCTCCTTTTTAAACATAATTCACGTTCCTACCTTTCAGCATTTTTATACAGCAAAAAACTGCCTTGCATAAACTAAACATATTCTCTCATCTATTTTTATTGTTTTACAGTTCTTTAGTGTTATCTATGTAACATATATAAGTCTATAAGTAGTAAGTAATTGAATGCGATATGTTTCTACTATAAAAAACTATACACGAAGACTAATTGTTGATGATTTATAACGCCTAGGTGTCGCCTCCTCAAACAAGATAGCTTTTTGAGTGAGTCCTACACTTGGACTTAGTAAGATTTAGTGGGTAATAAAAGTCGTAACCTTCAATTTAGTGGGTAATGGGCCATTACTTACTTTTGTGTAATCAGTTGTTGCATTATAGGAAACCAAGCATGCCCTAAAGATAACTATGATAATCTGAACAAACTGCCATTTTAACGTGTAATATCATACCTGTATCTTTCAGAAAGAAAATGATGGGTCATCCATGACTGACGAGTAATGATTTGTATCCATGACATGTGAGTAATGATCCTCCTCCATGACAGGTGAGTAATGATCCTCCTCCATGACAGGTGAGTAATGATTCTCACCCATGAAGGGTGATGGCTGAAAAGAAAGATATGAGTCTTTCAACCAAAGGACTAAAAAAGATATTTTCATAAATAAAAAATAAACACCTACCTGATTTGCACATGTACCAGTAGTAGCAGAAGTAGAAGCTACATTACATAGATTTGGAAATGCAGGATAACCTTTGAGCATTCCAAAAACCTCATTTAGCTTTTGTTCCATATTCTTGAGTTGCAAACCTTGAGTATCTAGTTGCTTACTGTAGGACTCAACTTTTTTATTCTGAGACACTAACTGCTTTTTACAGGTCTCTAATTCCTTGTTGCACGTCTCGAATTGCTTTTTATGAGTTTGAATTTCCTTAGCTTGATTCTCTACCTTCTCCAATAATAAGCGGTTTTCATCTGCTACAACTGCACTCCTCATCCTTCTTAGATCGCAAGAAAATTTTGATACTTGGGATTTTGTTACACCCGCCCCATAACAATGCGGTTCTTCATTTCCAAAAAGCTTGTTAAGCACCTCCCTAGCAATGTTTTCCACCTCAGCAGTTCCAACACGTTCATGACCTCCTAGCTCGTTTATCTTGCTAGATAAATGTCGATTTGCTTTAACCTAAAACAAACAGTGCACTTTTAATTTCATAAATCAGAGTATGCCATATAAAAATTTAAAAATAAAATTATTCCACTATGTTCATACCATCATATCTCTTGTGGCTTCTTGAATATATGTGCCATCCTTAGTTTTATAACAGATGTGAAATGACTCAACATCGTTCGCTTCTCTTTTATTTTCCACTAACTGTAGATTAGATACACAATATCAAATATTGCATAACAATGCAAGTAATAATAGTTTTGAGATTAATTATTACTCACAAATATATCCTTTTTCCGTGCGAAACTAACAACACCAGTGGTATGTGTATGGACGTGTTCCTTTCTTGCTTTCTTTCCACATATTGAGAGTTTCTGCATTTCATTTTATTGCAACACGATCTCATAAGATAAAGTTGTTCATTAAACATAGGCGTAATTGAGCAGCAAAAATGTTAGACATGGCGGCAAAAAAAATGAAAATCAAAAGCCTTGATATCTTTTATATACAGAAAAACTATAATTATATAAGGACATGAAAATCAAGAAACACAAGAAACACACTTTTGTTTGCCGTTTGCGCAAAGGATGTCAGGACCATTGCCCAGGTCAATGTGGTCATTTCAGAAAAGGCATTAGTCAAACAGTTGCAACGAGAAATGGCTCGTTTGGAAAAAGAGTTAAAGAATATGTCTGACACAACCGAATCTGAGTCAATTATCAAAGAAAAGGAACTCCACATACAAAAGGTCAGCAATTACATAACTAGCTAAACACAAGCATGTACACTTGTTAACAGCATGTACTTGGTATAATATTATTACTAATGATAATAATATTATTATTAGTATTAGTATAATTCTCATAAAAGTTACTGTATTATGTTAACAACATGTACTTGGGTCAAAATTAATGTCTTGTTTATTAATAAATCCTAGGGATAAAAAGGTGTTTGCACGTCAACTTGACGTGGCCTGTTTAAATCCGTACTTTCAAATGTTCTAACACGAACCCCATTTCATCCCACGTATAATTCCACCTCTCATGGGTTATATGTGCAATAATTTAGTTAATTTAAAGACTCAACTTAGTCATTTTTTTTATTCCTCAGATGGAGCAAGAGATAGTAGGTTTAACTCAAGAACGAGATCTAGCTCGAACTCGACTTGAGGAAATATTAAGAGCAGCTGGTGTCGATGAAAGTTTAATACCATGGGTATATTATCTAACTTTAAATCAAAACAATAAACCTAATTAAGTAACCAAACAACATGCGATCTTTATTTTTTAATTTCATCTTAAATAAACAGCTTTAATCGAGCAGCCCCCTACCTTCTTATCTTAAGCTAATTTAAATGGGGGCGTTTTTTTAAGCTTCTGATATTATTTGTATAAGTTTATTTTCTGGCTTATGGGCTTACTTTACATATACTCTACCAGGTAACTCATCTACTAGTTCTGTAATTCTATAACAAGATAAACAGACATACACATCCAAAAGTATTGCAATAATTTATGATGAACAAAGGTGTTTAGTGACTTTTACACAAGAACTTGAAATGAAAAGTTAATACCTTTGCTTGCGGCTCTCTAATATTACTCTTATACACTAGCCATTGGTGTTCAGTGAAGTTTTCCGGTGTTTCGAGTAAATCCAATGCTGCCAAAAGCTCATCATCTGTATAAACTTTCTCTTGAGCATCAAGCCCGTTGATGCCATTAGCTTCATTCAGCTTATTCGCAGCTTGCTGACACAAGCTCGATTTCAACCTATGCTTTAAGTTCCTACGCCTCTCACTAAACATTACAGCAAGAACCTTGTCCATAGTTTCCCCTTGAGGTATGCTGAATCTTCGCTGCCAAGTTGATAATAAAGACATTAAATGGATAATAATAGTAAGTAATTGTACTATGAACAAAAAATTCATTTTTTAGCTGAATGTATTACCCGGAGTTCTGCCATAAGCATAGAAGCACAACTCTTTTTACAAGCCTTCCAGTTCTTGACATCTGGGGGACATAGACTTGGTTGACTGATAATTAAGGTCATGAACCTTGAGCATAAGCCTGCGGAATTTTTTATTAGCTGATAATGTTTATTGACATGAGCCAACACCCTTTCATCCCCTTTCAACTTGTACACATCTTTTGCGGTCATCTTTTGTATCCTGATAATGTTTCCATTCCCATCTATAAGATTATCATGTGTTAGAATATAATATACAAACATAGGGCTAATTTGTGTAGAAAAAAAATGATTCTAATTACCTATGATCTCAACCTCTGATAATAGATTCTGTTCATATTGATCAGCTAGACTGACCTGAACCTCCGACAATATATCTTGCTCATGATTCATAAGTGAATTTGATGATGAAGATTGGTGTAATGCTGGCTCATGGACAGTAGGTCGGGATTGGGATGAATTTGAATAGGAAGAGGATGAGGAGGAAGAAGAGTTATGGTGCGTAGTAGGTCCAACTGAAGCTGTAAGAGAAGATGAGGACATAGAGTTTTGACGCATTTCATAAAGAAAAGAAGGGCGAATAGATGGTTGAAATTGGTGATTGGTGTTATTATAAGGAATAGAAGGTTGAGGGTTATTGGTGTTGTTATAAGGAACAGAAGGTTGAACAGTTTCTTGAAATGGGTGATTAGTGTTGTTATAAGGAACAGAAGGTCGAACAGGTGCTTGAAATGGGTGATTGGTATTGTTATAAGGAACAGAAGGTCGAACAGGTGCTTGAAATGGGTGATTGGTATTGTTATAAGGAACAGAAGGTCGAACAGAAGGTCGAAAAGGGATCTCAGAGTTGTGTGATGTTGGTTGATTCATTTGAATCTGTTTTCTTTTATGATTCTGAATCGTTGTTTTAGACTTCAACATCTTGAAAACTATATCGAAATAAAAAGCATATAGTTAGTATCAGATGAACGAAATCAAAAACTTTATATAGAAAGAAAGACGCTATATAATAATAGGAATGTAGATAACTAATCAGCTGAGATGGTATTAGTATGTGTTTTTGCTTAATTGTATGTTTGTGTGTAGAATGGTTAGAGTGGTATATCTAAATTGTTGTTTTATTTCGACTTAATTGTATATCTAAGCAGACATTATAACCAGACAAACTTTAATATGAAAATAAAACAGTTTAGCTTTACGGGGTGTTTGGGTCCTATAGACATGCCACTACTCATATGTCTAGAAATGCCGAGACACGAGAAAATTAGTGGTCGGATACACCATGTTCAGATTATCTATAACGGAATTAAGATTTACACATTTATTCAGATTATGTGCCTATTATACGTTAAGATGCATATTGAAGGCCTTCAAAAAAATAAAAGAAAAAAAGATGCATAATGAAGAGACATAAGTATTAAATAATGTGAAAACTAGGACCCAACTTGCAGGACTGCAAATTTATGGTCTTCAACTGAAAAGGAATTTTATCAAGGGAGCTTAATTCCAATGCTAAAGAATTGAATGATAAGTCCAAATACGTTAGCTGAGTGAGATTTAGAAAATGAACGTCAGACACTACACCTTCCAAGAAATTTGATGAAACATCAAGAAACTCAATATTTGAGAGTCGGCCTACGCTATTTGGAAAATTTCCGGTTAACTGATTACTAGACAGATCTATCTTCCTCAAGGATTGACATCCTGTAAAGTCAGGAATGGTGCAGTTAAAATAATTATAAGAAAGAGACAATTCACTCAAGGATGAACATCCTGTGAAGTCAGGAATTGAATAACCCCATACAACGTATTGCCATGCAGCACTAGTTCTTTAAGGGCTGGACATCCAGAAAAGCTGGGCAGCGTCCCATTAAGAAGGTTTTTGGAAAAATGGCGAGGAATAGGTCCACTGAGATTTGCAGCAGAAATATCCACACGTCGTAAGCTTGTAAGAGAACCCAAAAAGTCTGGTGTAGGATTGGACTGAAAGTCAATACCACTTAAGTTAAGATATTCTAATTGATGCAATACATGTAATGATTTACTAATGTTACTGAAAGTCTGGTGTAGGATTGGACTGAAAGTCAATACCACTGAAATGCAATACCACTTTACCGTCACGGACCAGATTTCAAAACCAATAACAGAAACTCTAATTACTAAAAAACAAAACAAAACATGCCTTCGCGCGGCCCCGTTAGTTACAAGTTATCAAAAGTTTTTAACTCACGTAAACTGTTTTTTCTAACGCTATTAATATATACTGCAACTTATCGATCACTAAATTTTGGTAAACGTGAATATTCCCGAGTGTCTTTTACTTTTATCTTTGGTTTATCACGTGTTGTTAAAATCTGTGTTCAACTATCACAAACCTACATATCCCTTTTCTGAATATAATGATGTTCTGCACAAGTAGAAGGGTTTTTGTACGTCGTCTTTATTTGCACAAAGCAAAAATCCATAATATTAATGAAATTTTCATTCATTTTCCAACAAAAGTTTGATGGTCTATGAATGTGACATGAACATCACCTATTGTATATCAACTTATTAAAACAAAAACGACACTATCGGTCTTCTGCTAAAAGTAAATAAAAGATAACAAATCTTGCACATTAGATAATGATATGCTAGGGTGCAGTCACGGAGGTCCAAAAATATAAAGCACGTATCGTCAAGTGTGTGTTCCTAGATAGAACCCCGATTTAATAAACATACTCTTGAAAGCCTTAGAAGTTGCAGTCTCTCTCACATAGATTCGGGAAGAAGTCTGACTAGGGGCATGGGATCGGAAGCTAATGATCAACTATCAAGCAGCATATGAGTGACCACCAAAGGAAATTTAAAGAAATATCGAGCTCTTGAAAAATAAATATGTGTGTGATACTTTTCTAGGAAAATATCAATATAAGCTCCTATCATTTAACATAAAATAATAAATACAGTTCACAATATGGATCAATTCATCAAACTTTGGTTTATACTTCTCAGGAAAATATATGACTTGTTAAGACTACGAAACTGCATCTGGATAAACTGGCCGGTTACATATTGGTATTCTTTAACAAGTCGTGTGAGAGAAATGTTATTTTCATCTCTTTGTGGTTGTCTTACATCTAAAAATAATATAACAGGAAGAAAACAGTCTATAGAAACACATAACACAAGAGCCAACGAGAAACAGAATCCTGCATAGTGAAATATATGCACGGAAACCATGTAATAGATCTGCCACCATCGCAAAGATGCTTAAGAAAGACGCTAATGCAATATACATACCTACATATCCCTTTTCTGAATATAATGATGTTCTGCACAAGTAGAAGGGTTTTTGTACCTGGTTCTATTAAACAAACACGAAGCCCTAACAACAAACTTATTGCTCTAAATAAACACTAATCAACGCGAACCTCATAACAAAACTAAAGATTAACTACAACTGAGCTTATTCACATGAAAATAAACACAATACAACAAAATAACATAACTAACAATAAAATCATATAATAACAGTTAAAGGGTGAAGATAATCCAATGCGGCTCATCTTTAGGCATACAGGTCAAACGTTTATCTAGTTTCACGCCAATGGAATGATACCAGTGCATCATATAATAACAGTTTTTTGTACGTTTATAGAAGGTTCGTGTTTATAACGCATTTTATAGCTTGGGAATGATAGGCATCACCATCACAATCAGGTAGATATTTACCAAAAGAGACAAGAACCAATCACATAATTCATTATTCTGCTGGTTCTGTGAGTGGTTATTGTCTCTTTATTACAAATATCCACCTGATTGTGATGGTGATGCCTATCATTCCCAACCTAGTGAAATTTGAGGAGGGAGGGGGAATGCACATACCCTGCCACTTCAGCAAGCTTAGGATCTGAATGTAAAGGGTTGTAATCACCAGAGAGCCTGTATAGCGGTGCCTGCAAAAAGTTACTTAAGAGCTCAGTATTCATGGAGCTCGAATTTCAGCAAGGATTTAGCATCAACAAGATAATATAACTAGCTGAGCCTTAGATATATACGTGGGTACTGAACTACTGAATATCAATACTAATAGCAGCAATCCTATACAAGAAAAAATGATTTATGGGTACCAGGATAAGCATATACAGTACAAAATATCCTAAAACAAAATATCCATATACAGTACAAAATATCCTAAAACAATAAGTATGCATGTAGCTCAATAGCTCTTATGAGGAAAATATGAAGAAGTACATATGCGTTTTATAATGCTAGTTATATAAATTTACCCAACTTACAGCCACCATCATTTATAAAAAAAATAAAGAAACACACAAAAATGAGTAAGTAAAATTATAACATAACATAACATAAAAACAGAAAATAGACAAAAAGTAAAATTATAACATAACATGATCGATATTAAGTGTCTCGTAGTTCAGTGTCCGAACGACGCCAACGAGGTTCTTGGTTCACATCATGCATTATTGGAAGATTAAAAGGCACACATTGGGCATAAGAGCCATCATCATCTCTATTCACATTGGTCCTCATGTCATATATATCCCGTGGCTTGGTCACAATAACATGCGACCATCCATCATCTTTCAAATCCTCTATATAAAACACTTGTCTTGCTTGAGTAGAAATTATAAAAGGATCATCTTTGAAATTTTCACCGGTGTGTACCAATGGCCTATTAAAATTCACAAGAGGAAACCCATATTTATCTTTCTTTAGCCCTCTATAAAGTCGATTGTCAACCCAATCACAGCGGAAAAGAACAATTTTGTATCCACGATAATATTCAAGCTCAATAATGTCCGTAAGCTTTCCATAATAACATCCTCCTTCAACTGCTACCATGACTCCTGAATTCTGGGTCTTCTTGAACTCTTCACGACGCCTTGTGAGGAATCTATAACCATTTGTGATGAAGCCCTTATACTGTTTAGCAAAAATATTTGGGCCAATAGCAAGAGATAACACTTCTTCATCACCATTCTCCCGTTCTAAGAGAGAAACATGGTTTTTTAGCCACAAAGGAAATTCATCGACCATCAATTTCTCTATAGTTTTTGAGTCCATTGGTCTATCTCTAAGAGCTTGTTTTTCGGCCAAAAAAACACTACAAGAAACATATGATAAATCTTAGACTTTATCAAAACATTATTTCTTACGTCATATAATAAATATATGTTAAAAGAAATACTTACTCGCGGAAAGGTTGAATTTTACTATGGTTAAGTAACACATAGCGATGTGCTTGAGCTAAAGACTTGCTATCAAGTTCAAGAATCTCAACCTTACCTAACTTACGACCACTTGAATTGGATGATACACGGTTTTTGCAAGGTTCAATTTTGTCTCGATATCCTCTCGAATTGATCTCAGTTTAAAGTGGAATGATTTGTTCTCGGTTAATAAAAAGTGGTTGGTTTGTTTATCTATTATAAACTAATGACAAGTAATTAAAGTGTCGTTGAGTAAAAGGGAAGTTAAAAGATTAGTATTGAAATGACAAGTAAAATGAATGCATGGAAACTTAAAGGTGATGATGGAAAAATACTAATTCTTTAAATAAAACTAACACTTGGAAAAATTTCAGAAAAATAAAAGGTACTATAAGAAAGTGTTATCGAAGGAAACCAAAAACAAGCCAAAAGGGGGTCCGATCAGAATGTATTCCGATCGGATGGTCGGAATGGTGGGAAGAAGTAACAAATCGGAATATGGGAACAAAGGGTCAATCGGAATAATCGCTAAGGTAACCAATCGGAATGTCTCACTAGCTTACAATCGGAATACTGGGTACGACTCCCAATCGGAATATGGACAAAGGCTGCTAATCGGAATATGGACAAAAGACCAATCGGAAAACAAGACTAGAGGCCCAATCGGAAAGGATAAACCCTAATCCGATTGGGTTGATCGGAATATGAAGAGCAAAGCCGTCGGAATAAGGGGCCAATCGGAATGGGTAGTAACAACCCTTCCTAAAATAAAGGAAATGGGGAAAAGCTAGGTAATAAGCTAAAGTAATAAGCTAATACCCAAAACTTATCAATCCAAATATATAACCGAATCAAATAAGCACTTTTATCAACTTATCTAACTCGCAATCAAGCAACTTTTTAGATCAAACAATAAAAACTTCAACTTTTTAATAAAACTTTTTAATGATAAAAAATAAGCTAATCATAAAAGTAAGCCAATAAGCACAAAAGTCTTAAAGCTTAATCAAACGAAAACTTATAAAATGATCAAAAGATTAAATTTTTAGCATGAAATCAATTAGAACAACACGGATCACATGATAATCACACCAAAATCAATCTTAAATCAAAGAAAAGTAGAATGAGATTAAGAGATAAAAGCTTAAAAATGGAACTTGATTAATTAAAGATAATACAAAAGTTTGAATTTGAAAGAGAAAAGAGATGAAATCTAGTGAGAGAAAGTTTAGAACTTTCTCTCTCTAAAACTAGAAACTACCTAAAACTAAGTGTGTATTTTTTTGTGAAGTAAGGGCCTTTATATAGGCGTGTACATGGTGGTGATGGGCTTTTGATTGGGCTTTGATTTGGGCTTCTTTTTCTTCTTTCTTTTTAAGTCCTCATGCGTCTTTTAAATAAACGTTGCCGACTTGGATTTGCGAAGTGTCGGTGAATTATTCCAACTCGTCTTATAATCTATTGTTTTATAGACTCGAGTTCTTCGACATATATGAATCTTCCATCTTTGGCTCTATTCTTCGATAAATCTTCAAATAGGCACAATGACTTCAAATCTTCTGCATCTCTTGGACAATAGACTTCGTCTTGAGTCTTTTTCCTCGATAAAACCCGTGTAATCCCATGTTTTCTTCATTATTCATCCGGTTGACTCTGAAAACACAATAAACACAAAAACCACGCATAATTCCAAACAAATGATATTAAATACGTGTTTTGGTCTCGTTTTAGCCCGATTTAAGTGGTAAAAGGATGGGTGTTTTCACACCTATCAAATCCCCTACACTTAACCATTGCCATGCCCTCATGCAATGCTTAGTCACAAAGCACATTTACACTTTCCTCATAATCAATCAACCTTGGCGTTATTAATGTACTACGAAAATAAAAATACTAGGAGAAATTTAAAACTTTAAAGCAAACAAAAGGATGGAAATAACTTGCAAAGAGATCGAGGACTTACATTAGGGCTTCGGTGCTGCGAAGATTTATCACCCTCAAGTTTCACGTTCCCCAAACTAAGCTTAAAAACGAGATCATTGTTATTATAAGTTAGCAATTCAAACACTTACACACATGGCTTAATTAAATGCTTAGACTCCCTTATTCCTAGGTGTATCTCTTATATTTTATTTTTGTCTTAGAATGATCATGAAGATGCATTTTTGGACTTATTTCGATAGTTATTTAGGGCTGAAAGCAAAGTAGGACGATTTGATCAATAGTTAGCTAAAGGACAAAATCTTTTAAAACTGCTTCTCGGGATATCAAAAAGTTCATATCTTGGCATAACTTGGTTCACGATTTGAGACCTTTCTCAGGCCGATATTTGGCATGTACTTCATACTTCATATCTTCGAGAGACGTTCTTGAGATAATGGTCTTCTCATCATAATAGAGTTTCTTCGCTTGGAGACTTTTGAGGGGTACTCCAACTTTGTTGACGACGACTTCATGATTATTTCTTTAATCTCTAATTGGGATTTTGAGATACAACGATCCGCCTCCTTTTCGGACTTGGATCTATTTATCCTCATACCTTGTTAGGGTCTTTTCGGATAGACTTCTCCATCATCTTTATGGGAGTTGATTGCTTTTCGTCGTGAGTCTTGATCCTTCATATTGACTTTAGGAATAATGCTTTTCACATCACTTTGGATCTTCAGCAATAAAATTGAATCCTCATGCCTTGTTAGGGCCTTTTCGGACTCGCCAATCTTCGCGCCCCGCTTCATAAGTTATGCCTTGGCTATGAACTCTTATCATTACCGAGCAACTTTTAAACGATCTTGGGCTAGAAGCTAAGTAACTTTTCAAATCGTAAGACCTTACTTATTGGAGATAAATTTTTAGTAAGTGATGGGAGAATAGACAAATAATTACACCAAGTGAGCTTGCGCAAGAATACCGACTTATAATTGACTCTATCATTTCTCGTCCTCCACAATTTAAAATCTCAAGTAATGAGACTCGTGGACACTTAGCCTAATAAACCAATTAAGGTCTACATGGTTAAGGATACTAGCTAGAATAAACTTAGATAAGTCTATTCGGGTTGAGTCAAAATAAACGCAACGGGCCTAATATGTCAAAGATTTCTAAACTAGCTACACCACTTATTAATATTTTTGACTTTATTGCGGAATATATACATATGCAAGCAATGATAAAAATTTTAAAAATTACGACTAAATGGCCAAAGTTAATTAAAAATTTGAAAAATGTTTGAAAAAGATGATTTTCCGGTTAAATGAAGGCATTTTCATGGAAAAGTCCACTTAAAACTTCGATAGAAGTCCCCCCCTACACTTAAGATAAACATTGTCCTCAATGTTTAAGCATGTGGGAACAGTCTCCCCTACACTTATGACATTGTGCACGTTGGTTAACTCAAGTTAAGGAAGAGACGACTAAAGTGATCAATTTCAAATGTGAGTATGAAGAAAATTGAATCACGATAGTTGAGAGATAGAACCGGATTTCGGATAACACGGGAGCACGGTTCTTCAAAGTTTCCAAGAGTGCACTTATCCCTGTAATCACATCACCACACAAATACAAACACCTATGCAGGCCCCCCTACACTTAGGAGGTTAAAACGTAAAAGGATAGATACTCGGGCTGCCTCCCGAGGAGCGCTTGTTTTTTATGACCGAGTCACGAGCCTGACTCGACCCAAAATTAGTTCATGGGGAACGTGGTGAGGGATGGAATCATCTCCTGAGAGATGTCCTCACCAAAGTACAGCTTCAGACGCTGGCCATTTACCTTGAAATTGGGCCCATTTGGCTGAGAAAGCTCAATGGTCCCATACGGAAAGACGTTGGCGACGGTGAATGGACCAGACCAGCGGCTCTTCAACTTGCCAGAGAAGATCTTCAACCGAGAGTTGAAAAGTAAGACTTGATCACCAATATGGAACTCTCGGTTCTTGATTTTTGCGTCATGGAGGATCTTCGTCTTCTCTTTGTAGATCAGCGAGTTCTCATAAGCTTCATTTCTCAGTTCATTGAGCTCGTTGAGTTGAATCTTGCGATGATCACCGGCTTTGTTGATGTCGAAGTTAGCCCACTTTAAGGCCCAGTGCGCCTTATGCTCCAGCTCGATGGGAAGGTGGCATGCTTTCCCGTACACAAGACGATAAGGTGTACAACCGATCGGGGTCTTGTAAGCAGTACGGAAAGCCCACAAAGCATCATCTAACTTATCGGCCCACGCGGCACGATGCTCTCCCACAGTGCGCTCCAAAATTCGCTTCAATCCACGGTTGGATATCTCGGCTTGCCCATTGGTTTGGGGATGATAAGCGGTGGAAAGACGGTGATTGACACCATACTTGGCCATGACTCTTGCAAATTGATCGTTGCAAAAATGAGTCCCGCGGTCACTGATAATAGCACGAGGAACGCCGAATCGAGAGAACAGCGATTTCAAAAAGTTACAAACCACCCTTGCATCATTAGTAGGTAAAGCTTTGGCTTCAACCCACTTGGAGACGTAGTCAACAGCAACAAGGATGTATTTGTTTCCTTTAGATAAAGGAAATGGCCCCATAAAGTCGATACCCCAAACATCAAAGATTTCACACTCTTGAATGAAATTCTGAGGCATCTCGTCTTTATGTGTGATCGTGCCTTGTTTCTGGCAAGCATCACATTTTTTAACCATATCGTGAGCGTCACGATAAATGGAGGGCCAATAAAATCCTGAATCAAACACTTTTTTGGCGGTGTAGTTGGGACCAAAGTGACCACCAGTGGGTCCTTTGTGGCAAGCATCAAGGATTTCGAAAGCTGCCGGTCCATCAACACATCGGCGAATAATCAAGTCAGCACATTGTTTGAAAAGATACGGGTCATCCAAGAAGTAAGTCTTTATGTCTTTGAAGAACTTCTTCTTTTGCTGGGATGTTAACCCGTCAACGAGGATTCCACCCGCTAAGTAGTTTGCAATGTCTGCGAACCACGGGGTTTCATCAGCAGTTGAGTTGATAGACATTAAGGTCTCCAGGGGAAAAGAATCATTGATTTCTTTGTTCGGATGAGCCCCTTGGTAAGGATCCTCAAGTCTACTGAGATGATCCGCGGCTAGGTTTTCTGCTCCTTTTTTATCGCGAATTTCGATTTTAAATTCTTGGAGCAGTAAAACCCAGCGAAGAAGTCTTGGTTTGGAATCTTGCTTTGTCAACAAGTACTTCAACGCGGAATGATCGGTATACACAATGGTGGTGGAAAGGACAAGATAGGGGCGGAATTTTTCAAAAGCATAGACAACAGCTAAAAGCTCTTTTTCCGTTGTCGTATAATGCAATTGTGCCCCAGTCATTGTCTTGCTAGCGTAATGGATCGGTTGGAAGTGTTTGTTCACTCTTTGTCCAAGAACCGCTCCAATAGCAAAATCACTAGCATCGCACATTAACTCAAAAGGAAGCTCCCAATCGGGGGTGACCAAGACGGGTGCCTTAGTAAGCT
The DNA here is from genome assembly GCA_025667525.1 of Glebionis coronaria. NCBI lineage: Eukaryota > Viridiplantae > Streptophyta > Magnoliopsida > Asterales > Asteraceae > Glebionis > Glebionis coronaria. The sequence goes on from CM046874.1 coordinate 687,263,540, forward strand.
TATCCTTAAGCGAGTTAAAGGCTTCAAGACACTCTTTGGAAAAGATAAAAGGAGTATCTTTTTCCAAGAGGTGGGTCATCGGGCGAGCGATTTGAGAAAAATATTTGATGAATCGACGGTAGAAGCCCGCATGACCCAGGAAACTTCTCACACCCTTCACGGTTGAAGGTGGAGGCAACTTAGCGATAACATCGACTTTAGCACGGTCTACTTCAAGACCGGCTTTTGAGATCTTGTGTCCTAGGACGATGCCTTCTTTTACCATAAAATGGCATTTTTCCCAATTCAGAACTAGGCGAGTGTCTTCGCACCGCTTGAGCATACGTTCCAAATTGGCAAGGCACGCAGAGAATGAATCGCCATAGACCGAGAAATCATCCATGAATACTTCCATAGTGTCTTCCACCATGTCATGGAAGATCGCCATCATACACCTTTGGAATGTCCCAGGAGCATTACATAAACCAAAAGGCATGCGTTTGTAAGCAAATGTTCCATAGGGACAAGTGAATGTGGTCTTTTCTTGGTCCTTGGGATCGATGGGAATTTGAAAATACCCGGAGAAACCGTCTAAGAAGCAGTAATAGTCATTACCAGCTAGACGCTCGAGCATTTGATCCATGAAGGGAAGAGGAAAGTGGTCTTTTCTCGTGGCATCATTGAGCTTGCGATAATCAATACAAACTCTCCACCCAGTAACGAGACGAGTAGGAATCAACTCGTTGTGTTCATTGGGAACAACGGTTATTCCGCCCTTCTTGGGCACACAATGGACGGGACTTACCCACGGCGAATCCGAAATAGGGTAGATCAAGCCGGCATCTAGAAGTTTGATAACCTCTTGTTTGATGACGTCATGAATTTTAGGATTAACCCTTCTTTGGCTCTGGATTGTGGGTTTGAAATCATCTTCCATGAGAATCTTGTGAGTACAAAAGTTCGGATCAATTCCGCGGATATCGGAAATTTTCCAAGCAATTGCCTTCTTATGAGCTTTAAGCACATCGATGAGACGAGTTTTCTCTTCTTCTTGCAAGTCCTTAGCGATAATGACGGGTGACTTCTTCTCTGCTTCAAGGAACGCATACTCGAGATGAGGCGGCAACTCCTTAAGTTCTAAATCCGGAGGATTTTCGACGGGAGGCGTTTTCAAAGTCGTGGCATCGATAGCAATAACCGTGGGAGATGGAGGAGAAGGATTGTCTTCGGTGAGAAGATTGTCAAAGAAATTCATATCTTCATCCCCATCGATAGGAGAATCATTAGTAGCTAAATTCGCATCTCCCATGGTATCTTCAAGATTGTTCCAAAATAAATCACTATCTCCAAATAGAGACAACGATGAATCGATAGAAGACACGGTCTCAACATTGGGAAGAGAGGAAGGAATACTTTTGCAAGCATCAATAAAGTGTGCTTCACAAGCCTCATCCAGAACGTCAATACAATTAACACTCTCGTTGGAATAAGGTTGTTTAGACAACTTTCCCATGTTGAAGACTACTTTATCGTCACCCACTCTCATGATAAGCTCACCGGCTTCAACATCAATGAGAGTGCGACCGGTCCTAAGGAATGGACGACCAACAATCAGTGGTACACGGGGGTCCATCTCGTAGTCGACGACAACAAAATCAGCAGGGAAGGTGAATTTGTCGACTCCTACAATGACATCTTCGGCTATCCCCACTGGATAAGCAACCGTACGGTTAGCCAATTCCAAAGTCATTTTAGTGGGGACTAGCTCTGGGAGAGATAATTGCTTCCAAACACTTAGAGGCATGAGATTAATACTGCCACCTAGATCGGCTAGGGCCATGCAATTCTCTACTCCCGGGAAATTGCAAGGGATAAGAAAACGACCCGGATCACCAAGCTTGATTGGCAATTTCCTTAAGAGCACTGCAGAGCAGTTCTCATTAAGTTGGGTGTTGGCGAGATCGAGGAGCTTTTCCTTGTCGCTCAGAAGATCTTTAAACATTTTAGCATATTTAGGCATGTGAGCGAGAGCCTCAGCGAAGGAGATATTGAAATTCAATTGTTTGAACATTTTAAGGAAGTTCGAAACTTGAATATCGTCCTTGCTTTTGAGCTTCTCTTTCCTCAACCTAGATGGATAAGGTATATTGGAAGAAGAGGAAGGCTTTGGTAGAATAGGATCACTCACATCCTTGGGTGGAGGAGGGGTAGAAGTAGGAGGTGGAGAAATTGGGGAAGGAGAAGGATGGGGAACAGGAGCAGGTGACTCGTTCTCCTTAGTCACAACCACCGGTGGAGGTATAGGAAGCTCGGGTTCCTTGGTACCTTTGCCACTTCGAGTAGTGATTGCTTTCATCTCCCCTCTTGGATTCGCAACGGTGTTACTCGGAAGAGTACCCGAAGAAGAGGGTTGATTACCTTGGAAAAAGCTAGCCATCATGTTCCTTAAGTCATTCGTTTGACTATCCATAGTGTGTTTCATATCAGCTCTCAGATCATTCCCTTGTTTCATCAGGTCTGCTTTCAAGTTGCGCACTTCCTGTTGGAGATTATCCACGATCACATCGTTAGTCCTCATGTAGGTTCCAATGTCTTGATGTGATGCGGGGGTTTGGTTGGAAGGAACAGTGTATGCGGGTGGTTGATAAGCAGGTTGCTGGTAAACTTGGGTGTTTCATTGTTGTGGTTGTTGCTGCTTGTGAGGAGGGATGTATGGTGTACGAGTTTGTTGTTGTTGAGGAGGGCGGTTGAGGTTTTGTTGTTGGTTTTGGTTGTTAGGATTAAAACCAGGTGGTGAGATATAGTTGTTGGAACGGTAGCTAAGCAAGTTGCGGTCACCTTGAGGCTTTGCTTGATAAGCAGGTTGAGTATAGGTGCCATATGCTGCATTCACGTTCTCTGCAGGATAATCTTGGGTGGCGGTACAAGTTGTGTAAGAATGAGGACCACCGCATATCTCACAAGGTTGGCTGACAGCGTTCACTTGAGCGTTTTTGGCGTTGTTGCTGTTGTTGTTGCTGACGGTGTGGGTGACAAGCGATTCAAGAAGCGTAGTGATTTTGTCTAATCGCTTGTCGCTGTCATTAGTGCTAGCACTAGCAACATTGGTCCTAACACTCTTGGTTTGTACACGAGACTTGTTCTCAATGATATCCCAAGCAGCATTGGAAGTCTTAGCCAATAAATTACCCCCTGAGGCACTGTTCAGTGAATCTTGGTCACTCATGCTTAAACCATTGTAAAAAGTATTAATTTGATGTACTTTGGTAAAACCATGTTGTGGGCATTTTCTTAAAAGATCTTTAAAGCGATCCCAAGATTCACTGAATGACTCATCGTACTTTTGTTCAAAATTTATGATCTCATTCCGCAAAGCGGTAGTACGAGAGGGTGGAAAAAAGTAGTTGATAAACTTTGTTTCCAAATCCGTCCACGAGAGAATACTCTGTGGCGGTTCCTTAGCAAGCCAATGCCGGGCTTGTCCCTCTAAAGAAAAGGGAAAAAGTTGTAACCTTATAACCTCCTGTGGAACTCCATTGAACTTGACCGTGTTGGTGAGTTGTAGAAATCTCTTGATATGGTCGTGTGGGTCATCAATGGTTCGTCCCAAGAATGGTTGAGCTGAGACCATCTGGATAAAGCCTGATTTTAGCTCGAAATTGTTGGCGGCAATTGGTGGTATAACAATTGGATCCGTATTGCCATCGACATGAGCTTGCAGCAATTCAATCATTGGGCGATTATCCGGAAGGTGCTCATTGTTGTTGTTATTATTCATGTTGTTGAAAGGCGGGTTGTTGTTGTTATTATTGTTGTTCGGAGGTGGTATGTTATTGTTGTTTTGTACACCAGCCATGTCTAGGTTATCGAGAGGCTCGGGCTCTTGATAAGACGTGGATCGAGTGCGCATACACCTGCAAAAGAACGAACAAAGAAAAACAAAGCAAAAATATTTTTGGTTTTTATGTTTTTTACTTTTTAGGATTTTTGAAATTTTTATGAAAAGGTAACGTTCACGGGGAACGGATCCCAAAATCCAAGTTCTCACAAAAAACTTTTGATCTTAACGAGAGGAGCCGGCAGCGGCGCCATTTGATACACGGTTTTTGCAAGGTTCAATTTTGTCTCGATATCCTCTCGAATTGATCTCAGTTTAAAGTGGAATGATTTGTTCTCGGTTAATAAAAAGTGGTTGGTTTGTTTATCTATTATAAACTAATGACAAGTAATTAAAGTGTCGTTGAGTAAAAGGGAAGTTAAAAGATTAGTATTGAAATGACAAGTAAAATGAATGCATGGAAACTTAAAGGTGATGATGGAAAAATACTAATTCTTTAAATAAAACTAACACTTGGAAAAATTTCAGAAAAATAAAAGGTACTATAAGAAAGTGTTATCGAAGGAAACCAAAAACAAGCCAAAAGGGGGTCCGATCGGAATGTATTCCGATCGGATGGTCGGAATGGTGGGAAGAAGTAACAAATCGGAATATGGGAACAAAGGGTCAATCGGAATAATCGCTAAGGTAACCAATCGGAATGTCTCACTAGCTTACAATCGGAATACTGGGTACGACTCCCAATCGGAATATGGACAAAGGCTGCTAATCGGAATATGGACAAAAGACCAATCGGAAAACAAGACTAGAGGCCCAATCGGAAAGGATAAACCCTAATCCGATTGGGTTGATCGGAATATGAAGAGCAAAGCCGTCGGAATAAGGGGCCAATCGGAATGGGTAGTAACAACCCTTCCTAAAATAAAGGAAATGGGGAAAAGCTAGGTAATAAGCTAAAGTAATAAGCTAATACCCAAAACTTATCAATCCAAATATATAACCGAATCAAATAAGCACTTTTATCAACTTATCTAACTCGCAATCAAGCAACTTTTTAGATCAAACAATAAAAACTTCAACTTTTTAATAAAACTTTTTAATGATAAAAAATAAGCTAATCATAAAAGTAAGCCAATAAGCACAAAAGTCTTAAAGCTTAATCAAACGAAAACTTATAAAATGATCAAAAGATTAAATTTTTAGCATGAAATCAATTAGAACAACACGGATCACATGATAATCACACCAAAATCAATCTTAAATCAAAGAAAAGTAGAATGAGATTAAGAGATAAAAGCTTAAAAATGGAACTTGATTAATTAAAGATAATACAAAAGTTTGAATTTGAAAGAGAAAAGAGATGAAATCTAGTGAGAGAAAGTTTAGAACTTTCTCTCTCTAAAACTAGAAACTACCTAAAACTAAGTGTGTATTTTTTTTGTGAAGTAAGGGCCTTTATATAGGCGTGTACATGGTGGTGATGGGCTTTTGATTGGGCTTTGATTTGGGCTTCTTTTTCTTCTTTCTTTTTAAGTCCTCATGCGTCTTTTAAATAAACGTTGCCGACTTAGATTTGCGAAGTGTCGGTGAATTATTCCAACTCGTCTTATAATCTATTGTTTTATAGACTCGAGTTCTTCGACATATATGAATCTTCCATCTTTGGCTCTATTCTTCGATAAATCTTCAAATAGGCACAATGACTTCAAATCTTCTGCATCTCTTGGACAATAGACTTCGTCTTGAGTCTTTTTCCTCGATAAAACCCGTGTAATCCCATGTTTTCTTCATTATTCATCCGGTTGACTCTGAAAACACAATAAACACAAAAACCACGCATAATTCCAAACAAATGATATTAAATACGTGTTTTGGTCTCGTTTTAGCCCGATTTAAGTGGTAAAAGGATGGGTGTTTTCACACCTATCATTGGACATATACATCTCTTTCCCGACAACATTCTCATCATTCCTAAGAGGGCGGTTAAAGGGAGTCTCAACACCTTCAAAATATCGTGAACAAAAATTAAGACACTCTTCCTTGATATATCCTTCTGCAATTGATCCCTTGGGTTGAGCCTTATTACGAACATATGACTTCAATTGCATCAAGTACCGTTCAACCGGATACATCCATCTGTAATGAACAGGTCCACCAAGCTTCGCCTCTGATATGAGATGGATAGTCAAGTGGACCATGACTGTGAAAAAACTAGGAGGGAATAACTGCTCTAAATCGGATAATGTCCGTACGAGTTGATACTCCATTTTGTCTAATTCACTAGGATCAAGAACTTTTGCACACAACCCTTTAAAAAAGAAGCAATAATCAGTCACCGCTTTGACTACACGAGATTGTGTTCTTGAAATCACAGATGCCCGTAAAGCAATGGGTAAAACATCTTGCATTAAGATGTGCCCGTCATGACTCTTAAGATTAGAAAGTTTATGATCTTCCAAGCTTACACCCCTTGAAATATTTGATGCATACCCATCGGGGACTTTGAGATCTTTTAACAACTGTAAAAAGTTGGACTTCTCTACGCTCGACATCGTATAACATGCTGGGGGTAAGTACGGCTTACCATTAGGACCATATATAAGGTGAAGATCATGCCTAATTCCCATTTCCTCAAGATCCTTACGGGTGTTTTCATTGTCTTTAGTCTTTCCATCCATACCTAATAAGGTCGCGAGAATATTATCAAACACATTCTTCTCAATATGCATCACATCCAAGTTATGTCTAAGTAAATTGTGCTCCCAATACTCTAGATCAAAGAATACACTTTTCTTTTTCCATATCTTATTCTCACCCTCGATATCTTCTTCAATGATAGTATCTGTACTCTCAAATGTACCCTCGTTGTCATGAGTACTTGTCGAACCAACATCCCCCTCCCTTGTCCTTTTCTTAGACTTCCCATATTTAAATCTTACACCACTTAACTGTTTCAAAACATCTGATCCAGTTAGTGAAGTTGGCGGACCTCGATTCTCTATTGTACCATCAAATCGTTCCTTTTGAAATCGATAACTATGATTCGGCTCTAACCATCTTCGATGTCCCATATAGCAGAATTTTTTTCCATACTTTAACCACCTTGACTCAGTTGAGTTGGCACAAACCGGGCATGCCACACGACCCTTTGTGCTCCAACCCGATAAATCTGCATATGCTGGAAAGTCGTTGATAGTCCACATAAGGGACGCCTTTAGCTTGAAAGGTTGCTTAGAAAAAGCATCATAAGCATCAACACCCTTCCATAAGGATTGGAGTTCTTTGATTAAAGGTTTTAGATACACGCCAATATCATTTCCAGGAGCTTTCTCCCCGGGAATAATTGACGAAAGAATGAAGGATTGGCGTTTCATGCATAACCAAGGAGGTAAATTGTAAGGAATCAATAACACTGGCCAGGTGCTATGTTTTGTACTCATTGTACGAAACGGATTGAAACCATCACTAGCAAGGCCCAGCCTCACACTTCGAGAATCTGAGGCAAACTCTGAATATCGGTCATTAAACGCGCTCCAAGCAAGACCATCTGCGGGGTGCCTCAATTTTCCATCTTTTGTTCTACCCGCATCATGCCACCTCATGTCCTTTGCTGTTTTCTCGGACATGTACAACCTCTTAAGTCTCGGAATTAAAGGGAAATAGCATAAAACTTTTGTCGGCTTCTTTGATTTACGTGATTTTGAACCTTCACATACTTCATCGCTTTTAAATCGTGAAGCTTTGCAAATGTGGCATGATTGTTGATTCACCCTATCATCCCAATAAAGCATACAATCATTTGGGCACGCGTGGATTTTTTCGTAACCTAGACCTAAATCTTTAGTAAAATTTTTGGCTTCATTTGAAGATGATGGTAATGCCGTAAGATGTGGAAATGCATCCCTCAAAAGTTCTAGTATCATGCTAAAACTCTTGTTAGATATTCCACCCATACATTTAATGTGATATAAATGTAAGGTAAATGACAAATTCGAGTACTTGCAACCGGCATACAATTCTTTGTCACATTCTTCTAACAGCTTCTTATATGAATCACCCTCGTCACCATGATCACCACTCGTTTCATCGGTATCTCCTTCCATCGTTGTGTCTCCTAATTGTGTGTTATCTCCTGATTGTGTGTTATGTGAAGGCAAAGTATGTATACCTAAGGCATCACGAACCAAACCTCTTATGTCTTCTTGACCAAAATATGTTTCCTCGACATTAATATTAGTAGATTGAGATGGTGGTAAAGGTATATTATGCTCTCCGTGGATGGTCCATTCTGTATACCCACGTAAGAATCCATGACGCAATATGTCCCCATGAGCGCTTTCCACATTTAACCATTTACCGAGACAACATTTATTACATGGACATTTGATCATTCCTCTTATACTTCTAACACGAGCAAAACCTATAAAATCTTTAGCCCCGTCTCTAAAAGTTTTGCTCGTAATCGGAGCGTTAATCCAACTTTTATCCATCGCTTACACTTGCCAAGTTTCCGATACAATTCCTAAAACCATTAATTAAAATCATATCGGTTTTAATGAATTCGTATATAATATATGATAAAACACTTAAGACAAATTAAAAATCGTATATAATATATATGATAAAAACCGTGTATAAATAGTGAAGAGATAAATAAAAAAAAGATTCATAGACTTATAAATACTCCTTATTATCAATTTCACCTACTCATAGCATGTAGTTCCTCCTGGCAATTAGTTCCTTAAAACCAGTTAGTATATATAAATATAATAATTCTGGTTCTAATATTTTCTAAAGAACATCGTAGCAGTCTATACAGTTACGCGTAGTCGAGTACCACAAATCTATGGTGACATTTACATATACATATATTGCATTGTAGGTAAAAAGGGAGAGATCACAAGTATGTGACTGTTAATAACTGCACAAAATGACCAAATGGTGATATCAAGGAAGTGTGGTCTGTATGGAATAAAAATAATTAACAATAAGCTATAAACAAATGGATGGACTGATTAGGTAATAGTATCCCGCATCTAACAATCTAATCCATAAACGCCATAGGAAAAGGGGATAATATTTAGTGCAGATTTAATCTTTGTATCTGATGAACTTTCTTTATTTGATCATTTTCTTTGAAATGTATTTTCTTAGGTTGAATTACTTCTTGGAAAATCATACTCGGACTGGGGCCATGTGAGCGATGCTGTGGCTGTATATGATCAACTCATCTCTAGCCACCCAGATGATTTCCGTGGTTATTTAGCTAAGGTTAACATAATCCCCTCATTTCGGATTTCTTTTAATCTTTAAATTGATCTGCACCTCACACATCCATATGCAGTGCCTTTTTTACTATTTCTAATTTGACATAAGTGCTGCTGATACAATATTATTCGATGAAGAAAATACGAATGCGGCTTTCATTGTTTATGATTTATATTTTCAACTAAGATAGTTATAGCTGGGTTTTTGGTTTAAAATGCGAACTTTGTATATTCCTGATACTTGTCATGTTGCCGATGAGTATGACAAAGTGCTGCAGAACATGTTTACTTCAGTCATAGTTGAATGTTAACCTTTACATTTTAAGTTTCTTCATATTGACTTTTCTTTTGTTTTGTTTATATAACGAATCTCAAACCTCTGCAGGGAATAATTTTGAAAGCAAACGGAAAAACTGGAGATGCAGAAAGGATGTTTATACAAGTGAGTGTCAATGTTTAAATATACCCTCCACACACTATTATAACAAACAAAAATGCACTATTCTAGTCTGTATCACCTGCAGACTGCAGTTACAAGCTAGAACAGGATATAAAACATCACTTTTCATATAAATTTATCACAAGTGATTGCTAATTGTATTATTTGCAGGCTCGATTCTTTGCACCAGAGGGAGCCAAGGCAATTGTGGATCGCTACTCGAGACAATAATTTTGATGTTTAGTAAAGGTTTTTAGTTTTTTTGTAAAGTTTTACCACTAAATGAAAAGCGCCATTCATGTGTCTCGATGTGTGTAAAGTGGCCTCCCAAAGTGGAAACCTAGCGGATGACATAAATTGGCCTAGATCTTGAATCCTATATCCCATATGAGACCTGTAGACCAGCTCACGTTAATATATGCAAACAAAATCCAATGCTCCAGACCTGTAGACCAGCTCACGTTACTATATACACAGAAGCTAAATGAGTTCAACATCCATGTTTTCTTTAACTTAGGGGTTCAGCTTATACAGGCGGCTCATAGCTTATTTGGTTTGGGCTTATGTTTCATAACCTCAAGTGGCTTATATAAGCTCAAGTTGATAAGCTTATAACCCGGAAAAAGTGACCTTATGAGTTTTTCTGTCTTGACCTTATGAGCTTTTCTGTCTTGAGCCCATAAGCTCAGAAGTCCCTTAAATAAGCAAACAAAAACACCATCTAACACTAATAGTGCCTTTTCAAATGATGAAATGAACAATTTGAAGAGCCAACCCCTAAATAAAACAGCTTATTTCACTTAATAAGCTGAGTGTGAGACTGAAACCCAAGAGCTTATAGTAACTAACTTCCCAAAAGTGTTGATCTATAAAAAAACTAAAGAATTATATGATGTGCGCACATATAAAAAAACTAAAGAATTATATATCATAGCTTATAGTTTGGACTTTTGAACAGGTAGAATTACACGCCATCACAATAAGCTATAAATAATTAACAATAAGCTAATAACCGTCAGCCGCATATATAAAATAAGCTATAAATAATTAACACATACAGTAAGCTATATATACAATAAGCTATAAATAACTAACACATACAGTAAGCTAACTTTCAAGCTATAAATAACCAACACATACAGTAAGCTATATATACAATAAGCTATAAATAATTAACACATACAGTAAGCTAACTTTCAAGCTATAACTAATTAACACATACAATAAGCTATATATACAATAAGCTATAAATAATTAACACATACAGTAAGCTAACTTTCAAGCTATAACTAATTAACACATACAATAAGCTATATATACAATAAGCTATATATACATTAAGATTAAGAAGGTTTATACCGATGCGCAGCTTATCTGATTGGATGGATGACCGATTCAAAACGATTATCAGCTTCTTATCAGTTGGGGATTCAAACAGATGCGCAGCTTATCAGTTGGGGATTCAAACCGATTGGATGGAACGATTCGTCTTAGCTGCGCCAATTCCGATTGGATGGAACGATTCAAACCGATTCAAACAGATGCGCAGCTTATCAGTTGACGTTAATTTTTTTTTGTTAATTTTTTTGATGAGGATAAGGGGATAAAATTAGTTGCGTCAAATCATTTTTTTTTAATTTTTTTTGTTAATTTTGTGAATGTGAGGAATGTGACTTGGGAATAAGGGGATAAAAGGGTATAAAATATGTGTTTTTTTTTAGAAAAAAAGGTGAGAAGTTTGTTATAAGTTGAGAAAAAGAAGGAATCAAAAAGTCTACGGTTTAGAGTGTTGACCACTTTTTTAATTTTTCTTAATTTTTCTCTACGCTTTTATGTGTTATTCATTTTATTTGTTTACGGATTTGATTGTAAGGTTTTGGTTAAAATTTGCCATGGTTATTAGCGTGTAAAAAATAAAATAAAACTCTACGTTTTTAAAACTGTGGAGAAATAAGCGTGAGCAATCTAACTTTTTTTTGTAGTGTCACTTGGAACAGTACAAGGGCGAATATACACTCACGTCAACCATCATAGAGGCTCGCAAGTTGAAGAAAAAAGTTGCCCGAAGACGTATTTTCTTAGGAACATAAACATCATTTTCTATCCCGTCGTCTGTCATGTTAAAAAAAATTAGTAGAGCATAGCCTTTCATGTGAATTAAGATCGTTCTCTAATTATAAACACATAAATACATATAAAATCTCACCAAGTATTCGTTCTATATAGCGGTATAAGCTTGCTTGTATAACTCCAAGTACTACATCGTTCACCTTCTACAATGGCATTAAGAGAGGACGTATGTCGTGTCCAAATTCAAGATGTGTTATTGTTAATAAATTTGGCTGTTAGTTTATTTTCGAACAGCGAAATATTTTGATTTTTTTAGTTGGGTCAACAATGTTAAATCATACATGGATGTTAGCCAAGTGTTGCGATAAGAAATTTGTTGCTCAATATCAAGTACATGATGAAATTGAACAAGAATCATACCACACTCATAGCTGTTTTCACCAACTTTATATCTTCAAGGCTGACACTTCTTGTGACGAAGCGTCGAGGCCTGTTCGCTGATCCTGGAGAGCCTTTTAACGGTGTTTCTGTGTCTTTAAAAAACAGTGCAGTCAAGATGAACATCCCAATAGCGATGACTGTGTTCCAGAGGATCACATATAAAGATCTAAAACTAGTAATTTTTGGATGACCACTGGACATGTTATTCCCAGGAAGTGTTGGCAACATGTCCGGATCTGAGGCCTTGCGACTACAAACAAGCAAGAGATTCATCAAAGACAAGCCATCACCAAGTGAGTGATGAAAGCGGAAGATGCATGTGCCTTGTGAATCAGAGGTCTTTATGTTGAGAATGTGTACATCCCATAAGGGTTTTGAGTTCTCAATAGAAGATCTACTAAGGTTTGACATGTAATCGAGGATGAATTTGTCTGATGACTCCATATCTTGATCAAGTGTTGGCACAATAAAATGGTCATCTATGTTAAAATTAGTGGGAACCCATATCATGCTTCCATTTTCTTTGTCCAAAACCTGTCACAAACAATCGGGAAAGATTTAGAACCTATATGTATGACTACAAACAAGACAATTTTTTATTTACCTTAGCTTTATTAGTTAGTGATGATATTTAAAGTTATGATCTTTAGCTTATCATTAAAAAAAAGACTAACTAATGTGAGCAAGTCGAAAATGACTTAGAAAGTGCCATGGTGTAGGTTTATAACTCTTTTTAAGATAGTGCTTCATCTGAGCCTGTAGTGTACCTACAAACTGGTGAGTCGCTTATTTTTCACCACGATACTTGCAAATCTCTCTTTGAGAACATCTGCATTGATGGGAGTTTTTGTACCCATGAGAGCAATAACGTAGACATTACTACCAGGCTCATGAAACAACCTGGACAAAGGACTCAGTGGTTGCACATCTTCTCCATCCCTCAAACCCTCTAATATCTCGTCTTTGCGTCTTTTGATAAACCTAAGAGAGTTCAAACTTCGGTTTTTCCCCATCCCTCTTGACAACGAAAATCTAGTTACAAGTTTAACAGATCGAGTTCTATGTTTGAACAGATATGTATGCTGATACAAGCATCTAGCTACACAATTGTATATATTTATTAATCACCTGGGTCTCTATCTCTTAACAGGAGGGGCTGGTCGGAGATGTGACAGACACCCATATGCTTTGGTTTATAAGAGTCCATTTTGGGTGCCTAGATTGAATACGGTCAAAGAGGTGTAGCAGTTTGGATTGTGCACGATTCATACATGGGATCATCAATGCTTCTTTTTGTGTACGTTTGAAGGGCACAACACATTCTCTAATTTTTGAGTGAACAACGTACGTATTAGAATTGAATACTAGAAGAAAAGCACCTAGACCTAACAAGATTAAGTGAATACCTAAATGATTTTCAATCTACTACGCTTGGTGTTGGTTAAGGCCATATGTAATCAATCAAACAAGTATATACATCAAATATATATCAGATTAGATGAGACGCGCACATGGATTGGTCCCCCTAGCCCTGACCTATACAATCGAAGACCATACCTAACATGAATCAAAGTATATACAGTAACACCTAAAGCATCATCTTATGAGATTATACACACAGTAGAAAAACAAGATATGATGATGCAAAAACACTTTATATTAACTTTAAAACCAACTGAATAAAGAAAGAGTTTAAAATATAAAATCTACCACAGATATCTGGTGTGAATCTATTATCTACTTGATAATAGTCTTACAAAACTTAAACAAGAACTACAAGATGAATCAACCCAGGATCATGAAGAGAGAGAGTTTGGACGCCATAGACGGCAGAACAAACACACACACTCTTAACCCTAACTCATTGAGTTAGGGTAATATACATCTTTTTGACCAACGGTCATAACCCAAACAAGAACTTGGGCCTTTATTATACTTCAGCCCAACTCCCATCCAGCCAAATATTCCAAGTCGAGCATCAATATTCCAAGAGCACAAGAATGATCCCTGAAATATCCAAAAGCACACAATAAGTCCTTGAGTGTTTGAATATCAGATTATAGGAGGTATTTTAACATCCCACCTTAATCTGATATTCTAAACAAGTCAATCATCCCAAGTTTTGTAACCAAGGTTTCATGTTGAACTATATCCAATCCTTTGGTAAGGATATGGTTTGCAGACTCCACTTTCTTAGTTCTAACAATGCCACTTAAGTTCTTTTCCCTCACAAGATAAAGGTCAATCTCAAGGTGCTTTGTTCTTTCATGGAACACAGGATTGACAGCAATCTTAATTGTTGAATTTCTATCACAAAAAAGATCCACACGTAAAAGATTGTGACAATTCAACTCTTTTAAAACTTTTATGATTCAAATGACTTCACTAGTCACTGAAGCAAGAGCCCTATACTCTGCTTCAGCTGATGACTTAGAGAGAATATTTTGTTTCTTACTCTTCCAAGAAAGAAGATTATCATTTACAAACACACAATAACCAGTCACAGACCTTCTAGTCACAATACACTTAGCCCAGTCTGCATCAGAAAACGCTTTAAGAAACATACCAGAATTCTTATCAACATGAATAACAAGGCCTGGAGAGCCCTTCAAATATCTAAAAATTGTAATAGCAATTCTTAGATGAGACCTTACGGGAGAATGCATAAATTGACTAAGGCAATGTACAACATATGAAATATCAGGTCTAGTATTGGTCAAATAGATAAGTTTCCCATAAGTTTATGATAATCAACAATGTTATCCAACAAGGGATCATTCTCACAAGCCTCATTAGATATTGACAGCTTTGCAAAAAGAGGTGTCTTAGATGGCTTGTAGGCAAGCATCCCATATTCAGACAAAAGATCAAGAACGTATTTTCTCTGGTTTAAACATACACCAGAATTAGTGTCAACAACCTCAATCCCCAAAAAGTATTTCAATTTTCCCAAATCTTTGATTTTGAAATTTCCTTTCAAAAAACTTTTAAAACTGTCAATTTCTTTCTTATTATTTCCAGTAACAATAATGTCATCCACATAAACAAGCACAACCATAAAAAACTTATCACAAGACTTAGTATAAAGAGAGTAGTCAGATTTACTTTGAGTAAAACCATTTTCAACAAGCACTAAAGTGAGTTTGACATTCCATTGTCTAGGAGACTGTTTGAGTCCATAAATGGACTGTCTTAATCTACAAACAAGATTAGGGTTATCAGAGTAAAGCCCTTGAGGTGGTTTCATATAGACAGTTTCATCTAACTCTCTATACAGAAAGGCATTGTTAATGTCAAGCTGGTAAATAGGCTAAGACTGATTAACAGCTAAATTAATTAAACACCTAATAGTGACCATTTTCACAACAGGAGAGAAGGTTTCCTCATAATCAATCCCCTCCTTTTAACCACAACCCATGGCAACAAGTCTAGCCTTATACCTTTCTATTTCACCATTGGACTTAAACTTAAGTTTACAAACCCGTTTAGAATTTAATGTAGTTCTACCAACAGGCAATTCAACCAAGTCCCAAGTATCATTCTTAAGCAAAGCAGCAAATTCAAGATTCATAGCATCAACCCAATAAGGGC
The DNA here is from genome assembly GCA_025667525.1 of Glebionis coronaria. NCBI lineage: Eukaryota > Viridiplantae > Streptophyta > Magnoliopsida > Asterales > Asteraceae > Glebionis > Glebionis coronaria. The sequence continues at coordinate 687,279,165 of CM046874.1, forward strand.
TTTGAGATGCTTCATAAAAACTCCTAGGTTCACTACTTTTGTTCAATTGAGTTATAAAGCATAAAACATCCCCTTTAATCTTATAATAACCTACAAATTTTTCAATCCCATATTTAAGTTTTGAGTTAACAACAAAGTTATTGTAGTTTTTAGGAAAAACAGAAGGTCTAGAAGACCTTCTCAAGACTTGGTCTTCCTGAGCATTGGTATTAGAAGTGTTACCCAAGTTGTGTCCATGAATGGGAAAAACTGGATTAAACTCTAAGGTTCCCTCACAAACTTAATTATCATCCAATGTGGCAGCATCTATCCCATTTGAGTTGGCATATGTGGTGTCATTCCCTGAGGGAATGTTTCCACTGTTACCTAGACTCAAGGGAGGGCTGCTATCACTTGGTGACCCATTGTCACCATTACGTTCATTTAATACTCTCTCCTCATCATCGGGAAGCTCAGGATTTTCCAAGTCAAAAAAGGTTAAAACTTTATCTTTTTGAAACACATAAAACATTTCATTATTATTCTTCTTATTTAAAATAGCATCCTTAAAAGGAGATATAGATTCTAAAAAATTAACATCTCCGAAAACAAAAAACTGATGTCTATCAAGACTATAAAGTTTATAACCCTTTTGAGAACTAGAAAAACCCATCATAACACATCTTTCATACCTACTGGGGAGTTTATCATGACTATTCAAAATAGTGGCAAAACAAAGACAACCAAAAGTTCTAATATGAAAGAGATTAGGGGATGAATTATAAATCATCTCATAAGGAGATCTACCATTTAGCACAGAAGTGGATAATCTGTTGATAAGATAAGTAGTAGTTAGAATACATTCAGTCCAAAATCTTATAGGTATTCCCCCCTGAAACATAAGGCATCTGGTAACATTAAGAAGATGCATATGTTTCCTTTCAACAACCACATTCTGTTGTGGAGTATCAGTATAAGAAGTCTGGTGTACAATTCCCTTTTCATGACAAAAATTTTGAAAAAAAATGATTTACAATTTTTGTCTCATTGTCACTTCTGAAAACTTTAACATTCCTTTTGAATTGATTTTTTGAAAGGTTATGAAAAATCTCAATGAGATACCAACTTCATCTTTGGTTTTAATCAAGTACACCCAAACAACTCTTATGAATCATCCACAATAGTTAGAAAGTATCTATGACTAGTGTGAACTGGTCACCCTATAAAGACCCCATAAATACAAATGAACAAGTTCACCAAGAGACTTAGTTTTATGATCACTTAATGGAAAAGGTTCTCTAGTTTGTTTAGCCCTTTGACATATTTCACAAAATTCTGTTTGATCAGATGAGGTAATATTCAAAGAACCTTTTAGAACAATTAGAGATGGGTCAGCAGGGTGACCAAGTCTACAATGCCAATCATACTTAGACAAAGAGCAAGTAAGCACATTGGAATCATTTATGCATTTAGAACCTTCTAAATCTAAATAGTATAGACCACCACATTGCCTACCAGTCCCCAAAAAATTTGTGAGATTCAAATCCTGATTCACAAAGAAACATTTATTTTCATCAAAAACAACCAAAATCAGGTATAACAATAATAAAAAACAACCAATTTGTGAACAGAGACCAAAGTCACACAATAATCAGGTATAACAAGAACATCAAACAAAACTAAACCATTTGAAAGCTTTAGATTGCCAATTTTAGAAATGATGGCCTCAGTCCCATTGGGATGAGCCACTTTGATGTTAAGGTGTGATATATCAAACACATTTTCCAATTCGAAATCATTGTTGGTCATATGTTGATTTGCCCTAGAATCAACAACCTTCCCAATTTACCTAAGTTTAGTTTTGATGTTGGTGTTAGAACAAAAAAGCTTCTCAAAGTTATCATTAAATATCCTACTATTGTTAAAGTAATTACCTGCCATATTAGCTTGAACACTTTTTCCAGAAACATTAGTGCTACCTTTGTTGTCTTTAATCATGGAGAGCAAAGTGGCAAGTTGTTCATCAGTGAAACATGATGAGGAGGATGTCCCAACAGAATTGTTGGAGACACTTTTGCATTTGAAACTTTGCCCTCCTTTTTTCTTGACAAAGTCAGTAGGATAACCAATAAGTTTAAAGCATCTATCAATGGTATGACCATTATAACCATAATTCTCACAAACAATTTCAGCATCAGAATTACCGTAGGGTCTAAACACATTACTGGTAGGAGCATTAGGTCTAAATCCAGTAATGAAAGAGCTAGGTCTAAACATGACATTATTACCATCGTTAGGTCTATAATTACCACTGTTAGTGTTCTGATTTCTCTGAAAGTTGTTTCTAGGAGGCCCAATAGACAAAAATGCAGATGCCTGAGTCCTTTGGGAGGACCCAACAAGAGTCCCAGATGCTAACCTATGAGACTCCTCACTAGAAATTATAGCATAGGCACCCTTAACATCTAGCAGACTTTCCCTAGACAGAATAAAGCTTCTAATGCTTATATATGAGTCATCCAGCCCCATCAAAAATTGCATAAGCTTTAAAAAATGAATATGTTTCTTAAATTCACTTGAAGCAGAACACACACAATTAGGCAACTTAATCATAGCATCATATTGTTTCCAGTAAGCATTCAAATTATGGTAATAATCAGACAAATTAGACCCATTCTGCTTAAGAGTATTAATCTTATGATGAAGATTGAATATAAGAGACCCATCAACTTTATGGTAAGTTAATTTAAGTTCATTCCAAACATGCTTAGCCTTTTTAGAAAAAATTTGACCAAGGAATAATTCCTCAGAAATAGAATTCAAAATCCACCCAAGAACAACAACATTCACTCTATCCTATTGTTTTCCCAAAATCTCATCAGTTATGGACATTTTACAAGACCCACCAATAAAACCAATTTTGTTTTTTCCTTCCAAAGCAAGTAACATAGCATTAGCCCAAACTTGATAATTTTCAGTACCCTTTAGTTTAACACTCACAACAGTCAACACAGCAGTCATTAGGGTGTAAATGCAAAGGGTCACTCAAATCAAGCTTACTAATAAGTGTGAATGGATCAGTCACACTCAAAGTATCATCATCACCATGTGCAGACTCCTCATGGTCAGACATGGTGAAGGGTCACAAAGGTCAAAAAATAACTCACAACACTGCCAACAAAGTTACCAGGCTTCCAAACCACTCAAGGGTGATAGGTCAAGGGCAAGCAATGAGTGAGGATCCAAAAATATAAGGTCAATAAATAAATACAACCAACCTAACAACAAAGCCGATAAACATCCAAATAATCTGATAGCAATCAAAAGAGAGAGAGACGAGAGGTGTTATAGTGAGACAAAAAACAAGCACAATTGAACTGATAGTTCTAGATTCACTTAGTCTAGAAGATATCAGAACCTCCAAGATGAGAAACCCTAATTTTTCTTCTCGGTAAAAATTAGGTAAAATCAACAACGCCAACAGATCCACCACCAAGGTAACCAAAAAACGCCAAGAAACCTCCAAGAACAGATCATAAATAGCAAACCCTAATTTTTGTAAAAAATTAGGGATTCACCACGTATGATAGTGAGAATGCCACAAGAAACCCAATAGTACCACCAATTAGTCACCGGAACCTTTATATCAAAAGATCCCCAAAAAAGTCAAACCCTAATTTTTTTCAAAAAATTTGGGGTTTTTAAATCGAGAGAGTATAACGCTATTTTAATAGCAGATCCAAAGGAAAATCAACTTTAAGAGATAGTACCAAAAAAGTATCAAAAGAAAAGGATTTATAAAAAAAATTCACAATAATAGAGTCAGATTCGTAAACCTGTCTCTGATACCATGTAGAAAAACAAGATATGATGATCCAAAAGCACTTTATATTAACTTTAAAACCCACTAAATAAAGAGAGAGTTTAAAACATAAAATCCACCATAGATAAATCTGGTGTGGATCTATTATCTACTTGATAATAGTCTTACAAAGCTTAAACAAGAACTACAAGATGAATCAACCCAGGATCATTAAGAGAGAGAGTTTGGACGCCATAAATGGCAGAACAAACACACACACACTCTTAACCCTAACTCAGAATGAGTTAGGATAATATACATCTTTTTGACCAATGGTCATAACCCAAACAAAACTTGGGCCTTTATAATACTTTAGCCCAGCTCCCATCTAGCCCAATGTTCCAAGTCCAGCATCAATAATCCAAGAGCACAAGAATCGTCCCTATAATATCCAAAAGCACACAATAAGTCCTTAATTTTTCGAATATCAGATTATATGAGGTATTTTACCACACACCAACTCTTTTGCAAAATCCACGTTTGTAATACGATATTATAACGCGTATTTATAATACAAAAACAAGACAAGTACCAAGAAAAACCATGATTTTACACATGGAAGTCTTGTTACCTTATGAATGATTAAGTTATAAATGAAATACGGTGGAAAGAGAATTAGTTTAATTCATTTTCTTACTTTTCCTATAGGCATTTTAACAATATGACTTGTTTATTTAGCCCATTTCAAACGCCTAAATGGGCTTCCAACACAAGTTCTAATTGTTTTCAGCTAGTTCTCGCTTAGTTAACTTGCTTAGTTACTTTCCCGAGTACTCGACCTCGTAAGTCTTTAATGTGATACTATTTAGATCATCTCTAACGAAATGAGTTTAATATACTTACATATTATTATTGAATCTTTTTAAATAAAAACACCCATCATTCATTCAACTTTACATGATTCAATGAGAAGACCGACCATTTAACCTCTTCATCAGTAAATTTATATGCATTTCAATTATAAATTATCAATATAAAACCAAAAGGACTCACCATATATGCATACAATAAAGGTGCAAGCAAGAGACAAACTCATATTATACCCATAACCGACAAGGATACAGAATGATAAGATGACATCTAATCCTTTTTTTGTAAACTTAATATATATGTTAAGTTTGCTTGTCCAAAGGTTATAGATTGTCATTTAACTTGTGTGATTAATAATACAATCTAATACTTTGATTATAAATTAATAAAATCTTACACGTTTGAAAAGTATTTCCGATGTTATTATGTGTATTTTGATAATCAGTTATTCAAGTTTTATTCAAACCATGATTGGACATATTTAATTACATAATTGTAGAAGGGAAACGGGCAACAAGATGCGTCGTAAGCCCTTTTTGAATTGTAAAGATAATTTTATGAAAAATCACATTTGTGGATTAGGTGTCATAACATTGCTATTCATAACGCGTTGAATTCTCTTCAGAAGCTCCACCGCTTCAGGTGGAAATAAATCAAAGATATCAAATGCAAAAGGAATAAACATGTGCTGATTTTCAGTCGTATATAGAGGATTTTCAATATCTTCTCTCATCCTTTCATGACCATACCGTAGTAACCATTACAACGACCATAGTACGCACTCAAACCATAGTAATCATCTAACAAATCTCTCACCCTTTCACCACCATAGTAATCATCAAACAAATCTTCATCCCCAAACAAAAAAACCTAAATTTTCATCCACGGCATAAAAATAGTCATCAAACAAATCAAAATCTATCCCATAATCACAAAAACGTTGATCTAAAACATTCAGCCCCTTATTTTTAACCACAACTGTTCTTTAGCGACCACTGTTGTTAGTATATGGTTATGAAACTGTTAGAAATATTTCACCATTTTGTTTCTTACTAGTAAACTGATTGTGTGCTTGCAACCAGTAATATAATCTCTATTCCCATCTTGAGTTAGGCGGGTTCTGTTTATTTGGCTTTTAAGGCTCAGGGGGTCTCCTTTTGGTATGCACTAGCAGATGCATCTTATATTCTAAGATCACTTACCTTATAAGATCACCATGTGTTCTTTTGTAACTTCAGCTTGTACATTGTTTGTGTTGTGTTTAAAGTCCAAACTGTATCAAACTCATTAGATAAAAGATATGTTCTTGCACCTTATTTTAATGCCGATAAGCCATAAGATAATAAATTAACGTCGTAGGTTCATTTTTGTACTGAAACTTGTGCTGCAATCGGAATATTGAGTTTCAAAGATACACTTATTACGATAGGTTGGATGATGTTTTTCTAAGTGACTAGTACTTCTATATCAGTTTACATTAGATTATGTTGTAATTATTTGAAAGATATGTTGGGATTTAATATCTAGTTAACCATGTAACTACGAGTACGCAACGAAATGAATCTAGTTTGAGCAATTATGATCAACACGTAATTAATAATAAACAATAAAGGAAACGTGAAAACTAACCTTCGTCCAAAAGCAATGAAACTAAAACGAGTGATAAAATATACCACCTCTACGTTTCTCACACAAACACGTCCAACGAACACGTCCGGATTGCTATCCAAACTCCACGTATACCAAACACCAAGTGTCGTAACCCAAAATGGATCAAAAACCAAAACAGCCTAAACTGTAGTTTTGTCCGATATCTTTCTCTGTCCAATAACCCAGATCTCAGTGTTGTCCAATATCTGACAAACTTCATATTCATCATTTTTGAAAGCGGGGGGAAGGGATCTATTTTCTGCAACGAAAAAAAACGGAGCACTGTGTGTTGGGAATAAAATTAGCTAAGTCACTGGGACGCTGACAAGAGGAACTTGGATGCTAACAAGAGTAAAAGAGGCGCTGACAAATGAAGCACTGACAAAGCATATTTGAGCGCTGACAAGAAGAAGTTCAACCACTGATAGAATTCTTAGTCTACACGTTTTGTAATTCTAGTAAAGATATGTTCAATATTGTATTTCTTATGTTTATCTTTACCTAGAATAGTTGATAGGTAGACCTTTGTACATGACTCCTTGTGTTATAAAAGGAGGTCGTAGGGTTCATAGTTATATATCAAGTTTTATATAAGTTTTTACAAGTATTCACACTTTCATTGTATGCAAGTTCGTTCATTAATCAAAGTGAAAGTTTGGAATACTTTGTCATGTTTTGTTCTTTGCTCTAAGTGTTAATTCCGCATAACACTTATATCGTTTAATACACAAAGTTTCTATAAGTGTTAATCTTAATTCAATCTCGTTTAACACAAAGCTAATCGATCTATGTTTGGGATCAACAAGTGGTATAAGAGCTTATTGGGGAACTTTGATCTAAAAGAACAGTTTACCCTAAAAACCCTAAATCACCAGAAACCCTAAACCAAACAAGATGTCTACCACAAAATCTTCATCCTCATCAAATCTGTAACACCCCACTTGGATAAGTGGACCGTTACGTGTATTTATAACGTGTCATCAAAACATAAGGTAAATGTCCTAAAATATTAATTGACCATAAAGGATATACCAGAATCAAACATCGGTAAAGCAAACATAAGCTCAAAACATGAAAAGTAAATACTGAAGGAAAAGGACTAAACAATGTCCAAATAAGCGAACAATTTAAGAAGTGCATAAATTAAGAAGTCTGTATAGCTTCCATCCAAATGCACATGCTCTCAGAATCCTAAGACCATCCTGGTGTACCTGCCGTTAGAACATGAAAGGAAGTAAGGCTGATCATAACGCCTAGTGAATGGATATAAAGCATGATAAGAAATATTGAAATGAAGCAAGTGATAAATTACTGAAGCTATATGACTGATAAGTAAAGTTTCAGCAGAAATCTGTGTATAATCTGAAAAGTCTGATTTATAAATAATAAAGTTGAACTGTTATCTATTAAATTTGAAAACGTGCATTTACTGTATTATAATTGCCAAGAGCTTATATAGGTCATGTGCTGTAACAACTGTTGCATGAATAACTGGAGGGGTGACCTCGTCATGCTATAGAGGGGTGACCTCTAAATAATATGATGGGTGGAGGGATCAGCTCTAATGTGAAGGATGTAGAGCACACACCACATTCACCTGATAACTGTAAACTGATAGCCTAGGATGCATCCATACGCCCCACTAATAATACTGATAAAATGACCAAGCTGAGCTGAATGGGACGCTGCAGGATATCACTCTCCTACAGGTGAGTCATGACACCGGTGACTCAAGTGTCATGGTTACGGTACCTCCGTAACTAGTACAACTAACTGGTCATGCTTGTATATAAGGCTCAGGCAATATCTTAGTTATTAAAATAATTTCTGATAATTTAAAACATATACAGGGGAAAACATTTGGCTGTAGACGGGGAATCCTAATCTTACCTAGAAAGGAAGTGCTTACTGAAAGGACGGGAAATCCGTACCTCGTGTCCAGTAATGAAATAAGAGTGAAAGCTGAAGGATCTACTCTGACTTCACGGATACTACATAGATAAAGGACGCTGAGATGAGTTGTCTGATTACTGTTTACTATTACTGATTTTTATTTGTTCTTAATTTAATTGATTTTATTCTTGTGATACGGTTTGGGTATAATCTGATAATATCTGTCAGTTATGTAATATTACTGGTTACGGTATTCCTGTATTGATGATTACGGTATAAAGTCTATTCTGATATTATAACATTGCTAAAAATAGTAGCCTGCTATAATTAGTAAGTTTACTGAATTAGAAAGTTTCCTAAAAGGTTTCCAAATGTAATTTCCTTGAAAGTAAACTATTTAAATAATTTAAACATTTTAAAGTAATTTAAAAGAATCAAAAGTAATGTTACTAATTAATTTAATAATACGAAACAATATAAATTTACTTTATTTCTTTTAAACGTGTTAATAAACGATTTAATAAATCTTAACATAATTTCTTGTACATATATTACCCGTGATCCCGAAACACCCGAGTCGAAAACTCTCCCCGAGACACACATGTCTCGGGTTAAACCGAACCGAGCCCAACAGAAGTTCCTGTAGAAACTAGAAGGGGGGGTTGAATAGTTTCTCTTCGATTGGTGACCAAATTAAAATTGCTTTCAATTTGGTTTGTATCAAAACTATCTTTTACTTAAAGCTAAGTTGCATAATGATTAGGTTCAATTGAAATGCACTAGCAAGAATAATAAGCAAGTATAATGATAATGAAATAAGTAAAGAGCAAAGAAGGAGACAACCTAGTGGGAAGACACCAAGATTTATAGTGGTTCGACAACGAGGCTCTATCCTCGTTTCTACTCCACTCCTCGAGTACACCTACTCGAGATTTCCACTATATCCACAAGCTCCCTTCTCGGTGGAGAAAACCTTACATCGTTTCTTACATTATTTTCCGACACTAAGCTAAATGTCGAGACCTAATCTTTAGCTAGGACCAATCTACACGACGTTGCCTACTTCACAATTTAACGACACAAGGATAGATGTCGAGTTCTAATCTTAAGGTAGAACCAATCTTCACGACGTTGCCTACTTCACCATTTTACGACACAAGGCTAGATGTCGAGTTCTAATCGAAAGCTAGAACCAATCTTCACGACTCTTCACTTTGAAGCTAAGTGAGAACTTCACACAACACAACTACTAATCACTTTAAAGTTTAGTGAGAACTCATAAGACACAACCACATCACTTTATAGTTTAGTGAGAACTCCTAATCAAATCTATTACAACTCAACTAGACTTATCCAAGTACACACATGTAGCTTCGATTTACACAACACAAATCCAAGCAAACACATATGCAATGGATGTACACAACAAATCCAAGTATTCACAAATAACTTGGATAAAACAACTAGTCCAAGTATTCATAAATACATTGGATTGACCTAAAACAAAAAGGTATCATGATGAATATGACTAGCTCATAAATTCATCTTCATCACTACACTAGTGAGTGAGTGATCTTCTCATTGGACATGGTAAAGGAGGGGATCAAGAGGATAATCATATGTAAACATCCTTAACAAATTAAGTGATCATTTACTAATGATTATGCTATAGAAAATAGAAAAAGGGCTGAGAAAAACGTCCAAGAGGCTTGCTGGAAATTGAGATTTGACCCACTATTTAAAGGAGACAAAGTTACAAAGGATCTATAACGTCTACTGTGCGCGGTACCTTATCTCACCCCGCGGTACCATATCGCTAAGGTACCGCGTAGGTACTTAAGGTACCGCCACTAGACTCCGCTCCATTTTTTGTCTTTTAGTGGGGTGGGAATATCTGAGGTATTTGAAACCTTCAAAGGATATTCTAACAGCATTTGGAATATGCCATTTTCAAATTTTCATTTTCCATTTTAATAAAACATTTTCTAAAAAAGAAAGTTTATTAAAAAGTCTTTTGTCTTATTAACAAAAGTGAGTTTTAAGGATAATCATTTTGATGATCACTAAGTATGATTAAGAAAGGTTAGTGATATGATTATTACCTTGATGATAGTGTTAGTTAAATAATTCATTTTGTGTTTTACACTAAATGTGTTGTATGGTTTGTTGTGATCAAAACTAAGAAAGATTAGTTAACACTAATAATGTTTTTAGGCATTACTTGCATTAACAATCTCCCCCTTTTTGATTACGACAAACGATAAACTCATTTACGTAGAAACACAAACTATGGAATTATTAACTAGTTTATCACTATCATTTCTCCCCCTTTGTCATAGCAAAAAGGTTAGCATAAGTCTTTGATGAGCATCGAACTTTGCTAGTAGCTCCCCCTTGGTGGTTGCTCCCCCTTGCTTGGGGCACCAAGTTTGTGAGCTAAAGTGACATGCTACACAAAGGTTAGTAGAAAGGAAAGAAACACCAATGTATATATGATCACTACCTACTAAGTAACTTGAGAGGGAGAAAGAGAAGAAATCTCAAATTAGAAGCAAGTATTTTGCTAAGTATGTCCAAAGAGGTAATTGACAAAATCAAACTTCAATCCAATGAAGATGATAAGCTTGTCAATGGGTTAAAGCTTTAGAATTGATGGAATCACCCATAAGCAATTGTAAAAAATTAACCAAGATCAACTCAAAGTAGAACTAATTAAATAACACACAAATAACACAAAGGTTAAAAAAATACAACAAAGAAGATAGTCATACACATAGTATGAGTATCTAAAAGCAATAAATATAGAAAATAAACCACTAAGCATAAGCTAGTCTAATAGTGATATTTTCCAAGATTGCTAAAAATAAAATAAAACTAAAAAGACGACGATGCATCATTCGAAGTTTTGTCCACCGGAACAAAAACTTGAATAGGAGGTCGAGTGAGGAGGAATTCAAGAAAATTTAACTTCTCATACACATGGGCAAGTTCAATTTGTTGAAATCGGCAACAATCACACGAGGATCCATGATGCAACACAAAATCGTTTGATGGGGGTATGGCATCAAACTTAGGGTTTGGTGGTGGTGGGGTAAAGGGTTTGGGAGTGTTTTCACAATGCCTTGTGAGGTTTGGGAAGGTGGAAAGGTCATTGAGTTGGGGGGGGGGGGGGGTATTGAAGGATTGTGGTGGTGGTGGAACATTTTCTTTTGCTCCGGTGATGGGGTTTATGGTATAAGTCTCATTCCAATACTTGATTGGAGAGAAGGTAGGGTTTTTGGGTGGTTTGGATGAAGATGGTTCATTCTTCTTAACCCAAACGGGTCGAACCGATATTTTCAGTTTCTTTGAAAGCTTGGATGAGGAAGCTTTGGGTAAGTGGGGTTGTGACAAAGAAATGTCAAGGTTAGGAATGTAGGAGTTAGGCATTGTGAGAGTGTGAGAATGATATCTCAAGGTTATGTAAGAATGAATTCTCAAGGTTGGGAAGGTGTGAGAATGAAATCTCAAGGTTGGGGTATAAGTAAAATGTAATCAAGGTAAGAATTTGAATACAAAATGTGTAGTGTCAATGAATGTTTAGTCAATTTGAGTAAACAAGGAATCTTGACTGGGAATAGGGTTTTATAAGTTTTGACCAAAAAATCGTCAAAAGCCACATTCTGGCCGCGGTACCTTATAGGGTCCGGTGGTTCCATATCACTAAGGAACCGCAGGTCTTTAAGGAACCGCGTCCAGAGGACTTTAAACCATGTTTTTCCTGGGTTTTGGGAAAAACTAAGACTTTTTAAAAAAAAATGCAAATCTTGGATTTTTACCTCTATTAGAACCAAAATATGCTAGGGTTGCATAAAGCAACACATTCACAAAGAATGTCTTGACAAAGGGTGACAAAATAATTTAGATATCATTTTGAACCAATTTTAGTCAAGTTTAGGGGTTGTGATAGATTTAGGTTCAATTTTAATTTCAAATTAAAGTTGATTAGTGTGCACAAAAGGATAAAATCACACAAAGCTAAATCCATAAGTCAACAACAAGAAACATTCTTTAGTGAAACAAGTAAAAAGATAAATAAAACTAACTAATACATAGCTAGCTTATCATTAAATCTAGATAGGTGGTTTTCTTTGGCTTGTTGTTGAAAATCTTTATTAAAAGAACTCTGTCATTCATCTCCTAGGAGGAGGCATGGAGAACAAAGCAAGCAAGAAATCTTGCAAACCCCTATGTAGTCCATACATATCCATCCTTAGGTTTTGGATGAGGAAGTGGTTGTAGAGACAACATGGACATCTAGGACCATGAGTTTGTTGAAACCCAAAGTAAGGATCACCCAAGAGGAGGGAAAGAGGGACACCTAAAATTGGTATGTTTGAGTTGGGTGGAGGTGGAGGAGGCATGTTCTCCAAGGGTGAAGTGGGTGAAAGTGGAGGCATGTTCCTCAAAGGGGAAATGGGTGAGTATGGAGGAAAATTCTCCAAGGTTGGTGAAATTGGTGAGTTGTGAGGGGTAAATGGTGAAGTCACCAAAATGTCATCAAAGTCATTCACAAAAAGAATGCTTTGGATTGGTTGAGGTTGTGTGGTCACTTCCAAGGGTGCACTTAGAGTGAAGGGTGAAGAAAGCTCATTCATTCTAGAGTTGAATGAATAGGAGGTAGAACCAATGAGTGGTTATTACCATGGGTGGAAGAAGTCTTGCATGGTGCAAGAGGTGGGGAAGGTGATGAAGAAATGAGAATATGAGCATTCTCATTCTTAGGTGTGTAGAAAGGTGAAGAGTTAGGCTTAGCTACCTTAACCCTTATTTTGAGTGTTTTTCTTGGGGTGGAGGTCTTGGAAGTGTTTGAGGTTTTGGTACACACCATGGTTGATTAGGGTGGTTTAAGGTTTAGGGAAGTATGTTTGATGTGTGAAGAACATGGCAAACAAGGTGGGTTTAAATGGGTGAGGGGATGATCCAAACTAGTAATGGGTTAAAATCATTTTAGGTGAATAATGAATTTAGATACCCTAGTTTAGGAAATGTGTAGTTTATTACTGAAAATCATGCAAGGTTTACACAAAATTAAGAAAACAGTGTAAAGAAAAGATGCTGTCGTGCACAGTGGCCGGCGGTACCTTATCGATAAGGAACCGCAGATCGATATGGAACCGCGACCAGAAGGTTTTCAAATATTTCCCATCCCAGTTTTTGATAAACCCAGATTTTTCCAAAAGGTTTCACAAGCCAAAGTTAACTACAGATCATAATCTAATAAGCTAACTATCATATGGCATGCACAAAGCTATGTAAAAACACAAATATGAAGGCACAAGCAACATTTAGGATCAAAATAAATCGTAATCCAAATAAGTAACATAAGTAAATAAACACCTAAACCAAAGTGTTAATAAGCAAATGTTTTAAGCTGCAAAAGATAACCAAACTTTGACACACTACAAAGTCTTCACCTCCTTTTCTTGCTTAAATCCTTGATCATTTTTCCCAAATACTTGATTCCCCTTCTTGACTCAATCCGGTGTTCATGCAAATCACCTCGGGTTCGAAGATTTTGATGGTAAAGTTCCTCCAAATTGAGATTATTAGGAACTTCACTAGAGGAATGGTGGGGAGGGGAAGCAATGTCATCTAAACCATCCACGAATGAGTTTGTGGAGTGGTGAGAAGAACTCGAAGAGTCAATGGGAGCACTTGTGCCAATGCCATCACCATCACTTGTTGGCATGTCCATGTCCTCATCACTGAACTCTTGTTGATCGGATTTATGGTCAGATCTTGTCTTTCTCTTATACACCTCTCGAATAGGTAGCATGACCCGTTTGACCGGTTGAAATTGAGAAAGATCAAGATTTGGAAAATCACGGCCAACCCTTTTAAAAAGGCGAGTGATAAGCATTGCGTAAGGGAGGTTTGTTTTAGGCTTGTGAATAGCATAATTGATCCGTTGAGCGATAAAATATGCCAAATTGTAATTGGTGTTGGTAAAGATGCAATATAACATATGAATAAACACGCCGGAACATGATCCCGGTTTCCACCAAGACAAAACACATTTTCCCTAAGGATATTGGTCCATTGAACCATATTATCATTAAGGTCGCTCAAGAGAACCTCATGACGTTTCACCGAACGTACCTTAGTATGAAGGCTTCTCTTAACGGGCCGATTACGCTTTTTGGAGACAATGTCGACAATGAAGTCAAGATCAATTTCCTCATGATCATTTTGAGGACAATTGTTGGATTCAAGGAGAGTAATAAGCTTCCATTTATCCGTGAAGCGACAAGTGCCTACAAATGGGACATCAAGAATTTGACCAAACACTTCGAGAGAGTATTGAATGAGTTGATCTTTCAAGATGAACCTAACAAATATTCCATCATTGTTTTCAATGACAAAGTATGTGCTAAAGAACTACAAAAGGAATCGAGGATAGATGTCTTCCTTAATGTTCAACAAACAATCAAATCCAATGCGTTCAAACATGGACTTGATGTAGACATAATTCTTGATATCCTCTTGGACAACTCTACCCTCATGAAAGCAACGGGATTGGAGAGAGGAAAAAGTATGGGCAAGGTGAGTTGAGTGACAAAAGTCGGATAGATTTGGCATATACTGTTTGGTGAGTTGATGATCCTTTTGGTATTGTGAAGGCATGATTAGTACCTAAATAAGCAAAAAAAATATTTCTCCAATCACTCATATGAAAAATAAAAAGGAAAACGAAAAATGAAAATGTGTTATATCAATTTCTTGACAAACATAGGATTGAACCCATATGATTTTCATGTTCACAATGTGTCTATTCCATCCTTGACCAAGAACACATGATCTATGTTAGATCAACAATGGATTGAACATTGGTTTTTCAAAACAAGGTTTTTAGGTAAGCATTAACAATGTCATTACCTACTTGTTCATGGGTTCATCTCAAATCCATCTTTTAACCAAAATCATTTAGCCTAAATTCGGATTTGTTCTACAAGTGGGTTTTATTGAAATCTTAATGAATATCAACCTAAGGAATCATAGTAAGATTACCATGTCAACCCACATTCCTATTAAGGTTTTAATTCAATTTCAATTTTAAAAATCCCCAATTATGAAAGGATGAACCCTAGAACAAAATAGAAGAAATTGAAAGAAAATACTTACAATTAATTGATGTTAGATGAAGGATGAGTGAAACCCACAACTTGGAATCAATTAATTTGAGTGATTGAAGGTTTTGGAAGCTTCAACAATGGTGGAAAAGGTAAAACCTATCGGCTGTGTGTTTTTGGGAGAGAGAGAGTTTGGTTTGAAAAAGAATAAAAAACACAAACTGGCGCTCTGACAAAAGTTACTGCCCGCGGTACCTTATCGATAAGGAACCGCGGGTTTGAGCCGCGGAGATAAGGAACCGCCTGCAGAGGCAGGTTTCTATCTCTGAAAAACGCCAAATTTTGAAAATCCAGTTTTTCTAAAATACTTAAAATTAAATCATGAGCCTTTTAGAATATCATTGGATCATCATAACACTAAGCAATATGCCTTAACGAAGGATTATGAGTTAAATCAAGATCGAAAAGAACCAAAACGGACAAACGACTACTCGTAGCAAAACGACTAAGTGGAGAGAAATCAAGGGAAGTGAATCAAGACTAGGATCAATGCTCAAGGGATTAATGACATTCTTCAAATAGTGGTAACGAGGAGCTTGTGTCATATATAGTGGTTTAAGACGTGCCTTTCCGGCGAAACGTTAAACGGCTTTGGTAATGAATAAGCACAAAGCAATTATTCAAGTATAGACTAAGATCACTTTCAATAATAGTCTTAGTCTAAACAAAAATATGAGCAAGGTATTAATTCACTTTCTCTCCCACAAAGGGCCTACTAACCGTATGGGTGCAAACCATAGAAATCATGCTTGATACTTTAAGCTTCTACTAACTCACTCTACATCACCATAGTGAGTCAAGTATTCAAGCAATGAAGGTTTGAGAGGATAAAGGAAAAGAAGCACAAACCACAAATAAATGTCAAGGCAAGGATGCCGAGAACAAGCACATAGTCAAGTAGTGATCAAAAGAATGATCAAAGGGCGTGTGGGAGAACGAAAGCGTACCTTGGCCACAAAGAGCAATCCATGAAGGAATAAGTGTTATGCCCAATCAATGACTATGATGAGTACTAAGTCTTCAAGGACTAGTATCATTCCCAATCATCTTGGTATCATCATTCAAAGATGTTAAAGATCAATGAAGATGATTCTTCTATAAGTGAAAGTAACTCAATCCACAACCAATTAAGTGATTGATCTTCATGAGTACCTACACAAAGCAAGATGCAAACTAGTAGATACATTTCAAGAGTATATCTAAAATGCATAAAGGCTACTAATCTTAAGTGGGATGCAATATTATCAATTAAAAGACCTATTTTTCAAAGAAAACATAGTTTTGACCAAAGAGAAACTTTAGTACAACTAGACCTTCTAATTTGAGGAGACAATGGATCGATCCAAGTTTTAAAGTACAATATACTTCAAAGATCTTGAGTGACCATCTCTCTGATACTAATTGTAGAAACTAGAAGGGGGGGTTGAATAGTTTCTCTTCGATTGGTGACCAAATTAAAATTGCTTTCAATTTGGTTTGTATCAAAACTATCTTTTACTTAAAGCTAAGTTGCATAATGATTAGGTTCAATTGAAATGCACTAGCAAGAATAATAAGCAAGTATAATGATAATGAAATAAGTAAAGAGCAAGGAAGGAGACAACCTAGTGGGAAGACACCAAGATTTATAGTGGTTCGACAACGAGGCTCTATCCTCGTTTCTACTCCACTCCTCGAGTACACCTACTCGAGATTTCCACTATATCCACAAGCTCCCTTCTCGGCGGAGAAAACCTTACATCGTTGCTTACATTATTTTCCGACACTAAGCTAAATGTCGAGACCTAATCTTTAGCTAGGACCAATCTACACGACGTTGCCTACTTCACAATTTAACAACACAAGGCTAGATGTCGAGTTCTAATCTTAAGGTAGAACCAATCTTCACGACGTTGCCTACTTCACCATTTTACGACACAAGGCTAGATGTCGAGTTCTAATCGAAAGCTAGAACCAATCTTCACGACTCTTCACTTTGAAGCTAAGTGAGAACTTCACACAACACAACTACTAATCACTTTAAAGTTTAGTGAGAACTCACAAGACACAACCACATCACTTTATAGTTTAGTGAGAACTCCTAATCAAATCTATTACAACTCAACTAGACTTATCCAAGTACACACATGTAGCTTGGATTTACACAACACAAATCCAAGCAAACACATATGTAATGGATGTACACAACAAATCCAAGTATTCACAAATAACTTGGATGAACACAACTAGTCCAAGTATTCATAAATACATTGGATTGACCTAAAACAAAAAGGTATCATGATGAATATGACTAGCTCATAAATTCATCTTTATCACTACACTAGTGAGTGAGTGATCTTCTCATTGGACATGGTAAAGGAGGGGATCAGGAGGATAATCATATGTAAACATCCTTAACAAATTAAGTGATCATTTACTAATGATTATGCTATAGAAAATAGAAAAAGGGCTGAGAAAAACGTCCAAGAGGCTTGCTGGAAAATGAGATTTGATCCACTATTTAAAGGAGACAAAGTTACAACGGATCTATAACGGCTACTGTGCGCGGTACCTTATCTCACCCTGCGGTACCATATCGCTAAGGTACCGCGTAGGTACTTAAGGTACCGCCACTAGACTCCGCTCCCTTTTTTGTCTTTTAGTGGGGTGGGAATATCTGAGGTATTTGAACCCTTTAAAGGATATTCTAACAGCATTTGGAATATGCCATTTTCAAATTTTCATTTTCCATTTTAATAAAACATTTTCTAAAAAAGAAAGTTTATTAAAAAGTCTTTTGTCTTATTAACAAAAGTGAGTTTTAAGGATAATCATTTTGATGATCACTAAGTATGATTAAGAAAGGTTAGTGATATGATTATTACCTTGATGATAGTGTTAGTTAAATAATTCACTTTGTGTTTTACACTAAATGTGTTGTATGGTTTGTTGTGATTAAAACTAAGAAAGATTAGTTAACACTAATAATATTTTTAGGCATTACTTGCATTAACAGTTCCCATTGCTTGTTCCACGTTCCCACTGATTTTTGGTTCCCACTGCTTTGTTATATATTCCCACTGTTAGTATTACTTTTCCCCACTGGCCTGTTGTTCGCTCCCACTGCTGGTGCAGTGGTTCCCACTGCTAGTGCAGTGGTTCCCACTACTCGCAATCCCAAACACCCCCTTTTCTGCAAGTTAATCCCAAACACCCCTGTACAAACCAAACACCCCCCATGTGTATGGTTTATGTTATGCTGCTGATCACAAAATACACGACCGAGACATCCAGTGTCTCGGTTTGTGTGTACCACAACAAAATCAACCCTCAATTACATCAAATTGTGATTCACTTCTTTCCTTTTAATTTTAAAAAAACGTTTCCTATAAAAAAAGCTTATGTACACATTCGTGTTTTACTCATGAACAAAAGAGGGATTTACCTTGCAACGGGATTGGGAAAGAACAGCTAGAGACGAATTGGTATGCCTCAAAAATGAAGCCGAGACCCCTTTTTTGTTCAAAAACCCGGCGGCCACTTTCTTTCCTTTTTTTTGTCTTGTGTGTTGGCAGGAAACAAGAAACATACAACCCTAATTTTCTTTGTTATTTGGTTTACTGTATATGAAAAGAATGGGTAAAACCCCGTGTTTTCTTCGTTTACTAGTTTAGTGGGCTCAAAGACCATTTATCTTTCTTTTCTTGTTTTAAACTCGGCCCAACTACATATGCATACTTTCGTTTTGATTTTCGTTACGCTTCGTTTATAAATATTTAACTTACGTTTCACGTTTTAAGATCCCGGCATGTATTTATTATTTTACTGCAAATAAATACGTACAAAATACTGAATAGCTAGTAAATAAATATAACTAATAATTATTTTCTGAATAATTTATTTACGTCACGATCTTAATTAAACTACGACGGTGTGAATATAATAATATTCGTGGATTTTAAACATTGCGTACGTGATCGTATATTCTGACGTGAATTATTTATTTCTTGAGTAAATAATAATTTCGTAATACTTGATTTAACACTGTTAATTATTATCTGAATAAATAATTACGTAACGTTTAAATTAAATCCGTGATTGTCTGTAATTAATGTTCTAGGACTTTTAAAGCGGGTTTTACAATTCTTCTCCTCTAAAAAATAATAATTCGTCCTTGAATTAGGGACGCGATACTGTTGTGGTTTTACAATTCTTCCCCTCTAAAAAGGGGAAAATTCGTCCTCGAATTAAGATACTAAGCTGATGAAGTTATAAAAGCTGAAAGAACATATATGTTGAAAGAGCATGAAGGCTGAAAAGACATATAAGCTGAAGGACCATTCGTCCTTTATTCAGAACATGATGCTGCTGAAAGTTAATATAAATGTGACATGACTGAAGAGGACATGGAACTTAACATGACTGAAAGAACTTAACTGGATTTATTGAAGGGAAAGGATGAGAGGTCCGGATGGACTCCTCCGTTTCGAGTGGCTTCCCGCTCGAAATGATTCTTAAAAAGGTTTAAGCATAATGACAATCTTGGTCCTGATGACCCTGTCCTGATGATGCTGAATAGTTTCTTGCTCCATACTTAAGATGGATTTTCTAAATCTGATAGAATGAATAAGCTATAGCATGTAGGATACATGAAACGGTACATATAAATATCCTGAAAGATAACATTTATATATCTGAGCAAGCTGCTGAAAATATATAGGGACGAACTACGTGAACAATTATGAACGTGCTACGTGAACAATTGGGAACGTGGTTCACGATTATATGAGGAATGTTCGGCATGGAATATATTGTGCACGATAATACATGAAACATTATGTGAACGTGATGCTAGGACATATCATGAAACATATGTTGACTGAGGAAAGAATGCCAAACGATACGGCCTGAGACGTGAAACGTCTGCCTGGGTATGGAGAAGCTCTACTAACTTGAGTCTGGTTTCTTAAGCTTTCTGTAACCGAATTCGGTAATAAATTATGAAACGTGTATCGCTAAATGACACACGGGCTTGAACATGAACAATGCTATGAGCGCTAACGTGAGCTTAAATCATGAGATAACACAAAACATGAACTGAAACAGCATCATACTACGACTGAGACGTAAACGTGAAAGTGAAAATAAACGTGAACGTGAATGTGAACGTACACGTGATTGTGAACATGAACGCGAGCGCGATTCACGAACGCTAATTTCCATCTGACAATATTGTTGATGGAATACCTTGGAATCATACGATCTATTGCTGAATTTCCTGCGGATTTGTTACTACGTAATCATCTCGGATAAAAGAAAACGTGTAGGATGGTTTAACTAGTTAACACCGACTTAGATAGCATCATGCTTCGTCTGAGTCTGTGGTAACTGACAATAACCTCCATGGAATCTTATCTTATTTATGTTCAGAAATTTCTAATGGTTGTAATAACTCAGTAGCATTTCGGTGTCCCAGCAGGTTCAAGATATGAACATAGCTACCATAACGTGTTATACCGTTTCTATCAAAATTCTGCCTAGAATTTTGGTACATTCTGGTGGAACCTGAGTGAATATTCACCAAAAGGTATGAGCCCGGGTAATTAGACCTTTACTAGCGCAAGCTTAGTTATGGAAGGCTGATCATGAGAACTGTCAGGAATTTCTGCGGTAATAGTTTTTCAGAGTTCTAGAAATTTTGTATGTTCGTCACAGACGTCGGTCTTGACCATTTGGTGATGGCCTTCACCTTCGCAGCATTGTTTGAAATTTCTTTCTACTAAAGTAGGATGGCTCAGAAACGCCACTTGTTCATTTGGAATTCATATCTGGAAAGTTGTATATAAAATTTTCTCCTATCAAAGATTCTATACAACTGCGAGAAGATGATTCTCGTGTTCTTCTCTAGAATTTGGCAGATCAGAATGTGATCAATGAATATACTAACGATTTTGTCTGAGAGTCATGAAAAAATTTTATTCATAAATTTCATAATATAGCTGGAGCATTAGGGAGCTCAGAAGTATAAAATCAAAATTTTAGAGAGACTGTATAATGTGCAACAGTAGTCTGGAAAACATCATGTTCTTTCTCTCACCAATGATGGTAACATGATCGAAAATTGTTCTAGAAAATGTTTAAGACATCATAGCAGATCAGATAAAATTGCTATTTATGGAATAAACATTGATTAAGAATGGTGATCTTGTAAAAATTTTCAGTGGTCGATACATGATCTCATGATACCGGCCTTCTTCCTGATAGACAAAAACGGTGCTCTTCCTGGTGGTGCGCCAGGGCGAATAAAGCCTCATTCCGGTAATTCTTGCAGCAAATGTTGCAACTCTATTAACTTAGCGGCAACCCTGCAACAAGGAGTTTTGAGAACAGGTTCCGTTCTTGAGACAAGCTCGATGTTAAATTCTGTCTCGTGGTTAGGAAGGAATTTCTGGAAAACCTTCTAAAATTTATTTTTCTTTCTAAAAACTCTGGAATAATATGATGATCATGAATTTAAGGAACTTCAGAAGTGGATTTATATCTGATAGATATAAAGGTCTTAGTAGCTTTGGAATGATAATTCACTTGCTATAAAGCATAACAACTTGCACTGATTTTATGGCAGAAAATAAAATTGCTATCTTTGGGAGTTAGTAAGACGGATCTTGTCTTCAACTGGAAGGAAAACTTTAATAAACATGGTTGGTACTGTGGAGTCTTTTCTGGCTGGAAGGTCGGTAAATACCTGTTTTAAAATAAAGTTGTCATAGGAATACGTGAAGAAAACATGACGATCTTCACTGAATGCGTTCGTTTGTAACCTCACATAATAAATACTGCGTGTTTAACCTGATTAATACATCAGTGGTGGTAACTGGATCTCTAATGATCTGATTTTATACGTGGCATGACGAAACGGTCATATCCCCTTGGAGGGTACCCTGAATTTCTGAGAGCCTGATTTAGCAAACATATGGAGTTATGAGTTCTGACTCGTACTCTGAGAAGATATTCGTATGACGTGTACCATGACTAGTGTCCTGATATGTGTCTTCCGAAATGATACTTGAGACCTATGTCTTGACTGATGTCTTGACACGTTTTTTAGTAGATGAATCTGAACAAGGCTGAAAAATTTTGGTGACTGCTAAGATTGGCGGACCGGTTAGACTACTGACCTCTTGTATTTCTGGTCACGTCCGTTCCGGACTTCTGATGGTTACTGAGTGATTAATTATAAGCACGGTGGTTGTTACTACTGCTTTGTCTGTCACCTTATGGCGGTCATTATCATGACCATGATTCATGTAACTATTCTGCTAAGTAGCCGGCTGGGTTCCGGTTCCCACTCTTCTGCATGGAAGGTTAGCTGAGTGAAGTGTGACATCTAGCTGAGGA
The DNA here is from genome assembly GCA_025667525.1 of Glebionis coronaria. Classification (NCBI taxonomy): domain Eukaryota; kingdom Viridiplantae; phylum Streptophyta; class Magnoliopsida; order Asterales; family Asteraceae; genus Glebionis; species Glebionis coronaria. Next base: position 687,301,908 of record CM046874.1, read on the forward strand.
GGTAAAAGCATGGAATGGAATGGTAGTGTCCGATGGTTGAAATTTTGTTCTTGTCAGAAATTTCAAATTTATAGTTTTCGTCCTTGTTCTGCAGAGTCTTCATAGTATAAGCAGCATAAACATCTTGAGAAATCTCCAAAGTATCAGCAGCATCAGCATTTGTGAGGTCTTCAAAGTGTTAGCAGCATCAGCATCTGGTAAAATCTTCAACTCACGAGCAGCATCAGCACCTAGTAGAATATCGACAAGTGGAAACACCTGAGATGATTGACGATTGATTAGCAATATCCATGGAGTAGGGAACCTGGAGTACACCTAGACTACTATACATGAAGTACAAAATGAATAATGCACATGGAGCATATCTGAGACACTGTACGTGGAGTACACATTAAATATTGTACATGGAGTATAACTGAGACATTGTACATTGGGTACATATGCAATATTGTACATGACACTGGTGGAAATTTTATGGGATGATCGATACTGGTGTCGCTTGTCTCACCTTGTGCTCTGATACCATAATTGTAACACCCCACTTGGATAAGTGGACCGTTACGTGTATTTATGGCGTGTCATCAAAGCATAAGGTAAATGTCCTAAAACATTAATTGACCATAAAGGATATACCGGAATTAAACATCGGTAATCCAAACATAAACTCAAAACATGAAAAGTAAATACTGAAGGAAAAGGACTAAACAGTGTCCAAATAAGCGGAATAATGTAAGAAGTGCATAAATTAAGAAGTCTGTATTGCTTCCATCTAAATGCACATGCTCTTAGAATCCTAAGGGCATCCGGGTGTACCTGCCGTTAGAACATGAAAGGAACTACTGCTGAGCATAACGCCCAGTGAACGGATATAAAGCATGATAAGAAATACTAAAATGAAGCAGGTGATAAATTACTGAAGCTGTATGACTGATAAGTAAAGTTGCAGCGGAAATCTATGTATAATCTGAAAAGTCTTATTTATAAATAATAAAGCTAAACTGTTATCTGTTAAATCTGAAAACGTGCATTTACTGTATTATAATTGCCAAGAGCTTATATAGGTCATGTGCTGTCACAACTGTTTCATGAATAACTAGAGGATTGACCTCGTCATGTTGTAGAGGGGGGACCTCTAAATAATGTGTTGGGTGGAGGGATCAGCACCAATGTGAAGGATGTAGAGCACACACCACATTCACTTGATAACTGTAAACTGGTAGCCTAGGATGCATCCATACGCCCCACTAATAATACTGATAAAATGGCCAAGCTGAGCTGAATGGGACGCTGTAGGATATCACTCTCCTACAGGTAAGTCATGACACCAGTGCCTCAAGTGTCATGGTTACGGTACCTCCATAACTAGTACAACTAACTGGTCATGCTTGTATATAAGGCTCGGGCAATATCTTAGTTATTAAAATAATTTCTGATAATTTAAAACATATACTGGGGAAAACATTTGGATGTAGACGGTGAATCCTAATCATGCCTAGAAAGGAAGTCCTCACTAAAAGGACGGGAAATCCGTACCTCGTGTCCAGTAATAAAATAAGAGTGAAAGGTGAAGGATCTACTATGACTTCACGGATACTACATAGATAAAGGACGCTAAGATGAGTTGTCTGATTATTGTTTACTATTACTGATTTTTATTTGTTCTTAATTTAATTGATTTTATTCTTGTGATATGGTTTGGGTATAATCTGATAATATTTGTCAGTTCTGTAATATTACTGGTTACGGTATTCCTGTATTGCTGATTACGGTATAAAGTGTATTCTGATATTATAACATTGCTAAAATTAGTAACTTGCTATAATTAGTAAGTTTCATGAATTAGAAAGTTTCCTAAAAGGTTTCCAAATGTAATTTCCTTAAAAGTAAACTATTTAAATAATTCAAACGTTTTAAAGTAATTTAAAAGAATCAAAAGTAATGTTACTAATTAATATAATAATATAAAACAATATAAATTTACTTTATTTGTTTTAAACGTGTTTATAAACGATTTATTAAATCTTAACATAATTTATTGTACATATATTACCCGTGATCCCGAAACACCCGAGTCGAAAAACTCTCCCCAAGACACACATGTCTCGGGTTAAACCGAACCAAGCCCAACAGCAGTTCCCACTGCTTGTTCCAAGTTCCTACTGATTTTTTGTGTTACGGTTCCCACTGCTTTGTTATATATTCCCACTGTTAGTATTACTTTTCCCCACTGGCCTGTTGTTCGTTTCCACTGCTAGTGCAGTGGTTCCCATTGTTAGTGCAGTAGTTATCACTGCTCGCAGTCCCAAACACCCCCATTTTTTGCAATATAATCCCAAACACCCCTGTACAAACCAAACGCCCCCCCCCCCCCCCCCCCCCTATGTATGGTTTCTGTTATGCGGCTGATCACAAAGGACACCACCGAGACATATAGTACCTCGGTTTGTGTGTACCACAACAAAATATACCCTCAATTACATCAAATCGTAATTCACTTCTTTCCTTTTAATTTTAAAAAAAAGTTTCCTATAAAAAGCTTATGTACACATTCGTGTTTTACTCATGAACAAAAGAGGGACTTACCTTGCAACGAGATTGGGGAAGAACAGCTAGAGACGAATTGGTATGCCTCAAAAATGAAGCCGAGACCCCTTTTTGGTTCTAAAACCCGGCGGCCACTTTCTTTCCTTTTTTTGTTTGTTGTCTTTTGTGTTGGCAGGAAACAAGAAACATACAACCCTAATTTTCTTTGTTATTTAGTTTATTGTATGTGAAAATAATGGGTAAACCCCCGTGTTTTCTTTGTTTACTAGTTTAGTGGTCTCAAAGCCCATTTATCCTTCTTTTCTTGTTTTAAACTCGGCCCAACCACATATGTATACTTTCGTTTTGATTTTCATTACGCTTCGTTTATAAACATTTAACTTGCGTTTCGCGTTTTAAAATCCCGTCATGTATTTATTATTTTACTACAAATAAATATGTACGAAATACTGAATAGCTAGTAAATAATTATTACTAATAATTATTTTCTGAATAATTTATTTACGTCACTGTCTTAATAAACTGCGACGGTGTGAATATAATAATATTTGTGGATTTTAAACATTGCGTACGTGATCATATATTTTGACGTGAATTATTTATTTCCTGAATAAATAATAATTTCGTAATACTTGATTTAACACTGTTAATTATTGTCTGAATAAATAATTACGTAACGTTTAAATTAAATCCGTGATTGTCTGTAATTAATGTTCGAGGACTTTTAAAGCGGGTTTTATAAAATCACAACCTCAAAATCCCTATGCTCGACCCTGACAACTTTGAACTATGGAAGTTCAATTTTGAACAGCATCTTCAAGTCAATGACTATGCTCTTTGGGAAGTCATTGAATATGGCAATCAATTTGATAAAGCATCTAAGATTCAGGCTGTTATTTTAGCACAAAGTAAAGTTGGACAAACTGGTCTTGCTCTTAATGAAAGACCTGAAGATGGAAGAGCTGTCTCAGGGGCTGAGATATCCTTGAGAAATAATGATATGAAGACCTTGAACATTCTTAAACTTTCCTTGGGTCCAAAGAACCAGCACAAACACAGAAGCTATGAATCTGCTAAAAATATTTGGACAGCCCTTCAAGTTACCTATGGTGGTAATGATGATACAACCAAAGAAAGGAAGAAGCAACTGTTGAGTGAATATGCTGTGTTTAAGGCTCATCCTAATGAGAAGCTAAGTGAGGTAAGAAGTAGGCTTCAAGACATCACTAGCAAGTTGGCTTTTATGGGAACAGAACTTGAAGATGTTGATATTATTGCTACATTCCTTGGAGGTCTTGGTGATGCATGGAAAATTGAAACCAGATCAATTGTTGCTACTAATGCCCATAAGAGTGCAACTTTTGATGATATCTACAATAAGCTAAAGATTGTGGAGAATGAGACCTTACTTGAACATGGGAAGAAGTCAACATCTGGAAACATGGCCTTCTTCTCACATCATGACTCTCAAGCCATTTACAAAGATTCATATGTTAATGGATTGAATGTACATACTGTTACTGGATCAACCCTTGTCAGCGGTGGATCAACCTTTATCAGCGGCTCAAATTTTGATGTTGACACATATAATGTTGGCTCACCAAGTCTTAAACATGTTGGTATTGATTTGGATATTGTATGTGCATACATTGCTACTTTGCCCAATAGTTCCTCAGTTACCTATGAAGATCTAGAGCATATCAGTGATGCTGATCTAGAAGAGATGGATATTAAGTGGAATATGGCACTTGCAAGCATAAGGGCCAATAGATGGAATAGGAGGTTTGGTAGAAAGATGACTTTTAATGGCAAAGAAACAGCTGGATTTGAGAAATCCAAGGTTGAATGCTATAATTGTCATAGGATGGGACACTTCATGAGAGAGTGTAGATCTCCACGAAGTGATGATGCTGGAAAGAAGTCAAGACAGATGGTTACTATTAAGGATGCTGAGCCAAAGGGTATGGTTTCCATGCAAGGTATTGATGGCATTGGATGTGACTAGAGATTTATGGCAGATGAGGTGGTTGAAAATCAAGCTTTGGTGGCTGAAAAGGAAGAGGAAAAGAATGTTCACTTTTCTCTCATGGCCAACTCCTCCTCTTCATCAGATAATGAGGTATATGATGATGCCTTTTCTGGTAAAGGTTGCAGGTTAAACACTAAAAAACTTAACAAAGAAAATTTAAAGTTAAAATCAGATGTTCTTGATGTAGAAGTTATACTTGCAAACTATAAAAGGGGGCTTGCACAATCTGATGGGATGGTAGAGCAATATAAGAAAATGGAATTTGACCTAAAAATCAAATTAATGTTTTAACTAGAGATCTGAGAGTCAATAATGAAGCTAGGGAGTCTTTAATGAAATGTAGAGCTGACCTACAACTTCATTTAAGTTAAGACATTAAAGATAAAGATAATGTAGGGCTTAAAATTGAAAATTTTGAAAAAGCCAGTCAAACCCTAGAAAAGTGTGTTAGCGAACAAAGAAACCCTAGGGACATGTCTGGGATTGGGATGAAAGAATATTCTTCCATTCCACCACCTGCTGGGGACTTCTAAGGTTTCTTGAAAAAGGATCTCTCTTGGACTGGTATTCCAAAACTCCAAGAAAAGGAATTTATTCCTCCACCTAGAGTGCTTTCCCCAATTAAGGAGTATAAGCAAAAAGTGACTGATCTTGAACAGTGGAAGAAAGCCAACCCTTGTTTTTTGTTAAGGGAGGGTTTCTTAGTGATGAGGAATCGAAAGTTAAACCAATATCCATCACTAATCCTACCACTGGAAGACCTATTGACCTTGGGTCTACAACTAAGAAGAAATCTAGTGTTAAATATGCTGAAATGTATAGGAAACCTAGATCACCTCAAAGTCAAGCAAGTGTTAATGGGACATGGTTCTTTCAATCTAGACCTAAGGTTATGTCTAGAAATGCTTGTTACACATGTGGGAGTTTTTCTCACTTGGCTTATAAGTGTGTCAGCGGCTCTAAATTCATCGCTGACAAAAGGTCAACCATAGTCAAACCTAGACGCTTTGTCAAGCCTATTCCCCAAGCCACTAGACCAGCTCCTTTCTTTTCTAGAGGGACTAACACTAATGGACAAAGACCCTTTCAAAAGACCAACACTTGGTCTAACAGACAATGGGTTCCTGTAGCAAACCCTAATTTAGACGCTGATAGGAACAAATTGTCTGCTGACACGTCAAAATCAGCAGCTCACAGATCTGGATTTGGAATGAAAATGCCACAACTGGCTTCTGTTAGATCTTCTGTTAAACCAAGTAATTGGTATTTAAAACCTAAGGGACCAGGGTCTAAATCTTCCTCTAGTTTGACATGGAGACCTAAACAAGACCAAAACCATAATTCAGATAGAATTTCTATGACCTGTAACAGATTTAACTTTCTTGCAAAGATCATCACTAAACCTATTGGGGTAAATTGGGTGTTTAAGCCACAAAGGGATGAACAGGGGGTTGTTACAAGAAATAAGTCAATTCTTGTTAAACAACCAGATGAATCCAAGTCTGCAAAGGCTTGGGTTCCCAAAGAAAACTAATTTGTTTTCTTCATGTGCAGGGTATTCACAAGCAGGTCATTGATAAAGGATATTGGGACAGTGGATGTTTAAGGCACATGACCGGGAAGGAATACTATCTTACCAATTTCACTCCTATCAAGAATGGTGATAAAGTGTATTTTGGAGGAGGTTTTGGTACCATCTTTGGAAAAGGCACTCTCATCACCAACAACCTAAGGTTTGATGATGTCTTCCTGGTAAAAGAACTTGACTACAATTTGTTTTGTGTGTCACAATTTGTGACAACAAAAATAAAGTTCTTTTTACTGCTACTGAATGCTTGGTGTTAAGTAAGGATTTTAAGATTCCTGATGAGAAGTTTGTTGAATATAGAACATCTAGGCATAAGGACATTTATAATGTTAATGTAAATGGAATTAAGATGAACAAAAATTTGTCATGTCTTTATGCTAAAGCTTTAGTTGATGAGAGTAATTTATGGCACAATAAAGTAAATGAAATGAGAAGGACAAAACAAGTGTCCAATTAAGCATAAGTATAAGAAGGCTAAAGGAAAATAAGTTTAAGGCATCCTCCATCCTATGCACGTCCTCCAAATACTCAAGTCTGTCCATGGGTACCTGCCGTTTTGGGACATGGAAATGAAAGTAGCGGCTGAGCAATACACTTAGTGAACGGATATATAACATAGTATGAGTAACTGAAACATAATTAAGACTGAAAAGCAGCTGAATAAGTATAAGTCCTGGAAAAACCTGGAACATGTTTATAAAGCTGGTTTTATAGTTTGAAAACCTTATGATTAACTTATGAAAAACTGTATTTTAAATTTAACTAAAAGCCCATATAGAGGGGTTGCCTCTAATTATACTGGTCTGGGTAGGAGGGATCAACTCCTTGTGAAAGATGCAAGGCACACACCACATTCACCATGAAAATCTTGAAAACATGTAACTAGGATACACCTATGAGCCCCACATGATAATATAAATAAATGGCCAAAACTGAAAGGGACTCCACGAGCAATCACTCCTTCGTGGGGAAGTCATACCACTGGTGCCTCCAGTGTTATGGTTATGGTACCTCCATAACTAGGTGGAACTAGCATGCATGTATATAGCTCAGGCATTTAAAATAAAACATAAGCATTCAAAACATATAAAATAACTACGGAAACAGATGGCTGCAAATGAGGAATCCTAATAAAGGAAAGAGAGTGTCCTTACTGAAGGACGGAATATCCGTACCTTATGTCCAGTAGTGAAGCTAGAAGGAAAGTTTGTGGAAACCTTGGTTTCCTCGATCTGTTAGCTACTAGGAATGACCATTGTTCATATGATTAGATAATCAAAGCGGAATAGAACAACAATCATTTAACAAGGTGTTTTGGGCACAAGAACACATGAATTAATCAAAGGGTTGCTAATTATTTTAATAATCAACAACCACTAGACGTATATACATTAATCCCACGTCTAGTGCAACACACACTTTAGGTTTACATTGTGAATGAAAGTTATGAAAAACCTAATAACCCTTAGTTCCTTTTATAGACTAAGGGTTAGGGTTTTACAAGAGATAACTATGAATAAACATGCATATCTTCTATTTAAATAACTAATATAGAATATTCATAAATAATCTTCTGAATACTTATCCTAAATAGATTTTTCCAACAGTGTTTGACTTCTGTTGACTTCTATCAACGCCTAATTTACACTTGTCAACGCTTAGACACAATGTGTCAACGTTGAACAAATGCCTTCATGTTTTCTTCGTTTTGAGTTTCTGCCACATCAACTTTTTGACCCAACAATCTTCCCCTAGTTTATGTCCGCAAAACTCTTTGTGTATCTCTTGTAAGTGGTACATCATCTTCAAATTGCTTCCCCTCAAGTGTAGCATGCGTATCTTCCCCTTTTTGTGACATCAACAGGGAAGGAAACAGTGTATGCAATCGAAGATTCTCCAAATGTAGGCTCTATGTAATGATTTTGAATAAAAATAAATAAAGTGATCTTGATGTAGAAGTAGAGTAACCCAAACCTTGTATTTCTTTCACCCAATTGCTCACTAGTTGATAAACTCTTCCCTTAGTTGTCGAAACGAATAGAGAAAAATTCAACTCTTTCATTGCAAAAGGGGGCTCAGTTTATTGGTACGAATGGGAACTAAAACCAACAAAAATCGTACAACTATAAGCCAGTTGTTAGCCATAACAATATATTTAATCCAATGAAAAGGTGTATTGCTCTCCTAACAGTTTTTGTTACATAAGGTACTGGTAACCTCCACAACTAGGGGCACAAGAACACATGAACTAATCAAAGGGTTGCTAATTATATTAATAATCAACAACCACTAGACGTGTATACATTAATCCCACGTCTAGTGCAACACACGCTTTAGGTTTTATATTGTGAATGAAAGTTATGAAAAACCTAATAACCCTTGGGTCCTTTTATAGACTAAGGATTAGGGTTTTACAAGAGATAACTATGAATAAACATGCATATCTTCTATTTAAATGACTAATACAGAATATTCATAAATAATATTCTAAATGCTTATCCTAAATAGATTTTTCCAACAGCGTTTGACTTCTGTTGACTTCTATCAACGCCTATCTTACACTTGTTAACGCTTAGACACAATGTGTCAACGTTGAACAAATGCCTTCATGTTTTCTTCGTTTTGAGTTTATGTCTCATCAACTTTTTGACCTAACAAAGTGGAACGATTTACTCCGACTTCGCGGATACTACATAAATGAGGGACATGTATGAGTTGTTTGATTACTGAGTGCGTTACTGGTTTTGTGTGTTCTTAACTTATTTTATATGTTCTTGTCATGTTTTATTGTTTTAAATATAATCTTGTATTTATTCATGTTTTACATGTATTCTGATTATATTTCATGTATTCTAGTATTTCTATACTTGTAGTGTCAAAATAAGTAACTTTCTAAAAATAGCATGTTTCTAAAAATAGAATGTTTCCAAAAATAGAAAGTTTCCAAAAACACTAAGTTTCCTAAAATAGAAAGTTTCCAAAATAGAAAGTTTCTTTAAATAGAAATAATATGGATTATTAAGTCTAAAATATAAGCTAGTGCTTATTATTCATAAGTTATAAGTCATGATGATTTATTAGTAAAATCTATTAAATTAAATACTTAGGCTAAAGTGATTATTAATTAATGATGAAAAATACATGGTTTATTAATTAATAATATGTCATGATAATTTAATCAAACATTACCTTATATCAATAATAAATTAAACATGGTTTTTAAATTAATTATGCCGAAGAAATATTTAGGTTAATTTTTACGATTAAATAAATTAAATAAATATAACCTAAGTCATGAATTAAATTAAATTACTTAGCACTTGATAAAATTAATTCAATTTACTGCTCAAAAAATATAACTTGGTCAAAATCTATTGTACCCGAGCCCTACACTCGAGACACAAACAAAACCGGACGCCAAAGCCAACACCAAAACCCAAGGTCGTGGTTCTAACAGGCGGCCAGCAGCCCTGGGTTGCTGCCATTTGCCACTGGTAGTTACTAGGTTCACACCGGCTTGGTCGGCTCCCCCTGTTGCGTACGAAACTCCCACCGAGATAATAAAGCTCTCGGTTCCCACTGTTTATCAAGAGTTTCCTCATGTGGGGTTTGTTGGGCTTGCGGCTGACCAAAGGGAACCACCACCGCCCCCTTATGGGGTGCGGCTAGATGTGGAAAATGACCACCGAGAGTCATACGACTCTCGGTTTGTGTGCACAGCCTAAACAAGACACAACCCAAATCCAAGACCTTGATTTATACATGTTTTAATCTTTTACATATGCATGTTATTATTAATAATTGAATTCTAACACATGAATTAATACTAAAATGAAAAGATTAAGGTTTTAAGAATACCGTACACGTGAACCGATTAGGAATTAAGACATGAACAATACCCGGACGAATCAATGATCAAACCTACTTTTCTTTCTTGTTCTTGCTTGGCGAAGCCGGCGGCCACAAGGCACAGCTAGGGTTTGCGTGTTGTTTTCTTGTAATGTGGAAATGAGAAAATGAATTTAAATCCCTTGTGGTTTGATATAGTTTATGGGACGGGCCTAAGGCCCATCTTTCTTGTTTCTTTTTTGATTTACATGCAGCCTGACACACACACTTAATAGGTTTTGTTTTCGTTTCGTGTCTTAAATATTTATCATACATGTTCGTGTATTAATGTTCGTGAATGAAATATTATAAGATTAAATGTTCATCATGTATTATAAAATACTTAATACTTGTAATTTAAATGTCTGTGACACGTGTCATATGTTATTAATGGAAAAGTTTTAATTTAATCGTGTTTTCATGTATTGTACTGTTCATGGTATTTTATGCAGGTTTTACAACTCTTCCCTTCTAAAAAGAATAATCCGTCCTCGAATTAGAGATACGATAATCTGGGAAGGACATGGACGTAACCTGATTGTAAAGGACATGGAACGTGACGTGACTGAGAAAAACATATCTGACTTATGGATGGAAAAGAATATAGAAAGTTTGGTTGGACCCCTTCCGTTTCAAGTGGTTTCCCGCTCGGTACGGTTCCTCTAAAAGATCTATGTGGAAGTAATAATCTTGGTGTTCCTGACCCTGACTTGACGATACGTAAAAGTGTTTGGTTCATCAACATAAGATATATCCTCATGGATCTGATCGAATGGATACAAATTTGTCTTTCAAGGGCAAATGAAACGTGACACTACAAAATAACCGGGGATAACTGGCGTTAGTAACATCTTAGCAATGATGCGCGAGACATACTGAAACGTAGTACGTGAACAATTGTGAACGTGATACGTGAACAATTGTGAACGTGATACGTGAACAATTGTGAACGTGATACGTGGAGATATGGTGAGTGTACTATGAGAAACATAGGGTGAACGATGATACGTGCAACATATCGCGAACGTGATATAAGAAACGTGGAATGAACATGACATATGAAACATATCGTAAACATAAGATAACTGAGGAGGTAACACCAACGATACGAGGTAGGAAGCAAAATATGACATGGAATGTCTGTCTGAGAATGGAAAGTTTATTAAACTTAAGTCTGGTCTCCCAAGCTTCTACAAAACTTTCCAGAACAAAATATGACACGTAAATCGTAAGCCAGGATACGATCATGAACGTGAACAGTGTCATGAACATGAGTGCAAAAGTAAATCGTAAAATTGAACAAGGACGTGAATGTAAATCATGAACACGAACGTGAACCTTTGTCTGATTTGATAGTTGAAAGAGTGCCAAGTGATCGTACGATCTTTGGCTGGAAATGTCTTGAAATCTGCTAACTATGAAATCCTTGCGGATGAAAGGATTTTGCAGCCTTGGTCAAACGGTTGGAAATAACACGGATAGCATCATGCTTCCTCTGAGCCTGTGGTAGCCTGGTAACAAAATCCATGGAGGTCTTGTCCCTTCTTCGTTCACAATTTCTAATGGTGGAATTGACTCCTAGTTTGTTGGTGTTCTATCTTAACCTGTTGGTATATCAGGTACTTAGATATGAACGTAACTGCATCTGGTTCATAGAAACTGGATATATAGAAGTTTGGAAAACTATAAGTCTCTAAAATTAGACTACTCTCAGTGTAGGATCCTCCGAACCACATAGTTTAGTGTATAATTCTTAAGTGGATTCATGGTAAGATTAACCATGAGAGTCAATGTGATTCAGTGTGTTACTATAATCAACCAGAATTCGTACTGGCAAAATTTTAGGGTGAAATTTCTTTTGTCGTAAAATTTGCAACATAGTGCGAATATGGTCTTCGTGATATTCTCTAGACTTAGAGAAGATCATGTTGTCATCCATGAAAACAATAACGAATTGTTTATGATTCCATGGGGAAACTCCATCCATCAAGTCTATAAATGCTGGTGGAGCATTCATGGGAACATAATAAAATCATGAATTTAGCATGACCAATTCGTGTGCCAATAGCAGTCATGGAAATGTCCTGCTCTTTCACTCGCCACTATTGGCAGCATGATCATAATCGATATGGGAAAAGTGCTTATTACCCTGTAGTTGATCGGACACGTAGTCAATACATGGTGGAGGATAACAGTCATAAATGGTGATTTGTTAAAATTGACGGTAGTCGACACATAATCTTATGTTACTACCCTTCTCCTTAATAAACAGAACCGGTGCACACCATGGTGATACACCTGGCGAATGAGCTTCTTCCAACATCTCGTGTAGCTGTTCCTTCAACATGCTCAATGTTAAGTTCCATCTTGTGGATAAACTATACTCGGAGGTCTTCAAGAAATACATTTGGGAAATTTTGAAATAATCGACTGATTATGAATAAACGAACTTCAGAAGTCGTGTCATAAATCATAGCTAGAAATTATTCACAGACATGGGATAAAAAACACGTGCTTGTAAGGCTAAATAATTTGTACAGATTTTCCTGATGGAAAACTACGCTGAAGGTATTCAGGAGCCTGAACATTACTGTACATAATCTGATATGAATGGCGACCAATCATAGCATGGTGTGTTGTTCATAGTCCATAATCAGAATCATATTTAACTCGCATCTGTCCGAGGTAAGTGCGTTAGTAGATTAGATCTTATCATTCGACTGAAGGAAAACCTTCGTATACATGGGTGATACGAATGGCATCCTTTATGATCATGGATATATGAAATATGGAATCAAGAAATGGAAGTGTCATGAAGTAAACATGACAGATCTCACTGTATGTGTTTTGTCTGTCTCACGTAGAACGAACACTGCATGTCCAAACGCGAATAATACGTCGGTGATGGTACTGAAATTCTTGTGGCCGGATTAATACATGGCACAACAGAATGAGTATACCCCTTGGAGGGTACTCTGAATTTCTAAGGCCTAATTTAGAAATGATGTGTGAGTCGTGTGTATCGACTCATGTTTTGAGAAATAGACGAGTGACATGTGTCTTGACTATTGTCTTGACATGTGTCTTCAGAAATGTACGTGAGACATGTGTCTTGACTAATGTCTCGACATAAGTCTCAAGATGTGAAACGAATAAAATTGAAAATCTTAGGTTGTCATGCCAGAATTGGCGGATCAGTTAGACTGCTGACCCTTTGTATTTCTGATCACGTCTATGACCGTAATTTTTGTTGTTATTGTCAGGATAGTTGTTGTTATGGCAGCGGTCACTACCGTCTTGTCTTGTCAGTCCTATGTTAGTCATTATTATGACCGTGGCTCATGTAACTTTTCAGCTGAATGGTCGGCTGGTACCGGTTCCCACTCATCTGCTGGAAAAGACAAAAATGAGTGACGTGTGTCATTTAACTGGAAAGATAAGGGCATGGATTGTGAAGGAAATCGTTTGGTGGTGAAGCATCTTCCTCGTCCGCTTGTTTTGATCTAACGCCTTTGTCTTCGTCTTGTAGGATCTCCAGGTTGTGAACAACATTATGAGCAGCATCACCATTTTGTAAAATCTCCAACTTATGAGCGGCATCAGCATCTTGTAGAAAATCAGCAAGTGAAATTCGCTTAAGATGATTGAGAATCGACAAGCAACACTCGTGGAGTATTGTAAGTGAAATACACATGGATTACGGTACGTGTAGTACACATGGGATTCGGTACATGGAGTACACGTGGAATATGGTACCTGGAGTACACATGGAATGCACATGAGATGATCGGTATGGGGTTAATCATCTGTCATGATTCTAAAGGAACTAAAAGATTAAATGGTTAAAACCAAACTAAGCAGGACAACGTAATAATCTAGCAATTTAGCATAGACATAATTCTAGTTACGTAAGAAGCACAAATGCATGATTAAACGGAATCAAATGATGGCCAACATGAAAACATGATTAATGAAAACCAACCATGACTATCATGAAAGCATGATTAAATACAATCCATCAATGTCTTGCATGATAATAAAATCAACACGAAGGAACATGAAACAAGTTAACATAAAGGCATGCAGATATTATCAGCATGAAAACGAAGTTTAACCATGATAGTAAGAAAACATAATTGACATAAAGAAACATAATAATTAATGAGGGGACATGAAAAAAAATATGAGTGTAATGAAATGAAACCTGGAAATCGCTGGTGTGGATGACCATGGGTCGGTTCACAAAACGAGATTGACATGAGTAAGGATCAACGTCTATGGGTCGGTTCACCAAAACAAAATTGACATTGCAAGGGTGAAAGCCTATGGGTCGGTTCACAAAACAAAAGTGACATGAGCAAGGGGTGAACGGCTATGGTTCGGTTCACCAAACAAAAATTCGATAAAAAAGCACATGCAACTAAATATGGCCAGTCTTGTACCAACCATTACTTAGTCAAAATACCTGCAACAATAATACATGAAAATAAATAAATGAAAATCAACTGTCAAAAGCTTAACAGAAAACGTGTGATTAAGTATGAACTACTATGGTTCAGCCCATATTAGTCAAGTTCACAAGGAAACATCATGCATAAAGCAACGACATGTAACTAAGTATGGATGACTGTTGTTCAATCCATATTAGTAAAACAAAATTTCGAGAGAAAACATCATGGTTAAGAACAACAAGATTTTGAAAATATCAATGCGTGGAATATTAGACGTCGGCTTGGGAAGATCCTGGTGACTACCCACTAGTCACTGGTCAAGTTTTAGAGCCTACATGTCGAAACCTTAGGCTCTGATACCATAATTGTAACACCCCACTTTGATAAGTGGGCCATTACATGTATTTATGGCGTGTCATCAAAGCATGCAAGGTAATATGTACTAAAACATACATAACCAAAAGGGAAAACTAGAAACAAACATCGGTTCCCAAACATAATCCCAAACATAAATTAAGTAAATGAAATGAGAAGGACAAAACAAGTGTCCAATTAAGTATAAGTTTAAGAAGGCAAAAGGAAAAGAAGTCTAAGGCATCTTCCATCCTATGCACGTCCTTCAAATGCTAAAGTTTGTCCATGGGTACCTCCAGTTTTAGGACATGGAAAGGAAAGTAACGGCTGAGCAATACGCTCAGTGAACGAATATATGACATAGTATGAATAACTGAAACATAAATAAGACTGAAAAGCAGTTGAATAAGTGTAAGTCCTGGAAAAACTTGGAACATGTTTATTAAACTGGTTTTATAGTTTGAAAAGCTTATGATTAACTTATAAAAAACTGTATCTAAATTTAGCCAAGAGCCCATATAGGACATGATGTATCAACGTGCATGAATACTTAGAGGGTAACCTTATCATGCAATTAGAGGGGTTGCCTCTAGTTATACTGGTCTGGGTAGGAGAGATCAACTCCTTGTGAAGGATGCAAGGCACACACCACATTCACCATAAAAATTCTGAAAACATGTAACTAGGATGCACCCATACGCCCCACACGATAATATATATAAATGGCCAAAACTGAAAGGGACTCCACGAGTAATCACTCTGTCATGGGGAAGTATACCACTGGTGCCTCCAGTGTTATGGTTATTGTACCTCTATAACTAGGTGGAACTGGCATGCATGTATATAGCTCAGGCATTTAAAATAAAACATAAGCATTCAAAGCATAAAAAATAACTGGGGAAAACAGATGGCTGCAAATGGGGAATCCTAATAAAGGAAAGAGATTGTCCTTACTGAAGGATCCGTACCTTATGTCCAGTAGTGAAGCTAGAAGGAAAGCTGAACGATTTACTCCTACTTCGCGAATACTACATAAATGAGGGACATGTATGAGTTGTCTGATTACTGAGTGTGTTACTGGTTTTGTGTGTTCTTAACTTGTTTTATATCTTCTTGTCATGTTTTACTATTTTAAATATTATCTTGTATTTATTCATGTTTTACATGTATTCTGATTATGTATTTCATGTATTCTTTTATTACTATACTTGTAGTGTCATAATAAGTAACTTTCTAAAAATAGCAGGTTCCAAAAATAGAAAGTTTCCAAGAATAGAAAGTTTCCAAAAATAGTAAGTTTCCTGAAATAGAAAGTTTCTAAAATAGAAAGTTTCCTTAAATAGAAATAAGATGGATTATTAAGTCTAAAATATAAGCTAGTGCTTATTAGTCATAACTTATAAGTCATGATGAATTATTAGTAAAGTCTATTAAATTAAATACTTAGGCTAAAGTGATTATTAATTAATGATGAAAAATGCATGGTTTATTAATTAATAATATGCCATGATAATTTAATCAAACTTTACCTTATATCAATAATTAAATTAACATGGTTTTTAATTTAATTAGGCCAAATAAATACTTAGGTTAATTTTCATGATTTTATAAATTAAATAAATATAACCTAAGTCATGAATTAAATTAAATTACTTAGCACTTGATAAAATTAATTTAATTTACTACTCAAAAAATATAACTTGGTCAAAATCTATTGTAACCGAGCCCTACACCCGAGACACAAACAAAACTGGACGCCAAAGCCAACACCATAGCCTACGGCCGTGGTTCTAGCCGGCGGCCATCAGCCCTGGGCTGCTTCTGGTTGCCACTAGTAGTTATTGGGTTCACACCGGCTTGCCTGGCCCCCCTGTTGCGTACAAAACTCCCACCTAGAGCATAAAGCTCTTGGTCCCCACTGTTTATCCAAATTTTCCCCCTGTGGGGTTTGTTGGGCTTGCGGCTGACCAAAGGAAACTACCACCGCCCCCTTGTGGGGTGCGCCTGTTGGGTCGAAAATATGAAGTATTATGAGTTGATATGTCAAAACTAAAAGACAAGGACTAAATCCGACAAGAGAAGATTCTACAAGCCGGTGGACAAACTTGTAGAAGATATATTGCAAGAAGAATAGAAGATTTAGTAAATATCTTATTTAGTGAATATTATTTGCTGAATATCTTATTTAGTTTCCTTGTAACCAGGGTTTATGTGTAGTATATAAACACATACCCTGCGTAGGTTTTATTCATAACAATCATTCACAATGTAACCTACAAGCAATTCGTGTGTCTAGACGTGGGATCCAATGTATACACGTCTAGATATTATTTGTGTTTAATAATACAAGTAACGTTTGGGAAAATTCATCTTGTCCACAACACCTTGTTATAATCAATGTTCTAATTCCGCTATGATTATCATATGAATGTTGATTATCCTAGTAAGCTTAATCGATCCGTGATATATGGTTTCATCAATTGGTATCAGAGCGGGTGGCTCTCGATGCTAGGATCAACAAGGTGGTCGTTCGTAGTGAAGAAAGAAGAAAACCCGTCTACGGTTTATATACATTTTTGTGTGCGTAGCAGTGTTGTGAAGAGCATAACTATTTCGTGAACCGTTGGATTGTCAAGATCTATCTCCAAGAAATAGTTATTAAGTGTCGAAGTCAGCAGCAAAAAGTATGATCGTATGCAGATCTCTGTGAACAGTAATAGTAAAAACGCGATTTCTCCTTCGTTAACCGTTGGATCATCGTGAAATTTGTGATGTAGGTTTTTAACACTTGTGTCTAGGATCTCACCGAAGGGATCTTCGATCTGAGATTTCACGAAAAAGTTATTCCAAGTCGAAGTTCACTGCAGTTAATGGTATTCACATAAAATCATGATTTAAGGTTTGTAAAACCCTAGATCGATTAGCCGCTGAAGTGTGTTTTCTAGACACTGATAGAAGTAGGTGTCAGTGGATGTTATTGACGCTGACAAAGCATGGTTGAGACGCTGATGGCCAGGCACTGACGCGTATAAAGATGGCGTTGACAAAGTAGTATGTAGGCGCTGACAGAAAAACCATGTGTTGTCCAAGATATTTAGTTTAAGCGCTGACAAATATTGTCCGATATTGGAAAATACATATGGTATGATTATCGGATAGTTAAGGATCTTGGATGACAAAGGATTCGCTGCTGTTTGGTTTATTGGTTGCGTTTTGGCACACAAAACAAGGTATTTACACCTGAAGGTACATGGAATCTCTATTTTTATTCAGGAGATCGTTATGATATTTATGGCTCGGATATTTTTAGAAGACGTATATGATTAAGGGGAAGAATTTTTATGATAAAACTGATTTTTGAAGTAGATTCTTGAGGATTGCTATTCTATCATATCTTCAGATGTTATGAGCGTTTGAAGGTAACTTGTAGGTGCTTTAAGTTGTGACAACGGACTTGATAAAAAGGTAGCAAAGGTATGAGATTTTACTTAAGATTCTCTATGCTCATATATTCTAGAGAATTCTTTTTGTCAAGAGACTACTCATTATAGCCGTGAGTTTTTACGTCTGCTCATTATAGCAGTGAGTTTTGGAGTCACGTGGTTAGTACAAGATATGGAACACAGATTTGGGTTATTCTACTTCTACATCAAGATTATTGTATTTATTTTTCTTCAAGATCATTACATAGAACTACTTTTGGAGAATTTTCAAGATTGCATACTTTCACATATTCCCTATTGATGTGTCAAAAAGGGGAAGAATATGTGTTATACTTAAGGGGAAGCAATTTGAAGATCGTGTACCATATACAAAAGGTTTTGACATCATCAACTAAGGGAAGATTTTTGGGTCGAAAATATGAAGTATTATGAGTTGATGAGTCAAAACTAAAAGACAAGGACTAAATCTGACAAGAGAAGATTCTACAAGCCGGTGGACAAACTTGTAGAAGATATATTGCAAGAAGAATAGAAGATTTAGTAAATATCTTATTTAGTGAATATTATTTGCTGAATATCTTATTTAGTTTCCTTGTAACAAGGGTTTATGTGTAGTATATAAACACATACCCTGAGTAGGTTTTATTCATAACAATCATTCACAATGTAACCTACAAGCAATTCGTGTGTCTAGACGTGGGATTCAATGTATACACGTCTAGATGTTATTTGTGTTTAATAATACAAGTAACGTTTGGGAAAATTCATCTTGTCTACAACACCTTGTTATAATCAATGTTCTAATTTCGCTATGATTATCATATGAATGTTGATTATCCTAGTAAGCTTAATCGATCCATGAATTATGGTTTCATCAGCGCCTGGTTGTGGAAAGTGACCACCAAGAGTCATACGACTCTCGGTTTGTGTGCACAGCCTAAACAAGACACAACCCAAATCCAAGACCTTGATTTATACATGTTTTAATCTTTTACATATGCATATTATATTAAGAACTGAATTCTAACACATGAATTAATACTAAAATGAAAATATTAAGGTTTTTAAGAATACCGTACACGTGAACCGATTAGTAATTAAGACACGAACAATACCCGAACGAATCAATGATCAAAACAACTTTTCTTTCTTGGTCTTGCTTGGTGAAGCCGGAGGCCATAAGGCACAGATAGGGTTTGTATGTTGTTTTCTTGTAATGTGTAAATGAGAAAAAGAATGTAAATCCCTGGTGGTTTGAATTAGTTTATGGGTTTTGATCCCAAACTTAGATCGATTTAGCTTTGTATTATCGAGATTAAATCAAGTATAATACGTGGAAAAACTTTGTGTTAACAACAATCTAAGTGTTATTATGAATTAACACTTAGAGCAAAGAATAATGCAAAAAAACCAAACTTTCACTTCGAATGATAAAAACTGCGTACAATGAAAGTGTGAAAACGTATATCTATATCAAACCCTAAGACCTCCTTTTATAACATAAGGAGTCTTGAACAATAATCTACCTATCAGCTATTTTAGGAAAAGATAAACAATAAGAATACAATGTAGAACATATCTTTTCCTAAGTATACAAAATGTGTTGACTAAGTAGTCTGTTGTAGCTGGGATTTCCTTTGTCAACGCCTTGATATTTCTTGTCAACGTCCAATCTGTCAGCGCCTCAATAACTCTTGTCAGCGTCCAAAATCCCTTTGTCAGCGGCGTAGTGACTTAGCTAATTTTATTCCCAACAATGGGTTGGGACTAAGGCCCGTCTTTCTTGCTTCTTTTTTGTTTTACACGCAGCCCAACACAAACACTTAATAGCTTTGGTTTTCGTTTCGTGTCATAAATATTTATCATACGTGTTCGTGTTTTAATGTTCGTGAATTAAATATTATAAGATTAAATGTTCATCATGTATTATAAATACTTAATACTTGTAATTTAAATGTCTGTGACACGTGTCATATGTTATTAATGGCAAAGTTTTAATTTAATTGTGTTTTCATGTATTGTACTGTTCATGGTATTTTATGTGGGTTTTACATCCATGGAGTACAAAAACGACTAAAGCTTTGGTGACAGTAGATGGAGTGGTCAACTGGACTGACACACATGAAGAAGAAGAAGAAGAGCATGGACTAATGGCTCTCTTTCATGAAGATACCAAGCTACATCCTTGTTTTGAAGATTGTGATCTTAGGTTTAATAATCTTAAAGTAGAACTTGAGGAACAATATAAAAAAGTAAACACATGTACTGTATAAGTAAATGCTTTTAAACAAGGTGTTGCTAAGTTAGAAGCAAATATAGTTTT
Organism: Glebionis coronaria; assembly: GCA_025667525.1. Classification (NCBI taxonomy): domain Eukaryota; kingdom Viridiplantae; phylum Streptophyta; class Magnoliopsida; order Asterales; family Asteraceae; genus Glebionis; species Glebionis coronaria. The sequence continues at coordinate 687,322,528 of CM046874.1, forward strand.
GTATCAAAAGGGTCAGCAAAACTATGAAGAAAAAATTAGGATTTTAACTCTTCAGATGAGGGAAAAAGATGTGACTATCAAAGCTTTTAAAAAACAGCTTGTGAAAGTTACAGTAGAAAATGAAGTTTTAAAGGCTAGTTTGTTTAATGAAAGAGAAGTAATTAATCAATGGAAAAAATCTTTAAAAGGCATGGGTAAGCTAATTAATTCTCAAATGGGGTATTGTGACAAAACAGGCCTAGGTTATTTAGAGGACCAACCTAGGATAACTCTAACTGACAAGGACTTATCCAAAGGGATTTTTGATAGTTCTTGTGACTCAGAAGAAACTCCTGAAAATGATAGGTATGCTGAAGGAATGAAGGCAGTTCCTCCACCTTTATCAGGAATTTATATGCCCCCTAATAATGATAAATGCATAGAGTTAGATGAATCAAAAGTTGTTTATGGTAAAAAAAAATCTAATGTTTCAGAATCAAACTCTAGTACTTTGATCCAGGATGAACCTGTTGTGACCAAAAAGGTTGTCTATCCACCTTTGATGAGCACATCTGTGCCTGAAGGACTTGTGCCTACAACTAGTTCTACTCCTAAGCAGGTTAAATCCTCTAGTAAGGCAATGTACAGTAATGCAAACCATCATGGTAGTATCAAAAGGGGTGGGCTAGGTTTTAAAAACACTAAGTCAGAATTACCTTGTGAGTCTTCTTTAAAAAGAAGAGGATGTTATGTGTGTGGTAATTTAAGTCATTTTATCAAGGATTTTACTATTCATGAAGATAAAATTGCTAAACAAAGGGCTACAAATAAAGTCACAGAGAAAGGTCATGAGAAGAATGCACAAGATAAAAGGCAATTGGGAACAAGAGATGACAAACCTAAGTGGAGTCATGCTCAGAGGGTAAATAAGCAAAATAAGACCAATAAAACAAGTCACTCTCAAATCAACAAAGACTTTGTACCCAGAGCAGTACTTAAGAAACAAGGTCTAGTACCTTTAAAGTCAAGTTCTTCAAGTACCGGGAGACCAAAACCTGCAAGTACTGCTAGAACTAAAACAAGTACCGTTGATTAGCAATCTAGAAAAACAAAGTCTGACAAATCTTCTAGGAGTATATTTGATATTGTTAAGTCACCTAGAAGTAATTCTTATGAAAGACCTGTGCAAATATGGGTTCCTAAAAGACAAAAATCATTTGTTCCATCAAGTACTGCCAAAACAGTACTTAAAACAAGAAAGTCTAGAAACATAGAGTCACCTTATGTTTTTTATTACATAAATGGAACAATGAAATATAAGAGTGTTTGTAGTCTTACTGGTAAAACTACTTACAGAACACTTAAGTATGTATGTCTTACAAGATCTGAGCCAAATGTAGCTTGGGTCCCTGTTAAACACTAATATGTTTCGTGTATGTGCAGGAGCATCTGATTAATGAATTGAAGGACAAAGGTATAGTAGATAGTGGATGCTCAAGGCTCATGACAAGGAACAAAGATTTCCTTGTTGAATTTGAAGAATTCAAAGGTGGACCAGTAGCCTTTGGTGGAAGTAAAGGTAGGATTACTAGCAAAGGAAAAATCAATACAGGAAGGTTGGAGTTTGAAGATGTGTTCTTTTTTAATGAATTGAATGAATTCAATCTTTTCTCTGTGTCACAGATGTATGATAAAAAAGAACAAGGTAATCTTTACAGATACAGATTGCTTGCTGCTCTCCAAAGATTTTGAGATGCCTAGGGAATATCAAGTACTACTTAAAGTACCCAGGCAAGAAAATATGTATACCTTTAATCTTCATACTATTACTCTAACAGGTGGTATTACATGTTTGTTAGCTAAAACTTCTAATGATGAGTCTAATTTATGGCATAAGAGGTTAGGTCATTTAACACCCCCAAATTTACATGCAGCGGAATATACATTTGGGTGCTAAATAAAGGTACAAAACACACATGAATATAAAGGACGACTCGAAAGAGACGTTTTACATTTACCGTCCCAAAATGTTTTACAGAGTGCGTAGTCCCAAGTAATCGTTACCAAAAGATAAGTTAAAACAAAATATTAATTTGTTTTAAAGATGGAACGATAAATAAATCAAAGAGTTTTAATACGTCAATGCACACTTCATTTCTCGTGACTTCCAAGCTTCATACTCCTTGATTACCTGAAATACATGCTAAAAATGATCAACAAAAATGTTGAGTGAAATCTATAGGTTTAGATAATAAATTTGAACACAAGCATTAGTTATAATTTGGTAGCATACTTAAAATCAACAAGCATTGTATAATAATTTGCATCAACAATAATAATTGTGTATAGCAAGAATTGCATTAAGCTCATGGAACCGAACCCTTAGACACTCCCATATCAGTCTAATAAGACGAGAGATTTATTAATTGTCATTACCCCCGGTATTAAGCACATTTTCGTATGCTTAGACATCTCGTTACAAAATATTCAAACAGTGGATGTTCAGGCATAAGCTTCTATGAATACATATCCACAAACTGAATCGGGCAGCTTCACCCATAGATCTATTATTTGTACAAGCGGTTAACCCATCATAGATTAATTAACGGACCATAATTGAGGCTTTTATAATTGTCAATATACTACTCAATGCAATTTAAAGACAACCACGGGTCCAATCATAATGGGAACAAGCATGTCATAAAAATAACTTGTGTTCTATTTTATAAAATAGCATGTATTCTCCCTCGCGGGTTTTAAAACAATTAATGTGCATAAATGAGGCTATAGATTTACCTTAATAAAAGTAGTAGAAGTAGTATCGATCGGTCGAGAAGTCTTGAGAAATAGCAACAACGAACCACGAACACCTAAAGTGACCCGCGACCTATGATAGTGGCGCGTAAATAAACTTTACATCCAAAATAACGTAAAAATGCATGATGAAGTTCTTAAACTCATTTATATGCACATATAAACAAATTTCGACAGTTTTAACTTTTCAGTCCAGCTTTGACTTTTCAGTCCAACTTTGACTTTTTGAGTCCAGCTTTGACTTCAGGTCTGTCACGACTAATTGAACAAGTGAACGACATTTTCAAGACTCGGAGTCTAAAGCAATTTTATGTAAAACGGCAATTCAAGCAACTTTCTAGTTTTACCCGAAACCTGGAACTCAACAGAAAATGACCAAAATGCCCCTGCAAGCTGCTGCGCAGGTTTGACTATTTTACTATAAAATGCAGATTTAATTTTTATGTTTTGACCCGTCTAAATTCGTTTTCAGAACTGGTTACCTCGCGGTAGAAGTAAAACGACATTTTAAACAACTTGTTAGTTATACACGAAAGCTGAAACGGACCAGAACTGGGCGATTTTCCCTTTTTTCGGTATTGCATCAGATGGTGTATTTTGTTAAGTGCAGAAAATCAGTTTATAAATTTTTAAAACTTCAAATGACCATAACTTGCTCGTTTTTAAGAGTTGGAAGGCGAATCTTATGCCAAAACGACCACAAAGACGAGCCCCACGACTAGAGATAATGAAATCCCAGTTTATAACATTTTAACATGGCCGAAATTTAATCTAAAAATATGGACAACAAGTATTTTAACTTTTAACCATGACCAAATCAATGAAAATCATACATGCACCTATTTAACTATCAAAATCAATATGCATGCAACCCAAAATCAAAAGTAAAATAACTAGGATCAAGATTGAGGTCCTTACAATGAGTTTTATGGTGATCAAAATCACTAGGTAACCAAAGGAGACCAAGAACGACAATCAAAACTCGTTTTCTTTCAATCAACCTTCATGAAAACACTTCTTTTGGCTTCCTTAGTAAATCCTACCAATCAAATTCGGATTTCCAGCCTTAATCAAAATCTTTAATAAAAATCATATTCTTTGAAATCATATGCGTGTTTGTTATTTGTAGTGGGATTTATAATAGGTGATTTATATAGTGATTTGATGAAAACTGAGAGTGATTTGATGGATTAAAAGTGGTGGTAATGGTGATTTTGGTGATGGAGATGACGAACAGAAAGAAAAGAGGAAGAAAGAGTCGTTGGTTTTCTACAGGAGATATTAACTATGTGTTTTTGTTGTAATAAACATGGTAATAAGTAGCGATAAGAGTTAAGGGTGTGTTTGGCAATGGATTTTGATGGAGTTAACTAGGTAAATTTATAAGGGTGTTTGGGTTAATGTCTTTGGGTTTCGGCACAAGGAAAAACGAAAAGTTTGGCCCGGTTTATTGACACATTTTATTTAAATAAAACCTCGATCCTGTTATTTACATGACATGTTTATTTTTCGAAAGACTCGTTTTTGATAAAAATATGAATGTAAGTCAGAAACAACAAATATGGAAATAACAATATTGTATTACTAAATTATGGCGTTCGTACACTTCTCGATCGATAATACGAATATATTAGATAATAAAAACTTCGTGAAGGATTTTAATTCATCGATTTGAAATATAAATCAACAACGAAATAAATAAACTCCATAAATTTAAATTAATAAATTTGATAAACGATAATTAAAAATAAAAATAAATATTTCGAGAGTAAAAATATGACCTTTATTTTACGGAGTTTTACAGGTCATGTGAACTTTAAGAACCTAAACAAACTTGTTAAGGGAAATTTGGTTAGAGGGATTCCTACCAAATCTGTTCAAAATGATCCACATGTACTGCTTGTCAAAAAGGAAACAACATAGAACCTCTTGTAAGACCAAGACTATCAATTTTGTGACTAAGTCTTTGTAACACTTACATATGGATTTGTTTGGTCTAGTTTATGTTATGAGTATTAGTCACAAGACCTTTTGCCTAGTTATAATTGATGATTACAATAGATTCAGTTGGGTATTCTTTTTGTTCCATAAGAATGAAACCAATGAGTTACTTAAAGATTAGTTGAGAAACAATTCACTAAACAAGTCTTAATCATTACGATAGATAACAGGAGAGAATTTAAGAATGTTGAATTTGATGAGTTTTGTAGGTCTAAGGGAATCAAGAGACAAATTAGTAATCCTAGGACTCTACAACAAAATGGAGTAGCTGAAAGGAAGAATAGGACACCAATTGAGGCTGCTAGAACTATGCTGGCTGATTCTCTTTTGCCAAACACCTTTTGGGCAAAAGCAATAAATATTGCATGTTATGTGATAAATAGAGTTTTAGTGACCAAGCCTCATAACAAAACACCTTATGAACTTTTGACTTGCATTAAGACGACCATAAGTCACTTAAGACCTTTTAGGTGTCATGTTTCTATTTTAAATACTCTATCAGTTGGGCAAGTTTGATGGAAAGTATGATTCAAGATATCGAGTAGGATATTCTTTGCAAAGCAGGCCATACAGAGTCTTTAATTTGACATCAGGTAGGGTTGAGCAAAATGCCCATGTCAACTTCTTAGAGAATAAGCCTAATGTCCCAAGAATAGTTTATGCTTGGATGTTTGATTTGGATTATCTAACTAACTCTATGAATTACTATTATGTGCAACAAGACTGTCAAACTAACAATGCAGGTAAAGAAAGAAGTACAATGAACTCAGGTAATCATAAGGAGAATCCTTCTTCATTGGATTCTCAAGATGATGATGATGTCCATCCCACATCTGCCTACTGTCTCACCAATAGTTGTTAGCCTACAATAAAAGCAACCAGTGATACCAAATGATGATCAAGCCTCACATGATGAACTTCAGAGGCTTGTGAATCAAGAAAAGAATGCTACAGCAAATGCTAAGCACTCAGGAGAAGAACCCTTGGAATCACAAAGCTCAGCAGTACATTTGCAACCTAGCGGTACTTCATTTGCAAGTACTGCTAAGGCAAATTCTACAAAATCTGTTGATTCACTAGAAGACATTCTTCTAGCAATGGATAATGAAGATGCTTATACTAGTCCAAAGGAAGGAATCTTCTCAAAAGCTTCCTATGATGAGCAGGGTGTAGTGACTGACTTCAATAATTTGGAAACTGAGATACTAGTCAGTCCTATTCCTACTCATATAGTCAACAACAACCATCATATAGCTCAAATCATTAGAGACCCAAAGTTTGTTGTGCAAACCAGAAGACAAGTTCAAGCTAGTGCTGAAACTCATGAACTTATGAGTTATGTCAAGCAACAACAAAGAACAAATCATAAATACTCAACATTGTTTGTTATCATGTTTCTTATCACAAGTAGAGCCAAAGAATATTTCTCAAGCTCTTGATGAAGAAAGTTGGGTAGATTCCATGCAAGAAGAGCTAATGCAATTTGAACTACAAAAGGTTTGGATTCTTGTGGATCTCCCTTCTGGAAAGAGAGTAATTGGCACTAGGTAGGTCTTTAGGAACAAAGGTGTTGTGTGAGAAACAAGGCTAGGCTTGTTGCTCAAGGCTATACAAAGGAAGAAGGGATAGACTATGATGAGGTTTTTGCACCAGTGACAAGAATAGAAGCCATTAGGTTATTTTTAGCATTCGCATCGTATATGGGATTTATAGTCTATCAAATGGATGTGAAAAGTGCTTTTCTTTATGGCACTATTTCAGAGGAGGTATACGTATCTCAACCTCCAGGTTTTGTAGATCCTAAGTTCCCCAACAGAGTCTATAAAGTTATTAAAGCTCTTTATGGTCTTCATCAAGCTCTTAGAGCTTGGTATGGAACTCGGTCTAATTTTCTTTTGTAACATGGATATAGGAGAGAGACTATTGACAAGACTCTTTTCATCAATAAGAATGCTAAGGACATTATCTTAGTACAGGTATATGTAGATGACATTATTTTTGGTTCAACCAAAAAGTCATGGTGTGAAGAGTTTAAGGCTTAAATGAAAGGGAGATTTCAGATGAGTTCAATAGGAGAACTTACTTTGTTTTTAGGACTTCAAGTCAAACAAAGGAAAGATTGAATATTTATCAGCCAAGATAAATATGTTGCTGAAATCTTGAAGAAATTTTCAAGTATGGATAAAAGAAGTGCAAGTACACCTTTTAAAGCCAAGAAGTCTATTTCAAAAGATGAACATGGTGAAAATGTTGATCTTCATTTATACAGATCGATGATTGGTTCATTGATGTATCTTATTGCTTCAAGGCCAAATATTATGTTTGATCTGTGTGCTTGTTCAAGGTTTCAGGTCAATCCAAAGGTTTCACATCTACATGTTGTGAAAAGGATTTTCAAGTATCTCAAAGGACAGCCTAACTTAGGATTATGGTCTCCTAGAGATTCTACATTTGATTTGGAAGCTTATTCAGACAGTGATTATGATGGAGCTAATCATGATAGGAAATCCACAACGGGAGGTTGTCAATTCCTAGGCAGAAGACTCATATCATGGCAGTGTAAGAAGCAAACTATTGTTGCTACTTCTACAACTGAAGCTGAATATGTAGCTACTGCTCATTGCTATGGACAAGTATTTTGGATTCAAAGTCAGTTGTTAGATTATGGTTTCAACTCCATGAATACCAAAATCTACATTGATAATGAAAGTACTATCTGCATTGTCAAAAATCCAGTCTTTCACTCTAAAACCAAGCATATTGAAATAAGACATCACTTTATAAGGGATGCTTATGACAAAAAGCTTATTCAGGTTTTTAAGATCCATACAGATAACGATGTGGCTGATTTATTAACCAAGGCATTTGAAACTAAGATATTTTAGTTCTTGGTAACACGTATTGGTATGCTCAACGAATAATTGTTGCATATGTTAAGGGGAGGTAACATTGTACACTTCTTATGCTATTTTTATTGTATAGTGTTTGATTTTGTTTTTAATGTGGTTACATGTGATTAGATTAAGATAAAAGAGGTTACAATGATGGTAAATTGCATGTACCGGTCTTATCTTTGAGGTACCGTTTTGGAACCAAGTACCGCTAGGCAACATTGAAGTTCCGTGTATGTTCCATGTACCGCTAAATAACCGTTGTACCGTTGAGGGTCTCTTTTGTAAAATTGGTAGTTTCTTCGCGCTTGGGTTTGCCTTTTATATAAATACTAACCCCAATTACATAATTGATTCACCTAATCTTTTATTTCTACACCTCGATTCTATAACCTTAATCCTCTTCTTCGTTAATAAAAAACAACAATGGCTGCTCTTCAAGTGATCTCTAAACACAATCAGGTTGCTAAGCTCACTTAGAATGATGATTCACTTGGTTTTCATGAGATTCTTGACTTTTTATCTCAAAGTCACATACAATTTGCGCTTACTGTAAGTCCTATTGTATCTATTCCTCTTGTTGAACAATTTTGGAATACTACTATTGCTGGTACACGTCATGATCAACCCTGTATTAGAGCTAGGGTTAATCATAAAAATATATATGTGACTTAAGTACTGCTTAGGGCATCTTTAAGGCTTAATGATGCAAATTGGACTACTATGCTAACCAATACTAAGATACATGATGGCCTTGCAGCCATGGGATATCAGGGTGGTAGGGAGAGTCTTACTTTCTTTAAAGGTTTATTTTCACCACAATGGAAATTACTTTTTCATGCCATAATTCACTGTTAAAGCTCAAAAATCACATCTTTTGATCAAATTCCTGTTGCTTTAGCATCAGCTGGTATTTGTTTGGCAAATAACATAGTTTTTAACTTTTCAAGATTAATTTTTGTAGGTATGACTAGGAATTTAGATGCCTCTAAGAAATTTTTGATGTATCCTAGATTTATTCAAGCTCTAATTCAAGACCAAATCCCAAACCTACCTGACTTGACAGATACATGGGATGTCCCTACTTTCCTAAGACAACTTTCTCTTTCTTGTCAAAGAAAGGTACCACTTTCATAGGGACTGTAACACCATTATTTGCTCATATGTTGGCACAAGAAGCTAACCAAGAGGGTGAGGATCCTAGTTCTGCTAGTGGACCTCATCAAACTCCCTCTCACCAAAGCCCCCAACCCTCTACAAAAGATCAATCTTCCTCTCATCATGGTTATGATCAACCTATCTCTGATGATATGATTCACACACCTGCTGCTTCTCATGCTACTAGTGGTTCTCCACAAGCTAGAGAAACAGAGGTGGTGGATATTGCACATTTAACTGCTTTCTGTACAAGCTTGTCAAAACAGGTTCACGTTTTACAAAAGGAAAAGCTTGTACAAGATAATAGAATTGCAGACCTGGAAGCCAATCTTACAAAGCTAAGGAACAGAGTTAATCCTTGGATCAGGCACCATAGGACAATTCAGAAGGCTCAACTTAAGAAGCAAAATCTCAAAGCCTTCAAGAAAAAGCAACTGAATGAAACAAAACAGGGGAGGAATAAAGAGGAAGCAGGTCCTTCTTCTGATATTCCAACAAATAATTTTGGGGATGAAGCTAATTTTGAAGTTGATGGTGGTCTTGGACACTATGTGGATGACAAAAATATGGAGGATCAACCACAACCATCAACTGCTAAAAAAGATATGATTGTAATGCAACCACATCCACAATCACCACAACTACAAGAAGCTAATTGGAGTAGCTTTTATGAGAAACTTGAGGAGATAAATCTAACATTTCTTGTGTCTACAAGTCCACAACCACAAAGGAAATTTCGGTATCAAAAGAAATAGTCAACTCAAGTACTGCCAAGTTCAAAGAAGAATGATGGGTCAGATAAGACTGAGGAGTTGGAAATTGAAAAGACAGCTTCCAAAGAAGATAAGGTGTCTGGAGATACCTTGGTGATTGGTTATAGAAGTGTGTCTACTAATGGTGAAGTAAAAACTACTGAAGACCCAAGTATTGCTAAGCCTACTACAAGTACCGCTGGTCAAAGATCTTCACTACCATCTTATGAGTAAAGCCACACTCCATCTTTTGGATAGGATGAGACCTTATCACAACTTTTGCTTGATCTCAAAGAGAAGAATTCAACTGAAAAGGCTAGGTTAGCAGAAGAGGAAAATAAGGCACAACAATCAAATCTTGCCAGCCAAGTTCAAGACAAAGGCAAGAATGTGCAAACTTCAAAGCCTACTACAAACGGTATTATTATACCAGGTCAACTACCTAATGAGGGTGAAGACAGAAGATCTTCAAGGTTAATCAAGAAGTTACCTAAGATTGACCCAAAGTGTAACACCCCACTTGGATAAGTGGACCGTTAGGTGTATTTATGACGTGCCATCAAAGCATAAGGTAAATGTCCTAAAACATTAACTGACCATAACAGAAATACCGGAATCAAACATCGGTAATCCAACATAAGCTCAAAACAGGAAAAATAAAATACTGAAAGAAAGGACTGAACAATGTCCAACGGCAATATAAAAATGAAGTGCATAAAGTAAAGAAGTCTGAACGGCTTCCATCCAATGCACATGCTCTCAGAATCTTAAGACTGTCCTGGGGTACCTGCCGTTAGAACATGAAAGAACTCCGGTTGAGCATAACGCTCAGTGAACGGATATAATGCATAATAGGAATATACTGAACTTGAAATAATAAATAATTTATAAAGCTGAAAGACTGATATGTGGAGTATGATGAAAACTGTAGAAAATCTGATAAGTATGATTTATAAATAATAAAACTAAATGTTATCTGTTAAATCTGAAAACCTGCATTTACTGTATTTTAATTGCCAAGAGATTATATAGGTCATGTGCTGTAACAATTGTTGCATGAATAACTGGAGGGGTGACCTCGTCATGCTGTAGAGGGGTGACCTCTAAATAATGTACTAGCTGGAGGGATCAGCTCCAATGTGAAGGATGTAGAGCACACACCACATTCACCTGATAAACTATAAACTGATAGCCTAGGATGCATCCATACGCCCCACTAATAATACTGATAAAATGGCCAAGCTGAGTTGAATGGGACGCTGCATGATATCACTCTCCTATAGGTGAGTCATGACACCGGTGCCTCAAGTGTCATGGTTATGGTACTTCCGTAACTAGTACATAAACTGATCATTCTTGTATATAGGCTCAGGCAATATCTTAATTATTTAAATAATTTTTGATAATTTGTAACATATACTGGGAAAAACATTTGGCTACAGACGGGGAATCCTAATCATGCATAGGAAAGGAAGTCCTTTCTGAAGGACGGAAAATCCGTACCTTAGCCAAATCTTATTGCTAAATAACGTCCACGTGTATTTACCAGTTCGATGATCTACACAAATTTACCGATTCAAAAATTAATAATTAAGAAACTTGTTACGGATTTCCTTGAACTATTAATCATCTACACCCATATTTTATATCTCAAAATATAATGAACCATATTTTATAGCATGCTTAGTAATCCATATCTTACATTCTTATAAATGCTTGTAACTAATTATTACTCAAACCATAATAACCTGTATTTTATATAAGTGAGTATAAAGTACATCTAGTTATATTAGATACTAATGAAAAATTGTAGAAAATCATACATGCATGTACTACTTAACTCTCAGTATTTTTTTTAATCTTTAGTTACTAAAATGCACCCATTCTACTTAGTTTCAATTCAATTTTCATGTTTATTACATAGGATGTAGAAATGTAATCATTTTCCCATGTACTAAGATTTAGATCAACTTGTGATATTATTTATGGCCATGCAATCCTTGTATGTTAGTAGTACTACCGAAACCGATTTCGAAATGTCCAGTTCCTGTTTTAAGCATGAGTTTTAATAAGGGACTGACTCTATGATATTATGTGTATTACAATCTCAATTTAGTAACATATTACATGTGATTAGTGCAGATATGTGATAGATCAATATATACCTCACAACCGGCCAACTGACGCCGAATATTAGTGCCAAAAAAATTGAATCATGAACACTACGGTCAAAACCAAAACGATCATAAACGAATGGATAAAGAGCCAACTGTGTACCGGAACCGTATTCTCCCACCAAACAAAATCAGATCCAAATATGAACCAATACACGAACAGAATTCGAACCGAAACAAGCAAAAGAAACAAAACTTTAGAGGCGATGAACTAATGCGATCGTACAAAACCTCGAACGAGATCAAATCCAACGTGAACCGTGACTGAACTCAAATTTGGATGAGTAATTAGACCTGTAGGTTTTATTTTGGAGCGGCTCTGTTAATTGCTTTGGTTTAAATTGTCGTCGATCATATGATGGTATACTGAATATCAAAATAATCGGACTTTAAGAAGAAGAAAATGCCGAGTATTAAATGACGATAAATTCTTTTATTTTCTTTCACATATTTCCATTCTTTTAAAAAATGTGACCCGTTATTTACTCGTACGTTTCAGGACCCAAAATCGGGGTTTTAAATAGCCATGATTTCAGGATGCCAGGATGACTAAATTCAAAATATTTTCCTCTCATATATATTTAGTTACCTTATTTATTTGTATCCATATGTATTTGTGATATGCTATGAGAAATTATTCAAAGATATAATGAAGATGGGTTTACTAAGAGAACTCTTGCCAGCATATTGCCGCAATGAGCGGATACGGTTTGAAGAAAAATGTGTTATTTCATATAGTTTATAACAGCCTCCAAATATAGATATTTTCGTTTTTCGTGATTTATAACTTCCCGTGTATTAATATTCATGGCTTGGGTATGTCATTTATCGTGACATGATTTATATATTAAACGTAATTACTTGTCCATTTAGCTTAGCTTGTAAGCCACCAACACATCAAAACTAGCAACTAAAACCATTTGTTCATTTTCACCATGCAAAATACTCTCAAATCCTCTCACTCTCCCCTTTGTGCCGTCCCATTTCCACCATTAAACACCCCATTCATACAAAAATTTAACCACAAACCTTTGTTATAATTAACATATGTTAATCTCCATTCAAAGAGATGAAGATTGGTGCAAGTTATAACATCCAAAGAGGAGTTTCTATGGAGTCTTAGGGCTGTATTTTCCACAAGGAGTTCTTGAAGAATGGTGGTCTTGAAGATGGTCTAGATTTATCACAAGTTTCTTCATCAAAATCCATGTCTTGATCATAACCTACATCATCATGGTGGTATAAAGATTGTCCTCCCCATCCTTTTGTTAATTTTGATTATGTAATCATGTATTTTCTTCTTAAATGTATATATGTATGATGATATATGATGATAAAAATATTGTGTGGGGATTTGGTGTTGATAATCATGGGTAAAAAGATGAAAAACTATATATAAAAATGGTTAATCTTGCTTAATTTAGTAGGCTGTATAAAACAGTAAAGAACCATGTGATTAACTGATAAGATGGAATAGATTCATGTATATACAGTAACTAATATGTCTTGTACACATGTGAGAGTTGGCCATGCAATGGAATCATTAGGATGAGTGAGATATGATAAAAACAAGTTTAGAGTGTAAATCTGAGTATACTGTTTTGGACGATTTTTATAAAATACTTAGAGGCTGATTCAACAGTAGCCATAGAGGAGTTAAATGGAGCAAATATCATGTAGTTTATGCCACAAAAATTTGAGCTTCTATCTCCATATAGAACTCTAGATATGGCTGTTTTGGTGAACATGAAAGTAAAAATCAGATTTTGGGAAGATTAAAGTATAATAGTATTATATAAGCACTCAAATAAAAATAGTATAAAATGTGAATTAAAACCCACTAACTTATATAATACATTTATATAAATATGTATAAGATAAATAAATGGACATTTTATAAAAATGGTAGTTTGATAAGTTTTATAAGTTATAAAACTATAAACATGATTTTTACGACTTTTTCGGCTATTACCGAAAAATTAACGTTTTTGTTAAATAAAACTTAGACGGTTGGACCCGTCTAATGTAAACTTTTATAAACTCATATACTGATATATAAACATATATAACAAGTAAAAACCGATAAAACCCGAACTATAAAACATACGGACATTAACGGGCTAAGTTAACGTTATTGGACTAATAATACAACAAAATGGACTAAAACACTTATAAACTTATTTATTGGGCCTAACCCATTTGGGCCCAACATGTAAAGTATAAATACTGATAATACAAGTATGAGATGTATTAATACAAATTAATGAACTTATAATAGGCTTATTGGACCTAAAACGCGTAAATAGGTAAAACTAGTAAACTAGTAAGAAGTTACCAATACATAAACACTAAAATGAGTAAAAGAGAATATGTAAACCCACTTGATCATCATATATATAAAATCATCATATGTATACATAATTATTATTTTTATAAATTCATTGGACAAGAGTCTAAGACGAGTATTATTTATCTAGGTTTCCGTGATTGAAGCACGCATTGTACGTCCGAATTGCCGATAACCCGCTTTCCCACATCAACGTGAGTTCATAGCCTCGCGCTCTTTTAAATGTTTTTATGAAATGTTTTATAAACCCGCGAGGGAGATAACATGTTAGTTTTACTAAAATAGGACACCACTTGTCCCGATTGTTTGTTTATTGATTTAGACCCGGATGATTGTATGACCCTATGAATGATTAAATGACCCGATAGATGAAATGAAATGGATTATTAAAGTTAGGTTATGTCACTAAAGTCCCTTTAGCATGAATTGTGAACTGCCGGGATTTGGTAGACGCTTATGCATATAATAGTACTATTTGGGGACGATCACCCCAGTTCGCGCCTTGACGGTTGATCCTCGTCGTGCCACATTGATGGGTAAGCGAATTTATGTATGAGAAGATTTCCATAGCGTGACCTTTGTGACGACACGCTAATTTAGATAGGCAAATTGAGTTTTGGGCTAGCTACCCGTTGTTTGTTGTAGTAAGGTAACAATGTCATGCGGCTTATAATAATCCAATTAACGAAATACTGCTATACGCACCGAATTACGATATATTGCCTGACTAGCAATATGGGGTCTTACTATTGATATTATGTTCGTATTTTGGTTTTTCATAACCATATTCATATAACGGTTTTTATTTAACTTTATACAACGTCTAAGACGTATTGTATGATGTTTTTACGACATTGGCTCGTATAATGATTTTTAAGGAAAATGCCTATATTATGATTTTCGATAAAGATTCGTATAAAATGACTTTGGCTATTTTATGGCCTATTACAAAGACTTTTACAAAAATGATTTTCGGTAATAATTTTATACCGATGTTATATTGATGGATTTCATTAAACTCTATGAATTCACTCGGCGTTATCGCTGACCTTTTCTTTTAACATGTTTTATCTTAGGTACTTGAAGGTAATTCTCGGGAAGACGACAAGAATTCATGGCCCGCACTTATGACAATAATTTCCATTCAAATACTTTGTAAAAATTTGTATGAAATACAATGACTTGGGACCTATGTAACTTTGATATTTATGAATGGAAATGCTTTATTATTAAACGACGCGATTTTTATGCGTTGTCTATGATGTGAGTAATGTGTTATCCCGTAACACCAACGAGTCTTCCGCTGTATTGAATTGTATAAATTTGGGGGTGTTACAATTACCGCTCTGTCGGTCAGTTTCATGACGGTCATTGTTACGACTGGGATCCCTGTAACTATTCTTCTAAGGCCCGGCTGGGTACTGGTTCTCACTCTTCTGAATGAAGGTTTGCTGAGTGAAGTGTGACATCTAGGTGAGGAAGTAAAAGCATGGAATGGAATGGTAGTGTCTGATGATTGAAGTTTATTCTTGTTAGAATTTTAAAATTTATAGTTTTCGTCCTGGTTCTGCAGAGTCTTCATAGTATAAACAGCAGCAGCATCTTCAAAAATCTCCAAAGTATCAGCAGCATCAGCATTTGTGAGGTCTTCAAAGTGTTAGCAGCATCAGTATCTGGTAAAATCTTCAACTCACGAGCAGCATCAGCATCTGGTAGAATATCGACAAGTAGAAACGCCTGAGATGATTGAGGATCGATTAGCAATATCCATGGAGTAGGGTACATGGACTACACCTGGACTACTGTACATGAAGTACAAAATGAATACTGCACATGGAGCATATCGGAGACACTGTACGCGGAGTACACATGAAATACTATACATGAAGTATAACTGAGACACTGTACATGGGGTACATATGGAACACTGTACATGGCACTGGTGAAAATTTTATGGGATGATCGATAATGGTGTCAATTGTTTGACATGATCAAAGAATTAAATTGATTTAAACGGTAGTAAACTAAACTTAAAAGAGTAACATGATAGCCTGGTAATTCCTGCATACACTTAATGCTGGTTGTATAGAGGCTGAAAAGTATGATTAAATGGAGTTTCATCAATGTTTAGTATGAAGACATGATTGATGAAGACCAGAACATGATTTATCATGAGAACAGGATTTTACTGTAACCCTTCTGTATCTTAGCATGAAAATATTATCACCTTGTTGAAAACTTAATCCTCATAAGGAGACATAAACTTAACAGCATGAAAACGACATCCACGTGAGAGCATGAAACTTGATTTGTTATAGGAACAACAGTATAACCAACCGAGATTTAACATCAAATGGTGTGGATGGTTTATGGTTCAATCCACAAAATTCTAACGAGAAAACATGTGACTAAGTATGGGCGATTCTGGTTCGATCAATACTTGTTAAAATTTTATGAGAACTGTCATGTATAGAAATTTATAATCTGGGACTAAATATGGTTGGCTGTAGTCCAATCCATAGTTGTCAAAGTTTTATGAAATATCCTAATATGACAAAGGTGAACAACTGTGGATCGGTTCACAGAACATCATTCGACTGAAAAGCATGATATTTGACCTGAGGAATGGTGAACGCATATGGGCCGGTTCACCAAATAATATTCAACTGGAAGCATGAATCTGCCATGAGTAAGGATGAACGCCTGTGGGTTGGTTCACCAATACAATATCTGAACGGGAAAGGGTGAACACCTATGGGTCGGTTCGCCAAAACAAAATTCGCAGAAAAGCACATGCGACTAAATATGGCCAGTCCTGTACCAACCTTTTACTTAGTCAAAATAATTTAAGAAAACTGACTGATAAATGAAGAAAACTGACTGATAATTACACGAGAAACACGAAATATAACCAACGCCAAAATCTGGGAAGTTCCTGGTGACTACCCACTAGTCACAGGTCAAGTTTTAGAGCCTACAGGTCGAACCTATAGCTCTGATACCATAATTGTAACACCCCACTTGGATAAGTGGACCGTTACGTGTATTTATGGCATGTCATCAAAGCATAAGGTAAATGTCCTAAAACATCAACTAACCATAACAGAAATACCGGAATCAAACATCGGTGATCCAACATAAGCTCAAAACAGGAAAAGTAAAATACTGAAAGAAAGGATTAAACAATGTCCAACGGCAATATAAAAATGAAGTGCATAAAGTAAAGAAGACTGAACGGCTTCCATCCAATGCATATGCTCTCGGAATCTTAAGAGTGTCCTGGGGTACCTGCCGTTAGAACATGAAAGAACTACGGTTGAGCATAACGCTCAGTGAACGGATATAATGCATAATAGGAATATATTGAACTTGAAATAATTAATAATTACTGAAGTTGAAAGACTGATATGTGGATTATGATGAAATTGTAGAAAATCTTATAAGTCAGATTTATAAATAATAAAACTGAACTGTTATCTGTTGAATCTGAAAACCTGCATTTACTGTATTTTAATTGACAAGAGCTTATATAGGTCATGTGATGTAATAACTGTTGCATGAATAATTTGAGGGGTGACCTCGTCATGCTGTAGAGGGGTGACCTCTAAATAATGTGTTGGGTGGAGGGATCAGCTCCAATGTGAAGGATGTAGAGCACACACCACATTCACCTGATAAACTGTAAAATGATAGCCTAGGATGCATCCATACGCCCCACTAATAATACTGATAAAATGGCCAAGCTGAGCTGAATGGCACGCTACAGGATATCACTCTCCTACAGGTGAGTCATGACACCGGTGCCTCAAGTGTCATGGTTACGGTATCTCCGTAACTAGTACATAAACTGATCATGCTTGTATATAAGGCTCAGGCAATATCTTAATTATTTAAATAATTTCTGATAATTTATAACATATACTGGGAAGAATATTTGGCTGCAGACGGGGAATCCTAATCATGCATAGGAAAGGAAGTCTTTACTAAAGGACAAAAAATCCGTACCTTAACCAAATCTTATTGCTAAATAACGTCCAGGTGTATTTATCAGTTCGATGATCTACACAAATTTATCGATTCAAAAATTAATAATTAAGAAACTTGTTACGGATTGCCTTGAACTATTAATCATCTACATCAATATTTTATATCTCAAAATATAATGAACCATATTTTATAGCATGCTTAGTAAGCCATATCTTACATTCTTATAAATGCTTGTGACTAATTATTACGCAAAACACAATAACCCATATTTTATATAAGTGAGTATAAAGTACATCTAGTGATAGTATATACTAATGACAAATTGTAGAAAATCATACATGCATGTACTACTTAAATCTTAGTATTTTTTTTTTAATCTTTAGTTACTAAAATGCACCCATTCTACTTAGTTTCAATTCAATTTTCATTTTTATTACATAGGATGTAGAAATGTAATCATTTTCCCATGTACTATGATTTAGATCAACTTGTGATATTATTTATAGCCATGCAATCATTGTATGTTATAATACGTAGTACTACCGAAACAGATTTCGAAATGTCCAGTTCCTGTTTTAAGCATGAGTTTTAACAAGGGACTGACTCTATGATATTATGTGTATTACAATCTAAATTTAGTAACATATTACATGTGATTAGTGTCGATATGTGATAGATCAATATATACCTCACAACCGGCCAACTGGCGCCGAATATTAGTGCCAAAAAAATTGAATCATGAACACTACGGTCGAAACCTAAACGATCATAAACGAATGGCTAAAGAACCAACTGTGTACCAGAACCGTATTCTCCCACCAACCAAAATCAGATCCAAATATGAACCAATACACGAACAGAATTCGAACCGAAACAAGCAAAAGAACCAAAACTTTAGAGGCGACGAACTAATGCGAGCGTACAAAACCTCAAACGAGATCAAATCCAACGTGAACCGTGACTGAACTCAAATTTGGATGAGTAATTAGACCTGTAGGTTTTATTTTGGAGCGGCTCTGTTAATTGCTTTGGTTTAAATTGTCGTCGATCATATGATGGTATACTGAATATCAAAATAATCGGACTTTAAGAAGAAGAAAATGCCGAGTATTAAATGACGATAAATTCTTTTATTTTCTTTCACATATTTCCATTCTTTTAAAAAATGTGACCCGTTATTTACTCGTACGTTTCAGGACCCAAAATCGGGGTTTTAAATAGCCATGATTTCAGGATGCCAGGATGACTAAATTCAAAATATTTTCCTCTCATATATATTTAGTTACCTTATTTATTTGTATCCATATGTATTTGTGATATGCTATGAGAAATTATTCAAAGATATAATGAAGATGGGTTTACTAAGAGAACTCTTGCCAGCATATTGCCGCAATGAGCGGATACGGTTTGAAGAAAAATGTGTTATTTCATATAGTTTATAACAGCCTCCAAATATAGATATTTTCGTTTTTCGTGATTTATAACTTCCCGTGTATTAATATTCATGGCTTGGGTATGTCATTTATCGTGACATGATTTATATATTAAACGTAATTACTTGTCGTGTACATTTAATATACTTGAATGCTCGTTGTGAATTAATTATACTTGGATACTTGTCGTGAATTAATTACTTAAAACTTTTAGTAAATCTATAGTTTCGTGTAACTAATATTTTCATGTATTTTTATGCGGGTTTTACAACTCTTCCCCTCTAAAAAATAATTCGTCCTCGAATTAGAGACACGATAATGCTACGGTTTTACAATTCTTCCCCTCTAAAAAGGAAAATTCATCCTCGAATTAGAGACACGATAATGATGCCCTTTTACAATTCTTCCCCTCTAAAAAAGAAAATTCGTCCTCGAATTAAAGATAATAACGCTGCTGGTTATAAGAAATGAAAGAACACGTAAACTGAAAAGACATGTAAGCTGAAAGTACCTGAACGTGATATGACTGAAGAGAACATGGAACGTGACATGTCTACATGAACATAACTGAATTATAGAAAGAAAATGATGAGAAGTCTGGATGGACTCCTCTGTTCCAAGTGGCTTCCCGCTCGAAACGGTTCCTTCACATATCTTGACACAATGAACAATCTTGGTCTTAATGACCTTGTCCTGACGATGCTAAATAGTTTCTGGTTCCATACCTTAGATGGATTTCTTAATCTGATCGAATGAAAAGATATAACATGTAGGATACATGGAACGATAAGTATAATAACCTGACAAGATAACACTTATATCTCTGAGTAACGTTACTGGAGACATATTGGGACGAACTACGTGAATAATTGTGAAGGTACTACGTGAGCAATTTTGAACGTGTTTCACGATCATCTGATGAACGTTGTGCATGGAATATATTGTGATCGTGATAGGTGAAACATATTGTGAACGTGATACATGGACATATCATGAACGTATGTTGACTGAGGAAGGAATGACAAACGATACGGCCTGAGACGTGAAACGTCTGCCTGGGTATGGAAAAGCTATGCTAAACTTGAGTCTGGTTTCTCAAATTTTCTGTAACCGAATCCGGTACAAGACCTGGAACGTATAAACTAAGATGGAACACAAACCTGAACGTGAACAATTTCATGAATGTGAACGGGAATTTAAATCATGAAATAACACAAAATGTGAACTGAAACAACATCATAGTGTGAACGTGAGACATAAACGTGAAGGTGAACATAAACGTACACGTGATCGTGAACATGAACGTGAGTGTGATTCGCAAACGTGAATTTTCTATCTGATATGATGGTTGATGTAAGACCTTGAAGTTGTACGATCTATTGCTGAATTTTCTACAGGTATGCTACTGCGAAATCCTTTCGGATGAAAGAACACGTATAGGCTCGGTTAAATAGTTGACAACGATATAGATAGTATCATACTTTTCTGAGTATGTGGTACCCGATAACAACCTCATGGAATCTTGTCTCATTTCTGTTCAAAATTTCTACTGTTTGTAATAACTCACTAGCACGTCGGCGTTCTATCTTGAACCTGTTGACATGTCAGGCATCTAGATATGAACATAGTAGTTTCAGTGTGTTATACTGCTTCTATCAAAATCCTGCCTGGGTTTATGGTACCCTCTTGTGGAATCTGGATGAACAGATATGGAAGAACTATGAGTTCGGTAAATTAGATCTCTCTTAGCATAGGATCTTATGGAATATAAAATTTTCGTGTAGGTCCTATCCTTTATGCGTAAGTTTAGTTATGGGAAGCTACTCGTGGGAACTGTCCGTAATTTCTGCGGTATCAGTCAACTGAGTTCTAGGAAATTTTGTACTTAAGTCACAGACGTCGGTCTTGACCATCTGATGATGGCCTTCACCTTCGCATGTTTGTCTGAAATTTCTTTCTACTGAAGTAGGGTGGTTCAGAAATGCCACCTCGTTCAACTGGAATTCACATCTGGAAAGCCGCTTATATAATTTTCTCCTATCGAAGATTCTGTTCAACTGTGAAAAGATGATTCTCTTGTACTTCTCTTAGAATTTAGCAGATCAAAATGTTATCAATGAATATACTGACTATTTGTCTGAGAAGTCATGGGAAATTTTTTTTTTTCATAAATTTCATACTATAGCTGGAGTATTAGGGAATTCAGGAGTAGGAATCCAAATTTTAAAGAGATCATCATGTGTGCAAAAGTAGCCTTGGAAACATCATGTTCTTTCTCTCACCACTAATGGTATCATGATCGTGAGTTGTTCTTGAAAAATATTAAGACGCCATAGTAGATCAGATAAACCTGCTATTCGTGGAATGAACATCGATTACAAGTGGTGGTCTTGTCAAATTTTCGATGGGCGATACATGATCTCATCTTACCGGCCTTCTTCCTGATAGACGGAGACGATGCACTTCCTGGTGGTGCACTAGTATGGATAGAGCCTCGTGCCTGTAATTCTTGCAGAAAATGCTGCAACTCTTTTAACTCAGCTGCAGCCCTGAAATAAGAGTTCTAAAAATAGGTTCTGACCTTGAGACAAGCTCGATGTTAAAGTCTGTCTCGTGGTTAGGAAGGAATTTCTAGAAAAACTTTTTGGAATGACTTCCGGAAACTTTGGAAAAATCTGCTGATCATGAACTTAAAGAATTTCAGAAGTGACTTTATAACCGGTAGCTAAAAAGTTTTCGTAGTTGTGGACTAATAAATCACGCGCATGTAAGGCAGAAGCAATTTGTACTGAGTTTTTTGGCAGAAAATATAATGAATATATTTGGAATTTAGTAAGACAGATCTCGTTGTTAACTGAAAAGAAAACCTTAATAATTATGGGTGATACTATGGAGTCTTTTCTGGCTGGGAGGTAAGTAATACATTATTTAAGATAAATCTGACATAGGAATACGTGAAGTAAACGTGACAGCTTTTACTGATTGTGTTCATTCGTGACCTCACAGAATGAACACTGTGTGTCTAACCTGAATAATGCTCTGGTGGTGGTAACTGAATTGAAATGGTATGATTTATGCTTGGCATAACAGAACGGGTATACCTCCTTGGAGGGTATCCTGAATTTCTGAGGGCCTGGTTTAGAAAACAGATGGAGTTATGAGTTCTGACTTGTACTTTGAGAAGATATTCGCATGACGTGTACCATGACTGGTGTCCTGACATATGTTTTCTGAATGATACTGAAAGAAAGGACTGAACAATGTCCAACGGCAATATAAAAATGAAGTGCATAAAGTAAAGAAGTCTGAACGACTTCCATCCAATGCACATGCTCTCAGAATCTTAAGACTGTCCTGGGGTACCTGCCGTTAGAACATGAAAGAACTCCGGTTGAGCATAACGCTCAGTGAACGGATATAATGCATAATAGGAATATACTGAACTTGAAATAATAAATAATTTATAAAGCTGAAAGACTGATATGTGGAGTATGATGAAAACTGTAGAAAATATGATAAGTATGATTTATAAATAATAAAACTGAATGTTATCTGTTAAATCTGAAAACCTGCATTTACTGTATTTTAATTGCCAAGAGATTATATAGGTCATGTGCTGTAACAATTGTTGCATGAATAACTGGAGGGGTGACCTCGTCATGCTGTAGAGGGGTGACCTCTAAATAATGTACTAGCTGGAGGGATCAGCTCCAATGTGAAGGATGTAGAGCACACACCACATTCACCTGATAAACTATAAACTGATAGCCTAGGATGCATCCATACGCCCCACTAATAATACTGATAAAATGGCCAAGCTGAGTTGAATGGGACGCTGCATGATATCACTCTCCTATAGGTGAGTCATGACACCGGTGCCTCAAGTGTCATGGTTATGGTACTTCCGTAACTAGTACATAAACTGATCATTCTTGTATATAGGCTCAGGCAATATCTTAATTATTTAAATAATTTTTGATAATTTGTAACATATACTGGGAAAAACATTTGGCTACAGACGGGGAATCCTAATCATGCATAGGAAAGGAAGTCCTTTCTGAAGGACGGAAAATCCGTACCTTAGCCAAATCTTATTGCTAAATAACGTCCACGTGTATTTACCAGTTCGATGATCTACACAAATTTACCGATTCAAAAATTAATAATTAAGAAACTTGTTACGGATTTCCTTGAACTATTAATCATCTACACCCATATTTTATATCTCAAAATATAATGAACCATATTTTATAGCATGCTTAGTAATCCATATCTTACATTCTTATAAATGCTTGTAACTAATTATTACTCAAACCATAATAACCTGTATTTTATATAAGTGAGTATAAAGTACATCTAGTTATATTAGATACTAATGAAAAATTGTAGAAAATCATACATGCATGTACTACTTAACTCTCAGTATTTTTTTTAATCTTTAGTTACTAAAATGCACCCATTCTACTTAGTTTCAATTCAATTTTCATGTTTATTACATAGGATGTAGAAATGTAATCATTTTCCCATGTACTAAGATTTAGATCAACTTGTGATATTATTTATGGCCATGCAATCCTTGTATGTTAGTAGTACTACCGAAACCGATTTTGAAATGTCCAGTTCCTGTTTTAAGCATGAGTTTTAATAAGGGACTGACTCTATGATATTATGTGTATTACAATCTCAATTTAGTAACATATTACATGTGATTAGTGCAGATATGTGATAGATCAATATATACCTCACAACCGGCCAACTGACGCCGAATATTAGTGCCAAAAAAATTGAATCATGAACACTACGGTCAAAACCAAAACGATCATAAACGAATGGATAAAGAGCCAACTGTGTACCGGAACCGTATTCTCCCACCAAACAAAATCAGATCCAAATATGAACCAATACACGAACAGAATTCGAACCGAAACAAGCAAAAGAAACAAAACTTTAGAGGCGATGAACTAATGCGATCGTACAAAACCTCGAACGAGATCAAATCCAACGTGAACCGTGACTGAACTCAAATTTGGATGAGTAATTAGACCTGTAGGTTTTATTTTGGAGCGGCTCTGTTAATTGCTTTGGTTTAAATTGTCGTCGATCATATGATGGTATACTGAATATCAAAATAATCGGACTTTAAGAAGAAGAAAATGCCGAGTATTAAATGACGATAAATTCTTTTATTTTCTTTCACATATTTCCATTCTTTTAAAAAATGTGACCCGTTATTTACTCGTACGTTTCAGGACCCAAAATCGGGGTTTTAAATAGCCATGATTTCAGGATGCCAGGATGACTAAATTCAAAATATTTTCCTCTCATATATATTTAGTTACCTTATTTATTTGTATCCATATGTATTTGTGATATGCTATGAGAAATTATTCAAAGATATAATGAAGATGGGTTTACTAAGAGAACTCTTGCCAGCATATTGCCGCAATGAGCGGATACGGTTTGAAGAAAAATGTGTTATTTCATATAGTTTATAACAGCCTCCAAATATAGATATTTTCGTTTTTCGTGATTTATAACTTCTCGTGTATTAATATTCATGGCTTGGGTATGTCATTTATCGTGACATGATCTATATATTAAACGTAATTACTTGTCCATTTAGCTTAGCTTGTAAGCCACCAACACATCAAAACTAGCAACTAAAACCATTTGTTCATTTTCACCATGCAAAATACTCTCAAATCCTCTCACTCTCCCCTTTGTGCCGTCCCATTTCCACCATTAAACACCCCATTCATACAAAAATTTAACCACAAACCTTTGTTATAATTAACATATGTTAATCTCCATTCAAAGAGATGAAGATTGGTGCAAGTTATAACATCCAAAGAGGAGTTTCTATGGAGTCTTAGGGCTGTATTTTCCACAAGGAGTTCTTGAAGAATGGTGGTCTTGAAGATGGTCTAGATTTATCATAAGTTTCTCCATCAAAATCCATGTCTTGATCATAACCTACATCATCATGGTGGTATAAAGATTGTCCTCCCCATCCTTTTGTTAATTTTGATTATGTAATCATGTATTTTCTTCTTAAATGTATATATGTATGATGATATATGATGATAAAAATATTGTGTGGGGATTTGGTGTTGATAATCATGGGTAAAAAGATGAAAAACTATATATAAAAATGGTTAATCTTGCTTAATTTAGTAGGCTGTATAAAACAGTAAAGAACCATGTGATTAACTGATAAGATGGAATAGATTCATGTATATACAGTAACTAATATGTCTTGTACACATGTGAGAGTTGGCCATGCAATGGAATCATTAGGATGAGTGAGATATGATAAAAACAAGTTTAGAGTGCAAATCTGAGTATACTGTTTTGGACGATTTTTATAAAATACTTAGAGGCTGATTCAACAGTAGCCATAGAAGAGTTAAATGGAGAAAATATCATGTAGTTTATGCCACAAAAATTTGAGCTTCTATCTCCATATAGAACTCTAGATATGGCTGTTTTGGTGAACATGAAAGTAAAAATCAGATTTTGGGAAGATTAAAGTATAATAGTATTATATAAGCACTCAAATAAAAATAGTATAAAATGTGAATTAAAACCCACTAACTTATATAATACATTTATATAAATATGTATAAGATAAATAAATGGACATTTTATAAAAATGGTAGTTTGATAAGTTTTATAAGTTATAAAACTATAAACATGATTTTTACGACTTTTTCGGCTATTACCGAAAAATTAACGTTTTTGTTAAATAAAACTTAGACGGTTGGACCCGTCTAATGTAAACTTTTATAAACTCATATACTGATATATAAACATATATAACAAGTAAAAACCGATAAAACCCGAACTATAAAACATACGGACATTAACGGGCTAAGTTAACGTTATTGGACTAATAATACAACAAAATGGACTAAAACACTTATAAACTTATTTATTGGGCCTAACCCATTTGGGCCCAACATGTAAAGTATAAATACTGATAATACAAGTATGAGATGTATTAATACAAATTAATGAACTTATAATAGGCTTATTGGACCTAAAACACGTAAATAGGTAAAACTAGTAAACTAGTAAGAAGTTACCAATACATAAACACTAAAATGAGTAAAAGAGAATATGTAAACCCACTTGATCATCATATATATAAAATCATCATATGTATACATAATTATTATTTTTATAAAGTCATTGGACAAGAGTCTAAGACGAGTATTATTTATCTAGGTTTCCGTGATTGAAGCACGCATTGTACGTCCGAATTGCCGATAACCCGCTTTCCCACATCAACGTGAGTTCATAGCCTCGCGCTCTTTTAAATGTTTTTATGAAATGTTTTATAAACCCGCGAGGGAGATAACATGTTAGTTTTACTAAAATAGGACACCACTTGTCCCGATTGTTTGTTTATTGATTTAGACCCGGATGATTGTATGACCCTATGAATGATTAAATGACCCGATAGATGAAATGAAATGGATTATTAAAGTTAGGTTATGTCACTAAAGTCCCATTAGCATGAATTGTGAACTGCCGGGATTTGGTAGACGCTTATGTATATAATACTACTATTTGGGGACGATCACCCCAGTTCGCGCCTTGACGGTTGATCCTCGTCGTGCCACATTGATGGGTAAGCGAATTTATGTATGAGAAGATTTCCATAGCGTGACCTTTGTGACGACACGCTAATTTAGATAGGCAAATTGAGTTTTGGGCTAGCTACCCGTTGTTTGTTGTAGTAAGGTAACAATGTCATGCGGCTTATAATAATCCAATTAACGAAATACTGCTATACGCACCGAATTACGATATATTGCCTGACTAGCAATATGGGGTCTTACTATTGATATTATGTTCGTATTTTGGTTTTTCATAACCATATTCATATAACGGTTTTTATTTAACTTTATACAACGTCTAAGACGTATTGTATGATGTTTTTACGACATTGGCTCGTATAATGATTTTTAAGGCAAATGCCTATATTATGATTTTCGATAAAGATTCGTATAAAATGACTTTGGCTATTTTATGGCCTATTACAAAGACTTTTACAAAAATGATTTTCGGTAATAATTTTATACCGATGTTATATTGATGGATTTCATTAAACTCTATGAATTCACTCGGCGTTATCGCTGACCTTTTCTTTTAACATGTTTTATCTTAGGTACTTGAAGGTAATTCTCGGGAAGACGACAAGAATTCATGGCCCGTACTTATGACAATAATTTCCATTCAAATACTTTGTAAAAATTTGTATGAAATACAATGACTTGGGACCTATGTAACTTTGATATTTATGAATGGAAATGCTTTATTATTAAACGACGCGATTTTTATGTGTTGTCTATGATGTGAGTAATGTGTTATCCCGTAACACCAACGAGTCTTCCGCTGTATTGAATTGTATAAATTTGGGGGTGTTACAATTACCGCTCTGTCGGTCAGTTTCATGACTGTCATTGTTACGACTGGGATCCCTGTAACTATTCTTCTAAGGCCCGGCTGGGTACTGGTTCTCACTCTTCTGAATGAAGGTTTGCTGAGTGAAGTGTGACATCTAGGTGAGGAAGTAAAAGCATGGAATGGAATGGTAGTGTCTGATGAGTGAAGTTTATTCTTGTTAGAATTTTAAAATTTATAGTTTTCGTCCTGGTTCTGCAGAGTCTTCATAGTATAAACAGCAGCAGCATCTTCAAAAATCTCCAAAGTATCAGCAGCATCAGCATTTGTGAGGTCTTCAAAGTGTTAGCAGCATCAGTATCTGGTAAAATCTTCAACTCACGAGCAGCATCAGCATCTGGTAGAATATCGACAAGTAGAAACGCCTGAGATGATTGAGGATCGATTAGCAATATCCATGGAGTAGGGTACATGGACTACACCTGGACTACTGTACATGAAGTACAAAATGAATACTGCACATGGAGCATATCGGAGACACTGTACGCGGAGTACACATGAAATACTATACATGAAGTATAACTGAGACACTGTACATGGGGTACATATGGAATACTGTACATGGCACTGGTGAAAATTTTATGGGATGATCGATAATGGTGTCAATTGTTTGACATGATCAAAGAATTAAATTGATTTAAACGGTAGTAAACTAAACTTAAAAGAGCAACATGATAGCCTGGTAATTCCTGCATACACTTAATGCTGGTTGTATAGAGGCTGAAAAGTATGATTAAATGGAGTTTCATCAATGTTTAGTATGAAGACATGATTGATGAAGACCAGAACATGATTTATCATGAGAACAGGATTTTACTGTAACCCTTCTGTATCTTAGCATGAAAATATTATCACCTTGTTGAAAACTTAATCCTCATAAGGAGACATAAACTTAACAGCATGAAAACGACATCCACGTGAGAGCATGAAACTTGATTTGTTATAGGAACAACAGTATAACCAACCGAGATTTAACATCAAATGGTGTGGATGGTTTATGGTTCAATCCACAAAATTCTAACGAGAAAACATGTGACTAAGTATGGGCGATTCTGGTTCGATCAATACTTGTTAAAATTTTATGAGAACTGTCATGTATAGAAATTTATAATCTGGGACTAAATATGGTTGGCTGTAGTCCAATCCATAGTTGTCAAAGTTTTATGAAATATCCTAATATGACAAAGGTGAACAACTGTGGATCGGTTCACAGAACATCATTCGACTGAAAAGCATGATATTTGACCTGAGGAATGGTGAACGCATATGGGCCGGTTCACCAAATAATATTCAACTGGAAGCATGAATCTGCCATGAGTAAGGATGAACGCCTGTGGGTTGGTTCACCAATACAATATCTGAACAGGAAAGGGTGAACACCTATGGGTCGGTTCGCCAAAACAAAATTCGCAGAAAAGCACATGCGACTAAATATGGCCAGTCCTGTACCAACCTTTTACTTAGTCAAAATAATTTAAGAAAACTGACTGATAAATGAAGAAAACTGACTGATAATTACACGAGAAACACGAAATATAACCAACGCCAAAATCTGGGAAGTTCCTGGTGACTACCCACTAGTCACAGGTCAAGTTTTAGAGCCTACAGGTCGAACCTATAGCTCTGATACCATAATTGTAACACCCCACTTGGATAAGTGGACCGTTACGTGTATTTATGGCATGTCATCAAAGCATAAGGTAAATGTCCTAAAACATCAACTAACCATAACAGAAATACCGGAATCAAACATCGGTGATCCAACATAAGCTCAAAACAGGAAAAGTAAAATACTGAAAGAAAGGATTAAACAATGTCCAACGGCAATATAAAAATGAAGTGCATAAAGTAAAGAAGACTGAACGGCTTCCATCCAATGCATATGCTCTCGGAATCTTAAGAGTGTCCTGGGGTACCTGCCGTTAGAACATGAAAGAACTACGGTTGAGCATAACGCTCAGTGAACGGATATAATGCATAATAGGAATATATTGAACTTGAAATAATTAATAATTACTGAAGTTGAAAGACTGATATGTGGATTATGATGAAATTGTAGAAAATCTTATAAGTCAGATTTATAAATAATAAAACTGAACTGTTATCTGTTGAATCTGAAAACCTGCATTTACTGTATTTTAATTGACAAGAGCTTATATAGGTCATGTGATGTAATAACTGTTGCATGAATAATTTGAGGGGTGACCTCGTCATGCTGTAGAGGGGTGACCTCTAAATAATGTGTTGGGTGGAGGGATCAGCTCCAATGTGAAGGATGTAGAGCACACACCACATTCACCTGATAAACTGTAAAATGATAGCCTAGGATGCATCCATACGCCCCACTAATAATACTGATAAAATGGCCAAGCTGAGCTGAATGGCACGCTACAGGATATCACTCTCCTACAGGTGAGTCATGACACCGGTGCCTCAAGTGTCATGGTTACAGTATCTCCGTAACTAGTACATAAACTGATCATGCTTGTATATAAGGCTCAGGCAATATCTTAATTATTTAAATAATTTCTGATAATTTATAACATATACTGGGAAAAATATTTGGCTGCAGACGGGGAATCCTAATCATGCATAGGAAAGGAAGTCTTTACTAAAGGACAAAAAATCCGTACCTTAACCAAATCTTATTGCTAAATAACGTCCAGGTGTATTTATCAGTTCGATGATCTACACAAATTTATCGATTCAAAAATTAATAATTAAGAAACTTGTTACAGATTGCCTTGAACTATTAATCATCTACATCAATATTTTATATCTCAAAATATAATGAACCATATTTTATAGCATGCTTAGTAAGCCATATCTTACATTCTTATAAATGCTTGTGACTAATTATTACGCAAAACACAATAACCCATATTTTATATAAGTGAGTATAAAGTACATCTAGTGATAGTATATACTAATGACAAATTGTAGAAAATCATACATGCATGTACTACTTAAATCTTAGTATTTTTTTTTTAATCTTTAGTTACTAAAATGCACCCATTCTACTTAGTTTCAATTCAATTTTCATTTTTATTACATAGGATGTAGAAATGTAATCATTTTCCCATGTACTATGATTTAGATCAACTTGTGATATTATTTATAGCCATGCAATCCTTGTATGTTATAATACGTAGTACTACCGAAACAGATTTCGAAATGTCCAGTTCCTGTTTTAAGCATGAGTTTTAACAAGGGACTGACTCTATGATATTATGTGTATTACAATCTAAATTTAGTAACATATTACATGTGATTAGTGTCGATATGTGATAGATCAATATATACCTCATAACCGGCCAACTGGCGCCGAATATTAGTGCCAAAAAAATTGAATCATGAACACTACGGTCGAAACCTAAACGATCATAAACGAATGGCTAAAGAACCAACTGTGTACCAGAACCGTATTCTCCCACCAACCAAAATCAGATCCAAATATGAACCAGTACACGAACAGAATTCGAACCGAAACAAGCAAAAGAACCAAAACTTTAGAGGCGACGAACTAATGCGAGCGTACAAAACCTCAAACGAGATCAAATCCAACGTGAACCGTGACTGAACTCAAATTTGGATGAGTAATTAGACCTGTAGGTTTTATTTTGGAGCGGCTCTGTTAATTGCTTTGGTTTAAATTGTCGTCGATCATATGATGGTATACTGAATATCAAAATAATCGGACTTTAAGAAGAAGAAAATGCCGAGTATTAAATGACGATAAATTCTTTTATTTTCTTTCACATATTTCCATTCTTTTAAAAAATGTGACCCGTTATTTACTCGTACGTTTCAGGACCCAAAATCGGGGTTTTAAATAGCCATGATTTCAGGATGCCAGGATGACTAAATTCAAAATATTTTCCTCTCATATATATTTAGTTACCTTATTTATTTGTATCCATATGTATTTGTGATATGCTATGAGAAATTATTCAAAGATATAATGAAGATGGGTTTACTAAGAGAACTCTTGCCAGCATATTGCCGCAATGAGCGGATACGGTTTGAAGAAAAATGTGTTATTTCATATAGTTTATAACAGCCTCCAAATATAGATATTTTCGTTTTTCGTGATTTATAACTTCCCGTGTATTAATATTCATGGCTTGGGTATGTCATTTATCGTGACATGATTTATATATTAAACGTAATTACTTGTCGTGTACATTTAATATACTTGAATGCTCGTTGTGAATTAATTATACTTGGATACTTGTCGTGAATTAATTACTTAAAACTTTTAGTAAATCTATAGTTTCGTGTAACTAATATTTTCATGTATTTTTATGCGGGTTTTACAACTCTTCCCCTCTAAAAAAATAATTCGTCCTCGAATTAGAGACACGATAATGCTACGGTTTTACAATTCTTCCCCTCTAAAAAGGAAAATTCATCCTCGAATTAGAGACACGATAATGATGCCCTTTTACAATTCTTCCCCTCTAAAAAAGAAAATTCGTCCTCGAATTAAAGATAATAACGCTGCTGGTTATAAGAAATGAAAGAACACGTAAACTGAAAAGACATGTAAGCTGAAAGTACCTGAACGTGATATGACTGAAGAGAACATGGAACGTGACATGTCTACATGAACATAACTGAATTATAGAAAGAAAATGATGAGAAGTCTGGATGGACTCCTCTGTTCCAAGTGGCTTCCCGCTCGAAACGGTTCCTTCACATATCTTGACACAATGAACAATCTTGGTCTTAATGACCTTGTCCTGACGATGCTAAATAGTTTCTGGTTCCATACCTTAGATGGATTTCTTAATCTGATCGAATGAAAAGATATAACATGTAGGATACATGGAACGATAAGTATAATAACCTGACAAGATAACACTTATATCTCTGAGTAACGTTACTGGAGACATATTGGGACGAACTACGTGAATAATTGTGAAGGTACTACGTGAGCAATTTTGAACGTGTTTCACGATCATCTGATGAACGTTGTGCATGGAATATATTGTGATCGTGATAGGTGAAACATATTGTGAACGTGATACATGGACATATCATGAACGTATGTTGACTGAGGAAGGAATGACAAACGATACGGCCTGAGACGTGAAACGTCTGCCTGGGTATGGAAAAGCTATGCTAAACTTGAGTCTGGTTTCTCAAATTTTCTGTAACCGAATCCGGTACAAGACCTGGAACGTATAAACTAAGATGGAACACAAACCTGAACGTGAACAATTTCATGAATGCGAACGGGAATTTAAATCATGAAATAACACAAAATGTGAACTGAAACAACATCATAGTGTGAACGTGAGACATAAACGTGAAGGTGAACGTAAACGTACACGTGATCGTGAACATGAACGTGAGTGTGATTCGCAAACGTGAATTTTCTATCTGATATGATGGTTGATGTAAGACCTTGAAGTTGTACGATCTATTGCTGAATTTTCTACAGGTATGCTACTGCGAAATCCTTTCGGATGAAAGAACACGTATAGGCTCGGTTAAATAGTTGACAACGATATAGATAGTATCATACTTTTCTGAGTATGTGGTACCCGATAACAACCTCATGGAATCTTGTCTCATTTCTGTTCAAAATTTCTACTGTTTGTAATAACTCACTAGCACGTCGGCGTTCTATCTTGAACCTGTTGGCATGTCAGGCATCTAGATATGAACATAGTAGTTTCAGTGTGTTATACTGCTTCTATCAAAATCCTGCCTGGGTTTATGGTACCCTCTTATGGAATCTGGATGAACAGATATGGAAGAACTATGAGTTCGGTAAATTAGATCTCTCTTAGCATAGGATCTTATGGAATATAAAATTTTCGTGTAGGTCCTATCCTTTATGCGTAAGTTTAGTTATGGGAAGCTACTCGTGGGAACTGTCCGTAATTTCTGCGGTATCAGTCAACTGAGTTCTAGGAAATTTTGTACTTAAGTCACAGACGTCGGTCTTGACCATCTGATGATGGCCTTCACCTTCGCATGTTTGTCTGAAATTTCTTTCTACTGAAGTAGGGTGGTTCAGAAATGCCACCTCGTTCAACTGGAATTCACATCTGGAAAGCCGCTTATATAATTTTCTCCTATCGAAGATTCTGTTCAACTGTGAAAAGATGATTCTCTTGTACTTCTCTTAGAATTTAGCAGATCAAAATGTTATCAATGAATATACTGACTATTTGTCTGAGAAGTCATGGGAAAATTTTTTTTTTCATAAATTTCATACTATAGCTGGAGTATTAGGGAATTCAGGAGTAGGAATCCAAATTTTAAAGAGATCATCATGTGTGCAAAAGTAGCCTTGGAAACATCATGTTCTTTCTCTCACCACTAATGGTATCATGATCGTGAGTTGTTCTTGAAAAATATTAAGACGCCATAGTAGATCAGATAAACCTGCTATTCGTGGAATGAACATCGATTACAAGTGGTGGTCTTGTCAAATTTTCGATGGGCGATACATGATCTCATCTTACCGGCCTTCTTCCTGATAGACGGAGACGATGCACTTCCTGGTGGTGCACTAGTATGGATAGAGCCTCGTGCCTGTAATTCTTGCAGAAAATGCTGCAACTCTTTTAACTCAGCTGTAGCCCTGAAATAAGAGTTCTAAAAATAGGTTCTGACCTTGAGACAAGCTCGATGTTAAAGTCTGTCTCGTGGTTAGGAAGGAATTTCTAGAAAAACTTTTTGGAATGACTTCCGGAAACTTTGGAAAAATCTGCTGATCATGAACTTAAAGAATTTCAGAAGTGACTTTATAACCGGTAGCTAAAAAGTTTTCGTAGTTGTGGACTAATAAATCACGCGCATGTAAGGCAGAAGCAATTTGTACTGAGTTTTTTGGCAGAAAATATAATGAATATATTTGGAATTTAGTAAGACAGATCTCGTCGTTAACTGAAAAGAAAACCTTAATAATTATGGGTGATACTATGGAGTCTTTTCTGGCTGGGAGGTAAGTAATACATTATTTAAGATAAATCTGACATAGGAATACGTGAAGTAAACGTGACAGCTTTTACTGATTGTGTTCATTCGTGACCTCACAGAATGAACACTGCGTGTCTAACCTGAATAATGCTCTGGTGGTGGTAACTGAATTGCAATGGTATGATTTATGCTTGGCATAACAGAACGGGTATACCTCCTTGGAGGGTATCCTGAATTTCTGAGGGCCTGGTTTAGAAAACAGATGGAGTTATGAGTTCTGACTTGTACTTTGAGAAGATATTCGCATGACGTGTACCATGACTGGTGTCCTGACATATGTTTTCTGAATGATACTTGAGACCTGTGTCTTGACTGTTGTCTGGACATGTATTTTAATGATGAGTATGAATAAGGTTAAGAATTTCTGGTAACTGTTAGGGTTGGAGGACCGGTTAGACTGCTGACCTCTGTATCACTGGTCAAGTCCGTTCTGGAGTTTCGATGGCTACTGATTGGTTAATATAAGCACGGTGGATTCCATTACTGTGACAATCCGCCAATTTATGATTGATATTTTATTCTATATATTTGTTTGAAAATATTATTTTTAATGTTATAATATGAACTCACTTATTTTTGGGAAGTAATTTGGATTTACGTCTTGAAGTAGCATCGACTACGTCTAAACCGGAGGATTCAACGTTACATGCTTAGGTTTACATACACCGTCTTTGGTGACAGTCCGACATTTCAGAAAATAAATTTGTCCGTGAATATTATTTTGAGATTTTAAATTTGTGTTGGTTCATAAACTCACAAATTTACGGAAGAGATTAGGACTTACGATTATAATTTAACGTCCTTTACGACTAAACCGGAAACCTTAGGATTACGTATTTACGTTTTCGAACTCTGTTTTTGATGAGACAATTTTTATTAGATTCGTTTTGTGCCGTTGATTCATAATTTATAAAAACGTTTTTCGTAAAACGACCCGAGGTCACGCAAATCAAGGAAACTAGAATCGAGGAGTACCCGTAATTAAATGGGGATGAGACAAGATAAACTTGCCCCACCCCCACACATGGGACGGCAAGTTTAAGCTAATAAACACCCTTGGTGTCATTTGTATGGACACTTGTCCATTTAGCTTAGCTTGTAAGCCACCAACACATCAAAACTAGCAACTAAAACCATTTGTTCATTTTCACCATGCAAAATACTCTCAAATCCTCTCACTCTCCCCTTTGTGCCATCCCATTTCCACCATTAAACACCCAATTCATACAAAAATTTAACCACAAACCTTTGTTATAATTAACATATGTTAATCTCCATTCAAAGAGATGAAGATTGGTGCAAGTTATAACATCCAAATAGGAGTTTCTATGGAGTCTTAGGGCTGATTTTCCACAAGGAGTTCTTGAAGAATGGTGGTCTTGAAGATGGTCTTGATTTATCACAAGTTTCTCCATCAAAATCCATGTCTTGATCATAACCTACATCATCATGGTGGTATAAAGATTGTCCTCCCCATCCTTTTGTTAATTTTGATTATGTAATCATGTATTTTCTTCTTAAATGTATATATGTATGATGATATATGATGATAAATATATTGTGTGGGGATTTGGTGTTGATAATCATGGGTAAAAAGATGAAAAACTATATATAAAAGTGGTTAATCTTGCTTAATTTAGTAGGCTGTATAAAACAGTAAAGAACCATGTGATAAACTGATAAAATGGCATAGATTAATGGATATACAGTAAGTAATATGTCTTGTACACATGTGAGAGTTGGCCATGCAATGAAATCATTAGGATGAGTGAGATATGATAAAAACAAGTTTAGAGTGCAAATCTGAGTATACTGTTTTGGACGATTTTAATAAAATACTTAGAGGCTGATTCAACAGTAGCCATAGCAGAGTTAAATGGAGCACATATCATGTAGTTTATGCCACAAACATTTGAGCTTCTATCTCCATATAGAACTCTAGATATAGCTGTTTTGGTGAACATGAAAGTAAAAATCATATTTTGGGAAAATTAAAGTATAATAGTATTATATAAGCACTCAAATAAAAATAGTATAAAATGTGAATTAAAACCCACTAACTTATATAATACATTTATATAAATATGTATAAGATAAACAAATGGACATTTTATAAAAATGGTAGTTTGATAAGTTTTATAAGTTATAAAACTATAAACATGATTTTTACGACTTTTTAGGCTATTACCGAAAAATTAACGTTTTTGTTAAATAAAACTTAGACGGTTGGACCCGTCTAATGTAAACTTTTATAAACTCATATACTGATATATAAACATATATAACAAGTAAAAACCGATAAAACCCGAACTATAAAACATACGGACATTAACGGGCTAAGTTAACGTTATTGGACTAATAATACAACAAAATGGACTAAAACACTTATAAACTTATTTATTGGGCCTAACCCATTTGGGCCCAACATGTAAAGTATAAATACTGATAATACAAGTATGAGATGTATTAATACAAATTAATGAACTTATAATAGGCTTATTGGACCTAAAACACGTAAATAGGTAAAACTAGTAAACTAGTAAGAAGTTACCAATACATAAACACTAAAATGAGTAAAAGAGAATATGTAAACTCACTTGATCATCATATATATAAAATCATCATATGTATAAATAATTATTATTTTTATAAAGTCACTGGACAAGAGTCTAAGACGAGTATTATTTATCTAGGTTTCCGTGATTGAAGCACGCACCGTACGTCCGAATTGCCGATAACCCGCTTTCCCACATCAACGTAAGTTCATAGCCTCGCACTATTTTAAATGTTTTTATGAAATGTTTTATAAACCCGCGAGGGAGATAACATGTTAGTTTTACTAAAATAGGACACCACTTGTCCCGATTGTTTGTTTATTGATTTGGACCCGGATGATTGTATGACCCTATGACTGATTAAATGACCCGATAGATGAAATGAAATGGATTATTAAAGTTAGATTATGTCACTAAAAGTCCCATTAGCATGAATTGTGAACTATCGGGATTTGGTAGACGCTTATGCATATAATAGTACTATTTGGGGACGATCACCCCAGTTCGCGCCTTGACGGTTGATCCCCGTCGTGCCACAATGATGGGTAAGCGAATTTATGTATGAGAAGATTTCAATAGCGTGACCTTTGTGACGACACGCTAATTTAGATGGGCAAATTGAGTTTCGGGCTAGCTACCTGTTGTTTGTTGTAGTAAGGTAACAATGTCATGCGGCTTATAATAATCCAATTAACGAAATACTGCTATACGCACCGAATTACGATATATTGCCTGACTAGCAATATGGGGTCTTACTATTGATATTATGTTCGTATTTTGGTTTTTCATAACCATATTCATATAAAGGTTTTTATTTAACTTTATACAACGTCATAAGACGTATTGTATGATGTTTTTACGACATTGGCTCGTATAATGATTTTTAAGGCAAATGCCTATATTATGATTTTCGATAAAGATTCGTATAAAATGACTTTGGCTATTTTATGGCCTATTACAAAGACTTGTACAAAAATGATTTTCGGTAATAATTTTATACCGATGTTATATTGATGGATTTCATTAAACTCTATGAATTCACTCGGCGTTATCGCTGACCTTTTCTTTTAACATGTTTTATCTCAGGTACTTGAAGGTAATTCTCGGGAAGACGACAAGAATTCATGGCCCGCACTTAAAACAATAATTTCCATTCAAATACTTTGTAAAACTTTGTATGAAATACAATGACTTGGGACCTATGTAACTTTGATATTTATGAATGGAAATGCTTTATTATTAAACGACGCGATTTTTATGCGTTTTCTATGATGTGAGTAATGTGCTATCCCGTAACACCAACGAGTCTTCCGCTGTATTGAATTGTATAAATTTTGGGGTGTTACAGTTTGGTATCAGAGCTCTCGTTATAGAGAACGAAAGATTTTTAAAACCAAGGTTTTGAATAAAACATTTCAAAATCTTTTAACTATAAAAATTTTCACAAAATGTCTAAAAATCTTTTGACTATAACGGTACCGAAGAATTCCCGAATTACCGACAATGCCAGACTGAGAAGTGTTATTTTAATATATATATAACTTGGATTTTATATATATATATATATATATATATATATATATATATATATATATATATATATATATATATATATATATATATATATATATATATATATATATATATATATATATATATATATATATATATATATATATATATATATATATATATATATATATATATATATATATATATATATATATATATATATATATATATATATATATATATATATATATATATATATATGATGTAATTTTATTACATGATTATTTGATGATTATTTTGATGTTTATACGAGGTATTTATACGACGTAGATTGTCACAAAGAACCCTAAATCCCCTAGTAAATTAATTAAAGTTATTTCCGTAGAAATTCTAGCTATTCCAGATCTAAAACAAGTTGTGGATATTTATGATCCGAACAAATGGTTGATATTCGTAGAAATATAGATATTAGTTGATTGTGATATTGAATAAGAATTGGCGAGATTAAAACTGATATCGATGTCATGACGATCTTTCCTTATAGAGTGGAGTTTGACAAAACGTTACCACCTAGAAAGATGTCATCTGATTCGTTGTCATCCAATTCTTAAATTGAAATCGAAAGGGTGAATGTTGCACTTGAGGCTGTCATTGGAACCATTACCCAAAAGCCTCATGCTACTAGTATGTAACACCCCCAAATTTATACAACTCAGTACAGCGGAAGACTAGTTGGTGTTACGGGATAGCACATTACTCACATCATAGACAACGCATAATAATCGCGTCGTTTAATAATAAATCAATTCAATTCATAAAGATCAAAGTTACATCGGTCCCAAGTCATTACATTTCATACAAAAGTTTTACAAAGTGTTTGAATGGAAAAATATTGTTTAAGTGCGGGCCATGAATTCTTGTCGTCTTCCCGAGAATTACCTTCAAGTACCTGAGATAAAACATGTTAAAAGAAAAGGTCAGCGATAACGCCGAGTGAATTCATAGAGTTTAATAAATTCCATCAATAAAACTTTGGTATAAAATTAGTACCAAAAATCAATTCGTACAAATCATTGTAATAGGCCGTAAAATAGCCAAAATCATTTTATACAAATCTTTGTAATAGGCCATGAAATAGCCAAAGTCATTTTATACAAATCCTTATCGAAAATCATAATATAGGCATTTGCCTTAAAAATTATTATACGAGCCAATGTCGTAAAAACATCATACAATACGTCTGATGACGTTGTATAAAATCAAATAAAAACCGTTATATGAATATGGTTACGAAAACCAAAACACAAACATAATATCAATAGTATGACCCTGTATTGCTAGTCAGGCAATACATCGTAATTCGGAGCGTCTAGTAGTATTTTGTTAACTTTGGATTATTATAAGCCGCATGACATTGTTACCTTACTAAACCAACAACGGGTAGCTAACCCGATACCAATTTTGCCCATCTAAAGTAGCGTGTCGTCACAAAGGTCACGCTATGGAAATCTTCTCATACATAAATTCGCTTACCAATCAATGTGGCACGACGGGGATCAACCGTCAAGGCGCGAACTGGGGTGATCGTCCCCAAATAGTACTATTAAATGCATAAGCGTCTACCAAATCCCGGTAGTTCACAATTCATGCTAATGGGACTTTTAGTGACATAACCTAACTTTAATAATCCATTTGATTTCATCTATCGGGTCCTTTAATCATTTATTGGGTCATACAACCGGGTCATTCATTCATCCGGGTCCAAAATCAATAAACAAACAATCGGGACAAAGGGTGTCCTAAACTAACATGTTATCTCCCTCGCGGGTTTATAAAACATTTATAAAAACATTTAAAAGAGTGCGAGGCTATGAACTCACGTTGATGTGGGAAGGCGGGTTATCGTCGGACGTACGGTACGTGCTTCAATCACGGAAACCTAGACAAATAATACTCGTCTTAGACTCATGTCCAATGACTTTATAAAAATAACAGTTATGTATACATATGATGATTATATATATATGATGATCAAGTGGGTTTACATATTCTCATTTACTCATTTTTGTGTTATGTGTCGATAACGTTCATACTAGTTTACTAGTTTTGCCTTTTTACGTGTTTTAAGTCCAATAAACTTATTATAAGTTCTTTAACTCTTATTAATCCTTTTCACACTTATATTATCAGTATTTAAACTTTCAAGTTGGGCCCAAATGGGTTAAGCCCAATAAGTTCTTTTTATGAGTGTTTGTCTTATTTAGTCCAATTATTAGCCCAAGTATTAGTCCAATATGTTTACTTAGCTCGTTAATGTCCGTATGCCCTATAGTTCGGGTTTTATCGGTTTTTACTCGTTATACATGTCTATATATCAGTATATAAGTTTTAGAAAGTTTACATTAGACGGGTCCAACCGTCTAAGTTTTATTTAGCAAAAACGTTAATTTTACGGTATTAGCCGAAAAAGTCATAAAAATCATGTTTATAGTTTTATAACTTATAAAACTTAACAAATTACCATTTTTATAAAATGTCCACTTATTTAACCTTTAACATATTTATATAAATAAAATTCATGAGTTAGTGGGTTTTAACTTTACATTTTATACAATATAATTTTGAGTGCTTATATAATAGTATTATTCTTTATTTTTTAAAAATCTGATTTTTAACTTCACTTTCACCAAAACTGCCATATCTTGAGTTCTATATGGAGATAGAAGCTCAAATTTTTATCACATAAACTACATGATATGTGATACATTTAACTCTTCTATAGCTACTGTTGAATCATCTTCTAAATATTTTCTAAAAATCGTCCAAAACAGTAACCTCATATTTATACCCTAAACTTGTTTTGATCATATCTCACTCATTACAATGATTCCATTGCATGGCCAACTCTCACATGTGTACAAGACCCATAGCTTACCGTAAATACATTCCACTTCATCATTTTATCATTTTACCATAGGGTTCTTTACTGTTTTTATACAGCCTTTCATTTAAACAAGATTTACCCATTTTTACTTATAGTTTTTCATCTTTTTATCCATGATTATCAATAACAAATCCCCACATAACATTTTTATCATCATATAATCATCATAAACATATACAATAGGAAATAAAATACATGTTTACATAATCAAAATAACAAGAAGTTGAGGAGGACAATCTTTATACCACCAAGTTGATGTAGGTTATGAGTTTGACATGGATTTGGATGGAGAAACTTGTGGATATCCATGACCATCTTCAAGACCACCATGCTTCATGTACTCCTTGTGAAAAATCAGCCTCAAGACACTATGAAAACTCCTCCTTGGATGTTATAATCACCACCATTCAAGAGATCTTTAAGAGGGCTTCAACATAGGTAGAAATAACATAGGATTTTGTGGTTGATTTTTGATCAATGGTGGTGTTGGATGATGAATAAGGGACGGCCAAAAATGAGGAGATGAGAGATTTTGTGAGTTGATTGCATGGTGTAAATGAGTTGCTAGTTTGAAGTGTTAGTGGTTTTGTGAAGTCTTAGCTTTCACATTAAGCTAAGACATGTGTTAGCTAGTTTGTTGAGATTTTGACACATCATAGATGTGTGGTAGCAAGTGTTGGCCGGTTTTGGGGGTGGGACAAGTGTCCCACTTGTCTCATCCCCAATTATTTACGGGTACTCCTCGATTCTAGTTTCCTCGATTTGCGTGCCCTCGGGTCGTTTTACGAAAAACGTTTTTATGAATTATGAATCAACGTCACAACACGAATCCAATAAAAATTGTTTCATCAAAAACGGAGTTCGAAAACGTAAATACGTAATCCTAAGGTTTCCGGTTTAGTCGTAAAAGGACGTTAAAATAAAATCGTAAGTCCTAATCTCTTCTCGTAAATTTGTGAGTTTATGAACCAACACAAATTTAAAACTCCAAAATAATATTCTTGGACAAATTTATTTTCTGAAATGTCGGACTGTCACCAAAGACGGTGTATGTAAACGTAAGCACGTAACGTTGAATCCTCCGGTTTAGACGTAGTCGATGCTACTCCAAGACGTAAATCCAAATTTCTTCCCAAAAATATGTGAGTTCATATTATAACATTAAAATAATGTTTTTAAATAATATTCGAGAATAAAATATCAACCATAAATTGACGGATTGTCACAGCATTTACCCCTAAACAGGATCTTTGTCCTCAAAGATCATCTTACCTTACTACTCGCTTCTTATAGAGTTAAAGCCATGTGGGTATTTCCTCCACACTCGGTCTTTTCTCACAAGTGTAATCCATTATAATACGCGAGTTTCATCAAACATAACTACGGGAATAAGATCA
This sequence comes from Glebionis coronaria, assembly GCA_025667525.1. Classification (NCBI taxonomy): domain Eukaryota; kingdom Viridiplantae; phylum Streptophyta; class Magnoliopsida; order Asterales; family Asteraceae; genus Glebionis; species Glebionis coronaria. Next base: position 687,365,937 of record CM046874.1, read on the forward strand.
GGCTAAATGTTGACTTACTTTCTCTATCCATGATGTTCACGGGTTTCTGATGAATGCAACTTTTCGCCGATCCAAGCTCTACTAAGAATAATCAGAATTTCACTTGATAGATATTCCATCAAGTTCGATATACGAAACATAATTCACGCAGTATTTGAAGTCCTAGGGTAGATCTAGCTTATATGCCTTTCAAACCAATCTTTTATACCATCTCAATGGTCCCATACAACGGGGACTTATATCCCATGATTTGTCAGATCATGAATTCATTTTTCCAAGTTTAAAAATTGTGGCATAACTTTGCTACCCATTTGGCACTTCAAGATCTACATTTCACATTCACATAACCTCTTGCCCACTACCGGCTGTCAATAATCAAATCCTAATTTCAACAATCATTTCAGATCTCGCGGGTCAGGTATTTTGCAAGGTTAGGTTCGCTATCATAGGAAACCTTAAACCTAAGAGACATGTCCAACTCACAATGGGTGTAGGTCGGATGTCTTTATCTCAACTCTTGCTTACAGATGCTCTAAGATTTAGATCCTAACAAGATTCGATCTCAATCCTAATACGATGATTATCAATGTTAATCCTTCCAAAGAAAAGCGATTATACGGTCTATTACCAAAGGTCAATCATTCAAACATAAAACAGTACTTATATTACTTTGTATCGTTACTTTACCTCGTCCCTTCGATTTGGGGTGGTACATAGTATTCTCATCAAGGTTCGTTCTCAATGATTTCTGAGCAAATCTCTAGAAATTCGATGCGAAGCGAGGATCTTGATATAGATGATCGATACAGGCACACTATGTTTACATAACTCTTTTGCATTTATCATTAACGGGAATGATATTAGCAGATTTGGTCAGTCTGTCGACGATGACCAAATCGAATCAAATTCAGATGATGACCTTTGCAATAGCTAGACGTTTACTAATGTATGAGGCGTTATCTTCCTTCATAATTTATCATCAGTACAACTCTTCAGACAAAGATACTTTTAGTCAAAAATGACATACATATAATACTTATACTTACAAATTCCAACATAACTATATCTCACAATCCTCTAGTTTTAGGCAACCACGAGTGGCCTTTTATAAATTTAACGCCATCGGCTTCTCAATCTTAATGATTCATATTAGTCGTGAACTCCTTTTATTATCTATATCATCCTTTTTATAAACATCGTTTATTTTAAATCGTTCGGCAATTTATTTTGCACCTTCATTATTAAGGAACATGTCCTAATGGATTCTTTATCCTTTATACATAATGCATCGGTATCTATATTCACTTCTCATGATGATATAATTATCATGTCCACAATTCACTCAGATATTCTTTCTATATTATGCGTCAGTAATTACGTTCACTTTCTCCTGATGAAATAAATATCATAACTGTATTTATTCAAAATTCTTTCTTCATATCTTTTATGTTTCAGTTTCGTCTTTACTATTATCTTTATCTGTTTTACTCACTCTGACGTCTAAAGCGTCGATAATTATTATAATTAATTAAATAATTATTAGTTAATTTTTATGAAGCGTAAACGTAAAAGTTTTAAATTTCTTAGTTCAACCGATTATATAAAATGTTCAAAAATAAATTTGATTTTAATTAACACGATTTTCGTTGATTTATCGAAAATAATTAATAGGATTCGTAAGTGTTCGAAAAACCTTTGTTTATACTTTGGTCAAAGTTCTCTTAGTTGAAAAGCAAAAGTTGTCGTTTCGAATTTCAAGTAATAAGTTATATAGTTTCCTTAATTCTTCTTAGGTTGTCTAGAAGTATACACAAACATTTACCCCTAAACAGAAGTTTAGTTAAATGGTTTGTGTATAAGGGAATAATCCCCTTAAAAAAATCCTTTGTTAAAACATTTGTCAAAACATATTTCCATTTATTTTTGGTAAAATCCAAAGTCTTAAAAGGGCTCTTAATTTTTGAAGAGTCTATACGCATATATCTTACCATTATTAATCCAATGGTCATTTTATGTAAAGGATTAAGTTTTTAATCCCTAAGCGTTAATGGTTCTAATCTTTGAAAAGTCAATATAGCTTCCATTATCTATTAATCACATGGTTAAATCATATAAAGGATTAAGTCCTTATTCACATGTTAATTATTCAAGGTTCAGGTTTTCACTGTTTGGCCAATTCAGGGCAGTCTATAAATAATTATTAACCTCATTCTCATTTTTATAAACAAATGGTCTTTAATGATCACGAGCATGATTTTATCAAATTACAGTCTACACACGTGATTCACCAAATTTATGAATACTACGTGTGCATTAGTCAATCCAAACGACATCACGTGAAACTCATAATGTTCATTACAAGTAACGGATGTAGTGATTGGAATAGATAATCTTCTTCGCGGACGCGAAGTTGATAATAACCATACCGTGGATCAAATCTTTAAAACATACGCTAGAACCTTGTAAATGATCGAATAAATCTTCCATTTCGGGTTATGGATATCGTTTTCGATTGTCAATTTACTCAATCACAGTAATCTATAAATATAAGGAATGATAACACCATAGCTCTTCAGGATGACAGGCTTGGTATAATAAAATCTTTCTCCGACAACTATCTCAGTTGTACGGTAATTCCTTTAATTTAGATGGTGCTGACGTACAGTGCACAAGCCACAAGTGCAGCACCGGAAATATAATCAATACCAATTTCAACTTGCCTTAATGGCGAAAGTTTAGGTAATTCACCAATATATACCTCCTAAAGTTTCAGATAACAAAAACATCTTTTAATAAATTCATATTAGGTTCTGCTAGATTACAATATCTATAACTAATTCACAACCATTCATGGTATAATTTCAAGTCTTAATACAGGATATGGTCATCCATCAAGAATTATTTAGATCACTTTTGATAATCAACATCTTATCATTTAGGGGAATTCTATCTGAGTTCCCATCAATTAAGACAATGTCGTCATGTCATAATCAATCTATCCATTCTACTGGCAATATTAACTTTCCAGTTTCATTATCGTCGATAAGATGTGGACTTCTCAAAAGACTAATAATAATTCATAATCTTTCACAAATTCAAGGATATATGGAGACACAACTACCATTAAAAGAGTAAGGTCAACGCATAATCTACGCGAGAGAATTTCAAATCAGATACAGATGAAAATATTTAATGAATATGAATATATTCCATGTTTTCCTAATTTGAGTACGCATTCGAAAGCTCCTCGGATCGTTACCCAGGTCATTCAGATGAAATCAAATCAAAAGAAATGATAGGAACGTCGATACATCCAGTCGGGTATCAACACTCGGTAATCAAGTACTTTTCCTAAGAATCTTACCACGAGAGAATTGGACAAGAAAGAATTGTCAATTGTCAAATAAGACAATTTCCACAGACGAGTAAATTCAACTCAGAAGAATAGATGCTACAGGCATATATGTAGGTGTCCCTAACATTATGTCCATATTTTTCACTTTTTACAGATCTCATTAAAATTTAATCTTTCACAATCCTCAAAGAAAAAGTAGTGTTTATTCATTAGTTTTATGGTGACTACTAGTCAGTCTTGCATGGTCCATTCTAAATTGTATGTAGGAGCGCAACTATATACAATTTCAAGATTAACGATGCAATACTCAGTTCGTCAAAACTTTACCATCATGTTTATAATAAAAACATTTACATTCTTAATTCTTAAATAAGAATCAAAATAAACTTACAAAGATTTTCTTTGTTATGAAAACAATTAAGATTTTCCAAGGTGTTTTATAAACAACCTTATTTCGATAACAATCACTTATAAATCTCACTTTAAATAATCCATATAGTGATGAAAATTCAATTTTCTCAAATGATACTGTTTTATCTTATAAAAACAATGAGTGATCTGCAAAAGAGTGATGAAAGCTTGTTCACCAAGAATTAACTACGATATGATAGGAAATGAGCTTAGCCAAATAATCATGAGGTTCATGATTTCGATGGCACTCAGGAATACAAAGAGAATAATCCACAACGTAACTCAATTCGAGATGAGTACTTGTTCAATGGTTGTATCACTAATGTGAACATTAGGATGAAGCAATAAAAGATAGATATCATCGATACATGTAGAATTTAGCAATCAAAGGTAGTCTTTTTCATTAATCACAAACAAGTCAAAATTGTACCGTAACACATTACGCGTCACTATGTCATACAATTCTCGGAACTCATCCTACCAACTGATGTCTCAGTTAAGTTAGGGATTTTTAAAAGATACCACAATGAATACTAATCTACAAGAGTCATTAGGTGTTCCACATGTCCCGGAAGATCCATCGGTCCCAATTCAGAAGAAGATTTCTTCAATTTATTTCTTGGACACTGGGCATCCTCATTAGTGGACAATGGCCTAGGAACAACACTTAACACGCATCAACAATCAATTAAAATCTTATAATTCAATCACAAAACTTAATGACTTCTATTAATAATCTCATATTCCATATGGGTTAAATTTTACTTTATCCAAGTTTCAGCCAATTTATACTCAATTCAATATCCTACCTCATATTCCAATACTTTCAATCTTATTCTTCGGCCTTGTAAAGGCAATACAATCTCAATATGAATCAACACTTAATTTCCAATCCTATTAGCTCTTACAACAACAATTATCAAATGAGTCATTAATATGAAATGACTTGATCATTCAACTTAGACTTCTCGAAAAGGTATTAGTGGCATGAGGCTTTTGGGTAATGGTTCCAATAACAGCCTCAAGTGCAACATTCACCCCTTCGATTTCAATTTAAGAATTGGATGACAACGAATCAGATGACATCTTTCCAGGTGATAACGTTTTGTCAAACTCCACTCTATAAGAAAGATTGTCATGACATCGATATCAGATTTAATCTCGCCAATTCTTTTTCAATATCACAATCAACTAATATCTACATTTCTACGAGTATCAACCATTTGTTGGGATCATAAATATCCACAACTTGGTTTAGATCTAGGATAGCTAGAATTCCTACGAGAATAGCTTCGATTAATTTACTAGGGGATTTAGGGTTTCTTGTGACAATCGACGTCGTATAAATACCTCGTATAAATATCAAAGTAATCATCAAACAATCATGTAATAAAATTACATCATATATATATATATATAATCCAAGTTATATATATATATTAAAATAACACTTCTCAGTCTGGCCTTGTCGGTAACTCGGGAATTCTTCGGCACCGTTATAGTCAAAAGATTTTTAGACATTTTTAGAAAAATGTTTATAGTTAAAAGATTTTGAAAAGTTTTATTCAAAAGCTTAGTTTTAAAAAATCTTTCGTTCTCTATAACGAGAGCTCTGGTACCAAACTGTAACACCCCCAAATTTATACAACTCAGTACAGCGGAAGACTAGTTGGTGTTACGGGATAGCACATTACTCACATCATAGACAACGCATAATAATCGCGTCGTTTAATAATAAATCAATTCCATTCATAAAGATCAAAGTTACATCGGTCCCAAGTCATTACATTTCATACAAAAGTTTTACAAAGTGTTTGAATGGAAAAATATTGTTTAAGTGCGGGCCATGAATTCTTGTCGTCTTCCCGAGAATTACCTTCAAGTACCTGAGATAAAACATGTTAAAAGAAAAGGTCAGCGATAACGCCGAGTGAATTCATAGAGTTTAATAAATTCCATCAATAAAACTTTGGTATAAAATTAGTACCAAAAAACAATTCGTACAAATCATTGTAATAGGCCGTAAAATAGCCAAAATCATTTTATACAAATCTTTGTAATAGGCCATGAAATAGCCAAAGTCATTTTATACAAATCCTTATCGAAAATCATAATATAGGCATTTGCCTTAAAAATTATTATACGAGCCAATATCGTAAAAACATCATACAATACGTCTGATGACGTTGTATAAAATCAAATAAAAACCGTTATATGAATATGGTTACGAAAACCAAAACACAAACATAATATCAATAGTATGACCCTGTATTGCTAGTCAGGCAATACATCGTAATTCGGAGCGTCTAGTAGTATTTTGTTAACTTTGGATTATTATAAGCCGCATGACATGGTTACCTTACTAAACCAACAACGGGTAGCTAACCCGATACCAATTTTGCCCATCTAAAGTAGCGTGTCGTCACAAAGGTCACGCTATGGAAATCTTCTCATACATAAATTCGCTTACCAATCAATGTGGCACGACGGGGATCAACCGTCAAGGCGCGAACTGGGGTGATCGTCCCCAAATAGTACTATTAAATGCATAAGCGTCTACCAAATCCCGGTAGTTCACAATTCATGCTAATGGGACTTTTAGTGACATAACCTAACTTTAATAATCCATTTGATTTCATCTATCGGGTCCTTTAATCATTTATTGGGTCATACAATCGGGTCATTCATTCATCCGGGTCCAAAATCAATAAACAAACAATCGGGACAAAGGGTGTCCTAAACTAACATGTTATCTCCCTCGCGGGTTTATAAAACATTTATAAAAACATTTAAAAGAGTGTGAGGCTATGAACTCACGTTGATGTGGGAAGGCGGGTTATCGGCAACTCGGACGTACGGTACGTGCTCCAATCACGGAAACCTAGACAAATAATACTCGTCTTAGACTCATGTCCAATGACTTTATAAAAATAACAATTATGTATACATATGATGATTATATATATATGATGATCAAGTGGGTTTACATATTCTCATTTACTCATTTTTGTGTTATGTGTCGATAACGTTCATACTAGTTTACTAGTTTTGCCTTTTTACGTGTTTTAAGTCCAATAAACTTATTATAAGTTCTTTAACTCTTATTAATCCTTTTCACACTTATATTATCAGTATTTAAACTTTCAAGTTGGCCCCAAATGGGTTAAGCCCAATAAGTTCTTTTTATGAGTGTTTGTCTTATTTAGTCCAATTATTAGCCCAAGTATTAGTCCAATATGTTTACTTAGCTCGTTAATGTCCGTATGCCCTATAGTTCGGGTTTTATCGGTTTTTACTCGTTATACATGTCTATATATCAGTATATAAGTTTTAGAAAGTTTACATTAGACGGGTCCAACCGTCTAAGTTTTATTTAGCAAAAACGTTAATTTTACGGTATTAGCCGAAAAAGTCATAAAAATCATGTTTATAGTTTTATAACTTATAAAACTTAACAAATTACCATTTTTATAAAATGTCCACTTATTTAACCTTTAACATATTTATATAAATAAAATTCATGAGTTAGTGGATTTTAACTTTACATTTTATACAATATAATTTTGAGTGCTTATATAATAGTATTATTCTTTATTTTTTAAAAATCTGATTTTTAACTTCACTTTCACCAAAACTGCCATATCTTGAGTTCTATATGTAGATAGAAGCTCAAATTTTTATCACATAAACTACATGATATGTGCTACATTTAACTCTTCTATAGCTACTGTTGAATCATCTTCTAAATATTTTCTAAAAATCGTCCAAAACAGTAACCTCAGATTTATACCCTAAACTTGTTTTGATCATATCTCACTCATTACAATGATTCCATTGCATGGCCAACTCTCACATGTGTACAAGACCCATAGCTTACTGTAAATCCATTCCACTTCATCATTTTATCAGTTTACCATATGGTTCTTTACTGTTTTTATACAGCCTTTCATTTAAACAAGATTTACCCATTTTTACTTATAGTTTTTCATCTTTTTATCCATGATTATCAACAACAAATCCCCACATAACATTTTTATCATCATATAATCATCATAAACATATACAATAGGAAATAAAATACATGTTTACATAATCAAAATAACAAGAAGTTGAGGAGGACAATCTTTATACCACCAAGTTGATGTAGGTTATGAGTTTGACATGGATTTGGATGGAGAAACTTGTGGATATCCATGACCATCTTCAAGACCACCATGCTTCATGTACTCTTTGTGAAAAATCAGCCTCAAGACACTATGAAAACTCATCCTTGGATGTTATAATCACCACCATTCAAGAGAGCTTTAAGAGGGCTTCAACATAGGTAGAAATAACATAGGATTTTGTGGTTGATTTTTGATCAATGGTGGTGTTGGATGATGAATATGGGACGGCCAAAAATGAGGAGATGAGAGAGTTTGTGAGTTGATTGCATGGTGTAAATGAGTTGCTAGTTTGAAGTGTTAGTGGTTTTGTGAAGTCTTAGCTTACACATTAAGCTAAGACATGTGTTAGCTAGTTTGTTGAGATTTTGACACATCATAGATGTGTGGTAGCAAGTGTTGGCCGGTTTTGGGGGTGGGACAAGTGTCCCACTTGTCTCATCCCCAATTATTTACGGGTACTCCTCGATTCTAGTTTCCTCGATTTGCGTGCCCTCGGGTCGTTTTACGAAAAACGTTTTTATGAATTATGAATCAACGTCACAACACGAATCCAATAAAAATTGTTTCATCAAAAACGGAGTTCGAAAACGTAAATACGTAATCCTAAGGTTTCCGGTTTAGTCGTAAAAGGACGTTAAAATAAAATCGTAAGTCCTAATCCCTTCTCGTAAATTTGTGAGTTTATGAACCAACACAAATTTAAAACTCCAAAATAATATTCTTGGACAAATTTATTTTCTGAAATGTCGGACTGTCACCAAAGACGGTGTATGTAAACGTAAGCACGTAACGTTGAATCCTCCGGTTTAGACGTAGTCGATGCTACTCAAAGACGTAAATCCAAATTTCTTCCCAAAAATATGTGAGTTCATATTGTAACATTAAAATAATGTTTTTAAATAATATTCGAGAATAAAATATCAACCATAAATTGACGGATTGTCACATAGTACCTTTCTGAGAAGTCTAATTGAATGTATGAGTCATCTCCTACTAGTGACTCATTTGATAACTGTTGTTGTAAGAGCTATAGGATTGGAAATTAAGTGTTTTTCATATCGAGCTTTTATTGCCCTTTTAAGGTGTAAGAATAAGGATGAAAGTATTGGAAAATGAGGTAGGATATCGAATTGAGTGTAAAATTGGTTGAAACTTGAATAAAGTAAAATTTAACTTGTATGGAATAAGAAATTGGTAAGAGGAAGTCGTTAAGTCATGTGATTGATTTATAAGGTTTTAATTGGTTGACGATTCGTGTTAAGTGTTGTTCCTAGGCCATTGTCCACTAACGAGGATGCCCAGTGTGCAAGAAATAAATTGAAGAGATCTTCTTCTGAATTGGGACCGATGGATTTCTGGGACAAGTGGAACACCTAATGACTCTTGTAGATTAGTATTCATTGTGGTATCTTTTAAAATAATCCCTAACTTAACTGTGACATCAGTTGGTAGGATGAGTTCTTGGAATTGTATGACATAGTGACACGTAATGTGTTACGGTACAATTTAGACTTGTTTGTGATTAATGAAAAGACTACCTTTGATTGCTAAATTCTACATGTATCGATGTTATCTATCTTTTCTTGCTTGTCTCTAATGCTCGCATTAGTGATGCAACCATTAAGCAAGTACTCATCTCTGTTTGAGTTACGTTGTGAATTGTTCTTCCTGAGTGCCATCGAAGTCATGAACCTCATGATTATTTGGCTAAGCTTATTTCCTATTATATTGTAGTTAATTCTTGGTGAACAAGCTTTCATCACTCTTCTGCAAATCACTCATTGTTTTTATAAGATAAAACAGTATCCCTTGAGAAAAATTGAATTTTCATCACCATAAGGATTATTTAAAGTAAGATTTATAAGTGATTGTTAACGAAATGAGGTTGTTTATAAAACACCTTGGAAAAACTTAATTGTTTTCATAATAAGGAAAATCTTTGTAAATTTATTCTTGATTCTTATTTAAGAATTAAGCATGAAAGTGTTTTTATTATAAACATGATGATAAAATCTTGACGAACTGAGTATTGCATCGTTAATCTTGAAATTATATATAGTTGCGCGCCTACATACAATTTGGAATGGACCATGCAAGGCTGATTAGTAGTCACCATAAAGCTAATGAATAAACACTACATTTTCTTTGAAGATTGTGAAAGATTAAATTTTATGAGATCTGCAAGAAGTGAAAATAGGGACATAGTGTTAGGGACACCTACATATGTGCCTGTAGCATCTATTCTTCTGAGTCGAATTTACTCATCTGTGGAAATTGTCTTATTTGACAATTGATAATTCTTTCTTGTCCAATTCTCCCGTAGTGAGATTCTTAGGAAAAGTATCTGATTACCGAGTGTTGATACCCGACTGAATGTATCGACGTTCTTATCATTTCTTTTGATTTGATTTCATTTGAATGACCTGGGTAACGATCCGAGGAGCTTTCGAATGCGTACTCAAAATATGAAAACATGGGATATATTCATATTCATTAAATGTTTTCGTCTGTATCTGATTTGAAATTCTCTCGCATAGATTATGCGTTAACCTTACTCTTTTAAGGTTAGTTATGTCTCCATATATGCTTGAATTTGTGAAGGATTATGAGTTATTATTAGTCTTTTGAGAAGTTCCCATCTTATCGACAGCAATAAAAACCGGGAAGTTGATAGTGCCAATAGAATGGATTGATTGATTATGACATGACGACATTGTCTTAATTGATGGCAACTCGAGTAGAATTCCCCTAAATGATAAGATGTTGATTATCAAAAGTGATCTAAATAATTATTGATGGATGACCATATCCTGCATTTAGACTTGAAATTACACCGTGAATGGTTGTGAACTAGTTATAGATATTGTAATCTAGAAGAACCTAAAATGAATTTATTAAAGGATGTTTCCGTTATCTGAAACTTTAGGAAGTATTTGTTGATGAATTACCTAGACTTTCACCATTAAGGCAAGTTGAATTTGGTATTGATTATATTCTCGGTGCTGCACATGTGGCATGTGCACTGTACGTCAGCACCATCTGAATTAAAAGGAATTACCGTACAACTGAGAGAGTTGTCGGAGAAAGATTTTATTCTACCGAGCTCGTCATCATGAAGAGCTATGGTGTTATCATTCCTTATATTTATAGATTACTGTGAACTGAGTAAAATGACAATCGAAAAAAATATTCATAACTCGAAATGGAAGATTTGTTCGATCATTTACAAGGTTCTAGCGTATGTTTTAAAGATTTGATCCACGGCATGGTTATTATCAACTTCGCGTCCGCGAAGAAGATTATCTATTCCAATCACTACATCTGGTACTTGTAATGAACATTATGAGTTTCAAGTGATGTCGTTTGGATTGACTAATGCACATGCAGTATTCATAAATTTGGTGAATCTCGTGTGTAGGCTGTAATTTGATAAATTCATGCTGCGATCATTAAGGACCATTAGTTTGTTTATAAGAATAAGAATGAGTTAATAATTATTTATAGATTGCCCTGAATTGGCCGAAAAATTAAAACCTGTACCTTGAATAATTAACATGTGATTTAAGACTTAATCCTTTACATTATTTGACCGTTTGATTAATAAGATAATGGAATCTATATTGACTCTTCAAATATTAAGAGCCCTTTTAAAGACTTTGAGTATTACTAAAAAGAAAAGTGGCAATATGTTTAGACAAATGTTTTAACAAAGGATTTTTAAGGGATTATTCCCTTATACACAAATTATTTAACTAAACTCCTGTTTAGGTGTAAATGTTTGTGTATACCTCAAGACAACCTAAGAGGGATTGAGGAAACCTTTTAAACCATGACTTGAAAATTTGAAATGACAATTTTTGCTTTTCAACTAAGAAAATTTTTACCAAATAATAAACGAAGGTTTTTCGAAAATTTACGGATTTTATTATTTTCGACAAATCAACAAAAGTCTTGTTAATTAAATTCAAATTTATTTTGAACACTCTTATAATTGGTCGAACTAAGAAATTTAAACTTTTAACGTTTACGTTTCATAAAAACTTAATATTTATTATTAATTTACTTGTAATAATTATCGACGCTTTAAAACGTCGGATTGAGCAAAACTGATAAAAATGAAGGTTGAGACGAAACTAAAACTTAGAAAATGTGAAGAAAGAATTTCTGAGTAAATTGTAGACATGATAATTATTTCATCAGGAAAGATGAATGTAGATACTAACACATTATATAGAAAAGATAAAGAACCAATTAGGATGTGTTCCTTAGTAATGATGGTACAAAATAAAATTGCCGAACAATTTAAAAATAGTCGATGCTTGTAAAAAGGATAATATAGATAATAAAAGGGGTTCGCGGCTAATGTGAACCATTAGAATTGAGAAGCCGATGGCGTTAAATGTTTTAAAGACCACTTGTTATTGTCTAAATATGGAGATTTAGAGATTTAGTCATGTTGAAATCTCATAAGTATAAGTATTATATTTATGTCATTTCTGACTAAAAGTATCTTTGTCTGAAGAAGTTGTACTAATGGCAAAATTATGAAGGCAGACATTGCCTCATACATTAGTAAACATCTAGCTATTGCAAAGGTCATCATCTGAATTTGATTCGATTTGGGTCATCGTGGACAGACTGACCAAATCTGCTAATATCATTCTTGTTAATGATAGATTCTTGATGAAGAAATTGACTCTTTTATATTTAAAGGAGTTGTGTAAACATGGTGTGCCTGTATCGATCATCTCTATCAAGATCCTCGCTTCGCATCGAATTTCTAGAGATTTGCTCAGGAGTCATTGAGAACGAATCTTGAAAAGAGTACTTTTTACCACCCCAAATCGAAGGGACGAGGTAAAGTAGCGATACAAAATACTATAAGTGTTGTTTTATGTTTGAATGATTGACCTTTGGTAATAAACCGTATAATCGTTTTCCTTTGGAGAGATTATCATTGATAATTATCGTGTTAGGTTCGAGATCGAATCTTGTTAAGATTTATAAATTAGAGCATCTGTAAGCAGGAGTTGAGATGAAGACACCCGACATACACCCACTGTGAGTTGGACATGTCTTTTAGGTTTAAGGTTTCCTATGATGGCGGACCTAACCTTACAAAATACTCGACCCGCGAGACCTGAAATGATTGTTGAAATTAGGATCTGATTATTGACTGTCGGTAGTGGGCAGGAGGTTATGTGAATATGAAATGTAGATCTTGAAGTGCCAGATAGGTAGCGAAGTTATGCCAAAAATTTTAACCATGGAAAGATGAATTGATGATCTGGAAGATCGTGGGATATAAGTCCCCGTTGTATGGGACTATTGAGATGATGTAAAAAGATTGGTTTGAAAGGCATATAAGCTGGATCTACCCTAGGACTTCAAGAGCTGCGTGAATTATGTTTCGTAAATCGAACTTGATAAATATATATCAAGTTAAAATCTGAATTCTTCTTGATAAATTTTAGATCGGCGAAAAGTTGCATTCATCAAAAACCCGTGAACATCATGGATAGAGAAAGTAAGTCAACATTAAGCCTGATCTTATTCCCGTAGTTATGTTTGATGAAACTCGCGTATTGTAATGAATTACACTTGTGAGAAAAGACCGAATGTGGAGGAAATACCCACATGGCTTTAACTCTATAAGAAGCGAGTAGTAAGGTAAGATGATCTTTGAGGACAAAGATCCTGTTTAGGGGTAAATGCTGTGACAATCCGCCAATTTGTGATTGATATTTTATTCTCAATGTTTATTTGAAAATATTATTTTTAATGTTATAATATGAACTCACTTATTTTTGGGAAGTAATTTGGATTTACGTCTTGAAGTAGCATCGACTACGTCTAAACCGGAGGATTCAACGTTACATGCTTAAGTTTACATACACCGTCTTTGGTGACAGTCCGACATTTCAGAAAATAAATTTGTCCGTGAATATTATTTTGAGATTTTAAATTTGTGTCGGTTCATAAACTCACAAATTTACGAGAAGAGATTAGGACTTACGATTATAATTTAACGTCCTTTACGACTAAACCGGAAACCTTAGGATTACGTATTTACGTTTTCGAACTCTGTTTTTGATGAGACAATTTTTATTAGATTCGTTTTGTGCCGTTGATTCATAATTTATAAAAACGTTTTTCGTAAAACGACCCGAGGGCACGCAAATCAAGGAAACTAGAATCGAGTAGTACCCGTAATTAAATGGGGATGAGACAAGATAAACATGCCCCACCCCCACACATGGGACGGCAAGTTTAAGCTAATAAACACCCTTGGTGTCATTTGTATGGACACTTGTCCATTTAGCTTAGCTTGTAAGCCACCAACACATCAAAACTAGCAACTAAAACCATTTGTTCATTTTCACCATGCAAAATACTCTCAAATCCTCTCACTCTCCCCTTTGTGCCGTCCCATTTCCACCATTAAACACCCCATTCATACAAAAATTTAACCACAAACCTTTGTTATAATTAACATATGTTAATCTTCATTCAAAGAGATGAAGATTGGTGCAAGTTATAACATCCAAAGAGGAGTTTCTATGGAGTCTTAGGGCTGTATTTTCCACAAGGAGTTCTTGAAGAATGGTGGTCTTGAAGATGGTCTAGATTTATCACAAGTTTCTCCATCAAAATCCATGTCTTGATCATAACCTACATCATCATGGTGGTATAAAGATTGTCCTCCCCATCCTTTTGTTAATTTTGATTATGTAATCATGTATTTTCTTCTTAAATGTATATATGTATGATGATATATGATGATAAAAATATTGTGTGGGGATTTGGTGTTGATAATCATGGGTAAAAAGATGAAAAACTATATATAAAAATGGTTAATCTTGCTTAATTTAGTAGGCTTATAAAACAGTAAAGAACCATGTGATTAACTGATAAGATGGAATAGATTCATGTATATACAGTAACTAATATGTCTTGTACACATGTGAGAGTTGGCCATGCAATGGAATCATTAGGATGAGTGAGATATGATAAAAACAAGTTTAGAGTGCAAATCTGAGTATACTGTTTTGGACGATTTTTATAAAATACTTAGAGGCTGATTCAACAGTAGCCATAGGAGAGTTAAATGGAGCAAATATCATGTAGTTTATGCCACAAAAATTTGAGCTTCTATCTCCATATAGAACTCTAGATATGGCTGTTTTGGTGAACATGAAAGTAAAAATCAGATTTTGGGAAGATTAAAGTATAATAGTATTATATAAGCACTCAAATAAAAATAGTATAAATTGTGAATTAAAACCCACTAACTTATATAATACATTTATAAAAATATGTATAAGATAAATAAATGGACATTTTATAAAAATGGTAGTTTGATAAGTTTTATAAGTTATAAAACTATAAACATGATTTTTACGACTTTTTCGGCTATTACCGAAAAATTAACGTTTTTGTTAAATAAAACTTAGACGGTTGGACCCGTCTAATGTAAACTTTTATAAACTCATATACTGATATATAAACATATATAACAAGTAAAAACCGATAAAACCCGAACTATAAAACATACGGACATTAACGGGCTAAGTTAACGTTATTGGACTAATAATACAACAAAATGGACTAAAACACTTATAAACTTATTTATTGGGCCTAACCCATTTGGGCCCAACATGTAAAGTATAAATACTGATAATACAAGTATGAGATGTATTAATACAAATTAATGAACTTATAATAGGCTTATTGGACCTAAAACACGTAAATAGGTAAAACTAGTAAACTAGTAAGAAGTTACCAATACATAAACACTAAAATGAGTAAAAGAGAATATGTAAACCCACTTGATCATCATATATATAAAATCATCATATGTATACATAATTATTATTTTTATAAAGTCATTGGACAAGAGTCTAAGACGAGTATTATTATCTAGGTTTCCGTGATTGAAGCACGCATTGTACGTCCGAATTGCCGATAACCCGCTTTCCCACATCAACGTGAGTTCATAGCCTCGCGCTCTTTTAAATGTTTTTATGAAATGTTTTATAAACCCGCGAGGGAGATAACATGTTAGTTTTACTAAAATAGGACACCACTTGTCCCGATTGTTTGTTTATTGATTTAGACCCGGATGATTGTATGACCCTATGAATGATTAAATGACCCGATAGATGAAATGAAATGGATTATTAAAGTTAGGTTATGTGACTAAAGTCCCATTAGCATGAATTGTGAACTGCCGGGATTTGGTAGACGCTTATGCATATAATAGTACTATTTGGGGACGATCACCCCAGTTCGCGCCTTGACGGTTGATCCTCGTCGTGCCACATTGATGGGTAAGCGAATTTATGTATGAGAAGATTTCCATAGCGTGACCTTTGTGACGACACGCTAATTTAGATAGGCAAATTGAGTTTTGGGCTAGCTACCCGTTGTTTGTTGTAGTAAGGTAACAATGTCATGCGGCTTATAATAATCCAATTAACGAAATACTGCTATACGCACCGAATTACGATATATTGCCTGACTAGCAATATGGGGTCTTACTATTGATATTATGTTCGTATTTTGGTTTTTCATAACCATATTCATATAACGGTTTTTATTTAACTTTATACAACGTCTAAGACGTATTGTATGATGTTTTTACGACATTGGCTCGTATAATGATTTTTAAGGCAAATGCCTATATTATGATTTTCGATAAAGATTCGTATAAAATGACTTTGGCTATTTTATGGCCTATTACAAAGACTTTTACAAAAATGATTTTCGGTAATAATTTTATACCGATGTTATATTGATGGATTTCATTAAACTCTATGAATTCACTCGGCGTTATCGCTGACCTTTTCTTTTAACATGTTTTATCTTAGGTACTTGAAGGTAATTCTCGGGAAGACGACAAGAATTCATGGCCCGCACTTATGACAATAATTTCCATTCAAATACTTTGTAAAAATTTGTATGAAATACAATGACTTGGGACCTATGTAACTTTGATATTTATGAATGGAAATGCTTTATTATTAAACGACGCGATTTTTATGCGTTGTCTATGATGTGAGTAATGTGTTATCCCGTAACACCAACGAGTCTTCCGCTGTATTGAATTGTATAAATTTGGGGGTGTTACAATTACCGCTCTGTCGGTCAGTTTCATGACGGTCATTGTTACGACTGGGATCCCTGTAACTATTCTTCTAAGGCCCGGCTGGGTACTGGTTCTCACTCTTCTGAATGAAGGTTTGCTGAGTGAAGTGTGACATCTAGGTGAGGAAGTAAAAGCATGGAATGGAATGGTAGTGTCTGATGATTGAAGTTTATTCTTGTTAGAATTTTAAAATTTATAGTTTTCGTCCTGGTTCTGCAGAGTCTTCATAGTATAAACAGCAGCAGCATCTTCAAAAATCTCCAAAGTATCAGCAGCATCAGCATTTGTGAGGTCTTCAAAGTGTTAGCAGCATCAGTATCTGGTAAAATCTTCAACTCACGAGCAGCATCAGCATCTGGTAGAATATCGACAAGTAGAAACGCCTGAGATGATTGAGGATCGATTAGCAATATCCATGGAGTAGGGTACATGGACTACACCTGGACTACTGTACATGAAGTATAAAATGAATACTGCACATGGAGCATATCGGAGACACTGTACGCGGAGTACACATGAAATACTATACATGAAGTATAACTGAGACACTGTACATGGGGTACATATGGAATACTGTACATGGCACTGGTGAAAATTTTATAGGATGATCGATAATGGTGTCAATTGTTTGACATGATCAAAGAATTAAATTGATTTAAACGGTAGTAAACTAAACTTAAAAGAGTAACATGATAGCCTGGTAATTCCTGCATACACTTAATGCTGGTTGTATAGAGGCTGAAAAGTATGATTAAATGGAGTTTCATCAATGTTTAGTATGAAGACATGATTGATGAAGACCAGAACATGATTTATCATGAGAACAGGATTTTACTGTAACCCTTCTGTATCTTAGCATGAAAATATTATCACCTTGTTGAAAACTTAATCCTCATAAGGAGACATAAACTTAACAGCATGAAAACGACATCCACGTGAGAGCATGAAACTTGATTTGTTATAGGAACAACAGTATAACCAACCGAGATTTAACATCAAATGGTGTGGATGGTTTATGGTTCAATCCACAAAATTCTAACGAGAAAACATGTGACTAAGTATGGGCGATTCTGGTTCGATCAATACTTGTTAAAATTTTATGAGAACTGTCATGTATAGAAATTTATAATCTGGGACTAAATATGGTTGGCTGTAGTCCAATCCATAGTTGTCAAAGTTTTATGAAATATCCTAATATGACAAAGGTGAACAACTGTGGATCGGTTCACAGAACATCATTCGACTGAAAAGCATGATATTTGACCTGAGGAATGGTGAACGCATATGGGCCGGTTCACCAAATAATATTCAACTGGAAGCATGAATCTGCCATGAGTAAGGATGAACGCCTGTGGGTTGGTTCACCAATACAATATCTGAACGGGAAAGGGTGAACACCTATGGGTCGGTTCGCCAAAACAAAATTCGCAGAAAAGCACATGCGACTAAATATGGCCAGTCCTGTACCAACCTTTTACTTAGTCAAAATAATTTAAGAAAACTGACTGATAAATGAAGAAAACTGACTGATAATTACACGAGAAACACGAAATATAACCAACGCCAAAATCTGGGAAGTTCCTGGTGACTACCCACTAGTCACAGGTCAAGTTTTAGATCCTACAGGTCGAACCTATAGCTCTGATACCATAATTGTAACACCCCACTTGGATAAGTGGACCGTTACGTGTATTTATGGCATGTCATCAAAGCATAAGGTAAATGTCCTAAAACATCAACTAACCATAACAGAAATACCGGAATCAAACATCGGTGATCCAACATAAGCTCAAAACAGGAAAAGTAAAATACTGAAATAAAGGATTAAACAATGTCCAACGGCAATATAAAAATGAAGTGCATAAAGTAAAGAAGACTGAACGGCTTCCATCCAATGCATATGCTCTCGGAATCTTAAGAGTGTCCTGGGGTACCTGCCGTTAGAACATGAAAGAACTACGGTTGAGCATAACGCTCAGTGAACGGATATAATGCATAATAGGAATATATTGAACTTGAAATAATTAATAATTACTGAAGTTGAAAGACTGATATGTGGATTATGATGAAATTGTAGAAAATCTTATAAGTCAGATTTATAAATAATAAAACTGAACTGTTATCTGTTGAATCTGAAAACCTGCATTTACTGTATTTTAATTGACAAGAGCTTATATAGGTCATGTGATGTAATAACTGTTGCATGAATAATTTGAGGGGTGACCTCGTCATGCTGTAGAGGGGTGACCTCTAAATAATGTGTTGGGTGGAGGGATCAGCTCCAATGTGAAGGATGTAGAGCACACACCACATTCACCTGATAAACTGTAAAATGATAGCCTAGGATGCATCCATACGCCCTACTAATAATACTGATAAAATGGCCAAGCTGAGCTGAATGGCACGCTACAGGATATCACTCTCCTACAGGTGAGTCATGACACCGGTGCCTCAAGTGTCATGGTTACGGTATCTCCGTAACTAGTACATAAACTGATCATGCTTGTATATAAGGCTCAGGCAATATCTTAATTATTTAAATAATTTCTGATAATTTATAACATATACTGGGAAAAATATTTGGCTGCAGACGGGGAATCCTAATCATGCATAGGAAAGGAAGTCTTTACTAAAGGACAAAAAATCCGTACCTTAACCAAATCTTATTGCTAAATAACGTCCAGGTGTATTTATCAGTTCGATGATCTACACAAATTTATCGATTCAAAAATTAATAAATAAGAAACTTGTTACGGATTGCCTTGAACTATTAATCATCTACATCAATATTTTATATCTCAAAATATAATGAACCATATTTTATAGCATGCTTAGTAAGCCATATCTTACATTCTTATAAATGCTTGTGACTAATTATTACGCAAAACACAATAACCCATATTTTATATAAGTGAGTATAAAGTACATCTAGTGATAGTATATACTAATGACAAATTGTAGAAAATCATACATGCATGTACTACTTAAATCTTAGTATTTTTTTTTTAATCTTTAGTTACTAAAATGCACCCATTCTACTTAGTTTCAATTCAATTTTCATTTTTATTACATAGGATGTAGAAATGTAATCATTTTCCCATGTACTATGATTTAGATCAACTTGTGATATTATTTATAGCCATGCAATCCTTGTATGTTATAATACGTAGTACTACCGAAACAGATTTCGAAATGTCCAGTTCCTGTTTTAAGCATGAGTTTTAACAAGGGACTGACTCTATGATATTATGTGTATTACAATCTAAATTTAGTAACATATTACATGTGATTAGTGTCGATATGTGATAGATCAATATATACCTCACAACCGGCCAACTGGCGCCGAATATTAGTGCCAAAAAAATTGAATCATGAACACTACGGTCGAAACCAAAACGATCATAAACGAATGGCTAAAGAACCAACTGTGTACCAGAACCGTATTCTCCCACCAACCAAAATCAGATCCAAATATGAACCAATACACGAACAGAATTCGAACCGAAACAAGCAAAAGAACCAAAACTTTAGAGGCGACGAACTAATGCGAGCGTACAAAACCTCAAACGAGATCAAATCCAGCGTGAACCGTGACTGAGCTCAAATTTGGATGAATAATTAGACCTGTAGGTTTTATTTTGGAGCGGCTCTGTTAATTGCTTTGGTTTAAATTGTTGTCGATCATATGATGGACTTGGTATATTGAATATCGAAATAATCGGACTTTAAGAAGAAGAAAAGGTCGAGTATTAAATGACAATCAATTCTTTTATTTTCTTTCACATATTTCCATTCTTTTAAAAGATGTGACCCATTATTTACTCGTACGTTTCAGGACCCCAAATCGGGATTTTAAATAGCCGTGATTTCAGGATGCCATGATGACTAAATTCAAAATAGTTTCCTCTCATATATATTTAGTTACCTTATTTATTTGTATCCATATGTATTTGTGATATGCTATGAGAAATTATTCAAAGATATAATGAAGATGGGTTTACTAAGAGAACTCTTGCCAGCATATTGCCGCAATGAGCGGATACGGTTTGAAGAAAAATGTGTTATTTCATATAGTTTATAACAGCCTCCAAATATAGATATTTTCGTTTTTCGTGATTTATAACTTCCCGTGTATTAATATTCATGGCTTGGGTATGTCATTTATCGTGACATGATTTATATATTAAACGTAATTACTTGTCGTGTACATTTAATATACTTGAATGCTCGTTGTGAATTAATTATACTTGGATACTTGTCGTGAATTAATTACTTAAAACTTTTAGTAAATCTATAGTTTCGTGTAACTAATATTTTCATGTATTTTTATGCGGGTTTTACAACTCTTCCCCTCTAAAAAAATAATTCGTCCTCGAATTAGAGACACGATAATGCTACGGTTTTACAATTCTTCCCCTCTAAAAAGGAAAATTCATCCTCGAATTAGAGACACGATAATGATGCCCTTTTACAATTCTTTCCCTCTAAAAAAGAAAATTCGTCCTCGAATTAAAGATAATAACGCTGCTGGTTATAAGAAATGAAAGAACACGTAAACTGAAAAGACATGTAAGCTGAAAGTACCTGAACGTGATATGACTGAAGAGAACATGGAACGTGACATGTCTACATGAACATAACTGAATTATAGAAAGAAAATGATGAGAAATCTGGATGGACTCCTCTGTTCCAAGTGGCTTCCCGCTCGAAACGGTTCCTTCACATATCTTGACACAATGAACAATCTTGGTCTTAATGACCTTGTCCTGACGATGCTAAATAGTTTCTGGTTCCATACCTTAGATGGATTTCTTAATCTGATCGAATGAAAAGATATAACATGTAGGATACATGGAACGATAAGTATAATAACCTGACAAGATAACACTTATATCTCTGAGTAACGTTACTGGAGACATATTGGGACGAACTACGTGAATAATTGTGAAGGTACTACGTAAGCAATTTTGAACGTGTTTCACGATCATCTGATGAACGTTGTGCATGGAATATATTGTGATCGTGATAGGTGAAACATATTGTGAACGTGATACATGGACATATCATGAACGTATGTTGACTGAGGAAGGAATGACAAACGATACGGCCTGAGACGTGAAACGTCTGCCTGGGTATGGAAAAGCTATGCTAAACTTGAGTCTGGTTTCTCAAATTTTCTGTAACCGAATCCGGTACAAGACCTGGAACGTATAAACTAAGATGGAACACAAACCTGAACGTGAACAATTTCATGAATGCGAACGGGAATTTAAATCATGAAATAACACAAAATGTGAACTGAAACAACATCATAGTGTGAACGTGAGACATAAACGTGAAGGTGAACGTAAACGTACACGTGATCGTGAACATGAACGTGAGTGTGATTCGCAAACGTGAATTTTCTATCTGATATGATGGTTGATGTAAGACCTTGAAGTTGTACGATCTATTGCTGAATTTTCTACAGGTATGCTACTGCGAAATCCTTTCGGATGAAAGAACACGTATAGGCTCGGTTAAATAGTTGACAACGATATAGATAGTATCATACTTTTCTGAGTATGTGGTACCCGATAACAACCTCATGGAATCTTGTCTCATTTCTGTTCAAAATTTCTACTGTTTGTAATAACTCACTAGCACGTCGGCGTTCTATCTTGAACCTGTTGGCATGTCAGGCATCTAGATATGAACATAGTAGTTTCAGTGTGTTATACTGCTTCTATCAAAATCCTGCCTGGGTTTATGGTACCCTCTTGTGGAATCTGGATGAACAGATATGGAAGAACTATGAGTTCGGTAAATTAGATCTCTCTTAGCATAGGATCTTATGGAATATAAAATTTTCGTGTAGGTCCTATCCTTTATGCGTAAGTTTAGTTATGGGAAGCTACTCGTGGGAACTGTCCGTAATTTCTGCGGTATCAGTCAACTGAGTTCTAGGAAATTTTGTACTTAAGTCACAGACGTCGGTCTTGACCATCTGATGATGGCCTTCACCTTCGCATGTTTGTCTGAAATTTCTTTCTACTGAAGTAGGGTGGTTCAGAAATGCCACCTCGTTCAACTGGAATTCACATCTGGAAAGCCGCTTATATAATTTTCTCCTATCGAAGATTCTGTTCAACTGTGAAAAGATGATTCTCTTGTACTTCTCTTAGAATTTAGCAGATCAAAATGTTATCAATGAATATACTGACTATTTGTCTGAGAAGTCATGGGAAAATTTTTTTTTTCATAAATTTCATACTATAGCTGGAGTATTAGGGAATTCAGGAGTAGGAATCCAAATTTTAAAGAGATCATCATGTGTGCAAAAGTAGCCTTGGAAACATCATGTTCTTTCTCTCACCACTAATGGTATCATGATCGTGAGTTGTTCTTGAAAAATATTAAGACGCCATAGTAGATCAGATAAACCTGCTATTCGTAGAATGAACATCGATTACAAGTGGTGGTCTTGTCAAATTTTCGATGGGCGATACATGATCTCATCTTACCGGCCTTCTTCCTGATAGACGGAGACGATGCACTTCCTGGTGGTGCACTAGTATGGATAGAGCCTCGTGCCTGTAATTCTTGCAGAAAATGCTGCAACTCTTTTAACTCAGCTGCAGCCCTGAAATAAGAGTTCTAAAAATAGGTTCTGACCTTGAGACAAGCTCGATGTTAAAGTCTGTCTCGTGGTTAGGAAGGAATTTCTAGAAAAACTTTTTGGAATGACTTCCGGAAACTTTGGAAAAATCTGCTGATCATGAACTTAAAGAATTTCAGAAGTGACTTTATAACCGGTAGCTAAAAAGTTTTCGTAGTGGTGGACTAATAAATCACGCGCATGTAAGGCAGAAGCAATTTGTACTGAGTTTTTTGGCAGAAAATATAATGAATATATTTGGAATTTAGTAAGACAGATCTCGTCGTTAACTGAAAAGAAAACCTTAATAATTATGGGTGATACTATGGAGTCTTTTCTGGCTGGGAGGTAAGTAATACATTATTTAAGATAAATCTGACATAGGAATACGTGAAGTAAACGTGACAGCTTTTACTGATTGTGTTCATTCGTGACCTCACAGAATGAACACTGCGTGTCTAACCTGAATAATGCTCTGGTGGTGGTAACTGAATTGCAATGGTATGATTTATGCTTGGCATAACAGAACGGGTATACCTCCTTGGAGGGTATCCTGAATTTCTGAGGGCCTGGTTTAGAAAACAGATGGAGTTATGAGTTCTGACTTGTACTTTGAGAAGATATTCGCATGACGTGTACCATGACTGGTGTCCTGACATATGTTTTCTGAATGATACTTGAGACCTGTGTCTTGACTGTTGTCTGGACATGTATTTTAATGATGAGTATGAATAAGGTTAAGAATTTCTGGTAACTGTTAGGGTTGGAGGACCGGTTAGACTGCTGACCTCTGTATCACTGGTCAAGTCCGTTCTGGAGTTTCGATGGCTACTGATTGGTTAATATAAGCACGGTGGATTCCATTACTGTGACAATCCGCCAATTTATGATTGATATTTTATTCTATATATTTATTTGAAAATATTATTTTTAATGTTATAATATGAACTCACTTATTTTTGGGAAGTAATTTGGATTTACGTCTTGAAGTAGCATCGACTACGTCTAAACCGGAGGATTCAACGTTACATGCTTAGGTTTACATACACCGTCTTTGGTGACAGTCCGACATTTCAGAAAATAAATTTGTCCGTGAATATTATTTTGAGATTTTAAATTTGTGTTGGTTCATAAACTCACAAATTTACGGAAGTGATTAGGACTTACGATTATAATTTAACGTCCTTTACGACTAAACCGGAAACCTTAGGATTACGTATTTATGTTTTCGAACTCTGTTTTTGATGAGACAATTTTTATTAGATTCGTTTTGTGCCGTTGATTCATAATTTATAAAAACGTTTTTCGTAAAACGACCCGAGGGCACGCAAATCAAGGAAACTAGAATCGAGGAGTACCCGTAATTAAATGGGGATGAGACAAGATAAACTTGCCCCACCCCCACACATGGGACGGCAAGTTTAAGCTAATAAACACCCTTGGTGTCATTTGTATGGACACTTGTCCATTTAGCTTAGCTTGTAAGCCACCAACACATCAAAACTAGCAACTAAAACCATTTGTTCATTTTCACCATGCAAAATACTCTCAAATCCTCTCACTCTCCCCTTTGTGCCGTCCCATTTCCACCATTAAACACCCAATTCATACAAAAATTTAACCACAAACCTTTGTTATAATTAACATATGTTAATCTCCATTCAAAGAGATGAAGATTGGTGCAAGTTATAACATCCAAATAGGAGTTTCTATGGAGTCTTAGGGCTGATTTTCCACAAGGAGTTCTTGAAGAATGGTGGTCTTGAAGATGGTCTTGATTTATCACAAGTTTCTCCATCAAAATCCATGTCTTGATCATAACCTACATCATCATGGTGGTATAAAGATTGTCCTCCCCATCCTTTTGTTAATTTTGATTATGTAATCATGTATTTTCTTCTTAAATGTATATATGTATGATGATATATGATGATAAATATATTGTGTGGGGATTTGGTGTTGATAATCATGGGTAAAAAGATGAAAAACTATATATAAAAGTGGTTAATCTTGCTTAATTTAGTAGGCTGTATAAAACAGTAAAGAACCATGTGATAAACTGATAAAATGGCATAGATTAATGGATATACAGTAAGTAATATGTCTTGTACACATGTGAGAGTTGGCCATGCAATGAAATCATTAGGATGAGTGAGATATGATAAAAACAAGTTTAGAGTGCAAATCTGAGTATACTGTTTTGGACGATTTTAATAAAATACTTAGAGGCTGATTCAACAGTAGCCATAGCAGAGTTAAATGGAGCACATATCATGTAGTTTATGCCACAAAAATTTGAGCTTCTATCTCCATATAGAACTCTAGATATGGCTGTTTTGGTGAACATGAAAGTAAAAATCATATTTTGGGAAAATTAAAGTATAATAGTATTATATAAGCACTCAAATAAAAATAGTATAAAATGTGAATTAAAACCCACTAACTTATATAATACATTTATATAAATATGTATAAGATAAATAAATGGACATTTTATAAAAATGGTAGTTTGATAAGTTTTATAAGTTATAAAACTATAAACATGATTTTTACGACTTTTTAGGCTATTACCGAAAAATTAACGTTTTTGTTAAATAAAACTTAGATGGTTGGACCCGTCTAATGTAAACTTTTATAAACTCATATACTGATATATAAACATATATAACAAGTAAAAACCGATAAAACCCGAACTATAAAACATACGGACATTAACGGGCTAAGTTAACGTTATTGGACTAATAATACAACAAAATGGACTAAAACACTTATAAACTTATTTATTGGGCCTAACCCATTTGGGCCCAACATGTAAAGTATAAATACTGATAATACAAGTATGAGATGTATTAATACAAATTAATGAACTTATAATAGGCTTATTGGACCTAAAACACGTAAATAGGTAAAACTAGTAAACTAATAAGAAGTTACCAATACATAAACACTAAAATGAGTAAAAGAGAATATGTAAACTCACTTGATCATCATATATATAAAATCATCATATGTATAAATAATTATTATTTTTATAAAGTCACTGGACAAGAGTCTAAGACGAGTATTATTTATCTAGGTTTCCGTGATTGAAGCACGCACCGTACGTCCGAATTGCCGATAACCCGCTTTCCCACATCAACGTAAGTTCATAGCCTCGCACTATTTTAAATGTTTTTATGAAATGTTTTATAAACCCGCGAGGGAGATAACATGTTAGTTTTACTAAAATAGGACACCACTTGTCCCGATTGTTTGTTTATTGATTTGGACCCGGATGATTGTATGACCCTATGACTGATTAAATGACCCGATAGATGAAATGAAATGGATTATTAAAGTTAGATTATGTCACTAAAAGTCCCATTAGCATGAATTGTGAACTATCGGGATTTGGTAGACGCTTATGCATATAATAGTACTATTTGGGGACGATCACCCCAGTTCGCGCCTTGACGGTTGATCCCCGTCGTGCCACAATGATGGGTAAGCGAATTTATGTATGAGAAGATTTCA
Source organism: Glebionis coronaria (assembly GCA_025667525.1). Taxonomy (NCBI): domain Eukaryota; kingdom Viridiplantae; phylum Streptophyta; class Magnoliopsida; order Asterales; family Asteraceae; genus Glebionis; species Glebionis coronaria. The sequence continues at coordinate 687,393,167 of CM046874.1, forward strand.
ATAGCGTGACCTTTGTGACGACACGCTAATTTAGATGGGCAAATTGAGTTTCGGGCTAGCTACCTGTTGTTTGTTGTAGTAAGGTAACAATGTCATGCGGCTTATAATAATCCAATTAACGAAATACTGCTATACGCACCGAATTACGATATATTGCCTGACTAGCAATATGGGGTCTTACTATTGATATTATGTTCGTATTTTGGTTTTTCATAACCATATTCATATAAAGGTTTTTATTTAATTTTATACAACGTCATAAGACGTATTGTATGATGTTTTTACGACATTGGCTCGTATAATGATTTTTAAGGCAAATGCCTATATTATGATTTTCGATAAAGATTCGTATAAAATGACTTTGGCTATTTTATGGCCTATTACAAAGACTTGTACAAAAATGATTTTCGGTAATAATTTTATACCGATGTTATATTGATGGATTTCATTAAACTCTATGAATTCACTCGGCGTTATCGTTGACCTTTTCTTTTAACATGTTTTATCTCAGGTACTTGAAGGTAATTCTCGGGAAGACGACAAGAATTCATGGCCCGCACTTAAAACAATAATTTCCATTCAAATACTTTGTAAAACTTTGTATGAAATACAATGACTTGGGACCTATGTAACTTTGATATTTATGAATGGAAATGCTTTATTATTAAACGACGCGATTTTTATGTGTTGTCTATGATGTGAGTAATGTGCTATCCCGTAACACCAACGAGTCTTCCGCTGTATTGAATTGTATAAATTTTGGGGTGTTACAGTTTGGTATCAGAGCTCTCGTTATAGAGAACGAAAGATTTTTAAAACCAAGGTTTTGAATAAAACATTTCAAAATCTTTTAACTATAAAATTTTTCACAAAATGTCTAAAAATCTTTTGACTATAACGGTACCGAAGAATTCCCGAATTACCGACAATTTCCAGACTGAGAAGTGTTATTTTAATATATATATAACTTGGATTATATATATATATATATATATATATATATATATATATATATATATATATATATATATATATATATATATATATATATATATATATATATATATATATATATATATATATATATATATATATATATATATATATATATATATATATATATATATATATATATATATATATGATGTAATTTTATTACATGATTGTTTGATGATTATTTTGATGTTTATACGAGGTATTTATACGACGTAGATTGTCACAAAGAACCCTAAATCCCCTAGTAAATTAATTAAAGTTATTTCCGTAGAAATTCTAGCTATTCCAGATCTAAAACAAGTTGTGGATATTTATGATCCCAACAAATGGTTGATATTCGTAGAAATATAGATATTAGTTGATTGTGATATTGAATAAGAATTGGCGAGATTAAAACTGATATCGATGTCATGACGATCTTTCCTTATAGAGTGGAGTTTGACAAAACGTTACCACCTAGAAAGATGTCATCTGATTCGTTGTCATCCAATTCTTAAATTGAAATCGAAAGGGTGAATGTTGCACTTGAGGCTGTCATTGGAACCATTACCCAAAAGCCTCATGCTACTAGTATGTAACACCCCCAAATTTATACAACTCAGTACAGCGGAAGACTAGTTGGTGTTACGGGATAGCACATTACTCACATCATAGACAACGCATAATAATCGCGTCGTTTAATAATAAATCAATTCAATTCATAAAGATCAAAGTTACATCGGTCCCAAGTCATTACATTTCATACAAAAGTTTTACAAAGTGTTTGAATGGAAAAATATTGTTTAAGTGGGGGCCATGAATTCTTGTCGTCTTCCCGAGAATTACCTTCAAGTACCTGAGATAAAACATGTTAAAAGAAAAGGTCAGCGATAACGCCGAGTGAATTCATAGAGTTTAATAAATTCCATCAATAAAACTTTGGTATAAAATTAGTACCAAAAATCAATTCGTACAAATCATTGTAATAGGCCGTAAAATAGCCAAAATCATTTTATACAAATCTTTGTAATAGGCCATGAAATAGCCAAAGTCATTTTATACAAATCCTTATCGAAAATCATAATATAGGCATTTGCCTTAAAAATTATTATACGAGCCAATGTCGTAAAAACATCATACAATACGTCTGATGACGTTGTATAAAATCAAATAAAAACCGTTATATGAATATGGTTACGAAAACCAAAACACAAACATAATATCAATAGTATGACCCTGTATTGCTAGTCAGGCAATACATCGTAATTCGGAGCGTCTAGTAGTATTTTGTTAACTTTGGATTATTATAAGCCGCATGACATTGTTACCTTACTAAACCAACAACGGGTAGCTAACCCGATACCAATTTTGCCCATCTAAAGTAGCGTGTCGTCACAAAGGTCACGCTATGGAAATCTTCTCATACATAAATTCGCTTACCAATCAATGTGGCACGACGGGGATCAACCGTCAAGGCGCGAACTGGGGTGATCGTCCCCAAATAGTACTATTAAATGCATAAGCGTCTACCAAATCCCGGTAGTTCACAATTCATGCTAATGGGACTTTTAGTGACATAACCTAACTTTAATAATCTATTTGATTTCATCTATCGGGTCCTTTAATCATTTATTGGGTCATACAACCGGGTCATTCATTCATCCGGGTCCAAAATCAATAAACAAACAATCGGGACAAAGGGTGTCCTAAACTAACATGTTATCTCCCTCGCGGGTTTATAAAACATTTATAAAAACATTTAAAAGAGTGCGAGGCTATGAACTCACGTTGATGTGGGAAGGCGGGTTATCGGCAACTCGGACGTACGGTACGTGCTTCAATCACGGAAACCTAGACAAATAATACTCGTCTTAGACTCATGTCCAATGACTTTATAAAAATAACAGTTATGTATACATATGATGATTATATATATATATGATGATCAAGTGGGTTTACATATTCTCATTTACTCATTTTTGTGTTATGTGTCGATAACGTTCATACTAGTTTACTAGTTTTGCCTTTTTACGTGTTTTAAGTCCAATAAACTTATTATAAGTTCTTTAACTCTTATTAATCCTTTTCACACTTATATTATCAGTATTTAAACTTTCAAGTTGGGCCCAAATGGGTTAAGCCCAATAAGTTCTTTTTATGAGTGTTTGTCTTATTTAGTCCAATTATTAGCCCAAGTATTAGTCCAATATGTTTACTTAGCTCGTTAATGTCCGTATGCCCTATAGTTCGGGTTTTATCGGTTTTTACTCGTTATACATGTCTATATATCAGTATATAAGTTTTAGAAAGTTTACATTAGACGGGTCCAACCGTCTAAGTTTTATTTAGCAAAAACGTTAATTTTACGGTATTAGCCGAAAAAGTCATAAAAATCATGTTTATAGTTTTATAACTTATAAAACTTAACAAATTACCATTTTTATAAAATGTCCACTTATTTAACCTTTAACATATTTATATAAATAAAATTCATGAGTTAGTGGGTTTTAACTTTACATTTTATACAATATAATTTTGAGTGCTTATATAATAGTATTATTCTTTATTTTTTAAAAATCTGATTTTTAACTTCACTTTCACCAAAACTGCCATATCTTGAGTTCTATATGGAGATAGAAGCTCAAATTTTTATCACATAAACTACATGATATGTGATACATTTAACTCCTCTATAGCTACTGTTGAATCATCTTCTAAATATTTTCTAAAAATCGTCCAAAACAGTAACCTCATATTTATACCCTAAACTTGTTTTGATCATATCTCACTCATTACAATGATTCCATTGCATGGCCAACTCTCACATGTGTACAAGACCCATAGCTTACTGTAAATACATTCCACTTCATCATTTTATCAGTTTACCATATGGTTCTTTACTGTTTTTATACAGCCTTTCATTTAAACAAGATTTACCCATTTTTACTTATAGTTTTTCATCTTTTTATCCATGATTATCAACAACAAATCCCCACATAACATTTTTATCATCGTATAATCATCATAAACATATACAATAGGAAATAAAATACATGTTTACATAATCAAAATAACAAGAAGTTGAGGAGGACAATCTTTATACCACCAAGTTGATGTAGGTTATGAGTTTGACATGGATTTGGATGGAGAAACTTGTGGATATCCATGACCATCTTCAAGACCACCATGCTTCATGTACTCCTTGTGAAAAATCAGCCTCAAGACACTATGAAAACTCCTCCTTGGATGTTATAATCACCACCATTCAAGAGAGCTTTAAGAGGGCTTCAACATAGGTAGAAATAACATAGGATTTTGTGGTTGATTTTTGATCAATGGTGGTGTTGGATGATGAATATGGGACGGCCAAAAATGAGGAGATAAGAGATTTTGTGAGTTGATTGCATGGTGTAAATGAGTTGCTAGTTTGAAGTGTTAGTGGTTTTGTGAAGTCTTAGCTTTCACATTAAGCTAAGACATGTGTTAGCTAGTTTGTTGAGATTTTGACACATCATAGATGTGTGGTAGCAAGTGTTGGCCGGTTTTGGGGGTGGGGCAAGTGTCCCACTTGTCTCATCCCCAATTATTTACGGGTACTCCTCGATTCTAGTTTCCTCGATTTGCGTGCCCTCGGGTCGTTTTACGAAAAACGTTTTTATGAATTATGAATCAACGTCACAACACGAATCCAATAAAAATTGTTTCATCAAAAACGGAGTTCGAAAACATAAATACGTAATCCTAAGGTTTCCGGTTTAGTCGTAAAAGGACGTTAAAATAAAATCGTAAGTCCTAATCTCTTCTCGTAAATTTGTGAGTTTATGAACCAACACAAATTTAAAACTCCAAAATAATATTCTTGGACAAATTTATTTTCTGAAATGTCGGACTGTCACCAAAGACGGTGTATGTAAACGTAAGCACGTAACGTTGAATCCTCCGGTTTAGACGTAGTCGATGCTACTCCAAGACGTAAATCCAAATTTCTTCCCAAAAATATGTGAGTTCATATTATAACATTAAAATAATGTTTTTAAATAATATTCGAGAATAAAATATCAACCATAAATTGACGGATTGTCACAGCATTTACCCCTAAACAGGATCTTTGTCCTCAAAGATCATCTTACCTTACTACTCGCTTCTTATAGAGTTAAAGCCATGTGGGTATTTCCTCCACACTCGGTCTTTTCTCACAAGTGTAATCCATTATAATACGCGAGTTTCATCAAACATAACTACGGGAATAAGATCAGGCTAAATGTTGACTTACTTTCTCTATCCATGATGTTCACGGGTTTCTGATGAATGCAACTTTTCGCCGATCCAAGCTCTACTAAGAATAATCAGAATTTCACTTGATAGATATTCCATCAAGTTCGATATACGAAACATAATTCACGCAGTATTTGAAGTCCTAGGGTAGATCTAGCTTATATGCCTTTCAAACCAATCTTTTATACCATCTCAATGGTCCCATACAACGGGGACTTATATCCCATGATTTGTCAGATCATGAATTCATTTTTCCAAGTTTAAAAATTGTGGCATAACTTTGCTACCCATTTGGCACTTCAAGATCTACATTTCACATTCACATAACCTCTTGCCCACTACCGGCTGTCAATAATCAAATCCTAATTTCAACAATCATTTCAGATCTCGCGGGTCGGGTATTTTGCAAGGTTAGGTTCGCTATCATAGGAAACCTTAAACCTAAGAGACATGTCCAACTCACAATGGGTGTAGGTCGGATGTCTTTATCTCAACTCTTGCTTACAGATGCTCTAAGATTTAGATCCTAACAAGATTCGATCTCAATCCTAATACGATGATTATCAATGTTAATCCTTCCAAAGAAAAGCGATTATACGGTCTATTACCAAAGGTCAATCATTCAAACATAAAACAGCACTTATATTACTTTGTATCGTTACTTTACCTCGTCCCTTCGATTTGGGGTGGTACATAGTATTCTCATTAAGGTTCGTTCTCAATGATTTCTGAGCAAATCTCTAGAAATTCGATGCGAAGCGAGGATCTTGATATAGATGATCGATACAGGCACACTATGTTTACATAACTCTTTTGCATTTATCATTAACGGGAATGATATTAGCAGATTTGGTCAGTCTGTCGACGATGACCAAATCGAATCAAATTCAGATGATGACCTTTGCAATAGCTAGACATTTACTAATGTATGAGGCGTTATCTTCCTTCATAATTTATCATCAGTACAACTCTTCAGACAAAGATACTTTTAGTCAAAAATGACATACATATAATACTTATACTTACAAATTCCAACATAACTATATCTCACAATCCTCTAGTTTTAGGCAACCACGAGTGGCCTTTTATAAATTTAACGCCATCGGCTTCTCAATCTTAATGATTCATATTAGTCGTGAACTCCTTTTATTATCTATATCATCCTTTTTATAAACATCGTTTATTTTAAATTGTTCGGCAATTTATTTTGCACCTTCATTATTAAGGAACATGTCCTAATGGATTCTTTATCCTTTATACATAATGCATCGGTATCTATATTCACTTCTCATGATGATATAATTATCATGTCCACAATTCACTCAGATATTCTTTCTATATTATGCGTCAGTAATTACGTTCACTTTCTCCTGATGAAATAAATATCATAACTGTATTTATTCAAAATTCTTTCTTCATATCTTTTATGTTTCAGTTTCGTCTTTACTATTATCTTTATCTGTTTTACTCACTCTGACGTCTAAAGCGTCGATAATTATTATAATTAATTAAATAATTATTAGTTAATTTTTATGAAGCGTAAACGTAAAAGTTTTAAATTTCTTAGTTCAACCGATTATATAAAATGTTCAAAAATAAATTTGATTTTAATTAACACGATTTTCGTTGATTTATCGAAAATAATTAATAGGATTCGTAAGTGTTCGAAAAACCTTTGTTTATACTTTGGTCAAAGTTCTCTTAGTTGAAAAGCAAAAGTTGTCGTTTCGAATTTCAAGTAATAAGTTATATAGTTTCCTTAATTCTTCTTAGGTTGTCTAGAAGTATACACAAACATTTACCCCTAAACAGAAGTTTAGTTAAATGGTTTGTGTATAAGGGAATAATCCCCTTAAAAAAAATCCTTTGTTAAAACATTTGTCAAAACATATTTCCATTTATTTTTGGTAAAATCCAAAGTCTTAAAAGGGCTCTTAATTTTTTAAGAGTCTATACGCATATATCTTACCATTATTAATCCAATGGTCATTTTATGTAAAGGATTAAGTTTTTAATCCCTAAGCGTTAATGGTTCTAATCTTTGAAAAGTCAATATAGCTTCCATTATCTATTAATCACATGGTTAAATCATATAAAGGATTAAGTCCTTATTCACATGTTAATTATTCAAGGTTCAGGTTTTCACTGTTTGGCCAATTCAGGGCAGTCTATAAATAATTATTAACCTCATTCTCATTTTTATAAACAAATGGTCTTTAATGATCACGAGCATGATTTTATCAAATTACAGTCTACACACGTGATTCACCAAATTTATGAATACTACGTGTGCATTAGTCAATCCAAACGACATCACGTGAAACTCATAATGTTCATTACAAGTAACGGATGTAGTGATTGGAATAGATAATCTTCTTCGCGGACGCGAAGTTGATAATAACCATACCGTGGATCAAATCTTTAAAACATACGCTAGAACCTTGTAAATGATCGAATAAATCTTCCATTTCGGGTTATGGATATCGTTTTCGATTGTCAATTTACTCAATCACAGTAATCTATAAATATAAGGAATGATAACACCATAGCTCTTCAGGATGACAGGCTTGGTATAATAAAATCTTTCTCCGACAACTATCTCAGTTGTACGGTAATTCCTTTAATTTAGATGGTGCTGACGTACAGTGCACAAGCCACAAGTGCAGCACCGGAAATATAATCAATACCAATTTCAACTTGCCTTAATGGCGAAAGTTTAGGTAATTCACCAATATATACCTCCTAAAGTTTCAGATAACAAAAACATCTTTTAATAAATTCATATTAGGTTCTGCTAGATTACAATATCTATAACTAATTCACAACCATTCATGGTATAATTTCAAGTCTTAATACAGGATATGGTCATCCATCAAGAATTATTTAGATCACTTTTGATAATCAACATCTTATCATTTAGGGGAATTCTATCTGAGTTCCCATCAATTAAGACAATGTCGTCATGTCATAATCAATCTATCCATTCTACTGGCAATATTAACTTTCCAGTTTCATTATCGTCGATAAGATGTGGACTTCTCAAAAGACTAATAATAATTCATAATCTTTCACAAATTCAAGGATATATGGAGACACAACTACCATTAAAAGAGTAAGGTCAACGCATAATCTACGCGAGAGAATTTCAAATCAGATACAGATGAAAATATTTAATGAATATGAATATATTCCATGTTTTCCTAATTTGAGTACGCATTCGAAAGCTCCTCGGATCGTTACCCAGGTCATTCAAATGAAATCAAATCAAAAGAAATGATAGGAACGTCGATACATCCAGTCGGGTATCAACACTCGGTAATCAAGTACTTTTCCTAAGAATCTTACCACGAGAGAATTGGACAAGAAAGAATTGTCAATTGTCAAATAAGACAATTTCCACAGACGAGTAAATTCAACTCAGAAGAATAGATGCTACAAGCATATATGTAGGTGTCCCTAACATTATGTCCATATTTTTCACTTTTTACAGATCTCATTAAAATTTAATCTTTCACAATCCTCAAAGAAAAAGTAGTGTTTATTCATTAGTTTTATGGTGACTACTAGTCAGTCTTGCATGGTCCATTCTAAATTGTATGTAGGAGCGCAACTATATACAATTTCAAGATTAACGATGCAATACTCAGTTCGTCAAAACTTTACCATCATGTTTATAATAAAAACATTTACATTCTTAATTCTTAAATAAGAATCAAAATAAACTTACAAAGATTTTCTTTGTTATGAAAACAATTAAGATTTTCCAAGGTGTTTTATAAACAACCTTATTTCGATAACAATCACTTATAAATCTCACTTTAAATAATCCATATAGTGATGAAAATTCAATTTTCTCAAATGATACTGTTTTATCTTATAAAAACAATGAGTGATCTGCAAAAGAGTGATGAAAGCTTGTTCACCAAGAATTAACTACGATATGATAGGAAATGAGCTTAGCCAAATAATCCTGAGGTTCATGATTTCGATGGCACTCAGGAATACAAAGAGAATAATCCACAACGTAACTCAATTCGAGATGAGTACTTGTTCAATGGTTGTATCACTAATGTGAACATTAGGATGAAGCAATAAAAGATAGATATCATCGATACATGTAGAATTTAGCAATCAAAGGTAGTCTTTTTCATTAATCACAAACAAGTCAAAATTGTACCGTAACACATTACGCGTCACTATGTCATACAATTCTCGGAACTCATCCTACCAACTGATGTCTCAGTTAAGTTAGGGATTTTTAAAAGATACCACAATGAATACTAATCTACAAGAGTCATTAGGTGTTCCACATGTCCCGGAAGATCCATCGGTCCCAATTCAGAAGAAGATTTCTTCAATTTATTTCTTGGACACTGGGCATCCTCATTAGTGGACAATGGCCTAGGAACAACACTTAACACGCATCAACAATCAATTAAAATCTTATAATTCAATCACAAAACTTAATGACTTCTATTAATAATCTCATATTCCATATGGGTTAAATTTTACTTTATCCAAGTTTCAACCAATTTATACTCAATTCAATATCCTACCTCATATTCCAATACTTTCAATCTTATTCTTCGGCCTTGTAAAGGCAATACAATCTCAATATGAATCAACACTTAATTTCCAATCCTATTAGCTCTTACAACAACAATTATCAAATGAGTCATTAATATGAAATGACTTGATCATTCAACTTAGACTTCTCGAAAAGGTATTAGTGGCATGAGGCTTTTGGGTAATGGTTCCAATAACAGCCTCAAGTGCAACATTCACCCCTTCGATTTCAATTTAAGAATTGGATGACAACGAATCAGATGACATCTTTCCAGGTGATAACATTTTGTCAAACTCCACTCTATAAGAAAGATTGTCATGACATCGATATCAGATTTAATCTCGCCAATTCTTTTTCAATATCACAATCAACTAATATCTACATTTCTACGAGTATCAACCATTTGTTGGGATCATAAATATCCACAACTTGGTTTAGATCTAGGATAGCTAGAATTCCTACGAGAATAGCTTCGATTAATTTACTAGGGGATTTAGGGTTTCTTGTGACAATCGACGTCGTATAAATACCTCGTATAAATATCAAAGTAATCATCAAACAATCATGTAATAAAATTACATCATATATATATATATATATATATATATATATAATCCAAGTTATATATATATTAAAATAACACTTCTCAGTCTGGCCTTGTCGGTAACTCGGGAATTCTTCGGCACCGTTATAGTCAAAAGATTTTTAGACATTTTTAGAAAAATGTTTATAGTTAAAAGATTTTGAAAAGTTTTATTCAAAACCTTAGTTTTAAAAAATCTTTCGTTCTCTATAACGAGAGCTCTGGTACCAAACTGTAACACCCCCAAATTTATACAACTCAGTACAGCGGAAGACTAGTTGGTGTTACGGGATAGCACATTACTCACATCATAGACAACGCATAATAATCGCGTCGTTTAATAATAAATCAATTCCATTCATAAAGATCAAAGTTACATCGGTCCCAAGTCATTACATTTCATACAAAAGTTTTACAAAGTGTTTGAATGGAAAAATATTGTTTAAGTGCGGGCCATGAATTCTTGTCGTCTTCCCGAGAATTACCTTCAAGTACCTGAGATAAAACATGTTAAAAGAAAAGGTCAGCGATAACGCCGAGTGAATTCATAGAGTTTAATAAATTCCATCAATAAAACTTTGGTATAAAATTAGTACCAAAAAACAATTCGTACAAATCATTGTAATAGGCCGTAAAATAGCCAAAATCATTTTATACAAATCTTTGTAATAGGCCATGAAATAGCCAAAGTCATTTTATACAAATCCTTATCGAAAATCATAATATAGGCATTTGCCTTAAAAATTATTATACGAGCCAATATCGTAAAAACATCATACAATACGTCTGATGACGTTGTATAAAATCAAATAAAAACCGTTATATGAATATGGTTACGAAAACCAAAACACAAACATAATATCAATAGTATGACCCTGTATTGCTAGTCAGGCAATACATCGTAATTCGGAGCGTCTAGTAGTATTTTGTTAACTTTGGATTATTATAAGCCGCATGACATTGTTACCTTACTAAACCAACAACGGGTAGCTAACCCGATACCAATTTTGCCCATCTAAAGTAGCGTGTCGTCACAAAGGTCACGCTATGGAAATCTTCTCATACATAAATTCGCTTACCAATCAATGTGGCACGACGGGGATCAACCGTCAAGGCGCGAACTGGGGTGATCGTCCCCAAATAGTACTATTAAATGCATAAGCGTCTACCAAATCCCGGTAGTTCACAATTCATGCTAATGGGACTTTTAGTGACATAACCTAACTTTAATAATCCATTTGATTTCATCTATCGGGTCCTTTAATCATTTATTGGGTCATACAATCGGGTCATTCATTCATCCGGGTCCAAAATCAATAAACAAACAATCGGGACAAAGGGTGTCCTAAACTAACATGTTATCTCCCTCGCGGGTTTATAAAACATTTATAAAAACATTTAAAAGAGTGTGAGGCTATGAACTCACGTTGATGTGGGAAGGCGGGTTATCGGCAACTCGGACGTACGGTACGTGCTCCAATCACGGAAACCTAGACAAATAATACTCGTCTTAGACTCATGTCCAATGACTTTATAAAAATAACAATTATGTATACATATGATGATTATATATATATGATGATCAAGTGGGTTTACATATTCTCATTTACTCATTTTTGTGTTATGTGTCGATAACGTTCATACTAGTTTACTAGTTTTGCCTTTTTACGTGTTTTAAGTCCAATAAACTTATTATAAGTTCTTTAACTCTTATTAATCCTTTTCACACTTATATTATCAGTATTTAAACTTTCAAGTTGGCCCCAAATGGGTTAAGCCCAATAAGTTCTTTTTATGAGTGTTTGTCTTATTTAGTCCAATTATTAGCCCAAGTATTAGTCCAATATGTTTACTTAGCTCGTTAATGTCCGTATGCCCTATAGTTCGGGTTTTATCGGTTTTTACTCGTTATACATGTCTATATATCAGTATATAAGTTTTAGAAAGTTTACATTAGACGGGTCCAACCGTCTAAGTTTTATTTAGCAAAAACGTTAATTTTACGGTATTAGCCGAAAAAGTCATAAAAATCATGTTTATAGTTTTATAACTTATAAAACTTAACAAATTACCATTTTTATAAAATGTCCACTTATTTAACCTTTAACATATTTATATAAATAAAATTCATGAGTTAGTGGGTTTTAACTTTACATTTTATACAATATAATTTTGAGTGCTTATATAATAGTATTATTCTTTATTTTTTAAAAATCTGATTTTTAACTTCACTTTCTCCAAAACTGCCATATCTTGAGTTCTATATGTAGATAGAAGCTCAAATTTTTATCACATAAACTACATGATATGTGCTACATTTAACTCTTCTATAGCTACTGTTGAATCATCTTCTAAATATTTTCTAAAAATCGTCCAAAACAGTAACCTCAGATTTATACCCTAAACTTGTTTTGATCATATCTCACTCATTACAATGATTCCATTGCATGGCCAACTTTCACATGTGTACAAGACCCATAGCTTACTGTAAATCCATTCCACTTCATCATTTTATCAGTTTACCATATGGTTCTTTACTGTTTTTATACAGCCTTTCATTTAAACAAGATTTACCCATTTTTACTTATAGTTTTTCATCTTTTTATCCATGATTATCAACAACAAATCCCCACATAACATTTTTATCATCATATAATCATCATAAACATATACAATAGGAAATAAAATACATGTTTACATAATCAAAATAACAAGAAGTTGAGGAGGACAATCTTTATACCACCAAGTTGATGTAGGTTATGAGTTTGACATGGATTTGGATGGAGAAACTTGTGGATATCCATGACCATCTTCAAGACCACCATGCTTCATGTACTCTTTGTGAAAAATCAGCCTCAAGACACTATGAAAACTCATCCTTGGATGTTATAATCACCACCATTCAAGAGAGCTTTAAGAGGGCTTCAACATAGGTAGAAATAACATAGGATTTTGTGGTTGATTTTTGATCAATGGTGGTGTTGGATGATGAATATGGGACGGCCAAAAATGAGGAGATGAGAGAGTTTGTGAGTTGATTGTATGGTGTAAATGAGTTGCTAGTTTGAAGTGTTAGTGGTTTTGTGAAGTCTTAGCTTACACATTAAGCTAAGACATGTGTTAGCTAGTTTGTTGAGATTTTGACACATCATAGATGTGTGGTAGCAAGTGTTGGCCGGTTTTGGGGGTGGGACAAGTGTCCCACTTGTCTCATCCCCAATTATTTACGGGTACTCCTCGATTCTAGTTTCCTCGATTTGCGTGCCCTCGGGTCGTTTTACGAAAAACGTTTTTATGAATTATGAATCAACGTCACAACACGAATCCAATAAAAATTGTTTCATCAAAAACGGAGTTCGAAAACGTAAATACGTAATCCTAAGGTTTCCGGTTTAGTCGTAAAAGGACGTTAAAATAAAATCGTAAGTCCTAATCTCTTCTCGTAAATTTGTGAGTTTATGAACCAACACAAATTTAAAACTCCAAAATAATATTCTTGGACAAATTTATTTTCTGAAATGTCGGACTGTCACCAAAGACGGTGTATGTAAACGTAAGCACGTAACGTTGAATCCTCCGGTTTAGACGTAGTCGATGCTACTCAAAGACGTAAATCCAAATTTCTTCCCAAAAATATGTGAGTTCATATTGTAACATTAAAATAATGTTTTTAAATAATATTTGAGAATAAAATATCAACCATAAATTGACGGATTGTCACATAGTACCTTTCTGAGAAGTCTAATTGAATGTATGAGTCATCTCCTACTAGTGACTCATTTGATAACTGTTGTTGTAAGAGCTATAGGATTGGAAATTAAGTGTTTTTCATATCGAGCTTTTATTGCCCTTTTAAGGTGTAAGAATAAGGATGAAAGTATTGGAAAATGAGGTAGGATATCGAATTGAGTGTAAAATTGGTTGAAACTTGAATAAAGTAAAATTTAACTTGTATGGAATAAGAAATTGGTAAGAGGAAGTCGTTAAGTCCTGTGATTGATTTATAAGGTTTTAATTGGTTGACGATTCGTGTTAAGTGTTGTTCCTAGGCCATTGTCCACTAACGAGGATGCCCAGTGTGTAAGAAATAAATTGAAGAGATCTTCTTCTGAATTGGGACCGATGGATTTCTGGGACAAGTGGAACACCTAATGACTCTTGTAGATTAGTATTCATTGTGGTATCTTTTAAAATAATCCCTAACTTAACTGTGACATCAGTTGGTAGGATGAGTTCTTGGAATTGTATGACATAGTGACACGTAATGTGTTACGGTACAATTTAGACTTGTTTGTGATTAATGAAAAGACTACCTTTGATTGCTAAATTCTACATGTATCGATGTTATCTATCTTTTCTTGCTTGTCTCTAATGCTCGCATTAGTGATGCAACCATTAAGCAAGTACTCATCTCTGTTTGAGTTACGTTGTGAATTGTTCTTCCTGAGTGCCATCGAAGTCATGAACCTCATGATTATTTGGCTAAGCTTATTTCCTATTATATTGTAGTTAATTCTTGGTGAACAAGCTTTCATCACTCTTCTGCAAATCACTCATTGTTTTTATAAGATAAAACAGTATCCCTTGAGAAAAATTGAATTTTCATCACCATAAGGATTATTTAAAGTAAGATTTATAAGTGATTGTTAACGAAATGAGGTTGTTTATAAAACACCTTGGAAAAACTTAATTGTTTTCATAATAAGGAAAATCTTTGTAAATTTATTCTTGATTCTTATTTAAGAATTAAGCATGAAAGTGTTTTTATTATAAACATGATGATAAAATCTTGACGAACTGAGTATTGCATCGTTAATCTTGAAATTATATATAGTTGCGCGCCTACATACAATTTGGAATGGACCATGCAAGGCTGATTAGTAGTCACCATAAAGCTAATGAATAAACACTACATTTTCTTTGAAGATTGTGAAAGATTAAATTTTATGAGATCTGCAAGAAGTGAAAATAGGGACATAGTGTTAGGGACACCTACATATGTGCCTGTAGCATCTATTCTTCTGAGTCGAATTTACTCATCTGTGGAAATTGTCTTATTTGACAATTGACAATTCTTTCTTGTCCAATTCTCCCGTAGTGAGATTCTTAGGAAAAGTATCTGATTACCGAGTGTTGATACCCGACTGAATGTATCGACGTTCTTATCATTTCTTTTGATTTGATTTCATTTGAATGACCTGGGTAACGATCCGAGGAGCTTTCGAATGCGTACTCAAAATATGAAAACATGGGATATATTCATATTCATTAAATGTTTTCGTCTGTATCTGATTTGAAATTCTCTCGCATAGATTATGCGTTAACCTTACTCTTTTAAGGTTAGTTATGTCTCCATATATGCTTGAATTTGTGAAGGATTATGAGTTATTATTAGTCTTTTGAGAAGTTCTCATCTTATCGACAGCAATAAAAACCGGGAAGTTGATAGTGCCAATAGAATGGATTGATTGATTATGACATGACGACATTGTCTTAATTGATGGCAACTCGAGTAGAATTCCCCTAAATGATAAGATGTTGATTATCAAAAGTGATCTAAATAATTATTGATGGATGACCATATCCTGCATTTAGACTTGAAATTACACCGTGAATAGTTGTGAACTAGTTATAGATATTGTAATCTAGAAGAACCTAAAATGAATTTATTAAAGGATGTTTCCGTTATCTGAAACTTTAGGAAGTATTTGTTGATGAATTACCTAGACTTTCGCCATTAAGGCAAGTTGAATTTGGTATTGATTATATTCTCGGTGCTGCACATGTGGCATGTGCACTGTACGTCAGCACCATCTGAATTAAAAGGAATTACCGTACAACTGAGAGAGTTGTCGGAGAAAGATTTTATTCTACCGAGCTCGTCATCATGAAGAGCTATGGTGTTATCATTCCTTATATTTATAGATTACTGTGAACTGAGTAAAATGACAATCGAAAAAAATATTCATAACTCGAAATGGAAGATTTGTTCGATCATTTACAAGGTTCTAGCGTATGTTTTAAAGATTTGATCCACGGCATGGTTATTATCAACTTCGCGTCCGCGAAGAAGATTATCTATTCCAATCACTACATCTGGTACTTGTAATGAACATTATGAGTTTCAAGTGATGTCGTTTGGATTGACTAATGCACATGCAGTATTCATAAATTTGGTGAATCTCGTGTGTAGGCTGTAATTTGATAAATTCATGCTGCGATCATTAAGGACCATTAGTTTGTTTATAAGAATAAGAATGAGTTAATAATTATTTATAGATTGCCCTGAATTGGCCGAACAATGAAAACCTGTACCTTGAATAATTAACATGTGATTTAAGACTTAATCCTTTACATTATTTGACCGTTTGATTAATAAGATAATGGAATCTATATTGACTCTTCAAATATTAAGAGCCCTTTTAAAGACTTTGAGTATTACTAAAAAGAAAAGTGCCAATATGTTTAGACAAATGTTTTAACAAAGGATTTTTAAGGGATTATTCCCTTATACACAAATTATTTAACTAAACTCCTGTTTAGGTGTAAATGTTTGTGTATACCTCAAGACAACCTAAGAGGGATTGAGGAAACCTTTTAAACCATGACTTGAAAATTTGAAATGACAATTTTTGCTTTTCAACTAAGAAAATTTTTACCAAATAATAAACGAAGGTTTTTCGAAAATTTACGGATTTTATTAATTATTTTAATTATTTTCGACAAATCAACAAAAGTCTTGTTAATTAAATTCAAATTTATTTTGAACACTCTTATAATTGGTCGAACTAAGAAATTTAAACTTTTAACGTTTACGTTTCATAAAAACTTAATATTTATTATTAATTTACTTGTAATAATTATCGACGCTTTAAAACGTCGGATTGAGCAAAACTGATAAAAATGAAGGTTGAGACGAAACTAAAACTTAGAAAATGTGAAGAAAGAATTTCTGAGTAAATTGTAGACATGATAATTATTTCATCAGGAAAGATGAATGTAGATACTAACACATTATATAGAAAAGATAAAGAACCAATTAGGATGTGTTCCTTAGTAATGATGGTACAAAATAAAATTGCCGAACAATTTAAAAATAGTCGATGCTTGTAAAAAGGATAATATAGATAATAAAAGGGGTTCGCGGCTAATGTGAACCATTAGAATTGAGAAGCCGATGGCGTTAAATGTTTTAAAGACCACTTGTTATTGTCTAAATATGGAGATTTAGAGATTTAGTCATGTTGAAATCTCATAAGTATAAGTATTATATTTATGTCATTTCTGACTAAAAGTATCTTTGTCTGAAGAAGTTGTACTAATGGCAAAATTATGAAGGCAGACATTGCCTCATACATTAGTAAACATCTAGCTATTGCAAAGGTCATCATCTGAATTTGATTCGATTTGGGTCATCGTGGACAGACTGACCAAATCTGCTAATATCATTCTTGTTAATGATAGATTCTTGATGAAGAAATTGACTCTTTTATATTTAAAGGAGTTGTGTAAACATGGTGTGCCTGTATCGATCATCTCTATCAAGATCCTCGCTTCGCATCGAATTTCTAGAGATTTGCTCAGGAGTCATTGAGAATGAATCTTGAAAAGAGTACTTTTTACCACCCCAAATCGAAGGGACGAGGTAAAGTAGCGATACAAAATACTATAAGTGTTGTTTTATGTTTGAATGATTGACCTTTGGTAATAAACCGTATAATCGTTTTCCTTTGGAGAGATTATCATTGATAATTATCGTGTTAGGTTCGAGATCGAATCTTGTTAAGATTTATAAATTAGAGCATCTGTAAGCAGGAGTTGAGATGAAGACACCCGACATACACCCACTGTGAGTTGGACATGTCTTTTAGGTTTAAGGTTTCCTATGATGGCGAACCTAACCTTACAAAATACTCGACCCGCGAGACCTGAAATGATTGTTGAAATTAGGATCTGATTATTGACTGTCGGTAGTGGGCAGGAGGTTATGTGAATATGAAATGTAGATCTTGAAGTGCCAGATAGGTAGCGAAGTTATGCCAAAAATTTTAACCATGGAAAGATGAATTGATGATCTGGAAGATCGTGGGATATAAGTCCCCGTTGTATGGGACTATTGAGATGATGTAAAAAGATTGGTTTGAAAGGCATATAAGCTGGATCTACCCTAGGACTTAAAGAGCTGCGTGAATTATGTTTCGTAAATCGAACTTGATAAATATATATCAAGTTAAAATCTGAATTCTTCTTGATAAATTTTAGATCGGCGAAAAGTTGCATTCATCAAAAACCCGTGAACATCATGGATAGAGAAAGTAAGTCAACATTAAGCCTGATCTTATTCCCGTAGTTATGTTTGATGAAACTCGCGTATTGTAATGAATTACACTTGTGAGAAAAGACCGAATGTGGAGGAAATACCCACATGGCTTTAACTCTATAAGAAGCGAGTAGTAAGGTAAGATGATCTTTGAGGACAAAGATCCTGTTTAGGGGTAAATGCTGTGACAATCCGCCAATTTGTGATTGATATTTTATTCTCAATGTTTATTTGAAAATATTATTTTTAATGTTATAATATGAACTCACTTATTTTTGGGAAGTAATTTGGATTTACGTCTTGAAGTAGCATCGACTACGTCTAAACCGGAGGATTCAACGTTACATGCTTACGTTTACATACACCGTCTTTGGTGACAGTCCGACATTTCAGAAAATAAATTTGTCCGTGAATATTATTTTGAGATTTTAAATTTGTGTCGGTTCATAAACTCACAAATTTACGAGAAGAGATTAGGACTTACGATTATAATTTAACGTCCTTTACGACTAAACCGGAAACCTTAGGATTACGTATTTACGTTTTCGAACTCTGTTTTTGATGAGACAATTTTTATTAGATTCGTTTTGTGCCGTTGAATCATAATTTATAAAAACGTTTTTCGTAAAACGACCCGAGGGCACGCAAATCAAGGAAACTAGAATCGAGTAGTACCCGTAATTAAATGGGGATGAGACAAGATAAACATGCCCCACCCCCACACATGGGACGGCAAGTTTAAGCTAATAAACACCCTTGGTGTCATTTGTATGGACACTTGTCCATTTAGCTTAGCTTGTAAGCCACCAACACATCAAAACTAGCAACTAAAACCATTTGTTCATTTTCACCATGCAAAATACTCTCAAATCCTCTCACTCTCCCCTTTGTGCCGTCCCATTTCCACCATTAAACACCCCATTCATACAAAAATTTAACCACAAACCTTTGTTATAATTAACATATGTTAATCTCCATTGAAAGAGATGAAGATTGGTGCAAGTTATAACATCCAAAGAGGAGTTTCTATGGAGTCTTAGGGCTGTATTTTCCACAAGGAGTTCTTGAAGAATGGTGGTCTTGAAGATGGTCTAGATTTATCACAAGTTTCTCCATCAAAATCCATGTCTTGATCATAACCTACATCATCATGGTGGTATAAAGATTGTCCTCCCCATCCTTTTGTTAATTTTGATTATGTAATCATGTATTTTCTTCTTAAATGTATATATGTATGATTATATATGATGATAAAAATATTGTGTGGGGATTTGGTGTTGATAATCATGGGTAAAAAGATGAAAAACTATATATAAAAATGGTTAATCTTGCTTAATTTAGTAGGCTGTATAAAACAGTAAAGAACCATGTGATTAACTGATAAGATGGAATAGATTCATGTATATACAGTAACTAATATGTCTTGTACACATGTGAGAGTTGGCCATGCAATGGAATCATTAGGATGAGTGAGATATGATAAAAACAAGTTTAGAGTGCAAATCTGAGTATACTGTTTTGGACGATTTTTATAAAATACTTAGAGGCTGATTCAACAGTAGCCATAGAAGAGTTAAATGGAGCAAATATCATGTAGTTTATGCCACAAAAATTTGAGCTTCTATCTCCATATAGAACTCTAGATATGGCTGTTTTGGTGAACATGAAAGTAAAAATCAGATTTTGGGAAGATTAAAGTATAATAGTATTATATAAGCACTCAAATAAAAATAGTATAAAATGTGAATTAAAACCCACTAACTTATATAATACATTTATATAAATATGTATAAGATAAATAAATGGACATTTTATAAAAATGGTAGTTTGATAAGTTTTATAAGTTATAAAACTATAAACATGATTTTTACGACTTTTTCGGCTATTACCGAAAAATTAACGTTTTTGTTAAATAAAACTTAGACGGTTGGACCCGTCTAATGTAAACTTTTATAAACTCATATACTGATATATAAACATATATAACAAGTAAAAACCGATAAAACCCGAACTATAAAACATACGGACATTAACGGGCTAAGTTAACGTTATTGGACTAATAATACAACAAAATGGACTAAAACACTTATAAACTTATTTATTGGGCCTAACCCATTTGGGCCCAACATGTAAAGTATAAATACTGATAATACAAGTATGAGATGTATTAATACAAATTAATGAACTTATAATAGGCTTATTGGACCTAAAACACGTAAATAGGTAAAACTAGTAAACTAGTAAGAAGTTACCAATACATAAACACTAAAATGAGTAAAAGAGAATATGTAAACCCACTTGATCATCATATATATAAAATCATCATATGTATACATAATTATTATTTTTATAAAGTCATTGGACAAGAGTCTAAGACGAGTATTATTTATCTAGGTTTCCGTGATTGAAGCACGCATTGTACGTCCGAATTGCCGATAACCCGCTTTCCCACATCAACGTGAGTTCATAGCCTCGCGCTCTTTTAAATGTTTTTATGAAATGTTTTATAAACCCGCGAGGGAGATAACATGTTAGTTTTACTAAAATAGGACACCATTTGTCCCGATTGTTTGTTTATTGATTTAGACCCGGATGATTGTATGACCCTATGAATGATTAAATGACCCGATAGATGAAATGAAATGGATTATTAAAGTTAGGTTATGTCACTAAAGTCCCATTAGCATGAATTGTGAACTGCCGGGATTTGGTAGACGCTTATGCATATAATAGTACTATTTGGGGACGATCACCCCAGTTCGCGCCTTGACGGTTGATCCTCGTCGTGCCACATTGATGGGTAAGCGAATTTATGTATGAGAAGATTTCCATAGCGTGACCTTTGTGACGACACGCTAATTTAGATAGGCAAATTGAGTTTTAGGCTAGCTACCCGTTGTTTGTTGTAGTAAGGTAACAATGTCATGCGGCTTATAATAATCCAATTAACGAAATACTGCTATACGCACCGAATTACGATATATTGCCTGACTAGCAATATGGGGTCTTACTATTGATATTATGTTCGTATTTTGGTTTTTCATAACCATATTCATATAACGGTTTTTATTTAACTTTATACAACGTCTAAGACGTATTGTATGATGTTTTTACGACATTGGCTCGTATAATGATTTTTAAGGCAAATGCCTATATTATGATTTTCGATAAAGATTCGTATAAAATGACTTTGGCTATTTTATGGCCTATTACAAAGACTTTTACAAAAATGATTTTCGGTAATAATTTTATACCGATGTTATATTGATGGATTTCATTAAACTCTATGAATTCACTCGGCGTTATCGCTGACCTTTTCTTTTAACATGTTTTATCTTAGGTACTTGAAGGTAATTCTCGGGAAGACGACAAGAATTCATGGCCCGCACTTATGACAATAATTTCCATTCAAATACTTTGTAAAAATTTGTATGAAATACAATGACTTGGGACCTATGTAACTTTGATATTTATGAATGGAAATGCTTTATTATTAAACGACGCGATTTTTATGCGTTGTCTATGATGTGAGTAATGTGTTATCCCGTAACACCAACGAGTCTTCCGCTGTATTGAATTGTATAAATTTGGGGGTGTTACAATTACCGCTCTGTCGGTCAGTTTCATGACGGTCATTGTTACGACTGGGATCCCTGTAACTATTCTTCTAAGGCCCGGCTGGGTACTGGTTCTCACTCTTCTGAATGAAGGTTTGCTGAGTGAAGTGTGACATCTAGGTGAGGAAGTAAAAGCATGGAATGGAATGGTAGTGTCTGATGATTGAAGTTTATTCTTGTTAGAATTTTAAAATTTATAGTTTTCGTCCTGGTTCTGCAGAGTCTTCATAGTATAAACAGCAGCAGCATCTTCAAAAATCTCCAAAGTATCAGCAGCATCAGCATTTGTGAGGTCTTCAAAGTGTTAGCAGCATCAGTATCTGGTAAAATCTTCAACTCACGAGCAGCATCAGCATCTGGTAGAATATCGACAAGTAGAAACGCCTGAGATGATTGAGGATCGATTAGCAATATCCATGGAGTAGGGTACATGGACTACACCTGGACTACTGTACATGAAGTACAAAATGAATACTACACATGGAGCATATCGGAGACACTGTACGCGGAGTACACATGAAATACTATACATGAAGTATAACTGAGACACTGTACATGGGGTACATATGGAATACTGTACATGGCACTGGTGAAAATTTTATGGGATGATCGATAATGGTGTCAATTGTTTGACATGATCAAAGAATTAAATTGATTTAAACGGTAGTAAACTAAACTTAAAAGAGTAACATGATAGCCTGGTAATTCCTGCATACACTTAATGCTGGTTGTATAGAGGCTGAAAAGTATGATTAAATGGAGTTTCATCAATGTTTAGTATGAAGACATGATTGATGAAGACCAGAACATGATTTATCATGAGAACAGGATTTTACTGTAACCCTTCTGTATCTTAGCATGAAAATATTATCACCTTGTTGAAAACTTAATCCTCATAAGGAGACATAAACTTAACAGCATGAAAACGACATCCACGTGAGAGCATGAAACTTGATTTGTTATAGGAACAACAGTATAACCAACCGAGATTTAACATCAAATGGTGTGGATGGTTTATGCTTCAATCCACAAAATTCTAACGAGAAAACATGTGACTAAGTATGGGCGATTCTGGTTCGATCAATACTTGTTAAAATTTTATGAGAACTGTCATGTATAGAAATTTATAATCTGGGACTAAATATGGTTGGCTGTAGTCCAATCCATAGTTGTCAAAGTTTTATGAAATATCCTAATATGACAAAGGTGAACAACTGTGGATCGGTTCACAGAACATCATTCGACTGAAAAGCATGATATTTGACCTGAGGAATGGTGAACGCATATGGGCCGGTTCACCAAATAATATTCAACTGGAAGCATGAATCTGCCATGAGTAAGGATGAACGTCTGTGGGTTGGTTCACCAATACAATATCTGAACGGGAAAGGGTGAACACCTATGGGTCGGTTCGCCAAAACAAAATTCGCAGAAAAGCACATGCGACTAAATATGGCCAGTCCTGTACCAACCTTTTACTTAGTCAAAATAATTTAAGAAAACTGACTGATAAATGAAGAAAACTGACTGATAATTACACGAGAAACACGAAATATAACCAACGCCAAAATCTGGGAAGTTCCTGGTGACTACCCACTAGTCACAGGTCAAGTTTTAGAGCCTACAGGTCGAACCTATAGCTCTGATACCATAATTGTAACACCCCACTTGGATAAGTGGACCGTTACGTGTATTTATGGCATGTCATCAAAGCATAAGGTAAATGTCCTAAAACATCAACTAACCATAACAGAAATACCGGAATCAAACATCGGTGATCCAACATAAGCTCAAAACAGGAAAAGTAAAATACTGAAAGAAAGGATTAAACAATGTCCAACGGCAATATAAAAATGAAGTGCATAAAGTAAAGAAGACTGAACGGCTTCCATCCAATGCATATGCTCTCGGAATCTTAAGAGTGTCCTGGGGTACCTGCCGTTAGAACATGAAAGAACTACGGTTGAGCATAACGCTCAGTGAACGGATATAATGCATAATAGGAATATATTGAACTTGAAATAATTAATAATTACTGAAGTTGAAAGACTGATATGTGGATTATGATGAAATTGTAGAAAATCTTATAAGTCAGATTTATAAATAATAAAACTGAACTGTTATCTGTTGAATCTGAAAACCTGCATTTACTGTATTTTAATTGACAAGAGCTTATATAGGTCATGTGATGTAATAACTGTTGCATGAATAATTTGAGGGGTGACCTCGTCATGCTGTAGAGGGGTGACCTCTAAATAATGTGTTGGGTGGAGGGATCAGCTCCAATGTGAAGGATGTAGAGCACACACCACATTCACCTGATAAACTGTAAAATGATAGCCTAGGATGCATCCATACGCCCCACTAATAATACTGATAAAATGGCCAAGCTGAGCTGAATGGCACGCTACAGGATATCACTCTCCTACAGGTGAGTCATGACACCGGTGCCTCAAGTGTCATGGTTACGGTATCTCCGTAACTAGTACATAAACTGATCATGCTTGTATATAAGGCTCAGGCAATATCTTAATTATTTAAATAATTTCTGATAATTTATAACATATACTGGGAAAAATATTTGGCTGCAGACGGGGAATCCTAATCATGCATAGGAAAGGAAGTCTTTACTAAAGGACAAAAAATCCGTACCTTAACCAAATCTTATTGCTAAATAACGTCCAGGTGTATTTATCAGTTCGATGATCTACACAAATTTATCGATTCAAAAATTAATAATTAAGAAACTTGTTACGGATTGCCTTGAACTATTAATCATCTACATCAATATTTTATATCTCAAAATATAATGAACCATATTTTATAGCATGCTTAGTAAGCCATATCTTACATTCTTATAAATGCTTGTGACTAATTATTACGCAAAACACAATAACCCATATTTTATATAAGTGAGTATAAAGTACATCTAGTGATAGTATATACTAATGACAAATTGTAGAAAATCATACATGCATGTACTACTTAAATCTTAGTATTTTTTTTTTAATCTTTAGTTACTAAAATGCACCCATTCTACTTAGTTTCAATTCAATTTTCATTTTTATTACATAGGATGTAGAAATGTAATCATTTTCCCATGTACTATGATTTAGATCAACTTGTGATATTATTTATAGCCATGCAATCCTTGTATGTTATAATACGTAGTACTACCGAAACAGATTTCGAAATGTCCAGTTCCTGTTTTAAGCATGAGTTTTAACAAGGGACTGACTCTATGATATTATGTGTATTACAATCTAAATTTAGTAACATATTACATGTGATTAGTGTCGATATGTGATAGATCAATATATACCTCACAACCGGCCAACTGGCGCCGAATATTAGTGCCAAAAAAATTGAATCATGAACACTACGGTCGAAACCAAAACGATCATAAACGAATGGCTAAAGAACCAACTGTGTACCAGAACCGTATTCTCCCACCAACCAAAATCAGATCCAAATATGAACCAATACACGAACAGAATTCGAACCGAAACAAGCAAAAGAACCAAAACTTTAGAGGCGACGAACTAATGCGAGCGTACAAAACCTCAAACGAGATCAAATCCAGCGTGAACCGTGACTGAGCTCAAATTTGGATGAATAATTAGACCTGTAGGTTTTATTTTGGAGCGGCTCTGTTAATTGCTTTGGTTTAAATTGTTGTCGATCATATGATGGACTTGGTATACTGAATATCGAAATAATCGGACTTTAAGAAGAAGAAAAGGTCGAGTATTAAATGACAATCAATTCTTTTATTTTCTTTCACATATTTCCATTCTTTTAAAAGATGTGACCCATTATTTACTCGTACGTTTCAGGACCCAAAATCGGGATTTTAAATAGCCGTGATTTCAGGATGCCATGATGACTAAATTCAAAATAGTTTCCTCTCATATATATTTAGTTACCTTATTTATTTGTATCCATATGTATTTGTGATATGCTATGAGAAATTATTCAAAGATATAATGAAGATGGGTTTACTAAGAGAACTCTTGCCAGCATATTGCCGCAATGAGCGGATACGGTTTGAAGAAAAATGTGTTATTTCATATAGTTTATAACAGCCTCCAAATATAGATATTTTCGTTTTTCGTGATTTATAACTTCCCGTGTATTAATATTCATGGCTTGGGTATGTCATTTATCGTGACATGATTTATATATTAAACGTAATTACTTGTCGTGTACATTTAATATACTTGAATGCTCGTTGTGAATTAATTATACTTGGATACTTGTCGTGAATTAATTACTTAAAACTTTTAGTAAATCTATAGTTTCGTGTAACTAATATTTTCATGTATTTTTATGCGGGTTTTACAACTCTTCCCCTCTAAAAAAATAATTCGTCCTCGAATTAGAGACACGATAATGCTACGGTTTTACAATTCTTCCCCTCTAAAAAGGAAAATTCATCCTCGAATTAGAGACACGATAATGATGCCCTTTTACAATTCTTTCCCTCTAAAAAAGAAAATTCGTCCTCGAATTAAAGATAATAACGCTGCTGGTTATAAGAAATGAAAGAACACGTAAACTGAAAAGACATGTAAGCTGAAAGTACCTGAACGTGATATGACTGAAGAGAACATGGAACGTGACATGTCTACATGAACATAACTGAATTATAGAAAGAAAATGATGAGAAGTCTGGATGGACTCCTCTGTTCCAAGTGGCTTCCCGCTCGAAACGGTTCCTTCACATATCTTGACACAATGAACAATCTTGGTCTTAATGACCTTGTCCTGACGATGCTAAATAGTTTCTGGTTCCATACCTTAGATGGATTTCTTAATCTGATCGAATGAAAAGATATAACATGTAGGATACATGGAACGATAAGTATAATAACCTGACAAGATAACACTTATATCTCTGAGTAACGTTACTGGAGACATATTGGGACGAACTACGTGAATAATTGTGAAGGTACTACGTGAGCAATTTTGAACGTGTTTCACGATCATCTGATGAACGTTGTGCATGGAATATATTGTGATCGTGATAGGTGAAACATATTGTGAACGTGATACATGGACATATCATGAACGTATGTTGACTGAGGAAGGAATGACAAACGATACGGCCTGAGACGTGAAACGTCTGCCTGGGTATGGAAAAGCTATGCTAAACTTGAGTCTGGTTTCTCAAATTTTCTGTAACCGAATCCGGTACAAGACCTGGAACGTATAAACTAAGATGGAACACAAACCTGAACGTGAACAATTTCATGAATGCGAACGGGAATTTAAATCATGAAATAACACAAAATGTAAACTGAAACAACATCATAGTGTGAACGTGAGACATAAACGTGAAGGTGAACGTAAACGTACACGTGATCGTGAACATGAACGTGAGTGTGATTCGCAAACGTGAATTTTCTATCTGATATGATGGTTGATGTAAGACCTTGAAGTTGTACGATCTATTGCTGAATTTTCTACAGGTATGCTACTGCGAAATCCTTTCGGATGAAAGAACACGTATAGGCTCGGTTAAATAGTTGACAACGATATAGATAGTATCATACTTTTCTGAGTATGTGGTACCCGATAACAACCTCATGGAATCTTGTCTCATTTCTGTTCAAAATTTCTACTGTTTGTAATAACTCACTAGCACGTCGGCGTTCTATCTTGAACCTGTTGGCATGTCAGGCATCTAGATATGAACATAGTAGTTTCAGTGTGTTATACTGCTTCTATCAAAATCCTGCCTGGGTTTATGGTACCCTCTTGTGGAATCTGGATGAACAGATATGGAAGAACTATGAGTTCGGTAAATTAGATCTCTCTTAGCATAGGATCTTATGGAATATAAAATTTTCGTGTAGGTCCTATCCTTTATGCGTAAGTTTAGTTATGGGAAGCTACTCGTGGGAACTGTCCGTAATTTCTGCGGTATCAGTCAACTGAGTTCTAGGAAATTTTGTACTTAAGTCACAGACGTCGGTCTTGACCATCTGATGATGGCCTTCACCTTCGCATGTTTGTCTGAAATTTCTTTCTACTGAAGTAGGGTGGTTCAGAAATGCCACCTCGTTCAACTGGAATTCACATCTGGAAAGCCGCTTATATAATTTTCTCCTATCGAAGATTCTGTTCAACTGTGAAAAGATGATTCTCTTGTACTTCTCTTAGAATTTAGCAGATCAAAATGTTATCAATGAATATACTGACTATTTGTCTGAGAAGTCATGGGAAAATTTTTTTTTTCATAAATTTCATACTATAGCTGGAGTATTAGGGAATTCAGGAGTAGGAATCCAAATTTTAAAGAGATCATCATGTGTGCAAAAGTAGCCTTGGAAACATCATGTTCTTTCTCTCACCACTAATGGTATCATGATCGTGAGTTGTTCTTGAAAAATATTAAGACGTCATAGTAGATCAGATAAACCTGCTATTCGTGGAATGAACATCGATTAAAAGTGGTGGTCTTGTCAAATTTTCGATGGTCGATACATGATCTCATCTTACCGGCCTTCTTCCTGATAGACGGAGACGATGCACTTCCTGGTGGTGCACTAGTATGGATAGAGCCTCGTGCCTGTAATTCTTGCAGAAAATGCTGCAACTCTTTTAACTCAGCTGCAGCCCTGAAATAAGAGTTCTAAAAATAGGTTCTGACCTTGAGACAAGCTCGATGTTAAAGTCTGTCTCGTGGTTAGGAAGGAATTTCTAGAAAAACTTTTTGGAATGACTTCCGGAAACTTTGGAAAAATCTGCTGATCATGAACTTAAAGAATTTCAGAAGTGACTTTATAACCGGTAGCTAAAAAGTTTTCGTAGTTGTGGACTAATAAATCACGCGCATGTAAGGCAGAAGCAATTTGTACTGAGTTTTTTGGCAGAAAATATAATGAATATATTTGGAATTTAGTAAGACAGATCTCGTCGTTAACTGAAAAGAAAACCTTAATAATTATGGGTGATACTATGGAGTCTTTTCTGGCTGGGAGGTAAGTAATACATTATTTAAGATAAATCTGACATAGGAATACGTGAAGTAAACGTGATAGCTTTTACTGATTGTGTTCATTCGTGACCTCACAGAATGAACACTGCGTGTCTAACCTGAATAATGCTCTGGTGGTGGTAACTGAATTGCAATGGTATGATTTATGCTTGGCATAACAGAACGGGTATACCTCCTTGGAGGGTATCCTGAATTTCTGAGGGCCTGGTTTAGAAAACAGATGGAGTTATGAGTTCTGACTCGTACTTTGAGAAGATATTCGCATGACGTGTACCATGACTGGTGTCCTAACATATGTTTTCTGAATGATACTTGAGACCTGTGTCTTGACTGTTGTCTGGACATGTATTTTAATGATGAGTATGAATAAGGTTAAGAATTTCTGGTAACTGTTAGGGTTGGAGGACCGGTTAGACTGCTGACCTCTGTATCACTGGTCAAGTCCGTTCTGGAGTTTCGATGGCTACTGATTGGTTAATATAAGCACGGTGGATTCCATTACTGTGACAATCCGCCAATTTATGATTGATATTTTATTCTATATATTTATTTGAAAATATTATTTTTAATGTTATAATATGAACTCACTTATTTTTGGGAAGTAATTTGGATTTACGTCTTGAAGTAGCATCGACTACGTCTAAACCGGAGGATTCAACGTTACATGCTTAGGTTTACATACACCGTCTTTGGTGACAGTCCGACATTTCAGAAAATAAATTTGTCCGTGAATATTATTTTGAGATTTTAAATTTGTGTTGGTTCATAAACTCACAAATTTACGGAAGAGATTAGGACTTACGATTATAATTTAACGTCCTTTACGACTAAACCGGAAACCTTAGGATTACGTATTTACGTTTTCGAACTCTGTTTTTGATGAGACAATTTTTATTAGATTCGTTTTGTGCCGTTGATTCATAATTTATAAAAACGTTTTTCGTAAAACGACCCGAGGGCACGCAAATCAAGGAAACTAGAATCGAGGAGTACCCGTAATTAAATGGGGATGAGACAAGATAAACTTGCCCCACCCCCACACATGGGACGGCAAGTTTAAGCTAATAAACACCCTTGGTGTCATTTGTATGGACACTTGTCCATTTAGCTTAGCTTGTAAGCCACCAACACATCAAAACTAGCAACTAAAACCATTTGTTCATTTTCACCATGCAAAATACTCTCAAATCCTCTCACTCTCCCCTTTGTGCCGTCCCATTTCCACCATTAAACACCCAATTCATACAAAAATTTAACCACAAACCTTTGTTATAATTAACATATGTTAATCTCCATTCAAAGAGATGAAGATTGGTGCAAGTTATAACATCCAAATAGGAGTTTCTATGGAGTCTTAGGGCTGATTTTCCACAAGGAGTTCTTGAAGAATGGTGGTCTTGAAGATGGTCTTGATTTATCACAAGTTTCTCCAACAAAATCCATGTCTTGATCATAACCTACATCATCATGGTGGTATAAAGATTGTCCTCCCCATCCTTTTGTTAATTTTGATTATGTAATCATGTATTTTCTTCTTAAATGTATATATGTATGATGATATATGATGATAAATATATTGTGTGGGGATTTGGTGTTGATAATCATGGGTAAAAAGATGAAAAACTATATATAAAAGTGGTTAATCTTGCTTAATTTAGTAGGCTGTATAAAACAGTAAAGAACCATGTGATAAACTGATAAAATGGCATAGATTAATGGATATACAGTAAGTAATATGTCTTGTACACATGTGAGAGTTGGCCATGCAATGAAATCATTAGGATGAGTGAGATATGATAAAAACAAGTTTAGAGTGCAAATCTGAGTATACTGTTTTGGACGATTTTAATAAAATACTTAGAGGCTGATTCAACAGTAGCCATAGCAGAGTTAAATGGAGCACATATCATGTAGTTTATGGCACAAAAATTTGAGCTTCTATCTCTATATAGAACTCTAGATATGGTTGTTTTGGTGAACATGAAAGTAAAAATCATATTTTGGGAAAATTAAAGTATAATAGTATTATATAAGCACTCAAATAAAAATAGTATAAAATGTGAATTAAAACCCACTAACTTATATAATACATTTATATAAATATGTATAAGATAAATAAATGGACATTTTATAAAAATGGTAGTATGATAAGTTTTATAAGTTATAAAACTATAAACATGATTTTTACGACTTTTTAGGCTATTACCGAAAAATTAACGTTTTTGTTAAATAAAACTTAGACGGTTGGACCCGTCTAATGTAAACTTTTATAAACTCATATACTGATATATAAACATATATAACAAGTAAAAACCGATAAAACCCGAACTATAAAACATACGGACATTAACGGGCTAAGTTAACGTTATTGGACTAATAATACAACAAAATGGACTAAAACACTTATAAACTTATTTATTGGGCCTAACCCATTTGGGCCCAACATGTAAAGTATAAATACTGATAATACAAGTATGAGATGTATTAATACAAATTAATGAACTTATAATAGGCTTATTGGACCTAAAACACGTAAATAGGTAAAACTAGTAAACTAGTAAGAAATTACCAATACATAAACACTAAAATGAGTAAAAGAGAATATGTAAACTCACTTGATCATCATATATATAAAATCATCATATGTATAAATAATTATTATTTTTATAAAGTCACTGGACAAGAGTCTAAGACGAGTATTATTTATCTAGGTTTCCGTGATTGAAGCACGCACCGTACGTCCGAATTGCCGATAACCCGCTTTCCCACATCAACGTAAGTTCATAGCCTCGCACTATTTTAAATGTTTTTATGAAATGTTTTATAAACCCGCGAGGGAGATAACATGTTAGTTTTACTAAAATAGGACACCACTTGTCCTGATTGTTTGTTTATTGATTTGGACCCGGATGATTGTATGACCCTATGACTGATTAAATGACCCGATAGATGAAATGAAATGGATTATTAAAGTTAGATTATGTCACTAAAAGTCCCATTAGCATGAATTGTGAACTATCGGGATTTGGTAGACGCTTATGCATATAATAGTACTATTTGGGGACGATCACCCCAGTTCGCGCCTTGACGGTTGATCCCCGTCGTGCCACAATGATGGGTAAGCGAATTTATGTATGAGAAGATTTCAATAGCGTGACCTTTGTGACGACACGCTAATTTAGATGGGCAAATTGAGTTTCGGGCTAGCTACCTGTTGTTTGTTGTAGTAAGGTAACAATGTCATGCGGCTTATAATAATCCAATTAACGAAATACTGCTATACGCACCGAATTACGATATATTGCCTGACTAGCAATATGGGGTCTTACTATTGATATTATGTTCGTATTTTGGTTTTTCATAACCATATTCATATAAAGGTTTTTATTTAACTTTATACAACGTCATAAGACGTATTGTATGATGTTTTTACGACATTGGCTCGTATAATGATTTTTAAGGCAAATGCCTATATTATGATTTTCGATAAATATTCGTATAAAATGACTTTGGCTATTTTATGGCCTATTACAAAGACTTGTACAAAAATGATTTTCGGTAATAATTTTATACCGATGTTATATTGATGGATTTCATTAAACTCTATGAATTCACTCGGCGTTATCGCTGACCTTTTCTTTTAACATGTTTTATCTCAGGTACTTGAAGGTAATTCTCGGGAAGACGACAAGAATTCATGGCCCGCACTTAAAACAATAATTTCCATTCAAATACTTTGTAAAACTTTGTATGAAATACAATGACTTGGGACCTATGTAACTTTGATATTTATGAATGGAAATGCTTTATTATTAAACGACGCGATTTTTATGCGTTGTCTATGATGTGAGTAATGTGCTATCCCGTAACACCAACGAGTCTTCCGCTGTATTGAATTGTATAAATTTTGGGGTGTTACAGTTTGGTATCAGAGCTCTCGTTATAGAGAACGAAAGATTTTTAAAACCAAGGTTTTGAATAAAACATTTCAAAATCTTTTAACTATAAAAATTTTCACAAAATGTCTAAAAATCTTTTGACTATAACGGTACCGAAGAATTCCCGAATTACCGACAATGCCAGACTGAGAAGTGTTATTTTAATATATATATATAACTTGGATTATATATATATATATATATATATATATATATATATATATATATATATATATATATATATATATATATATATATATATATATATATATATGATGTAATTTTATTACATGATTGTTTGATGATTATTTTGATGTTTATACGAGGTATTTATACGACGTAGATTGTCACAAAGAACCCTAAATCCCCTAGTAAATTAATTAAAGTTATTTCCGTAGAAATTCTAGCTATTCCAGATCTAAAACAAGTTGTGGATATTTATGATCCCAACAAATGGTTGATATTCGTAGAAATATAGATATTAGTTGATTGTGATATTGAATAAGAATTGGCGAGATTAAAACTGATATCGATGTCATGACGATCTTTCCTTATAGAGTGGAGTTTGACAAAACGTTACCACCTAGAAAGATGTCATCTGATTCGTTGTCATCCAATTCTTAAATTGAAATCGAAAGGGTGAATGTTGCACTTGAGGCTGTCATTGGAACCATTACCCAAAAGCCTCATGCTACTAGTATGTAACACCCCCAAATTTATACAACTCAGTACAGCGGAAGACTAGTTGGTGTTACGGGATAGCACATTACTCACATCATAGACAACGCATAATAATCGCGTCGTTTAATAATAAATCAATTCAATTCATAAAGATCAAAGTTACATCGGTCCCAAGTCATTACATTTCATACAAAAGTTTTACAAAGTGTTTGAATGGAAAAATATTGTTTAAGTGCGGGCCATGAATTCTTGTCGTCTTCCCGAGAATTACCTTCAAGTACCTGAGATAAAACATGTTAAAAGAAAAGGTCAGCGATAACGCCGAGTGAATTCATAGAGTTTAATAAATTCCATCAATAAAACTTTGGTATAAAATTAGTACCAAAAATCAATTCGTACAAATCATTGTAATAGGCCGTAAAATAGCCAAAATCATTTTATACAAATCTTTGTAATAGGCCATGAAATAGCCAAAGTCATTTTATACAAATCCTTATCGAAAATCATAATATAGGCATTTGCCTTAAAAATTATTATACGAGCCAATGTCGTAAAAACATCATACAATACGTCTGATGACGTTGTATAAAATCAAATAAAAACCGTTATATGAATATGGTTACGAAAATCAAAACACAAACATAATATCAATAGTATGACCCTTTATTGCTAGTCAGGCAATACATCGTAATTCGGAGCGTCTAGTAGTATTTTGTTAACTTTGGATTATTATAAGCCGCATGACATTGTTACCTTACTAAACCAACAACGGGTAGCTAACCCGATACCAATTTTGCCCATCTAAAGTAGCGTGTCGTCACAAAGGTCACGCTATGGAAATCTTCTCATACATAAATTCGCTTACCAATCAATGTGGCACGACGGGGATCAACCGTCAAGGCGCGAACTGGGGTGATCGTCCCCAAATAGTACTATTAAATGCATAAGCGTCTACCAAATCCCGGTAGTTCACACGTCATGCTAATGGGACTTTTAGTGACATAACCTAACTTTAATAATCCATTTGATTTCATCTATCGGGTCCTTTAATCATTTATTGGGTCATACAACCGGGTCATTCATTCATCCGGGTCCAAAATCAATAAACAAACAATCGGGACAAAGGGTGTCCTAAACTAACATGTTATCTCCCTCGCGGGTTTATAAAACATTTATAAAAACATTTAAAAGAGTGCGAGGCTATGAACTCACGTTGATGTGGGAAGGCGGGTTATCGGCAACTCGGACGTACGGTACGTGCTTCAATCACGGAAACCTAGACAAATAATACTCGTCTTAGACTCATGTCCAATGACTTTATAAAAATAACAGTTATGTATACATATGATGATTATATATATATGATGATCAATTGGGTTTACATATTCTCATTTACTCATTTTTGTGTTATGTGTCGATAACGTTCATACTAGTTTACTAGTTTTGCCTTTTTACGTGTTGTAAGTCCAATAAACTTATTATAAGTTCTTTAACTCTTATTAATCCTTTTCACACTTATATTATCAGTATTTAAACTTTCAAGTTGGGCCCAAATGGGTTAAGCCCAATAAGTTCTTTTTATGAGTGTTTGTCTTATTTAGTCCAATTATTAGCCCAAGTATTAGTCCAATATGTTTACTTAGCTCGTTAATGTCCGTATGCCCTATAGTTCGGGTTTTATCGGTTTTTACTCGTTATACATGTCTATATATCAGTATATAAGTTTTAGAAAGTTTACATTAGACGGGTCCAACCGTCTAAGTTTTATTTAGCAAAAACGTTAATTTTACGGTATTAGCCGAAAAAGTCATAAAAATCATGTTTATAGTTTTATAACTTATAAAACTTAACAAATTACCATTTTTATAAAATGTCCACTTATTTAACCTTTAACATATTTATATAAATAAAATTCATGAGTTAGTGGGTTTTAACTTTACATTTTATACAATATAATTTTGAGTGCTTATATAATAGTATTATTCTTTATTTTTTAAAAATCTGATTTTTAACTTCACTTTCACCAAAACTGCCATATCTTGAGTTCTATATGGAGATAGAAGCTCAAATTTTTATCACATAAACTACATGATATGTGATACATTTAACTCTTCTATAGCTACTGTTGAATCATCTTCTAAATATTTTCTAAAAATCGTCCAAAACAGTAACCTCAGATTTATACCCTAAACTTGTTTTGATCATATCTCACTCATTACAATGATTCCATTGCATGGCCAACTCTCACATGTGTACAAGACCCATAGCTTACTGTAAATACATTCCACTTCATCATTTTATCAGTTTACCATATGGTTCTTTTCTGTTTTTATACAGCCTTTCATTTAAACAAGATTTACCCATTTTTACTTATAGTTTTTCATCTTTTTATCCATGATTATCAACAACAAATCCCCACATAACATTTTTATCATCATATAATCATCATAAACATATACAATAGGAAATAAAATACATGTTTACATAATCAAAATAACAAGAAGTTGAGGAGGACAATCTTTATACCACCAAGTTGATGTAGGTTATGAGTTTGACATGGATTTGGATGGAGAAACTTGTGGATATCCATGACCATCTTCAAGAACACCATGCTTCATGTACTCCTTGTGAAAAATCAGCCTCAAGACACTATGAAAACTCCTCCTTGGATGTTATAATCACCACCATTCAAGAGAGCTTTAAGAGGGCTTCAACATAGGTAGAAATAACATAGGATTTTGTGATTGATTTTTGATCAATGGTGGTGTTGGATGATGAATATGGGACGGCCAAAAATGAGGAGATGAGAGATTTTGTGAGTTGATTGCATGGTGTAAATGAGTTGCTAGTTTGAAGTGTTAGTGGTTTTGTGAAGTCTTAGCTTTCACATTAAGCTAAGACATGTGTTAGCTAGTTTGTTGAGATTTTGACACATCATAGATGTGTGGTAGCAAGTGTTGGCCGGTTTTGGGGGTGGGACAAGTGTCCCACTTGTCTCATCCCCAATTATTTACGGGTACTCCTCGATTCTAGTTTCCTCGATTTGCGTGCCCTCGGGTCGTTTTACGAAAAACGTTTTTATGAATTATGAATCAACGTCACAACACGAATCCAATAAAAATTGTTTCATCAAAAACGGAGTTCGAAAACGTAAATACGTAATCCTAAGGTTTCCGGTTTAGTCGTAAAAGGACGTTAAAATAAAATCGTAAGTCCTAATCTCTTCTCGTAAATTTGTGAGTTTATGAACCAACACAAATTTAAAACTCCAAAATAATATTCTTGGACAAATTTATTTTCTGAAATGTCGGACTGTCACCAAAGACGGTGTATGTAAACGTAAGCACGTAACGTTGGATCCTCCGGTTTAGACGTAGTCGATGCTACTCCAAGACGTAAATCCAAATTTCTTCCCAAAAATATGTGAGTTCATATTATAACATTAAAATAATGTTTTTAAATAATATTCGAGAATAAAATATCAACCATAAATTGACGGATTGTCACAGCATTTACCCCTAAACAGGATCTTTGTCCTCAAAGATCATCTTACCTTACTACTCGCTTCTTATAGAGTTAAAGCCATGTGGGTATTTCCTCCACACTCGGTCTTTTCTCACAAGTGTAATCCATTATAATACGCGAGTTTCATCAAACATAACTACGGGAATAAGATCAGGCTAAATGTTGACTTACTTTCTCTATCCATGATGTTCACGGGTTTCTGATGAATGCAACTTTTCGCCGATCCAAGCTCTACTAAGAATAATCAGAATTTCACTTGATAGATATTCCATCAAGTTCGATATACGAAACATAATTCACGCAGTATTTGAAGTCCTAGGGTAGATCTAGCTTATATGCCTTTCAAACCAATCTTTTATACCATCTCAATGGTCCCATACAACGGGGACTTATATCCCATGATTTGTCAGATCATGAATTCATTTTTCCAAGTTTAAAAATTATGGCATAACTTTGCTACCCATTTGGCACTTCAAGATCTACATTTCACATTCACATAACCTCTTGCCCACTATCGGCTATCAATAATCAAATCCTAATTTCAACAATCATTTCAGATCTCGCGGGTTGGGTATTTTGCAAGGTTAGGTTCGCTATCATAGGAAACCTTAAACCTAAGATACATGTCCAACTCACAATGGGTGTAGGTCGGATGTCTTTATCTCAACTCTTGCTTACAGATGCTCTAAGATTTAGATCCTAACAAGATTCGATCTCAATCCTAATACGATGATTATCAATGTTAATCCTTCCAAAGAAAAGCGATTATACGGTCTATTACCAAAGGTCAATCATTCAAACATAAAACAGCACTTATATTACTTTGTATCGTTACTTTACCTCGTCCCTTCGATTTGGGGTGGTACATAGTATTCTCATCAAGGTTCGTTCTCAATGATTTCTGAGCAAATCTCTAGAAATTCGATGCGAAGCGAGGATCTTGATATAGATGATCGATACAGGCACACTATGTTTACATAACTCTTTTGCATTTATCATTAACGGGAATGATATTAGCAGATTTGGTCAGTCTATCGACAATGACCAAATCGAATCAAATTCAGATGATGACCTTTGCAATAGCTAGACGTTTACTAATGTATGAGGCGTTATCTTCCTTCATAATTTATCATCAGTACAACTCTTCAGACAAAGATACTTTTAGTCAAAAATGACATACATATAATACTTATACTTACAAATTCCAACATAACTATATCTCACAATCCTCTAGTTTTAGGCAACCACGAGTGGCCTTTTATAAATTTAACGCCATCGGCTTCTCAATCTTAATGATTCATATTAGTCGTGAACTCCTTTTATTATCTATATCATCCTTTTTATAAACATCGTTTATTTTAAATCGTTCGGCAATTTATTTTGCACCTTCATTATTAAGGAACATGTCCTAATGGATTCTTTATCCTTTATACATAATGCATCGGTATCTATATTCACTTCTCATGATGATATAATTATCATGTCCACAATTCACTCAGATATTCTTTCTATATTATGCGTCAGTAATTACGTTCACTTTCTCCTGATGAAATAAATATCATAACTGTATTTATTCAAAATTCTTTCTTCATATCTTTTATGTTTCAGTTTCGTCTTTACTATTATCTTTATCTGTTTTACTCACTCTGACGTCTAAAGCGTCGATAATTATTATAATTAATTAAATAATTATTAGTTAATTTTTATGAAGCGTAAACGTAAAAGTTTTAAATTTCTTAGTTCAACCGATTATATAAAATGTTCAAAAATAAATTTGATTTTAATTAACACGATTTTCGTTGATTTATCGAAAATAATTAATAGGATTCGTAAGTGTTCGAAAAACCTTTGTTTATACTTTGGTCAAAGTTCTCTTAGTTGAAAAGCAAAAGTTGTCGTTTCGAATTTCAAGTAATAAGTTATATAGTTTCCTTAATTCTTCTTAGGTTGTCTAGAAGTATACACAAACATTTACCCCTAAACAGAAGTTTAGTTAAATGGTTTGTGTATAAGGGAATAATCCCCTTAAAAAAAATCCTTTGTTAAAACATTTGTCAAAACATATTTCCATTTATTTTTGGTAAAATCCAAAGTCTTAAAAGGGCTCTTAATTTTTGAAGAGTCTATACGCATATATCTTACCATTATTAATCCAATGGTCATTTTATGTAAAGGATTAAGTTTTTAATCCCTAAGCGTTAATGGTTCTAATCTTTGAAAAGTCAATATAGCTTCCATTATCTATTAATCACATGGTTAAATCATATAAAGGATTAAGTCCTTATTCACATGTTAATTATTCAAGGTTCAGGTTTTCACTGTTTGGCCAATTCAGGGCAGTCTATAAATAATTATTAACCTCATTCTCATTTTTATAAACAAATGGTCTTTAATGATCACGAGCATGATTTTATCAAATTACAGTCTACACACGTGATTCACCAAATTTATGAATACTACGTGTGCATTAGTCAATCCAAACGACATCACGTGAAACTCATAATGTTCATTACAAGTAACGGATGTAGTGATTGGAATAGATAATCTTCTTCGCGGACGCGAAGTTGATAATAACCATACCGTGGATCAAATCTTTAAAACATACGCTAGAACCTTGTAAATGATCGAATAAATCTTCCATTTCGGGTTATGGATATCGTTTTCGATTGTCAATTTACTCAATCACAGTAATCTATAAATATAAGGAATGATAACACCATAGCTCTTCAGGATGACAGGCTTGGTATAATAAAATCTTTCTCCGACAACTATCTCAGTTGTACGGTAATTCCTTTAATTTAGATGGTGCTGACGTACAGTGCACAAGCCACAAGTGCAGCACCGGAAATATAATCAATACCAATTTCAACTTTCCTTAATGGCGAAAGTTTAGGTAATTCACCAATAAATACCTCCTAAAGTTTCAGATAACAAAAACATCTTTTAATAAATTCATATTAGGTTCTGCTAGATTACAATATCTATAACTAATTCACAACCATTCATGGTATAATTTCAAGTCTTAATACAGGATATGGTCATCCATCAAGAATTATTTAGATCACTTTTGATAATCAACATCTTATCATTTAGGGGAATTCTATCTGAGTTCCCATCAATTAAGACAATGTCGTCATTTCATAATCAATCTATCCATTCTACTGGCAATATTAACTTTCCAGTTTCATTATCGTCGATAAGATGTGGACTTCTCAAAAGACTAATAATAATTCATAATCTTTCACAAATTCAAGGATATATGGAGACACAACTACCATTAAAAGAGTAAGGTCAACGCATAATCTACGCGAGAGAATTTCAAATCAGATACAGATGAAAATATTTAATGAATATGAATATATTCCATGTTTTCCTAATTTGAGTACGCATTCGAAAGCTCCTCGGATCGTTACCCAGGTCATTCAGATGAAATCAAATCAAAAGAAATGATAGGAACGTCGATACATCCAGTCGGGTATCAACACTCGGTAATCAAGTACTTTTCCTAAGAATCTTACCACGAGAGAATTGGACAAGAAAGAATTGTCAATTGTCAAATAAGACAATTTCCACAGACGAGTAAATTCAACTCAGAAGAATAGATTCTACAGGCATATATGTAGGTGTCCCTAACATTATGTCCATATTTTTCACTTTTTACAGATCTCATTAAAATTTAATCTTTCACAATCCTCAAAGAAAAAGTAGTGTTTATTCATTAGTTTTATGGTGACTACTAGTCAGTCTTGCATGGTCCATTCTAAATTGTATGTAGGAGCGCAACTATATACAATTTCAAGATTAACGATGCAATACTCAGTTCGTCAAAACTTTACCATCATGTTTATAATAAAAACATTTACATTCTTAATTCTTAAATAAGAATCAAAATAAACTTACAAAGATTTTCTTTGTTATGAAAACAATTAAGATTTTCCAAGGTGTTTTATAAACAACCTTATTTCGATAACAATCACTTATAAATCTCACTTTAAATAATCCATATAGTGATGAAAATTCAATTTTCTCAAATGATACTGTTTTATCTTATAAAAACAATGAGTGATCTGCAAAAGAGTGATGAAAGCTTGTTCACCAAGAATTAACTACGATATGATAGGAAATGAGCTTAGCCAAATAATCATGAGGTTCATGATTTCGATGGCACTCAGGAATACAAAGAGAATAATCCACAACGTAACTCAATTCGAGATGAGTACTTGTTCAATGGTTGTATCACTAATGTGAACATTAGGATGAAGCAATAAAAGATAGATATCATCGATACATGTAGAATTTAGCAATCAAAGGTAGTCTTTTTCATTAATCACAAACAAGTCAAAATTGTACCGTAACACATTACGCGTCACTATGTCATACAATTCTCGGAACTCATCCTACCAACTGATGTCTCAGTTAAGTTAGGGATTTTTAAAAGATACCACAATGAATACTAATCTACAAGAGTCATTAGGTGTTCCACATGTCCCGGAAGATCCATCGGTCCCAATTCAGAAGAAGATTTCTTCAATTTATTTCTTGGACACTGGGCATCCTCATTAGTGGACAATGGCCTAGGAACAACACTTAACACGCATCAACAATCAATTAAAATCTTATAATTCAATCACAAAACTTAATGACTTCTATTAATAATCTCATATTCCATATGGGTTAAATTTTACTTTATCCAAGTTTCAACCAATTTATACTCAATTCAATATCCTACCTCATATTCCAATACTTTCAATCTTATTCTTCGGCCTTGTAAAGGCAATACAATCTCAATATGAATCAACACTTAATTTCCAATCCTATTAGCTCTTACAACAACAATTATCAAATGAGTCATTAATATGAAATGACTTGATCATTCAACTTAGACTTCTCGAAAAGGTATTAGTGGCATGAGGCTTTTGGGTAATGGTTCCAATAACAGCCTCAAGTGCAACATTCACCCCTTCGATTTCAATTTAAGAATTGGATGACAACGAATCAGATGACATCTTTCCAGGTGATAACGTTTTGTCAAACTCCACTCTATAAGAAAGATTGTCATGACATCGATATCAGATTTAATCTCGCCAATTCTTTTTCAATATCACAATCAACTAATATCTACATTTCTACGAGTATCAACCATTTGTTGGGATCATAAATATCCACAACTTGGTTTAGATCTAGGATAGCTAGAATTCCTACGAGAATAGCTTCGATTAATTTACTAGGGGATTTAGGGTTTCTTGTGACAATCGACGTCGTATAAATACCTCGTATAAATATCAAAGTAATCATCAAACAATCATGTAATAAAATTACATCATATATATATATATATATAATCCAAGTTATATATATATTAAAATAACACTTCTCAGTCTGGCCTTGTCGGTAACTCGGGAATTCTTCGGCACCGTTATAGTCAAAAGATTTTTAGACATTTTTAGAAAAATGTTTATAGTTAAAAGATTTTGAAAAGTTTTATTCAAAACCTTAGTTTTAAAAAATCTTTCGTTCTCTATAACGAGAGCTCTTGTACCAAACTGTAACACCCCCAAATTTATACAACTCAGTACAGCGGAAGACTAGTTGGTGTTACGAGATAGCACATTACTCACATCATAGACAACGCATAATAATCGCGTCGTTTAATAATAAATCAATTCCATTCATAAAGATCAAAGTTACATCGGTCCCAAGTCATTACATTTCATACAAAAGTTTTACAAAGTGTTTGAATGGAAAAATATTGTTTAAGTGCGGGCCATGAATTCTTGTCGTCTTCCCGAGAATTACCTTCAAGTACCTGAGATAAAACATGTTAAAAGAAAAGGTCAGCGATAACGCCGAGTGAATTCATAGAGTTTAATAAATTCCATCAATAAAACTTTGGTATAAAATTAGTACCAAAAAACAATTCGTACAAATCATTGTAATAGGCCGTAAAATAGCCAAAATCATTTTATACAAATCTTTGTAATAGGCCATGAAATAGCCAAAGTCATTTTATACAAATCCTTATCGAAAATCATAATATAGGCATTTGCCTTAAAAATTATTATACGAGCCAATATCGTAAAAACATCATACAATACGTCTGATGACGTTGTATAAAATCAAATAAAAACCGTTATATGAATATGGTTACGAAAACCAAAACACAAACATAATATCAATAGTATGACCCTGTATTGCTAGTCAGGCAATACATCGTAATTCGGAGCGTCTAGTAATATTTTGTTAACTTTGGATTATTATAAGCCGCGTGACATTGTTACCTTACTAAACCAACAACGGGTAGCTAACCCGATACCAATTTTGCCCATCTAAAGTAGCGTGTCGTCACAAAGGTCACGCTATGGAAATCTTCTCATACATAAATTCGCTTACCAATCAATGTGGCACGACGGGGATCAACCGTCAAGGCGCGAACTGGGGTGATCGTCCCCAAATAGTACTATTAAATGCATAAGCGTCTACCAAATCTCGGTAGTTCACAATTCATGCTAATGGGACTTTTAGTGACATAACCTAACTTTAATAATCCATTTGATTTCATCTATCGGGTCCTTTAATCATTTATTGGGTCATATAATCGGGTCATTCATTCATCCAGGTCCAAAATCAATAAACAAACAATCGGGACAAAGGGTGTCCTAAACTAACATGTTATCTCCCTCGCGGGTTTATAAAACATTTATAAAAACATTTAAAAGAGTGTGAGGCTATGAACTCACGTTGATGTGGGAAGGCAGGTTATCGGCAACTCGGACGTACGGTACGTGCTCCAATCACGGAAACCTAGACAAATAATACTCGTCTTAGACTCATGTCCAATGACTTTATAAAAATAACAATTATGTATACATATGATGATTATATATATATGATGATCAAGTGGGTTTACATATTCTCATTTACTCATTTTTGTGTTATGTGTCGATAACGTTCATACTAGTTTACTAGTTTTGCCTTTTTACGTGTTTTAAGTCCAATAAACTTATTATAAGTTCTTTAACTCTTATTAATCCTTTTCACACTTATATTATCAGTATTTAAACTTTCAAGTTGGCCCCAAATGGGTTAAGCCCAATAAGTTCTTTTTATGAGTGTTTGTCTTATTTAGTCCAATTATTAGCCCAAGTATTAGTCCAATATGTTTACTTAGCTCGTTAATGTCCGTATGCCCTATAGTTCGGGTTTTATCGGTTTTTACTCGTTATACATGTCTATATATCAGTATATAAGTTTTAGAAAGTTTACATTAGACGGGTCCAACCGTCTAAGTTTTATTTAGCAAAAACGTTAATTTTACGGTATTAGCCGAAAAAGTCATAAAAATCATGTTTATAGTTTTATAACTTATAAAACTTAACAAATTACCA
Organism: Glebionis coronaria; assembly: GCA_025667525.1. Taxonomy (NCBI): domain Eukaryota; kingdom Viridiplantae; phylum Streptophyta; class Magnoliopsida; order Asterales; family Asteraceae; genus Glebionis; species Glebionis coronaria. The sequence continues at coordinate 687,438,036 of CM046874.1, forward strand.
TTTTTATAAAATGTCCACTTATTTAACCTTTAACATATTTATATAAATAAAATTCATGAGTTAGTGGGTTTTAACTTTACATTTTATACAATATAATTTTGAGTGCTTATATAATAGTATTATTCTTTATTTTTTAAAAATCTGATTTTTAACTTCACTTTCACCAAAACTGCCATATCTTGAGTTCTATATGTAGATAGAAGCTCAAATTTTTATCACATAAACTACATGATATGTGCTACATTTAACGCTTCTATAGCTACTGTTGAATCATCTTCTAAATATTTTCTAAAAATCGTCCAAAACAGTAACCTCAGATTTATACCCTAAACTTGTTTTGATCATATCTCACTCATTACAATGATTCCATTGCATGGCCAACTCTCACATGTGTACAAGACCCATAGCTTACTGTAAATCCATTCCACTTCATCATTTTATCAGTTTACCATATGGTTCTTTACTGTTTTTATACAGCCTTTCATTTAAACAAGATTTACCCATTTTTACTTATAGTTTTTCATCTTTTTATCCATGATTATCAACAACAAATCCCCACATAACATTTTTATCATCATATAATCATCATAAACATATACAATAGGAAATAAAATACATGTTTACATAATCAAAATAACAAGAAGTTGAGGAGGACAATCTTTATACCACCAAGTTGATGTAGGTTATGAGTTTGACATGGATTTGGATGGAGAAACTTGTGGATATCCATGACCATCTTCAAGACCACCATGCTTCATGTACTCTTTGTGAAAAATCAGCCTCAAGACACTATGAAAACTCATCCTTGGATGTTATAATCACCACCATTCAAGAGAGCTTTAAGAGGGCTTCAACATAGGTAGAAATAACATAGGATTTTGTGGTTGATTTTTGATCAATGGTGGTGTTGGATGATGAATATGGGACGGCCAAAAATGAGGAGATGAGAGAGTTTGTGAGTTGATTGCATGGTGTAAATGAGTTGCTAGTTTGAAGTGTTAGTGGTTTTGTGAAGTCTTAGCTTACACATTAAGCTAAGACATGTGTTAGCTAGTTTGTTGAGATTTTGACACATCATAGATGTGTGGTAGCAAGTGTTGGCCGGTTTTGGGGGTGGGACAAGTGTCCCACTTGTCTCATCCCCAATTATTTACGGGTACTCCTCGATTCTAGTTTCCTCGATTTGCGTGCCCTCGGGTCGTTTTACGAAAAACGTTTTTATGAATTATGAATCAACGTCACAACACGAATCCAATAAAAATTGTTTCATCAAAAACGGAGTTCGAAAACGTAAATACGTAATCCTAAGGTTTCCGGTTTAGTCGTAAAAGGACGTTAAAATAAAATCGTAAGTCCTAATCTCTTCTCGTAAATTTGTGAGTTTATGAACCAACACAAATTTAAAACTCCAAAATAATATTCTTGGACAAATTTATTTTCTGAAATGTCGGACTGTCACCAAAGACGGTGTATGTAAACGTAAGCACGTAACATTGAATCCTCCGGTTTAGACGTAGTCGATGCTACTCAAAGACGTAAATCCAAATTTCTTCCCAAAAATATGTGAGTTCATATTGTAACATTAAAATAATGTTTTTAAATAATATTCGAGAATAAAATATCAACCATAAATTGACGGATTGTCACATAGTACCTTTCTGAGAAGTCTAATTGAATGTATGAGTCATCTCCTACTAGTGACTCATTTGATAACTGTTGTTGTAAGAGCTATAGGATTGGAAATTAAGTGTTTTTCATATCGAGCTTTTATTGCCCTTTTAAGGTGTAAGAATAAGGATGAAAGTATTGGAAAATGAGGTAGGATATCGAATTGAGTGTAAAATTGGTTGAAACTTGAATAAAGTAAAATTTAACTTGTATGGAATAAGAAATTGGTAAGAGGAAGTCGTTAAGTCCTGTGATTGATTTATAAGGTTTTAATTGGTTGACGATTCGTGTTAAGTGTTGTTCCTAGGCCATTGTCCACTAACGAGGATGCCCAGTGTGCAAGAAATAAATTGAAGAGATCTTCTTCTGAATTGGGACCGATGGATTTCTGGGACAAGTGGAACACCTAATGACTCTTGTAGATTAGTATTCATTGTGGTATCTTTTAAAATAATCCCTAACTTAACTGTGACATCAGTTGGTAGGATGAGTTCTTGGAATTGTATGACATAGTGACACGTAATGTGTTACGGTACAATTTAGACTTGTTTGTGATTAATGAAAAGACTACCTTTGATTGCTAAATTCTACATGTATCGATGTTATCTATCTTTTCTTGCTTGTCTCTAATGCTCGCATTAGTGATGCAACCATTAAGCAAGTACTCATCTCTGTTTGAGTTACGTTGTGAATTGTTCTTCCTGAGTGCCATCGAAGTCATGAACCTCATGATTATTTGGCTAAGCTTATTTCCTATTATATTGTAGTTAATTCTTGGTGAACAAGCTTTCATCACTCTTCTGCAAATCACTCATTGTTTTTATAAGATAAAACAGTATCCCTTGAGAAAAATTGAATTTTCATCACCATAAGGATTATTTAAAGTAAGATTTATAAGTGATTGTTAACGAAATGAGGTTGTTTATAAAACACCTTGGAAAAACTTAATTGTTTTCATAATAAGGAAAATCTTTGTAAATTTATTCTTGATTCTTATTTAAGAATTAAGCATGAAAGTGTTTTTATTATAAACATGATGATAAAATCTTGACGAACTGAGTATTGCATCGTTAATCTTGAAATTATATATAGTTGCGCGCCTACATACAATTTGGAATGGACCATGCAAGGCTGATTAGTAGTCACCATAAAGCTAATGAATAAACACTACATTTTCTTTGAAGATTGTGAAAGATTAAATTTTATGAGATCTGCAAGAAGTGAAAATAGGGACATAGTGTTAGGGACACCTACATATGTGCCTGTAGCATCTATTCTTCTGAGTCGAATTTACTCATCTGTGGAAATTGTCTTATTTGACAATTGACAATTCTTTCTTGTCCAATTCTCCCGTAGTGAGATTCTTAGGAAAAGTATCTGATTACCGAGTGTTGATACCCGACTGAATGTATCGACGTTCTTATCATTTCTTTTGATTTGATTTCATTTGAATGACCTGGGTAACGATCCGAGGAGCTTTCGAATGCGTACTCAAAATATGAAAACATGGGATATATTCATATTCATTAAATGTTTTCGTCTGTATCTGATTTGAAATTCTCTCGCATAGATTATGCGTTAACCTTACTCTTTTAAGGTTAGTTATGTCTCCATATATGCTTGAATTTGTGAAGGATTATGAGTTATTATTAGTCTTTTGAGAAGTTCCCATCTTATCGACAGCAATAAAAACCGGGAAGTTGATAGTGCCAATAGAATGGATTGATTGATTATGACATGACGACATTGTCTTAATTGATGGCAACTCGAGTAGAATTCCCCTAAATGATAAGATGTTGATTATCAAAAGTGATCTAAATAATTATTGATGGATGACCATATCCTGCATTTAGACTTGAAATTACACCGTGAATGGTTGTGAACTAGTTATAGATATTGTAATCTAGAAGAACCTAAAATGAATTTATTAAAGGATGTTTCCGTTATCTGAAACTTTAGGAAGTATTTGTTGATGAATTACCTAGACTTTCGCCATTAAGGCAAGTTGAATTTGGTATTGATTATATTCTCGGTGCTGCACATGTGGCATGTGCACTGTACGTCAGCACCATCTGAATTAAAAGGAATTACCGTACAACTGAGAGAGTTGTCGGAGAAAGATTTTATTCTACCGAGCTCGTCATCATGAAGAGCTATGGTGTTATCATTCCTTATATTTATAGATTACTGTGAACTGAGTAAAATGACAATCGAAAAAAATATTCATAACTCGAAATGGAAGATTTGTTCGATCATTTACAAGGTTCTAGCGTATGTTTTAAAGATTTGATCCACGGCATGGTTATTATCAACTTCGCGTCCGCGAAGAAGATTATCTATTCCAATCACTACATCTGGTACTTGTAATGAACATTATGAGTTTCAAGTGATGTCGTTTGGATTGACTAATGCACATGCAGTATTCATAAATTTGGTGAATCTCGTGTGTAGGCTGTAATTTGATAAATTCATGCTGCGATCATTAAGGACCATTAGTTTGTTTATAAGAATAAGAATGAGTTAATAATTATTTATAGATTGCCCTGAATTGGCCGAACAATGAAAACCTGTACCTTGAATAATTAACATGTGATTTAAGACTTAATCCTTTACATTATTTGACCGTTTGATTAATAAGATAATGGAATCTATATTGACTCTTCAAATATTAAGAGCCCTTTTAAAGACTTTGAGTATTACTAAAAAGAAAAGTGCCAATATGTTTAGACAAATGTTTTAACAAAGGATTTTTAAGGGATTATTCCCTTATACACAAATTATTTAACTAAACTCCTGTTTAGGTGTAAATATTTGTGTATACCTCAAGACAACCTAAGAGGGATTGAGGAAACCTTTTAAACCATGACTTGAAAATTTGAAATGACAATTTTTGCTTTTCAACTAAGAAAATTTTTACCAAATAATAAACGAAGGTTTTTCGAAAATTTACGGATTTTATTAATTATTTTAATTATTTTCGACAAATCAACAAAAGTCTTGTTAATTAAATTCAAATTTATTTTGAACACTCTTATAATTGGTCGAACTAAGAAATTTAAACTTTTAACGTTTACGTTTCATAAAAACTTAATATTTATTATTAATTTACTTGTAATAATTATCGACGCTTTAAAACGTCGGATTGAGCAAAACTGATAAAAATGAAGGTTGAGACGAAACTAAAACTTAGAAAATGTGAAGAAAGAATTTCTGAGTAAATTGTAGACATGATAATTATTTCATCAAGAAAGATGAATGTAGATACTAACACATTATATAGAAAAGATAAAGAACCAATTAGGATGTGTTCCTTAGTAATAATGGTACAAAATAAAATTGCCGAACAATTTAAAAATAGTCGATGCTTGTAAAAAGGATAATATAGATAATAAAAGGGGTTCGCGGCTAATGTGAACCATTAGAATTGTGAAGCCGATGGCGTTAAATGTTTTAAAGACCACTTGTTATTGTCTAAATATGGAGATTTAGAGATTTAGTCATGTTGAAATCTCATAAGTATAAGTATTATATTTATGTCATTTCTGACTAAAAGTATCTTTGTCTGAAGAAGTTGTACTAATGGCAAAATTATGAAGGCAGACATTGCCTCATACATTAGTAAACATCTAGCTATTGCAAAGGTCATCATCTGAATTTGATTCGATTTGGGTCATCGTGGACAGACTGACCAAATCTGCTAATATCATTCTTGTTAATGATAGATTCTTGATGAAGAAATTGACTCTTTTATATTTAAAGGAGTTGTGTAAACATGGTGTGCCTGTATCGATCATCTCTATCAAGATCCTCGCTTCGCATCGAATTTCTAGAGATTTGCTCAGGAGTCATTGAGAACGAATCTTGAAAAGAGTACTTTTTACCACCCCAAATCGAAGGGACGAGGTAAAGTAGCGATACAAAATACTATAAGTGTTGTTTTATGTTTGAATGATTGACCTTTGGTAATAAACCGTATAATCGTTTTCCTTTGGAGAGATTATCATTGATAATTATCGTGTTAGGTTCGAGATCGAATCTTGTTAAGATTTATAAATTAGAGCATCTGTAAGCAGGAGTTGAGATGAAGACACCCGACATACACCCACTGTGAGTTGGACATGTCTTTTAGGTTTAAGGTTTCCTATGATGGCGAACCTAACCTTACAAAATACTCGACCCGCGAGACCTGAAATGATTGTTGAAATTAGGATCTGATTATTGACTGTCGGTATTGGGCAGGAGGTTATGTGAATATGAAATGTAGATCTTGAAGTGCCAGATAGGTAGCGAAGTTATGCCAAAAATTTTAACCATGGAAAGATGAATTGATGATCTGGAAGATCGTGGGATATAAGTCCCCGTTGTATGGGACTATTGAGATGATGTAAAAAGATTGGTTTGAAAGGCATATAAGCTGGATCTACCCTAGGACTTAAAGAGCTGCGTGAATTATGTTTCGTAAATCGAACTTGATAAATATATATCAAGTTAAAATCAGAATTCTTCTTGATAAATTTTAGATCGGCGAAAAGTTGCATTCATCAAAAACCCGTGAACATCATGGATAGAGAAAGTAAGTCAACATTAAGCCTGATCTTATTCCCGTAGTTATGTTTGATGAAACTCGCGTATTGTAATGAATTACACTTGTGAGAAAAGACCGAATGTGGAGGAAATACCCACATGGCTTTAACTCTATAAGAAGCGAGTAGTAAGGTAAGATGATCTTTGAGGACAAAGATCCTGTTTAGGGGTAAATGCTGTGACAATCCGCCAATTTGTGATTGATATTTTATTCTCAATGTTTATTTGAAAATATTATTTTTAATGTTATAATATGAACTCACTTATTTTTGGGAAGTAATTTGGATTTACGTCTTGAAGTAGCATCGACTACGTCTAAACCGGAGGATTCAACGTTACATGCTTACGTTTACATACACCGTCTTTGGTGACAGTCCGACATTTCAGAAAATAAATTTGTCCGTGAATATTATTTTGAGATTTTAAATTTGTGTCGGTTCATAAACTCACAAATTTACGAGAAGAGATTAGGACTTACGATTATAATTTAACGTCCTTTACGACTAAACCGGAAACCTTAGGATTACGTATTTACGTTTTCGAACTCTGTTTTTGATGAGACAATTTTTATTAGATTCGTTTTGTGCCGTTGAATCATAATTTATAAAAACGTTTTTCGTAAAACGACCCGAGGGCACGCAAATCAAGGAAACTAGAATCGAGTAGTACCCGTAATTAAATGGGGATGAGACAAGATAAACATGCCCCACCCCCACACATGGGACGGCAAGTTTAAGCTAATAAACACCCTTGGTGTCATTTGTATGGACACTTGTCTATTTAGCTTAGCTTGTAAGCCACCAACACATCAAAACTAGCAACTAAAACCATTTGTTCATTTTCACCATGCAAAATACTCTCAAATCCTCTCACTCTCCCCTTTGTGCCGTCCCATTTCCACCATTAAACACCCCATTCATACAAAAATTTAACCACAAACCTTTGTTATAATTAACATATGTTAATCTCCATTCAAAGAGATGAAGATTGGTGCAAGTTATAACATCCAAAGAGGAGTTTCTATGGTGTCTTAGGGCTGTATTTTCCACAAGGAGTTCTTGAAGAATGGTGGTCTTGAAGATGGTCTAGATTTATCACAAGTTTCTCCATCAAAATCCATGTCTTGATCATAACCTACATCATCATGGTGGTATAAAGATTGTCCTCCCCATCCTTTTGTTAATTTTGATTATGTAATCATGTATTTTCTTCTTAAATGTATATATGTATGATGATATATGATGATAAAAATATTGTGTGGGGATTTGGTGTTGATAATCATGGGTAAAAAGATGAAAAACTATATATAAAAATGGTTAATCTTGCTTAATTTAGTAGGCTGTATAAAACAGTAAAGAACCATGTGATTAACTGATAAGATGGAATAGATTCATGTATATACAGTAACTAATATGTCTTGTACACATGTGAGAGTTGGCCATGCAATGGAATCATTAGGATGAGTGAGATATGATAAAAACAAGTTTAGAATGCAAATCTGAGTATACTGTTTTGGACGATTTTTATAAAATACTTAGAGGCTGATTCAACAGTAGCCATAGAAGAGTTAAATGGAGCAAATATCAAGTAGTTTATGCCACAAAAATTTGAGCTTCTATCTCCATATAGAACTCTAGATATGGCTGTTTTGGTGAACATGAAAGTAAAAATCAGATTTTGGGAAGATTAAAGTATAATAGTATTATATAAGCACTCAAATAAAAATAGTATAAAATGTGAATTAAAACCCACTAACTTATATAATACATTTATATAAATATGTATAAGATAAATAAATGGACATTTTATAAAAATGGTAGTTTGATAAGTTTTATAAGTTATAAAACTATAAACATGATTTTTACGACTTTTTCGGCTATTACCGAAAAATTAACGTTTTTGTTAAATAAAACTTAGACGGTTGGACCCGTCTAATGTAAACTTTTATAAACTCATATACTGATATATAAACATATATAACAAGTAAAAACCGATAAAACCCGAACTATAAAACATACGGACATTAACGGGCTAAGTTAACGTTATTGGACTAATAATACAACAAAATGGACTAAAACACTTATAAACTTATTTATTGGGCCTAACCCATTTGGGCCCAACATGTAAAGTATAAATACTGATAATACAAGTATGAGATGTATTAATACAAATTAATGAACTTATAATAGGCTTATTGGACCTAAAACACGTAAATAGGTAAAACTAGTAAACTAGTAAGAAGTTACCAATACATAAACACTAAAATGAGTAAAAGAGAATATGTAAACCCACTTGATCATCATATATATAAAATCATCATATGTATACATAATTATTATTTTTATAAAGTCATTGGACAAGAGTCTAAGGCGAGTATTATTTATCTAGGTTTCCGTGATTGAAGCACGCATTGTACGTCCGAATTGCCGATAACCCGCTTTCCCACATAAACGTGAGTTCATAGCCTCGCGCTCTTTTAAATGTTTTTATGAAATGTTTTATAAACCCGCGAGGGAGATAACATGTTAGTTTTACTAAAATAGGACACCACTTGTCCCGATTGTTTGTTTATTGATTTAGACCCGGATGATTGTATGACCCTATGAATGATTAAATGACCCGATAGATGAAATGAAATGGATTATTAAAGTTAGGTTATGTCACTAAAGTCCCATTAGCATGAATTGTGAACTGCCGGGATTTAGTAGACGCTTATGCATATAATAGTACTATTTGGGAACGATCACCCCAGTTCGCGCCTTGACGGTTGATCCTCGTCGTGCCACATTGATGGGTAAGCGAATTTATGTATGAGAAGATTTCCATAGCGTGACCTTTGTGACGACACGCTAATTTAGATAGGCAAATTGAGTTTTGGACTAGCTACCCGTTGTTTGTTGTAGTAAGGTAACAATGTCATGCGGCTTATAATAATCCAATTAACGAAATACTGCTATACGCACCGAATTACGATATATTGCCTGACTAGCAATATGAGGTCTTACTATTGATATTATGTTCGTATTTTGGTTTTTCATAACCATATTCATATAACGGTTTTTATTTAACTTTATACAACGTCTAAGACGTATTGTATGATGTTTTTACGACATTGGCTCGTATAATGATTTTTAAGGCAAATGCCTATATTATGATTTTCGATAAAGATTCGTATAAAATGACTTTGGCTATTGATATCGCTCATTTATACGAGTTTTTCATAGCGATATTTGTTATGTTTTGTGTCCTAAACGTAATGGATAGACCCCGTATTGCTTATATTTTGTGTAAAGTGTGTTTTGTAGGTTCTCAACTCACCATGTCTTACCGACAAGAAAGAGTTGATTCACCTTGAGGGTACGGCTCTTGGTGTGACACATCAAATCCGTTGATGGTTGCCAGGTTACCCAAAACTGGATGGTTTTCACTTGCCATGGTCCTAGACTGAAAAGTGGCTAATCCAAGGGGGTACGGCTCTTGGTAAAGATTTTATCAAATCCGTTGATAGCTGTAATAGCTTGCTTAAAGCTATAGGGTGTTCAATTCACCGATGCTTCATTGCTAAGAATTGGCGAGTCCAGAAGGGTACGGCTTCTGGTAAAGACATATCAAATCCGTTGACGGCTGTGATGGTTTGCCTAAAATCATCAGGGTACCCCCACTCACCATTGATTCACGTTCTAAGAGTTGGGCTGGGTTCTAGTCTCCCAGGGTGATGCTTATTCCACCAGAAAGACTGGCTAGCCCAAGAGCGAGCAGCTACTTGGTAAAGGCTCATCAAATCTGCTCATGTTGCTGTAAAGATTTGGGACCAAAAGGGGCTAAGCAAAACAAGTCAGGGAAATCAGTACCAGCCTCGAAAGCCGAGTTGCGGCGCAAGACTTAACAGTTGCGGCGCAACTGAAGGTGTTACAGGACTTGGCACTTGCGGAACAAGAGTTGCGGCGCAAGACCATTCAGTTGCGGCGCAACTGGTCTTTTTGCAGTTACAAACTCTGTTTTTATTCCTCATTAAGGGGGAAGCTAAAGAGTTAGTGGACATCATGGGACATTATTGCTAGACGTTTTTTGATGTCCCAGGAGGAGTATTTAAGGAACACAACATCCACACAAGATGGAGGATCCATTCATATTATCATACACTCAACATCCATATTACACACATCCATTCTTGAAGATATAATTCAAGAATCATCATCATCAAGCTTTAGCATAATTTTCATTATCATCATAAGTTTCTATTGAACAATTGTTACTTCAAGTTTTTACTTTGTTACTTTGAAGATCATTGGAACCTCTTTCTCAATTTGGTATTCATTTTCTATCATTTTAATAGCAAGATTAAAGTATGTCTTTTACATATTCAATTGTGTTTGTTACAATCATGAGTAGCTAATTTCTTTATACGTTTGCTTGGATTATGTGATGTTTATGTGTTAGATTTTGGGTTGGAAATTCGATTGATTTGTTGAGATTAATTGGGGATCCGTTTGGGTTAATAACTTAATTATCTTGTCAAAAATTGTTTATACTCTTGTTTGGTAATCTAAAAACGGGTTTTCGAAAGGAATCCGTAATTTTTACTAAAATAGGAACGAATTAATCGGCCTGTCTTTAGTTGATTATAAGTGAATGATATTCGAAAGGAGTCATTAACAACAATTTTCATAAGTAGATATTCACACAAACGCTAGCTACTAAATTAAGAGAAATCGGTTTAGGAGTTAGTAAGCTATTCGAAAGGAAGCTTATAAATTAATTCTCACTTATCAGCTTGAAACTTTATGCACTATTACTTGAGGTGTTAACGGTATTCGAAAGGAATCGTTGCATGGTTAGGTAATTGGAGAAATCCGGTATTCGAAAGGAACTTAGGATTTTACATTAGAAGTTTATCGATATTTTCATACCTAAGGAATAACTCATAGTCATTCACGGTCCAAGCAAGCGTATCTTTTATCCATATTTGAAATCTTGAATATTTTCACTGTTTTTATAAGCAAGTCTTCACTAAGACTAAAACCAATTTGTTACTCGTTACGCATTTTTACTAACTAATATTTCAACTATAAATAGTCCCTGTGTTCGAACCCGATATTTGCTAATACTATTTTACAATTGACAAGGGTACACTGCCCGTGTTATAATCTAGTAAAGGTTAATTTTGGGAAAACTAGATTTCACGCATCAAGTTTTTGGCAGCGGTGAGTCGGGAAATTAGTTAGTTTTGTCCCCTATAACGTTTATTTTAGTCCCATTTGAGTCATTTAGAGTCTTTCAAAAAAAAAAAAAAAAAAAAAAAAAAAAAAAAAAACATTACGGTTTGAGTCGGATTTGCTTAGGGACAAGCAAATGCTTAAGTATGGGGGGTTTGATATCGCTCATTTATACGAGTTTTTCATAGCGATATTTGTTATGTTTTGTGTCCTAAACGTAATGGATAGACCCCGTATTGCTTATATTTTGTGTAAAGTGTGTTTTGTAGGTTCTCAACTCACCATGTCTTACCGACAAGAAAGAGTTGATTCACCTTGAGGGTACGGCTCTTGGTGTGACACATCAAATCCGTTGATGGTTGCCAGGTTACCCAAAACTGGATGGTTTTCACTTGCCATGGTCCTAGACTGAAAAGTGGCTAATCCAAGGGGGTACGGCTCTTGGTAAAGATTTTATCAAATCCGTTGATAGCTGTAATAGCTTGCTTAAAGCTATAGGGTGTTCAATTCACCGATGCTTCATTGCTAAGAATTGGCGAGTCCAGAAGGGTACGGCTTCTGGTAAAGACATATCAAATCCGTTGACGGCTGTGATGGTTTGCCTAAAATCATCAGGGTACCCCCACTCACCATTGATTCACGTTCTAAGAGTTGGGCTGGGTTCTAGTCTCCCAGGGTGATGCTTATTCCACCAGAAAGACTGGCTAGCCCAAGAGCGAGCAGCTACTTGGTAAAGGCTCATCAAATCTGCTCATGTTGCTGTAAAGATTTGGGACCAAAAGGGGCTAAGCAAAACAAGTCAGGGAAATCAGTACCAGCCTCGAAAGCCGAGTTGCGGCGCAAGACCTAACAGTTGCGGCGCAACTGAAGGTGCTACAGGACTTGGCACTTGCGGAACAAGAGTTGCGGCGCAAGACCATTCAGTTGCGGCGCAACTGGTCTTTTTGCAGTTACAAACTCTGTTTTTATTCCTCATTAAGGGGGAAGCTAAAGAGTTAGTGGACATCATGGGACATTATTGCTAGACGTTTTTTGATGTCCCAGGAGGAGTATTTAAGGAACACAACATCCACACAAGATGGAGGATCCATTCATATCATCATACACTCAACATCCATATTACACACATCCATTCTTGAAGATATAATTCAAGAATCATCATCATCAAGCTTTAGCATAATTTTCATTATCATCATAAGTTTCTATTGAACAATTGTTACTTCAAGTTTTTACTTTGTTACTTTGAAGATCATTGGAACCTCTTTCTCAATTTGGTATTCATTTTCTATCATTTTAATAGCAAGATTAAAGTATGTCTTTTACATATTCAATTGTGTTTGTTACAATCATGAGTAGCTAATTTCTTTATACGTTTGCTTGGATTATGTGATGTTTATGTGTTAGATTTTGGGTTGGAAATTCGATTGATTTGTTGAGATTAATTGGGGATCCGTTTGGGTTAATAACTTAATTATCTTGTCAAAAATTGTTTATACTCTTGTTTGGTAATCTAAAAACGGGTTTTCGAAAGGAATCCGTAATTTTTACTAAAATAGGAACGAATTAATCGGCCTGTCTTTAGTTGATTATAAGTGAATGATATTCGAAAGGAGTCATTAACAACAATTTTCATAAGTAGATATTCACACAAACGCTAGCTACTAAATTAAGAGAAATCGGTTTAGGAGTTAGTAAGCTATTCGAAAGGAAGCTTATAAATTAATTCTCACTTATCAGCTTGAAACTTTATGCACTATTACTTGAGGTGTTAACGGTATTCGAAAGGAATCGTTGCATGGTTAGATAATTGGAGAAATCCGGTATTCGAAAGGAACTTAGGATTTTACATTAGAAGTTTATCGATATTTTCATACCTAAGGAATAACTCATAGTCATTCACGGTCCAAGCAAGCGTATCTTTTATCCATATTTGAAATCTTGAATATTTTCATTGTTTTTATAAGCAAGTCTTCACTAAGACTAAAACCAATTTGTTACTCGTTACGCATTTTTACTAACTAATATTTCAACTATAAATAGTCCCTGTGTTCGAACCCGATATTTGCTAATACTATTTTACAATTGACAAGGGTACACTGCCCGTGTTATAATCTAGTAAAGGTTAATTTTGGGAAAACTAGATTTCACGCATCAAGTTTTTGGCGCCGCTGCCGGGGACTTGATTTAGTTGAATATTTTTCACGGGTATTGTTGTTTGTGTTGTGATTTTCAGGATTATTGATTGTGTATGTACACGAGATCCCAAGGGAAACAATTGCAAAGTCCTTTGTCGGATCCGGAAAAACTTTTGAGGAATCGGGGTTTAGGAGCAGCCGCTTCGGTAGTTTATAGTGAAAGCATATCCTCCGAGGATAAAGTTGAATCAGTTTTTGAAGAAGAAATGTCAGACCACGATGATGATGATGCTGGACCAAGGAACAATCCACCCAATCCTTTTGACATACCGATGATCGATAGGAATAGGATAGTACCACAGACGAATGGGTCGGCTATTGTGGCACCAGTTTTGGGGGATGAATTTTCCGTTAAAGGTCATCACTTAAAGATGATTCAAGATAGCACTTTTGACGGACATTTCAAGTCCGACCCACACAAGCATGTGGCGAGTTTCATAGAGACATGTAGAATGTTTCGATATGGAGAGGGTCAAGAGGAAAGCGTTATGCTAAGTTTGTTTCCATTGTCTCTCACGGGAGAGGCGAAAACATGGTTTAATGAATTAGAGCCGGGTACGATTAGAACTTGGGAAGAAATGAGGGAGCTTTTTGTAACAAGATTTTTTCCACCTATTTTGCGCAGGAAGCTATTGAATCAAATCCGTTCTTTTCAACAATGGGACAACGAGTCCATAACAAGTGCTTGGATTAGGCTTAAGGAATTGTTAAGGAACTGCCATGGGCACGATTTAGATAAGGATGAAGTCATTGATATCTTCTACTACGGTTTGGATAGTCGTTCTCAACATGACTTGGATTTGGCAGGTGGTGGCAGTTTCTTATACAAGTCACCAAACGAGGCTCACCGAATGATGGAAGATCAAGTTCAAGCTCATATTGCTAGGGATCGGATTAATAAGAATAGGAGAGCTAGAGGAACGGTGAACCAAGTTGAAGAAGGAGGTAGTAGTGGTAGCAACAAAGAAGTGGTGAACGAGATTAAAGCCTTGGGTAATGAAATGAAAAACCGAATGGATCGTTTGGAAAAAGATGTACACTTAGTGAAGAACGGTTGCGGGAAATGCGGGGGACCTCACTACACGGATGATTGTGAGCCGAAATCTGAGGAGGCTAACTATGCCAACTATGGGTATCAAAACCGGGGAAATAGTGGGTATGGAAATAAGAATCAGGGAAACAGAAATGAGGCGAGATTTCAACCCAACCACTCGAAACAAAAGGAGGACACCGAACAGAATTTTGAGGAAATGATGAAAGATTTTGTCTACTCTCAAAAAGCTACAAATGATATTATGGCTAACTCCATGAAAGGATTCACCACAAAATGGGAGCAAAGCCAACGGAACACCCAAGCTAACATACAAGATTTGGAGCGAAAATTTGAAAGGTTAAGTGAAAAGTTTTCGAACCGACCACCGGGTCAAATGCCAAGTTCAACCCAACCAAATCCGAGGCAAAGTCAAAACAACACCGGAGGATCATCGAACCAAGGGTCGAAGTATGTAACACCAAATAATCGTGATGAGCATGTGAACGTTGTGGAGACTAGGTCTGGACCTAAGTATGGGGGGAACCGAGAATTGGTGCTAAATAAAGACAAAACAGGAAAAACAGCTGAAACAGACAAGTTGCGCCGCAATAGTAGGGACTTGCGCCGCAACTCGTCATCCGAAGGAAACCCAATTGTCAATGACCAACCACTTGCGCCGCAAGAGGATGGAGTTGCGCCGCAACTGGTGGTCCGAGATTTCAAAATGAGCCAGGAACCCATAGATAGTGATTCGGACGACGAGGAAGAGATAGAAATGGAGTCGAGACCTGGGAAGGAACCAAAGGGTGATAATAAAGGAAAAGAGCCGGAAATCGAACAAAAAGGGCCATATAAGCCACATATCCCATATCCGCATAGACTTCGAAAAGAAAAGAAAAAGGAACAATACGGGAAATTCATCGAGTTAATGAAGACTGTTAAGATTAATGTTCCTTTAGTTGATCTTATTGCGGGTATGCCAAATTATGCAAAGTTCATGAAGGAACTTGTGAGTGGGAAAGGTGATTACATGGAGAAAACCACCGCGTTCTTAAATGCCGAATGTTCAGCAATTGTGAAGAGATCTATTCCACCGAAACTTGAAGATCCCGGAAGTTTTCTCTTAACTTGCACTTTTAATGATAAACTTACTTTTAGTGCATTAGCGGATTTAGGGGCAAGCATTAACTTAATGCCCTACTCTATTTACACTAAATTGTCTTCAAGTGTTTTAACCCCAACACGTATGAGTATAAGATTGGCCGATCGATCTTATCAATATCCATTGGGTATTGCCGAAAATATGCTCATACGGGTCGGAGAATTTTTATATCCCGTGGATTTTGTTATTCTTGAAATGGCGGAGGATGAAAAAGTTCCTCTCATTTTGGGTAGACCATTTTTAAACACCGCAGATGCTATCATACGGGTTCGGGATACCGAAATTTCTTTGGGTTTGGGTAATGAAAGGGCAACATTTTCTTTGAAGCAAGCAATGAAACATTCATATTCTACAGATGAATCTTGTTTTAGAATAGATGTTCTAGATGAAGCAGCTTATGACCTTGATTGGGAAGGCATTTTGGAAGCAGAGGCGGAGATGGAAAGGCTGAATTCCATTGTTAAAGAAGAGGCGAATGAAGAGGGAAGCTCGGATGAAGTGAAGGAGTTGGTGGTTAACGACGGGGAGAGGATCAAGACTTCTATTGAGGATCCTCCGAAGGATTTGGAACTTAAGCAATTGCCAGCACATCTCGAGTATGCATTCTTAGATGGTAATTCTAGTCTCCCAATTATTATTTCGTCTTCACTTTTGGAAGACGAAAAGATTAAATTACTAACGGTCCTTAAAAGCCATAAAAAGGCTTTCGCTTGGCGTATTTCTGATATTCCGGGTATAAGTTCTGATTTTTGTAAACATAAAATTAACTTTTTAGATGATGTAAAACCTGTTGTCCAAAGACAACGGAGACTTAACCCGAATATGCAGGATGTGGTCAAGAAGGAAATTGTTAAACTTTTGGATGCAGGTATAATTTACCCGATAGCGGATAGCCCCTGGGTTAGTCCGGTACATTGTGTGCCCAAGAAAGGTGGAATGACTGTGGTGTTGAACGAAAAGAATGAATTGGTACCGACAAGAACAGTGACGGGCTGGAGGGTTTGTATCGATTATAGGAAGTTAAATGAGGCGACTCGAAAGGATCATTTTCCATTGCCATTTATGGATCAAATGATAGAAAGGTTGGCGGGGAACGAGTTTTATTGTTTCCTTGATGGTTTCTCGGGTTATTTTCAAATTCCAATTGACCCCGAGGACCAAGAGAAAACAACATTTACTTGTCCTTTCGGCACCTTTGCTTATAAACGGATGCCATTTGGGTTATGTAATGCACCGGGAACATTTCAGAGGTGTATGATGGCGATTTTTCAGAATATGATTGAGAATTCCATGGAGGTTTTTATGGACGATTTTTCGGTTTATGGGAGTTCATTCGATGGATGTTTAGAGAGTTTAGATAAGATGCTGGCACGGTGCGAAGAAACAAATTTGGTGCTTAATTGGGAAAAATGCCATTTCATGGTGAAAGAAGGAATAGTGTTGGGGCACAAAATTTCTAAGGCGGGAATTGAGGTTGATAGAGCAAAGATTGAGGTTATAGCAAAGTTACCACCTCCAACGAACGAGAAATCAGTTAGAAGCTTTCTAGGACACGCGGGGTTTTATAGGCGGTTTATTAAGGATTTTTCAAAGATAACTAGGCCGATGACTCGTTTGTTAGAGAAAGATACAAAGTTCGAATTTTCGGAGGATTGTATGAAGGCATTTGAATTGTTGAAGGAAAGATTAACGACCACACCCATTCTAATCTCGCCAAATTGGGATTTACCTTTTGAGTTGATGTGTGACGCGAGCAATTTTGCGGTAGGGGCGGTATTGGGTCAAAGGATTGAGAAACATTTTAGGCCGATTTATTTTGCAAGCAAGACATTGAACGAAGCTCAGCAAAATTATACCACTACCGAGAAGGAGTTACTAGCTGTTGTGTTCGCGTTCGATAAATTTCGGTCTTATTTGGTATTGAGTAAAACGGTAATGTTCACGGATCACTCGGCCTTGAAGTTTCTGTTTTCAAAGTTAGATGCGAAGCCGAGATTGATTAGGTGGATCTTAATTTTGCAAGAATTTGATGTGGAGATCCAAGATAAGCGGGGTAGAGAAAATGTGGCTGCGGATCATTTGAGCCGTTTGGAGAATCCGAGTCTTGGAGCTTTGAATGAGGAGGATATTCGAGACACCTTTCCGGATGAAAGATTGGCATTTGTTGGAAAAGCAGTTGGTGAACGGGGTCCTTGGTACGCCGACATAGCCAATTATTTAGCGGGTGGAGTCGTTAGTAGATTGCTTACTTATCAACAACGGAAAAAGCTATACTCGGATGCCAAGTATTACTTTTGGGAGGAGCCGTTTCTATTTAGAATGTGTGCCGATGGAATGGTGAGAAGGTGTGTTTCTGGAGCCGACACAAGGCGAATTCTCGATGAATGTCACCATGGTCCAACGGGAGGACATTATGGTCCAACCGTGACGGGAAAGAAGGTGTTTGATGCAGGTTTCTATTGGCCTACTATTTTTCAGGAAGCACGCACCTTAGTGAGGACATGTGATTCGTGTCAAAGGCAAGGAACGGTTACAAAACGAGACGAGATGCCGCAACAAAGTATACAAGTGTGCGAAGTGTTTGATATTTGGGGAATTGATTTCATGGGGCCGTTTAAACCGTCAAACAAAAATGTCTACATCTTGGTGGCGGTGGATTATGTATCAAAATGGGTCGAGGCAAAGGCACTACCTACTAATAATGCTAACGTTGTTATTGAATTTTTGCGAAGCTTGTTTTGTAGGTTTGGCATGCCAAAAGCTTTGATAAGTGATCGGGGAACCCATTTTGCAAACGCCCAAATGGAGAAAGTTTTGAAAAGATATGGGGTACAACACCGGTTTTCGACTTCCTACCACCCTCAAACAAGTGGGCAAGTCGAAAATACCAATCGGGCGATTAAACGGATTTTGGAAAAGACGGTCAACAATAATCCGTCTTTATGGTCAAAGAAATTGGATGAAGCATTATGGGCATTTAGGACAGCTTACAAAACTCCGATTGGGACCACCCCGTTCAAGATGCTATATGGGAAAACGTGTCATTTACCCATGGAGATAGAGCATAAGGCATATTGGGCGCTTAAAGAATGTAGCATGGATTTACTAGCTAGTGGCGAAACTAGATTTTTACAACTCCATGAGCTAGACGAGTTAAGATGGAACGCATACGAGAATTCCGCTCTTTATAAGGCAAGAACTAAGATGGTCCATGATTTGAAAATTAGGCGGAAAGAGTTTAAGGAAGGGGACAAGGTGCTTTTGTTTCAATCGAAGTACAAATTTAAAGCACCTAAGTTGAGATCAAAGTGGACGGGTCCGTATTTGGTGAGACGGGTCTTTTCGAGTGGATATGTGGAGTTAGAAACGGATGAGGGCGGATCATTTATTGTTAATGGTCAAAGAGTCAAGCTATATCATGAGGAAGATGAGGAGAACGGTATGACGATGGAGGATGGGTTTTACCCGTTCTAGATTCTCGGCACAACGAGGAGTCAAGCTCATGACTCGAGGAAAAAAAAACGAGCATTTCCGGATTAAACCCCGGTTTGTTGTATCATTTCTCTTTTAACTTCTCTTATTTTGATTATTTTTACTGACTTTAGTTATTTTAGTAACTTAGGAGTTTTTTATAGTATGTTTTAGTATTAGTGTTTAAGTCAATTAGAAGGAAAACATCTCGGATCAAGAGTTGCGCCGCAACTCCTCTGTCTTGCGCCGCAAGTTAGGATACGAAAATAGTTGTAATTTTGGTGTTTATTTAGCTGCGCCGCAACCCATGGTCTTGCCCCGCAAGTCCGGATTCGAGGGTGGTTGATAAATTGCGTGTATACAGTTGCGCCGCAACTAGTTTTCTTGCGCCGCAAGACATTCATGTGTGGATAAACATCAGTTTCTTATCTTTTAAAAACCCTCACACATATTATTTCTCTCACACAATCTTAGCGCCGCAGCAAACACACAAAAACACACACTAATCTCCATCTTCGAATTTTCATCAAATCTTTTCTTAAAAATCAATCAATTCATTCATGAGGAGATCGGTATGTTGTATATTCCTTTTAAATTCTTAATTTTAGTTTTAATTAGGGTTCTTGATGTACAATTAATTTGGGGGAAAGTTTTTAATTAGGGTTCTTTAGTATTAAGATTAGTTAATTAGTAACATAAGTTAATTAGGCCTAATATCGTTTAGTGTTAGGATTTTTAGGTTTAGATTTGGTCTTTTTGGGGTTCCTTGTTGCTGTAGTTTTTGCCCAGAAAACACCCAGTTGCGCCGCAAGAGGGAATAGCTGCGGCGCAAGAAAGAGCCCGAGACAGAATAATAGGATTCTAACAATGTAGTTTTGTTTCGTTGTTGTTGTTGTTTGTTTTTGTAGGGCAAACGTCAAGCTGTTGAGGAGCCAGAGATGGGAGAATCATCCAGAGCACCTCGAGTGACCCACTCATCGGTTCCATCCGCTGAATCCATGCTCATGAGACAAGAAGTGCACCCTTGGCTAAAATGGCCGGGATGCACAGCTGATGAAAAGATCCGGTTTAATAACAATTTGGCCTTGCTTCAGAATAAAGCGGTTCATCCCCCGAAGTTCTTAGATTGGGGTATGCTAGATAACTTGGGAATAACTGCTGAGTTGAATCCGTTTTTGACTACTCAGTTTATAAGCAGGGCAGGGGCGCCACCTTTTGAGGTGGACGTTTGGAGGAGAGCATTTAGTGTCCGGGAGAAAATTTATCGAGAACTCTGTCTTGAATTTTACTCTACTTTGACAGTTGACCCGGTTCCGGATCATAGTCATGAAGTTTATGGTGCCGAGATAATTCAGTTTCGGTTAGGGGGGCGAGCTCATGAGGTCACCCTACCACAGTTTGGGTATTTGGCGGGTTTATTCACGGAAGCTGAATATATGGATAAATCCAATATGCCAAAGTATATTTGTGAGGGAAGTTGGGACTGGAATGCAATTCGGGGTAGGAAAGATGAGGTATGGTTTGATTTGTCCGGACATAGGCCTCACGCACGCACCAACAAAGCAAACAATCTGACGGATCCGATACTTAGAGTGCTTGAAAAAGGTATCTCTAATTCATTCTTGCACCGATTTCAGCATCAGGACAAGGTGTATCTTGATGATTTGTGGCTTTTGTTTTTCTTCGCAAAGAGGGACCCGAATCAGTTTGTGAATGCCCCGTGGGCATTGGTTGAGTATATGAGCGATAAAGGGTCAGGACGACAAGCTGCAGGGCCTATGGTTTGTGGCCACTTTATTACGAGGATTGCAAGGAATTTGGGTATTCTAAATCAGGCGGGGATTCAAAGGTGCGGTACACCGGTGGGATGGAAGACGTTTACAATGAATGATTTGCAACGAGCAAATATTGTAACCGCAAACCGAGTGTATGTTGGTCATGTGCAAGAGGAGGAGGGTGACGATGCTGAGGAAGAGTATGAGGAAGAAGCGGGTAATGCAAACGCAGCGGGAGCAGTTCCCCCACAACCTGGGCAGTTTGATTTTAATCCTATGATGCAGGAATTGTATAGGATTGGGCACCGAGTGGATGAGACATATGCGGAGGTTCATCAGCTCAGAACAGAGGTCGAGAGGACCCGCTCAGATTTGCACCAGTTTGGGGATTACACGCAGTACCACATGCAGCGATACCAGCCCATGTGGGATTATATGGCCACTTCCCAGTATCATGTGCAGAATTCCGAGGCAGCAAGTGGGTGGACTGAATACAACCCACCTCCCATGTGGTACCAACCACCACCTACGGATGATGAGTGAAGAAGTTGAAGCCGTTTGTGGGGCTTCTTTGATTGTTGTTGTACTTTTTCTTTTTCAGTTGTGTTTAAGACTGGCATTAAGTTCAGCACGTGCGGAGTAGACTCGGAATTCAGACCTCATCAATCGGAACTCGCACGGTGTTATTTTTTCTTTTCCCTTTTATTTTTCTAATTTTATTTTAATTTCCCTTTTAGTTAGATTTTCTTTTGATGGAACACATTAGGGACAATGTGTTACTCAAGTATGGGGGGGTGAGTCGGGAAATTAGTTAGTTTTGTCCCCTATAACGTTTATTTTAGTCCCATTTGAGTCATTTAGAGTCTTTCAAAAAAAAAAAAAAAAATAAAAATAAAAAAACATTACGGTTTGAGTCGGATTTGCTTAGGGACAAGCAAATGCTTAAGTATGGGGGGTTTGATATCGCTCATTTATACGAGTTTTTCATAGCGATATTTGTTATGTTTTGTGTCCTAAACGTAATGGATAGACCCCGTATTGCTTATATTTTGTGTAAAGTGTGTTTTGTAGGTTCTCAACTCACCATGTCTTACCGACAAGAAAGAGTTGATTCACCTTGAGGGTACGGCTCTTGGTGTGACACATCAAATCCGTTGATGGTTGCCAGGTTACCCAAAACTGGATGGTTTTCACTTGCCATGGTCCTAGACTGAAAAGTGGCTAATCCAAGGGGGTACGGCTCTTGGTAAAGATTTTATCAAATCCGTTGATAGCTGTAATAGCTTGCTTAAAGCTATAGGGTGTTCAATTCACCGATGCTTCATTGCTAAGAATTGGCGAGTCCAGAAGGGTACGGCTTCTGGTAAAGACATATCAAATCCGTTGACGGCTGTGATGGTTTGCCTAAAATCATCAGGGTACCCCCACTCACCATTGATTCACGTTCTAAGAGTTGGGCTGGGTTCTAGTCTCCCAGGGTGATGCTTATTCCACCAGAAAGACTGGCTAGCCCAAGAGCGAGCAGCTACTTGGTAAAGGCTCATCAAATCTGCTCATGTTGCTGTAAAGATTTGGGACCAAAAGGGGCTAAGCAAAACAAGTCAGGGAAATCAGTACCAGCCTCGAAAGCCGAGTTGCGGCGCAAGACCTAACAGTTGCGGCGCAACTGAAGGTGCTACAGGACTTGGCACTTGCGGAACAAGAGTTGCGGCGCAAGACCATTCAGTTGCGGCGCAACTGGTCTTTTTGCAGTTACAAACTCTGTTTTTATTCCTCATTAAGGGGGAAGCTAAAGAGTTAGTGGACATCATGGGACATTATTGCTAGACGTTTTTTGATGTCCCAGGAGGAGTATTTAAGGAACACAACATCCACACAAGATGGAGGATCCATTCATATCATCATACACTCAACATCCATATTACACACATCCATTCTTGAAGATATAATTCAAGAATCATCATCATCAAGCTTTAGCATAATTTTCATTATCATCATAAGTTTCTATTGAACAATTGTTACTTCAAGTTTTTACTTTGTTACTTTGAAGATCATTGGAACCTCTTTCTCAATTTGGTATTCATTTTCTATCATTTTAATAGCAAGATTAAAGTATGTCTTTTACATATTCAATTGTGTTTGTTACAATCATGAGTAGCTAATTTCTTTATACGTTTGCTTGGATTATGTGATGTTTATGTGTTAGATTTTGGGTTGGAAATTCGATTGATTTGTTGAGATTAATTGGGGATCCGTTTGGGTTAATAACTTAATTATCTTGTCAAAAATTGTTTATACTCTTGTTTGGTAATCTAAAAACGGGTTTTCGAAAGGAATCCGTAATTTTTACTAAAATAGGAACGAATTAATCGGCCTGTCTTTAGTTGATTATAAGTGAATGATATTCGAAAGGAGTCATTAACAACAATTTTCATAAGTAGATATTCACACAAACGCTAGCTACTAAATTAAGAGAAATCGGTTTAGGAGTTAGTAAGCTATTCGAAAGGAAGCTTATAAATTAATTCTCACTTATCAGCTTGAAACTTTATGCACTATTACTTGAGGTGTTAACGGTATTCGAAAGGAATCGTTGCATGGTTAGGTAATTGGAGAAATCCGGTATTCGAAAGGAACTTAGGATTTTACATTAGAAGTTTATCGATATTTTCATACCTAAGGAATAACTCATAGTCATTCACGGTCCAAGCAAGCGTATCTTTTATCCATATTTGAAATCTTGAATATTTTCACTGTTTTTATAAGCAAGTCTTCACTAAGACTAAAACCAATTTGTTACTCGTTACGCATTTTTACTAACTAATATTTCAACTATAAATAGTCCCTGTGTTCGAACCCGATATTTGCTAATACTATTTTACAATTGACAAGGGTACACTGCCCGTGTTATAATCTAGTAAAGGTTAATTTTGGGAAAACTAGATTTCACGCATCAGCTATTTTATGGCCTATTACAAAGACTTTTACAAAAATGATTTTCGGTAATAATTTTATACCGATGTTATATTGATGGATTTCATTAAACTCTATGAATTCACTCGGCGTTATCGCTGACCTTTTCTTTTAACATGTTTTATCTTAGGTACTTGAAGGTAATTCTCGGGAAGACGACAAGAATTCATGGCCCGCACTTATGACAATAATTTCCATTCAAATACTTTGTAAAAATTTGTATGAAATACAATGACTTGGGACCTATGTAACTTTGATATTTATGAATGGAAATGCTTTATTATTAAACGACGCGATTTTTATGCGTTGTCTATGATGTGAGTAATGTGTTATCCCGTAACACCAACGAGTCTTCCGCTGTATTGAATTGTATAAATTTGGGGGTGTTACAATTACCGCTCTGTCGGTCAGTTTCATGACGGTCATTGTTACGACTGGGATCCCTGTAACTATTCTTCTAAGGCCCGGCTGGGTACTGGTTCTCACTCTTCTGAATGAAGGTTTGCTGAGTGAAGTGTGACATCTAGGTGAGGAAGTAAAAGCATGGAATGGAATGGTAGTGTCTGATGATTGAAGTTTATTCTTGTTAGAATTTTAAAATTTATAGTTTTTGTCCTGGTTCTGCAGAGTCTTCATAGTATAAACAGCAGCAGCATCTTCAAAAATCTCCAAAGTATCAGCAGCATCAGCATTTGTGAGGTCTTCAAAGTGTTAGCAGCATCAGTATCTGGTAAAATCTTCAACTCACGAGCAGCATCAGCATCTGGTAGAATATCGACAAGTAGAAACGCCTGAGATGATTGAGGATCGATTAGCAATATCCATGGAGTAGGGTACATGGACTACACCTGGACTACTGTACATGAAGTACAAAATGAATACTGCACATGGAGCATATCGGAGACACTGTACGCGGAGTACACATGAAATACTATACATGAAGTATAACTGAGACACTGTACATGGGGTACATATGGAATACTGTACATGGCACTGGTGAAAATTTTATGGGATGATCGATAATGGTGTCAATTGTTTGACATGATCAAAGAATTAAATTGATTTAAACGGTAGTAAACTAAACTTAAAAGAGTAACATGATAGCCTGGTAATTCCTGCATACACTTAATGCTGGTTGTATAGAGGCTGAAAAGTATGATTAAATGGAGTTTCATCAATGTTTAGTATGAAGACATGATTGATGAAGACCAGAACATGATTTATCATGAGAACAGGATTTTACTGTAACCCTTCTGTATCTTAGCATGAAAATATTATCACCTTGTTGAAAACTTAATCCTCATAAGGAGACATAAACTTAACAGCATGAAAACGACATCCACGTGAGAGCATGAAACTTGATTTGTTATAGGAACAACAGTATAACCAACCGAGATTTAACATCAAATGGTGTGGATGGTTTATGGTTCAATCCACAAAATTCTAACGAGAAAACATGTGACTAAGTATGGGCGATTCTGGTTCGATCAATACTTGTTAAAATTTTATGAGAACTGTCATGTATAGAAATTTATAATCTGGGACTAAATATGGTTGGCTGTAGTCCAATCCATAGTTGTCAAAGTTTTATGAAATATCCTAATATGACAAAGGTGAACAACTGTGGATCGGTTCACAGAACATCATTCGACTGAAAAGCATGATATTTGACCTGAGGAATGGTGAACGCATATGGGCCGGTTCACCAAATAATATTCAACTGGAAGCATGAATCTACCATGAGTAAGGATGAACGCCTGTGGGTTGGTTCACCAATACAATATCTGAACGGGAAAGGGTGAACACCTATGGGTCGGTTCGCCAAAACAAAATTCGCAGAAAAGCACATGCGACTAAATATGGCCAGTCCTGTACCAACCTTTTACTTAGTCAAAATAATTTAAGAAAACTGACTGATAAATGAAGAAAACTGACTGATAATTACACGAGAAACACGAAATATAACCAACGCCAAAATCTGGGAAGTTCCTGGTGACTACCCACTAGTCACAGGTCAAGTTTTAAAGCCTACAGGTCGAACCTATAGCTCTGATACCATAATTGTAACACCCCACTTGGATAAGTGGACCGTTACGTGTATTTATGGCATGTCATCAAAGCATAAGGTAAATGTCCTAAAACATCAACTAACCATAACAGAAATACCGGAATCAAACATCGGTGATCCAACATAAGCTCAAAACAGGAAAAGTAAAATACTGAAAGAAAGGATTAAACAATGTCCAACGGCAATATAAAAATGAAGTGCATAAAGTAAAGAAGACTGAACGGCTTCCATCCAATGCATATGCTCTCGGAATCTTAAGAGTGTCCTGGGGTACCTGCCGTTAGAACATGAAAGAACTACGGTTGAGCATAACGCTCAGTGAACGGATATAATGCATAATAGGAATATATTGAACTTGAAATAATTAATAATTACTGAAGTTGAAAGACTGATATGTGGATTATGATGAAATTGTAGAAAATCTTATAAGTCTGATTTATAAATAATAAAACTGAACTGTTATCTGTTGAATCTGAAAACCTGCATTTACTGTATTTTAATTGACAAGAGCTTGTATAGGTCATGTGATGTAATAACTGTTGCATGAATAATTGGAGGGGTGACCTCGTCATGCTGTAGAGGGGTGACCTCTAAATAATGTGTTGGGTGGAGGGATCAGCTCCAATGTGAAGGATGTAGAGCACACACCACATTCACCTGATAAACTGTAAAATGATAGCCTAGGATGCATCCATACGCCCCACTAATAATACTGATAAAATGGCCAAGCTGAGCTGAATGGCACGCTACAGGATATCACTCTCCTACAGGTGAGTCATGACACCGGTGCCTCAAGTGTCATGGTTACGGTATCTCCGTAACTAGTACATAAACTGATCATGCTTGTATATAAGGCTCAGGCAATATCTTAATTATTTAAATAATTTCTGATAATTTATAACATATACTGGGAAAAATATTTGGCTGCAGACGGGGAATCCTAATCATGCATAGGAAAGGAAGTCTTTACTAAAGGACAAAAAATCCGTACCTTAACCAAATCTTATTGCTAAATAACGTCCAGGTGTATTTATCAGTTCGATGATCTACACAAATTTATCGATTCAAAAATTAATAATTAAGAAACTTGTTACGGATTGCCTTGAACTATTAATCATCTACATCAATATTTTATATCTCAAAATATAATGAACCATATTTTATAGCATGCTTGGTAAGCCATATCTTACATTCTTATAAATGCTTGTGACTAATTATTACGCAAAACACAATAACCCATATTTTATATAAGTGAGTATAAAGTACATCTAGTGATAGTATATACTAATGACAAATTGTAGAAAATCATACATGCATGTACTACTTAAATCTTAGTATTTTTTTTTTAATCTTTAGTTACTAAAATGCACCCATTCTACTTAGTTTCAATTCAATTTTCATTTTTATTACATAGGATGTAGAAATGTAATCATTTTCCCATGTACTATGATTTAGATCAACTTGTGATATTATTTATAGCCATGCAATCCTTGTATGTTATAATACGTAGTACTACCGAAACAGATTTCGAAATGTCCAGTTCCTGTTTTAAGCATGAGTTTTAACAAGGGACTGACTCTATGATATTATGTGTATTACAATCTAAATTTAGTAACATATTACATGTGATTAGTGTCGATATGTGATAGATCAATATATACCTCACAACCGGCCAACTGGCGCCGAATATTAGTGCCAAAAAAATTGAATCATGAACACTACGGTCGAAACCAAAACGATCATAAACGAATGGCTAAAGAACCAACTGTGTACCAGAACCGTATTCTCCCACCAACCAAAATCAGATCCAAATATGAACCAATACACGAACAGAATTCGAACCGAAACAAGCAAAAGAACCAAAACTTTAGAGGCGACGAACTAATGCGAGCGTACAAAACCTCAAACGAGATCAAATCCAGCGTGAACCGTGACTGAGCTCAAATTTGGATGAATAATTAGACCTGTAGGTTTTATTTTGGAGCGGCTCTGTTAATTGCTTTGGTTTAAATTGTTGTCGATCATATGATGGACTTGGTATACTGAATATCGAAATAATCGGACTTTAAGAAGAAGAAAAGGTCGAGTATTAAATGACAATCAATTCTTTTATTTTCTTTCACATATTTCCATTCTTTTAAAAGATGTGACCCATTATTTACTCGTACGTTTCAGGACCTAAAATCGGGATTTTAAATAGCCGTGATTTCAGGATGCCATGATGACTAAATTCAAAATAGTTTCCTCTCATATATATTTAGTTACCTTATTTATTTGTATCCATATGTATTTGTGATATGCTTTGAGAAATTATTCAAAGACACAATGAAGATGTGTTTAATAAGAGAATTCTTGCCAGCATATTGCCACAATGAGCGGATACGGTTTGAAGAAAAATGTGTTATTTCATATAGTTTATAACAGCCTCCATATATAGATATTTTCGTTTTTCATGATTTATAACTTCTCGTGTATTAATATTCGTGGCTTGGTTTGTCATTTATCGTGACATGATTTATATATTAAACGTAATTGCTTTTCGTGTACATTTAGTATACTTGAATGCTTGTTGTGAATTAATTATACTTGGATACTTGTCGTGAATAATTACTTAAAACTTTTAGTAAATCTGTAGTTTCGTGTAATTAATATTTTCATGTATTTTTTTGCGGGTTTTACATAAAGCATAAAGGCAAGAAGAATTTGCAGTCTGAATCAGAAGGTGAAAGTGATTCAGATGATGATATCAGCAAAGTCATGAATAAATTTCATCAAATGGAGCATGATGAAGACATAGCTTATAGACTACAAGCAAGACACCATGAAGAACAGCAACAGGAAGAACTTGTAGCTAAGCAACAACTGCTTGGAGCACAAACAATACAACAAGAATGGAATATTGAGGAATATGACAGGATTCAAGCTGAACTCAAGGCAAGAGAACTCCTAGCTGAATCTCTAATAGCTGAAGAGAGAGATGCATATGATGAGGAATAAAAGGATATATTGATTGATGATCTAGTCAGGGAGCAACAGAGATTCTTTACTAAAAAGAGAAGAAGAGAAAGAGTCAAGCCTCCAACAACTAATCAGATAAGATCAAATGATGTCCTACCTCAAAATGGTTATATGTTTCAATCATGCACAACTAGTTAGGAAGAACTTTGATTGAATAAAAACTTTGTATGAACAACACAAAAAGAGCAAGTTGAACTTTGTTTAGATTGGATCTGAAAAGAATAAAAAGGACATTGAAGATGTTAAAAAAACTTGCAACAACAAAGGCAATTTGGAAGTAGCCCCAGGCTTGATGATGCAAGTACTGTTAGACAAGAAGGAGCATCTCCACCTATCAAGACCACCTATGCTAGGAAGAATAAGAAGGTTAAGGAGACTCTAAAGGAAGCAATAACTACTCAAGTATTAGATGAGAGAAATAAAGCTCAAGGTGTTGAAGAAATTGAAAATGTACATGCGGTACATACTCAGCCAACAGTACATGATGAGACGGTACATACTCACTTGGAGGAAGGATCTGTTGAGATAGAAGGAACTTCCAAAGGTATTAAAAGAAAAAGATCAACCAGGAAAAGGCAAAAGGCAAAGAAAAAGGAAAAGTCTACAAATGAAACTGATAGTGATGATGATGAGAGTTGTAGAAAGCACTTGAAGATAGTAAAGTTTGAAGATCAATGCATAGATACAGAGATCTTTGGAAAGAATTCATCAATTACAAGATGGACAAGTGCTACAAGTCAAGGATTTGAAGCTCATGGAATAACCAGGACAGATGGAACATTTAGGATGTTCAGGTTACTAGAGGATATTCTTCATATTCTTGATAGACAAGACATTCAAGATCTTCACAGGTTTGTTCAAGGAGGAAGTGAAGGTAAAGAAGAAGTCTCATTATTACTTCATGAATTCAAGTTTATGTATGAGCCATACAGTATTGATCAAGAAACGTTGAAGGATTTAGAGAATTAGGTTCCTACTTTCTAGAGATATTATAGATCATGTGAGATACATACAGTGGATATAGATTATATTACCTATTACATGCTTCAAGAGAAGAGATATCCTTTTGGAAGAAGGTTGCTAGAAAGAATGTTAGATATGCAACTAGAAGTTTCAGAAGAATCTAATGGTGCTTTAGAGTTGATCAGAATGATCAAACAGCCAATCAAGAATTTGGAGGAAGAAGAGGAAGCTGGAAAAGAGCCTTAAGTGTTTGACTTTCAGTCACACTTCACAAATGGTTCTTAGTTCACCATGTCTAACAAACATAAGAACTGGCTAGTCCATAAGCAAACGATTTATGGTAAAGACTTCTCAAATCCGTTGATAGCTGGTAGTTTGCTAAAAACTACATGGTTATTAACTCACCATACTTAGAAGTGAAGAGTTAGCTAGTCCTAAGGCAAATGGTTCTAGGTAAAGACTCTATCAAATCCGTTGAATGGTTGACAGTTTACCAAAAATTGTAGGGTTATTAGTACACCTTATTCTTTATGAATAAAGTATTGGCTATTCCAGAGTGTACGGCTAAATGGTAAAGAATAAATCAAATCCGTTGATAGCTGATGATTTGCTAAAAGTCATGATGCCAATATAGATTGGTTTGTTGTTAACTGTTTTATTTCGGGTGAGAATACATAATAAGGAATGTTGATTCATAAACAAACATGTTCAAAGGAGATTCATGTATGTTCAAGATCAAGAAAATCACAAGGAAGTTTTATCATCATCAAATAGGGAAAGATTATTGGGCTAAAGGATTACAGGTGACAGAGTTTTATATGTGAAGACAACATAGTTGCTGCAAAGAATGTTCAAAGACATAGAAGATCACATTTTGAATACAAAGATGAAATTCATAAAGACTTGAAGTTTATCATATTAGAAGAAGATATGCATGAAGTGTTTAGATACATTCAGTTGGTATACAAGTTCAAGATTACCAAGTTCAATCCAAGTTTGAAGTGAAGTTTGAAGACATGTATTCTTATACATTCAACACACAGAGAAACAAGAAGACAACAGGTTATCATTCTTGTTTAGGGGAGGATTGTTGGGAATTATTGTAAAGTACCAAGTACTGTTAGTATAAGTACAAGTATTGTTAGTGTTAGCAAGTACTGTTAGTGTTAACGTGGTATATGCCAAGTACCGTTAGTGTTAATGTAAGTACTGCTAAGTAGATAAAGACGAATATATCTTTGGTAAAGATATGTCATAGTTATAGTTAGAGTATATCTCATGTGATATACTTAATAGGTTAGAATATTGATAATATATCGTGTCTAATATACTTATCATAATAGAATATTATAGGGTTCCTTGCACTATAAAAGGAACATAGGTACGATGAGTTACATGTACCTTTTGCAAAAGTCGATTAATAGAAGCTCGAATAGTTAGAGTAATTCTTTTGTTCTTCTTTACTTTATAAGTTAGATTCCGCATAACTTATTAGGTTGACTAAGTGTCTCTCAAGTGCTCTAGTTTGATTACAAGCTATTGTGCAAATCCTTAACAGGATATAGATCTATTCAAATGGATCAACAGGTGGTTGATTGAAGTGTCGTGTGGACTATCTTAGAAAAGATCTAACCTAATCTTTGGGTTTACGGTGAATCGGATATGGTATAACAAATTAGAGTTTCGTTTGGTTATGATGATTTAGGGTTCTTGATCATCCGTTCTTGGACTAAAGGTATGCTTTCTTTATGTTTATGTTAATTACATTATGTGCATAGATAATCGATCATATCCGCTGCGTTTACTCTTGATTCATGTATGTTAGATACATTAAGGTTGTTATATTCCAACAGGATCTACTTTCTCTTTTTATAAAAACATACCTTCTTCATCACCACCTCCACCCTCGACCACCCCTACCCCTACCCCAACCACCACCACCATCCCTACCTTTGGAAAACTTAACCAACCAACCTTCTAGTGTCGACCGCCACCACCTCGCTCCTCGTCGTCAACAACCACCCCCTCACACCTTGAACCTCGTCGTCGACCACCTTCTACTATCGTAAAATAAATTACCAGAAAATGTATGAATGTGAGTTAGAAGATGATTTTATCGAATAAGAAGTCACAGATGCAGATAATGTTGAAGATGCAAATGATGTTGTAGATAAACATGATGATATTGTTGAAGAAATTGAAACACCCCACTTTGATAAGTAGACCGTTACATGATGATTATGGCATGTCATCAAAGCATGGAAGGTAATATGTAATAAAAACATACATGACCATAAAAAAGGAAAACCGGAATCAAACATCGGTTCCCAAACATAATCCCAAGACATGCATAAAGTAAAAGAAATGAAAAAGGAATAGAAGTATAAGGTAGCTCCCATCCTATGCACGTCTGCTAGATGATAAAGTTCGTCCTTGGGTACCTGCCGTATGAGTCATGGAAAGCAAATACGGCTGAGCAATACGCTTAGTGAACGGATATAATGACATGATAAAAATATTTGGAATATAAATGAAATATCTGGAAACTAAGATGAATATATAAAATACTGAAGCAAAAAGACTGATAAGTAAACTGCAGCGGAAAACTGTGTATGTCCTGGAAAACCTGGTTTATAACTTGTAAATTAATTGATAACTGATAAGTCTGAAATCATGCATACAATATATTTTAAATGCCAAGAGCTTATATAGGTCATGTAATATATCAACGTGTGCATGAATACCTAGAGGGGTGACCTCGTCATGCAATTAGAGGGGTTGCCTCTAATCATATAAGTCTGGGTGGAGGGATCAGCTCCAATGTGAAGGATGTAGAGCACACACCACATTCACCTGATATACTGTAAACTGATAAACTAGGATGCACTCATACACCCTATTGATAAATACTGATAAAATGGTCAACTGAAATTAAAGGGACGACACGAGAAATCACTCCCTCGCAGAGGAGTCATGACACCAGTGCCTCAAGTGTCATGGTTACGGTACCTCCATAACTAGATGAAACTGGTCATGCGTGTATATAAATCTCAGGCAATTAAACATGGTAATCATGGCAAATCATGTAAAGTTTTATAACATATAACTGACGAAAAACATATGGCTGCAAACGGGAAATCCTAATCATGCATAGAACGGAAAGTCCACACTGAAGGACGAAGTATCCGTACCTTGTGTCCAGTAACTGATAGAAGATGAAAAGACGGAAATCCTACTCCGACTTCACGGGAACTACATGATAGAGGGACATATATGAGTTGTCTGTATATGACAAGTGTAAAACCCGCATGCTTTTACCATGAATAGTACCCTTAAGATCGTACGTACTAGATTAAAACTTTCCTTTTATAGTATGTTTACATTCACGTATAAGAATTTTAAATATTACGTACGTGTTAGAACACGATAAGTATTTATTACGTATGAACACACTATAATTATTCAAATAATTATTTTAATCACGAACATGCGATCATGAAATCATGAACGTAAATTAATCACGAGCTAATGTTAATTACATATATATATTTATTACGAACACGAATAAATATATTAGGTCACGAACAATAATTAATTAGAACACATAAAAACACGAACGCGATAAAACAAGAACACACTATAATAATTAGACTCGGAAAAGGTACGGGTTACCCCATGTGGGGCCCCCTACCC
Source organism: Glebionis coronaria (assembly GCA_025667525.1). Classification (NCBI taxonomy): domain Eukaryota; kingdom Viridiplantae; phylum Streptophyta; class Magnoliopsida; order Asterales; family Asteraceae; genus Glebionis; species Glebionis coronaria. The sequence continues at coordinate 687,471,855 of CM046874.1, forward strand.
GCGGCTACAACAAGAAAGTGGGCCAAGCCCATTTTAATTTTGCTAAAACAAGGGAATTATGAAATCTTTTGTCATAATTCACAAAATCAAGAAACAATTAAAAACCCTAAAAAGTTTTCTCCTTCTCCTTTGTTCTTTTGGCCGCCGGATTTACAACACCAATAGGAGGTGTTCGGTTGATTTTTGATCTTGAATATTGTGCAAGCATTCGTGTGTGTTCATCATTTATTGATCCACGCATTCGGTATAACCTTTTTAACCTTTTTCTTTTATGTTTTGATTTGTTAAATCACATAAAATCATGATGTTTTTAAAAACTAATTAAAAACATTTATTAAAACATGTAAATGGTCATGGGTAAATCAAACAATGGCTTTTAGGGGTGTTTTGATGTTGGCCGACGCCTAACCGAGACCAAGGGGGGTCTTGGCTTGGCTTATTAACCACCACCGAGACCTCATGGTCTCGGTATGGTGGTGGTGGTCCCACGACAGCAGCAAACAAGGGGTACCCCGACCTTGGTTCGGGGTATGGTGTTGATTACGGGCTAGTCCCGATCCGGTTCATTGATTATGTTAAGGTGTATGATTTTAATAGTTATGTGTCAAAAATTAAATTAATAAAATATAACATGATTAATTTAATTAACATGACTTAGGTTATAAATTTAATTATTAGATCATGAATTTTAACCTAAGTATTTATTTTTAACTAGACTTTATAATTAGCTAATTATTAAAACTATGACTATAATTAATTAATTAAAATGACTTATTTTATATTATTAGTGGTTAATAATACATGTTTTAACCTAAGTATTTTAACCTTATTTAATTAAAATCATGATATATTTAATTAAATACTTTTAACCTATAGTTTATTTAATTTACATATAATAATTAATAAACTATACTTTATAACAACATGACTTAGAATAATAATCAGAAAACACTTAAGCTTATATAATTAGCTTATTTAACCAGCTTATATCTAATTATGGAAACTTTCTATTTTTAGAAACTTATTTAATTAAGGCAGCTAATCTATTTATGGAAACTTTCTATTTTTAGAAACTTATCTATTTTAAGCAGTAATTCTATTTTTGGAAACTTTCTATTTTTGGAAACTTTCTATTTTTGGAAACTTTCTATTTTTGGAAACTTTCTATTTTTGGTAACTTTCTATTTTTGTAAACTTTCTATTTTAGGAAACCTGCTATTTTTAGAAAGTTACTTATTATTACACAGCAAGTATAATAATACATGAAATACAAGTAATACTTAATCAGAATAGACATAATATAAGATAAACACAGTATAAGGATTAATACAGTAAAAGATGACATGAACATGTAAAATAAGCTAAGACATGACATAAAACCAGTTACGTATTTAGTAAGCAGATACTTATACACATATGTATTTATGTAGCATTAGTGATACTGAAGTAGGACTCTCTTCCGTTCGTCTTCTTCGTTCACTGGACATAAGGTACGGATTCCCGTCCTTTCAGTATGGACATTTTTTCCTTATTAGGATTTCCTCGTATGCAGCCAACTATTTTCCCGTAGTATAAGTTTATATGTTTGATTGCTTATGTTTAATTTAGAATACCTGAAGCCATATACATGCATGACCAGTTTCACCTAGTTATGGAGGTACCATAACCATAACACTAGAGGCACTGGTGTTATGACTTCCCCACGGCGGAGTGATTGCTCGTGGCGTCCCTCTAGCTTTTGGCCATATTATTATATTTATCATGTGGAGCGTATTGGTGCATCCTAGTTACATGTTTTTCAGCAGATTACTCAGTGTGAATGTGGTGTGTACCTTGCATCCTTCACAAGGAGCTGCTCCCTCCTACCCAAAACCAGTATATTAAATTAGAGGCATCCCCTCTAATTTGCATGATGAGGTCACCCCTCCAATTATTCATGCACGGTGGATTTTCATGACCTATATTGGCTAATGGTAGAATATGTTAAACAGTTTTTATAAGATAAACATAAGGATTTTCAAACTATAAAACCAGTTTTACTAAGACTTAACCGGGTTATTCGGGACTTAGTTTCTTCCGCTGTTATATGCTTATGCTTATATTATTCATGCTTTATTGTACATCCGTGCACTGAGCGTATTGCTCGGCCGTTTTCCTTTTCATGTTCCCAAAATGGCAGGTACTCAAGGAGGCTCGTAGACTTTAAGCGTACGTGCATATAGACTGGAAGCTTTCTAGCCTTTCTTTACTTTATGCATTATCTATACTTTGATACTCTTTCCATGGACATTGTTTAGTCCTTTGATTTACAGTACTTATGTTTGTGTGTGATGAGCTTTACTTTTGGACTACCGATGTTTGATTCCGGTATTTCCTTTTTATGGTCATGTAATGTTTTTAGACATTTATCCTTGTATGCTTTGATGACAAGCCATAATTACGTGTGACATTCCATTATCAAAATGGGGTGTTACAATTATGGTATCAGAGCCAAGGCTTCGACCTGTAGGATCTCAAAATATGACCTGTGATTAGGGGTAGTCACTATGGTCTTCCTAGAACTGACAGTCGTTTTCATGCATTCATCATTTTTATGCATACATATATATGTCATTGTCACATGTTTATGACTAAGTAATGGTTGGTACAGGACTGGCCCTATTTAGTCGCATGTGTTTTATCGAAACTTTTAAATTTGGGACCGGTCCATAGGCGTCCTCTCGCCATGTCTTTTATTTTGGGTGAACTGACCATAGGCGTTCACTCTCGAGCATACAAAAGTTTTTATAAAACTGCATCATGCATTCATATACAAATTTTCTTGCATAAAATTTGTCTCTTGATTTATTGGTATAAATTTTTTTCATGTATATATAATTTATGTTTTGATCTGTTTAATCATATGTTTTATGTTATACTGTCAGATGGTTCTCACACGCGAGCAGGAACAACTAAATGCAGCAATCCAAGCTGCAATGCAAGCTTTGCTTCCTCAACTGAGGAATGACATCAGGGCTGAGGTTCAGGCTGCCAACAATCAGCAGCAAAACCAAGCACCTCCTCCTCCTCCTCCGGTGACATTGGCAATATGGCTGGAGAGATTCAACAAGCTCCGTCCTCGAGCTTTCGAGAGAACAGATAGCCCCAGTGAAGCTGAAAGCTGGTTGGCTCACATCGAGAAGATCTTCGATGCTATGGGTTGTGACCCCGTGTACAAGGCGAGGTTGGCATGCTACCGGTTCGAAGGCGATGTGTTAAATTGGTGGTTGGCATTGAAGCAGTCTGAGGGAGGTGATAATTGGGTGGCTGGTTTGACATGGGCTCAGTTCAGAGATAGGGTGATAGAGAAGTTCTTTCCCAAGGCTGAGCAAGACAAGCTTGAGAGGGAGTACCATGGGATCCGACAGAGAGATGTGGAGAATAGCAATGAGTTTATGCAGCGCTTTCTTTGCTTAGCTGGTTTCCTTGGTGCAGCAGCAGGTACTCCTGAAGAGCAGGCACACCACTTTAGGTGGGCTCTTCGCACATCGGTCGCAAACAATCTGGTGTGTGCTACGTTCAACACAGTAGCACAAGTGGCCGTTGCGGCACGTAAGCTGGAGATGCTGCATGAGAGATATGAGTTCGGGAAAGCTGAGAAACCCGACAAGAGGTAAACATTCGTATTCAAGCGGTGACCAATCCGTATTCTTTCCATATATGTCAATTATTCATCTCTTTAAATTGTATCTTCCAGGCAGAAAACTGGGGACCGGTCTCAGCCAGCAACTCAGCAGCAGCCTAATCAGCCCAAGGGAAATGGTCAGACTAACGACCGTTCTGCTACGGATAGGCGTGGCGGTAATGATAATTACCGTAACAACGCTGGACACTCCAACGGCAACAGGTCCTAATACTTACGCATTTTCCTATGATTTCATGTTATAACTCATAATTCTGACACTTTAGCAAATCTTCTACCAGGAACCATGGAAATGGTAGGGACCAGAACCAGAGAGGTTCACAACCTAGCCATCCAGCTATCACTGGTATTCAATCTTACGATTATTCGCATTGTCCTTTGTACCCTATTATCATGTCTCATGTAAAATGTTTTATCAGGTCCTCAGCCAGCCAGAGCACCTGCTGGAGGATATACTCATCCTCTTAGCTCTACTTGCCACCGTAGGCACCCAGGGACATGTCGTCGTAACACTGACGCATGCTTCAAGTGTGGTCTTCCTGGCCATATCATGAAGGACTGCCGTAAGGGCGAGATGGAGCGCACATCGGGACATGCTGATACCAAGCCGCCCCTACCACTGGGCGTGTCTACATGACATCTCGGGATCAGGCCAACAAGTCTATAGGTACCATCACTGGAATCTTGTATATGTATGGTCAGGCTGCGTGCGTTCTGTTTGATACGGGTGCTACTCACTCGGTCATTTCTACTGCTTATGCCGAGAACATTAGGATGCTCCCCATGCCACTAGATAATAGACTTACTATTTCCACGCCTTTGAGGGACTATGTATTAATCACCCATGTATGCAAGAGTCTTCCCCTAGAATTTGACGATAGGGTTCGTCCTGTTGATGCACTTCCGCTGGACATGAATGACTTTGACATGATCTTGGGCATGAACTGGCTATCCAAGCATCATGCTACCATAGACTGCCATTCATATCGAGTTATCTTCGGTGATGTTAATGCACGAGAGTACATTCATAACGGGTTCGTACCTGGACGGTCTGTACAAATCATATCTACCCTGCAAGCGCGTGCACTACTATCACATAGTTGCGAGGGTTATCTAGCTACGGTTCACGACATGGATGCTGAATCTCCATCAATTCAGGATCAACCAATAGTGTCGGAATTCCAAGATGTATTTCCAGAAGAACTTTTGGGCATACCACCTGCACAAGAAGTGGAATTTAATATCGAGCTCATCCCAGGAGTTGAACCGATTTCCAAGGCTCCTTATCGCATGGCTCCCATAGAGTTAAAGGAGTTGAAGGATCAACTGCAAGAACTTCTAGAACGAGGTTTTATTCGACCGAGCGCATCTCCATGGGGCGCACCGGTCTTATTTGTTAAGAAGAAGGACGGCAGTATGCGTCTTTGCATAGACTATCGCGAGCTCAACAAAATTACTATCCGGAATAGGTATCCACTTCCGCGTATAGACGATCTGTTTGACCAACTCCAAGGGGCCAAACACTTCTCCAAGATTGATCTTAGGTCAGGCTATCATCAACTATGGGTTAAGAAGCAGGACATCGCCAAGACTGCTTTTCGTACCCGCTATGGCCACTACGAAATTGTAGTCATGCCATTCGGCCTGACCAATGCTCCAGCAGTGTTCATGGATTTGATGAACAGAATCTTCCATGAATTTTTGGACAAGTTCGTCATTGTCTTCATCGATGACATCCTGATTTTCTCAAAGTCCAAGGAGGAACACGAAGACCATCTTCGTACAGTACTACAGATTCTTCGCCAGAAGCAGTTGTATGCTAAATTCTCCAAGTGTGAGTTCTGGTTAGACAAGGTGGCATTCTTAGGTCACATTGTATCAGCAGAAGGAATCACTATGGATCCAGCGAAGGTTGAGGCTATTACTAAGTGGCCGAGGCCGACATCAGCGATGGAAGTCCGCAGTTTCTTAGGCGTAGCTGGCTATTACCGTAGGTTCGTGGAGAACTTTTCCCGCTTAGCACTACCATTGACCAAACTGATGCGGAAAGGGGAGAAATTCGTCTGGACTAAAGAACGAGAGAAGAGCTTTGAAGACCTGAAGCAGAAGCTAGTATCTGCACCTATTCATACTCTCCCATCTGGTACGGTTGGATTTCAAATCTATAGTGATGCATCGGGAAAGGGACTTGGTTGTGTTCTCATGCAACATGGGAAAGTGATCGCGTACGCTTCACGGCAGCTTAAGCCTTATGAAGAAAATTACCCTACGCATGACTTGGAACTTGTTGCAGTCGTGTTTGCATTGAAGATATGGAGGCGCTACTTATATGGAGAATCATGTGACATTTTCACGGACCACAAGAGCTTGAAGTATATCTTCACTCAACGTTAATTAAACATGAGGCAGAGGAGATGGTTAGAGCTGTTGAAGGATTATGACATTAATCTACAGTATCATCCCAGAAAGGCGAATGTAGTAGCAGATGCACTTAGCAGGAAGTCCGGAATGATCAACGGCATTAAAATTGAGGAGGAAATCATAAGAGACTTGGAGTGACTAGATATCGAGATCATGGTACGTGGAGAGCATGGTTACTAGGCTAATCTTAGGGTAGAACCCGAGTTACTCTCTAAGCTCAAGGAAGCTCAGAAAGATGATGAAGAAATCTGGGCGATAGTTCAGAATTTGGAGAAGCAGACGGAATTCAGAGTAGATGCAGATGGTATCGTATGGCAGGGCACGAGACTTTGTGTTCCTGATGATCAAGAACTCCAGGAAGCCTTGTTAGCCGACGCTCATAGCTCCCCATTCTCTATACATCATGGTTCGACTAAGATGTACCATGACATCAAGCAGTACTTTTGGTGGAGTGGTATGAAACAGGATGTGGCCACTTACGTCTCCAAATGTCTTACCTGCCAGCAGGTTAAGATCGAGCATCAGCGATCTGACGGTCTCCTTCAACCGTTAGATATTCTAGAGTGAAAGTGGGACAAAATCACCATGGATTTTGTTTCTGGTCTTCCGCCAACCAAGAGGAAGCACGATGCAATTTGGGTTATCGTAGATCGACTCACCAAATCAGCTCATTTCTTACTGATCCGCAAGGAAGATTCGGTAAGTAAAATCGCCGATACGTATAGAAGAGAGATCATGAGACTCCATGGTGCTCCATCCAGCATCGTCTCAGACAGAGATCCTCGATTCACTTCGCGATTTTGGAAGAGTCTGCAGAAAGCTTAGGGTACACAACTTAAGCTTAGCACGGCTTTTCATCCTCAAACAGACGGGCAGTCGGAGCGAACGATTCAGACATTGGAGGATATGTTGAGGTCATGTGCGTTGGAATGGACGGGTGATTGGGACGATTATATCTTTTTGGTGGAGTTTGCATACAACAACAGTTGGCACGCAAGTATCAAGTGTGCTCCTTTCGAGATGTTGTATGGCAGAAAGTGTCGCGCCCCAATCTGTTGGGATCAGGTTGGCGAGCGAACACTTGAAGGACCAGAGATCATAGAGATGACTAATGAAAGGGTCGCAGTAGCTAAGCAGAAACTTTAGGAAGCACGGTCACGTTAGAAGAGTTACGCCGATAAGCATCGTAGGGACATACATTTTAACGTAGGAGATCACGTCTTCCTTAAGGTTTCACTGGCACGTGGTGTTAGACGCTTCGGGATTAAAGGGAAGCTCCGTCCTCGTTTCATCGGTCTGTTTGATATCATTGAACGAGTCGGTGAAGTATCTTACCGGTTAGCGTTACCTCCGCAGCTTTCACATGTACACAATGTGTTTCATGTGTCCTTACTCAGAGGGTACCAGTATAATCCCCTTCACATGGTTCAGTATCCACTGGAACAGATACTTGAAGATCTCACTTTCATAGAAGAACCCGAACGAGTTCTTGACAGACAAGAACGAGTCATGAGAAGGAAGACGATTCCATTCGTCAAAATCCTTTGGAGGGATCATACCGAGCGGGAAGCCACTTGGGAAACAGAGGAGTCTATCCGGGCTTCTTACCCTCATTTCATATTTTGAATTCGGGTATGTTCTTCTTTTCTAGTTTACTTTATCTATAATTCGGGGACGAATTATTCTTTTTAGGGGGGAAGAGTTGTAAAACCCGCATGCTTTTACCATGAATAGTACCCTTAAGATCGTACGTACTAGATTAAAACTTTCTTTTTATAGTATGTTTACGTTCACGTATAAGAATTTTAAGTATTACGTACGTGTTAGAACACGATAAGTATTTATTACGTATGAACACACTATAATTATTCAAATAATTATTTTAATCACGAACATGCGATCATGAAATCATGAACGTAAAATAATCACGAGCTAATGTTAATTACATATATATATTTATTACGAACACGAATAAATATATTAGGTCACGAACAATAATTAATTAGAACACATAAAAACACGAACGCGATAAAACACGAACACTCTATAATAATTAGACTCGGAAAAGATACGGGTTACCCCATGTGGGGCCCCCTACCCGCGGCTACACCAAGAAAGTGGGCCAAGCCCATTTTAATTTTGCTAAAACAAGGGAATTAGGAAATCGTTTGTCATAATTCACAAAATCAAGAAACAATTAAAAACCCTAAAAAGTTTTCTCCTTCTCCTTTGTTCTTTTGGCCGCCGGATTTACAACACCAATAGGAGGTGTTCGATTGATTTTTGATCTTGAATATTGTGCAAGCATTCGTATGTGTTCATCCTTTATTGATCCATGCATTCGGTATAACCTTTTTAACCTTTTTCTTTTATGTTTTGATTTGTTAAATCACATAAAATCATGATGTTTTTAAAAACTAATTAAAAACATTTATTAAAACATGTAAATGGTCATGGGTAAATCAAACAAGGGTTTTTAGGGGTGTTTTGATGTTGGCCGATGCCTAACCGAGACCAAGGGGGGTCTCGGCTTGGCTTATTAACCACCACCGAGACCTCATGGTCTCGGTATGGTGGTGGTGGTCCCACGGCAGCAGCAAACAAGGGGTACCCCGACCTTGGTTCGGGGTATGGTGTTGATTACGGGTCCGGTTCATGGTTTCTAGTCACGATCCGGTTCATTGATTATGTTAAGGTGTATGATTTTAATAGTTATGTGTTAAAAATTAAATTAATAAAATATGACATGATTAATTTAATTAACATGACTTAGGTTATAAATTTAATTATTAGATCATGAATTTTAACCTAAGTATTTATTTTTAACTAGACTTTATAATTAATTAATTATTAAAACTATGACTATAATTAATTAATTAACATGACTTAGGTTATATTATTAGTGGTTAATAATACATGTTTTAACCTAAGTATTTTAACCTTATTTAATTAAAATCATGATATATTTAATTAAATACTTTTAACCTATAGTTTATTTAATTTACATGTAATAATTAATAAACTATACTTTATAACAACATGACTTAGAATAATAATCAGAAAATACTTAAGCTTATATAATTAGCTTATTTAACCAGCTTATATCTAATTATAGAAACTTTCTATTTTTAGAAACTTATTTAATTAAGGCATCTAATCTATTTATGGAAACTTTCTATCTTTAGAAACTTATCTATTTTAAGCAGTAATTCTATTTTTGGAAACTTTCTGTTTTTGGAAACTTTCAATTTTTGGAAACTTTCTATTTTTGGAAACTTTCTATTTTTGTAAACTTTCTATTATTGTAAACTTTCTATTTTTGGTAACTTTCTATTTTTGGAAACTTTCTATTTTAGGAAACCTGCTATTTTTAGAAAGTTACTTATTATTACACAGCAAGTATAATAATACATGAAATACAAGTAATACTTAATCAGAATAGACAGAATATAAGATAAACACAGTATAAGGCTTAAAACAGTAAAACATGACATGAACATATAAAATAAGCTAAGACATGACATAAAACCAGTTACGTATTTAGTAGGCAGATACTTATACACGTATGTATTTATGTAGCATTAGTGATACCGAAGTAGGACTATATTCCGTTCGTATTCTTCGTTCACTAGACATAAGGTACGGATTCTCGTCCTTTCAGTATGGACATTCTTTCCTTATTAGGATTTCCCCGTATGCAGCCAACTGTTTTCCCGTAGTATAAGTTTATATGTTTGATTGCTTATGTTTAATTTAGAATACCTGAAGCCATATACATGCATGACCAGTTTCACCTAGTTATGGATGTACCATAACCATAACACTAGAGGCATTGGTGTTATGACTTCCCCACGGCGGAGTGATTGCTCGTGGCGTCCCTTCAGCTTTTGGCCATATTATTATATTTATCATGTGGGGCGTATGGGTGCATCCTAGTTACATGTTTTTCAGCAGATTACTTAGTGTGAATGTGGTGTGCGCCTTGCATCCTTCACAAGGAGCTGATCCCTCCTACCCAAAACCAGTATATTAATTTAGAGGCAGCCTCTCTAATTTGCATGATGAGGTCACCCCTCCAATTATTCATGCATGGTGGATTCTCATGACCTATATTGGCTAATGGTAGAATATGTTAAACAGTTTTTATAAGATAAACATAAGGCTTTTAAAACTATAAAAACCAGTTTTACTAAGACTTAACCGGGTTATTCGGGACTTAGTTTCTTCCGATGTTATATGCTTATGCTTATATTATTCATGCTTTATTGTACATTCGTGCACTGAGTGTATTGCTCAGCCGTTTTCCTTTTCATGTTCCCAAAACGGTAGGTACTCAGGGACGCTCGTAGACTTTAAGCGTACGTGCATATGGACTGGAAGCTTTCTAGCCTTTCTTTACTTTATGCATTATCTATACTTTGATACTCTTTCCATGGACATTGTTTAGTCCTTTCATTTATAGTACTTATGTTTGTGTGTGATGAGCTTTACTTTTGGACTACCGATGTTTGATTCCAGTATTTCCTTTTTATGGTCATGTAATGTTTTTAGACATTTATCATTGTATGCTTTGATGACACGCCATAATTACGCGTGACATTCCATTATCAAAATAGGGTGTTACAACAAGAGTTACTGGTTCTTGACTTGATTTACTTGTTCTTAACTGGTTATACTTGTTCATGTATTATTATATATATTCTTAATCTGGCGTGGTTTGTAAGTTCTTGATACTGTATTACATGTTTCATGTGTTGTCTTTCTTGATATTTCTGTAAGTAGTAACTTTCTAAAAATAGCAGGTTTATAAATATAGTAAGTTTCCAAAAATAGAAGTTTCCATAAATAGTAATAAGCTGATTTAATAAGCCTAAAGTATAAACTATGGCTTATTTAATATATCTGATAAGTCCTGATTAATTGACCGTTAAAAAAAAGAGTAAAGTTTATAAAATAATAATGTGACATGTCATACCTTATAGTTACTTAGTAATTAGTAACATAACATGGTTTAACCGATTAATAATTAATAACTTTACCATAAACTACACAATTACAAAATTAAATTAAAATCTTAAGTTAATTTAATTTAAACTTTGTTATCATGTGATTAACTATTTTTATTCCTAAATAAATTGAACCGAGTATAAAGCTAAACCCACCGAGTCCTAGTGACTCGGTTGCACGAAGATCTAAACAACTAACCATAACAACCACCACAGCCCCCCGCGGTTGTGGTTCCTTGCCCCTGACCGACTAGCACAGCCACTGGCTGCTGCCGTTTCCCCTGCTGACCAAACCCCCAGCCGTCGGCTGTGAGTTGGTTCCCACCGGCTTCAGCCGGTTCCCCCTGATGGTACTATTTCCCCACCGATAGCAGCAGCATCCGTTGCCACTGCTCCCTGAACATGCCCCACTGTTTTAGGTTGGGGATGTTGCGGCTGGTCACAAACTGCCACCGAGACCACCAAGGTCTCGGCTGGTGGTTCAATATACCCACCGAGAGTTCCACACTCTCGGTTTCCGTGACGAGGCAATCAAACCTGACTCATTATTTGTTGACCATGATTCATTTACTTGTTTAAATGCTTAATTAAAAACTAAACATGATTAAAGAATAGATGATAAAAGATAAAGAATTAAAGCTATAGATACCGAATGTGTTTTAAATCGAGGATGAAAACGCAAACACTAATCCAATCAATTGAAGATAAAAACGATCTCCTCCCTTTTCCTTTTGTTGCTGCCGGCGGCCCCACACACATACTAGAAAACCTAATTTTTGTTTGTTTTCTTGTAAAATGAAATGAGGTGCAAAAGAATTTCCCCGGTTGTTTATTTGATCATGGGTCGGGCTCATGGGCCTTTCCTGTTTTCTTTTCCTTCTAACAAGCCGACCCAAATAGCCATACTAATATATGTTTTCGTTTTCGTGATCTAGTAATTCCCGTGTATTAATATTCATGTCTTGAGTTCGTGATTTATCATGACACGATTTGTTTATTATACATAAATTCTTGTCGTAAGCATTTATTTTACTTGCATATTTGTCGTGAATTAATTAATAAACTCTTTAATTAATTTTTGACTTCTTGCAATTAATATTTTCTAGATTTTTCATGCGGGTTTTACAACTCTTCCCCTCTAAAAGAATAATTCGTCCTTGAATTAGGAACATGATATTGCTGCGGGTTTTACAAAAATAAAAGGTAAAATACACGTGATCTTGCTCTATAGTTGTGTTTTTATTAATGAATGTAGAAACACATGTGATTTGGGTGAATCACATGTGTTTATGCTCTGTAGTTGATTAATTATCAATATAATATAAATCACATGTGTTTCTGTCTGAAACACATGTGATTCATACAAAAAGACATTTAATTGTCAATATATTAATAACAACACGCTCACATGTGATCATATCCAGGTATGAAAACATCTAAAGCAAATTTGTATGAGGAAATTCAACATCGGGCGAAACATTAAATTGGGAACCTCGTGGAGATGGAATCCGTATACCAGTCGCTGGGGATTATAATTATACGTTAGATGAAGCTATAGATATGTATACGAGTTACGCAGCAATGGGAGGGTTCGAAATTAAAAAAGCAGGCCAAAGAAAAAACAAAATCGAGAGTGGTACAACACAAGTACATTTTGTGTAACAAACAGGGAGCCCTAAAACCTATTGATTTTGAAAATTTGGATCCTAAAAATAACGGTAAACACATTAGAAATACAATGTATCATGTGACTGGTTGCAAATCTCATATAAAATTACATTTGGATATTGTTTCTACAAAATATAAGGTAGTTTAGTTTTACATCAAGCACAACTATATGCTTATCCCAAAAGAGTACAAACACTTTACAAAGAAAGAAAGATGGATAACTCAAGCAGAAAAAATATTTGTTGTCAAAGCCGCGAAAAATAAATTAGTGCAACACGTGCTCAAAACTTGTTAAGTAGTATGAACGGTGGGTATGAATATGTTAATGGGATGACCGACGATTTTAAGAAGGCTCAAAGGAATGCTAAGGAATTTATTGGGGAAAGTGGCGCACAAATGCTTATATACAAAATAGAAAACAGAGTGTTGTATAAGCTGAACATTACATTCGAAAATAAGGTAGACAATGGTGAATTGGTTGCAATGTTTTGGGCGGATGAACTTGCAAAGTACAATTACAAGAAGTTTGGAGACATAGTGTCTTTTGATGCAACCTTCAATGGCAACAAGTGGATTAGTGTTCTCTTGAATTTTTATTTAAATAATCACATGTGTTTCTGTCTGAATCACATGTGTTTCTGAATGAAACACGTGTTATTTTGCTTAAAACATATGTGAATACCCCTGATCACATAACATTAAGAAATGTAGAACTTTCTGACTTAATATAAAAAAATGGGGTTGCATACATACAACTTGAATTTTATATCATTCACTAGCATCGATAATCATAGAAAGTGTGTCACGCTGGGCCTGGGAATGCTTTTACACGAAGACACAAAATCATACACGTGGCTGCTAACATCATTTATGAAGCCCTTCTCAAAGAACCAACAATGATTGTCACGAATCAAAGATGTATCAATGAAGAGCGCTATAGAAGTCGTTTTTAAAACATCAAAGCACACACTTCGCATGTGGCACATTTCCAAAAAAATTCCATTAAAGGTATTTATTTTTTATTTACAATACTATTTTTGTTTCTGATTGAATCACTTGTGTTTCTACTTTAATCACATGTGTTTATGTTTGAAACACATGTGTTTCTGTCTGAAACACATGTGCTTTGGTTGTGATTTGTTTGTAATTACTCTTTTTCATGAAAACAGATTTGTAAAGAAATATACGATGAAACCAATTTCAAAGACCGTTAAACAAGATCGTTTGTAATATGTTCATAGAACCATTGAAGTTTGAAGATAGATGGAGAAAATTGATTGAGGATTTTAGTTTCTAAAATCATAAATGGATGACAAAGATGAAAAATCTCAGAGAGAAATAAGGATACTTGCTAATTTTGTTGACTCTTTATTGTTTCTGTTGATGAGGACGACTTCAAGGTCTAAAAGTGAAAATTCGTTTTTCAAAAGTTCTACAAGCCTGGGATCCATCCTTGTTAATTTCATGATGTCATATGAATCATTCATGAAAAGGCAAAGATATAGGCAAGAGCAATTAGACTTCAAATAACTGGATGCAACACTAAAATGTAAAACACAGTTAGATATTGAATGTCATGCAGCATGAACATATAGAATGACCCTGTTTTTGCTTGTTCAAACGAAAAATGTGGCAGGTTTCTAGTCTTGTACGATACAAGACTTAAAAATAAATGAATGATGTGATACTTTTATCATAAGAGACAAGGCAGCAGATGCTTACAGAACATTTTACACCAAGAACAAAAAAGCACAAAACAAGGAAATCGAAGCAGTGGAAGAGACAGTGATAAACTATAAGGTAAGTCTTCATTTGATTTTGATAATACTTTACATGAATTTCATTTGATTCTGACATGGAAAACGGAATGTTGTGCCACCTTTGTCTCAAAATTATTGTCCACAGACAAGAAATACACAGTTTAAGATAAATGCATTAATTACTCTTTAATTTCTACGAAAGCACAAAAAGGACAGTTTTACCCTTTAATAATTAATTCTTGTTTCTTTTATTAATGTTAATACCAATTTGGACTAAGGGTAACATAGTAATCTTACACAAAACTCAACTTTTATTTCTAGAAGTAGAGAATAATTTTGGGACAGACGAAAAAGGAAAGGTGGACAATAATTTTGGGACGAATGTAATATGTTATATGTGTTTTAAGCAAAATCATATGTCTTTCTTTTTGAACCACATGTGATTATGTATAGATCACATGTTTTTTTGTGATCCATTTCCTAATTGCATGTTTTTTTTCAAAAAGGTATGTTCTTGTAAACATTTTAAGGTTTCCTTTGTCGACGTATATTTTGGGTGTTCAAGAATCGTGATATTGACGCCATGCCAAAGCAATACATTCTGAGGCGATAAACAAGAATAAAAAAAACAAATATAGGGAAAAGTAAGATAAATGAAAAACTTACAAACGAGGTGAATTTTGTGGTTCATGGTTGTCTATTCATGTTGGCAAAGATGAAGAGAAGTTGACTGCTTATGTAGAAAAGTTGAAGTTAATCAATGAAGAAGTAAAAGTTGATATGTCGAATCATCCTTTAAGAAATACAAGAGACGTGATCGGTGCTATGTTTGCAATTTCAAAACCTAATCAACAAGATGTAAACAAATACAACAAAGGGGATACACAATGGAGAACATCTAAAAATTGGAGAACACTTGAAAAGTGGAAAAGAAAAAGCGTTTAAGGTTAGAGCGAAACCAACAAAGGTTTGTGGATATTGTGATGAAAAGACAAACAAGCATACAAAAGTAAGTTGTCCAAAAAACTTAAAAGTAAGGAAAAAGAAGAAGAAGACATTAGTTACTGACGTTTGAACACATTTTAGTACGTTAAATTCTATGTTTAATAATTGAATATTTGGATATCATACATCATTCACATGTGATTTATACTCGTATCATAATGAAAAACATGTAATTTAAAGTACTTCTTTATTTAAGTTTATAATCTATACTACATATAAAGCATTTTGGTATCTCTTTCTTCATTTAATTCTAAGTAATACCACTCTTAAAGCATATGGTACAATCTGTAAATGCATTACTCACAAACATTTTATCCATTAAATGTCTTTTAAAGCACGTAAAAGGTTCGCCGTTGTTCGTTTTATTAAGGTTGATAATGTGGATAGGCTTGTGGGGAACTTGTGTACCCTTTGGATTGGTCGTATGCATTTACAAGCCAACTTAGCCCGTTTTGAGCGCACCTCAAACCCCAGCACCCCAAATCCTCCTAATCCTCCTATAGGCGTGTTTCATTCGATAAAAAAGATGTCCCAACAGCAACATCTTTTGTTTCTGCCGTTAAGGGTTTTCTACCTATGCCTTTAAATGATTGCCCATCCTCTGTGATGGTTTTAGATGATTCGTGTTTGGTGGATAGAGACCTAGATAATTATGTGATGGGGAAGTTAAGCAATTTTCCTCTATCAATAATCTACAAGTTCTGTTACATAATGAAGGGTTTCATTACACTGAGATCAGTTAATTAGGAGGTTTATGGGTTTTGTTGAAGTTAGGTACTATGAAAAGCAAACAAAAACTCCTGAATCATATTGGGTTTGCTTCGTGGTTTGTGCGATTATCTAACGCACAACAAGTTTTTGTTGCTAATGATCGAATTGTATGGGTTGATATAGAGGGGGTACCTCTACATACTTGGACTCGTAAAAATTTTCATAAGATATGCTCGAAATGGGGTGAGGTCATGGATTTAGAAGATGGTCCAGGTGATATGTTCGCTCGGAAACGACTTTGTATCAAAACCCATCAGGAGAACAACATACTTGAAACTTTTAAGATCGTGGTGAAAGGACATGTTTATACAGTGCGTGCTAAGGAACTTTTCATTTGGTTGCCGTCTTTTAATGAGGTTCCCGAGGTGGTTTTTTATCCTAATGATGAGTCTCTTTCAGTGGAGGAGGTAAATAATGTTGAAAACTGTAGTGTTAATAATGATGTGGTTGGGAGCGACGGTGAAGCTGTCTCTGAAACTTGTTTTGGGGACATGGGGGACGAACAGAACTATTGAAATGAAGTCCATCAGGTGCCTAATGATAAGGAGGTTTCGTAAGATCCTTTCACATTTACGACTGTCTTAATAAGGGTAAGGTGGGAGACGGTAATTCTGTTTTGGAATCTAGTATTTCGTGTCCTCAAGGATATACTCCAGATGATGAAAAGGCAGGTCGCGTTCAGGAAGCGCAAGTTGCTCAAGGTGAAGGTAGTGCACAATCTCAAATCAGTTCGGTTAAATGTAATTCGCGTATTTTTAAGAATGAGGAAAACTCTGGTGTTAATTTATCATCTCATGGTAGAGTCAAAAGGGATAAAAGAATAGAGGGTGGTTCCGTGTTAGAAGCACTTGACGAGATGATAAAGGTCGGTCAAACTATGGGTTACACAATGGAATGATGTACCAAGGACATGGAGAAGATCATAGAATTGAATGGAGATCATGAGGTTTTACGATGAATTTTTTATCCCTAAACATTCAGGGCCTGGGGTCTAAATCCAAAAAAGATTGGTTCCAAGAGTTAAATTCTAAACATAATATTAGTTTCTTGTCTCTTCAAGAAACTAAACAGAAGGTCATTTCTGCGTTGGAGGTAAAATATTTATGGGGTAACTACCAGTTTGATCATATTGTGGGTGAATCTATCGGGAGCTCAGTAGGATTTTTATGTACTTGGGACCCTACTGTTTTTCATAAAACTTATCATATTGTTTCTGATAATTTTATTGCTCTCTATGGTTCCTGGATTCCTAAGAATACTCAAGTCCTTATCAACGTGGTATACGCTCCTCAATCTCTTACTGCTAAACGTCGGCTCTAGGATTTTATTGCTTCTCTTATTAATCTATGGAGTGGTGAATGATTGTTGATGGGGGATTCCAATGAAGTTAGATGTAAAGAAGAAATGGGGTTCCAATTTTTGTGCTCGTAGGGCTAATTTGTTTAACTTGTTTATTTCTAATTCGGGTTTAAATGAAGTTCTTTTAGAAGGGTATTCCTTCACATGGGCACATCCTTCTGCTACCAAAATGAGTAAATTGGATCGGTTCTTGATGACTGACGGATTTCTTTCTTTGTTTCCTAATATTTCAGCGGTTTGTCTTGATAGGAACCTCTCGGGCCATCGTCCTATTTTACTGCGGGAGATGAATGTTGATTTTGGGGCTACTCCGTTTTGAATGTTTCATTCTTGGCTTTCTTTACCAGGTTTTGATCAATTGATTAAGGTCACTTAGAGTTCATTTTCGCTTGACGATAGTAACAGGATGATTCGGTTTAAAAAGAAGCTTCAATTGTTAAAGAAGGAGATTCGTAAATGGGTGAATGATTACAAAAGATCTCATTATAATAGTCTTAGAGAAGTTAAGAACAAACTAAGTAATATTGATAGGATGTTGGACCAAGGTGGAGCTACTGATGATTTGTTGCTTTCCCGTATGGAAGCTATGAAACAGTTTCATGATTTGAATAAGATGGTTAATAGTGATTCATCCAAAAGGAGAAAGTTAGGTGGGTAATAGAAGGAGACGAGAATACTAAGTTCTTCCATTGAGTCATCAATAAAAAGCGTGCTCATCTTCCTGTAAAGGGTGTCCTGATTGAGGGAGAATGGGTGGATGATCCAAACCAAGTCAAAGAAGAATTCTGAAACCATTTTGCTAATAGATTTCTTTATCCAGGTATTTGTAATGGCAGAATTAATTTTCGTTTTCCTAAAAGATTGAACATTGAACATGTCGCGGATTTAGAAGCTCCGGTGTCTGATGATGAAATTAGCAAAGCTGTTTGGGGATGTGGAGAGAACAAATCGCCAGGCCCTGATGGGTTTACCTTTGAGTTCTTCCGTAAGTTTTGGGTTATTGTTGCGTCGGATTTTTGTACTGCGTTACAATGGTTTTTTGAGCATGGCAGTTTTGAAATCGGATGCAATTCCCCTTTTATTACGCTTATTCCTAAATTGGCTTATTCGAAGGTGGTCAATGATTTTAGGCCGATTATCCTAATAGGGAGTTTATATAAGGTGAATACTAAAATTCTAGCGAATCGTCTGTCTTATGTCATCTCTGATCTCATATCTAATGTTCAGACTACTTTTCTTCCGAATCGTCAGATTCTTGACGGTCCTTTTATATTAAATGAGATTTTGGCTCGATATAAACATAAAAATCAACAGGCTATGTTTTTTAAGGTGGACTTTGCTAAAGCTTATGATTCTATCAGATGGGATTATTGAGATGATGTTCTTACTAAATTTGGTTTTGGGTCGAGGTGGCGGGACTTGATCCAAGGTAGTCTTAAGTCGGGTTATGCCTCTGTTTTGGTGAATGGTAGCCCAACATCGGAGTTTCAGTTTCATCGCGGTTTGAAGCAGGGTGATCCCTTGCTGTCGTTTTTGTTCATCCTTATTATGGAATCTCTTTATCTTTCTCTTAATTGGGCGGTTGAAGCGGGAATTTTTAAGGGTCGTAAGGTTAATGACACTCTCACTGTTTCTCATCTTTTTTATGCATACGACACAATTTTTATTGGTGAATGGTCTAGAGAGAATTTAAAAGGTATTCTTAACATTCTTAAATGCTTCTCTTTGTTATCAGGGTTGTCGATTAACCTTAAGAAGAGCCACATTCTTGGTTTGGGGATTTATGACTTTGTTGTTTCTGAAGCGGCTGCGTCTATTGGGTGTTCGGTGATGAAACTCCCATTTAATTATTTGGGTATTAAGGTTGGCGATAATATGTCTTTGGTTAATGTTTGGGACGATACGGTTAACAAGCTCACGAAAAGACTCTCTAAGTGGAAGCTCAAAACTCTTTCAATAGGTGGTCGACTCACTCTCCTTAAAGCGGTTCTTGGTTCCTCCCCGATCTATAACTTATCATTATTCAAGGTACCGAAGACAGTTCTTAACAAGATGGAAACCCTCCGTAGAAATTTTTTCAATGATATTCAAGAAGGCGATCGGAAGATTGTTTGGGTAAAGTGGAATAATGTGCTCGCAGATAGGAAGTACGGTGGTTTAGGGGTATCTAGTTTTTTTGCTCTAAATAGGGGTCTTTTAGCGAAGTGGGCTTGCCGGTTTTTATCTCAAGATAGTTCCTTATGGCGTGAAGTCATCTCAGCTATACATGGTGTATGTATTTCAGATCACGTTGTGTCTTATCCTTCGATTTAGAATTCTATTACCAAAGAATTTAAGTACCTCAAAGACCAGGGTGTTGACGTTTTCTCTCATTGTAAGATTCGGATAGGTAATGGGTGTCATAATCAGTTTTGGAAGGATTCTTGGATTGGAGGTACTTCATTAGCAAGTTAGTTTCCTCGTTTGTATGCTTTAGAGAACTCGGTTGATGTTTCTGTGTTCGATAAGCTTCAGTCTCCTCTTAATGTTTCTTTTCGTCGTGATGTTAGAGGTGGTGTAGAAAAATAGCAATTTGATCAGTTAACAGCTTTGGTTGAGTCTGTTACCTTATCTAATGCTATGGATAGGTGGGTGTGCGACTTAAATGGAGAAGGGGTGTTCCGAGTTAAAGATGTGAGGTACCTTTTAGATGAGTTTTTCCTCCCTAAAGCGGATTCTCCTACACGATGGGTTAAATATGTGCCAATTAAAGTCAACATTTTTGCATGGAAGCTTGCTCTTGATCGTTTGCCTACTCGTTCTAATCTTCTTAATCGAAATGTTGTTACTGACTCGCTGATGTGTCCTTTGTGTGAGGCGTATATCGAAGACTCTTCTTACCTCTTTTTCACCTGCTCTATGGCTAGATATATTACAAGACGTATTTGTCATTGGTGGAATTTGGGTATTCAAACTTTTTCCTCTTATGTTGAATGGTTAGTTTGGTTTTCAACGATTCGTTATTCTTCTAAGCTGATGGTCATCTTGGAAGGTGTGTTTTATGTTACTTGGTGGAGTTTATGGTGTTTCCGGAATCAATTATTGTTTTCGTGCAAGAAGCCTCGTAAAGATTCTCTCTATGATGATATTGTTCTCCGTACTTTTTGTTGGACTAGAGATAGGGGTAACTTTAAGTTGTGTTGGGTTAGTTGGGTTCAACACCCTTATTTGATTTCGTTGTAATTGTCTAGCACCTTGCTAGTTGTTTTTTCTAATAAGGTTGACGTTCAAAAAAATAATCAATACACATTAAAGCACGACGTAAATACATTAATTAATATTAAATCTTAAAATTAAAATATACCATATTCTTATACATATTGTACAAACCAATAAAACACATAAATATTTAAGCAATTTGTATGCCAAGTTGTTGGTTCAAATGGTTTTGAACCCATCAGAACCGGGGAGAACAGGTGAATCATACAAGATTTCAATAACTTTTTTTCAGTCAGTCAAATCGTTATTGTTATTTTGTTTGCGCATAAACTTTTATTACTTGCAGCTGTAACGTGCGTGCAGATACCTTGCTAGTATGTTTATGACACATGATGTACATTTCTTTATTTAACTAGTGTAGTATATTAGCCACTTATTTGCTTATTATTTAAGTGTTAATAAGTTTTACTCAAAACATGATGAATCATGGTTGGATCTCTCGTAAGCGCTAATAAGATTGTACCTCAAACATAAATAAATTATAAAAAGGCCTTTTATACGTGGGTGCAAATTGCAATATTGGACCAAGTTGGCCTTAATTATAAGTTGTGAAATTCAACTTGTGAAGAAAAATAATACTGTGCTTTTGCCGCCGAGTTAAATCTGCCAAGACTAAGACTAGTGGGAGTGGGATGAAACCCACTCACCTCCACTTCAACGTCACGTCAGTTTTTTACCATACTCACCAAAACTTACCCAAACTCACCACATGAGGTAATGGCACTCACCCAAACTCACTCCACATCACCTTTCATACTTATTTTTTTAATATTTAAAAACACCTCACTCACAAAAAACACCCAATAATAAACCTAAAAAATAAATAAAAAACATTTAGGCCCACATGTATAAAACTCGCTCGGGTGAGTTTGGCTATATTTTTTTGTTGCATGTGAAGAACTCGTGCGCGGGTTTAGGGGTAAGGGGGTGGGGGTTGCGCGTGACATTGGCCAAGCAGCGAGTGGCTTAACTGCCACTCCCACCAACCTAATAATCAAACATGGTAACAATGGGACTTGGAATCGCATGATACATTGTACCGAGATGAGTTAGTGATTTAGACGGATTCATGACGAATCAATGTCAGATCGACAATTATAAGGTGGATCGACGAAGGCAACAGTTTTTATGTTGATTTTTGGTGGTAGAATGAAGTTCCGGCAATGGTTTTTAATTTTTTGATTGTCTTAATTTTTCGGTGATGGCTTGTTAAGGCTACCCACAACGGTAATAGGTCACGACCTTAATTTTTCAGTTTTCTCTCTTCTGCGACCTAGTGCGACTTTTTGCCCCAACAAGGCGATCTAGTTTAACTTTTTAAATATTTATGTTTTTACAAATAATTATTTAAATAAAATAAAAAATATTACAATAATATTATACTTAAATATTGCTAAAAATAATTAAAAAAAAAAGACTTAATTAGAGATAGAGAGGGTAAAATGCATTAATCTAAAACTAACTCTAAAAATGATCAAATTAATATATGTTGTGAGGAATTAAACAAAGTTTAATATATAAAATTTGAAAAAATTATTTTAAATTTTATCTAATTAAAATTTAATTTAAACTAAACAAATTCGATTAAAAAAATAAAAAGAAAATGAATAAAGAGAAAGGAAGCTAAAGAAGTGGGTTGTAGGAACGATCTAGTTGGGAGGGAAAATTTTGTCGACTCGGTCGCCGCAACGGGCCGACCGAGTTCGACCTAGGTCGCGACCAGGACAAATCGCTATCGTTGCGGGTAGCTTAAGAGAAGTGATTGTGTTAAATTTTTAGATAGAGAAAGTAAGATAAAAAATGATGATTAGTAAAAAAATATTTTGGGATTTATATATGGATTTGAGGGACAAAATGGTATTATTCGATTGAAAAAACTTAATGGTTGAAACGTGTTTCTTTGTTCTTTGCAATGATAAAGTTCTAGGTGGATCTCATGCCAAAATTAATTATTTACTAATAAAAGTAGATAGAAAATTTAAATTGAGCTTACTATATTACTTTTATTTGAAGTTATAATTATAAACTTTAAAAGTAACTGGTTAATGGTAAAATCGTTTTTATGCAAAAAGTAAGAGAGATAAAACTATAATAATGATTATTTTTAAAAATTATTTGTTTTTTTTTATAGGTGAACAATAATTTTGTTAAGAGTACGTTACAAAACTAGTTTGGTTTGTTTCCTCACTTAGCCTATGGGCCTTTAACAATATTATGACTAGTTTATTTAGCTCATTTCAAACGCCAAAATGGGCTTGCAACACAAGTCCCTTTTTGTTTTCTGTTAGTTTTCAGTTAATTAACTCGCTTAGTTACTTTCCCGAGTACCCGACCAGGTAAGTCTTTATTGTGATATGTAGGATCTCTTTAGTGCTAGTGTATTAACTCAGAGGCTGGTGATTGTAACTAGCTGTACTAGTCATTTGCTGTCCCCCGCACAGCCAAACAAGAAAGAAGCCCGCCATCTAAACACATACCAACAAGATGGCAATCAACCAGTACAGAATACAGATTACGGATACAGCTGAACAACCACCATGACCCTAACAACTTAGAGGGTGTTTGTTTTAGCTTATATAGTAGGCTTATAAGCTTATTAGCTTATATAAGCTTATAAGCTAAAACCAAGTGTTTGGTTAAGCTTATAAAAGTGGGCTTATAAGCTTATGTAAGGAGGTTTTGGTAAGCCAAAAATTTGTGGCTTATGTAAGATTAATTGGCCTTATATAAAAATATTAACTAAAAAGACTTTTATACCCTTATTTAATAATTACTATCCTTTTTATTTTTATGTATTTTTTTGTCATTTTACTATATTAGTTATATAAGCTAAACCAAACACTTAACAAAAGCTTATAAGCTTATTATATAAAAGCCATAATTTGCTTATATAATATAAGCCTAAGCCCACTTATAAGCTTAACCAAACACCCTCTTAAACCAAACTTGCAAGGAGTGCACGTATACTGCATACGTGAAGTATACAGTTCATGTATACAGTACAGTTCAGAAAGTCTCAAATTGAGTAGTTTCTGGTGCATGTAATACCCAACCCATGAATATTTACACAGTAATATGTATACCGGTTTAATCATATATACTACCTCGTGCCTTAAATGGTGTCAAACATACTCCGTACTTTGAGTGATACATTACTCATTGCAACCTATTCTCGCCGAAACCCACATGTTAACATATAAAACCATACATCGTTATAATGAAATGTAACAGAAATGCACATGCATTAGGTATAACCAAAACACCAACACAAAAAAGAACCCGAGATTTCATATTAAAGGAATCATACAACCAACAAAACAAGAAAGAAATTCACAAAGAATACCTGTCAATCATCTCTTCTGCTTTCATATGTAACAAAGTTCTTGCTATCGAAGCTATAATACCAGAAAGTAAAGAAAAAAATAAAAGAACACGGCTTAGTTGTAATTATTCGTATTTCTGACCAAATTCCTAGAAAATAACAGAACAGAAAGTACAATACAGAATAAAACTGTGTGTAACCAGCTTCTATCAGTCAAGTTTCACGGAGGAGAACAAGTAATGCACGAACCAGAAAGAAGAAAGGAACCCAACGGTGCCTGTGGCTAGCATGATGGCTAGAACCATCAATAGTGAGTAACCTAAGTAAAGTGTAGCTGAAACCGGTCCGCTGAGACTCTTGAGGTCAAAAATGAGATAGTTTATCGAGTATAAGAAAATGTATAATGCAACCGAACCAGAGGCAAAGAAAGATTTCCACCACCACTTCCAATCCTCGACACAAAGATGCATGTAAGTCAAAACTAGTGAAACCTCAGCACAAACGACCACGAGAAGGATCAAAACAATGAATAGGAACCCAAAGACATAGTAAACCCGACCCATCCATATGCTAGACATGATGAAGAAAAGCTCAATGAAAAGGGTGCCGAATGGTAGAGTTCCCGCACCTAGAACTAAAAGCCAAGATGGGTACTTCTGAGCAGGGATTTCACGGGGTATTTGATTGGTTCTGACAGGGTATTCGATATGAGGTGCTTTTGCTCCAAAGTATCCACCAACAAAAGTTAAAGGAACGGAAATGCAGAACCATAGTAATATAAGGATAACAAACAAAGAAAAGGGGATAGCGCCGGTACTATGTGAATTCCACAGTAAGAAATTTAAGGTGAAGAGAATCAAGAACGCGATACCCGGGAAAAAGCAAGCAACTTTCCAAGAAACCGACACCCATCCTTTGTGATCCCCACAGAAGAGTGTTCGCCACATGCGTACAGCAACATAACCAGCTAAAATTCCAAGAATCATGTAGAAGATAAGCATGCCGGTAACCAGGGTCCCACGGGAAGCAGGTGACATGAACCCAAGAGCTGCAAACATTATCGTCACAACCGCCATTCCAAGAATCTGAACCCCATCACCCACCATCACACACAAAAGTGCCGGATTGCTAGGAGCACGGAAAACATCAGCCACAACTAATTTCCAACCCGACAATTCTTCGTTCATCTGGGCTTGAGCCTCTTTGTCCAACTCCTCATAATGAGTCAAATCCCGCCTAACCGTTCTCAAAAAGATCACAAGCACAATCCCAGCTAAGAAAGTGATCACCATAAGTGAGTTAAGAATCGAGAACCAATGTACCTTCGCTCCCTCCATTTTCAAGTAGGCATCCCATCTCGATGGCCATTTGATATCACTCTCAACAAACGCAACTTCGTAACTAAAAGCAACCGGCTCATTTTCCTTAATAGCCATGTTCACGGTACTATCCTCACACACAATTTTAGACGGATACTTCCCATACGTTTTCAAATTCTTCAACGACTCAGGACTATGTCTAACACTACAAGGTGTCACCTCAAATCCCACAACCATATATCCAGGAGCATCAGATTCCTGTTTCCCAATCGCCGGGATCACATCAGCCGCATCACCAGTTCCCATCACACTCGCCACATTCGTCTCCTCATACTTATGAACCAAAACAGTAAACTTCAAATGATTAAACAAAAAATACTCATTCTCAACTTTAATCCCTATCGGATACCCCGTCCACCTCAAAAAATACGTATCCCTCTTAGTATACCTTATCGCCGGCAAGTTATCAAGCATCACATTAACCTGATATATCTCATCAATCCTATTAGTCAACATCTTATACTCATGACTAGACAAAGGCTTCGTCTCACATAAAAAAATCTCCGTCTCATTCGTATACATCTTAAACCTATACGGCGAATTCTCAATCCGATCACCCATCAAAAGCTCACCGAGATTCTCCGCACTATCCTTAATCCCTTCTGGAGGCTGACAGAAGGGTAAACTATAGTAACTATAAGGTATCTCAGTATCAATAGAAGTCAAAGAGTTGACTTTCACCGATAACGAATCGCCTACGACATACTTATGAGGATAACTACCAGGTAAATAAAAACCATGACCCATTTGAGATATGAAGCAGATAAACAATACCCAGATCTTCAATTTATCAAAAACCTCCATATTTGCAAGATCCACCCAAATCAGATCTGTAAAAACCCTAATTAGGGTTAATCAAATTACAGCAAATTAATTAAAAAAGTTTATACTTTCGTGATCAGATCGAAAAAGGGTATCTGAAAATGTAAATAAAACTATGAATTGTGGCATAAATTATGAAATCAGTTTTGGATCAAGAAAATGAAAATTTGAAAAAATTAAGTAGTGATTAAACAGTGATTTAATATTAAATGAACTGACCTCTGATGAAGTGATTTTTAGGGTTTGATGAATTTGGGGAAGAAGATGATTTATGAATCTTGTTGCTATGCTAAAATTTTGTTTGTTTTTCAGAAATGTCTAGAGGAATACAAGTGATTTGGAGTTATATTTATAGTTGGTGATACTAATAAAAATGTGGTTAATGAAACGAGTCGAGACAGCTCGTGAGTTACTCGAGATCGATTCGTAAACTACTCGAAATTGACTCGTTCTAAACGAGTCGAGCTCGAGTTCGAGCTACTCGAGTATATATTCGAGTCGAGTTCGAGCTCCAATATACTCAGCTCGAGAAGCTCGCAAGCCTTATCGAGCTTTAATTAAATTAGTTTTTTTTTTTACCTTTTTGTGTAGATAAATCGAGTCGAGTCGAGCTTGATATGCAGAGTATTTATCGAGTTCGAGCATGTCATTTGAAAATAATCGAGCTCGAGTCGAGTTTCGAGCTCGAGTTTTATATGACGAGCAGCCGAGCTCGAGCTCAAAATATAAAGCTCGGTCGAGCTCGAGTTTTTATATTCGAGTCGAGCTCGATCTTGACAGTACTCGGCTCGACTCAACTCGTTTACACCCCTAGTTCTAAATAGCGCGTCTTATATCGGGCTATAGCGTGAAGTGTTTGGCCTTCGTCTCTATGCGTAGCATGCTAAAAATTGGCATAAAGCGTGATATAACGCGTAGCGTGGCGCTGTTTTTTGAATCTTTTTTGCAGATTTACAGGAATTTGGCTTGTTTATTAATTTTGGGCTATTTAAGTAGACTTGGGCTTAGTAATTATACTATGAAGATAAATCATTCAATAGCTATAAACCGATTTTGTTTTAAATTTGAAAGTATTACTTCATTTGTAAACTCGCTATATAAATATTAATTTATAAATATTTTGTGACACTATATACACGCTTCAGAAAACGTCGTATCTTCGCTATAGCTTCTGTGCTTGAAGCTTGAAAATACCGCTACGCTACGCTTCACGCTATTTACAACCTTGCTTTTAGTATACTGATTTTGTCTCATAATTATAATTGAGCTTTTTATTTTGGATCATCTCAAATTAATTGTCGACTTCTAAATATAAATTGGATCTAGATTAAGTTTATCGCATTATCATCACTTGAGATAATAATTACAAACTTTAAAGAAGTTTTTAATTAAATGATTAAATGTTGTTAACTATAAGATTCATATAACACACGTTCGATATGTAGATCGAGAAAGATTAAATAGATAGTTAGTTATTTGTAGTGAGAGAAAGTAGATAATAAACGAAATGTGTGTAAAACATAAAGAGAAAAAATATTATAAGCATGCTTATCCTAAAATAGGAGATAAATATAGCCCCATCATATCTAACTAATTTCATATGTCGATACAAGTCTTTGCGTGTCACGGCTATGTACACTACTGTAATTTCGTTAGTCGCTTACATTTTAAGACTAACTTGTAAAATCGCGACATTTATTTTACTTCACATATTTAAAAATATATATTGATGTTACTCGATTAACCTGAAGTTATGGTGTGTATGTTTCGTAAAAGTATAATAACGCAAATGAACAAATAAACTTTTAGTAAACGACGCAAATATTTGTGTAAGTTTTAGTAACTTATTTGTATAGTAAATGTGTGTTTGACAAAAGTATGAGTAGCTATTTTAGTTGTGAGCAACTTTCTTATAAAACATTTATTAAAATAAAAACCGATAATTGTAGATGTAATAGTAATGTGAAGACATTTGTTAAATATTCAATGCTTTATGATTATTATTTCATAACATTGGGAAATTAGCATTTTGAAAAGAAAAAAAAACTATTTGATGCTTGTTGAACGAGTATTTAAAATAACGCTCATCGTTTATAAATACTCTTAAATAGTTTGTGTAATTAACACAACTAAACGACGTTTATTTTCTTCTTAATAAAGAAGAAAAGTGAACTAACTCTTTAATGTCTTTTAATTGGGTGAAACATTAAAGTTTCATTCTCTCGGTCTAACTAAAAAGCTTATATAAAATTATTTAATTTGGTAAACACTCTTTGATTATGGATTTGAAGGATAGTCATGAAACTAGATAACCATTAATATTTCTAAGAATAAAATGCAAAAATCAACTTTGTGGCTTGATAATATTGGATGGAAATGAATTTTACAGTGTATTGTCGTTTATGCTACATCGTATTGCACGTTCAGTAAAACCGCTAAATTTGTATTTTTGCAGCTTGTTGCTGCATTTTTTAAGAGTTGTGTTGTATAAGGCTGTGTGAATAAGTTTAACAAATTTCATCCATTGTAAAAAGTTATTGTAATATGATAAAGAGAATTTGTATAAGAGTAATAACAACTTTAGAGGTTGTAAGGGTGCGTTTGGTTGTCACCTTTTGAGATGCTTAGAATAAAAGATCTACCAAATTAATTGTTTGGTAAGATCATTTGTGGACTAGTGTCATGCTTCATCCCTAATTTCAAATGTCAATAGTTAGGAGGTTTTGATTATATCTATAAATAAATATTTATTTTACTTTTTTAAAAAAATACCATTCACACGATTCTTTGCTCATTGATTTTATATTTTTATTTTGTTAATAATGAATGGTCTTTTGTATTATTTTATATATATAATACACATATTTTTAAAATAATAATAAATTTTCTATCTAATCATTTGCAATAAAACTTTTTCTAAATTCATATTTAAATCCAGACATGCTTACAAACCAAACACACTCTAAAAACAAATCTTTTATATAATAAAAAATTACATTATTTTAAAAGTATTTTGTTAAGACAATATTGTCAATGTCTTTTTATTGATCAATCAAAAGTCAATATTAAAAAAAGTTTGGTTAAATTTTAATCAATTTGATGAAGAAAAAAAATAATGAAAGTGTAAGTGTTAAATTTATAATACTCTTCTTAATAAAACTTTATTAATAAAACTTTAAATACGTCATATGCCGTTTACGATGAAGTTGCCAACGTTTTTTATGATTTTAAAAATTAAACAGATACTTTTTTTACTTTATACTTCCTAAAAAGTATGACATATATATGTATTGGATTATAAATATCAAAATAAAAACACGAGTTATTGTGTTTGTAAATAAATATACAATGTTATATGATAATTAAACCAAACATATTTTTTGTAATGATACCAAAATATATACTCATTCACATTCCACCCATCAATCAAACTCATATCCATTATGATTCTGAGCAACAAACCAAACAGACCCTTACTGTCGCCAAACTTCGTGCCATAATCTATCCTATGCAAATGCCTTGATTCCAACCTTTAGCTAATCTCATTTGAACTAATTTTGAACTCCTTAGTAACATGTTTAAATTTGGTTTCTGATACACAAAAAAAAATTAGAAAAATAACGTCTGATCTTTTTTTTTTAACTAAAAAACATAATGTATGATCACTCTTTCAATTATTATGATCGTGGTTAGGAGCGGATTCAAGATATTTTATTGGATGTTATACAAATATTTTTTTGAGAGCGTTGCATATTCTTTTTTATCGTAAACTATAAATTTTATATCATAAACATATTTTAGCTTAAACTGAATTAGCACAAATTTTTTTTTTGGCGTTGCATATACTATGAAAATCAATACTTTTCAAAAAATTTATACTTCGTAATCTTAAATCGAATGTGACCCGTGTTACACATGAATCTCATATAGATCCGCCCCTGACCACGGCTAATAAGTCAAATTGGTTTGGCGGTCGTGGTCAAGCATAGAGAATGAGAGGGGTAGCACTAATATTCTACCACTTCGAGATCTGTTATACACATGAAAATCCCATGTGCATTCAAGATTCCATGAATTATTGATAAAGGAACTATTGTCTAATCATTATATTTATAGTTGTGTTTATTTTGAGTACAAAAAGTATGTGATTGTAGGTAATACGTTTTTCATGAACTTAAAAAACAAAACCATTTTTTTATGATAACTACTTGTATATAATTGCGGAAATTAGTTAGCCGCAAAAAATTAACGATATGCTAATCAATCTGATGGTCGAATTGATGATAACTGGGTTGATCTGTTGGTCAAATTAATGAACCGGTGATTTGATCGGGTTGACTTGGTCGATCTTATAACCGGTGACTTGACCGGGTTAACCTAATGGTCGAATTATTGAACCGGAGACTCGTCTATTGACCCGATGGTCGAACACGTGACCCGGTGACTCGATCGAGTTGACCCGGTGGTCGAACCCATGACTCGGTCGGGTTGACTTGGTGATTGAACCCGTGACCCGGTGATTCAGTCGTGTTTACTCGGTGGTCGATCCCGTAATCCAATGACTCGACAGGTTGACCCGGTGGTCGAACCCGTGACCCGGTGACTCAACCAGATAGACCTGATGATCAATCTCGTGGCTAGTGACTCGACCAAGTTGACCCGGTGTTTAAGCCCGTGATCCTATAATATTGTATGAAAAAATATATATTGAAATTTATATTAAAAGATGTTAAAAAATTTTAACTTTGAACAAAAGATACACTTTTTATATACAATAAAGATAAAAATAATGATATAGATAAAGATAATTTTATAATAACAACTTTTAAAAAGTAAGGGTTTGGTTAGGGGTTGTTTATTTATGTATGATAACAACTTTTATGAAAAATTGATGAAAATGGAAAGACTTTAAACGAGTTTATTTTAAAAATTAAAAATTTGTTAATATGTCATTATCTTTTATTGAGTTATCAGGCTGACCTGATAACTCGATAGGAAAATAACCATTCATAACCAAGACCTTAACCCAACTATATTAGGTTATTGGGTTTGGGTCTGATTTCGGATCAGGTCAACCTAATTGACATCTTTATCAAAAAATTACGTTATAAGAGAAAAAAATTGGGATTAGCAAATATGTGACTCATGTTGAATGAAAAACTAGCAAAATAGAACTAAAACTTCATGGCAGGAAGAACTTTGTATAGCTAAATCTAATTAAATGATACTCTTTTCGTCTCAATATTATTATTCATTTTTCTTTTTTAACATGTCTAATTTAATTATCTATTACTAACAATGAAAAAGAAAATTAAATCAAGTTTATTATTTTATCTTTAGTTGAAATTATAATTATATAATTAAAAAAAAACTTTTACTAATTAGTTAAGAGTAAAACTGTCATTATGACAAAAAAATAATAAAGATATGTTGTAATAAATATACTTTTTTAAATTGCGTATTTTTTATCGAGAGACAATAATTTTAAAACAATTTTTCTGTTAAAGTTTTGGGCTAAATTGATTATTGAATATACTTCAAACAAATATCAGATAATTTGTGTAACACTCGATTACTAGTGAACCAAAGGTTACACAAACGATACGTAAACAAAAAAAAGTGTAAGTCCAATAAATTATCAAATTAAGAAATAATATAAGTTTTCTCAATAATTTAAACTAAAATTAGCATTACAAAGTTCTCACTATAACTTTTTTCAAATAAACTAAATAGGTCAAACAATAATTCTCTAATGTTCCATGCTACTTGATCTAGCTCTCAATCTCTATGTTTCAAACCCTAATTACCTATAACATGGAAAAAAATACAGCGAAAAACTCAGTCCGCGAATAAATAGCAAAAGCAATACGAAACAAAGAGACATATACAATCATAAACAATTATTTAATAAAGTAATTTAACCGAAGGTTTAAGCAATGATTTATAATCACAATGATAATAATTTAATGAAGTAAGTTCAATATACTAAGGGCAAAGTTCAATAAGTAAAATCGATAGGAAAATTAAATACATGGGTAAGGTTTTAATGAGGTAGGTCTCAATAAAATATTCAATAAGTCAATAAGAGTCACGAAGGCTTTCACACGGGACTGCATATTCACGTATAATAGCAATGGTGAATGAGGTGTTGAGCACTCGCATACATCCACAAACAATAACAATACAATATGTCTATGGTCGACAAATACTCCTCCTAAAATCCTTTATAACACCAACAATGAAGAGACATGCACCGCAGAGTAATCACACCATCACGGATAGTATCATGTCATTTGTGCCATAATGACGCGGTCATAGTACCTCAATGGATAGTTAATGGCTTAAATGCCCAAGTTTCGAAGCCACATATCAATCAATAAAGTTCAATAACTTAGGATCCAATGACAAGGAATAAATATCAATGTATCCATAATATATGCTACGTTGTTGCTAGGATCTTGTGATTTCTCTACACTTGATTGGGTTACATCTGATTCACGCTTTGCTAATAGTGAGTTAATATCCCTACTTTTACTGTTTTATTTGCTTTGGGTTGAGATCATTATTTGATTTTAACGCGTGAGCACAAGTACATTTTACAAGTTTGCTTATTGGTCTAAGTCCAAATTAACCCTAGTTTCTATGTTGCTCCCTTATCATGAACCGTTAATTACCTTGTGTAAGCATAAATGTTATGTATATCTCTATGTTTCAAACCCTAATTACCTATAGCATGGAAACAAAATACAGCGAAAAACTCAATGCGCGAATAAATACCAAAAGCAATACGAAACAAAGAGACATATACAATCATAAACAATTATTTAATAAAGTAATTTAACCGGGGGTTTAAGCAATGATTTATAATCACAATGATAATAATTTAATGAGGTAAGTTCAATATACTAAGGGCAAAGTTCAATAAGTAAAATCGATAGGGAAATTAAATACATGGGTAAGGTTTCAACGAGGTAGGTCTCAATAAAATATTTAATAAGTCAATAAGAGTCACGAAGGCTTTCACACGGGACTGCAGATTCACGTATAGTAGCAATGGTGAATGAGGTGTTGAGCACTCACATACATCCACAAACAATAACAATACAATATGTCTATGATCAACCAATACTCCTCCTAAATCCTTTATAACACTAACAATGGAGAGACACTGCAGATTAATCACACCACCACGGATAGTATCACGTCATTTGTGCCATAATGACGTGGTCATAGTACCTCAATGGATAGTTAATAGCTTAAATGCCCAAGTTTCAAAGCCACATATCAATCAATAAAGTTCAATAACTATAGGATCGAATGACAAGGAATAAATATCAATGTATCCATAATATATGCTACATTGTTGCTAGGATCTTGTGATTTCTCTACACTTGATTGGTTTACATCTGATTCACGCTTTGCTAATAGTGAGTTAATATCCCTACTTTTACTGTTTTATTTGCTTTGGGTTGAGATCATTACTTGATTTTAACGCGTGAGCACAAGTACATTTTACAAGTTTGCTTATTGGTCTAAGTCCAAATTAACCCTAGTTTCTATGTTGCTCCCTTATCATGAACCGTTAATTACCTTGTGTAAGCATGAATGTTATGTATATCTCTATCAGGGTTAATGCCCCTGCCCGTCTTGGACTTCCATTCAAGCAGATACAATTACATTTGAGTCAGTTTATAGGTGTCTTGGGTTAGGCACCCGCGTGGGCATTCTTTTGGTTGGTTATTAATTAATTGTTTGGTGTCATGAGCTTAGACAATACTAAATGCTTTTGGTTGACAGTGTACATGTCCTGTTTTGGTTAAATCTTGAGATTCATTAACATTATCTACTTAACTAAACATGTGAAGTCACCAAGTTTATGTTGATGCTTTAGCGGTGTTTTCTCATGTATAACACTATATGAATTTGATGGAGTGTGCAATTCTTGTATTGGCATGTAGAGGCCATTCTCTCTGATCAAGTCCTCTTCACGTCATGAAGTCGCAAATTCAAAGCTAGTCTTCCGATGCGGTGAATTTAGAGGTGTGACAAGTAGTTCTAAGGTTCTAGATTTATGATTTGTAGCATACACGATTATATGGTGCATGTGTCACGTGGGTAGGTCTAGTAAACGTCGACACACCACTATGTTAGATATATTTGTGTCTTCTATGACTTCTAATTAATACAAACGCTAACACTTACGTATTTAATTAACAAGGTGTGTCATATGTAGGAAGAACATTGTAAAGAGTAGTTCATGATTGGATGAACACGTTTTTTTTAATCAAGTGAAATTCTCATCACCTTTGTTTAGACTGTTAGTCT
Organism: Glebionis coronaria; assembly: GCA_025667525.1. Taxonomy (NCBI): domain Eukaryota; kingdom Viridiplantae; phylum Streptophyta; class Magnoliopsida; order Asterales; family Asteraceae; genus Glebionis; species Glebionis coronaria. The sequence continues at coordinate 687,506,633 of CM046874.1, forward strand.
AAATTTCCTCTTATACGCGATAATTTTATTACCTATATAAAATAATAAAAATACAAAAAGAATCTAATTCTCACCTCTAGACTTAGGTACATTCGACTCTGCCTTTGATGACATCAAATAAGATCATATTTATAACATCATTTATTCCACGTACTTTGCCCAGCTAATATGATTATTGCAGGTTTTTAATACTTAATTGAATATATTTAGTTTTGTAGTAATTATGGAGTAGAAGATGAACAAAGTCGCATAATGGAGCTTATTTGTGAATCTTTGAAGAAAACTATAATCTAAAGACATACGTCGTCCGCAAAAAATCATACGGCGTATCTGCGCAAGACATTCACCATGAATACTATGATAACTTAAAACGCATATGCCGTATTTGAAGACTCAATACGCCGTATTGGGATTTGTACACAGTATATTCTAAAATCATCATGACGGGAAGCCTACGGACTAAATCCCACATACGCCGCATCTAGAGGACGACTACGTCGTATAAAGATTAAAGATAAATACTAAAGAGTTATATTAAGTAAGAATGTGGTCCTAAGGTTTCCTACATACGCCGTATTCGACCCTCGAATACGTTGTATGTATGGCAGCACAACACACCAATATAAATAAAAGCTAGAACTCGAATTTCAAGTGTGCTTACCCCTACAGTCAAATTTAGAACCCTCTAAAGCTAAATTTCTGAAGAAAAGGAGAGTCAAGACGATCAAGGTGCCACACCATTTCATAGGAAACATATAGTAAATTCTTTACCTTGAATTACACGTTTTATGTTAGTGATTCGTATAACACTTGTGTATTGGTTACGACATTGAAGGCCAACACATTCAGGTGTTGGCCATTGATGCATATATTCTTTAAAAAAAATATCCTACCAAGATTTATATTTATAAAACTCGATCTACCTATACACGCACTAACGAGCACAGAACCCGACCATGCTCAATATATTAATGGTAAACCGAAGGTCCACTATGGAGTGGCTTGAATTGCCTAATTTTGTAGTTAAAATGACAATCTACCTATAAAGTAGTAAAAGAACACAATTGAATTTAGAGATTGTTTGTAACCGTTTGATGAGGTTTATGTATAGGGTTTTACCCTTTAGAAGAGAGAATCCCTACCTTAAGGAGTTTTACAACCCCTTCGAGCAGTGTATCCAGTCATGTAAATATAGTATAGGTACGAACCCACTCAACCCTGTATCATCACATAAAAAAGATCACAATAAGCATAGCATCTTTCATAAATTTAATGTAACGATAGGAGTAAAAAAAATTAAATGACAAATACGATAATTAAACAAAATAATAATAACACATCAACAAATTAGGTCACACAATCAAAATTATCACTAAATTAAACTGATCAAAATAAATTAAAGTACATTACAATAATGATGAATAAATACCTCGATGAGTATCCGAACGAACACCTAAAGATCTGTCGATATAACCTAAGCAAGCAGGTAGGCTGCTTGCTTTATACCCTTTCTCCTCGTCGAACGAACCGCCAAAGCAAAGAATGAGATTGACGATTTTTTCATTCGCATTGAACAATGTTTCTAGACCCGAGTCGACCCGGTTTCGATCAGAAAACGGGTCATATTGAACGGTTTTCACAATTTCAAAACCCAGCTAGACCCGCCGGGTTTAGTGTGACCCGGTTCATCCAGGTTCTCAATACCCGGCCGAGTTTCAGTTTTTTGTGCTTTTAAAAAAAATATGTAAATTTTACGTATTTACGACGGAATTTTATTTTCACATATTATATTGATTGGTAAATAGTTTATATGTTCAATATACGGAATTTTTCATGTTTTTATATATAGTTTTTGTTAATTATCAAAAATATGAAGGAAGTTTTTTTAGGAAACTGGGTTTGACCCGGTGACTCGACCGGGACGATTTAAATGCCGATTTTCAAAATATTGCTCATAACATGTATTTATTAGTACACTTTGATCGCTTGTCAATTTTTAGCCCCTCTAGTTTTCCGTATCTTAAATTTTTTCCTATGACGTAGATAAAATTTACATCTACGTCGTATACTTCATCCACGTGCCATATAATTTTCAAAATAAATTATCTACGACATAGACTCGAGACGGTCAATGCCGTAGGTCTTTAGTCTTCCAAAAATACTTGAACGACTTACTATAGATATCGTCTACGCCATAGGTGTTTGTTCCCTCTACGCCGCAGGTCTTCGAATATTTGTAATAGTCCAGTTTGCCTAATTTGTCTTATCCATTTATAAAATTTTATGATGTCTATGGCATAGACCAAAAATCCTTCTACGCTGTATATAGCATGACGTGTCAATTCTTAGAGTTTGCCTAATTTGTCTTATCCATTTATAAATTTTTATGATGTCTACGGCGTAGCCCAAAAATCCTTCTACGCTGTATATAGTATGACGTGTCAATTCTTAGCCATATTCAACACTTACGGCGTTAATAAGATAACCATCTATGTCGTAGGCTCTTTATTATCCGTCTTTATCCACACGTCTTTTCCTTGTTAGCCAGATATGACACTTACGGTGTAGATACTAAATCCGTCCGCGTCATAGGCTCTTCGATCACTAAAATCTTTTCATATTTGGCACCAAATCATCTACAACGTAGACCTTAGAATCATCTACGTCGTAGGTCTTTTTAAATATTTCACTTTTGACGCCTTTTACTTGCGGTTTTTGTTACTTGCTCGTTTTTACCCGCAAATCATTAAACAAATGATTTTTCAACTATTTGGTCTTGTAGTCCCATAAACGAGTAGAATTGAAGGCATATTGGTGCTAGAACATTTAAATATTTGATGTTATCAAATATCCCTACTTGATTTCTACTTGTCCTTAAGCATACTTGTTAGAATTTATTCTAAATAAGATATCTCATGTTTTGAAAAGAAAATATGAATTTAAAAACAACAAGTTTATATTGATACTTAAGCCAAACACCTCACCAACTAGGGATCCTAATCATTCAACTCTCGTCCTATTCTAAGTGTTACATTTGGAAGTGTTCATTCAGTTGCTCACTCATAGCAAAATATGATTCATAGGCTTGGAATGTATAGAATTCTTTGCAACTTAAGGATCTGGGATGGCAACGGGGTTACTTACACAACTTAAGAGTTTAAAGGTTATGATATATCCTAAAGATACACCTAAAATGGTTTTAAACATAAAAGACACAAAACAAGTAGTTGAAAACATGTCATTACTATTCCTCATCACCCCTTCCATGAGCTTGATATTCAAAGTGCAAGAACTCGATCTTCTATAATTATGGGTTTATAATAACACCCATTCTTCAAAACTTGTTGGTCTATAATACGTATCAACTAATAATTCACGCTATAGTTATATATAATACACTTTTTAATCACTTATGTAGCATGATCATTTTATAAACATATATCCCCACTTAAGATAATTAGTGATAATACTTCAGAGGGGGAGAGGGGGGGGGGGGGGGTCTTCTAAGATCATAATGATATGTCTGAAAAATATAATTCACCAACCAATCTTCTGAAACTTATGGCTATCAAGTAGCAAATAAGTCCTTCACGTGGAATCGACTATAAAAGGTAGGGTTGGAGTAAAGTGGTAAAAAAAAGTTCGGTTTAATTGTGAGACCCCCAAAACCTGACAAGGAACACGTAGGCAACATGGGGGTACCACGTCATGGTACAAGAAATAATAAAATACCGTTGACACAAGTTGACGTAATAAAGACATATACATTACATCAAAAACATCAGAGTTTTTTTTATACGAAGGTCCCAGAGTTTTATAAGCGGATAAATCTATTATTTATACATGGTTTTGTAATATATAGTTACCAAAAATCCAAAATAAACTTCTGTGAGCTTTTACTAAAATCAAACTTTAAAAATAACACAGAAATATCCAAGCTGCGAAAATATCTTGCGGGCTCCCATCCTTAGCAAAATTAAGCATTCGTATTACCTAAGAAATAACATGTAAAAAGGTCAACATAAAGCTGAGTGAAATTCATAGGTTTAATAAGTAGTGATGTGGAATACAAACATAAATTTTATAAGAATAGCAACATGATATGATTTAGTACCGTCGTATAAAATCATTAATGATTAATTACTACAATAGCTCACGACACCGAAGCTTTAACATAACAGTTTTACCCCTAGTAAATATCTAGTCAAAATACTTAGGTAGTCAAATGTAAGTGCGTCAAGGTAATCGGTACGGGGATTGTCAATCCCGATGGATCCATCCACAACATTCGCGCTTGCAAAATGTGAATTAACGGTTCATGATGTAGGGGCTTTTTGAATAAGGTACTAATGCAATAAGTAAATGTATAATCTATGGAAAGCATACCGTTCTTGAATAGCATACTAAAAGTTTTAAAAGATTGTATTCCACGCATGTTATTCTCACCCCGCAATTTGTAACAAGTATATAAGAAAAGAGGCTATGAACTCACCTTAAGCCGCAAGATCAAAAGATGCGATATAAATCGACGCGAGAACCAAAAGTTTCATAGGAACGACCTAGAAACGAATTATGTGTCTTAGGAATATGCGTAAAATAGAATGAATGCACATGATTATATACTTGATTCATACAGATTAGGCATTGTATATAGGATTTTAAAAAGTCAAAAAGTCAAACTTCCCAAAAATAGTAAGTTCCCGACACTTTAAAGACGCTGCTTCAATAGTTTTACTAATTTGGCCGAAACTTTATTCGACTTGCAAAAATCATAATTCTCAAACCGTAAATCGTTAAGACTACTTCTTTACATCCCTAGAATCCTAAAAGAGTCTACTTTTCTGTAACAATTACCATAAAACCATAAATCTTAGTTAAATTGAATTTATAATTTTAATACTACAAGTCAGTCCTAAAGAAAACATGTGACTGATTTTTAAGGCTTACGGAAACGGGCGTAATTTGAAATCTACAAGTGATATCAAAGCAAACTCAGTGGGAGGTGATAGCCCACTGAGTTTTTTACATGGATCAAGAGCTCTTTTTAAAAGATTGTAGAAAAATCTTGAGTTATTACGCGTTTATCAGCAGTTTACAAAATCAGACCCGTTTTACCACAAAAATCATAATTAAATAACCGTAACACATCTCACAATGAGCTTTCTTGATTGATATGTGTGAAAACACACATCTTTTCTACCACTTAATTACAATAATAACCGGACCAAAACGTGTATTTTATGTCTTTTATGTCGGAATTATGTGTGGTTTGTGTTTTTGTTGTAATTTAGGACGAAAAGGTGAAAAGTGGAGAAAACACGGAAATTCACGGGCATTTACGGGCTTTTATTGAAGAAAAGGATGAAAGACGAAGTCAAGAAGTCGAGAGTGCAAAAAGAACGGAAGTCCAAGACCAATTCTGAAGATTTATCGAAGAAAAAGTCAAAAGACGGAAGTTCACTTAAAGCCGAGGAACTCAAGTCTTATTTATCGAAGAATTAAAAGACGAGTCCAAAGAAATCCCGAGCCAAAAGTCATCACATTCCAAGATTAACAAAAAGATTAAGAAGGAAGGACTTAATGGGCAATTAAGAAGAAAAGGAAGAAGGGGAGGAAGCTTCCTCTAACCACTCCTCTAATCACCTATAAATACCCCTCTTATTCATGCATTTACTCTTGTTGGCTAGATTGACAAACTAGTTCTTCCACCTTTACTTTATGCACATTTAATTACTTGCACATTTAATTACTTGTCTTGCACCTTTAATACCTTTTAATTTCAAGTAAGTGTTTCTTTTAATTACTTGCACCTTTACTTTATCTTGTTAATCTTCTTCTACCTTTCTTTAATCTTTGATTTACACATTTTTATCTTGTTAAGTTGTTTAAAGATTACATTTTTAAGCTTTTGATCATTTTAAATCATTTGTTTTCATAGCTTATATTGTTTAATTTTCAAGTTTATATAGTTTTTATAAAAGTTGTTTTCGTATAAAAGTTGTTTTTCTTAAAGTTTATCTTTTTCGTGTTTTAAAAGTTGTTAACTTTCAGTTTCATAGCTTATTTTTACACGGTTTACCTTAAGGATTTAGTCTTGTGCTTATTAGGATTATAGCTTATTTACTTAGCTTACTTTTGGTTCTTTCCTACGTATTCCGATTGGTCAAGATCTGAAAGGGGTTTTACATTCCGATTGGTATAATCGGAAAAGGGTTTGTATATTCCGATTGGGGTTGTACTTGGGTATTCCAATCAGAAGTGTAAGAGATATTCCGATTGGAATAAGTGACAAATATTCTGATTGAGGGTTTTCTTTGCCACATTCCGATTGAGGTGCGAACTTGGATATTCCGATCGTGTGTAGTGACAGTATTCCGATTATAGGGGTTCCGATTAGTATTCCGACCAGGTCACCATATTCCGATCAGGTAGGTTCATCATTCCGATCTGAGGGTCGTGGGTTATTCCGATTGGGTAAGTGACATATTCCGATTGGACAACCTTGACATTCCGACAGGTTTGGTTTGATATTCCGATCAAGGTGTGATCGGAATATATTCCGATTGGAGGTTGTTTTCTCTTATTTTGTCTCATTTAATTTTTAGTTTACGTTTTTAATACTTGTCTAATTTTAATTCTCGTCACGCTTTTATTTTTAGTCATTTAAATTAATTTACTTTTCAAAAAGCTTTTAAATATCGCACCTTTCTTTTTAATTAGATTTAGATTTAATTTCACGCTCTTTTAATACTTGCCCTTTACTTTAACGACATTTACTTTTAAGTCTTGCATATTTAAATTTAAAACCAACAAAAAATATTTGTTTCCACCAAAATAAAACTGAGTCACATAGAGAACCTAGATCAATTCGATTAGAACACTAGAACGATAACTTTTATACAGGCAAAAGCCATGTATTAAATGGCGCCGCTGCCGGCTCTTTTCGTAAAGATTAACGGTTTTCTGTGAGAGACGCGTTGCTTTTTGGGATCCGTTCACTTGTGAGCGTTATTTTTCTTGCATAAAAAATTCTGAAAATCATAAAAATTAAAAAATTGATAAAAATCCATAAAAATTAAAAATTTCAAAAATCCAAAAAGATTTTATCTTTATTGTGTATATATATTGTCTTTGTGTTTGGTTTCTTTTTCCTTTGCATTTTCAGGTGTATGCGTATTAGATCTTCTAATTATCAAGAGCCCGAGCCTCAAGAAGATTTAGCTATGTCAGGTGTCAACAACAACATTCCACCGCACCTCAATAATAATAATAATAACAACAATTTTCTTCCACAGCCCAATCTTCGGACCATGGAGGAACTTTGTCAACCCACCATGTTTGGACGAGGAGGACCGATTGCGCCGATGCAAATCAACGCTCCTGAGTTTTCGTTGAAGCACCACATGATTCAGCAAGTGCAAACTAACCCATTCCGTGGATTGCCTGATGATGATGCCAACAAACACCTCGACAAGTTCATTACAATCACCCAAAGCATGAAGTTGGCTGGTGCCACAATGGATGAACTTCGCCTACAACTCTTTCCACACACTTTATTACATCATGCCGAGAAATGGTTTGATCGTCTCCCGAAGAATTCTATTCACACTTGGGATGACATGACTCAACGCTTTTTGTCGCGCTACTTTCCACCATCCATGGTCACGAGCCTTCGCAATCAAATCAGCGGTTTCATGCAAGACCCTGATGAATCTCTTTTTGACGCTTGGGAGCGATATAATGTCTTGATCGATAGATGTCCAAACCACAACATGCTCCCTGTGACCTTAATAGATACCTTCTACAACGGTTTGACTTTTCGAGATCGTGATACGATTAATGCAGCCGCCGGTGGCACATTCATGAAAAGGAGACCCGAGGAGTGTAGAGAGCTTATTGAGAACATTACTACTCACCACAAAAACTGGGATTCCTCTGCTTCTTCAAGGAACAACCCGAGAGTCAATGTTTCCTCCGCCTCAGCAAACCCTGATATGACCGAACTCACCCGTGTGCTGACTGAAATGAGCAGAAGTATGCAACTCTTAGCTTCAAACCAACAACAACAACAAGTTAAAGCTGTTGCTACTCCTTGTGAAACATGCGGCGGTCCGCACCCATACACCGATTGTCCTTCGACTCAAGGAAATCCGGAATGTGTGTATGCAGCTTATGGTAATTATTCACCGGAAAATTACCAAGCTCGACCTCATGGGGATAGAAATCTGCTGAGTTACCGATCCAACAATTACCTTTCACCCGGTTTTTCTCCTCAAAACCAAAACCCCGCCAACAACTACAATAGAAGCAACCAAATCCCACCAAGAGCTTCTAACCCTTATCAACCACCCACCCAACAAACCCCACCCATTAATCTGGATGTTGAAGCCATTATGAGAACCCAAGGTGAGCAAATCAAGAACCTGCAGAGCCAAATTATCAATTTGAAAGGAGATATTACCAAGCAAGGAAATGAGATAAGATCCGAGCTTCGAGATAATATACAATCCTCCTTCAGCAATCAAACCAATGATTTGAAGAATATGCTTGCTAGTTTCTTGCCCGCCGCTCAACCTTCTTCTTCGAGTTCTCTACCTTCAAACACCGTCACTAATCCGCGAGCTAATGTGAGTGCTATTACTACTCGTAGTGGAGCCACCATTGTAGGACCAACAATCCCACCCACATCATCTACACTTCCTCCACCACCATTTATCCCTACTCCTCCTACACCTAGTATTAGTGCACCATTACCGTCTCCGCCTCGACGTGATGAAGTTCCCTCGAATGACCCTTCAACATCCCAACCTTTACCTACACCTGCACCTTCCCCACCTAAACCCAATATCCCTTATCCCTCTCGTTTAGGCAAGTCCAAAATGCTAACCAAGGAGGACTCTAAAGTGTCACGCTATGTGAAGATGATTTCTCAAATGAACTTCAACATTAGCTTTCTTGAAGCACTTGTCCACATGCCCAAATTTGTTAAAGCATTTAGGGAATTGCTTAACAAGAAGGAGAAGCTGATTGAACTCGCCAACACACGCTTAAATGAAAACTGCTCTTGCTGATCTCGGGGCTAGTATTAATTTGATGCCACTGAGTGTTTGGAAAACACTATCATTGCCCGACCTCATTCCAACAAAGATGACTCTCAAACTTGCAAATCGCACTCTCGCTTATCCCGTTGGTATAGCCGAAGACGTGTTCATTAAAGTTGGCGCATTTACTTTCCCGGTCGATTTTGTCGTAGTTGATTATGAAATGGACCCTCGTATTCCTTTAATACTTGGTCGGCCATTCTTGAGAACCGGACGAGCTTTAGTGGATGTTGCCGAAGGTAAGTTAATCTTAAGAGTCGGGGATGATGCACAAGTTTTCAAAATGGGGAAGCTTACTAGTACAACTTTTGGAGGCCGAGAATCAGTGAATATGATTAATGTGCTCGATGACTTTACCGTCTACGACAATCCTCTATTCGACTCTTGCATCGATAATCCACTTTTTCATGATGATGTGGATGATTCTCTCCCTACTTTCGAAGCTTCTCCCATTTATGATTCTCCACCGGTCTTTGATGCTTATGATGATGATGATTCTAGCTCAGATTCGGATGATTTTGATGGTTGTACTTCTGAGTATCCCGAGCTGCCCACATATGATGATTTTGATGAGGCCGATACTCTTTCGAGCGATTCTTCACATGATGAAGATCCTCCGCCATCACTCGATCCTACTTTGGACGATTATTCATTTGAGGAAGATTTCTCTGAATTTCTCAACACTTACTTCCCTCATGAGAGTGATGCACCTCCTTTGGACTTTGAAGATTATTGTCTTGATCCTACTTTGGATTTGAAGAAAATTTTGTCAAAGGAGAAGAAACCGGTTGACACCGAAATCCGTTGCACATATGATTTGACACCTCTTTATCCCCCTTCTGAGGACGAGGTTGTGCTTCTTTGCGGATCTTCTTCACACTCGGCTGAGCCTGAGCGCTATTTTCCCCTAAAGGAAAAGGTGTTCGATCCTGGTATTGAAATTCTGCAGCCATCTCAGTATCCACCTGATGAAATAAAAGGAAATATCTTTGGAACTTATGGAAATCTGCTTGCACCACTTCAACCTTGCTTCCACCGTGCTCCATTGCTGCTTAAGGGAACCTTGCCTACTCTTCTTTGGCTTGCCTTGTTCGCCTTAAGCCTATGCTATTTGCTCGATGAAAACTATGTCTTTGATCCTGGTGGATATGTCTTATCATAAGTGTAGGGGGGACCCTTTGGTTTGCTATTTCCTCTCCTTACTTCTTAATCAGGGATTCGAGCTTCAATGATCCACTCTTGATGATTCTTGACGACCCGTAATTCCGTGTTCTACTTCTTCCCGGTTCTATCCTAAACTCTTTTCGATTCACTATTTTATATTTTCTCAATATTAAAATAGGAATCTCTTTAGTTGTCATTTCCTTAGCGAGATTTAAACAACGTGCACAATGTCCTAAGTGTAGGGGAGTTTACTCCCACATGCTTAAACATTGAGGACAATGTTTATCTTAAGTGTAGGGGGGACTTCTATCGAAGTTAAGTGGTCTTTTCCTTGTATTTGTCCTCATTTTAACCGGAAAATCAATTTTTCGACATTTTTCAAAATTTCTGATCTATTTTGGCCTATTTAGTTTATCTCTTTGTATAGTTATTTTCTTGCCTTATTAGAATAAACCTTTAATAAGTGGTTTTAATTTTCAAACGTTGTGAATCTTTTGACTCAACCCGAGTTTACTTGTCTAAGTTACTCTAGCTAGTATCCTTAACGTGTTTAAGTCAAGTTTTGCTAGGCTTTTATATAGGGAGCTATAAAACGCGAAAGTCTTAACTCTCACGGGTTAAGAACAAGAACTTTTCGCAAGTTCCTATAATTGATCCTAGAGAGTCGTTTATCAAGGGAACTTTAAAACGCGATTTCTAAACTTGAAAAAGTCTAAGAATTTGCAAGATCCTATAGGCGACTCGCAAACCCAAAACTTTGATTTAATAGGCTAAGCATCCACGAGTCTCATTACTTGAGATTTTAAACTGTGAAGAACGAGAGATGATAGAGCCAATTATAAGTTCAGTATTCTTTCGTGAATTTATGTGAGTTAATTATAAGCCTATTCTCCCATCGCTTGCTAATAAGTTTATCTGCTAATAAATAAGGTTGTACGATTTGAAAAGTTACTTAGCTTCTAGCCCCAGATCGTTTAAAAGTTGCTCGGTATGGATTAGAGTTCATAGCCAAGGCATAACTTATTGAAGCGGGATGCGAAGATTGGCGAGTCCGAAAAGGCCCTAACAAGGCATGAGGGCTATATTTTGTTGCTAAAGATCCAAAAGTGATGTGAAGAATCATTTATCGAAAATCAATATGAAGGATCGAGACACACGACAAAAAGCAAAAACTCCCCAAAAGTCATGGAGAAGTGTATCTGAAAAGACCCTAACAAGGTATGAGGATAAATAGATCCAAGTCATAAAAGGAGGCGGATCGTTGTATATCAAAGTCCAAAAGAAAGATTGGAGAAAAATGAAGAAGTCGTGGTCCAAGTATGAATCTCTCAAAAACTTCAAGTGAAGAAATTCCATTATGAAGAGAAGACCATTATTTCATGAACGTCTCTCAAGATTTGAAGTATGAAGTCGCTGCCAAATATCGGTCCGAGAAAGGTCTCAAATCGCGAAGCGAGTTATGCCAAGATATGGACTTTATGAGGTCCCGAGAAGCAGTTTTAAAAGATTTGGTCCTTTAGCTAACTATTAATTAAATCGTGCACTTTATTTTCAGACTAAATAACTATCGAAATAAGTCAAACAATGCATCCTCGTGATCATTCAAGACAAATAATAAAATATAAGAGATACCCATAGGAATAAGGGAGTCTAAGTGAGTAATTGGCCCACATGAGTTCGTGTTAGTTTATTAACTTATAATAACAATGATCTCGTTTTTAAGCTTGGTTTGGAGAAAGTGAAAAGTTGAGGATGATGAGTATTCATGACATTTCCAAAACCCAAGGTATGCTTTTGATTTCTTTATTTAGAATGTTTATAATTTTCTATCTCTTTAATAAAGGCCAACGTGGATTAATTTTGATGAAAAATGTTAACGTGCTTTGTAACTAATGAATTGCATGAGGACATTGCAATGGTCAAGTGTAGGGGATTTGATATGTGTGAAAACAGACATCTTTTCTACCACTTAATTACAATAATAACCGGACCAAAACGTGTATTTTATGTCTTTTATGTCGAAATTATGCGTGGTTTGTGTTTTTGTTGTAATTTAGGACGAAAAGGTGAAAAGTGGAGAAAACACGGAAATTCACGGGCATTTACGGGCTTTTATTGAAGAAAAGGATGAAAGACGAAGTCAAGAAGTCGAGAGTGCAAAAAGAACGGAAGTCCAAGACCAATTCTGAAGATTTATCGAAGAAAAAGTCAAAAGACGGAAGTTCACTTAAAGCCGAGGAACTCAAGTCTTATTTATCGAAGAATTAAAAGACGAGTCCAAAGAAATCCCGAGCCAAAAGTCATCACATTCCAAGATTAACAAAAAGATTAAGAAGGAAGGACTTAATGGGCAATTAACAAGAAAAAGAAGAAGGGGAGGAAGCTTCCTCTAACCACTCCTCTAATCACCTATAAATACCCCTCTTATTCATGCATTTACTCTTGTTGGCTAGATTGACAAACTAGTTCTTCCACCTTTAATTTATGCACATTTAATTACTTGCACATTTAATTACTTGTCTTGCACCTTTAATACCTTTTAATTTCAAGTAAGTGTTTCTTTTAATTACTTGCACCTTTACTTTATCTTGTTAATCTTCTTCTACCTTTCTTTAATCTTTGATTTACACGTTTTTATCTTGTTAAGTTGTTTAAAGATTACATTTTTAAGCTTTTGATCGTTTTAAATCATTTGTTTTCATAGCTTATATTGTTTAATTTTCAAGTTTATATAGTTTTTATAAAAGTTGTTTTCGTATAAAAGTTGTTTTTCTTAAAGTTTATCTTTTTTGTGTTTTAAAAGTTGTTAACTTTCAGTTTCATAGCTTATTTTTACACGGTTTACCTTAAGGATTTAGTCTTGTGCTTATTAGGATTATAGCTTATTTACTTAGCTTATTTTTGGTTCTTTCCTACGTATTCCGATTGGTCAAGATCTGAAAGGGGTTTTACATTCCGATTGGTATAATCGGAAAAGGGTTTGTATATTCCGATTGGGGTTATACTTGGGTATTCCGATCAGAAGTGTAAGAGATATTCCGATTGGAACAAGTGACAGATATTCCGATTGAGGGTTTTCTTTGCCACATTCCGATTGAGGTTCGAACTTGGATATTCCGATCGTGTGTAGTGACAGTATTCCGATTATAGGGGTTCCGATTAGTATTCCGACCAGGTCACCATATTCCGATCAGGTAGGTTCATCATTCCGATCTGAGGGTCGTGGGTTATTCGGATTGGGTAAGTGACATATTCCGATTGGACAACCTTGACATTCCGACAGGTTTGGTTTGATATTCCGATCAAGGTGTGATCGGAATATATTCCGATTGGAGGTTGTTTTCTCTTATTTTGTCTCATTTAATTTTTAGTTTACGTTTTTAATACTTGTCTAATTTTAATTCTCGTCACGTTTTTATTTTTAGTCATTTAAATTAATTTACTTTTCAAAAAGCTTTTAAATATCGCACCTTTCTTTTTAATTAGATTTAGATTTAATTTCACGCTCTTTTAATACTTGCCCTTTACTTTAACGACATTTACTTTTAAGTCTTGCATATTTAAATTTAAAACCAACAAAAAATATTTGTTTCCACCAAAATAAAACTGAGTCACATAGAGAACCTAGATCAATTCGATTAGAACACTAGAACGAGTATCTATGTCCATATATTTTTAACTAACTGTATAAACCCATTTAACATTTTAAAAATCAACCAAACATCACAGACCTTCAAAATTTATACCAAAATATAATCAGTCCACTAATGTTGATGTATCCTCCAATCTATAGACCCAATTAAGATGAGACCAATTAGAAATGAAAGATATAAGATATAAGAGTCCTCTACATGTCATAGTTTTACATATTTGGGTGTTTATGTACAAAATATTTGAGTTATTGGCCATATACAACAGGTGTGCAAAATCTGCGCACCTTCACCATTTAAATCATAACTAAATCATCGGAGCTCGTCTTGGATTGAACGAGCCGGAAAAACGAACCTAAGACCTGGAGCTATCTCATCCTATTTTTCTTTTAAATGGGAATCTCACGAAACATTTTTAAAACAGCCAAACAACACATGCCTATCAAAATCAGCAATCCAATCTATCCAAACACTAGTTTTAACCCATTTCAAATTCACCCAATCTCATACAATACCGTAATTAGTCGAATCAAAGTATAAACATACATATATGTGTATAAATATAGAAAACTAATCAAGACCCATGAATGATTATATAAAAATAATAGATATGAATAAAAAGATTGAAGATACTTACAAGAGATGATATGGGTGATTAAAAGTGATTTGAACCCAAGATTAATAACTCAACTCCATCACTATTTTTTTATCCACCATCTCATGTGTAAAACCTTTAAAATATACTCCAAAAATCAGCCCCAATAGCTTTCCAAAAGATTGATGATGAACCACGATTTAAATGATGACTTTACTTAAGAATAATTATTAAAAACACTTGGCTAAAAGTTGATAATACAAATTTCGAGTGATGTTTTTATGGAAAGGGTATTGGTGTTGATATCATCTCATATCAAAAAGAAAAGATCCAGGGAGTGAAACCATTTTGATGCAAGTATATGACATTTATATTAGTTTGTTTTAAAAGTTATAAGGATAACAAGTTTCTTATACCAACAAATTAATAGCAACGTGTAGTTTGTAAGGAGTGGGTAGTCAAAACGTGGCATGATATAGTCAGGTGAGGTTTAATTAAAATCTTGCCTCGTAATTTGTAAATGCGGGTATTATCGAAGTCCGATACTTTTAATGTTACGCGTTTTGAAAGATACACGTAAAACACAAAAAATAAACTCTCAATATAAAATAAAAACACCGATAATCGGATCACGTTGATATTTTGATAAATGGGGATTTATAATATAATAAGTGTTAACACGTCGAATAAACGAATGACGCCTAAAAGTTTAACGTAAATTACAAAGAATGCTCGTAAAACGCGAAATTAAAACGACGACAATAGAAAAATATTTCTATGTCATAACGATGACAGTTATGGAAACATAATTATTTTGACTTCTTAGAGTCGAAATAGCCATCGGTAATGGTTCCATCGAATCGGGTAAACTTTTTATAAAACACGTGCGAGTGCTTTTAAATCAAAACTTTTGATTTAAATAAATATAGACAAATAAAATAAAATTTTAATTATTCCAAATAAATTATTTTGAATTGTTTGAAAAATAATTAAAATACAATTTAATTAAAAATTCTTGAATTCTCAAGATTTACGCATGAAAAAGTAAAAGAAACAGGTTAAACATTATAAAATTGAAAGGTACAAATAAAAGAATAATTTAATTACCGAAAAAATACGAGTTCTCACAGTCGACCCCCCTAAAGGAACTCTGGTCCCTCAGAGTTCAACTTGAGACGGAAAGAGACGGGAATAAATAAGGATACTTTGCTTATCAAGGTGTTTGGTGTTTTGAAATAAAAACTATTAGTTAAGGAAAATTTTAACTATGTTACATTGGGAATAAACTGAAATTATATTTTGAATGAGTAAACAATCGCTATGTCTTTTCTTTGATAAAGATGGTGTTCAAAGTAAAAGTCAAACATTTCAAATATTATTTTGATCGTCTTAATAAATTTTGGATGATTGCATAAAATTATTGTTAAAACTCGGGTTTATGGTTGCGATTAGAGAAAATCAAATTTCCATATTATTTAGAATCATTAACAGAAATATAAATTACATCAGTAATTTCATTAACTTGGAAGTATGATAAAAAATTCAAATACTTTAAAAGATAAGGTATGGCGTCCTTTTAAGCACTAGTTATAAATCTAGCAAAGAGGATGTATAGATCCGACGTTTAACTTGAAACGGGTATTTTGGTAATTTCAACGCTTGGTAAAATATGTAAAACGTTCTTAAAAAAATTAGAATAAATTATAGAAATCCATAATGGTGTTTAATGCATCAAATAGTAAACAGGGGACACATTCAGTTTTCAAAGATGACAAGATAGCAAACGAATATGAAGCAAAATAATTGTCAGCAATTAGTATGCAAGCAATGACAAGAGGGAATAAAACAAAATTCGTACTAATTTCTCAACGAGAATGATAGAATAGAGGAATCGATAATACAAATAATAAGAACAAAGTATTTAGCAAGATTAATTCACGAGTGTGGTTGCCGTCACCAACAACGGCTTATTAAGTTCTCGGTGACACGATTGAAATAGAAAAGCCACAAAACAAAGTTTCGAATCAAGGAAAGTTCATAAGAAGTCACTTGAGAGTAATTCCAGCAAAATGAACAACATTAGCAAAGAGAGAGCGAAGTCGACACATAGTTCACACGAATGAATTTTGAGACGATAGAGTCAAAGACACATCATGACAAAAGATAAGAAATCATCGTTCGCATCCAGTCATAAATCATTATTCGCGTCCAAAGACGTTTCGAAAGTCTACCAAAGTAGATAAAGAAGGTTGGTTGATGAAGATACATAAAAACATGAAACTTCCAAGTCTGGCACCAATGGTCAGTAGTTAGACGAGTGGTAACGAGAATTATATCACGAGGGAAGATGAGTTAACAAGTAAAACAAAGATTGTTAAGTAAAGATATATGTGCTCGCAGACACGTAATTCGTTCAAGAAAAGAAAAGGAAACAAATGCGTATATCATGAACAGATGCTACTCGCATAATATGTAAAAGTTTTCAAAATTTTAATTTACCTAACTTTTGAGAAACACAAGTAAAAAGTTGGTTCTTGGCCAAATATTTAAGGTGACTACTATTCGGCCTCACATGGCTCCTTCTAAGTTACGCATAGGTGATCAATCCATGCATAATTTAGGACTAGCAATGCGATGCAGAGTTTCGTCAAACTAGTATTACATATTATATATTTAAATTATATATATAATACCAAAAAAATAGAAATCAGAATAATTAAAGAAACTTTTCGCAAGTAAGTAATTGGCTAGATATTTAAATCAACAATTTTAATGTTACAAGAATTCTTTATAAGACCAATGTAGAACAATTTGTAAAATGATACGTAAACAATACCAATTTAAGATTATATAGTGACATGGTGATATCTTATAAAATAGCGAGTGAGTTACACGAGAGTAGTAAAGAGTAGTTCATAAGAAAATTAATGAAATGGTTTCAATGTGATAAGGTTTCAAAAGATTTAGCCAGAATCATCGTGAGACACCTGTCAGAAATGATGATGCAAGATGTGAAAATGAGAACTTCGCCCAAATCAGTGGTGCGATAGAAGAAAAGAAAGATAAAATGAAATGAAAAATAAGTCATGTATAAAAGAAAGGATAAAGGAATCCATATGCGTGTAGATAGAGATCCGGCTGAAGAAAGGAAATAGTAATACTTTAAGAACTATCCGCGGCCTACAAGTGTGATCACGACCTTAGATATTTGTTTTATAAAAGTATAAAACGTTTGTATCAAAATATTTTGTAAACATTGAGATACATAAGTAACTTGCACAAGTAACCGAGTCTAAGTGTAAACATGACCTATAAAAGCCAATTATATGTTAACGCCAATTAGACTAAGATTCTCAAACAATTTGGAACCTGAGAACGCCAATTATATGTTAACTGCGACCTAATACGTAAAAAGTCAACAAAGGTCAAAGTATTACCCGAGTATGACTCAATAATGAAAAGTTGTTAAAATACATGTAAGTTACTGGAATACAACAAAATATGGTCATACAAACTTGTTTCATCAAGCTATACAGCTTAGAACTCAGTTTTATATGTTTTGACTAAACGTATAGAAAATAGTCAACTTTTGGCTTTTCCGACTTGAGGCGAATTACAAATCATTAGACCTAAATTTCACTTCAATTATGATGTTATACATCTAAGTATGAATATCGATCATCCCAAATCCATTCCATAAGGTTTAGGCTTGCTTAAGGGGCGTTTGGGTAATGAACTAGTCATTTACTCGCTTAATGAAAAAGTGTAGAAAACTCCTTTTCGCGAGGCTTAAAAAACCTATATAGACTCTTGGAAAACATTCTACAAAAATTCAGAGAAGTTCTATACATAATGAAGTTAATATCTTGTGAATTTTAAGAAAAGTTTTGAAGTCTCGACGCCTTTTTAAAAATAAAAACCAAAACGCATTCTGCGCGAAAAAGTCAAACTTTACAGTCTGTATTTTGCATTTTTGACGGTCAAATGCCCACTTTAAAGCTTCCGTTTCCGAGAGGGTGACTAAAAACATCATTCCTAACAATTTTGTAGTTTTATCCGAAGGATGAAAACACTTTTACGACACACTTATCCCTATGACAATAGCGATAAAAGCATAACTTTATAAATTTTCAAATAAGTTAACAATACCCACTTATGTGTCAAAAACTTAAAGGTAGCTAACTGACATTAAACCTTTGCATCGAAAGTCAGCATAATATGTTTCTCAAATGTTTCAAGTGGTAAATCTTGGCTAAACACCCGTTAACCATACCAAGCACGCTAAACCAAACACTAGTTTAGGTCGGTTGTTCCCTATTAGACTAGTTTCTAAAATGCGTGCTATTTCTTCTTTATGAAGAGATAGACGATGAACCTTATACCTTCGGAAAGGTATTTTCATACCCGACATACCTAGATATATGAATTTATCTCAGTTTTCGAAATGGGAAAAAAAAATCCATCTTAGCAAAAGGTTAAAATTTTAGAAAATCAGTTATAAAATTAACGATCACCGTTTTAGTCATAAAATTCAATTGGTGGTGGCTATTAACGCAAGCTCAGCGGCTAAGCTAAGATTATAATGTCTACTAACTACCCAAGGCAAAACATAAGGGTTAAATAGGACATAACTTTCTTATTTTAAAGAGTTAGAAAGCAAATTTTATACAGAAACGAACCTTGTGACATTACCTATCAACCAAGACCTTAAAAAAATCAGTTTGGAAAAGTTTAAATTTGCCGAAATAAACCCCAAACCCGCTTTCCTAAAATGGTCACATCGAAACACCTCTAAACATCAATTTCAACAACATAACTTAGCATTCTATGTATCCTAATACCATCCTAATGTCATACCATTAATCACAAATCATCCAAGAACATCAAAAACAGAAAACTCATCAATAAGAATAAAGATTAAAATGAAATAAGATCAAGATAAGAAATCTTACAATCGAGGTGGAAATTTACAAAGAATATTATCAAGAAAGGAATGGATTATGAACTAGTCGCACTCCTGGAGCGAGGAGGTTTAATAAAGGGAATGATACAAGTTTATAGAAGTAGAATTGTATTCCAAACAATCGCCACGTATTAGAGGATATGAATTACAAGATGAAGATGGTGCTTCCAAGGTACAAACGAACGTTGTAATTCAAACTTGAAACGTAGAATGACCAATGAAATAATATTTAATCGATATACGAGTGTCGTGTAAGACGGTAGCGTAAAGGTCAATCAAGGTTACAAAACCCACGACATATTCAACACGGATTTAAGGAATGCTTCGAGATGTGTGACTTACACGATGTCCTTTAGTCTTTTCCTGGGACACACTGGGCCAAAGGTCTATAGACTAGACATCCAATCAAGAATGGTCGGAAAACAAACTGGATATCTAGATATATATCTTAAAGAGGTTTAACGATGAAAGTAACACGTACAGTAGTAAAATAAAAATCAGAAGTTTCATCGAAAGCAACACTTACTTAATCACAAACAATGGTATCACGAAAATACACACAACATGTAACAGTGAGTTGAGAAAACTGGCGGTTCAAAATGAACGAGTATATGAGGTCAATCGTATCACGCATAAACAAAATAGAAATAGTACTCAGAAAAGTGAGTATGAAAAGTCGGCAGCATATACACCCCGAATACGAGTATGTAATGTCATAACAATATAAAATTATTGCAACAAGATCAATTCACAAAAATAAGAATTCAGGTAATGCGGTAAGGGCATATGTAATCACAGTAATATCCAATGCTAATTCATGAAACACAAAGGATTTGGAAAGAAATATTAATTATCGTCATTAGGGTAATGTAATATTTTAAAATGTAATCAAGAAATGAAATACTACGATGATAATTTGAAAGTAAATAATAAGGATTAGAGAATTACCCGCGCAGATATCGAACAACAATGGTAGATTCTGTATTTGACACTTAGAAACATGAAATATTTGAACTTTCAGTTATAGACTAAGTTTTGAAAAAGACTCAGTTCCCTATAACTAATGCTTTGATACCAATATGTCAGACCCCCAAAATCTGACAAGGAACACGTAGGCAACATGGGGGTACCACGTCATGGTACAAGAAATAATAAAATACTGTTGACACAAGTTGACGTAATAAAGACATATACATTACATCAAAAACATCAGAGTTTTTTTTATACGAAGGTCCCAGAGTTTTATAAGCGGATAAATCTATTATTTATACATGGTTTTGTAATATATAGTTACCAAAAATCCAAAATAAACTTCTGTGAGCTTTTACTAAAATCAAACTTTAAAAATAACACAGAAATCTCCAAGCTGCGAAAATATCCTGCGGGCTCCCATCCTTAGCAAAATTAAGCATTAGTATTACCTGAGAAATAACATGTAAAAAGGTCAACATAAAGCTGAGTGAAATTCATAGGTTTAATAAGTAGTGATGTGGAATAAAAACATAAATTTTATAAGAATAGTAACATGATATGATTTAGTACCGTCGTACAAAATCATTAATGATTAATTACTGCAATAGCTCACGACACCGAAGCTTTAACATAACAGTTTTACCCCTAGTAAGTATCTAGTCAAAATACTTAGGTAGTCAAATGTAAGTGCGTCAAGGTAATCGGGACGGGGATTGTCAATCCCGATGGATCCATCCACAACATTCGTGCTTGCAAAATGTGAATTAACGGTTCATGATGTAGGGGCTTTTTGACTAAGGTACTAATGCAATAAGTAAATGTATAATCTGGGGAAAGCATACCGTTCTTGAATAGCATACTAAAAGTTTTTGTGTTCCACGCATGTTATTCTCACCCCGCAATTTGTAACAAGTATATAAGAAAAGGGGATATGAACTCACCTTAAGCCGCAAGATCAAAAGATGCGATAGAAATCGACGCGAGAACCAAAAGTTTCATAGGAACGACCTAGAAACGAATTATGTGTCTTAGGAATATGAGTAAAATAGAATGAATGCACATGATTATATACTTGATTCATACAGATTATGCATTGTACATAGGATTTTAAAAAGTCAAAAAGTCAAACTTCCCAAAAATAGTAAGTTCCCGACACTTTTAAAGACACTGCTTCAGTAGTTTTACTAATTTGGCCGAAACTTTATTCGACTTGCAAAAATCATAATTCTCAAACCGTAAATCGCTAAGACTACTTCTTTACATCCCTAGAATCCTAAAAGAGTCTACTTTTCTGTATCAATTACCATAAAACCATAAATCTCAGTTAAATTGGATTTATAATTTTAATACTACAAGTCAGTCCTAAAGAAAACATGTGACTAATTTTTAAGGCTTACGGAAACGGCGTAATTTGAAATCTACAAGTGATATCAAAGCAAACTCAGTGGGAGGTGATAGCCCACTAAGTTATCTACATGGATCAAGAGCTCTTTTTAAAAGATTGTAGAAAAATCTTGAGTTATTACCCGTTTATCAGCAGTGTGCAAAATCAGACCCGTTTTACCACAAAAATCATAATTAAATAACCGTAACACATCTTACAATGAGCTTTCTTGATACATCAAGCTAAGAATTGTATCTATGTCCATATATTTTTAGCTAACTGTATAAACCCATTTAACACTTTCAAAATCAACCAAACATCACAGACCTTCAAAATTTATACTAAAATATAATCAGTCCACTAATGTTGATGTATCCTCAAATCTATAGACCCAATTAAGATGAGACCAATTGGAAATGAAAGATATAAGATATAAGAGTCCTCTACAGGTCATAGTTTTACATATTTGGGTGTTTATGTACAAAATTTTTGAGTTATTGGCCATATACAGCAGGTGTGCAAAATCTGCGCACCTTCACCATTTAAATCATAACTAAATCATCGGAGTTCGTCTTGGATTGAACGAGCCGGAAAAACGAACCTAAGACTTGGATCTATCTCATCATATTTTTTTTTAAATGGGAATCTCACGAAACATTATTAAAACAGCCAAACAACACAGGCCTATCAAAATTAGCAATCCAATATATCCAAACACTAGTTTTAACCCATTTCAAATTCACCCAATCTCATACAATGCCATAATTAATCGAATCAAAGTATAAACATGCATATATGTGTATAAATATAGAAAACTAATCAAGACCCATGAATGATTATATAAAAATAATAGATATGAATAAAAAGATTGAAGATGCTTACAAGAGATGATATGGGTGATTAAAAGTGATTTGAACCCAAGATTAATAACTCAACTCCATCACTATTTTTTTTATCCACCATCTCATGTGTAAAACCTTTGAAATATACTCCAAAAATCAGCCCCAATAGCTTTCCAAAAGATTGATGATGAACCACGATTTAAATGATGACTTTACTTAAGAATAATTATTAAAAACACTTGGCTAAAAGTTGATAATACAAATTTCGAGTGATGTTTTTATGGAAAGGGTATTGGTGTTGATATCATCTCATATCAAAAAGAAAGGATCCAGAGAGTGAAACCATTTTGATGCAAGTATATGACATTTATATTAGTTTGTTTTAAAAGTTATAAGGATAACAAGTTTCTTATACCAACAAATTAATAGCAACGTGTAGTTTGTAAGGAGTGGGTAGTCAAAACATGGCATGATATAGTCAGGTGAGGTTTAATTAAAATCTTGCCTCATAATTTGTAAATGCGGGTATTATCGAAGTCCGATACTTTTAATGTTATGCGTTTTGAAAGATACACGTAAAACACGAAAAATAAACTCTCAAAATAAAATAAAAACACCGATAATCGAATCACGTTGATATTTTGATAAATGGGTAATAAGCGTTAACGCGTCGAATAAACGAATGACGCCTAAAAGTTTAACGTAAATTACAAAGAATGCTCGTAAAACGCGAAATTAAAACGACGATAATAGAAAAATATTTCTATGCATAACGATGATATTTATGGAAGCATAATTATTTTGACTTCTTAGAGTCGAAATAGCCATCGGTAACGGTTCCATCGAATCGGGTAAACTTTTTATAAAACACGTGCGAGTGCTTTTAAATCAAAACTTTTGATTTAAATAAATATAGACAAATAAAATAAAATTTTAATAATTCCAAATAAATTATTTTGCATTGTTAGAAAAATAATTAAAATACAATTTAATTAAAAATTCTTGAATTCTCAAGATTTACGCATGAAAAAGTAAAAGAAACAGGTTAAACATTATAAAATTGAAAGGTACGAATAAAAGAATAATTTAATTACCGAAAAAAAATACGAGTTCTCACAGTCGGCCCCCCTAAAAGAACTCTGGTCCCTCAGAGTTCAACTGGAGATGGAAAGAGACGGGAATAAATAAGGATACTTTGCTTATCACGGTGTTTGGTGTTTTGAAATCAAAACTATTAGTTAAGCAAAATTTTAACTATGTTACATTGGGATTAAACTGAAATTATATTTTGAATGAGTAAACAATCTCTATGTCTTTTCTTTGATAAAAATGGTGTTCAAAGTAAAAGTCAAACATTTCAAATATTATTTTGACGTCTTAAGAAATTTTGGATGATTGCATAAAATTATTGTTAAAACTCGGGTTTATGGTCGCGATTAGAGAAAATCAAATTTCCATATTATTTAGAATCATTAACAGAAATATAAATTACATCAGTAATTTCATTAACTTGGAAGTATGATAAAAAAATTCAAATACTTTAAAAGATAAGGTATGGCGTCCTTTTAAGCACTAGTTATAAATCTAGCAAAGAGGATGTATAGATCCGACGTTTAACTTGAAACAGGTATTTTGTTAATTTCAACGCTTGGTAAAATGTGTAAAACGTTCTTAAATTTTTTTTAGAATATTTTGTAGAAATCCATAATGGTGTTTAATGCATCAAATAGTAAACAGGGGACACATTCAGTTTTCAAAGATGACAAGATAGCAAATGAATATGAAGCAAAATAATTGTCAGCAATTAGTATGCAAGCAATGACAAGAGGGAATAAAATAAAATTCGTACCAATTTCTCAACGAGAATGATAGAATAGAGAAATCGGTGATAAAAATAATAAGAACAAAGTATTTAGCAAGATTAATTCATGATGTGGTTGCCGTCACCAACAACGGCTTATTAAGTTCTCGGTGACACGATCGATAGAGAAAAGCCACAAAACAAAGTTTCGAATCAAGGAAAGTTCTTAAGAAGTCACTTGAGAGTAATTCCAGCAAAATGAACAACATTAGCAAAGAGAGAGAGAAGTCGACACATAGTTCACACGAATGAATTTTGAGACGATAGAGTCAAAGACACATCATGACAAAATATAAGAAATCATCGTTCGCATCTAGTCATAAATCATTATTCGCGTCCAGAGACGTTTCGAAAGTCTACCAAAGTAGATAAAGAAGGTTGGTTGATGAAGATACATAAAAACATGAAACTTCCAAGTCTGGCACCAATGGTCAGTAGTTAGACGAGTGGTAACGAGAATTATATCACGAGGCAAGATGAGGTAACAAGTAAAACAAAGATTGTTAAGTAAAGATATATGTGCTCGCAGACACGTAATTCGTTCAAGAAAAGAAAAGGAAACAAATGCGTATATCATGAACAGGTGCTACTCGCATAATATGTAAAAGTTTTCAAAATTTTAATTTACCTAACTTTTGAGAAACACAAGTAAAAAGTTGGTTCTTGGCCAAATATTTAAGGTGACAACTATTCGGCCTCGCATGGCTCCTTCTAAATTACGCATAGGTGATCAATCCATGCATAATTTAGGACTAGCAATACGATGCAGAGTTTCGTCAAACTAGTATTACATATTATATATTTAAATTATATATATATATATATATATATATATATATATATATATATATATATATATATATATATATATATATATATATATATATATATATATATATATATATATATATATATATATATATATATATATATATATATATATATATATATATATATATATATATATATATATATATATATATATATATATATATATATATATATATATATATATATATATATATATATATATAAAATAACAAAAAATAGAAATCGGAATAATTCAAGAAACTTTTCGCAAGTAAGTAATTGGCTAGATATTTAAATCAACAATTTTAATGTTACAAGAATTCTTTATAAGACCAATGTAGAACAATTTGTAAAATGATACGTAAACAATACCAATTTAAGATTATATAGTGACATGGTGATATCTTATAAAATAGAGAGTGAGTTACACGAGAGTAGTAAAGAGTAGTTCATAAGAAAATTGATGAAATGGTTTCAATGTGATAAGGTTTCAAAAGATTTAGCCCGAATCGTCGTGAGACACCTGTTAAAAATGATGATGCAAGATGTGAAAATAAGAACTTTAAATCTTGACCCAAATTAGTGGTGCGATAGAAGAAAAGAAAGTTAAAATGAAATGACAAATGAGTCATGTATAAAAGAAAGGATAAAGGAATCCATATGCGTGTAGATAGAGATCTGGTTGAAGAAAGGAAATAGTAATACTTTAAGAACTATCCGCGGCCTACAAGTGTGAACACGACCTTAGATATTTGTTTTATAAAAGTATAAAACGTTTGTATCAAAATATTTTGTAAAAATTGAGATACATAAGTAACTTGCACAAGTAACCGAGTCTAAGTGTAAACATGACCTATAAAGCTTACAATCTGTAGGATATACTTAAAATGAAAGTTAAGTGTCTTAGACTAAGATTCTCAAACAATTTGGAACCTGAAAACGCCAAGTATATGTTAACTGCGACCTAATACGTAAAAACTCAACAAAGGTCAAAGTATTACCCGAGTATGACTCAATAATGAAAAGTTGTTAAAATACATGTAAGTTACTGGAATACAACAAAATATGGTCATACAAACTTGTTTCATCAAGCTATACAGCTTAGAACTCATTTTTATAAGTTTTGACTAAACGTATAGAAAATAGTCAACTTTTGGCTTTTCCGACTTGAGGCGAATTACTAATCATGAGACCTAAATTTCACTTCAATTATGATGTTATACATCTAAGTATGAATATCGATCATCCCAAATCCATTCCATAAGGTTTAGGCTTGCTTAAGGGGCGTTTGGGTAATGAACTAGTCATTTACTCGCTTAATGAAAAAGTGTAGAAAACTCCTTTTCGCGAGGCTTAAAAAACCTATATAGACTC
Organism: Glebionis coronaria; assembly: GCA_025667525.1. NCBI lineage: Eukaryota > Viridiplantae > Streptophyta > Magnoliopsida > Asterales > Asteraceae > Glebionis > Glebionis coronaria. The sequence goes on from CM046874.1 coordinate 687,533,349, forward strand.
TTGGAAAAAATTCTACAAAAATTCAGAGAAGTTCTATACATAATGAAGTTAATATCTTGTGAATTTTAAGAAAAGTTTTGAAGTCTAGATGCCTTTTTAAAAATAAAAACCAAAACGCATTCTGCGCGAAAAAGTCAAACTTTACAGTCTGTATTTTGCATTTTTGACGGTCAAATGCCCACTTTAAAGCTTCCGTTTCCGAGAGGGTGACTAAAAACATCATTCCGAACAATTTTGTAGTTTTATCCGAATGATGAAAACACTTTTACGATACACTTATCCCTATGACAACAGCAATAAAAGCATAATTTTATAAATTTTCAAATAAGTTAACAATACCCACTTATGTGTCAAAAACTTAAAGGTAGCTAACGGACACTAAACCTTTGCATCAAAAGTCAGCATAATATGTTTGTCAAATGTTTCAAGTGGTAAATCTTGGCTAAACAACCGTTAACCATACTAAGCACGCTAAACCAAACACTAGTTTAGGTCGGTTGTTCCCTACTATACTAGTTTCTAAAATGCGTGCTATTTCTTCTTTATGAAGAGATAGACAATGAACCTTATACCGTCGGAAAGGTATTTTCATTCCCGACATACCTAGATATATGAATTTATCTCAGTTTTCGAAATGGGAAAAAAATCCATCTTAGCAAAAGGTTTAGATTTTAGAAAATTAGTTATAAAATTAACGATCACTGTTTTAGTCATAAAATTCAATTGGTGGTGGCTATTAACGCAAGCTCAGCGGCCAAGCTAAGCTTATAATGTCTACTAACTACCCAAGGCAAAACATAAGGGTTAAATAGGTCATAACTTTCTTATTTTAAAGAGTTAGAAAGCAAATTTTATACAGAAACGAACCTTGTGACATTACCTTTCAACTAAGACCTTGAAAAAATCAGTTCGGAAAAGTTTAAATTTGCCGAAATAAGCCCCAAACCCGCTGTGCTAAAATAGTCACATCGAAACACCTCTAAACATCAATTTCAACAACATAACTTAGCTTTCTATGTATCCTAATACCATCCTAATGTCATACCATTAATCACAAATCATCCAAGAACACCAAAAACAGAAAACTCATCAATAAGAATAAAGATTAAAATGAAATTGGATCAAGATAAGAAATCTTACAATCGAGGTGGAAATTTACAAAGAATATTATCAAGAAATGAATGGATTATGAACTAGTCGCACTCTTGGAGCGAGGAGGTTTAATAAAGGGAATGATACAAGTTTATAGAAGTAGAATTGTATTCCAAACAATCGCCACGTATTAGAGGATATGAATTACAAGATGAAGATGGTGCTTCCAAGGTACAAACAAACGTTGTAATTCAAACTTGAAACGTAGAATGACCAATGAAATAATATATAATCGATATACGAGTGTCGTGTAAGACGGTAGCGTAAAGGTCAATCAAGGTTACAAAAACCCACGATATATTCAACACGGATTTAAGGAATGCTTCGAGATGTGTGACTTACACGATGTCCTTTAGTCTTTTCCTGGGACACACTGGGCCAAAGGTCTATAGACTAGACATCCAATCAAGAATGGTCGGAAAACAAACTGGATATCTAAATATATATCCTAAAGAGGTTTAACGATGAAAGTTACACGTACAGTAGTAAAATGAAAATCGGAAGTTTCATCGATAGAAACACTTACTTAATCCCAAACAATGGTATCACAAAAATACACACAACATGTAACAGTGAGTTGAGAAAACTGGCGGTTCAAAATGAAGGAGTATGTGAGGTCAATCGTATCACGCATAAACAAAATAGAAATAGTACTCAGAAAAGTGAGTATGAAAAGTCGGCAGCATATACACCCCGAATACGAGTATGTAATGTCATAACAATATAAAATTATTGCAACAAGATCAATTCACAAAAATAAGAATTCAGGTAATGCGGTAAGGGCATATGTAATCACAGTAATATCCAATGCTAATTCATGAAACACAAAGGATTTGGAAAGAAATATTAATTATCATCATTAGGGTAATGTAATATTTTTAAAATGTAATCAAGAAATGAAATACGACAACGATAATTTAAAAGTAAATAATAAGGATTAGAGAATTACCCGCGCAGATATCGAACAACAATGGTAGATTCTGTGTTTGACACTTAGAAACATGAAATATTTGAACTTTCGGTTATAGACTAAGTTTTGAAAATGACTCAGTTCCCTATAACTAACGTTCTGTTACCAATATCCCAAAATCTGACAAGGAACACGTAGGCAACATGGGGGTACCACGTCATGGTACAAGAAATAATAAAATATTGTTGACACAAGTTGACGTAATAAAGACATATACATTACATCAAAAACATCAGAGTTTTTTATACGAAGGTTCCAGAGTTTTATAAGCGGATAAATCTATTATTTATACATGGTTTTGTAATATATAGTTACCAAAAATCCAAAATAAACTTCTGTGAGCTTTTACTAAAATCAAACTTTAAAAATAACACAAAAATCTCCAAGCTGCGAAAATATCCTGCGGGCTCCCATCCTTAGCAAAATTAAGCATTAGTATTACCTAAGAAATAACATGTAAAAAGGTCAACATAAAGCTGAGTGAAATTCATAGGTTTAATAAGTAGTGATGTGGAATACAAACATAAATTTTATAAGAATAGCAACATGATATGATTTAGTACCGTCGTACAAAATCATTAATGATTAATTACTGCAATAGCTCACGACACCGAAGCTTTAACATAACAGTTTTACCCCTAGTAAGTATCTAGTCAAAATAATTAGGTAGTCAAATGTAAGTGCGTCAAGGTAATCGGGACGGAGATTGTCAATCCCGATGGATCCATCCATAACATTCGCGCTTGCAAAATGTGAATTAACGGTTCATGATGTAGGGGCTTTTTGACTAAGGTACTAATGCAATAAGTAAATGTATAATCTGGGGAAAGCATACCGTTCTTGAATAGCATACTAAAAGTTTTAAATGATTGTATTCCACGCATGTTATTCTCACCCCGCAATTTGTAACAAGTATATAAGAAAAGGGGCTATGAACTCACCTTAAGCCGCAAGATCAAAAGATGCGATAGAAATCGACGCGAGAACCAAAAGTTTCATAGGAACGACCTAGAAACGAATTATGTGTCTTAGGAATATGAGTAAAATAGAATGAATGCACATGATTATATACTTGATTCATACAGATTAGGCATTGTACATGGGATTTTAAAAAGACAAAAAGTCAAACTTCCCAAAAATAGTAAGTTCCCGACACTTTTAAAGACGCTGCTTCAATAGTTTTACTAATTTGGCCGAAACTTTATTCGACTTGCAAAAATCATAATTATCAAACCGTAAATCGTTAAGACTACTTCTTTACATCCCTATAATCCTAAAAGAGTCTACTTTTCTGTAACAACTACCATAAAACCATAAATCTCAGTTAAATTGGATTTATAATTTTAATACTACAAGCCAGTCCTAAAGAAAACATGTGACTGATTTTTAAGGCTTACGGAAACGGGCGTATTTGGAAATCTACAAGTGATATCAAAGCAAACTCAGTGGGAGGTGATAGCCCACTGAGTTCTCTACATGGATCAAGAGCTCTTTTTAAAAGATTGTAGAAAAATATTGAGTTATTACCCGTTTATCAGCAGTGTGCAAAATCAGACCCGTTTTACCACAAAAATCATAATTACCGTAACACATCTCACAATGAGCTTTCTTGATACATCAAGCTAAGAACTGTATCTATGTCCATATATTTTTAACTAACTGTATAAACCCATTTAACATTTTCAAAATCAACCAAACATCACAGACCTTCAAAATTTATACCAAAATATAATCAGTCCACTAATGTTGATGTATCCTCCAATCTATAGACCCAATTAAGATGAGACCAATTGGAAATGAAAGATATAAGATATAAGAGTCCTCTACAGGTCATAGTTTTACATATTTGGGTGTTTATTTACAAAAATTTTGAGTTATTGGCCATATACAGCAGGTGTGCAAAATCTACGCACCTTCACCATTTAAATCATAACTAAATCATCGGAGCTCGTCTTGGATTGAACGAGCCGGATAAACGAACCTAAGACCTGGAGCTATCTCATCCTATTTTTCTTTTAAATGGGAATCTCACGAAACATTTTTAAAACAGCCAAACAACACAGGCCTATCAAAATTAGCAATCCAATCTATCCAAACACTAGTTTTAACCCATTTCAAATTCACCCAATCTCATACAATGCCATAATTAATCGAATCAAAGTATAAACATGCATATATGTGTATAAATATAGAAAACTAATCAAGACCCATGAATGATTATATAAAAATAATAGATATGAATAAAAAGATTGAAGATGCTTACAAGAGATGATTTGGGTGATTAAAAGTGATTTGAACCCAAGATTAATAACTCAACTCCATCACTATTTTTTTATCCACCATCTCATGTGTAAAACCTTTGAAATATACTCCAAAAATCAGCCCCAATAGCTTTCGAAAAGATTGATGATGAACCACGATTTAAATGATGACTTTACTTAAGAATAATTATTAAAAACACTTGGCTAAAAGTTGATAATACAAATTTCGAGTGATGTTTTTATGGAAAGGGTATTGGTGTTGATATCATCTCATATCAAAAAGAAAGGATCCATAGAGTGAAACCATTTTGATGCAAGTATATGACATTTATATTAGTTTGTTTTAAAAGTTATAAGGATAACAAGTTTCTTATACCAACAAATTAATAGCAACGTGTAGTTTGTAAGGAGTGGGTAGTCAAAACATGGCATGATATAGTCAGGTGAGGTTTAATTAAAATCTTGCCTCGTAATTTGTAAATGCGGGTATTATCGAAGTCCGATACTTTTAATGTTACGCGTTTTGAAAGATACACGTAAAACATGAAAAATAAACTCTCAATATAAAATAAAAACACCGATAATCGGATCACATTGATATTTTGATAAATGGGGATATATAATATAATAAGCGTTAACGCGTCGAATAAACGAATGACGCCTAAAATTTTAACGTAAATTACAAAGAATGCTCATAAAACGCGAAATTAAAACGAAGACAATAGAAAAATATTTCTATGTCATAACGATGATATTTATGGAAACATAATTATTTTGACTTCTTAGAGTCGAAATAGCCATCGGTAATGGTTCCATCGAATCGGGTAAACTTTTTATAAAACACGTGCGAGTGCTTTTAAATAAAAACTTTTGATTTAAATAAATATAGACAAATAAAATAAAATTTTAATAATTCCAAATAAATTATTTTGCATTGTTAGAAAAATAATTAAAATACAATTTAATTAAAAATTCTTGAATTCTCAAGATTTACGCATGAAAAAGTAAAAGAAACAGGTTAAACATTATAAAATTGAAAGGTACGGATAAAAGAATAATTTAATTACCGAAAAAAAATACGAGTTCTCACATTAATCCCACATGAAAGAGTTCTACAGGTTATACTAGTTGTAGATACTTAAAATGAGTGTGATCCGTTTCGAGAAGAGGAGTGGACAAATCAATATAACAAGTCGATAGGCACACATAACAACACATATTTTACTATAACGTATAGCGTTAGTTCTAGCTCGCACTTTAGTATGGTTCAGCTGTTAATCGGATAGCCAAAATTATAAAACTCGTCTCATATTTGCTATAAGGTATAACGTTAGTTCTAGCTCACATTTCAAATATTAACAAAATAAAGTCGCATTTTTAGGGTCCGTTTGGTTTAAAGTCGGATTTTATTTTGGGTGTTGGTTTATAAAGTATGTGGTTTAGTATTCGGTTTTATTAAATGAAAAGTAATGTTTGGATTTGATATATAATTTAGATATTGTGCTGGATTTGGGTTTTGATTTAATATGATAAATATAAAAATATTATTAAAAAATTGTGTAAGTTGCTAATAAATATAAAAAATAGTAATTTTATATGAAGTAGGCATAAATAAAAAGGTGGTATTGTATCATGTGGCAATGCTAAATATTACCACCATTTGCTTTCTAAAACCAGGTCTATCTATATACTTTTGTGTATGACCATAAATATGGGTTTTTGAGTGGGCCTAGGTGAAGCTAGATCTCAACCAAAGAGCTAAATAAAGACCACACCCAAGTTGTGTTACAACCCTAGATTTTGGGATTTGTCACTTGTGACTATTTAACTTTAATTTTGTTCATAGTGTACGTTTATATGCGATATGTTTATATTTGAGCCTTTGACTGGATGTTAGACATTGTTAATGCAATAATGCCTAAAAACGTTACTTGCATTTTTCGGTCTCGCTTAGTTTTGATTACGACAATATGTAAAAACAAGCATTTACGAAAACAACGAAAAACAAATTCTTGAGTTCAAGTATTTTTCATTTTACCCATTTTCACTTAAGGTATGGATAAACAAGTACTAACCTTAATCAAGTGATCAAGTGATTTAATCTTTTCTTAAAACTCACTTTTTATTAAGTGTGACAAGTTTTTATTAAACTTTCTTTTTAAGAAAATGTTCTATTAAATTAATTATTTGAAAATTTGAAAATGGCATATTCTTATTTGGTTAGGAATATTCTATCAGGATATTTTTTAAACCAGATATGACCTCCATCACTAAAGGACAAAAAGGGAGCGGAGTCTAGTCCAGCGGTACCTTAGCTCCTAGGTGGTTCCTTATCGATAAGGTACCGCGGGCAGATATAGCTGTTGGCCCTTTGTCCTATAAATAGTGGACCATTCTCAACTTTTCAATTCACCTCTTTTGCACATCTATTTCCAGATTCAAACACTCTTCTTTAATCACTCAAATCTTTGATCATTTGTTTGATTACTACTTGTTTAAGAAGTGAATCTTGTTCTTCCATCCCTTCCATGCAAAGAGAAGAACACTATCCTTGTGAAGTGTTGAGTCCACCACCAAAGATCCATTAAAGATCAACTTTTATACATTTGTTGTTGTGTCTTAGTTGAGAAGATCCAAGTAGTTGTGTTTATTTGGAAGTTGTGTATGTACTAAGTATAGTTGTGTAGATTGGTCCTAGCTACGATTAGGGCTCGACTTTTAGCTTAGAGTCGTAAATTGGTTAAGCGACGTGTACGGTTTTCTCCACCATAAGGAGCTTATTGTGTAGTGAACTCTCGAGTAAGGAGTACTCGAGGAGTGGAGTAGGAACGAGGAGTGAGCTTCGTTGCCGAACCACTATAAATCCTTGGTGTTCGGTTTGATCTTTCTTTACCCTTAACTCTTTACATTCTTTATTCTTTGTGCATATATTTTGTTTGTATTAGTTTAGTTACACTATCATTGTTCATATTGTGCATAAGAAGATTTCACATATTTCCTCAAGCCTAAGTTTTTGAAAAAAGGATTTTTTGAAAACCACATATTTAACAAGTAAATATAAGAAACTATTCAACCCCCCCTCCCCTTCTAGTTTCTACAATTGGTATCAGAGAGGGTTGCTCAAGAATTTTTAAAGTATATTGTATTTTAAAAACTTGAATCGATCTATGGATTCCAACAAATACCTAGAAGGGCAATCTATGTGAAATGTAATATAATGCAAGTTCGTTTTCTCAGTTCTTAACCAATAGAAAGTCCAATCAATATCAGATTTATTATTGTTCTTGGTTGTTCAAGCTTACTTGGTAATCTATTGCTAATTCAAACAACACTATTTAAAAATGAAAAATATTAAACTACTTATATGTAAAACAAATTGCAATTACCACGTTTTTATTCAAGTAAAATATAAAATGCAAAACTTGAAACTAAAGGGACTGAAAATGTAAATTCTATGGAATGTAAATGCTTGAAATGTAAATTCTATCAACTATAGGGACTAAAAATGCAAAACAGTAAACTATAAGGATCAATTATGCAAAAACAATAACAAACTAACTAAAATTGTAACAAAATAACAACTTACTAACTGAAATCTAACAACTCACAAAGTCCAGGGACTAAGATTAAGCAAACCCTAATTTCTTGAAAGATTAGCCAAGTTTACAAAACTGATAGAAAAGAAGGGACTAAAGTGCAATTAAGCTAAGTGTTTAACTAAAAACGGGACAAAAGCAAGAATAAGCTCGTTTGAGCTTATTACTCAACCAAATCTAATGAAACCACTTGCAAAAGACTTCTAATTCAATTTCAGCTACGTGTGTTCAAGGAATTAGGCTATAGATCAAAAATAAGCAAAAGAGTGCTTATTGATAAGCACAAAATAAGCTACAGCTTATTCCAATCAGTCACAACCTGATTTTTGTGATGAAACTGATTAAACAACTTATTACAAGAACGGGAAATCAAACTAGAAACATTTTCATCCAGTAATGAACTAGAAATCTGAAATAAGCTCTTTTGAGCTTATGTTGACCAAGTTTGACCAACTTTTTGCAAAAAGCTCAAACTTTCAAAACTTAATATTCAACACTTATTAACTAGTTTGGTGAAAGAAAATCATGACTTTTGTGAAGTGGATTAAGAGAACTAAGAAAACAGTCACCAGTTTATCTCAGAGAATGACAAATGCTCAGACCTTGATCAAAAAGCTAATTCCTAGCTTATTACCTAATACTGTAGGATTTCCTCTTAGAATCTAAAAGCTTATGATGTAATCTAAGTCTGGAAACAAGTTTGAGGAAATTTCATCTAAGAATGAGTAAGAAATAAGCAATTGAAAATGGTAAGTTTTAGAGAACAAAGCTGAAATAAAGCTAACCCAAACAATTTTAGTACCAATTGCCTGATTGACTTTGTATTTGACTTGTAAATGACTTAAATCCACTTATGATCAACTAAGGACTGAAAATGAACCCTATAACACCAATTCTTAACACTTGAAAAACACTTTAAAGCTATTCCCAAACACTCCTTAAACTGCTATGAACAAGATTTTACAAAGACTTATTGAGTATTGGTTTAAGCTGATTCAAAAGCTATAGCAGACTAGTTTTAATGGACTAAATGAAATGTATAAAAGCTGTAAACAAACAACAACCAAGGCTAGAACTCAATTAAGCTATAAGGCTAACAAGTAACTGAAATGATGCAGAAACTACAACTCAGAACACAAGTATGCAAGATTAATGCTACAAACACACTAAGATCAATCAAACTTCAACTACAAGCAATTATATCATGCAGCCATCAAGATTAACTAGGAAAATGAGCATGGCAGTTTACTGTTTAGAGGAACAAAAACAAGAACTTTGGAACCTAATGTAGATATCCTTTGGGAAGAAGAGGAGCGCTGAGCTCTCTTGCCCTAGTGATAACCACCACCTATCACTAGTATTCAACAAAAATCATCCATCAAACAGCTACAATTCATCTGGAATCAATCAAACTGCATTGAAATCTCCAAAAGAACTAGGAATGAACAAATTCTGATCAAACAACTTCTAATCTTCACAAATGTCAGTTATGATCAATGTATGATCATAACAAACATCAATCAGCAATAACTCTATCCAATTGAAGCAAGATCAAATTGGAATTTGAAGAACAGAATTTGGCGGGAAAAGGAAATTTGAATTTTATTGAATGAATTCAGTTACAAAGTTGGTTACAAGCTATCAACTAACTAACTGACTCAAGAGTTTGTCAGACTCTTGAGTAGTTAGGGGAAAAGTGAGGGAAAAAGGAAAGGGAAAATTTAACTATGTGTTTTACAAAATTAGGCTACTACTGAAAAATGAAGTACAAGCTATCTATTTATAGGCATGAGAGGAGAATTAGTTGGGGTTGGTGACGTGTTAGAACCAGTAATAACTTGCCACGTGGAAAAATTCTGCATTTGGCACTTGAAGGTATGAACAATGATTTGGGTGTTTTTGATTGGATGGGTGATATGTTAATTGAGTTGTATCATTGAACTAGTCTCTTCAAAACGATCATCTTTGGTGTTTATATCTTTTTCTGAAATTGCTTCTATCAAAAACGCGCTCCTGGCAAATTTTCTTGTTCTTGAAGATGACACGTGGCATTTCCTGGTTGGCTCTCATCTGGTCACACGGATCATTATCCAAAACTGGATAAAAGAGTTATGGACTGGCGCTCTCTCATTGGTTGATTAAAAAGGTAGTGCGCTTTCCTGTTGAGATCTTGCATTTAATGGAAAACGGCGCTAGTGGCTGACGTGGTGATCCATGTTTATTATTTACTGGCTTCTGATTGGTTTAGAGCTATGGCACTTGGATCATGTCTTGTATATTTTCCAAACTTGGCAAAACAAACCCCTTGACTTGGCAGATTGCTATTTTAAGCTAGGATCTTCATTCCTTTGACATTTTTGGTCCTTTAACTTCCATAACTTGTACAAAATGGTCCTTTGACTGAGTTGACTTGATAGTTGACCAGGTTTGACTTGAATCTTGACTTTTCATAATTTGCACTTTAAGTCCTTCAACTTTCATAACTTGTCAAGATAGGTCCTTGAACTTCAAAGTCTTGTCACTTTTGATCCTCTTTTGTCTTTTTCATCCATTTGAGCTTGAATTTTCCTTGTTTGCTTGAAAATGTATCTTCTTACCTACAAAAGTGCACACAAACACAAACATACCACATAATACTGTTTTTGCCAAATAATTTGGTATTTTGCTTCATGTTTTAGGGTTATTTGTTGATAAAAGGATATGAGTTTAAGCTCATATCAAATTCCCCTACACTTGAACATTGCCATGTCCTCATGCAATATTATATTTCAAGGCTTAAAAATTTACATTTCCCTCATAATTAATCCACCTTGGCCATATGAGATGCATCTACACTACTCTAAACTAGATGATGCATGATTTTGACTTTTAATAATGCAATGAATCAAAATATAATTCTATCTATATCTTTTTGATTTTTCTTGAAATGGTTTTGATGGAAATAACTCATAAAGAATTCAATGACTTGGATTAGGGCTTGGATACCATGGATACTTATCACCCTCAAGTTTCACTTTCCCCATACCAAGCTAATAAATGGGATCATTGCATTCACAAGTAAAAAGTGCATCAACTTATTCATGACAATTAAATGTGGAACCGGTTATTAATTGAGCAAATTGCTTGTGGGCAAATTTGTCATTATTCAAGTGTGAAATATAAGAAGTGTAAAATCCAAAAATAAGGAAGCACGGTTTTAATCCTAAGTAATCTTCTCATCCATTACTTGAAAAACCGCTCACAATTAATACAAGTCCGTATTAAGAGTAATAAGTCATTCGCCTTATGTGTAAAATCCTCATGTCATGCTTTCATAAGTAACTACACACTCGCTAAGGAAAGAAAAATAAAACTCACGCAATAATTTACATCCGCATCTTTTTGAGATTTTGGATCTTCAACCCCGCAACCCGTCAAGGTAATATTGGATTGGAGCAATCTATTGAATCCCCGCAACCCGTCAAGGTAATATTGGAACTCAACAGTCACTATAATTAACACCACACTGCCCCTCTTGGGAGTCTTGCATTATTTTTTTTTTCTTTCTTTTTCTTTCTAGCCACTCATTTTTTTTTTCATAAGCCGCTCTTATTTTTCTTTATTCCTCACAAAGAAATTTGAAAAGAAGAAAAGGAAAAACACCCGCTAAATATGGAGCATGACATAAGTCTAGTACACATAAAACGTGCTAACTTAGAATCTTAAGACGTACTCATATCAACCATAAATGATTAGCCAAAAATGCATAAGAGATTACAAACCAATTAAAACCGTACTTGATTATTTATTAACAATTATATACATGCGAAGAAAATAGAGGCAAAGAAGAGAAGGGTTTAGCCACAAGTAATTGCCATGAAGTCTATCTAGCCCTTTTACACTTGTTTCAACTCTATCATTTCCCATTCTCCACAAATTTAAAATTTCAAAGAATGAAATTGGTGGAAGCTTAGCCTAATAGACCAATGAAGGACTACATGGTTAAGGATACTAGCTAGAGAATGCTAAAATAAGCAAACTCGGGTTGAGTCAAAATATCCATGGCGGGCCTAATATGTCAAAGAAGTCTAAATTTGTTAAAACCATGTTTTATTATATTTTTCCTTTTTATATATTTTGATGAAAAATAAAAAGAATATATACAATGCAAATGTGCTATGCAAAATGAAAAATGATTGATGCAAAAATCATGAATGCATATTTTTGTTGGCCAAAGTAGATCAAAAATTTGAAAAATGTTGAAAATTCAATTTTCCATGTTATCATGCAAGACAATGACAAGTTCTAGGTAAGGTCACTTCGATAGAAGACCCCCCTACACTTAAGCTAAACATTGTCCTCAATGTTTAAGAGCATGGAAGTATAAAAAACTTCCCCTACACTTAGGACAATGAATAGACTTTGCTTAACCCAAGTTAAGGAAAGGACTACTATTAGTGAAATCATGTTTAAGCACAAGGTGTCAATGAAAAATCACTAAAGTAACGAAGTGAACCGGATACAAGGGCCTCCTCCATAAGCTCCAAAGCATGAGATGAGTGAGCAACCCTACAAACAAGCATGAAGACAAAAGAAGGTCTCCCCTACACTTATCTCCAAATCTATGCCTTTATTTCTAACCTACAACACTCTAAACCTAGTTATACGATGCTTGAGTTAATGAGTCTCTAGCTCGACTCGTCCCTCAATGAATTAATTCATGGGGAAAATGGGGACCTCTTGGACCATTTCAACGGAAATGTCCTCCCCAAAGTAATGTTTAACACGGTGACCATTCACTTTAAAATTTGGACCATCGGGTTGGGACAACTCAAGAGTTCCATATGGAAACACTTGAGCAATAGTGAATGGACCGGACCATCTCGACTTAAGCTTGCCCGCAAAAAGCTTCAATCTTGAGTTAAAGAGGAGAACCGGCTCTCCAACTTTGAACTCACGATTCTTGATCTTAGCATCATGCAATTTCTTAGTCTTTTCCTTGTAAAGCAAAGAATTCTCATAGGCATTGGCTCTCAACTCATCCATCTCATTGATTTGATCTTTCCTATGTGAACCGGCTTGGTTTAAATCAAAGTTAGCCCACTTGAGAGCCCACGATGCCTTATGTTCTAACTCAAATGGGAGGTGGCACGCTTTTCCATAGACAAGCCTATAAGGAGTACAACCAATTGGTGTTTTAAAAGCCGTCCTAAACGCCCACAAAGCATCATCAAGCTTATCCGACCAAGAAGCTCTATGCTCTCCCACCGTTCTTTCTAAAATTCTCTTTAAACCACGATTTGTGACCTCGGTTTGACCATTTGTTTGAGGGTGATACGCGGTAGAAAGTCTATGATTCACTCCATATTTCTTCATAACTCTCGTGAATTGATCATTACAAAAGTGCGTACCACGATCACTTATGATGGCCCGAGGTACACCAAATCTAGCAAACAATTGTTTCAAGAACTTTACAACCACTCTAGCATCATTAGTAGGTAAGGCTTTAGCCTCCACCCACTTGGACACATAATCCACCGCCACAAGTATATACTTGTTTCCCTTAGAGGATGGAAAAGGTCCCATGAAATCTATTCCCCATACATCAAATATCTCACACTCTTGGATAAAATTTTGTGGCATCTCATCACGTTGTGTAATTTTTCCTTGTCTTTGACAAACATCACAAAATTTCACCATCTCTTGAGCATCCTTGTAAATGGAAGGCCAATAGTAACCCGAATCAAAGACTTTCTTGGCGGTGTAGTTAGGCCCAAAATGTCCACCCGTAGGTCCTTTATGACATGCCTCTAAGATTTTAAATGCCTCGGGCCCATCTACACACCGTCTAATGATTTGGTCCGCACATTGCCTAAAAAGATATGGATCATCCCAAAAGTAATACTTAACTTCCTTAAGAAACTTTTTCTTTTGTTGATAAGTAAGACCCTCAATAAGCACATTGCCCACAAGATAGTTTGCAATATCCGCAAACCAAGGTGTGGCATCCTCTTGGGAAGAGATAGACATGAGCTCCTCTAGTGGAAAGGATTCATTGATTTCTTGATGTGGGAAATCTCCTTGAAAAGGATGCTCAAGTCTACTCAAATGATCCGCCGCTAAATTCTCGGCCCCTTTCTTATCACGAATCTCTATCTTAAACTCTTGAAGCAACAAAACCCATCTCAAAAGCCTAGGCTTAGCATCTTGTTTTGTCATAAGATACTTGAGAGCGGAGTGATCCGTATACACTATGGTCTTGGAAAGCACAAGGTATGGTCTAAACTTCTCAAAAGCATATACTATAGCAAGCAACTCTTTTTCCGTGGTAGTGTAATGAAGTTGTGCACCGGTCATGGTTTTACTCGCATAGTGTATAGGTTGAAAATGCTTATTAACTCTTTGTCCTAAAACAGCCCCCACCGCATAATCACTAGCGTCACACATAAGCTCAAAAGGTAATTCCCAATTTGGAGAAACCAAAACGGGAGCCTTAGTCAATTTTTCCTTAAGGGTCTCAAAAGAGTCTAAACAAGCTTGATCAAAAATGAAAGGAGCCTCTTTCTCCAAGAGATGAGTCATCGGTCTAGCTATCTTAGAGAAATCTTGTATAAAGCGCCTATAAAATCCCGCATGACCTAAGAAACTCCTCACACCTTTAACCGAGGTGGGTGGGGGAAGCTTAACAATCACATCAATTTTAGCTCGATCAACTTCTAAGCCCTTATGGGATATCTTGTGTCCTAAAACAATCCCCTCTTTCACCATAAAGTGACATTTCTCCCAATTAAGCACCAAACGTGTTTCCTCACAACGCTTAAGCATTCTCTCAAGATTGGTGAGACAAGAGCTAAAGGAGTTCCCAAATACGGAAAAGTCATCCATAAAAACCTCCATGGTTTGCTCTATCATGTCATGGAAAATCGCCATCATGCACCTTTGAAACGTCCCCGGTGCATTACATAGGCCAAAAGGCATCCTCTTGTAAGCAAACGTACCGTAGGGACAAGTGAATGTGGTCTTTTCTTGATCCTTAGGGTCAATGGGTATTTGAAAATAGCCCGAAAAGCCATCAAGAAAACAATAGTACTCATTTCCCGCTAAGCGTTCAAGCATTTGATCCATAAAGGGAAGCGGGAAATGGTCTTTCCTAGTTGCCTCATTGAGTTTTCTATAATCAATGCAAACTCTCCAACCGGTTACAAGTCTCGTGGGAATAAGCTCATTGTTCTCATTAGGCACCACGGTGATTCCACCCTTCTTTGGAACACAATGAACCGGGCTAACCCATGGAGAGTCGGAAATGGGGTAAATCATACCCGCATCTAAAAGTTTAATCACTTCCTTCTTAATAACCTCATGAATTTTTGGGTTAACTCTCCTTTGGTTTTGAATGGCGGGTTTATAATCATCCTCCATAAGGATTTTGTGAGTACAAAAATGTGGATCAATTCCCCTTATGTCGGATATTTTCCATGCTAAGGCTTTCTTGTGTTTCTTAAGGACTTCAATAAGTTGCTCCTTCTCATCCTCTTTCAACTCTTTAGCAATAATCACCGGTAATTGGTCTTTTCCTTCTAAGAAAGCATATTCTAAGTGGGATGGAAGTTCCTTAAGTTCAATGGGAGGTGGACTCTCTATGGAAGGTTTTACTATGGAAGGTTCCTCAATGGTAATCTCTTGTGGAATAGGGGAAGGAATAGGGTCCTCATTGAGCAACTTTTGGATTGTAAGAATATCTTCTTCCCAATTAATGGGAGAATCATCATCACCAAGAAAGTTGGACTCAAATTCCTTCAAGAGGAAATCACTCTCTCCAAAAGGTGTTAAAGAGGGAGCAATTGAGGCCACGGTTTCAACATGGGGTATCTCATCACTAGCATTCTTACAAGCATCATGAAAGTGTTCATTACACACTTCATCTAGCACATCCACAATGTTAATAGTCTCACAAGGTCTAGACTCCTTAACCTCTTTTCTATCACAAACTTTCCCTAACTTAAACACCACTTTCTCATCCTCTACTCTCATAATTAATTCTCCTTCCGCCACATCTATCAAGGTACGACCCGTTCTCAAAAACGGTCTACCAACAATCAAAGGCACTCTAGGATCCATGTCATAATCGACCACTACAAAGTCGGCCGGAAAGGTAAACTTATCCACACCTACAAACACATCTTCCGCTATACCTACGGGGTGAGCTATGGTTCGGTTGGCTAGTTCAAGAGTCATCCTAGTGGGAGTGAGCTCGGGAAGAGATAGTTGTTTCCAAACCGATAAAGGCATGAGATTGATGCTCGCCCCTAAATCCGCCAAAGCCATGCAATTTTCAACACCGGGAAAATTACAAGGTATCAAGAAGCGCCCCGGATCTCCAAGTTTTGTTGGTAAGGTTTTAAGTAACACCACGGAACAATTTTCATTAAGTGATGTGTTGGGCAAATCAACCAATTTTTCTTTGTTTGAGAGCAAATCCTTGAACATCTTAGCAAACTTTGGCATATAAGCAAGAGCTTCCGCAAAGGATATGTTGATATTGAGTTGCTTGAACATCCTTAAGAAATTGGAGACTTGTATGTCATCTTTGTTCTTTAACTTGTCCTTTTTCAACCTTGAAGGGTATGGAAGAGTGGGTTTTGGTGTAGGTGGAATGGGTGTTGTGGTGGAAGATTTGTCTTTGTTAGCCTCTTCATTGGGAAGTGTGGAAGGTAAAGGAGAAGTATGAGGTGGTTGAGAAGGTGTGTTTGAGTGAATAGGAGCACTTTGAGGAGGTGGAGTAGAAGTAGAAGGCTTATCACAAGTAGGAGCACAAGTGGATTGAACAAGAGTAGGTTTAGGAGGTGAAGGATCCTTTGTTGTTGTACCACTCCTTGTTGTAATAGCATTAACATTGGCCCTAGGGTTTGTTTGTGTGTTGGAAGGTAAAGCCCCTTGTGGTCTTTGAGTTACCGCCATTAAAACCTTATTGAATTGGTCATTCATTTTCTTTTCTATAGCTTGGAATTTCCTTTCATTCTCTTGATTCATCTTTTGCAAAAGATCCATTGTGTTAAACTCTTGTGGCACATAACCTTGAAAACCTTGAGGTTGGAAAGGTAAAGGTTGAGAGTTAAATCCTTGATTTGGTGGATAAAAGGTATTTTCTTGAGGTTGAAATTGATTGGGGGCCTTGTAGTTGTTTCCTTGGTATGGTTGTCTTTGCCCTTAATTCCTTGCTAAAATTTGAGGAGGATTTTGTGGAATTTGGGTGGGTGGTTGGGGTGGGAAGCCGGGTGGAGTAAGGTAATTTTGGGATTTGTAAGAAAGGTTATTTGGATTGATGTTAGGCTTGAAGTGTTCACGGTGTTCCTCTTGATAAGCATAGCATTCCCCTTGATACCCTTGCACCTTATCACATTGTTCATAAGAGTGGGGGCCTCCACAAGTAACACAAGAAATGGTGATGGCATTCACATTGTTTGAGGAATTGTTCAATGACAAGTTCTTAAAAGTTTGAAGCATTTCTTGTTGTACTTGCAAATTCCTCTCACTTTCTCTATCCATCCTTTGAAAAATGGCTTCTTGAAACTTGAGGAGTTGGTTGTCACAAGGGATTTGAGAAGTGTTTTGGATAACATGAACTCTTTCTTCAAATGGATTGTTTGTTTGAACCATTGCCTTAGTCTCAATAATGTTCAAAGCCTCATGGTATGTTTTAAAAAGAATACTCCCTCCCGCGGAAGCATTTAGTGAATCTTGGTGGTGAGGTTTAAGGCCATTATAGAAGGTATTGATTTGGCTTAGATCATCCATTCCATGGTTAGGGCATCGCCTCAACAACTCACTATACTCTTCCCAAGCATCACCAAAGGATTGACTAGGTTTTTGTGTAAAGCCCATAATCAAATTCCTCAAAACCATAGTCTTTTGTGGAGGAAAGAATTTGTTCAAAAACTTAGTGGTAAAATCATCCCATGTGGTGATACCATCGGGTGGTTGGGTGTCTAACCAATGCTTAGCACTCCCATCTAAGGAAAATGACACTAACATCAATCTAATGACCTCAGGTGGAACCCCATTATGCTTAATGGTATTGCAAAGTGAAAGGAATCTCTTAAGGTGAGCATGGGGATCCTCATTTTGTTTTCCAAAGAAAGGTGATGAAGAAACCATATTGATCATAGATGTATGTAGCTCAAATGTGTTAGCGGGAAAGTCGGGAATCTTAATGGCACTAACATATCCATGAATGTTGGATTGCATACGTTCATACAAAGTACGATTATCAATAGCCATGGCTTCTTGTGGTGGTGACAAAGCACGATTCTCGTGATCGGCTTGGTGGATGGTGGTGGTCTTACTCTTTCTCTTTTTCTTCCTTTTCGGAGGAAGAGGTTGTACACCAATCGGTATTTGTGCACGCCCGCGAGTGAGCATGCAACTCAATACGAGGAATGAGAGAGAAGCTCTCGTGTGACTTTGAAGAGAAATAGATTATCCTCTTCGAATTTCAATATTAAATATCCACAAGAAAATAACAATATATGTATTACTACTTTGGGTGCAAGACCCTCAATGAAGCCTTCCTTCTTAGAATACTCCCAAGTGAACGGGGGGTTAGGTGGCGCGAAGCACTTAAGTACCTATTGACCCTTAGATGGCATTTTATAGCACATCGCCTTTCTATTCACTTAAATGTTCGTATTCTTCGAATTGTTGCTTATTGAGAGTATTTATCTATTCTTGCTTTATTTTGTTTGATCGATACGCGTGTCAAGGACCGGAACGCCCCTCAACACGGTGTATTGCCTCGGCAATACTTATGGAAGATATGTAGATTGATTGTTCTTATACGTATACGTATTTACTTATAATAATATATGGAAAATATTTTTGTATTTATGAGTTTTTTTAAAGGAAAATACTATATGTACATAAAAACCGAGAGAATCCAATAATATATATTTTTGGGTGCAATCTCTTAGGAAAAAGATTGCTTTTTGGATTTTTTAATTTTTTTGGTCAATTCTTTAGGAAAAGAATTGTTTTGTTAATTTTTTAGTTGTTATATATTTTTATTATTTTTGATTTTTTTATTTGTTTTTGATTTATGATACGTAAAAATAACGTTCACCAAATGAACGGATCCCAAAAGCCAATGAAAACCGTCAATCGATAGTCTCTCGTGTAGTCAAAGAACCGGCAGCGGCGCCATTTGAAATGTAATATAATGCAAGTTCGTTTTCTCAGTTCTTAACCAATAGAAAGTCCAATCAATATCAGATTTATTATTGTTCTTGGTTGTTCAAGCTTACTTGGTAATCTATTGCTAATTCAAACAACACTATTTAAAAATGAAAAATATTAAACTACTTATATGTAAAACAAATTGCAATTACCACGTTTTTATTCAAGTAAAATATAAAATGCAAAACTTGAAACTAAAGGGACTGAAAATGTAAATTCTATGGAATGTAAATGCTTGAAATGTAAATTCTATCAACTATAGGGACTAAAAATGCAAAACAGTAAACTATAAGGATTAATTATGCAAAAACAATAACAAACTAACTAAAATTGTAACAAAATAACAACTTACTAACTGAAATCTAACAACTCACAAAGTCCAGGGACTAAGATTAAGCAAACCCTAATTTCTTGAAAGATTAGCCAAGTTTACAAAACTGATAGAAAAGAAGGGACTAAAGTGCAATTAAGCTAAGTGTTTAACTAAAAACGGGACAAAAGCAAGAATAAGCTCGTTTGAGCTTATTACTCAACCAAATCTAATGAAACCACTTGCAAAAGACTTCTAATTCAATTTCAGCTACGTGTGTTCAAGGAATTAGGCTATAGATCAAAAATAAGCAAAAGAGTGCTTATTGATAAGCACAAAATAAGCTACAGCTTATTCCAATCAGTCACAACCTGATTTTTGTGATGAAACTGATTAAACAACTTATTACAAGAACGGGAAATCAAACTAGAAACATTTTCATCCAGTAATGAACTAGAAATCTGAAATAAGCTCTTTTGAGCTTATGTTGACCAAGTTTGACCAACTTTTTGCAAAAAGCTCAAACTTTCAAAACTTAATATTCAACACTTATTAACTAGTTTGGTGAAAGAAAATCATGACTTTTGTGAAGTGGATTAAGAGAACTAAGAAAACAGTCACCAGTTTATCTCAGAGAATGACAAATGCTCAGACCTTGATCAAAAAGCTAATTCCTAGCTTATTACCTAATACTGTAGGATTTCCTCTTAGAATCTAAAAGCTTATGATGTAAGCTAAGTCTGGAAACAAGTTTGAGGAAATTTCATCTAAGAATGAGTAAGAAATAAGCAATTGAAAATGGTAAGTTTTAGAGAACAAAGCTGAAATAAAGCTAACCCAAACAATTTTAGTACCAATTGCCTGATTGACTTTGTATTTGACTTGTAAATGACTTAAATCTACTTATGATCAACTAAGGACTGAAAATGAACCCTATAACACCAATTCTTAACACTTGAAAAACACTTTAAAGCTATTCCCAAACACTCCTTAAACTGCTATGAACAAGATTTTACAAAGACTTATTGAGTATTGGTTTAAGCTGATTCAAAAGCTATAGCAGACTAGTTTTAATGGACTAAATGAAATGTATAAAAGCTGTAAACAAACAACAACCAAGGCTAGAACTCAATTAAGCTATAAGGCTAACAAGTAACTGAAATGATGCAGAAACTACAACTCAGAACACAAGTATGCAAGATTAATGCTACAAACACACTAAGATCAATCAAACTTCAACTACAAGCAATTATATCATGCAGCCATCAAGATTAACTAGGAAAATGAGCATGGCAGTTTACTGTTTAGAGGAACAAAAACAAGAACTTTGGAACCTAATGTAGATATCCTTTGGGAAGAAGAGGAGCGCTGAGCTCTCTTGCCCTAGTGATAACCACCACCTATCACTAGTATTCAACAAAAATCATCCATCAAACAGCTACAATTCATCTGGAATCAATCAAACTGCATTGAAATCTCCAAAAGAACTAGGAATGAACAAATTCTGATCAAACAGCTTCTAATCTTCACAAATGTCAGTTATGATCAATGTATGATCATAACAAACATCAATCAGCAACAACTCTATCCAATTGAAGCAAGATCAAATTGGAATTTGAAGAACAGAATTTGGCGGGAAAAGGAAATTTGAATTTTATTGAATGAATTCAGTTACAAAGTTGGTTACAAGCTATCAACTAACTAACTGACTCAAGAGTTTGTCAGACTCTTGAGTAGTTAGGGGAAAAGTGAGGGAAAAAGGAAAGGGAAAATTTAACTATGTGTTTTACAAAATTAGGCTACTACTGAAAAATGAAGTACAAGCTATCTATTTATAGGCATGAGAGGAGAATTAGTTGGGGTTGGTGACGTGTTAGAACCAGTAATAACTTGCCACGTGGAAAAATTCTGCATTTGGCACTTGAAGGTATGAACAATGATTTGGGTGTTTTTGATTGGATGAGTGATATGTTAATTGAGTTGTATCATTGAACTAGTCTCTTCAAAACGATCATCTTTGGTGTTTATATCTTTTTCTGAAATTGCTTCTATCAAAAACGCGCTCCTGGCAAATTTTCTTGTTCTTGAAGATGACACGTGGCATTTCCTGGTTGGCTCTCATCTGGTCACACGGATCATTATCCAAAATTGGATAAAAGAGTTATGGACTGGCGCTCTCTCATTGGTTGATTAAAAAGGTAGTGCGCTTTCCTGTTGAGATCTTGCATTTAATGGAAAACGGCGCTAGTGGCTGACGTGGTGATCCATGTTTATTATTTACTGGCTTCTGATTGGTTTAGAGCTATGGCACTTGGATCATGTCTTGTATATTTTCCAAACTTGGCAAAACAAACCCCTTGACTTGGCAGATTGCTATTTTAAGCTAGGATCTTCATTCCTTTGACATTTTTGGTCCTTTAACTTCCATAACTTGTACAAAATGGTCCTTTGACTGAGTTGACTTGATAGTTGACCAGGTTTGACTTGAATCTTGACTTTTCATAATTTGCACTTTAAGTCCTTCAACTTTCATAACTTGTCAAGATAGGTCCTTGAACTTCAAAGTCTTGTCACTTTTGATCCTCTTTTGTCTTTTTCATCCATTTGAGCTTGAATTTTCCTTGTTTGCTTGAAAATGTATCTTCTTACCTACAAAAGTGCACACAAACACAAACATACCACATAATACTGTTTTTGCCAAATAATTTGGTATTTTGCTTCATGTTTTAGGGTTATTTGTTGATAAAAGGATATGAGTTTAAGCTCATATCACTATGCAAAGACCACCACTTTTTGAAACCGATAGTTTTATTTATTGGAAAAATATATTTGAAACTTATGTGAAATCAAAAGATTTAGATCTTTGGCATGTTATTACCAATGGTGATTTTTTACCTTATCAATTTAATGAAGTTTCTAAAACAAAAGAATTGGTCACTTTTGACAAAGCTAATGACGATACTAAAAAGAAACTTTCAAAAAATAATGAGGCTAAAATGGTGATTTATAATGTTTTACCTAAGAAAGAGTATGAAAGAATTTTTATGTGTGAAACCGCTAAAGATATTTGGAACACTCTTTTAGTAACCCACCAAGGTAATAGCCAAGTCAAAGAAAGAAAAATCGATCTTCTTGTCCAACAATATGAACAATTTGTCATCTTAGAAGATGAAACTATTGATAGTGCATTTGCTAGGTTTAACACCATTATTACTAGTCTAAAAGCATTTGATGAAGGTTTTTCTAGCAAGAACAATGTTAGGAAGTTTCTAAGGGCTTTACATCCAAAGTGGAGAGCAAAAGTCACGGCGATTGAAGAATCGAAAGATCTCTCAACTTTATCACTCGATGAACTCATAGGCAACTTGAAGGTTCATGAGATGATAATTTTGAAGGACTCAGAATTAGTGAAAACCAAGAGTGAAAGGAAATCTCTTGCACTTAAAGCCAAGAAGGCACAAAGTGACCACGATAGTTCCTCGGAAAGCGATGACGAGGAGTATGCATTGGCGGTGAGAGATTTCAAGAAGTTCTTCAAGAGACGAGGTCAACACGTTAGGCAACCCAACAATGACAAGAAACCATTCTCAAAGAATCGGTTTTCCAAGAACGAAAACGGTGATAGGAATTGCTTTAGATGTGGTGATCCAAATCACTTCATTGGTGATTGTCCAAAGCTCGCTCGCGGTAAGAACCACACGGCGTTCGTTAGTGGCGCTTGGAGCGATAGCGGTGAAGATGACGATGACAACCCCAAAGAGGAGAAATGTCTTATGGCTCACACTTCTAAAGAGGTACATTCCGAAACCGAATATTATAGCAATGATAGCTCCACTTTTGATGATATTGAATTTGAAGGCAAATATTATAGTTTACACAAACTTAGTCTTAAATTCATAGAAAAGAATAAAACCTTAAAATCAACCAAAACTAATCTTGAAAGTGAGATCAATGAACTTAGGGAGAAATAAGCAATAATTGAGAAAAATAAAGAAGTGGATTTAGGTTGCTTAAGTTGTGAGAAACTTAGAATAGAAAATGAAGATCTCAAGAGCACCTTCATTAAATTGGAAAAGTTCATGAAAGATACTAGTGCTCTTGATGATATGTTAAACAAACAAGTTCATTCTAAGGAAAGACTTGGTCTAGGTTTTAACTCAAATGAAGCCTCAACTAGTGAACCTAAACAAGTTAGATTTTCACAAAAATCACCCACTGTACGCGGTCCCAGATTGTATTCGGCGGTTCCTTATCACTATGGAACCGCCGCCATAGATAAGGTACCGCGGCCAGAGGATGATTTTGGTGAAAATCCTGAACTTTCTGAAAAGACTAAATCAGGTGAAAAACCAAAGCATCTTATTGTTAATAAGGTAAAATTACCCATACTTGACGACAATGCTATTAATAAGTTCTACAAGCCATTAAGTAAACCTCTCATGGGAAATAGAAGTTTATCAAGACCATATTCTACTCCACCTAGAATACGGAATGAGTCTAAGCCTAGAAGTAGAACGACAACACCTAGAAGAGATAATCAAAACAATTCACGATCTAGAAGTAAAACCCCAACACCTAGAAGAAATGATCATAACTCTAAACCTAGATCAAATACACCCAGGAGAAATAACGAACAACAAAATAGTTATATGAATTACTATCCTCCTCCATTTTGTTCTCCATGGGGAACCACTCCTTCATTCATGCATCCCAACCAAATGCAAGGGATGTTTGGAACTAACAATTTTGGACCCATGAGATATTGGGGACCAAATGTTTGATCTTGTGTGTTGTTACCTAGATATGCTTGGGAATTGATTTGGAGCCCGACAAGTGGATTAAGGATAGTGGATGTTCTAAACACATGACGGGTAATCGAAGTTTGTTCTCGCATTACAAAGCATATGATGGAGGTAATGTCACATTTGCAAGTAGTCTACGTGGTAATATCATTGGCAAAGGTACGGTTTCTCTTGACTCTATGACCATTGAAAATGTTGAGCACGTAAATAACTTAGGGTTTAACCTTTTAAGTATAGGTCAAATTTGTGACAGTAAGTGTAAGGTCATCTTTTCGGAACATGACAGTGAAATCTTAAAAGATGGAAAAGTCATTGGAAAAGGTGTTAGAAAGCATGGGCTTTATGTCATGAAGGTCAATAAGAAGTCAAAAGACAACATATGTCTTACGACTATAGATGATAGTTCTACTCTTTGGCATAGGAGATTAGGTCACGCTAATATGCGTTTAATTCAATCTTTAGTCTATAAGGAGTTGGTAAGACACCTCCCCAAGATTAAGTTTGATAGTCACTTTTGTGATGCTTGCAAAGTTGGAAAGCAAGTTCACTCAAGTCACAAAACCAAGAATTTGGTTTCGACCTCTCGGTGCTTAGAGCTCCTACATATGGATCTTTTTGGACCTTCCGCCATACGGAGTTATGGAGGTAACCTTTATACCCTAGTTATAGTTGATGACTATTCTAGATTCACTTGGACTAGATTTTTGGCATCTAAGAATAAAGCTTTCGATCACTTCGAAATCTTTAGTCGAAGAATTCAAAATCAACTAGGATGTTCAATTGTCTCTATTAGGACGGATCATGGTAGGGAATTTGATAATGAAGTGCAATTTGGTGCCTTTTGTGAAGCTCATGGTATTACCCATAACTTCTCGGCTCCTCGCACTCCACAATCAAATGGGGTAGTTGAAAGGAAGAATATGACTCTCCAAGAGATGAGTTAGACGATGTTAAACGAGTAATCTTTGCCTCAAAATTTTTGGTGCAATGCCGTGGACACATCGACTTATATTCTCAACCGAATTCTTATTCGACCTTTCCTAGGAAAGACCCCCTATGAGATTCTTAAAGGTAAGAAACCCTCATTGGAATACTTTAGGGTGTTTGTAAGCAAGTGCTTTATCCTCAACACCAAAGACTACCTTACCAAGTTTGACCCAAAGTCTTACGAAGGTATCCTTTTAGGTTATTCCCAAACTAGCAAAGCCTACATAGTCCTAAATAGAACCTCGGGGGTTATTGAAGAATCACTCAACGTAACCTTTGATGAAACCCCTCCTTCACCCAAGACACCACCATTGGTTGATGATGACTTGGATGAATTAGAAGTAGTTAAAGCCAAAGAGGTTAGAAAAATAGGAGTTGAAGACCTTAGTGTTGAAAAGGAAGTAAACATTAAGGAATCTAGGGATCATACTCTCAATAATGTCATTGGTGACTTAAATCAAAGGACCCTAAGATCTCAAGTCCAAAACCAAAGCAACTTCTTTTGTTTTGTCTCCTTGATTGAACCAAAGAATGTTAAAGAAGCTTTGACGGATGAGAGTTGGGTCATTGCGATGCAAGAAGAATTGAATCAATTCGTTGCCAATGATGTTTGGGAACTTTTTCCTCCACCTAGAAGTTCTACCATTATAGGAACCAAATGGGTATTTAGGAATAAGTTAGATGAGAATGGCGTTGTGTCTCGTAACAAGGCTAGACTTGTAGCTCAAGGCTATAATCAACAAGAAGGGATTGATTATGACGAGACATATGCACCGGTAGCTAGATTAGAATCCATTAGAATCCTCTTAGCCTACGCTTGTGCCTTAGATTTTAAGCTTCAACAAATAGATGTAAAGAGTGCATTTCTTAACGGTTTGATCAATGAGGAGGTATATGTGGCTCAACCTCCCGGCTTCATTGATTTTGAGAAACTGGATCATGTTTACAAGCTTAAGAAAGCACTTTATGGACTCAAACAAGCACCCAAAGCTTGTTATGATAGACTTAAAGCGTTTCTTGTTAAACACGAGTATACCATGGGGATGGTAGACAACACGCACTTTACAAAGAAGAAAGGTTCTCACCTCATAATCGTACAAATATATGTTGATGACATTATATTTGGATCAACTTGTCAAGAATTGTGTGATGACTTTGCCAAAATCATGCATGATGAGTTTGAAATGAGTATGATGGGAGAACTTAACTTCTTTTTAGGACTCCAAATTAAACAAATGGATGATGGTATTTTCTTTAGTCAATCTAAGTATGCTAAATAAATGCTAAAGAAATTTGGATTAGAAGAATCTAGACCAATGAAGACCCCTATGGCCTCGGATACTAAACTCACCGTAGATGATGATTGTGAGTCGGTAGACAACACCAAATATAGAGGTATGATTGGTAGTTTGTTGTACCTAACGGCAAGTCGACCGGATATCATGTTTAGTGTTTGCCTTTGTGCTCGCTTCCAAGAGGCTCCCAAAACCTCTCACCTTGAAGCGGTTAAGCGTATCTTCCGATACATTAAAGGCACTATACATTTAGGATTATGGTATCCTAAAGGGACCGGCGTAGAAACCATTGTCTACGCGGACTCGGATCATGCGGGAGACTATGTGGACCGGAAAAGCACTAGTGGAGTTTGTACCTTCATGGGTTGTTGTTTAACTTCTTGGTTCTCCAAGAAACAAACCGCTCTTGCAATATCCACCACGGAAGCCGAGTATGTGAGTGCCGGAAAAGCATGCCAACAAGCTCTATGGATGAAGCAAGCGCTTATTGATTACGGGATTTCTCTTGATTATGTTCCCATCATGTGCGATAATAAAGGCGCTATAGACCTTAGCAAGAATCCTGTGCAACATTCGCGAACCAAACACATAGAAACTCGACACCATATTTTTAGGGATAATGTTCAAAAGGGGAACATTTCAATTGAGAAGGTACCCTCCGAGGACAACTTAGCCGACATCTTCACTAAGCCACTTAAGAGGGAACCTTTTAATTACTTGCGTCTAGGTCTAGGATTAATAGAACATCTTCCTTAATTTCCTTTCTTTTTGTGCGTTTTCTTTTACCACTTTGAGTCATTGAGTCTTCCAAACTCTTTTTGAAAAACCCTCTCTTCTCCTTTTCAAAATTCTCAAAGTCTCTTTCGAAAATGGTTGAGAAATTCGTTTGACATTGTTAATTCAATCTAAAAACGACTTTTCATAGATTCTCGCTATTAATCTAGAGCTTACATAATTCATTTGTATGATTCTCTCAAACATAGCAAGAACAAGATAGAATCATGGATGATCATTGTGTCATGACTTAAGGTCTTGTCTTACACACCTCCTACATCGATTTTGTTTAATCCATGTATTTTGGTCAAATCTCTATTTGGTAAGTTTGCATATGTTTTCTTTGTCTATCTTTGCTTTTAAGCATATCCCTATGATAAGTTAGACTAGAAAAATAAGATTTGCTGAAAAATCTTCCACCTAACACCAAACACTGCCTCTGCAGGCGGTTCCATATGTGAATCGTGGTGCCTTATTGATAAGGTACCGCCAGCCTTGCTAAGGAACCTCCTACAGTGCCTTCCTTTTTCGGGTTTTTGTCTGAAACTCCAGATTTGCTCCAACATTTTTGAGAATCTTTGTTTCAAACCCTTTGACCACCCCAAAAATACCCTAAGCCTTACCTACTTAAACCATAAGCATTTTGCCATACTTCACACCTCAAAATGTCTTACTCTCCCAATGAAAGCCTTGAATCTCCTCCATTTTCTCCAATTGCTTTCAATCCCAACTCACCCAAAAACCATTACAATCCAAACCCACCCAAGAACACTCTTAATCACATCTCTCCTACCAAGAATGTTGATTGTGGAACATCTTTTCTTCCACCACCACCCTTTAGTGTTCTTCCTCCTTCTCATGATAATGTCATGCACCATGGAACATATTATCATTGTTGTCAATATCAACATCTTGCTATGGTACACATCTATGAGGAGTTGAGCTACATCAAGAGTCTCTTAATCAAGCCTCCTCTTCACTATGATTATGAGATCTCCAACAAGCCACCACCACCATCCTCCGCCATTACCTTGTCTTTCATATAAGCATTGGTTTCTTATCCACAAGACACAAAATTCAAGCAAATCTTAGAATTCTAGAATAACTAGGATTAGATTTATGCTTTTAGCTTGTTTCTTTTTCCATACTTCTTTGTATGATGTTCTTTTAGTAACTTATCTTGGATCTTTGTCTTTGTGTTTTCTTCTCTTTTATTTTTTTATGACCTATTGCTATATATTGTTGGTTGTTTCTTTTGTTCAACTAACCCTTCTATGTAGCTTGTCACCATATCTCGATTCCTCGGTGCCCCAAGCTAGGGGGAGTAAGCACCAAGGGGGAGTCTTTGCAAAGTCCGTCTCTTCAACACCGACTTGTGCAACCTTTTTGCTTCGACAAAGGGGGAGAAATGAATAAGCTCGTCTTCGAAAATCTTGTTTTTTGTGTGATTGAGTTTATGTATTGTCGGAATCAAAAAGGGGAGATTGTTAATGCAATAATGCCTAAAAACGTTACTTGCATTTTTCGGTCTCGCTTAGTTTTGATTACGACAATATGTAAAAACAAGCATTTACGAAAACAACGAAAAACGAATTCTTGAGTTCAAGTATTTTTCATTTTACCCATTTTCACTTAAGGTATGGATAAACAAGTAATAACCTTAATCAAGTGATCAAGTGATTTTATCTTTTCTTAAAACTCACTTTTTATTAAGTGTGACAAGTTTTTATTAAACTTTCTTTTTAAGAAAATGTTTTATTAAATTAATTATTTGAAAATTTGAAAATGGCATATTCTTATGTGGTTAGGAATATTCTATCAGGATATTTTTTAAACCAGATATGACCTCCACCACTAAGGACAAAAAGGGAGCGGAGTCTAGTCCAACGGTACCTTAGCTCCTAGGCGGTTCCTTATCGAGAAGGTACCGCGGGCTAAGATAAGGTACCGCGGGCAGATATAGCCGTTGGCCCTTTGTCCTATAAATAGTGGACCATTCTCAGCTTTTCAATTGACCTCTTTTGCACATCTATTTCCAGATTCAAACACTCTTCTTTAATCACTCAAATCTTTGATCATTTGTTTCATTACTACTTGTTTAAGAAGTGAATCTTGTTCTTCCATCCCTTCCTCTCCAAGTGCAAAGAGAAGAACATTATCCTTGTGAAGTGTTGAGTCCACCACCAAAGATCCATTGAAGATCTACTTTTATACATTTGTTGTTGTGTCTTAGCTGAGAAGATCCAAGTAGTTGTGTCTATTTGGAAGTTGTGTATGTACTAAGTATAGTTGTGTAGATTGGTCCTAGCTACGATTAGGGCTCGACTTGTAGCTTAGAGTCGGAAATTGGTTAAGCGACGTGTACGGTTTTCTCCACCATAAGGAGCTTGTTGTGTAGTGAACTCTCGAGTAAGGAGTACTCGAGGAGTGGAGTAGGAACGAGGAGTGAGCTTCGTTGGCGAACCACTATAAATCCTTGGTGTTCGGTTTGATCTTTCTTTACCCTTAACTCTTTACATTCTTTATTCTTTGTGCATATATTTTTGTTAGTATTAGTTTAGTTACACTATCATTGTTCATATTGTGCATAAGAAGATTTCACATATTTCCTCAAGCCTAAGTTTTTGAAAAAGGATTTTTTGAAAACCACATTTTAACAAGTAAATATAAGAAACTATTCAACCCCCCCCCCCCCCTCTAGTTTCAACAGACATCATACATGTAGTGCGTAGTACATTATATGATGCTTAGATGGGGTTAGTTCGTGCTCATTTGTTCACTTGGATATAACTATGATTAAATATGGTGTTATTTTAGGATTTTATGTGTACGTATATGTATTATAGAAAATCGTATATTTACGATACGAGGTTTAGTGTTTAGAGGTCTCGGACTAAGGATTTAATGTCGGGAATAATTTACGGGTTATTTTTAAGTTATTTTAAACTTAGTTATTTAGTTATTAACTTATTTTAAGAATTTTCATAAAATTATTAATTTTGCGTATTTTACGGTAATCGCGTAAAATGACTAGTTTTACGGTTTTACGGTTTTAGAGTTTTGGAGACTTTCGAGGCTGAAATAAATTAAGGTAATTTAAGGTAATGTTATTGATCTAATATATAATAATAAAAAGAAAAAAAATAAAAAATAAAAATAAAATAAAAGGGGCGGTGTAAACCCACAGCTA
This sequence comes from Glebionis coronaria, assembly GCA_025667525.1. Taxonomy (NCBI): domain Eukaryota; kingdom Viridiplantae; phylum Streptophyta; class Magnoliopsida; order Asterales; family Asteraceae; genus Glebionis; species Glebionis coronaria. Next base: position 687,563,894 of record CM046874.1, read on the forward strand.
AAAAGAAAAAGGAGAAAAAAATTAAAAAGGAAACTTTGTAATGGGCTAGGATTTGTTATGTTTATCTATATAAGACTTTTAACTAAAAACAAATCTCATAAAATCCCTGAAGAAAAACATACGACGATCATCTTAAGAGGTTTTAGGGTTTCATAATATTTTTCTTGATTCAAGGTAAGTGATTAGTTAAACCTTAATATAATTCATGTCTTTGTTAATTAATCATAATTGTAATGTTAATTAACCATTATTGAGATGATTAGGGTTTTATTAATTTTCTGGAAACATATATTAATTAATATCCATTAATGATTTTAGGGTTCGTGTTAAGAATTTAGGGATAATTAATGATGTTTAGAGGGTTAGTGCATAAAGGCGTAAAACAACCTGATTTTTAGGGCTGTCTTGTGGTGACTGTTCCGGGCAATAGGTAGCACCTTTGGTCGAATTTATTTTTATTTAAAATTAAGTTCAGAGAGTCTACTTTTCAAAAATGTAAGGTTCGTCGAAAATGGAGTTCGCGAAGGTCGTCAAACAATTATTACAGAAACAGTGCGCTGTTTTGGAATAAATTTAGATTTCGGGAATTTGAGTCAAAATCTAACTAAACGGATGAGATAGACAAATATTTTTGATTTTGGAACTCTTTATAATGTATATAAAAGGACGGGTTGTTTTCAATAAAAAATATGGTGTTTAGGTCGGGATTTTGGTGTCAAAAATTTAGCATGTACAGAAAATCAGCTTTATGAAAACGACTTTTAGCGTAGAGACTAAACGAAAAGGTTAAATGTGTAAGTAGAAAGTAAAATTAGTTTTTGGAGTTCTTAGATCATAGAACAACATAACTCTAGTAGGGTAGGAGCCAAGTGTGGTGTTAAGTTCATTTCATATGGTCGTTTATTGACTAGTAAACCGTTCCGGGGAAAAACTGGATTTTTACGTATAGAATAACTTGTAGTGGGAGAACTAGATAGGTGGAGATTGGGGGATTAGATTCATCTCCTTGATTTTTACTTAACTTGGGTGTTAAGACCTGAGCTAAGTGTGAGTTTTAGTCCCATTTTAACTAAGTTATTAAATGTTTTTCCAGTATGGGATGGAGATGACACTTGTAATGTTTTTAAAATGTTTTGATAGTACATTTTGAAATGTGTGGACATAAATGTGTTATTATGTGTTATGCTTACTTATGTGTTATGTTAGATGTTCTATTATATGTTCTGACATGCGTTCTGAGTACTTGTGTTCTGAGTACTTGTGCATCGTCTTCTCGGAGATAAGATATCTCGACGGGGATATGGTTCATCTCCACACGGGGTGTGAGAAAGATCCGGATAGGTATAGGTGTAGTGAATTGTTCTTATTTTGTAGATGTAATTGATTTATATTGTGTGTTTTGTTTGTAGTTGTGTGTAACATGATTGTCACATTATGATCCATTGCTTTAACTTGTTTTCTTCAACTTATTTACAGCGGATGTCAAGTTTTCTTATGATTTTCTAGATAACTTAATCCTATGTTCTCACCAACTATATGTTGACAGATTTTAGTGTCATTTTCAGATGAGGTAGTTGAGAAGGATGACGTTAGAAGTGGCTAGAGTCTAGAGGTTGCTAGGATTGCATTAGGAGGAATCCCTTTCCTCTTAGATTTACTTTTGTTATTTGAATAAGTGATAATGTTAGACACCTTTATGTTTGATGGTTGTTATTTGTTTGTCTTTGGTAAGATGTAGGACTTTTACCTACTTACCTAGACTCTTGTATTTTGTTGTGATGATTTCCATACGTCGCGCTCTATATTCCGCCATGGTGAAGTGTGACAAGTTATAAGGCTAATCACCTGAAACCAAACGCCCCCTTAGATTATAAGGATATAAAAAGCAAAAAACTAAACATAAGCCAAGATGTTAAAATTAGTATGTGTATGGTTGTACGTATTTTTAACAGCTTAAATTTACCTTTTCTTACAAAAATAAGCATAAGTTAGAAAACAAAAGCAAATCTAAATAATATAAATGTATATCGGGTTTTAAACCATACACTTACAGGCTGAAGTTTCATGGCTTATAATTTGTACTTATAAGTTGTAACTTAGTGTAATAGTGTTGTAAACCACATCATCTATGCTCTATAATTTTACAAGATTACAAAACTATTTGTTTTCTTACAGTTTGCACTATGTAAAACATAAACAAAAAAGTAGACATGCAAAGTTAAATACTACAATCATCTAAAAGAATGAAACATAATAAGTTAAGATAAATTCATATATCTTCCTTCACTCTTTTTTGTGTGAGTTTCTAGATGAAACCAAAAACAAATTGTTCTACATTGTCGTGAGTATATAGACAAAATATTCTTTCATAAACTTTGATAAAACCAAACGTTTATTACAAGATTTTGTAAACCTTAGATAAATTTGTGACATAGTACAAATATTCCTATCTACCTTGATTCTATCATAAAAAAGTAATGTATACTCACATCATGAATACATTTGCGTATACAAATACATATGCATGCATTCATACGGTGTTTATGGACTAATCTTACATGATTATATGATCTCTTAATTTACCCTTTCATTTTTTAGTAATATAATATATTATAAACTACTATTATTTTGACACTGTTGGATGACAAACATGTAATAAGCTGCGTGTTTTAGTGGCAATAACTTTGTAACGTAAGGCTGATGGGAGTGGGTAAAAACCCACGAGCCGCTTGCGTAAACCCACACGCAACTTCTATCCCCCATATACCTACTCACGCGCGATTTACTTACTTTACCTAAAATTTTACTTCAAATTCATCAGCGTGAGTTTTATATATGTGGGCCTGGTTGGTTTTATTTTTTGGTAGGTTTATTTTTTGGTGTTTTTTGTGAGTGGAGTGTGTTTAAATAATTACTCCCTCCGTCCCATTTTAATTGGCATCATTACTATTTTAGTTTGTCCCAAAATCTTGTCCACTTTCTTAATTAATACATGTTCATATGTATTAAATTTACAAATTTACCCATCTCATTTACTTTTTAAGGAAACTAATTCCTACATTAATTGCATTTAATAGGGTAAATTTGTCATTTTAATAAATAAATGTCCAGGTTCATCGAACTTATCTTAATATTAACTTTTTTTGTTGGGGGACAAATAAAATGGGACGGAGGGAGTAAAAAATAGATATAAAATGTGAGTATGAGTGAGTGTCATTACCCTCCAAAAGTGAGTGTGAGTGAATTATAATGAGTTTCTACAAAAACTGATATGACGCTGACGTGAATGTGAGCGGGTTTTACACCACTCCCCGGTCTAAGAAAGAACAGAATTATATCATAGGGTTACTATTGTTTCTATTATTGTACTATAACAACTTTAATAAGGAAAGAAACTTGTGATTCACTACATATATATTTTAGTGACAAATTTAGGTTTAGCACTTCAGAAATGAAAGAAACTTAAGCAAGACACCACCTAAAAATAACAAAATGACGACTCAAACACATTTATATACCACAAATGTGTATATACCACCCACCCTTAAATGACCTCAAAATTGTCTTTTTTGTTGCCAACAACATCCAAAAACAAGTGAAAGCTAGCAACAAAATGGCCTCCGGGTTAGCTGCCGGAGATGGATTTTTTCGTGTTGGTGGATTCGGAGGATGTCTAAGATCCGGGGATATGGAGATCAGAAGACGCCCCTATCATCGAAATTGTAATTGTGCCTTACATAAGACGCGCGGGAAGTGCTCTCATATCTTGCCTCTAACCAACGTTTCATACCCTATTAGACGAGTATGGAGTGAAGGTTCCCTGTCCTTACTGGTTTCTACTGATAACTCTTCGCTATGTTCATCTCCCACGACCGATATCTCTCGTGGTGGAAAGTAGTATTTTTATTTTGTGTGAAGAAGTCTGGGCAACAATTCTACTTGAAAATTGTTCGGTGTGTTCTTCTATTATTGTGTTCCTTAATTTATAACCCTTTTCTTGGGGAGCTTGTATTTGTAAGTGTCTTTTGTTCACATGATCTATGAAATCTTAAGACCTAATTCTAGCTACATATCCATACATTCCCACTTAATGTATGTGCATTTTGATTATCATGTTTACAAGCTTGATTTCAATGCAATTTGCATGGTTTTCTTACCAATTCATGAAGTTATTTAATTATCTTCGAGTGCATAGTACGATCACTTTATTCGTGTAAATCGCTAGTCAGTTTGAATTTCATTTTGAAGATCAATGGGGAAATTTTTTACTCTTTAATCCATGAGTCCATGAACATTGTACCATTTTCAATTCCTTTAGGTTGAACAATGTGTTCAGGGTAAAGGATTTCACAAGGTTGATATGCTAGTTACAGCTTACAAGTCTCAGCATATAGCGATCAACGGGACTAATTAAACTCTCGTTCACATTACAGTGCCAATGAAGATATTGTGAAGGCATGATAATTGGTTCAATGTGGTTCAAGAGACTTAGTTTAGTGTTATAGTGGTCGATAACTCGATATGATCTCGATATTAGCTTAGAGGTTAAGATCAATCTATGATTCATTTGTAGCTCAATTTTCCAATCTTCAACACTGGAGTTTGGACAGCTTATTGTATTTTTGGTAAAGTTAGGTGTACGTTTGCCAAATTATAACAACATAAGTGGCATTCATACGAATCCAATGTTTACTTTCTTCAATTAAAACAGCTACACAGGTTATGTGAAACACAAGATATCACAAGTAGGTATGACAAAACGAACATATCCCACATTATGTGTCTTATTGTTATATAAACACCTCCAATATATTGTTGTCCACACAAGATGTAAAAAGTTCAAATCTCACTCCAAAAAAGTCGCACGGGATGGCTATGGAGGTTCATCTGCGATAACTCTGGCGTATCCAAAAGAATAGTTGGGCTATGAAGTACGATAGTTTATGGTAGCCATGTAACGTGAAGGTTTGCCCATTTAAACAAAATTGTCTACAAAACCATATCGATTGGATGTAAATGCACTGACGTCCATATCTATACCAAAAAGGTCATTGAATAACCTAGTATAGTTAAATATCTAAAAAAGTTGCAAAACCTAAGAATAAATATATATAAATATATATTTGACAGCTTTGAGAGGAAAAGCTTATGTAAACCGTACAATGTCACGCCATAAATATACGGCTAGTCCTAAGTTCGGATTCATAGAGCCGGTGGTTCAAGATGCCGCATATGCTACAATGCAGCTACAAGAAGCCTAATTGCCATAACACAAAACAAAAGATCAGGTATTTGATGTTGGTAAAATATCTTAAATGGGCATAACACAAAAATGAATAAAACGGTCGATCGAGTGTAAATGAAAGTTACCAAATTTTCTAGGATCAGTAACCCGGCGGCTAAACCACGGTCTGCCTATTAAATCATTAGCCTTTCACGATTAGCAGTTAGATTGTTAATACGGGTGACCCAAAGAAATTGCATCTTAGGAGATCGACTCATGCTTGAAACCTTTTATCGACTCTTAATGAAGACCTTACTGTTTGGTTGTCCTTCAGGATTGAAAACACTATGTCTTTAACGTCTTTAAAACAGTCATAATTAGCGGAGCTAATAGGATGACTTGTGGATGATGAATCACGCCTACTCAACGTACTTGATTTATTAGTTATTTGTATTACAGTTATAACTTTTTGTTACGGTTAGTCTTCTTTAACTAAAAGTTCTAGCTCCACTCTTGAAAACAGCTCAAAATTTTCTGGCTTGATCGACTTGTTCCTAAACATTATGGATTCCTGACTAAATAACTTTTTGTAAGATTAATGTGTTTCATATTCGTTTGCTAAATTTGAGAACTCCATTTTTAAGTATGTTGAGCTAATATGTTGGTCACAAATCTAATAGGCTGGTTTTCTGTTGTTCGTTTTCTGGGTTTACTACTTTTACCATTAACCGCAATATTTTGACTAATATTTTAGTACTTCGCATTAAAAGAAGCATTAATGAAAAGTAAAATGGTCCTAAACTACGCATAACATACGAAATTCAAAATATGATTCAAATATAGGAAACAAAGATGATTACAACAAAGCAAAAAGTGACAAGTTTGTCGTAGTATCTTTGTGCACTTTACCCTAAATAATATTTGGGAAAATTCTTGAAATGCCCTAAAGTTATATCAATTTTCCTAAAATGCACCAATCAAATAAAAATTTCTTTATGCAACTTATACAATTTATGCGACTTATGCGACTTTTCCAAAAATAGAAAAAAAAAAAAAAAAATTTTCCCAAAATTTTACTATTTTTTGAAAAGTCGCATAATTTGCATAAGTTGTATAAGTTGCATAAGACATTTTGAAAAATTCTTATTTGGTTGATGCATTTTCAGAAAGTGGGTGCAACCTTGAGGCATTTCAAGAATTTTCCCATAATATTTCTAGAAATTCCCAAGTTTCATTTTCACTTGTTATAGTTTGGTTTCTTTTGGTAGTAGTTGTTTACAAGTTAAAACTCCCAATAAATTAACGTGACAACAAAATAGAGAGTACTATGAACAAGTCTACTCGGTCAAAACCTTAGCCCTTTGATATAAATACATGCTATTGTAAGTTCCACAACCCTCATAACTCATTCACATTTCTTGTTAAAAAGAGTTTGGCACATACATAGTGTCAACCAAAAAAAACATTATGGCAACCGGAGATGCGATGTTTCATGGATTATACGGAGGATGCTTATCGGGCGATGACCTAGGCCTTCAACATAGGCCTTACCATCGCAATTGCAGCTGTGCTCTTCATAACGCGAGTGGTGGTCACTGTTCTCATGTTACTAAGGTGTCATACCCTTTTAGACGGTCTTATAGTGAAGGTTCTCTTTTGGCTATGAAATCAAGCGCTTCTCCTAGTTCCTCGCCTATGTGTGCTTCTTTCTTGAGGCTAGGAGAACCGATCACCATAAAGGATTCACCTCGTGAGTGTCCTAATTCGCTACCGCGTGTTCCTAATGGTCATTGATCTGGTTTTGTGTAATTAAGTTGTGGGTGTATATGTGAATAAGTTATATACCCTTGTATCCATTTTGTTAATTTTAGTAGTGATAGGCTTTAAATAAAGCTATCATTCGAATTTTTCTATGCTATTGAATTATTGTATGTTGGCCTTTTGGATCATCGATCAATATTATACATAAGTTTCATGCATAATGTTCATTTCGCAACTCTTTGAAGTTTAGACATCTTCACATATATTAGGTATGTTTGGCAAGATTAGCGATACGTATCGTGAGTAACAATATACAAAGTGTTTGGTTACGTAATTGTAGCTAAAATTGTAATTGTGCAAAATGAAGTAAAACGTGTATTAGCATTCAAACGCATCTTTTAGTAGCGTCAAAAAGAGTCAGGTTTAAATAGTTTTCAAATGACAACAAGCTTGTTGCCTAACAACCGGAGATATTGAGATCACAAGATGCCCCATTTCATCGAAATTGTAATTCTGCCTAACAAGTACTCTCATGTCACATCTATAACCAATGTTTCCTATTCTATCAGACGAGTTAGGAACGAAAGCTCCTCGGCATTTTGGATTCTGCTTATCTCATCGCCCTTTGCATCTCCCAAGACTGATATCTCTCGTGGTGCGAATTCATCATTTGATTATTTCACTCTGAAGATCATTGTATACGCACATACTTTATGTCTAGTATGGCCATTTGTATTTCGAGTAAATAGTTACTGAATTTGATTATTTCACTTTGAAGATCATTGGGAAACAATATTTTTCAAAGAGCACTCGACCATTTGCAATTCGTTTGATGCTGAAAACTGTGTTCAGAGTAAAGGTTTACACAACGCCAGTTTGATAGTTAAGAGTCTCGCATATCGATCAAAGGAAGTGCTAAACTTTTGCATTAGGGTTATGAAGATTTTTTTGAAAGAGGTGGACGTGATGAAGGTATTTTTTTCTAATCGATCAATGACTCGATTCAGGATAATAGACTCTGGCTAGTTGGTTCACATCCGCATATTGCATATTTATAAATAGCGTGAGACGTGACGTGACGGCATGTCTAAGATACACGCTTTAGCGGCTAAAACGAACTTTAGCGTTTTTAAAACGTGCCTTATGGCGGCACAACATATAAAAATATTTATTTGTTTTATCATATTTGAATATTATATTTATATTAAGTTCACAATAACTATTGTACATAATAATCTTCAATGTAATAATATTTATTTTTTGGAGTTGAATTCAAAAATTACCGCACCGCATGTCATAGCGCGCCTTAACTTATTTTGTAACGTAGAGGTCGTGCCTCAAGCTTTAGCGTGCCTAAAAACGAATTTTTGCGGGCTATTTAGAACTATGCATACATCTAATCATGTTGCAACTCGTTTAATTTATTTGACACTTACATTTGAGCGAGGTTTATGTTGGTTGGTTTATATAAGGTGTACAAAATAAATTCTAAACATCACGTACCTTGTACTACATATGTTAGGTGCAGTGTTGATTGATTGCAGAGCCGTGAGAAAACACTATGATTTTGAAGGGGTATGGTGAGTGATGGCTAAATGATCCCACCATACCAGAAACACGAAAACATTACATTTCATGCTCCTTGGTTGGCTTGAGCCATGGAGTATACATTGGGCCCACATAAAAAAAAATTTAAATAACATTTCATTAATAAAAAAAAATTACACAATAAAAAAAATTAACCAGAATAAAATTTATTGTTCTTCTTCTTGATTCCACAAGTGTTCAACAAGGTCGTATCGAAGGTCTTCGTGCGTTGCTCTATCCCGAAGTTCTTTTGTTTTCATTTGTTGTCTTTCGCATCGTTCGACCCAAGTACGTGTAAAGTTGGGTTCGGGAGAAACGTACATGTGCATATATTCACTTATATCGAACTTTTGGTCTTTCAATATCATGTTGTGTAATATAGTGCAAGTGTACATAATTATCCTAATGATGTTCATTTGATACGCTCGTGCCGGTTGTTGTATAATTCCCCACCGACCTTGTAGCACACCAAAGGCTCTTTCAACATCTTTTCTTGCACTTTCTTGAACCTTTTTAAACTTCAATGTTTTTGCATCCCTAGCGACACTAAAAGCTTTGAAAAAAGTAGACCATTGTGAATAAATGCCACCCGCTAAATAATAACCTTTGTTATAAGTATTCCCGTTAACTTCAAAAGGAGTTTCGGGAGCTCTATCGGCTAGAAGGTCATCAAATAACGGTGAGCCATTTAACATATTAAGGTCGTTATTTGCACCCGGTACCCCAAAATATGCATGCCAAAACCATAATTGTTGATCGGCTACGGCATCAAGCATTATAGTCGGGTATTTTTTCCATCTATTTTTAAATTGACCATGTAACGCCTTGGGGCATTTAACACATTCCCAATGCATACAATCTATGCTCCCTAGCATTCTCGGAAGACCGTGTTTCTTCTCTTGTAAATCATATATATGTTGGACATCCGCTAAATTAGGTTTTCTCAAATATTCTTCAACATACAATATATATATATATATGCATTTGGTAAAATGCCATAAGCATTCACGGGAACAACGTGCCGCACATTGTAAATACTCGTCAAATGCATCGGGGCTTGAACCATATGCCAATTGGCGTATGGCGGATGTACATTTCAAACGAGTAGAAAACCCCAAACGACCCGTTGCATCTTCACGTTGCTTAAAAAAAGGAAGTATTCGGGCAAAAGGTCGGCATTATAATTTTGTATATCACTAACAATTTTATTAAATAAAGTGGAGCTCATACGATACCTTCGTCAAAAGTATTCTTCCGGATATATAGGTGGCGTATCTTCATCCCCAAAATAATCTCGTTGTAATTTTTATTCCGCCCATTCTCTTTCACGTGGAATGTAGCGTCTTGTATACGGGTCTCTTTCGTCTTCAACTTCTTCTATTCGATCTAAATAATCGACGTATTGAGCGTAATTATTCATATCAAGTGTGGAGTAATACTCATACATATCGGGAATGTCTTCCATTTTAAATTTACTAGTGTGTGTATATGATTGTTGAGGTGAAATGTGTGTTTTGTATGTGATTTATAGGTGAAAATGGGAGTTTTATAGGTGAAAAATAGGTTTTTTTTTTAAAAAAAACGGGTCTCCAACGATATAAAATTAAATTCCAACAGTAATATTTTCTTTTTGAAAATTTAAAAAAAAAATAAAAAATTAATTATGCACGAAAACGCGAGAACGGGTACGGTCTCGCGTTTTCGTGCAAAAACGCGCGCCGTGCCCTTTGCTCGAGACACGAAAACGCCACACGGGGTGTGACTCTCGCGTTTTCAGATCGCGCCGTGAGAAAACGCGGGGCGAAAACGCCCCCGTCTCTTAAAACAAAAACAATATTATGTTTAAAGTTTAAAGTTTAAACACTGATGTCCATGTCTCTCATACAAGCAGTGGCGGACGCAGGAAATTTCAATGTGGGGGGTAAAAATTTTTTTTTGACGATAGTAAAATGAAAAAACTAGAATCTAAATAAAAAATTGAGTATTATAATATAAAAGTTAAGGCTTTTTAAGTTTCACAGTGTTAAATGTTGGAATTAAATGTGTGAGTGGAGGGCGATTTAAAATTCGGGTGGGGGGCATTTTAAGAAAACGCTCAAATTGAAAGGAAAATTACACTAAAATCTCATCGTTTTGGTCGAACTATGGGGGGCGCCGCCACCCCGTACCTCTAACGTATGTCCGCCACTGCATACAAGGTAAGATTTTAAGAGTAAAATGGTCCTTTTAAACCTTGTTATGTGATTAGTATAGTTAAATAATCATAAAGTGTTAGAAAACCTAAGAAAAATAAAATAATTGACTGCTTCAGCGGCAAAGTTTAGGTAATACATAGAGCCGGTGGTTTAAGATGCTGCATAGGTGCCTAGACCACAATGTAGCTACAAGAAGCCTGACTATACAAAGCTAAACATATATAGTTTAATATTTTTTCTTATGAATATTACAGTAGTAAAAGTGCACTGGATTGTTATTGGTAAAATATCTTAAATGAGCATCAAAAAGTTTTACACAGACAGTAGTTCACTTGGTTCCTTATACGAGTGCTTTGAGAAAAAATATCATGCTATTCGCCAAAGAAATTGGATCAGACATTGTTTATATAGATTTATATGTTGCGTGTTGGAATCGACACCAATAAACCTGAATATCGAGACGCGGAACCTTAGATCCCTTAAAGAAGATCACAGAGTTGCACAAAAAAGAACCCAGAAGAACGAACACTACAAAGGTAACCAAACGATTAATCTTTTATTATATCGAATAGTTACAAGAAAGAATAAGAAACTACGGTGTGATTGAGCATCACCCCCTCACCTCCTTTTATAGGGTGAGGGGGTCGGTTACACACATAGGTCGACTAAGAAAGCCCGAGCCCAACCTTAGCCGACTTACATAGAAACAACACTTAGGTACCTTCTACTTATCGTATAGTTAACTAGACTCGACACTAATACTAACAATTTCCACCTTATCACTACAAGAAAGTTGGGAACAGGTGACCGGAGTTTCCCTGGCGACACAATGTCGCCAGGGATAACACCTTTTCCCCGGCGACAACGCTGACGTGGCAATAAAGCAGATTTATTTTTTGGTCAAAGTTTGACTAGGGTTTCCCTGGCGACATGTCGCCAGGGATAATCCGTCCAAAATCAGATACCAAGTGAAAGAACGCGAAATTTTCCCTCCAAAGTTTCCCTGGCGACAAGTCGCCAGGGAAAACCTAGTCAAACTTTGACCAACTTATCCCTGGCGACATGTCGCCAGGGAAAACTCGTCCATCGTATTTAACAAAAACTATGTCTGCTAATTACATGTCAAGATTATCCCTGGCGACATGTCGCCAGGGAAACCTTTGCCATTTGTGATTAGTTTCAAAATTAAACACAAATGTTTAATTACATGTCAAGAATGTGTGGCGGGCTTTTACCCGCCAAATCCCAAATGTTTCCCTGGTGACATGTCGCCAGGGAAACTCCCTGACATATATTTATAAAACAAATATTTATTTATTCCAAATAATTATTATATTAACTATCGATCCGATGTTATTTAATTTTTGCGACGTTTATATAATAAAAATGAGACATTTATAAAACAAATATTTATTTATTCCAAATAATTATTATATTAACTATCGATCCGATGTTATTTAATTTTTGCGACGTTTATATAATAAAAATGAGACATTTATAAAACAAATATTTATTTATTCCAAATAATTATTATATTAACTATCGATCCGATGTTATTTAATTTTTGCGACGTTTATATAATAAAAATGAGACATTTATAAAACAAATATTTTTTTATTCCAAATAATTATTATATTAACTATCGATCCGATGTTATTTAATTTTTGCGACGTTTATATAATAAAAATGAGACATTTATAAAATAAATATTTATTTATTCCAAATAATTATTATTTTAACTATCGATCCGATGTTATTTTATTTTTGCGACGTCTATATAATAAAAATGAGACATTTATAAAACAAACATTTATTTATTTATAATATTATACATAGCCCTTGTGGAATCGAATGAAAAACTTAAAAACAGACATTACTAATCAACTTAAAGTTCGTGAAGTAGTGCAGCCGATTACTATTCAACGCTAAGATTTTCCATTTCATTTAAAAGCTCATGAAGTATTGCAGCCGATTGACATGTGTGGTCTTCAGGATGCCTTTCCATTTCTAGTCTTGCCTCTAACATCTTTATCTTTAAATCTTTGATCTTGCAATTTGAGCACTCAGTGGGTGCAGATTGAGAATGACCTGTAGAAGAACTTGGATGTGAACCTTGAGGTGTTGAAGATCCAGGGGAAGATCTTATACGGAGTTCGAGATCAAAATCATCCTTCCATTTAAAATATTTACATCCATAATCATCTGTTTTTGGATGTTACAAAGTAAACAAATAACATGACATGTCATTTTAATAATCACACGTATTACATAACTAAAACATTTGATTGTTTACCTTCGAAAAAGGACATGCATAGTAGAGTTTACCAAAGCTATGAGGTTGATGTGACTGTCTCAACACAATATATCCCTTTCTACATGTACACTTATAAGCTTCACGGGGATCCATCTGCTACCAAATCAGGTGGTGGTGGTGGTGAGTTTGGTAGGAGATGATAAGTGTGTATGTGTGTGTGATCTGCTGATGATAAGTGTGTGGGAATCCTTTTATGGTCAAAAAGTGAGGGAAATGGTTAACATTTTCCCGCCAATGTTTTCCCGCCAACGTTTTCCCGCCAATAGTTAAATGTTGGATGTTCAATGGATGACCCGGTTTGTTATGGTTGTACGTTGGATGTTCAATGGATGATCCGGTTTGTTATGGTTATACGTTGGATGTTCAATGGACGACTCGACATGTGTTGGTTACACGTTAGATGTTCAATAAATGACTCGGCATGTCTTGGTTAGACGTTAGATGTTCAATGGATGAGTCGGTATGCATTTGTTAAACATTAGATGTTCAATGGATGAGTCGGTATGTTTTGGTTACATCAAATGAAAAGCTTCTTTCTTTTGTTCAAACTTACGCGAAAGCTTCTGATATCCCTTATTTATCTCCACCTAATGCTGTTGTTCCTACTATGTCATCCCCGTTAACTAAATCAAATGCGTTCTTGCTCAATGGTCCGTTCATTGATGAAGAATATTAACTGATATCAGCAGCGGATACAGGTTGGTTGCCAGTTGTCTCAACTTTCACTCAGAACGTTATGACATATGCTTCTCAGTTTAGTGAAGTGATAGCGGACGGGATGTTGTGTGAGAATGAAGAACATGTAACCAAGCTTGGTTAGACGTTAGATGTTCAATGGATGAGTCGGTATGCATTTGTTAAACATTAGATGTTGAATGGATGAGTCGGCATGTCTTGGTTACACGTTAGATGTTCAATGGATGACCCGGTTTGTTATGGTTATACGTTTGATGTTCAATGGATGATCCGGTTTGTTATGGTTATACGTTGGATGTTCAATGGATGACTCGACATGTGTTGGTTACACGTTAGATGTTCAATGGATGAATCGACATGTCTTGGTTACATGTTAGATGTTCAATGGATGAGTCGGTATGCATTTGTTAAACGTTAGATGTTAAATGGTTACCGAATTAGAATAAATCGAGAAACTAAACGGAATAAATCGGAATGAATTTAGAAATTAAACTGACCGGGATGATATAGTTATTTTATAAATAATAATAATTATTTTATAAATTGTAATAATAATTATTATTATTTCATAAATAATAATAATTATTATTATTATTTTATTACTAATTATAATAATACATAAGTAACAAGAAACTTTATTTTCACAAAAATTATCCCTTGCGACATTTTTGACTATCCCTGGCGACATGTCACAAGGGATAGTTTCCCTGGCGACATGTCGCCAGGGAAACGTGTGCTCACTTGACTTTCTAAGAAGTCAGCCAAGTTTCCCTGGCGACATGTCGCCAGGGAAAATTGGGCTCACTTGACTTTCTAAAAAGTCAGCCAAGTTTCCCTGGCGACATGTCGCCAGGGAAAATTGGGCTCACTTGACTTTCTAAAAAGTCAGCCAAGTTTCCCTGGCGACATGTCGCCAGGGAAAATTGGGAGATACGACAAAAGTTATAGGTACGTGTATATGCGTTGAAAAGTCAAAGGTATCCCTGGCGACATGTCGCCAGGGAAACTTCGTCACACCCCTCCAAAATGTTTCAATCACGCGCGCTTTTGGCTAAACGACAAAAGTCAAAAGTATCCCTGGCGACATGTCGCTAGGGATTGTCGCCGGGGAAAAAAACGCTTTATTAACCAGATACCTTATCTTTTCTCACAACACTTAACAAAAAAAAAACTTCCTCTTTCTTCGCTGTTGCTGCTGTATCACCACCACCACCACTCTCCTCCACATCCCGATCGCTGCTATATCACCACCACCACCACTCACCACCACCACTCACCATCACTCTCCTCCACACCTGCACACGTGCACTCACCACCACTCACCACCATCTCCAGTCGCCAACACCACCACCACGCCATCTACATTCACCGACACCACCACCACCGCAATATATATTAAGGTTTTTTATATAATTTATATTGTAATTGTTAAGGTTTTTTTTATATAATTTTATTTCTAATTTGATTTTTTTATATAACTTATATTATAATTGATAGTATATTTGGTTTTGTTTTTACATATCAGGTCACCGCAGCCGAGTCCCGACCGTAGCCGAGCCCGACCACAGCCGAGACCCGACCGCAGCCGAGCCCCGACCACACCCGCGCCCCGACCACACCCGCGCCCCGACCACAGCCGAGACCCGACCACTATTTAACGGTATGTTTTTTTAACTTTTAATTGTAATTGATAATACATATTGTTTTTTTTAGTTTTTAATTGTACTTGTACAGATGTCAGCAGATGTTGCAGGATCACACGGTGGTGACGGTGGTGGTGAGGATGAACCTCCTACACCAAACATCCGCAGCGGTTGTTTTGCCTTATTTAGAAATAAAGGTAAGAATATTTGGATTATTGTAACACAATCAAAAATTTGGTGCATATATATGTTGCTTGCCTTGAATTTTTATGACTTTGTCACTCACTTGATTTTTGCAGGCAAAGGCAAAAGAAAAGAAAATTTGGGCGGCAGAGAGGCCGGTAGAAAGACTCGGGGCAAAAAGCTTATGCTTATCAGGATAAGTTGTTTTTATTATAAAAAATTAAATAAATGACTAAGCCATTAAATAAATAAACAAAATAATGTATAAATTATATCTCTAACTCTAACTCTGTGTTTGTTTTATTTGTTGTATATGAATGCAGGCTAAGTTTAATTTGACGCCACACAAGAGTGATCCTAGATGGAAGGAAATACGTGGCGGCATCAATCAAATGCTTACAAAGAGTTACAATTCTCGAAAAAATACGCTCAAGACAAAGCATTGGGTCCGAGACATCGATACCGGCAGGGTAGATATCGACAGAGTCCGCAGCGAGCGTCCAGAGGAAATTACTCCAGAGGACTAGGAAAGACAGATCGCACTTTGGAGTAATCCGGATTACGAGAAAAGATGCCAGACGAACTCCCAGAACCGGTCTAAGCAGAAGACGCCGAGTCGGCAGGGATCCCGATCGTTGGCACGCCTTCGAGACCAAGTGGTGAGAAATTCTATAGTTAATTTACATACATATATGTCTTTGATTATATGTTTTTGTGTGTTTTGATTTTTTGTTTTGAATTTGCTTCATTCTATATATGCGTGTCTATGTATGTACAGACGCAAGCTGCAATTGAAGCTGATGTGCCACCCCCGACTGTCATTGATCACTTCTTCCTTGCGCACACCGACAAGGATGGGAATTTTCTTTGCGATGTGGACCGCGTTATGTATGTAAGTATTTTTTTTTAAATTAATTAATTAATTAATTTTTTTTGGATATGCCTTGGTTTTTTACTATTCCCTGCCGATAAATAATGTACCAACCCGACTAATAAATAATATACTAACTGTCGTTTGTTTTTGTCACTTTATTAGGAGAAGATGCTTGCGATGAAGGCTGCAGGAAAACATACGGACGACGAGATCAACCGTATCGTCCGAGGTGGAAAGCAGCGAGGCCACATGCCCGGTGTCGGCCAGATAGTGCCGAGAAGGAGTGCTCACTATATTCCTACTCCTCCTCCCGTCGACCCACTGTTGGAACAAGCGTCTCAAGTGTTTAACTTTATGAGAAGTGACGATAGGTTTGCCGATGCGTTCGGAGCATTTCTATCGGGTGGTGCTAGCGGGAGTGGCACGGGAGGCAGCGGTAGTGGCGCCAGTGGGAGTGGTAATGGTTAGTATGCTTGTCTTGTTTTTCCTACCTTAGCATGCAAGTTTAATAATTGTAAACCCCGAATTGCAAGTTTAATAAGTGTAACTAGGAACTTTGTACTCAAGTTGTGACATGTATTTGTATTGATCGAGAGGTTACATGTTATTGTGTTTTGGTACTAGATTCGTGGTAGATTTTTAGTATTTGTATCTTCAGGTTTTGTATTTGTATTCCCAGGTTTTGGTAGATTTTTTCCGGAAAAATTCCGGAAAAAATCTGGAAACAGCCTGCTGTGCAGGCAGCTAAAAAAAATGTCAAAGTTTCCCTGGCGACATGTCGCCAGGGAAACTTTGGCTCACTTGACTTTCTAAAAAGTCAGCCAAGTTTCCCTGGCGACATGTCGCCAGGGAAACTTGGGCTCACTTGACTTTCTAAAAAGTCAGCCAAGTTTCCCTGGCGACATGTCGCCAGGGAAACTCGAGAAAAACATTGACTTGTCAACGCCAGGCGTTGACTTGTCAACGTTACGTATAGTTTCCCTGGCGACATGTCGCCAGGGAAACTCGAGAAAAACATTGACTTGTCAACTCCAGGCGTTGACTTGTCAACGTTACGTATAGTTTCCCTGGCGACATGTCGCCAGGGAAAAGTGAGGTTTAATAACCTGTTTAACTTAAGTTCCTTAATCAGCCAGATTTTCCCTAGCGACATGTGTCGCCAGGGATACTATCCCGCACCAACTCCAGCGTGGCACCAATTTTTGAACCAAAGAGTTGCGGGGCCCACTAGTCGCCAGGGAAATCCTAATTTGTCGCCAGGGAAACAATCCCGCACCAGCCTTTCTTGGCGATGTTTCCCTGGCGACATGTCGCCAGGGAAACGTCGCGAATTTGGCCGGGGAAGGCAGCGAATATTGTAGTGTTAGTGACAAGACTAGTTAGCTCCGACTCCAAGTATCTCCATGCAATACTTGAACTTCGGACCTGGAACCACCTTTTTGAAAGCGTCAGCTGCATTATCTTCCGTGACTATCTTCGCCACTTCAATCTCTTTAGATTCCACGATCTGCCTGATGAAGTGATACCTCACGTTGATATGTTTCGTCCTCTCATGAAACATATCATTTCTTGAGAGATGAATTGCCCCTTGATTATCACAATTCACAACCACTGACCTTAGGTTTATTCCCAGCTCGATTAGTAGACCTTTAAGCCAAATGCTTTCCTTAACAGCTTCCGTAAACGCCATATACTCCGCCTCTGTAGTAGACAATGCAACAACATGCTGCAGAGTTGCTTTCCAACTCACAACACAGCCATGTACCATAAACACGTACCCGGTTATCGACCTACCCTTGCCAGGGTCTTTAGCATAACTGCTATCCACGAAACCGTCAACATCTATGTGCTTTCCTTGATCTCTACCATACACTAGACCTACATCAGAAGTGACCTTCAAGTAATTCAAAATCCACTTCACCGCTTCCCAGTGATTTTTACCTGGATTCGCCAAATACCTACTCACAATGCTAACAGCATACACAATATTTGGTCTAGTGCAAACCATCAAGTACATTAAACTATCTACAACATTAGCATATGGGACCTTACTCATTCTTTCCATATCCCAGTCACTCGACGGACAATCCTTCAAAGATACCTTGAAGTGTGCTCCCAATGGAACAGAGACCGACTTGCCATTATCCACTCTATAGTTATTCATAATTTTCTGCACATATCCCGACTGAGACACCTTCAGGGTTCGGTTACCCCTATCCCTGAAAATCTCCATACCAAATATCTTCCTAGCTGGACCAAGTTCCTTCATATCAAACTCTTTCCGCAGCAGTCTCTTGGTATATTTGATCTCAGACTTGCTTTTACAAGCAATCAACATATCATCTACATACAGAAGTAGATATATGTACATACCTGCTGTAAACTCCTTGAAGTAAACACAACTATCATAGTTGCTACGGCTAAACCCATTGTTGACCATATACACATCAAACCGTTTGTACCACTGCCTTGGAGACTTCTTAAGACCATAAAGGGATTTCTTCAACAAACATACCTCGTTGCCCGTTCCTTTTTCAAAACCAAGCGACTGCCTCATATAAATGGTTTCTTCAAGATTACCATGCAAAAACGCCGTCTTCACATCAAGTTGTTGCAACTCGTAATCTTCACAAGAAGTTAATGAGAGAATCACCCTAATAGATGTATGTCGAACCACGGGTGAGAATACCTCATTATAGTCAATCCCTGCTCGTTGTGTGAACCCGTGAGCTACCAGCCTTGCATTATACTTTGGTTTCTGAATGCCTTCAACCCCTTCTTTAATCTTATAGAACCACTTGCAGCTTACCAGCTTCTGACCACGTGGTTGATCAACCAACTCACAAGTATGATTCTTCTTTAAAGAACTTATCTCTTCTTCCATAACACGAACCCACTCATTCCTTTCAGATGAATTAATCGCCTCCTGGAATGTGATTGGTTCATGTGTATCTTCTTTCTCAGCAATAGCAAACGCATAAGCCGTAATATCATCTTCTTCCTTAAACCCTGATGATCTAGACAATGATACATTACCTTCATTCCTATACCTTACAGGTATAGTAGTTGTTCTCTTAGCTCTAACACGCACCAGAACATAGTTGTCCAGATTCTGTTGTTGAGGCATTGCATCTACTGCATCTTCAACTTGATCCTCATATTCATTCCCTGGATTTACCCCATTATGAGGATCCACAATTGGTTCAACCCAACTTCCTTGAAGTTCCACCTCAAACTCAATTTCCGTCCCAGAATCTGCAGCACCAGCACCCTTGAGAGTATCCTTATACATATGGCTCTCATTAAAGACCACATCCATGCTTATGATTATCTTCGGTTTAACACCATCCAACCTCCATAATCTGTATCCCTTCACACCCTCAGGATACCCCAGGAATATGCATTTTATAGCTCTAGGCTTGAGCTTCCCCTGATTCACGTGTGAATAAGCAACACAACCAAATATCTTCAACATCTCGTAATTCGCCAGATGTCCAGACCATGAATCCTTAGGTGTCTTCTTCTCCAATGCTTTAGATGGAGACCTATTGATCAGATATGTTGTCGTCACCGTTGCTTCAGCCCAGAATGATTCTGGCAAACCAGACTGAATCAGTAAACACCTAACCTTGTCCAAGAGCGTCCTGTTCATTCGTTCAGCTAGACCATTCTGTTGCGGAGTTCCAACAACCGTCAAATGTCTTGCTACCCCGTTATCCTTGCACAAGTTATTAAACTCCTGATTACAAAACTCCAAACCGTTATCCGTTCGAAGTTTCTTCAGTTTTCTACTTGTCTGGTTTTCTACCAACTGCTTCCACTCCTTGAACTTGCTAAACGCCTCACTCTTGTGTCTAAGAAAATAAACCCAAACCCTCCTCGAATAATCATCAACAATCGATAATAAGTAACGACAACCACTCATCGATTCCACCCATAAGGACCCTAGAGATCCGCATGGACATAGTCTATAACTCCCTCTGTTGTGTGCTGACCTCGACCAAAACTCACCGTGGTCGATTTTCCAAGAACACAATTTTTACAGAATTCGAGCTTACCTAGACCTTCCTTCCCCGGCACCTCTCATCTTTTGAGTTCTTTCAAGCTTGCTTCACTAATGTGACTCAGGCTTTTATGCCACACCTGCGCAAGACTTTCCTTTTCTTCTATACTGACACTAGCTTCACTTGATTCAGCCCGACCATCCAAGGAGTACACACAATTTTCCTTCAAAGTTCCCGACAAAACCATCAAAGAACCCTTGATCACCTTTACTCTTCTATTCTACAACTTCACGGTATAGCCCTCTCGATCCAGAGTGCCCAATGATAACAAATTTCTTTTCAACTCGGGAATGTAACGCACATTCTCAAGAACAAAACTTGAAGCATCTTTCATTTGTACTCTCACCTTCCCTGTCCCCTTGATGGCACATGCTCTATTATCACCGAGCAAAACCATACCATCATCAAGCTCTTTAATCCATCAAGAAGTCCCTCCTAGGCGTCATGTGATAGGAACCACCAGACTCCATGATCCACTCTAAGAACATTTCCTCACTCACCGCCATCAACAAATCACCATTGTCATAACCCTTAGAATACGTCCCAGCGTCCTGTTTTGCATTCTTGTTGACAAAGCCAGTTGATTTCTTCTTGTTTCATTTTGGACAGTCTTTCTTAAGGTGATCCTCAGAATAGCATATGTAACACTTCTGTTTATAAGTTCCTTTACCTTTTGACTTTGATCGCGAACTACCACGTTCTTGATTACCCCGATGCTCTGGCCTCCCCCTTACAAATAACCCATCACCATCATTCTTTGCACCTGTCCTCTTCTTCAGCTCCCATGAATTGAGGGTAGACAAGACATCTTCCAAAGTGAGTGACTCCCTTCCATAAAGCAATGTCTCCACAAAGTTATCATACGAGGACGGTAATGATGTAAGTAACATGAGTGCCTGATCTTCGCCATCAATTTCAACGTCTATGTTCGCCAAGTCACCGATGAACTTATTAAACTCATCTATATGTTCAGATAATTTCTTACCTGAATGCATGTAGAAAGTGAACAGCTTCTTATTCAAGTACAACTTGTTGGCTAAAGACTTTGTCATATAGAAAGTTTCTAACTTTAACCAAACACTCGCAACCGAATTTTCTTTGTTGACTTCCCTCAACACCTTGTTATCCAAGCACAAGAGTAAGGCACTGTGTGCTTTCTTATAGACATCCGTCTTCAACGCCGTAGTCTTCTGAGTGTCCGTCATGGTATCCGGGAATGGATCTAACGCAGCCTCCCAACCATGTTAAATTAATAGACACCGCATCTTCACACGCCACAACCCGAAGTCATTAGAGCCGTCGAATTTTTCGACGTCAAACTTCGCTATCGACGACATATTCTTTCACCTTTGTTGCGTAAAAACCCTTTTGCAGATCGAATTAATTAGAATAACCCTAAACCTCGATCACGTGCAAGCAAACCCGATCGTAAACTTGAAAAAACCCAAGCAAACTACGATCAAACTTGAACCAACAAAACCCGCAACAAAAACCTTCGATTTAAAACGACTTTTTTAAAAACCTAAAAATTGATACTTCGAAGTCGGTATATAAACATATACTGAAACCCTTTGTTGAGAAAAGAGATAATTGTGTAACTAAAAACCAACTTGTAGTAACACACTCCCCACGTGAACTTTATCTTACAAAATTTACTTTTGTAGTACTAGTGTCACGTGTATGAAAAACAACCAACCAATCAATGTGGTTCTTTTATCTGCTTCCTCTCGTATTATAATTAAAAACAATACTAGTCGTCTTCAACCTTTCAGTTATACCTGCAGCTCAAGAAAATCGTTCGAAACTCGAAACCGTTTTCTTCACGACACCTTCTTGATCTAGCACCGATCTTCAAAGCCCAACGAACCTTGAGCTCTGATGCCACTTGTTGGAATCGACACTGTAGAAACTAGAAGGGGGGAGGGGTTGAATAGTTTCTTATATTTACTTGTTAAAATGTGGTTTCCAAAAATCCTTTTTCAAAAACTTAGGCTTGAGGAAATATGTGAAATCTTCTTATGCACAATATGAACAATGATAGTGTAACTAAACTAATACTAACAAAAATATATCCACAAAGAATAAAGAATGATAGTGTAACTAATCTAATACTAACACATGTATATGCATAAAGAATAAAGAATGTAAAGAGTTAAGGGTAAAGAAAGATCAAACCGAACACCAAGGATTTCTAGTGGTTCGGCAACGAAGCTCACTCCTCGTTCCTACTCCACTCCTTGAGTACTCCTTACTCGAGAGTTCACTACACAACAAGCTCCTTATGGTGGAGAAAACCGTACACGCCGCTTAACCAATTTCTGACTCTAAGCTAAAAGTCGAGCCCTAATCGTAGCTAGGACCAATCTACACAACTATACTTAGTACATACACAACTTCCAAATAGACACAACTACTTGGATCTTCACAACTATGACACAACTACAAATGTATAAAATTAGATCTTCAATGGATCTTTGGTGGTGGACTCAACACTTCACAAGGATAATGTTCTTCTCTTTGCACTTGGAGAGGAAGGGATGGAAGAACAAGATTCACTTCTTAAACAAGTAATAATCAAACAAATGATCAAAGATTTGAGTGATTAAAGAAGGGGTTTGAATCTGGAAATAAATGTGCAAAAGAGGTGAGATGAAAAGCTGAGAATGGTCCACTATTTATAGGACAAAGGAGCCAACGACTAGTTCTGCCCGCGGTACCTTATCTTAGCCCGCGGTACCTTATCGATAAGGTACCGCCTAGGTGCTAAGGTACCGCCGGACTAGACTCCGCTCCTTTTTATCCTTTAGTGGTGGAGGTCTTATCTGGATAAAAAAATATCATGAAAGGATATTCTTAACCAAATAAGAATATGCCATTTTCAAATTTCAAATAATTAATTTAATAAAACATTTTATTAAAAAGAAAGTTTAATAAAAACTTGTCACACTTAATAAAAAGTGAGTTTTAAGAAAAGATTAAATCACTTGATCACTTGATTAAGGTTAGTACTTGTTTATCCATACCTTAAGTGAAAATGGGTAAAATGAAAAATAATTGAACTCAAGAATTCGTTTTTCGTTGTTTTCGTAAATGCTTGTTTTTACATATTGTCGTAATCAAAACTAAGCGAGACCGAAAAATGCAAGTAATGTTTTTAGTCATTATTGCATTAACAATCTCCCCCTTTTTGATTCCGACAATACATAAACTCAATCATACAATAACAAGATTTTTGAAGACGAGTTTATTCATTTCTCTCCCTTTGTCGAATCAAAAAGGTTGCGTAAGCCGGTGTTGAAGAAACGGACTTTGCAAAGACTCCCCCTTGGTGCTTACTCCCCCTAGCTTGGGGCACCGAGGAATCGAGATATGGTGACAAGCTACATAGAAGGGTTAGTTGAACAAAAGAAACAACCAACAATATATAGCAATAGGTCACATAAAAAAATAAAAGAGAAGAAAAAACAAAGACAAAGATCCAAGATAGGTTACTAAAAGGACATCATACCAAGAAGTATGGAAAAAGAAACAAGCCAAAAGCATAAATCTTATCCTAGTTATTCTAGAATTCTAAGATTTGCTTGAATTTGGTGTCTTGTGGATAAGCAACCAATGCTTATATGAAAGACAAGGTAATAGCGAAGGGTGGTGGCGGTGGCTTGTTGGAGATCTCATAATCAAAGTGAAGTGAATGCTTGATTAAGAGACTCTTGATGTAGCTCAACTCCTCATAGATGTGTGCCATAGCAAGGTGTTGATATTGACAACATTGACAATATGTTCCATGATGCATGACATTATCATGAGAAGGAGGAAGAACACTAAAGGGTGGTGGTGGAAGAAAAGATGTTCCACAATCAACATTCTTGGTAGGAGACATGTGATTAAGAGTGTTCTTGGGTGGGTTTGGATTGAAAGCAATTGGAGAAAATGGAGGAGATTCAAGGCTTTCATTGGGAGAATAAGACATTTTGGATGTGAAGTAATGCAAAATGCTTATGGTTTAAATAGGGAAGGCTTAGGGTATTTTTTGGGGTGGTCAAAGGGTTTGAAACAAAGATTCTCAAAAATGTTGGAGCAAATCTGGAGTTTCAGACAAAAACCCGAAAAAGGAAGGCACTGTAGGCGGTTCCTAATCTAGGGTGGCGGTACCTTATCAATAAGGTACCGCGGTTCACATATGGAACCGCCTGCAGAGGCAGGGTTTGGTGTTTGGAGGAAGATTTTTCAGCAAATCTTCTTTTTCTAGTCTAACTTATCATAGGGATATGCTTAAAAGCAAATATAGACAAAGAAAACATATGCAAACTTACCCAATAAAGATTTGACCAAAATACATGGATTAAAAAATCGATGTAGGAGGTGTGTAAGACAAGACCTTAAGTCATGACACAATGATCCTCCATGATTCCATCTTGTTCTTGCTATGTTTGAGAGACTCATACATATGAATTATGTAAGCTCTAGATTAATAGCGAGAATCTATGAAAAATCGTTTTTAGATTGAATTAACAATGTCAAACAAATTTCTCAACCATTTTCGAAAGAGACTTTACGAATTTTGAAAAGGAGAGGAGAAGATTTTTCAAAAGGAGTTTAAAAGACTCAAAGACTCAAAGTGGTAAACGAAAACACACAAGAAAAAAATAATTTAAGGAAGATTTTCCATTAATCCTAGACCTAGACGCAAGTAATTAAAAGGTTCCCTCTTAACTGGCTTAGTGAAGATATCGGCTAAGTTGTCCTCGGAGGGCACCTTTTCAATAGAAATGTTCCCCTTTTGAACATTATCCCTAAGGAAATGATGTCTAATTTCTATGTGTTTGGTTCGCGAGTGTTGCACGGGATTCTTGCTAAGGTCTATAGCTCCTTTATTATTGCACATGATGGGAACATCATCAAGAGAAATCTCGTAATCAACAAGCGCTTGCTTCATCCATAGAGCTTGTTGGCATGCTTTTCTGGCACTCACAAACTCGGCTTCCGTGGTGGATATCGCAAGAGCGGTTTGTTTCTTGGAGAACCAAGAAGTTAAACAACAACCCATGAAGGTACAAACTCCACAAGTGCTTTTCCGGTCCACATAGTCTCCCGCATGATCCGAGTCCGCGTAGACAATGGTTTCTACGCCGGTCCCTTTAGGATACCATAATTCTAAATGTATAGTGCCTTTTATGTATCGGAAGATACGCTTAACCACTTCAAGGTGAGTGGTTTTGGGAGCCTCTTGGAAGCGAGCACAAAGGCAAACACTAAACATGATATCCGGTCGACTTGCCGTTAGGTACAACAAACTACCAATCATACCTCTATATTTGGTGTTGTCTACCGACTCACAATCATCATCTACGGTGAGTTTAGTATCCGAGGCCATAGGGGTCTTCATTGGTCTAGATTCTTCTAATCCAAATTTCTTTAGCATTTCTTTAGCGTACTTAGATTGACTAAAGAAAATACCATCATCCATTTGTTTAATTTGGAGTCCTAAAAAGAAGTTAAGTTCTCCCATCATACTCATTTCAAACTCATCATGCATGATTTTGGCAAAGTCATCACACAATTCTTGACAAGTTGAGCCAAATATAATGTCATCAACATATATTTGTACGATTATGAGGTGAGGACCTTTCTTCTTTGTAAAGAGTGTATTGTCTACCATTCCCTTGGTATACTCATGTTTAACAAGAAACGCTTTAAGTCTATCATACCAAGCTTTGGGTGCTTGTTTGAGTCCATAAAGTGCGTTCTTAAGCTTGTAAACATGGTCCGGTTTCTCAAAATCAATGAAGCCGGGAGGTTGAGCCACATATACCTCCTCATTGATCAAACCGTTAAGAAATGCACTCTTTACATCCATTTGTTGAAGCTTAAAATCTAAGGCACAAGCGTAGGCTAAAAGTATTCTAATTGATTCTAATCTAGCTACCGGTGCATATGTCTCGTCATAATCAATCCCTTCTTGTTGATTATAGCCTTGTGCTACAAGTCTAGCTTTGTTACGAGACACAACACCATTTTCATCTAACTTATTCCTATATACCCATTTGGTTCCTATAATGGTAGAACTTCTAGGTGGAGGAACAAGTTCCCAAACATCATTGGCAACGAATTGACTCAATTCTTCTTGCATCGCAATGACCCAACTCTCATCCGTCAAAGCTTCTTTAACATTCTTTGGTTCAATCAATGAGACAAAACAAAAGAAGTTGCTTTGGTTTTGGACTTGAGATCTTAGGGTCCTTTGATTTAAGTCACCAATGACATTATTGAGAGTATGATCCCTAGACTCCTTAATGTTTACTTCCTTTTCAACACTAAGGTCTTCAACTCCTATTTTTCTAACCTCTTTGGCTTTAACTACTTCTAATTCATCCAAGTCATCATCAACCAATGGTGGTGTCTTGGGCGAAGGAGGGGTTTCATCAAAGGTTACGTTGAGTGATTCTTCAATAACCACCGTGGTTCTATTTAGGACTATGTAGGCTTTACTAGTTTGGGAATAACCTAAAAGGATACCTTCGTAAGACTTTGGGTCAAACTTGGTAAGGTAGTCTTTGGTGTTGAGGATAAAGCACTTGCTTCCAAACACCCTAAAGTATTCCAATGAGGGTTTCTTACCTTTAAGAATCTCATAGGGGGTCTTTCCTAAGAAAGGTCGAATAAGAATTCGGTTGAGAATATAAGTCGATGTGTCCACGGCATTGCACCAAAACTTTTGAGGCAAAGATTGCTCGTTTAACATCGTCCTACTCATCTCTTGGAGAGTCCTATTCTTCCTTTCAACTACCCCATTTGATTGTGGAGTGCGAGGAGCCGAGAAGTTATGGGTAATACCATGAGCTTCACAAAAGGCACCAAATTGCACTTCATTATCAAATTCCCTACCATGATCCGTCCTAATAGAAAAAATTGAACATCCTAGTTGATTTTGAATTCTTCGACTAAAGATTTCGAAGTGATCGAAAGCTTCATTCTTAGATGCCAAAAATCTAGTCCAAGTGAATCTAGAATAGTCATCAACTATAACTAGGGTATAAAGGTTACCTCCATAACTCCGTATGGCGGAAGGTCCAAAAAGATCCATATGTAGGAGCTCTAAGCACGGAGAGGTCGAAACCAAATTCTTGGCTTTGTGACTTGAGTGAACTTGCTTTCCAACTTTGCAAGCATCACAAAAGTGACTATCAAACTTAATCTTAGGGAGGTGTCTTACCAACTCCTTAGAGACTAAAGATTGAATTAAACGCATATTAGCGTGACCTAATCTCCTATGCCAAAGAGTAGAACTATCATCTATAGTCGCAAGACATATGTTTTCTTTTGACTTCTTATTAACCTTCATGACATAAAGCCCATGCTTTCTAACACCTTTTCCAATGACTTTTCCATCTTTTACGATTTCACTGTCATGTTCCGAAAAGATGACCTTACACTTATTATCACAAATTTGACCTATACTTAAAAGGTTAAATCCTAAGTTATCTACGTGCTCAACATTTTCAATGGTCATGGAGTCAAGAGAAACCGTACCTTTGCCAATGATATTACCACGTAGACTACTAGCAAATGTGACGTTACCTCCATCATATGCTTTGTAATGCGAGAACAAACTTCGATTACCCGTCATGTGTTTAGAACATCCACTATCCTTAATCCACTCATCGGGCTCCAAATCAATTCCCAAGCATATCTAGGTAACAACACACAAGATCAAACATTTTGTCCCCAATATCTCATGGGTCCAAAATTGTTAGTTCCAAACATCCCTTGCATTTGGTTGGGATGCATGAATGAGGAGGTGATTCCCCATGGAGAACAAAATGGAGGAGGGTAGTAATTCATGTAACCATTTTGTTGTTCATTATTTCTCCTAGGTGTATTTGATCTAGGTTTAGAGTTATTATTATTCCTTCTAGGTGTTGGAGTTTTACTTCTAGGTCGTGAATTGTTTTGATTATCTTTTCTAGGATATGTTGTTCTACTTCTAGGCTTAGACGCATTTCGTACTCTAGGTGGAGTAGAAGATGGTCTTGATAAACTTCTATTTCCCATGAGAGGTTTACTTAATGGCTTGTAGAACTTATCAACGGTATTGTTGTCAAGTATAGGTAATTTCACCTTGTTAACAATAAGATGCTTTGGTTTTTCATCTAACTTAGATTTATCAGAAAGTTCAGGATTTTCACCAAAATCAACCTCTGGCCGCGGTTCCTTATCTATGACAGCGGTTCCATATTGATAAGGAACCGCCCCATACAATAGGGTACCGCGTACAACAGGAGTTTTTTGAGAAAACCTGACTTGCTTTGGTTCACTAGTTGAGGCTTTATTTGAGTTAAAACCTACACCAAGTCTTTCCTTTGAATGAACTTGTTTGTTTAACATGTCGTCAAGAGCACTAGTACCTTTCATGAACTTTTCCAATTTAATGGAGGTGCTCTTGAGATCTTCATTTTCTAATCTAAGTTTCTCGCAACTTAAGCAACTTAAATCAACCTCTTTATTTTTCTCAAGTTTAACCAATTTCTCCCTAAGTTCATTGATTTCATTTTCAAGCTTAGTTTTGGTTGATTTTAAGGTTTTGTTCTTTTCTATGAATTTAAGACTAAGTTTGTGTAAACTATCATATTTGCCTTCAAATTCAATATCATCACAAGTGGAACTATCATTGCTATAATATTCGGTTTCATAATGTACCTCTTTAGAAGTGTGAGCCATTAGACATTTCTCCTCTTTGGGGTTGTCATCATCATCTTCACCGCTATCGCTCCAAGCGCCACTAACGAACGCCGTGTGGTTCTTTTCACGAGCGGGCTTTGGACAATCACCAATGAAGTGATTTGGATCACCACATCTAAATCAATTCCTATCACCTTTTTCGTTCTTGACAAACCGATTCTTTGACAATGGTTTCTTGTCATAGTTGGGTTGCCTAACGTGTTGACCGCGTCTCTTGAAGAACTTCTTGAAATCTCTCACCGCCAATGCATACTCCTCGTCATCGCTTTCCGAGGAACTATCATGGTCACTTTGTGCCTTCTTGGCTTTAAGTGCAAGAGATTTCCTTTCACTCTTGGTTTTCACTAATTCCGAGTCCTTCAAAATTATCATCTCATGAACCTTCAAGTTTCCTATGAGTTCATCGAGTGATAAAGTTGAGAGATCTTTCGACTCTTCAATCGCCGTGACTTTTGCTCTCCACTTTGGATGTAAGGCCCTTAGAAACTTCCTAACATTGTTCTTGCTAGAAAAACCTTCATCAAGTGCTTTTAGACTAGTAATAATGGTGTTAAACCTAGCAAATGCACTATCAATAGTTTCATCTTCTAAGATGACAAATTGTTCATATTGTTGGACAAGAAGATCGATTTTGCTTTCTTTGACTTGGCTATTACCTTGGTGGGTTACTAAAAGAGTGTTCCAAATATCTTTAGCGGTTTCACACATAAAAATTCTTTCATACTCTTTCTTAGGCAAAGCATTATAAATCACCATTTTAGCCTCATTATTTTTTGAAAATTTCTTTTTAGTATCGTCATTAGCTTTGTCAAAAGTTACCAATTATTTTGTTTTAGAAACTTCATTAAATTGAAAGGGTAAAAAATCACCATTGGTAATAACATGCCAAAGATCTAAATCTTTTGATTTCACATAAGTTTCAAATCTATTTTTCCAATAGATAAAACTATCGGTTTCAAAAAGTGGTGGTCTTTGCATAGATTGCCCTTCTAGGTATTTGTTGAAATCCATAGATTGATTCAAGTTTTAAAATACAATATACTTTAAAAATTCTTGAGCAACCCGCTCTGATACCAATTGTAGAAACTAGAAGGGGGGGTTGAATAGTTTCTTATATTTACTTGTTAAAATGTGGTTTCCAAAAATCCCTTTTCAAAAACTTAGGCTTGAGGAAATATGTGAAATCTTCTTATGCACAATATGAACAATGATAGTGTAACTAAACTAATACTAACAAAAATATATCCACAAAGAATAAAGAATGATAGTGTAACTAATCTAATACTAACACATGTATATGCATAAAGAATAAAGAATGTAAAGAGTTAAGGGTAAAGAAAGATCAAACCAAACACCAAAGATTTATAGTGGTTCGGCAACGAAGCTCACTCCTCGTTCCTACTCCACTCCTCGAGTACTCCTTACTCGAGAGTTCACTACACAACAAGCTCCTTATGGTGGAGAAAACCGTACACGTCGTTTAACTAATTTCCGACTCTAAGCTAAAAGTCGAGCCCTAATCGTAGCTAGGACCAATCTACACAACTATACTTAGTACATACACAACTTCCAAATAGACACAACTACTTGGATCTTCACAACTATGACACAACTACAAATGTATAAAATTAGATCTTCAATGGATCTTTGGTGGTGGACTCAACACTTCACAAGGATAGTGTTCTTCTCTTTGCACTTGGAGAGGAAGGTATGGAAGAACAAGATTCACTTCTTAAACAAGTAATAATCAAACAAATGATCAAAGATTTGAGTGATTAAAGAAGGGGTTTGAATCTGGAAATAAATGTGCAAAAGAGGTGAGATGAAAAGCTGAGAATGGTCCACTATTTATAGGACAAAGGAGCCAACGACTAGTTCTGCCCGTGGTACCTTATCTTAGCCCGCGGTACCTTATCGATAAGGTACCGCCTAGGTGCTAAGGTACCGCCGGACTAGACTCCGCTCCTTTTTGTCCTTTAGTGGTGGAGGTCTTATCTGGATAAAAAAATATCCTGAAAGGATATTCTTAACCAAATAAGAATATGCCATTTTCAAATTTCAAATAATTAATTTAATAAAACATTTTCTTAAAAAGAAAGTTTAATAAAAACTTGTCACACTTAATAAAAAGTGAGTTTTAAGAAAAGATTAAATCACTTGATCACTTGATTAAGGTTTGTACTTGTTTATCCATACCTTAAGTGAAAATGGGTAAAATGAAAAATACTTGAACTCAAGAATTCGTTTTTCGTTGTTTTCGTAAATGCTTGTTTTTACATATTGTCGTAATCAAAACTAAGCGAGACCGAAAAATGCAAGTAACGTTTTTAGTCATTATTGCATTAACAGACACCAACAAACCTGAAGATCGAAACGCGGAACCCTAGATCCCTTAAAGAAGATCACAGAGTTGCACTAAAGAACCCAGAAGAACGAACACTACAAAGGTAACCAAACGATTAATCTTTTATTATATCGAATAGTTACACGAAAGAATAAGAAGCTACAGTGTGATTGAGCATCACCCCCTCACCTCCTTTTATAAGGTGACGGGGTCGGTTACACATATAGGTCGACTAAGAAAGCCCGAGCCCAACCTTAGCCGAATTACGTAGAAACAACACTTAGGTACCTTCTACTTATCGTATACGTTAACTAGACTCGACACTAATACTAACATTGCGTATAAGCAAGGGTGTAGCCAGAAATGTGTTTCCAAGTGAGCCAAAAACAATTTAAAAAATCGTTAGCAAGCGTTAAAAATATCATAACATATAACTATGTAAAAGTGTTGTAACAAAATTATTCATTTAATATTATAAGTGAATCAAATGTTAATACATAATAATAAATCGGCTTTAAACTACATTACATATGCATGATTTTATAAATTTATAGGTGGGTTGTGGCCACCCTTATCCTTCATGTGGCTACGTCACTGCATCTTGATATCATATTGAATGATGAGAGGTATAACTTCTATTCATCAACTATTTATATATTACATAAAATAAACTTTAATGAACTTTAAACTCACACAATCGGGCTTTGGCCTATTAGATTAGGTAAATTGTCATGCTCATTAATGAATAATTACTTAAGATATATTGATTACATTCGAATAGTCTACAAGTAAAGCAAACACGTAGAGCCTTTTAATTAAGGGTTAGTACAAACAAAGGTTACTAAACATTCTAAAAAAATACGTTTAGGTTACTAATGTTTTATTTGTTCATCTAAGTTATTAAATTGTACACCACTATAATTTAGTGTTAATTCAAGTAACCTGAACGCGCATTTTTTTTATAAGTTAAGTAATATAAATGTCATGTTTTTACAAGTTAATTAAAATAAATATCGCGTTTTTACATGTTAATTAATGTTCAGTAACCCAAAAGTTATGTTTCATAACTTTAGTAACTTAAGTGAGCAAAATGAATGTTTAGTAATTTTTTCGCACTTTTTAAAACATTTAGTTACCTCCGTATGTGCCTTTAATTAACAACATACAATGGGCAATAATATATCAACTATCAACCTGTGCAGTTTGGGCAGAAAACTCAAAATGATACAAAACTTTCTAAACAGAAAGAAGGAATGCCCTTGAATTCGTGAAATGATCTGCATAGTAACACTGTGAGGGAACATGAAAAACACGAATATGACCATTAGCAACCATGTCTCAACCATAATTAATTATGCATATATCTCAATGGGTCGTTTTCAGTGTTGTACATAGTCTGCAGTTAAAGAAATAGTACTCACATTGTCATGATAACCAAATTTGAATGATACAATGTTGGTTATTGAGGGTAGTAGATAGGGACGAAGTCAGGATCAAGTGTGACTGAGAGCACAAATTTTTTTGAACCTTAATATAAGAGTTCAAATTTTTAAGTACACTAACAAAATAAGACTAAAATCATATTTTGATACACCGGGTGTATTTAGGAAATATTTTAGAGAGATCAATGTTTTTTTTCTAAAAATTAACATTACATCGAAAAAATTCATAAATGTCATGGATACTCATAGAACACCCTCTCGCTCCGTCCTGGTTGTAGAAAAGTTTGTCGTAGGTTTATTTAGCAGAGTAGACGAGGACGAATTAGAGGAGATATATAAGCTAGAGATGGATCTTTTAGACTCTAATTACGGCATTAGCTTAGATAAATTCTCATGCGCATTAATGAATAATTTCGTACAACACATATATAGGGATGGCATCTGTGGGTAATTGGTATGCATATCTCAAACCCGTCACCCACCCACGTGAGTTTTTTCATATCCACCATCCACCCCTCACCTATTAGTAGGTATAATTTTCTACCCATACTCATGGGTATTTGTTACCCGTAGGTAAACCCATGGGTTAATGTAATAAAACAAAATCACACAACCTTATATCAAAAGTAACTATAAAAGTATGTTTTCAAGAAACTGAATTAAACACAATATCTATAAAACTACGAAACTAAGATAAGTGAATAACAATTTAGATGTGTTAGATGATTAAATGTGTGTCGCGTACCTTTTAAAGTGAATAAGATATGATAAAAGTGTAAAACAATAGTAGCATATATGTATTAGTATTGAATGAATTGATGTTTTTTAGCACAAGAAGAGACGAACCCATGTATATATATTTGATGATTTGATCTTTCATCTTCATATTTTAGTCTAGCAAATTGAATAGTCTTTTTTAGTTTAATGTGTATTCTTGATAATGGTAGCTATTATAATTTATTGTAGCCTCACAAGTCACAAGTATCTAAGGGGGTGTTTGTTTTAGCTTATATAGTAGACTTATAAGCTTATTAGCTTATATAAGCTTATAAGCCCAAACCAAGTGTTTGATTAATCTTATATAAGTGAGCTTATAAGTTTATATATGGGTGTTTTGATAAGCCACAAAAATATGGCTTTTGTATGAAAGTTTGGGCTTATATAACATATTTACCATTTTACCCTTATGTTAACTTAAACTTATATTAGCCATCAGCTTATAAGCTTATTAAACATAAGCTTATATAAACCATAAATGACTTATATAAGCCCATTATATAAGCTAAAACAAACACCCTCTAAGTACAACTAAGATGTATAATAGATTTTATTTTATTTTAAATGGGTTTATCAAAACACCCATAAGGATATTGATGGGTACACCCGTAGATATATCAAATGGGTATCATGGTTTTACCCGTGATGGGTATCATGCGTTTACCCATGACAGGTATACCATACTCGTCACCCATCCACCACTCAATGATGGGTTTAGATTTATACCCACGACCCACTCATAGGTGAAAAATAATGAAAACACCCACCTATTTACATATAAATACCCGTGGGTTATAAGTTTTTTTACACCCATCGTCATCCCTACACATATAGACTACATTGGTTTATTCTAGAAGATGTTAACAGCCGTAGCAAAATAAAATAGTCATGATATATCAACTAACATGACCAACTAACCTAATCTATTCTCTAATACTACTTGCTTACAATGTCTTCAATATATTGTATGTAGCGTATGAGCCAGTTTTGTTGCTGGAAAGTGGAAATTAACTTTTCACAAGATATACCAGTGTATTTGGCTTTTTGGTCTTATAGTTGTCACATAATGTAATAATACCTTTAAGTTTTATATAAAATGTTAAGAAGATAAGATTTTTTTTTATTTTGTGTCTTAAAAGTAAACGATAATGATAAAAAGGTAAAAAGTACGCAAGATCTTACATAAAAATATATAGAGATCTATATTTTACGAATCCATGTGTATTTTTATGTGAGACCATGTGTACCTTTTATGTACTTTAAAAATTCTTATCATATGCCCGGACATAAGATAGAAAAACCCTTTATATAAAATGTTAAAATTGTTGCAATTGATGTAAGAATAAATTTATTCAAAAAAAAAAATGTAAGAATAAATTATAATTACTTTATTGTTTGTAAGATTATTACACTTTGTGTTTAACTAATTAAATTGGACACTTAAAAGATTTAGAAGTATTATGTTTTGTGACGAAACTAATTGGTGATGTTTGCTTTCCATGGGTTTCTTAGGTATTATATTTATTAGAAATTGTTATTATGAATTTAAAAAAAATTAATTAATTAGTTAAAAGTAAAATTATTATCAATTTTTTAAAGATGTGTGTTTTTTGTCGAGAGTCGATAATTTTCGGATAAAATGAGTACCTTCAAGTGTTTATATAAAATGTAGAAATTGTTGTAATTGATGTAAGAATAAATTATACTTTGTATTAAGTCTTGTTTAATTAACCAATGAGTTAATACAAACAGCTTCAGTTTTATTGTTTAATATATTAAGTCAAATGTGTCTATTTAGTTACAAATAAACAATTATTTTGTAACTCAAAAAAATTCAGTTTTTTTTTTAATATTAAATCGATTATGTTATTATCAGACAACACCTTACTCTTTTTAAGGTTATTATACTTTGCGTTTAACTAATTAAAGTGGACACTTCAAAGATTTCGAAGTATAATATTTCGTCACAAAACTAATTGGTGATGTATGCTTTCCAGGGGCGGACTCAGGATTTATAATCGGGTGTTGCATAAATATTTTTCAAATTATTAGTACTAAATTTGCCTAACAATAGATAAAATGGGTGTTGCACGCTTCGAGAAAAAGTCTGTTTTACAAAAAATTAACACTTCGTGACCTAAAATAAGGTGTAGCCCGTGCCACATCCGACTCCCATGTAGGTCCGCTCATGATGCTTTCGACGGGTTTCGTAGATATTATATATATTCATGCAAGTGTTAATAAATACACTGTATCTAGAAATGTTCTACTTTTCATTTTCACTTGTTTTAGTTTTGTTTCTTTTGGTTAGTAGTTGTTTAGTGTATAAGTTAAACCATATAGAAACGTGACAGAAATCTAGGGTCCGTTTGGTTTGTAGACGGGTTTTACTTTTAAGGTAGGTTTATAAAGTAGTGGGTTTAGGATTAGATAAAATTTGGATTGGATATAATTATTTTTAAAATAATAGATTTATATAAATAATATAATAATAATCATTTTAAATTTATATTTAATAATTAATAAAGTTATTATATATAGAAAATTAGAGTTGGGCCCCAAAACTAAGAATATGACAAACTTCCTTTTAGAAAAAGACAAAAAAAAGTCGGGAAAACCTTTACATTGTCAGTAATCTCACCATTGAAGACTACTTTTCTAAAACACACAAATTTGGGCTAAATATCACTATTTGAAATGTTAACTTTTCAACCAAACAAATATTTTCTACTGACGCACCCCTAGTACATATAACAAATCTATTCGGTCAACAAGTGACTCCTTTTGATATAAACAATATATACTCCATCATATCTCATTCACTTGTCTTGCTAAAAAAGCTAAGCACGTACGCAGGTACTGTCAACAAAACTATCAATCATGTCGAGTGGAGCTACTGGAGATGGGATGTTTCATGGAGTATATGGAGGATTCATATCGAGCGATGATCTAGGCCTTCAACATAGGCCTTACCATCGTAATTGTAGGTGTGCTCTTCATAATAACTCCGTCGTAAGTGGTCATTGCTCTCATGTTGCTAAAGTGTCGTATCGTATTAGGCGTACTTGGAGTGAAGGTTCGATGGTGGCTAACTCGAAGTCGACCGCTTCTCATGGTTCATCGCCTTGTTGTGCTTCTTTGTCGACAGTGGCAGCTCCGATCGCCATCAAGGATGCACAACCAGAGAGCTCTAAATCATGATCAATAAAACGTTAGTTTTTATTTTTATTTACATGTGGTGACTAAATGGGATATGTTGGATCTTTATATAGTTGTGATCGAATAAATTAAAACCCTTAATTTCTACCATGAACTTATTATATATGTGTAATTAGGAGAATAAGCTTTTGAATAAAGTTATATTATTCAGTAATCTAGTCGTAGATTTTTTTATTTAGCTTTTCATACTAGTGTATATAATATATATGTTCGATTTCGGATTTTCATAGTACACGAATTTCATGCAAAGTTTT
Source organism: Glebionis coronaria (assembly GCA_025667525.1). Classification (NCBI taxonomy): domain Eukaryota; kingdom Viridiplantae; phylum Streptophyta; class Magnoliopsida; order Asterales; family Asteraceae; genus Glebionis; species Glebionis coronaria. Next base: position 687,601,210 of record CM046874.1, read on the forward strand.
CATTTCATTCGGCAATTTTTATTAACAAGCTCAAGGCTTTTAAGCCATTCTAGCCGATCTAGATTTTCTTAGCTCTAGCATAACACCCAAAATAAAAATGACATAACAATAAGATCAACTAAAGACTCCTTTGTTGGGACGTCTGAAAAAAAATCAACTTATTTCGATAGCTCAAAACGTATATAAAGATGATACTTATTTTAATGCGTTGTATCTTTATACTGTGATCGTAGATATTCATGTTGCGACGGATTTGGGCCTAACACCTCAAGATATAACATGTTATTTCTTTGAAATTTCACTTTTGAGGTAGTGCTTATATCTTTATGCTTCGAGACCAACACGTGAAGAATTGTATGATATCAAAACATAAAAATCTGGCAAATAAATATTTATTTCTCCATCATGACGACCAGTTAAAAAAACTTATATATTCTATCAAAAAAAAAAAAAAACTTATATATTGTACATATGTTCATTGTTCTTTAGCAAACTAACGTATCTTTGTCTTTTCTGTAGCAAAAAAACCTTTTATCAAGATGATCAAGTATTGGCTTTTGATCTATTAAAATAGTCAATCTTGAACGGGTGTCATGATAACGATTTTTAGCTAAGGATTTGTATTTTTTAACCATCAAATCTGATTAGATTTGTTGAGATTCAGAAATAGTTAAATTCGTAAAAACAATGGTATAAATGTGAATCCAACTAATTTTTTCTTGATTTATTTACAAATGATGCAGAGTCTACAATACAAGTGAAACAAAAATAAGATTGATCACAAATAATGATCGATCAATACAATATATACTAGAACTGGAATATATCAAAACAGTATGATCTAATCAGGAAAACAAGATGAATACAATCTGATATTGGGAGAGTTTTATATCGGTTGTATGAGAAACATGAACAAACCTAGCAACGCTCTAACTTATATACTCGAGCAAAATCTAATAATTGCATGATCAGTCCCTACATAATACAAAGATATAAAACTAGACATAATAGAATTTTAAGGGTTAGAAGTTACACAACTTGTCAAAACAAGTCCATCATAGTTTCATAGCAATAAAAATTTGTTTCCCTCAAGTTTTCAACTTGAAATGTATCCATCATATCAATCTTTCTGCAGAACTCATCATGTTGCACATAACCAAGAGCTTTTGTAAGAACATCAGCTATCTGCTGAGAAATATGAATCTTCTCAGTCTTAATCACACCACTAGACACTTTTTCTCTTATCAAGTGCATATCAATTTCAAAATGCTTAGATTTTTCATGAAATACTGGATTAGCAGCAATCAGCAAAGCAGAGGTGTTATCACAGTATAACACAACAGGCAACAATTATTTAAGACCCATGTAACTCAGCAAGTTAAACAACCAAATATCCTCACAAGTGACAAAAAGCCATACTTCTGTACTCTGCCTCAGCAGATGACTTGGACAAAGTAGATTGTTTATTACTAGTACTTTTCTAAGTTATCAAAGAATTACCCACAAAAATACATTAACCAGATACACATTTCCTTGTAGCAGGACATCTTGCCCAGTCAGAATCGGCATAAGCTTTAAGCTTAAGATTGACATCACTATTAATCTAAATACCACTCCTTGGGGATTTTTTAAGATAACTTAAGACCCTGAGTGCAACATCTAGATGTGATGTAAGAGGATAATGCATATACTGACTATGACAAAGTACTGCGTATGAAATATCAGGCCTTGTATTGGCCAGATATGTCAATTTACCAAGAAGCCATTGATAATTGCCAATATTAACAAAAAATTTATCATTATCAGTTCAATATAACTTAAGGTTGTATTCTCAACAAAGGAGTATCAACATCCTTAGCATCTAACAATCCATACTCATGCAACAACTCAAGACAATATTTCCTTTGACTTAGACAAATACCTTTATCATTATCAAAAACCTCAATATCAAGCAGAAGTCATGTTGGCATTTAAGAAGATCGGGAGAAACAAAGCTGTAGGGTTGGATCAAATTCCTGTGGAAGCTTGGAACTGCCTGGGAGACGAGGGGATTAAGTCGTTAACTTGCCTCTTTAACAAGATCTTCCAGAGTGCTAAGATGCCAGAGGAATGGAGACGCAAGAAGTCATCCCTATTTACAAGAACAAAGGCGACGCGCAAGTGTGTAGCAACTATAGAGGTATTAAGCTTCTTAGTCACACCATGAAGATTTGGGAGAGGGTTATTGAAAGGAGAATGAGAAGGGAGACTAAGGTGTCGGAGAACCAATTTGGTTTTATGTCAGGAAGGTTAACTAAAGAGGCGATCTATTTACTTAGATGCCTTATGGAGAAGTATAGAGAAAGACAAAGAGACTTACATATGGATTTCATAGACCTGGAAAAAGGCCTATGATAGTGTTCCACATGAGTTGATTTAGAGAACGCTTATCGATAAAGGGGCCGCACAAAGATACTTAAGAGTAATCAAGGACATGTACGAGGGGGCGTAGACTCGCGTACGGAATATTGTGGGGAATACAGACTCTTTCTCTGTGGAAGTAGGACTTCACCAAGGTTCTACAATTAGCCCGCACCTCTCACCTTGATCTTGGATGAGCTATCGTGAGGAAATCAAGAGAGCATACCTTGGTGCATGATCTTCGTGGATGATATTGTGTTGGTCACAGAATCAGCAAAAAGGTTAAACAACAGGCTTGAGAACTGGATGGAGGCACTAGAAGGAAACGGCCTTCGGATACGAAGAGAGAAGACATGATACCTTAGGTGTGATTTCGGTAGGGAATTTTTCACCCACATCAAAGAAGGGGACATCTGTATCGGCGACCAAATCCTCGAACCTAAAGAGCCTTTTAGATATCTGGGGTCGGTGATACACAAATCAGGGAGGATAGATTAAGATGTAACCCATCATATTAGAGCTGGATGGGCGAGATGGAGGGCCGCGTCTGATGTTCTTTATGATAAGAAGTTCCATTTTAAGCTTAAAGTAAAATTCTATAGGATGGCTATTAGACCAGCTATCCCGTACGTGTTTGAGTGCTGGCCAGTTACAAAAGTGCAGGAAAACAGGGTGGAGGTGGCGGAATTAAGAATGCTAAGTTGCACTTGTGGCAAAGCCATGCTTGATATGATCTCGAATGAAGTTTTTAGATCAACACTTGATGTAGAAACTATTATCTCTAAGATGAGGGAAGGAAGGTTAAGGTGGTTTGGACATGTTAGGGGAAGGCCAATTCAAGCACCAGTAAGGAGATTCGAAGAACTTGTTGTCAACGGTTCGATGAGAAGGAGTAGACCGAAACTCGGTTAGGAGGATATAATTAACCTTGACATGAAGGAGCTTTTTTTTCTGAGGAAATGACCTTATATAAGAATGCTTGGAGAGATAGGATTTGTATTTGTGGGTAGCCCGAGTCTAGACTTCTTGAGTTTCTTTGACCACATTGTGTTTTGTGGTTTGAGGGTTGGCTGTAGTTTGTGCGTGTTCTCTGGTTTGGCCCCTTACCTGTTGCTTGCGTACATGCTCTTTAACGTCTTTTAGGTTCATGATTGTGGTATGTGGTCTCTGTGTTGATTGGTCTCCTTTTGCTCTCAGATTGATCTTTGCTTATAGATTAGTATTTGCTTGTTTTCGGGTATTGGCTTGTTTGCGGATATTTGCTTGTTTATGGGTATTTGCTTGTACGAGGGTTATTTGCTTGTTTGTTGTTTTGCGTGTATGCTTGTTTTATGCGTTGTACCGTTATTGGTTAAGCCTCTCCTAATTCTCTCTTGCTCACTTACTCTGGCTGGAGGTCCCTACTGGAAAGAGTCTCTTTACTCATAGGTTTACCCTTGGGTAAAGGTAGGACCTGTCTATATTTCACCTCCCCTATACCTCATTTCGGCGGGATTGGGTATGTTGTTGTTGTTGTTTTAATTTGAAATTTAGTTTTAAGAAACACTGTAAATTTCTCAATTTCATAAATGTCATTACCACTTATAACAATGTCATCTGCATAAAGTAGTAAAGCAACAAACATATTATCATTACACTTGGTAAACAAAGAATATTCAAATTTAGAGTGAACAAACCCATTTTCAATCAAAGCACTAGTCAACTTGGCATTCCATTACCTAGAGGCTTGTTTTAAACCATATAACTATTTTTTAAATTAGAAAAACTTTAACCTTTTGAGTATTCAAACCAAGAGGAAGCGTCATATAAACATCCTCAGTTAGGTCACCATACAAAAAAGCATTATTCACATCAAGCTGAAACAAATCTCAACCTTTTCAAATAACAACATTAAGCATACATCTAACAATGATCATCTTAACAACATGACTAAAACTTTCCATTTAATCAAATCCCTCCCTTTGGCTACAAGCATGGCCTTATATCTCTCTACCTTACAAGAAGACTTATACTTAATTTTCCATAACCATTTAGAGGTTACAAGTTCCATCCACTAGGAAGATCACATATAGTCAAAGCGTTATTCTATTTAAAGCTTCAATTTCATTATTCGTAGCCTTAATCCATCTATGATATTTACTAGCCTCATAATAAAATGAAAGTTTAGAGTCTTTATTGAGGTTAGTAGAAAAACACAAATTATCCCACCTTAAATGAGCATAAGAAACATATTTTTCAAGACCATAAAGCTTACTGCTACAACCCACATAGTCATTAAACTTAACAGTCCTTTTAGTTTTTCTATCACACCTCCTAACATGAAGCATAGAAAATGCTTATCACGCATTAGGGTGTAAGAACCATGTTATCATTCAAACAAATATTACAAGAACAAACCATAAACCAAAACCAATCTTTACAACAAAACACTTTCCAAACCTTAAAAAAACAACCTGAAGATGGAGCGGGTGTGTTTGTAAAACGCTAATGGTATTGGGTGTGTCGAGGAAGTGAAGTATTGGGTGAGGCGTATGATGTTGTTTTTGTCAAAAGAATGAAGCTGGTTGCAAAATAGGGGTAGTGTTTGATCAGCCTTTAAAAGAGTTGATGATGGGATTAAGAAAAGGGTTACGTTTGCTCACGTTGTAGAGAAGCTGAAAGTTGGTTGTTAAGTGTATACATAATGATTGATCACCACTATTATCGTCTGAAACAACTTATGTTTAAACCTCCAAGTATCGATGTTAACCCATTAAAACCTTCACTACACCCAAGTTGTTGTACTCATGGAAACTCTAAACCTTACACCAGAATGTGACTTCAAAATGGGTCACTGATGTTATCGTTTCATGTTTTAGAGTTTACTTTTTTTAGGCAACTACAACAAAGAGTATGTACTATTTGTTTATCATTTTTACTCTTTGTAACATCAGTATGTGAGAAGAAGTTGTATTTGCTCACTTACTTCTGATGATTTCACTTAGGCTATTCTTATGTCCAAATTAAGGAAGAGAGAAACCATAAATGTGGAGTAAACCTGTCCTGGATATCTTATCCAAAACCAAAAAACCAAAACCCCACCAATAAAAAAAACCAGATACATCCACACCCCAAACAAAAAAAACCACCGTCCATCACCACTCAAAAAACAAACATAAGCAAAATCATCATCACTGAATACAAAACACACAGATTCATTCATAAAAACCACATCAAGATGGTATGTTAATATCAAAACCCACGTTATGATCCGAAAACCCAGACCAAAAACTCCTATCGTAGATCCATTATATCATGAACACACTCAATCATCAAACCCAGATTCAAAACTAACAAAAAAACAAATCGAGTTAAAAACTATGGGTGGATTCCTCTCTTTTGGCCAAAGAATGGGATTTAATTCACATTTATAGATCGATTCTTGTTTAGGGTGATGTCGGTGTAATTGAAGACTAATGCGTATAATGGATATATGGATTAATTGGTGTTGTGGGTTATTAAGAATTGAAAGCTAATTTAAGATAAGATGGGTTGTGATTGATGTGGTGGGCAGCAGAAATGGTTTCGATGGTGGTTGGATTGATAGGTGGTAAATGGGGATGAGTGGTGACACGATAAACCTCGAAGAAAGGTTTGGTGGCTCCTTGTTAAATTGAAAATGACCATCAGTGTGATATGGTCAGTTTTATAGAAACTGATTAAAGGGTCAGTGGAAAGGAGTTGTTCAGTTTGTGATAAAACTGATGTGGTGTGTGAGCTCAGCTTAAACTGACGAGAAGATTGTTCAGTTTTATGTGCCGAGTGTATAAGAGTGAATGAAAAAAGGGGGTATGTTGTTGCTGATAAAAAATCAGCTGGTTTAGTTTAAGTATATCCTGATGAATAGGATGTAGAATCGTTTCTTCAGTTAAAGAAAAAAACTGACAAAAGAAAAGTGGGTGGCTGGGAATGAAGTGTATACTTTCAGTTTTAAAGAAACTGAAGTGGGTATATGTTTTTAGCTTAAATGTAAAGCTGAAGCGAATATGGGTCGTTCAGAAAATGGGGCTATCTTCAGTTTCACGTAAAAAAAAGGTATTGAAATGGGGTGTCGTTTGTCAGTATTTAAATATACTGGAGCTTAAAACTTTAAGCTGGTCATGTAAGAAATACTGAAGCCCATCAGCTCTTGAAGAGCCCAAATGCTGAAACTATATTTGGTGCTGAAGAAGCCCAAATGCTAAGACATAAATGCTGAAGCCCGCCAGCAGATACTCTAGCCCACCAGCAGACTAGACGAACCCTCAACAGAATACTGAACCCCCTTCAGTAATATGAACCTATCAGAAATGATGAACCCCTCCAGTCATTCTGAACCCCCAGCAGACATATGGTCCTTCAGCTGGACCCCCTCCAGCAGTTATGAACCTCTTCAGAGTTTTGGACTTTCAGCAAAGACTGAGCCCTCAAGTAGAACTGGACCCTCTCCAGCAAGACTGGACGAACCTCAGCATTGAACCTGAACCACCAGCAGTGACTGAACCTTCAGCAAGATCTGAAGTTCAAATAGAAGTTTGAAACTGAAGGTGAACCTCCAGCATTCTGGACGAACCTTCAGCATGTCCTGACTGAACCTCAACAGGTAAGAACTTCGCTCATACATCCTGATGCTACATTTTATTAGTGTAATTGTGCAAAAATTGCTAAGGTTTGCAATTTTTGAGGGAGAGAAAAATACACTAATATTGACATGAAACATAGAAAATGCTTATCACGCATCAGGGTGTAAGAACCATGTTATCATTCAAACAAATATTACAAGAACAAAAAAAATACACTAATATTGACATGAGGCATAGAAAATGCTTATCACGCATCAGGGTGTAAGAACCATGTTATTATTTAAACAAATATTACAAGAACAAACGATAAACCAAAACCAATATTTACAACAAAACACTTTCCAAACCTTAAAAAAACAACCTGAAGATGGAGCGGGTGTGTTTGTAAAACGCTAATGGTATTGGGTGTGTTGAGGAAGTGAAGTATTAGGTGAGGGGTATGATGTTGTTTTGGTCAAAAGAATGAAGCTGGTTGCAAAATAGGGGTAGTGTTTGATCAGCCTTGAAAAGAGCTGATGATGGGATTAAGAAAAGGGTTATGTTTGCTCACGTTGTGGAGAAGCTGAAAGTTGGTTGTTAAGTGTATACATAGTGATTGATCACCACTGTTATCCTCTGAAACAACTTATGTTTAAACCTCCAGGTATCGATGTTAACCCATTAAAACCTTCACTACACCCAAGTTGTTGTACTCATGGAAACTCTAAACCTTACACCAGAATGTGACTTCAAAATGGGTCACTAATGTTATCGTTTCATGTTTTAGAGTTTAATTTTTTTAGGCAACTACAACAAAGAGTATGTACTATTTGTTTATCATTTTTACTCTTTGTAACATCAGTATGTGAGAAGAAGTTGTATTTGCTCACTTACTTCTGATGATTTCACTTAGGCTATTCTTATATCCAAATTGAGGAAGAGAGAACCATAAATGTGGAATAAACCTGCCCTGGATATCTTATCCAAAACCAAAAAAACAAAACCCCACCAATAAAAAGAACAAATACATCCACACCCCAAACAAAAAAAAAACCACCGTCCATCACCACTCAAAAAACAAACATAAACAATATCATCATCACTGAATACAAAACACACAGACCCATTCATAAAACCACATTAAGATGGTATGTTAATATCAAAACCCACATCATGATCCGAAAACCCAGACCAAAAAATCCTATCGTAGATCCATTATATCATGAAGACACTCAATCATCAAACCCAGATTCAAAACTAACAAAAAAACAAATCGAGTTAAAAAACTATGGGTGGATTCCTCTCTTTTGGCCAAAGAATGGGATTTCATTCACATTTATAGATCGATTATTGATTAGGGTGATGTCGATGTAATTGAAGACTAATGAGTATGATGGATATATGGATTAATTGGTGTTGCGGGTTATTAAAAATCGAAAGCTGATTTAAGATAAGATGGGCTGTGATTGATGCGGTGGGCAGCATAAATGGTTTCGATGGTGGTTGAATTGATAGGTGGTAAATGGAGATGAGTGGTGACACGATAAACCTCGAAGAAAGGTTTGGTGGCTCCTTGTTAAATTGAAAATGACCATCAGTGTGATATGGTCAGTTTTATAGAAACTGATTAAAGGGTCAGTGGAAAGGAGTTGTTCAGTTTGTGATAAAACTGATGTGGTGTGTGAGTTCGGCTTAAACTGACGAGAAGATTGTTCAGTTTTATGTGCCGAGTGTATAAGGGTGAATGAAAAAAGGGGGTATCTTGTTGCTGATAAAAAATCAGCTGGTTCAGTTTAAGTATATCCTGATGAATAGGATGTAGAATCGTTTCTTCAGTCAAAGAAAAAAACCGACGAAAGAAAAGTGGGTGGCTGGGAATGAAGTGTATAATTTCAGTTTTAAAGAAACTGAAGTGGGTATATGTTTTTAGCTTGAATGTAAAGCTGAAGCGAATATGGGTCGTTCAGAAAATGGGGCTATCTTCAGTTTCACGTAAAAAAAGGTATTGAAATGGGGTTTCGTTTGTCAGTATTTAAATATACTAGAGCTTAAAACTTAAAGCTGGTCATGTAAGAAATACTGAAGCCCATCAGCTCTTGAAGATCCCAAATGCCAAAACTATATTTGGTGCTGAAGAAGCCCAAATGCTAAGACATAAATGCTGAAGCCCGCCAGCAGATACTCTAGCCCACCAGTAGACAGGACGAACCCTCAACAGAATACTGAACCCCCTTCAGTAATATGAACCTATCAGAAATGATGAACCCCTCCAGTCATTCTGAACCCCCAGCAGACATATGGTCCTTCAGCTGGACCCCCTCCAGCAGTTATGAACCTCTTCAGAGTTCTGGAATTTCAGCAAAGACTGAACCCTCCAGCAGAACTGGACCCTCTCTAGCAAGACTGGACGAACCTTAGCACTAAACCTGACCACCAGCAGTGACTGAACCTTTAGCAAGATCTGAAGTTCAAATAGAAGTTTGAAACTGAAGGTGAACCTTCAGCATGTCCTGACTGAACCTCAGCAGGTAAGAACTTCGCTCACACATCCTGATGCTACATTTTATTAGTGTAATTGTTCAAAAGTTGCTAAGGTTGCAATTTTTGAGGGAGAGAAAAATACACTAATATTGACATGAAGCATAGAAAATGCTTATCACGCATCAGGGTGTAAGAACCATGTTATCATTTAAACAAATATTACAAGAACAAAAAAAATACACTAATATTGACATGAAGCATAGAAAATGCTTATCACGCATCAGGGTGTAAGAACCATGTTATCATTCAAACAAATATTACAAGAACAAACCATAAACCAAAACCAATCTTTACAACAAAACACTTTCCAAAACTTAAAAAATAACCTGAAGATGGAGCGGGTGTGTTTGTAAAACGCTAATGGTATTGGGTGTGTCGAGGAAATGAAGTATTGGGTGAGGCGTATGATGTTGTTTTTGTCAAAAGAATGAAGTTGGTTGCAAAATAGGGGTAGTGTTTGATCAGCCTTGAAAAGAGCTGATGATGGGATTAAGAAAAGGGTTATGTTTGCTCACGTTATAGAGAAGCTGAAAGTTGGTTAAGTGTATACATAGTGATTCATCACCACTGTTATCCTCTGAAACAACTTATGTTTAAACCTCCAGGCATCGATGTTAACCCATTAAAACCTTCACTACACCCAAGTTGATGTACTCATGGAAACTCTAAACCTTACACCAGAATGTGACTTCAAAATGGGTCACTGATGTTATCGTTTCATGTTTTAGAGCTTACTTTTTTAGGCAACTACAACAAAGAGTATGTACTAATTGTTTATCATTTTTAATCTTTGTAACATCAGTATGTGAGAAGAAGTTGTATTTGCTCACTCACTTCTGATGATTTCACTTAGGCTATTCTTATGTCCAAATAGGGGGAGATTGTTGGACTAGGATTTGAACAACAAATAGACTAAGCGTATGTACTAAGTGAAAAAACACTCTGTTTGTCATCTTCAAGATTTCAAGCTTCAGTGACTAAAGATGGTCAGCGGACAAAAAAGACTTGAACAAAGAAGACGACAACTCGGGATATTTTCATATCCAAATAGGGAGAGATTGTTGGGTCAAGATTTGACCTAATTGTTCCTCACAAGTATTTGAATATAAAATAGCTGATGAAGACTTGAAGAATTGCTGAAGACACTTCAGCACCAGGTCCAGCACCAGTCCAAGCTGAAGACAGTTCAGCACAGCACTTCCAAAGTCCTTTGAAGACAAAGTCTTCACCTTCAATAGTTGATGCGGATCAACATCTAAAGGACATGCCTGAATGAAGTTGCCTTCAGTTCAGCTTGGAGTGACAAACCAAGCTGAACGATGTTCATCTATCTCAAGTATACAACATAGTGCATTTGATACTTCCAACGCAAAAAGCAAAGGAAGACAAGTAGTACAAAAGTGGTTAAAGTAAAACACACACTTTTGTACTATGATGGGAAAGAACACATTGGTGCACATGGGGTGCACATGGGCTTAAAGTGAAAGCTTCCAAAGGAAGCTTTACTTTTTCTTTCTTATATATATGCATGTTGTAACTATAGATAGGTTAAGATTTCCATTTCACATAAAACACACAGTGTAGTGTTAGGATTTCTTCCTCTCTTGTTCATCAAGAGAGAACCCTTGTCATTCAACCACTTTGTTTCCGCAAACAAAGTGGGTTATAGATTCTTTATTTGATTCTAATAAAAGTCTATACGTTGAAAAGTACAAGTTGTGTTATTAGTAGTTAACTGGTCGATCGTGCAAAGAGTTCATGATTCTAGGACCCAACAAGGTTGCACTTGACTTTTGCTCTCTGTCACCCCATTTTGAGTATTCAAACCAGAAAGAGAAGGGACATTGCCCTCAAAGGAAGTATTATCATCTATCAAAGTTTCAAAGTCATCTTCACCAACAGAGTTCACTCTGGGAAAAGATTGACCATTGCCATCATCATAAGACGACTCATAAACTCTCCTTTCATCATAGGGACTTGAAGTTAGACTACCAGTATGATTTTTATTAAAAAAATTATAGAATCAACACTTTTAGAAAAAGAATCCTTATTAAATTCTTTAAGAGACTCGTTCATTTTGTATGGAAAAATAGTTTCATAAAATTTGACATCTGTAGAAAAAGAAACCACTTTAGACTCAAGACTATAAACTTTGTATGCCTTTTTATAAGTAGAAAAACCAATCAGAATACATTTCTCAGATCTAGAAGAAAATTTATCAAAATTATTTAAAATAGAAGAAAAGCATATGCAATCAAAACTTCTTAAATGAGAGAGTTTAGGTTGACATTATATACAAGCTCAAAAAAGGGATTTTCCATTAAGAACATAAGAAGGCAACCTATTTATAAGATAAGAAGCAGTTAAAACACATTCAGTCCACATAAACAAAGGAATACCACTTTGAAATAACAGACTTCTAGCAACATTTAACAAATGTTTGTGCTTTCTCTTAGCAATTTGTTGATGAGTATCAAGACAGGAAGTCTGATGAATTATACCAAGATTGTCAAAGAGATGAGACATTTTAGTATTAACAAACTCAGTTCAATTATCAGGTCTAATAGTTTAACACTACATTTAAACTAATTAAGAATCAAATTAACAAAGCTTATAACATGATTATAAACCTCATCTTTAGTTTTAATCAGATAAATTCAGAGGGCCCAAGTATAATCATCAACAACAGTCATAATATATCTAAACCCATCATTACTAATAACCTTGTAAGGACCCAAAACATCTAAATGAACTAATTCACTAAGCTTAGTGGTCTTATGATCACTCAACACAAATGGTTCTCTAGTATGTGGTAGCCTTGTGACAAACATCACAAGGTGACACAGTAGAGTCCTTGGTGAACTTAAGATCATTTTGTAACACATCTATGGCTTGATCAGAGGGATGACCAAGCCTAAAACGCCACATAGGTTTAGATACATGGCAAACAATATTTACATTACCTATACTATGACACATAGAAAGAGAGTCAAACAAGTATTGGCCATCATGGCAGTTTTAGACTTTGAGAGTTTGAGGTATTCATTAATAAAAGTTGTACAATAGAATGTCCACAAAAATATGTTTAGCTTGGAAAATATTCTAAAGGCATCAAAAGAAACTATGATACTTCTTAAAGCTATATTTGTAGTAACAAAATAGGTCTTAGAATATTAGAAGAACATATAGCATGTTACATAGAACAAATGGGGATTTTAATTATTCCATTATTATGTTAAAAAGGGAAATAACAGCTCACGCCCTTGAAATTACTAAACTTACATCTAAGCTTGGAACTAGTGAGTCTAGTAATACTGAAAATGAAGTTAATTTTAAAAGTTTGGATAATGCTACCAAGAGCCTAGAAAAAAATGATTAACAGTCAGGTTCAGACAAATGCAAATAGGACTAGGATACAATGGTGATTACCATGATGGGGAGCCCCCTCTTTTGTATTTTCCTTCTACACCAAATATGTTATACAGTGGTCTACCTGAATTTCAAAAGAATGAGGAACCTGATTTTGTTCCAATCAAGTTTGAAAAGGAAAGTCAAACTGAGAAGCTGGCTTCTGAACTAAGTCGTTCAGAAATCACAAATTCTCAGACTACAGCTAAGCTTGAAGAGAAAGCCATTTTTGAAAATGCTAGAAAATTAAATCCCAATGCTTTCAAATATCATCCTTTTGAAAAGGGAGCTAGATATGCTGAAATGTATAGGGATAATCATGTTGGGAGGAATAAAAACAGAAATGGAAAATCTTGCTACAAATGTGGAAGATTTGATCACCTACAATCATATTGAGTCAAATAAGAATGTTCGGTCATAGGTTTTTATTGTAATATTTATTAGAACGTTGTCATAGTTAGTTAAAATAGTCGTGACATTACGGGTTTGATGGCTAGCTTAAAAGGCCTCTTTTAAGGTACTAAGCATTTTATTCAAGCTCGGCCCATTAAACAAATATAGTCCATTAAGGCTACATGTAAGCCCGACTATATATACCTCTCCTAGTATGTTAGGAGAAGTTGGTGGTTTTCATTTCTTAATATAATATTCTCCTATTTTCTCCATCTTCTCTCTACTTTCTCTCTCTATAAATCTTCTTTCTTTCTTCTTTAATTTAATTAATCAACCATGGTGAAGTGATTAAAAATGGGAACAACATTTGGTATCAATTGCCACGGGGTAGATTAGTGATTGTTTGTTGCTATTAGTGATTGATTCGTGTGATTTATCTTCAAATCATCTCAAATTCGATTTTTTAGTGTTTTTCGGGCTCTAAATCGTGATATAAATCTCCTACGTAGTTGTGATAGGGATTTGCTTATGTTTTCGTGGTTAAAATCGCAAGTTTTTTGGGTGTTTGGATTGTTTTTGGGGTTCGGATCGAAGAACTGTAGGTAACTCGGCCAAACAAATTTATCCGAAAAGTGAGGTTTCGGAAAAGGGTTTTATATTCCGAAAGTGGAAGATGTCATTTATCCGAAAATCAACATTCGGATAAGGGTTTGGTTATTCCGAAGAAGTTCAACATTCCGAAGTTCAGTCATTTATCCGAAGCTGACTCTGGAATTTATTCCGAAGAAGATCATTTTTCCGTAAAGTGATATTTATCCGAAGATTTTATCCGAAGATTTTTATCCGAAGATTTTCCGAATATCTTTATCCAAATAATTTATTCCGAAGGTAAGTTCTTGTTCAATTATTCCGAAGCTTGGGTTTTTATCCGAAAAGTTTTATCCGAAAACTTTGATTTATCCAAAGATTTTATCCGAAAACATTGCATTTTTTCGAAAACCTCTCATTTATCCGAAATTGACCATTTATCCGAAAATCCACCATTTATCCGAAAATCACACATTATTCCGAAGATCATCATTATCCCGAAGGAAACATATTTATCTGAAGATCATCATTATTCCGAAAGCAGGGATTTTACCCGAAACCCGTACTTTATCCGAAAATCACAATTATTCCGAAAATCACCATTTATTCCGAAATATACACTTATTCCGAAACTGAGCGTTTGTTGTTTGAAGTGATTTTAGACTTAGCCACCTGATAGGTGTGAAAACACCCATCCTTTTACCACTTAATTATGTCGTAAATGTCAGAATTATGCGTGGTTTGTGTTTTTATTGTGTTTTAGGACTAAAAGATGAAAAAGGAAGAAAACATGGGCTTTCACGAGCACCTTTAATCGACATTATCCCAACCTTTTGACCCGGGGGTGACATTGACCATTCCATGATTGACCCCTTTACGGCTTTGCCGCTAGGTGATTATCCATTGTCTTTGGGGATGACAATGTGCTTCCTTTACCCACCCCACCTCCCGTGGATCACAACCTCACATACTTTTCATATGTTGAGAGGACTTTTCTACCCTTTAAGACTTATCCTCCGGCCTATCCTTTATTAATATCCTCCGGGAATGAGGACAATGTCTTTTATCCCGGTATTACATTCGAGGCTTCCCCATGGACCATTTAATTCGGGGACGAGTCAGGCTCGTGGCTCGGTTAACAAAAACAAGCGCTTCTCGGGAGGCAACCCGATTATCTATCCTTTTATTCTGTTTTTCTAATAAGTGTAGGGGGAGACCCTAGTATGTGTATGTTGTTTTCTTTCTTATCATGTGCAGGGATTTGAGCTTTCAAAGATACATTCTTGATGACTTTTGACGACTCGTGATTCCGTGTACCCATTTTCCTGGTTTTATCCTAAACTCTTTTGATTCTCTATTTTATATTTTTTAATATTAAAATAGGAATCACTTTAGTTGTCTCTTCCTTAGCAAGATAAACAACATGCACAATGTCCTAAGTGTAGGGGAGTTTACTCCCACATGCTTAAACATTGAGGACAATGTTTATATCAAGTGTAGGGGAGGACTTCTATCGAAATTAAGTGGGCTTTTCCTTGTATTTGTCCTCATTTTAACCAGAAAATTTGATTTTTCGACATTTTTCAAAATTTTTAATCTATTTTTGCCTAGTTGTAGAGTAGTATTTTCCTTTGTTATAGTTATTTTCTTTCTTTGCTAGAATAAATTTTAATAAAGTGGTTTTAATTTTTCAACGTCATAAATCTTTTGACTCAACCCGAGTTTACTTATCCAAGTTTACTCTAGCTAGTATCCTTAACGTGTTTAAGTCAAGTTTTGCTAGGATTTTATATAGGGAAATTTAAAACACGAAAGTCTTAACTCTTACGGGTTAAGAACAAGAACTTTTTCGAAAGTTCCTATAATTGATCCTAGAAAGTCGTTTATCAAGGGAACTTTAAAATGCGAATTCTAAACTTGAAAAAGTCTAAGAAGTTGCAAGATCCTATAGATGACCTGAAAACCCAAAACTTTGATTTAATAGGCTAAGCATCCACGAGTCTCATTCCTTGAGATTTTAAATTGTGGAGAACGAGAGATGATAGAGTCAATTATAAGTTTGGTATTCTTTCATGAATTCATGTGAGTTGATTATGAGCTTTTTCTCCCATCGCTTGTTAATAAATTTAGCAATAAATAAGGTTGTACGATTTGAAAAGTTACTTAGCTCAGCCCAAGATCTTTTAAAAGTTGCTCGGTATTAATTAGAGTTCATAGCCAAGGCATAACTTATTGAAGCGGGATGCGAAGATTGGCGAGTCTGAAAAGGTCATAACAAGACATGAGGGCTACATTTTGTTGCTAAAGATCCAAAGTGATGTGAAGAATCATTTATCAATAATCAATATGAAGGATCGAGACACACGACGAAAAGTAAATACTCCCGTAAAGATCATGGAGAAGTCTATCCAAAGGGCCCTAACAAGGTATGAGGATAAATAGATCTAAGTCCTAAAAGGAGGCGGATCGTTGTATATCAAAATCCCAAATAAAGATTGGAGAAAAATGAAGAAGTCGTGGTCTAAATATGAAGAATCTCTCAAAAAGTTCAAGTGAAGAAATTCCTATTATGAAGAGAAGACCATTATTCCATGAACGTCTCTCAAGATTTGAAGTATGAAGTCAATGCCAAATATCGATCCGAGAAAGGTCTTAAATTGTGAAGCAAGTTATGCCAAGATATGAACTTTATGAGGTCCCGATAAGCAGTTTTAAAAGATTTTGTCCTTTAGCTAACTATTGATTAAATCGTCCTACTTTATTTTCAGCCTTAATAACTATCAGAATAAGTCAACAATACATCCTCGTGATCATTTAAGACAACAATAAAATATAAGAGGTACACCTAGGAATATGGGAGTCTCAGTGAATAATTGGGTCACATGAGTGATTGTTAGTTTGCTAACTTACAATAACAATGATCTCGTTTTTAAGCTTGGTATGGAGGACGTGAAACTTGATGGTGATAAATATTCATGACAATCCAAAACCCTAATGTAAGTCTTTAATCTCTTAATTTGTTTTTCTTCCTTTAATTATGTCTTATGTTTAATAAATGCCAAGGTGGGTTAATTATGATGAAAAATATAAATCTTGCTTTGTAACTAATGCATTGCATGAGGGCATTGCAATGGTCAAGTGTAGGGGATTTGATAGGTGTGAAAACACCCATCCTTTTACCACTTAATTATAATAATAACCAAGCCAAAACGTGTATTTTATGTCGTAAATATCGGAATTATGCGTGGTTTGTGTTTTTATTGTGTTTTAGGACCAAAAGATGAAAAAGAAAGAAAACACGGGCTTTCACGGGCTTTTATCGAAGAAAACGAGAAAAGACGAAGTCAAAAGATAAAGAGTGCATAAAGAACGGAAGTCCAAGGCCTATTCTGAAGATTTATCGAAGAAAAAGTCTAAAGACGGAAGTTTAATGAAGTCGAAGAACCAAGTCTAACTAAAGAAGAAAATTATAAGACGAGTTCAAATTATATCGACAAATCCCGAGACGACGTCGAGAAAGACAAAGAATTTAAATCGAGTCGAGACAAGAAGAAAGAAGGAAGAAAGCACCAACATTTTACTCCTCCTATAAATACCCTCCTAATGTGTCATTAGGAGGTGGTTAGTTAGTTTACATTAGGAGTAGTGTAGTTTTACTTTCTCTCTCTAGGTTTATTTCAAGTTCTTAAGCTTTTCTTTCAAGTTCTCTTAATCTTTAATCTTTAATCTTGTACTTTTGAATCTTTAATCTTCATCTTATTTCAAGCTTTTTACAATCATCTTCTTCTACCTTTCTTGATTTTTATTTATGTTTGATTTGAAATAATTTTTGATTTAGTTTATTTTTGATGTTTGATTGATTAAAAAGTTTATCTTTTTATCAATCTTTAAGTTTTTATACAACTTAAGCTTTGAGCTTATCATGCTTATTGACTTATTTTGTGTTTAGCTTATTTACTTTTTAGTTTTCTTAAAAAGTTTAGTCTTTTTAAAGTTTGATTCATAAAGTTTGCTTATTTCATATTTTAAAAGTTTTCAAATTTGTGCTTATTGAGTTGGTTAAGTTTTTATTAATTGTTCTTTTTAGAAGTGCTTATTGGTTTATTAGCTTATGCTCATCCATCCGAATATTGTGATTTTTCCATCACAATAGGGTTCTACATTGTGACAGCTTATTGTGATAGTTTTTCCGATCACTTATTCCGATCGTAGGTTGCGATTGCCCTTGGCATCGTACTTTACGATCGGGTATAAGGCTTATTGTGACGAAATGCTGCCCAAATTTTGACTTAACATTCCGATAGATTTTGATTTCACACTCCGATACTTGTCTTTACAACATTCAGATAGTTTACTTTTTTTATATATTCCGATAGTTTTTTCTCTGTCATTATTCCGATGGTTTAACTAGGACATTACGGTAGCCTTTTACATTTGACCAGCATGCTAGTCTGCTTGCTTAGCATTTTGCCGCCAAAAAGAGTTAGTAGGTTGCTAGCTTGAGCTAGCTGCCTTCTAGCTTGTTTATTTATTATTTTGTTCCGTAATTGTTTAGTTTAATCTGAAAGTTGTTCCGATTCTATTTCTGAAAGTTACGTATTTTTAGTTGAATTTTTCGTCTAATTTTAAAATTAATATTTTTTCGTAAAGTTCAAGTTTTATCTTTTATTTAGTACCCGCTTTAGGTTTTGTCTCGTTTAGCATTAAAGTACCCACTTAGTTTTATTCTCTCCTTTTTCATTAAGTAAACTTTATTTTCGACTCGATAGTTAATTTCTTCGTTTAGTTTTATTTTTATTAATTGTTTTGCTTTAATTCACGTTTTATTATTTATATTGTTTCGTTATTGTTAGTTAACTGTTTTTAGTTTATTTTTATTACGTTTCGCTTTTACCTTTTTACTTAGAAATAGATAACGAAACTTCTCTTTTTATTCACCAAAAACAATTGAGTCGCACTTTGAACCGGAAATCAATTCGATTAGACACCGAGAAATCGAACTTTTTAACTAGCAAAAACCTAATTTCACCACCATCTAGACTTGTCCCGGAACATCGTTTACAAAAAAAAATCCGATTTCAAATTTTGGCCATTGAAGCTTCGATTTCAAATTTTGGCGATGCGAAAAAATTTTCGACAAAAAATTCAAATTCTCGGACCAAAATTCAAATTTTTAGGCCAAATTTCCAATTTTTTAGGTTTTATTTTTCGTTAAAATTTTCAATTTTTAATTTTTTTTCCTACTAGTTATTGGCTATTTCTAACTTGAATTCAAATTTTGGTAATTCAAAAAATTTTCGGTTTACCGTTTTGTCGGACTGAGAAAAAATCAGAATTTCGAAATTTCAACCACAACCCGATCACACCATATCTACTTAAGATCCAAAGTCACTTCATCATCTGAAACAATCATTATGGATTCCGTAACATAAGATGTGCATGCACTCAAATCCAAGATGCCGGTTGCAAAAGAACGATGCATGACACACTTTAGATCACTCCAGTCACACCTTCAAGTTCTTTCAAATGACGATTTAAAAGGCACTCACGTTGAACTTGGATTCAAACGGGTATTCATGTCACTCACTGGTCAAGATGTTGAGACATTCACAAGCAAAATGCCACTCAATGTAGATCACCTTGAACAACAACTTGCCAACGATGAATTTCAAGATGTTAAATCCATAGATGTCGTTTTGGTTCTCGAGAATCAGTTTCAGCAATTCTTTGATACACAGGTCTCTGTGCACTATGATCGAGAATTCATAAACAAATACTTCTTTGAATATACTCGGTTAGATGTTCAAGAATTCAAGGAGACATTTCTTCAATACATGAGTGTTGTAAGGAAGTCCATTGCTGAAAGAACACG
This sequence comes from Glebionis coronaria, assembly GCA_025667525.1. Lineage (NCBI taxonomy): Eukaryota > Viridiplantae > Streptophyta > Magnoliopsida > Asterales > Asteraceae > Glebionis > Glebionis coronaria. The sequence continues at coordinate 687,620,992 of CM046874.1, forward strand.
TCATAAACTAAAAGTTGAAAGAAGGGTGAATAACAGATTAATACATAAGAACGAGAGCAATGTCGATGATGGTCAAACATTGGATGCTTGTTCGATTGGCACAGAAAGCAGCGGGACCGAATCAGAAAAGCAGCATACCAGCAACAACTTAGGGAATGATCAAGCAACTGATGATGCAGATATCAGACCCATATATGATGAGGAGCCAATGGCTGAGGTACAATTAAATTCTGTGTATGATGATCATCAATATATTGATTCTAAGATTCATGAGCTTGAAACTATGTTAGCTCAAAAGACAAAAGATTTTGAGGATGCCAAACTCAAGTTTTCGAAGAAAAATGACAAATTTGAAGCTTATTTTGAAAAACTTGAAAAAGAAAACGTTGTTGTTGAACAAAATCTAGATCGTAAGATTCAAGATTCTATGCGGAAAAAGAACATTTTGTGAAACAAATAAATTTGTTAGAATCAAAGTTGGCTTCTCAAAATCCAAGTCCTCCGCCTGCTTCATTCAGTGAAATATATGTGCAACCTATCGACACTGTAGATAGTAATGACGTGAATGCTGATAACGACATATTTGATAATATGAACATTAAGTTAGAACAACGTGTCGCTCAATTACTTCTACAAAATGAGCAATTGAAAGCTCAGATTCATGAAAAGGTTTTTGCATTAACAGCGGTGAAAAATGAATTAAGGAAGCTAAAAGGAAATAGTGTGGATACTAAGTTAGCAAATCAGTCAATCTTGGGGAAACCTCCTACTCAACCATTCAGAAACCGCTCAATTGCTAGACAACCAAATGCGTTTAAATCTGAACGGCCTAAAACATCGAACTCGAGGTTTGCATCCCAAGTTGACGTGCGTAGAAATTTGCCAAAAACTATCACTCCAGAATCTAGATCCTCCTTACGAAATTCTGCCTATGCAAAACCCAATCCCATGAATGCTTCAAGCAACTCTAGAATTAGCTCCAAGAACATGCCTAGGCGTAGTTCAAATGACACGGGTCATAAAGGCAATATAGAGGATGCTAAGATAAAGACACAAGAAAGAAATAGGACCAAATCTAACCCTAGTAGCGTTATTCACACATCTAGGAATTCTAGACCCTTATCAGATGTGCTCAAATCCGCCAATCATAGGAACACTAGATCCTTCTCAGATACTAAGAACTTTGTTTGCACGGAATGTAAAAAATACGTGTTTAATGACATTCATGATGATTGCATCACAAAAGTCCTGAACAAGGTGAACCAAAAAGCTAGAGCATCTCAAAGATGAAACCCTATAGGAAATAGATTTTCTCCAATTAAGTCTTCCGCTGTGCTTGAGAAAACAACATTTCCTAGACCTTCTCTTAAGTGGATACCAACGGGTAGAATCTTCAAAACAACTGTTCTTAAATGGGTTCCTATTGGCAAAATATTTCCCTCTAACACGACAAAGGTTCACTATGAACCCCCACATGATTCTCACAAAGATATCACTAACCAATATGCAAGCATACAAACTACTGATGTAAGTGCAGGTACACAAGTAAAGGCTCAACGGGTACCCACAAGTCCAATCTTTGAATACCGTTCAACCAAAGACACACTCAGAGTTTGGTTGCTGAAGAAGCTGATATCTGAGAAACAAGTGTCTCAGGGGTTTCACAACTAAGCTCGAAAGGATTTACATTTACATCTGATTGTGACTCGTGCCTCAATGAAAGGAAAACTTATCACGGATGATAGCTTATCCTTAACAACGGGAACATAAATTTTCTCGGTCATGAGCTTTCGTTAAAAACATTCAAAGTTTTTAAGCTCATGTAAACGATTTTTGCAGTTAAATGTCAAACTGTAACTCGCACTTCAAATAAAGGTAAGTGTATCTTTAAAGATAACTTATCCTAACAATGGGTAGAGCAATCTATTTCGGGTTGAGCTTGTCACAAAACATTCAACGTTTTGGGCTCAACACAATGGCTTGTAATCACTTTCAGATTGCAACCCGGATCTATATTCACGGGGGAGTGTACGCTTTAGTGCCCTTACCCTCAGTAAAATAATAGAAATATTCTTACACTTGAGTGGATTTTTCAAGACATTAGGTCTATGAACTCAAGTGTATGCTTTAGAAAAACCACTTCGCCAAAAAGAAATGGATTCTTTAAAAAACGTTGAACATAATTTTTTCAAGAATTTTTCAATGATTGTTCAAAATCTTTCAAAAATTGTGTGTTCAACAACTCCTATCCTCAAAAGTTTAATGTGGATCATATCCTCGTAATGACAATTCAATTGGATAAATTTTTGAGGGGGAGCATTCCAAATTCATGCTAAGTTTGACACATTTTTCTCCCGAAAGTTTTTCAAGACTATTTTTCACAATATATTTTGATCAAACTTAGTATCTCTAATATCAAACGATTTTATATATTAGAGATAGGGGTAGAAAATGTTATTAAAATGTGATCTAAATACTCAAGCACTTATGGTTACGATCAAATACCCACAACATCTTTAATTCACGACGTTATTGGTGTCAAAAGGGTGGTTTGGTTTAAGTCCTATGATCAAACCAGAACCGGAGGGATCTTCCTAGGGACAATCCAATTGATTATTAGAAGTCCTTAGGAAAGATGGAGTAGAATGTGAATGAAGCTGAATGCCGACTAAGTACTGATGCTAGCACTAGAAAATCACAACAAGGTGCTAGTAATGATGTCTTGGTAAGCATTGAAGGGGTTGAAGAATGAAAAAGAAATGTCAGGATAAAGGTTGTAAAGAAAATAGCCCTCCATACAACTTAGGCAGAAACCGGGTCAACACATCATGAAGACAACGCATCATGGACCCAGTGATGTAATGCATAACCCCTCCCCAGCTGACTCAGGCTTCTCTCAAAAGAAGTTTGCTTTATTGTCACGGAGATCAACACGACTTCTATTGACTTTCTCACTCCGAGATAGTTGATATTGAATAGGTGGCATCTGCTCCAGCCTCCGACCACTAAAAGTGCACAAATCGAGTCTAAGAGATCTATCAAATCTCGTTAGGACACACAGAATGACGATAAAGAGAGTCCTACGCCATATCCTTGCGATATTGCTAGAACACTCAGAGTGATACTATCTAGTAGTCACAATGATGAGTGAAAATCCTTCCAGTGTTAACATCAAACAGCACTGCGGTAGGTCATGTGTAAGATTCTTTATGAATTGAACATATGTAAAAACTGAAAAGCAACAGTGATTTGTTTCTTTATCGATTCAAACTTGTTTCAGGTTTCTACGTAATATCTTTATGGTCTTTCCAGAACATTCAAAGTGATATTTATTAATATTCACAGCGACGAATGGAAATCCTTCTAGCGTCAACATCAAACAGCGCTACGGTAGGTAACTTGCGAGATTCTTTATGAATCAAGCTTGTGTCAAATAGAAAGCAACAATGGTAAGATTCTTAATGAATCAAACTTGTTCTAGGAATTTGAATTGACGACTTTAATCAAGCGGATATTTATCCAATTGATTCACTCTTTATGTTCGCAGTCTTGCTTTGGTACGGTCGAGTAAAGAGAACGACTAGTACAACCGCGAAACCCTGTCAAGGAGATTCTTAATTGAATCTACCTAATCACATGTACGATATTTAATATCGTGTAACGGTCTTCACTGACCGAAGGTAAAACGCTACAGATTTAGGACGAATGTCAAAGCCATTCAGTCTGTGTCTAAGTTTTGTCTCGAGAAGGTGGCGTTACTGTGTACTCAGCAAAGTCGAAGATTCAAAACCACATACTCATGCCTAAATACATATTCAACAATCAAGAAAGCTAAGACTTCCGCAACACGGATGATCAAAATCTTCCTTAACAATTAATGTAGAGGAATGACCTCTCTTCAAAGGAGATTGTTAGAAAGCTTTGTAGATGATGCAAAGTATGAGCATGTGGATGAAGACACAAGATCGCAAGATGGCTAAGACAAGTCAAGAATGATTTGAAGATCTCAAGATTAAAGGCAAAGTCGAAAGACAACGACAAAGGCTCAAAGATCACAGCATGAAGGAACAAGACTACTATTACACGTTCAAGATTCATTTATGACGAAATTCATAATCTCCATTGAACTCCAAATATCAAAGAGGAATGACCTCACATTGGGGGAGATTGTTAGCCTCAAAATATTGAGTCAAACAATAATGTTCGGTCATAGGTTTTATTGTAATATTTATTAGAACGTTGTAATAGTTAGTTAAAATAGTCGTGACATTACGCGCTTGATGGCTAGCTTAAAAGGCCTCTTTTAAGGTACTAGGCATTTTATTCAAGCCCAACCCATTAAACAAATATAGTCCATTAAGGCTACATGTAAGCCCGACTATATATACCTCTCCTAGCATGTTAGGAGATTTGGTGGTTTTCATTTCTTAATCTAATATTCTCCTAGTTTCTCCATCTTCTCTCTAATTTCTCTCTCTAGAAATATTCTTTCTTTCTTCTTTAATTCAATTAATCAACCATGGTGAAGTGATTAAAAATGAAAAAACAAAATGAGAACAACTTTAACAGAGTCAACGACAGCTTTCATGCTAATAAGACTGATAGGTGTGAAAACACCCATCCTTTTACCACTTAACCATAATAATAACCAAGCCAAAACGTATATTTAATGACGTAAAAGTCAGAATTATGCATTGTTTGTGTTTTTATTGTATTTTAGGACCAAAAGATGAAAAAGGAAGAAAACACGGGCTTTCACGGGCTTTTATCGAAGAAAAAGACAAAAGACGAAGTCAAAAGATCAAGAATGCAAAAAGAACGGAAGTCCAAGGTCTATTTTGAAGATTTATCAAAGAAAAAGTCTAAAGACGGAAGTTTAATGAAGTCGAAGAACCAAGTCTAATAAAAGAATAAAATTATAAGACGAGTTCAATTTATATCGACAAATCCCAAAACAACGTCGAGAAAGTCGAAGAATTTAAAAGACGAAAAGACGAGAAGAAATAAGAAAGCATCAACACATGTTCCTCCTCATATATGTAGTCCTAAAACACTTCATTAAGGAGTAGTAGTTAATTAGTAGATTTAGTTTTAATTTTGAAGGTAATTAGGAGTAGCTTAATATTACTTTCTCTCTCTAGCTTTTCTTTCATGTTTTAAGCTTTTTCATTAATCTTGTATTGAATCTTTAATCTTAATCTTAATCAAGCTTTTCATTAATCATTCTCATTCTACCTTTCTTTATTTTTAATCTTGTTTAATTTTGATAATCATGTAGTTTGTTAATCAGGTTCTTTGTTTGATTGATGTTTGTGTTTGATTGTGCTTATTGGTTTTGATATTTTTGATTTTTATAGCTTATAGTGTTTAGTGCTTTTTGTTCTATTTTTCTTATTTTTAATTAAGTGCTTATTAGTTATTTTTTTTATAAAAAGTTGATTTTAAATATTTTGATTATTTAGTGTTTTTAAAAGTTTTAAAGTTTGGCTTATTTGCTTTTTCTTATAGTTGATTTGGTTAAGTTTTTAGATAAGTGCTTATTGGTTTTTAGCTTAATTTTAGTTTTGCTTAATTTTTTGTTTAATTCGGGTTTTAAAACCCTAGTATCCCGAATTAGATCTAGTATACCTTTTCCCGACTTATATGTAATATAATTTTTCTCGAACTAAGTACTAATCTCATTTCCTGAATTAAGTGTGAAGCCCTCATTCCGAATTAGATGTATTATCCGGATTCCGAATTAAGTATGGAATGTATACATTCCGAATTAGATTAGGAACTTACTATCCGAATTAGGTCAAAAACATTGGATTCCGGATTACATAGGGAATTCTGTAATCCGGATTGTGTATCTAACATACATTCCGGATTAGTTTGTGGACGCGTATTCCGAATTAGTTCATTACCAAGGATTCCGGATTAAGTGACAAGTTTGGATTCCGGATAAGGTTTAGAACTAGTGATTCCGGATTGGTGCATGACTCTCATTCCGAATTAGATCTAGAAGTTAGATTCCGAATTAGGTTAGGGAAGTTGTATTCCGAATTAGTTTATTAATCTGCATTCCGAATTAGGTTTAGGATTTACATTCCGACTTATGTTAGATTTTTATTTCCCGAATTAGTTTTTTTTAACTTTATTTTTCCTGCCATTTTTATTAAGTGTTATTTTAATTGTTTCATCTTAGATTTATTTCAAGTTTTCATTTTTATTAAGTTTTCAATTTTTACTTTTTAAAAGTTTTAAACTTCTCGTCATTTATTTTTAAGTCTTAATTCTTAGTTTAAATATTAAAGCTTCCATTTTTACTCAACGACATTTAAATTTTCACTTTTAGTTTAAAATAGATAATCATATTTCTTTATTTTCCACCAAGAACAAATGAGTTACACATTAAACCAAGATCAATTCGGATCGAGACGAGACGATAAATTTTTATATACAAAATCTCTTGTATTAAATGGCGCCGTTGTCGGCTCTTTTCGTGAAGATTAACGGTTTATTGTGAGAGACGCGTTGGATTTTGGGATCCGTTCATTTTTTAACGTTATTTTTCTTGTCAAATTTTCAAAATTTTTCAAAAATCCATAAAAATTAAAATTTTCAAAAATCCAAAAACATTTGAAAATTTATAAAAAGCATTTCTTTTTCAAAGTTTTGCACCAAAAATATTTTCTTTTCACGTTAACCATTATTTTTCTATTTCTTTGTTTTTCTTTTCTTGTGTAGGTGTATGCGTACTCGGTCACGCAAAAGGAAGCCCATTCAAGCCGCTATTATTGATCCTCCTGTTGTAGAGCCTCCCGTTGTCAACACAATGGAGAACCGTCCAATGATCGAGCTCTTGCAATCACACTTCGAAGGCGACGATGATGCGATTGTGGTACCGGCTATTGATGCCAACAACTTCGAGCTCAAATCCGGTTTCATTCAAATGGTTTCCACAACACCTTTCTTAGGTCGCACTCATGATGATCCACACGATCACATTAAAAGGTTCGTACACTTATCCAATACTGTTTCATAAGAGGCAATTCGATTGCTCCTATTTCCTTTCTCCTTCGAGGGACAAGCCCGGACTTGGCTTGCTAAGGAACCATCCCAGAGTATTGTCACATGGACGGACCTTGAGACCAAGTTTATCAATTACTTTTTCCCACCCTCACGTACTACCTCTTTGCGGAATGACATTATCAACTTTGAACAAAAGTACGGTGAGACATTTAGTGAATCTTGGGATCGTTTTAAGAAACTTTTAAGAAAGTGTCCACAACACGGTTTTACAAAGGTACATCAAATTAATACTTTTTATAATGGATTAACTTTGAGTGACCAAGATTCACTGAATAGTGCTTCGGGGGGTAATATTCTTGTCAAGACTACGAATGAGGCTTGGGCTATTATTGGAAACAAGGCCAAAGTCCAAACCAAGAGTGTTAGGGCTACTATGGCTAGTGCCAGTGAGAGTGACTTGACCAATCATCTTAAGGAACTTACTTCAACTGTTAAGCAACTTGTTTTAAGAGATCACCCTCCTAATCAACATGCCCATGCTCTCAATATTACTTGTGAAACTTCTGGTGGGCCACACTCTTATGCTAATTGTGATAAAGCTTATGATCAATCTCACGGGGAAGTGTATGCTTAAAACAACACCAAGAGAGTTCATTTCAAGCCTAATGTCGATGTTAATCACTTGTCTTACAACTCGACAAATTACTTGGCTCCACCCAGTTTTCAACAAAGACCTCACCCACCCATCCATAACAACCAAGGGCCACCAAGAGCAAATGTTCAACAAAATGCTAATGTGAGGGGCTACAATGGAAATCATGGTAATTATCCAATGCAAAACCAAGGCTTTCAAAACCAAGGTTTCAATCCTCAAGGTTTTCCACCATATAACCAATACCCAAATCAAGGTTATCAACAACAAGGGTTTAATTTACCTCATCCACACATGGACTTGATTCTACAAAAAATAACCGATCATGAGAAAACCATGAAGGAAATGCAAGAGTCCATGGATAGGAAATTCGTTCAAATGTTTCAAACCCTTCGTCCCCAAGGTACTCTTCCTTCTACCACTGAAACAAACCCTAGAGCGAATGTGAGTGCTATTACTACACGCAGTGGAGCAACTCTAGTAGGACCTTCTATCCCTCCCCATGTTACTCCATCTACACCTCCTCCACCTCCATTTATCCCTCCTACTTCCGCGCCTAGTACTAGTTCTCCATCACCTTCTCCACCTCTCACAGAAGAAGTACCCAAGAAGAACCCTTCACCAACCCCACCTTCCACCTTTAAACTTTCTACTTCTCAACCATCAACATCTCAACCTTTACCTGCTACACCTACACCACCTAAACCCAACATCCCTTATCCTTCTCGGTTGGACAAGTTCAAATTGCTTACTAAAGAGGATGCTCAAGTTACTTCTTTTTTGAAGACGATCTCCCAAATGAATTTCAACATTAGCCTCGTTGAAGCACTTGTCCAGATGCCGAAATTTGTGAAAGCATTCAAGGAATTGCTTAATAAGAAGGAGAAGATGGCTGAGTTTGTCAACACACGCTTAAATGAAAACTGTTCTGCAGTCCTTCTTAAAGAACTTCCGGAAAAACTTGGAGATCCCAGTCGTTTTGTGTTGCCTTGCATTTTTAACAAAGTTGAAGAATTTACTGCCTTAGCCGATCTCGGGCAAGTATAAATTTGATGCCTTTAAGTGTTTGGAAAAAGTTATCATTACCCGACCTTACACCAACAAAGATGACTCTTGAGCTAGAAAATCGAACTCTCGCTTACTCTGTTGGTATTGCCGAAGATGTTTTCGTTAAAGTTGGTACCTTCACTTTTCCGGTCGATTTTGTTGTTGTTGATTATGAAATGGACCCTCGTATTCCGTTAATACTTGGACGGCCATTTTTGAGAACCGGAAAAGCTTTAGTCGATGTTGACGAAGGTGAAATAATCTTAAGGGTCGGGAATGATGCACAAGTCTTTAAGATGGGGAAGATTACAAGTAAATCAAATGGAAAAGAATTAGTGAAAATGATTGATGTGCTTCAAGAAGAGCTTACTACTACTTTGGAGAGTATAAAGCTTGATGATTTTGTTATATATGACAATCCTCTTTTCGAGTCTTGCTATGATAATCCACGTTTCCAAAACGATGTGGATGATTCTAATGATTCTCACTCCAATTTGGATCCCCCACCAATTTATGAGTCTCCACCGATCTGTGATGACTATGATGATGATTCTAGTTCCGATGTGGATGATTATGATGATTTTGTTTCAGAGTATAAAGACATGCCAACATATGATGATTTTGATGATGTTGATACTCTTTCGAGTGATTATTCACATGATGACCTTGCTCCTATTTTTGATGAAGATCATCCACGAACAATGCTTGATCCTACTTTGAATAACTACTCATTTGAGGAAGATTTTGCTACTTTTCTCAATACATACTTCCCCAGTGAGAATGATTCTCCTCCTTTGGACTTTGATTTTGGTTTTTATCCTCCTTCAGATATTAAGAAACTCGTTTCAAAGGAGACGAAACCAGACGACACGAATATTCGTAGTACCTATGTCTTGACACCTCTTTATCCACCTTCTGAGGATGAGATTGTGTGTTTTATGGGCGAATCTTCAAGGTCTACTGGGCCTAAGTCTTATTTCCCCTAAAGGAAATGGTGTTCGATCCGGGTATCACGATTTTTAAGCCATCTCAATATCCATCTAATGAAATAAAAGGAACGATTTTTGGAACTTGTGGAGATATGCTTGCACTTCATCATACTTTCTACCACCGTGCTCAATCTTTGCTTAAGGGAACTTTGCCTACTCTTCTTTAGCTTGTCTTGTTCACCTTAAGCTTGTGCTATTTGATGGACGATAACCATGTATTTGACCCCGGTGGATGTTCTTCAAGCTTCTTACCATTCTAATCAAGGTCGAGTCAAGCTCACCACTCGGTCAACAAAAACAAGCGCTTCTCGGGAGGCAACCCGAGTATCTATCCTTTTTATCCGTTTTATAATAAGTGTAGGGGAGACCCTAGTATGTGTTCGTTGTTTTCTTTCTTATGATGTGCAGGAATTCGAGCTTTCAAATATCCACTTTTGATGACTTTTGACGACCTGTGATTCCGTGTACCCGTCTTCCCGGTTATATCCTAAACTCTTTTGATTCACTATTTTATATTTTTCAAATATTAAAATAGGAATTACTTTATTTGTCTCTTCCTTAGCTAGATTTAAACAACGTGCACAATGTCCTAAGTGTAGGGGAGTTTACTTCCACATGCTTAAACATTGAGGACAATGTTTATCTTAAGTGTAGGGGGGACTTCTATCGAAGTTAAGTGGGCTTTTCCTTGTATGTCCTCATTTTAACTGGAAAATTGATTTTTCGACATTTCTCAAAATTTTTGATCTATTTTGGCCTACTAGTATTTTCCTTTGTTATCGTTATTTTCTTTCCTTAGAATAAATTTTAATAAATGGTTTTAATAAGTATTAGATGTCTTTGATATATTAGGCCCGTCATGAATCTTTTAACTCAACCCGAGTTTACTTATCCAAGTTTACTCTAGCTAGTATCCTTAACGTGTTTAAGTCAAGTTTTGCTAGGCTTTTATATAGGGAACTTTAAAACGCGAAAGTCTTAACTCTTACGGGTTAAGAACGAGAACTTTTCGCAAGTTCCTATAATTGATCCTAGAAAGTCGTTTATCAAGGGAACTTTAAAATGCGAGTTCTAAAACATGAAAAAGTCTAAGAAGTTGCAAGATCCTATAGATGACTTGAAAACCCAAAACTTTGATTTAATCGGCTAAGCATCCACGAGTCTCATTCATTGAGATTTTAAATTGTAGAGAACGAGAGATGATAGAGTCAATTATAAGTGTGGTATTCTTTCATGAATTTATGTGAGTTAACTATGAACTTCTTCTCTCATCGCTTGTTAATAAATTTAATTGCAATAAGTAAGGTTGTACGATTTGAAAAGTTACTTAGCTTCTAGCACAAGATCGTTTAAAAGTTGCTCGGTATTAATTAGAGTTCATAGTCAAGGCATAACTTATTGAAGCGGGATGTGGAGATTGGCGAGTCCGAAAAGGTCCTAACAAGACATGAGGACTACATTTTGTTGCTAAAGATCCAAAGTGATGTGAAAATCATTTATCAAAAATCAATATGAAGGATCGAGACACACGACGAAAAGCAAATACTCCCCTAAAGATCATGGAGAAGTCTATCCGAAAAGATCCTAGCAAGGTATGAGGATAAATAGATCCAAGTCCTAAAAGGAGGCGGATCGTTGTATATCAAAATCCCAAATAAAGATTGGAGAAAAATGAAGAAGTCGTGGTCCAAGTATGAAGAATCTCTCAAAAACTTCAAGTGAAGAAATTCCTATTATGAAGAGAAGACTATTATTTCATGAACGTCTCTCAATATTTGAAGAATGAAGTCAATGCCAAATATCGATCCGAGAAAGGTCTCAAATCGTGAAACGAGTTATGCCAAGATATGAACTTTATGAGGTCCCGAGAAGCAGTTTTAAAAGATTTTGTCCTTTAGCTAACTATTGATTCAATCGTCCTACTTTATTTTCGGCCTAAATAAATTATCGAAATAAGTCAACAATGCATCCTCATGATCATTCAAGACAACAATAAAATATAAGAGATACACCTAGGAATAAGGGAGTCTAAGTGAATAATTGGGCCACATAAGTTTGTGATAGTTTGCTAACTTATAATAACAATGATCTCGTTTTTAAGCTTGGTGTGGGAACGTGAAACTTAAGAGTGATAAACATTCATGACAACCAAAGCCCTAATGTAAGTCTTTGATTTCTTTAGTTATTTTCTTCCTTCAAATGTTTTGTTATCTCCTATCTTTTTAAGTTCCTTAATGTCTTATGTTTTAATAAAGGCCAGGGTGGGTTAATTATGATGGAAAATGTAAATCTTGGTTTGTAATTAATGCATTGCATGAGGGCATTGCAATGGTCAAGTGTAGGGGATTTGATAGGTTTGAAAACACCCATCCTTTTACCACTTAACCATAATAATAACCCAGCCAAAACGTATATTTAATGTCGTAAAAGTCGGAATTATGCGTGGTTTGTGTTTTTATTGTGTTTTAGGACCAAAATATGAAAAAGGAAGAAAACACGGGCTTTCACGGGCTTTTATCGAAGAAAAAGACAAAAGACGAAGTCAAAAGATCAAGAGTGCAAAAAGAACGGAAGTCCAAGGCTATTCTGAATATTTATCGAAGAAAAAGTCTAAAGACGGAAGTTTAATGAAGTCGAAGAACCAAGTCTAATAAAAGAAGAAAATTATAAGACGAGTTCAATTTATATCGACAAATCCCAAAACAACGTCGAGAAATTCGAAGAATTTAAAATAAGAAAAGACGAGAAGAAAGAAGAAAGCATCAACACAATTTCCTCCTCCTATATATAGTCCTAAAACACTTCATTAAGGAGTAGTAGTTAATTAGTAGACTTAGTTTTAATTTTGAAGGTAATTAGGAGTAGCTTAATATTACTTTCTCTCTCTAGCTTTTCTTTCATGTTTTAAGCTTTTTCATTAATCTTGTATTGAATCTTTAATCTTAGTATTAATCAAGCTTTTCATTAATCTTTCTCATTCTACCTTTCTTTATTTTTAATCTTGTTTAATTTTGATAATCATGTAGTTTATTAATCATGTTCTTTGTTTGATTGATGTTTGTATTTGATTGTGCTTATTGGTTTTGATATGTTTGATTTTTATAGCTTATAGTGTTTAGTGTTTTTTGTTCTATTTTTCTTATTTTTAATTAAGTGCTTATTAGTTATTTTTTTATAAAAAGTTGATTTTAAATATTTTGATTATTTAGTGTTTTTAAAAGTTGAAGTTTGGCTTATTTGCTTTTTCTTATAGTTGATTTGGTTAAGTTTTTAGATAAGTGCTTATTGGTTTTTAGCTTAATTTAGTTTTGCTTAATTTTTGTTTAATTCGGGTTCTAAAACCCTAGTATCCCGAATTAGATCTAGTACTTGACTTATATGAAATATAATTTTTCCCGAACTAAGTAATCTCATTTCCCGAATTAAGTGTGAAGCCCTCATTCCGAATTAGATGTATTATCCGGATTCCGAATTAAGTATGGAATGTCTACATTCTGAACTAGATTAGGAACTTACTATCCGAAATTAGGTCAAAAACATTGGATTCCGGATTACATAGGGAATTCTATATTCCGTATTGTGTATCTAACATACATTCCGGATTAGTTTCTGGACGCGTATTCCAAACTAGTTCATTACCAAGGATTCCGGATTAAGTGACAAGTTTGGATTCCGGATAAGGTTTAGAACTAGTTATTCCGATTGTGTGCATGACTCTCAATCTGAATTAGATCTAGAAGTTAGATTCCGAATTAGGTTAGGGAAGTTATATTCCGAATTAGTTTATTAATCTACATTCCGAATTAGGTTTAGGATTTACATTCTGACTTATGTTAGATTTTTATTTCCCGAATTTGTTTTTTTAAACTTTATTTTTCCCGCCATTTTTCTTAAGTGTTATTTTAATTGTTTCATCTTAGATTTAATTCAAGTTTGCATTTTTATTAAGTTCTGGTCTAACAAGACCAACCTAAGTTCAAATTCTGAGATGTTTCCCAAACCATCATTTAAAAAAACAGGTCAAGATCAATTAATAGTGTTAGTCACTTTAATACCGGTAGACCAGCACCAGTATATACTTGTAGACTGGCCCGAATCAATACCGGTAGATCTTTTAATGCTGGTAGAACCTTTCCCCCAAGACCATATTCTGGAAAGTATGACTCCAAGTGGACAAATAATTCTGTTAGACTAGAACCTCATTTTAGTAACACTAGACCATCTCCTTTTGTGCCTAGATCAACACACTTTGTGGCAAGGTCTAGAACTGCTAAGACACGGATTTAGCAATCCTAGATCAAGATCTTTTGCAGCACAACATCATGCTAGGAATTTCTATCAAGAGGAAAACAATTCTGAGTATCAAAAAAATTATCCTCGGAACTGCATGTTTGGAAACAATATATCTAGTAGTTTGGGCAAATTTAGATACAAATAGGTAACCACTAATACTAAATGAAGGCCAATGATCAATAGTAACAAGAACTTCATGATAAATCAGGCTGTTATAATGCTAGGGTATCAAAAGAAACATATTACTTGGGACTTTGTTCTTGGGTATGTAACATACAAATCAAAGCGTAGTAGTGGGTTTGTTTCTTTTAAATATGGTATTAATGCTAATCCCCAATTTACTTGGAGATCAAGAGGAATGTAAGGTATCTTTCCTTTTGTTGTAAAAGCTTTTGTAAAACTTAAAACTGTTAGTGTTATTTTTAGTTCTGTTAGTATAAATTCTTAATGCTGTTAGTCATGTTTTTCAAATTATAAGGTAAAATGTTTTGGGCACATATTTTCTTGGTCTTGGACTAACATTTGCAGGATGAGCAAAGGAGCATAGAGGAATTTGCATATTGTATATTACTTGTGAGTTGTTGGTTAACTGTTAGTCATTAGACTCTTGCTGGATGAATCACTCTCTGTCATCTCATTCATGAGTGTCATGGAGAACAGCTTTTATACTAGAAATCCTGTCAAGAAGACTTCTTATTCAAGTTTATCTGATCATATGCAGTTCTCTTATCCTAAAAATGGTTTTCACAAACTAGAGGTTAAAGCAACCTACAAGTGTAAACTGTTTAGTAGTGTTCAGGTTGAGCACATAAGGAAGACTTAGTTTTAATGGAAATCTCTGAATGAACCGTGTAGGACTAAATTTCTATCTCATATGTTTGAGTGTGCATTGAGCACTTTGACGACTTGTTTAGATTTTGAAGTTATCTCATCTCTCTTTGTGTATGAATTCCTACTAGTGTGTGTGTTTAAAAAATGTTGTATATTGTTATGTACTCATTTGTGTACATGTTAATATCTTTGGATAGCCTTTTGGGTTTTGCAATTTGGAACAGATCAGTTTAATATTGGTTAGAGGATTTATGCTGGTAGCATTAGCTTTAATACTGGTAGTATAAATAATTCTGGTGGGTGTTTGTTTGTTCTGGTTTGGAGGGAATTTTTGTAAGTTACCGTTAAGTCCATTACTTTAACCCTAGGTAATCTTTGAAAGATATTTACTTATTTCTTTTCAAAAAAACATCATTACCTTTTTTAACCTATTCTTTGCAAATTGATATTAACGACACAATCAAATCCCTCCAATTACACTATAAAATCCCAATTTCTTTCACCAAAGTTTCACTCCTACTATTATACTTGTAACCCATATCTCTACGTCCATAACTATCAGCTTTCACTCATACATCAACAATGGCAAGTCTTTCTTTTTGTGACACTCACAACCAAAGTTGTTTATCTCTTCAAGAATAATGATCATCCTGACTTTCATGAGATTGTCAACTTTTTAAAACAAAGTCACATTCACTATGCCATCAGTGTTGACCATAAACTGCTCAAAACCATTATTCATCAATTCTGTGGAACAACTATGGTAGAAGATATGGATGAACGGTACCAAGTAATTAAGGCTGACGTTAGTGGTGCAGAAGTAGTACTAACAGAGGAGTTAGTAAGGGAGCATTTACAGTTGGGTGATGCTGATAGCATTTTTACAATGCTAAACATTGAGATAATTGATAGGTTGAATGCTATTAGGTATAGGAGTGATGGTTCATTCACATTCTACAAAGTAGATTTTTCTCCCCAATAGAGGTACTTAGCACATGTTCTTATTCACTATTTAAGCTCAAAGAGTACTTCATCGGATCAGTTTGGAAGCGATATAGGTACTTCAATAGTTTGTCTTTCAACCAATAGGTTCTATAATTACAGTCATCTTATTTTTACTAGTATGGTTAAAAACATTTCTAGTAAACATAAGTTTCTCATATACCCACGGTTTTTAATGGCCATACTTACAAAGATGGATTACTTTTTGAGAAATCATAAAAGGGAGTATAAGACTCATGTCCTAACACACAAGGTGTTTGGACATATGAAGAGGACAAACAACACGTGGAATAATGTAGTGGTACCTTTCATAACCATTATGTTAACAATTGCTAAAGCTGGGGTTGATGAGGGAACAACATGCCCAGCTGTGTCCGAGCCCACATCATCCAGAGGGGTTGATGAGGGAACAACATGCCTAGCTGTATCCGAGCCCACATAATCCAGAGTAGCATTCACTTTTACTACCTCTCCACCACTCTCCTAAATCTGTTGGGGAAAGAACAAACAGTTGTGTCAGGTATCTCAGCTTGAGGTATCTACTTTACACCTATATGCAAATGAGACTATGAGTGTTGGTGGGCCTGATAAAACTAGTGGGGCTACTCCTATTGTGGCTTATGTAGCACATGGGAGGAGTAACATTAATAAGACCCCAACTAGGTCCAATGATATATCAACAAAGGTTCTTTACCTTGGTAGTAGTGGTGAGGACAAATTGACGCAATTGGAATTGATGGTTACAAAGTTAGGTACCTAGGTGGTGACTCTAGAGCAAGACAAGGAGCATCAAGAAAAGATAACTACTTCTCAAGCACAGGAAATCAATGAATTGAAGGAGTTACTTGTTCACACCAAAAGTAATCAACCGTCCTCTTCAAGAAAATTTGTAGTTTCTTCTTCTTCAGAGGATGTGTTGTTATTCCTGAAGCTACTATCAATTTAGGGTAGGAAAGTGATAAGAAGTTTTAGGATGAAGATTGGATAGCTACTAAAACTGTTCTTGGTCTTAGTTTAGTCATGGTTTCAGGGGAGGAAAGGGAAATTTTAGTACTGATGGTGCAGGGATTAATGGTGGTATTGAAAATCTTAATACTGGTGTTAATACTAGTAAAGATCTTATTACTGAAATGGAATATTTCAAGCCTGGTGATGAGATTGTAGGTACTAGGGTAGGAAAGCCACAAGAGGAGGATAAAGTTCAGAAGAAACTAAATGTTGGGAATAAATTAAGGCCAGATCACTTGAGCGCTGACAAGAACAAAATGAGCGCTGACAAGAACAAAACAAGCGTTGACAAGAACAAAACAAGCGCTGACAGCTCAAGCGTTGACAAGACAAAATCAAGCGTTGACACATTGAAGACAAGCACTGATGGAAGATATATTCTACGCGTGTATTATATTATAGATTACTTCTAGTAAAGATAAGAACAACAATATATTTTCTATATTTATCTTTACCTAGAATAGTTGATATGTATATTATTGTACAAGGCTTCTTATGTCTATAAAAGAAGGCCTTTAGGTTAATGTTTAATAGGTTTCATATAAGTTTTCATTCGTAAACATCTTTCATTGTAAGCAAGTTTGATATTGATAATCAAAGTGAAAGTTTGTTTATATCATTGTGTGTTCTTGTTTAAGTGTTAAATTCCGCATAACACTTAGATTCATAAAGCATATACAAAGGTTTCTCTACGTGTATTACTTGATCTAATCCCGTATACACAAAGCTAATCGATCTAAGTTTGGGATCAACAAGTGGTATCAGAGCTTGTTGAGGAACTTTTGATCTTAAAGAACACCAGAACCCTAAAACTCACCAAAACCCTAATTTTCTCAGAAACCCTAACAACAACATGTCTGAAGCAATAAACTCCTCCTCCTCAGCTTTACCAAACATCAAGATTCCCATGTTTGATGCAACCAACTTTGACTTATGGAAGTTCAACTTTGAACAATATCTGGGGATCTACGACTACACACTCTAGGAAGTTATAGAATATGGAAACACATTCGATAAAGCCCAAAAGATTCTAAATGTCATTGCTCAAAGAAAAGCTGTTGCTGGATGTTCTGAAGAGGATAAGAGAGAAAAACCTGGAGATGGTAGAGTTGTGTCTACTGATGACATAGAAAAGAGAAGGGTTGACATGAAAGCCCTAAATATTCTGAAAGTCTCTTTGGGACAAGAAAACCAGCATAAATATAGAGGCTATGAATCTGCTAAGGATCTTTGGGCAGCTCTTGAAGTTGCACATGGTGGCAATGCAGACACTAGGGAAGAAAAGAAAAAGCAACTCATGCATGATTATGCTGTCTTCAATGCTCAACCCAATGAGAAACTGAGTAGTGTGAGAAGCAGATTGCTTGACATTACAAGCAAGTTGTCCTTTATGGGGACACAAGTTGGTGAAGTTGACATCAATGCTACCTTTCTCAAAAGTCTTGGTGAGGCATGGAAGATTGAGGCAAGATCTATTCTTGCCAATGATACTTACAAGAGCTCCTCGTTTGATGACATCTACAACAAACTAAGGCTGTTGGAGGATGAAGCTCTTTTAGAGCATGGAAGCAAGTCTACCACCAGTAATATAGCCTTCTTTTCTCATAGTGAAGGTCAATTCAATCAGAAGGACTCTTACATACATCCAGTTACTGGATCATCATATGTCAGCGCTGGAACAAGTCCTGTCAATGCCTCCTATTCAAACGCTGACACATTTAAGAGTGACTCCCCAAGAGTTAAACTTGCTGGTTTAGATTTGGATACTGTTTGTGCTTACATTGCTTCTTTGCCCAATGGTTCAATGATTACATATGAGGACCTTGAGCAGATAAGTGATGAGCACTTGGAAGAGATGGACATCAAGTGGAACATGTCTCTTGCTAGTATAAGAGCAAATAGGTGGAACAAAAGGTTTAAAAAGAAGATGACCTTCAATGCTAAAGACACAGCTGGATTTGATAAATCCAAAGTTGAATGTTACAACTGTCATCGTATGGGGCACTTCATGAGGGAATGCAGATCTCCTAGAAGATCTGATGCTGGTAAACCCTCAAGTCAGATTGTTAAAGCTCGGGATTCCAAAGCTATGGTTGCAGTTCAAGGAATTGATGGTATAGGATGGGATTGGAGCTATCTGGCTAAGAATGTTGAAGAGGATAAAGCTTTGGTTGCTGATATTGAAGAAGAAGAACATGTTGAATATGCTCTCATGGCACACTCCTCCTCTTCATCTGATAATGAGGTATATGATGACGCTTTTTGTAGCAAAGGTTGAAGGTTAAACACTGAAAGACTTAACAAAGAGGTGTTAAAATTAAAAGATGATATGAGTACTGAAGGATGTAAATTGTCTAATTACCAACTAGCTCTTACTGAAACTGAGAAAACCGTTTCTGAATACAAGAAAATGGAATTTGATTTAAAAGATAAAATCAATATTTTAAAACATGAGTTAGATGCTAGTATGGATATTAGAAATATCATGGAAAGGGTTAATGGTGAAATACAGGCTAAGTTAGATGAGGCCATTAAGAACAAAGATAATGTTGGCCTTAAAATTCAAAGATTTGATAGAGCCACCCAAACCCTAGGAGACTGTGTAGCTAAACAAAGGGATCCTAAGGACATGACTGGGATTGGGATGAATGATTACTCTTTGGTTCCACCACCAGCTGGTGACTTCTATGGTGTCCAACAAAGGGACTTATCTTGGACTGGTTTACCAGAGCTCCAAGAGGAGGAATTCATTCCTCCACCAAGAGTTGTCACTCCAGTGGAAGAGTATCAACAAAAGTTGACTGACCTAAATGAGTGGAAGAAAGCTAACCCTACATTATTTGTTAAGGGAGGTTTGCTATGTGAAAGTCCAAATGAGTATACACCCATTAAGGTTACTAACCCAATCACTGGTAAAGTTGTTGACCTAGGCTCAAACACTGTTAGAAGACCTAGCATTAAATATGCAGAGATGTATAGGAATACTAGGTCACCCAAGAGTCAAGTTAGCAATCATGGAACAGGCTTCTTCTCCTCTAGACCTAAGGTTGTGTCTAGAAAAGCTTGTTACACGTGTGGTAGTTTTTCACACTTGGCATACAAGTGTATCAACGCTCACAAAGCCAGCGCTGACAGAAACAATTTCAGCGCTGTCAGGAACAAAGTCAACGTTGTTAGGAAGTCAAACGTTGTCAGACCCAAACCTTGTGTGCAGCAAAGTCCACAAGTGATTAGACCTGCCCCATTCTTTTCTAGAAGGTCTAACACTCATGGACAAAGACCATTTCAAAAGACAAACACCTGGTCAAATAGGCAATGGGTTTCTGTAGCAAACCCTAGGTTCAACGCTGACAAGGGTAATTTCAGCGTTGACAGGACAAATTCTAACGCTGACAGAAACGTGACCAGACCTAAATATTTGCAGCCACAAGGTAAGGGGTCTAAAGCTTCTTCAAGCTTAACATGGAGACCCAAGAAAGATCAAAACCCTAATGATAATGGGATTTCAATGACTTGTAATAGATTTAATTACATTTCAAAGGTCATTACAAAACCTATTGGGGTTAACTGGGTATTTCATCCTAAAAAGGATGAGAATGGGGTTGTTGTGAGAACTAAGTCTGTTCTTATTGAACAACCAGATGAATCCAAGTCTTTTGAGACTTGGGTTCCCAAAGAAAACTAATTTGTTTTCTTTATGTGCAGGGCATTCAAAGACAGATCAATGATTATGGATATTGGGATAGTGGATGCTCCAGGCACATGACAGGGAAGGAAGACTATCTGACGAACTTTACTCCTATTAAAGATGGTGATAAGGTTTACTTTGGAGGCGGATATGGTACTATCACAGGCAAAGGAACCCTTCTCACCAATAATTTGCGTTTTGAGAACGTCTTCCTGGTAAAAGAACTTGATTACAACTTGTTTAGTGTATCACAAGTTTGTGATAACAAAAATAAAGTTCTTTTTACTGATACTGAGTGTTTGGTGTTAAGCAAGGATTTTAAGATCCCTGATGAGAAATATATTGAGTATAGAACACCTAGGCATAAGGACATATATAATGTGAATTTAAATGGGATTAAAATGAATACCAATATGTCTTGTTTTTATGCTAAGGCCTCAGTAGATGAGAGTAATTTGTGGCACAGGAGACTAGGGCACATAAATTTTAAAAATATAAATAGGCTTGTGAGACTTGGTTTAGTTGATGGTTTGCCTGAGAAGGCCTTCCACAATGACCACTCTTGTGTTGCATGTCTTAAAGGCAAGCAGCACAAGGTCTCATTCAAGTCCAAATAGGTGCATACTAGTTCTAGACCTCTTCATATGCTACACATGGACCTCTTTGGTCCAACTAATATAGAAAGTTTGAATGGTAAGTCATATTGCTTTGTTATCACAGATGACTTTTCTAGGTTTACTTGGACATTCTTTCTAGCTATGAAGAGTGACACAGTTGATGTTCTTATTGATTTTATCACTCAGATTGAGAAGAGGTCTGGCAATGAGGTTAAAATGCTTAGGAGTGATAATGGTGGAGAATTTAGGAATAAGAAGCTAGATGATTTTTGTGCCAGGAAAGGAATTACTAGGAAATTTAGCATTGCTAGAACCCCACAACAAAATGGGGTTGCTGAGAGGAAAAATAGAACCCTAATTGAAGCAGCCAGAACAATGTTGGCTGATGCTCACTTTCCTATAGCCTTTTGGGCTGAGGCTGTTAATACAGCTTGCTATGTGCAAAATAGAGCATTGGTTAACAAAATTCAGAACAAAACACCTTATGAGTTACTTTGGGGTAGAAAACCTAATATTGGTTTTCTCAGACCTTTTGGTTGTCATGTAGTAATGTTGGATACTAGTGATGCCTTAGGGAAATTTAGTGCAAAAGGTGATGAGGGTTACTTCATGGGGTATTCAGTCCAGAGCAAGGGTTATAGGGTTTATCTTAAAGAGGACAAACGTATAGTTGAAAGAGTACATGTTAGGTTTTTAGAGAATAAACCTAGTGATCCTAAAAGTGGTCCTAATTGGTTGTTTGATTTGGAACCCTTATCTAGAACTTTAAATTATATGCCTGTCACTAATCCAGACATTGTGAAGGTAACTTCAAATGTTGTGGAGGAACAAGTTGTTAATGTTTCAGGTACACAGGTTAATGAGAGGGTTGGATCACAAGCAGAAAAGGCATCTCCTATATCAGAATATGTCACTATTCCCATTTGGACAGATGCTTTTGCTGCTGCTGCTACTGTTGGACAAGATAATGGTGGTTTCCAAGTACCACCAGATACAAACATGCATGGTCCTTCAGGCGCTGACAAAGGCAAATCTAGCGCTGACAAGACCAATTCAGACGTTGATGGCTCAGACGTTGACAACAACACTTCAAGCGTTGTTAGCCCAAGCGCTGACAAACAAGATTCAGGCGTTGACAACAATACTGAACATCTTTTCTCTTCTAGTTTTGAACAAGGTGAACCTTCCAATATATATGAAGAGGTTCATCCTCATGTTGACGTTAGAGAGTCTGATGAAGAAAATATTAGCAACATGGAGAATGAGGTTGAGGACACCAGACTTTTTGAAGGAGGAGTTCTCACTTCCACAATGAAGAATCACCCCCCATCCCAGATCATTGGTGATATTATGACTCCAGTTCAGACTAGAAGATTTCATCAAGGTCTTGGTGGGTTTATTGCTAATATACACAAGAAGGTTGATACCCCTCTTGTGCAAGCATGTTTGTTTGCATGTTTTCTGTCACAAGAAGAACCCAAGAAAATATTTGATGCTCTCAAAGAACCAAGTTGGGTGGAAGCAATGCAGGATGAGCTTCACCAATTTGCAATTCAGGATGTTTGGGAGCTGGTTGATTGTCCTAGATATGTCAGACCTATAGGGACAAGATGGGTTCTCAGGAACAAAAGAGATGAAAGAGGCATTGTGGTCAGAAACAAGGCAAGGTTAGTGGCTCAAGGTTATACACAAGAGGAGGGGATAGACTATGAGGAGGTCTTTGCACCAGTTGCAAGGATTGAAGGATTTTTCTAGCCTATGCATCCTGCATGGGCTTCACAGTCTATCAAATAAATGTCAAGAGTGCCTTTCTCTATGGCACCATTGTTGAGGAAGTATATGTGATGCAGCCTCCTGGTTTTGAGGATCCAGAGAATCCGAATAAAGTGTATAGAGTCAAAAAGGCTATGTATGGCCTCCATCAAGCCCCAAGAGCATGGTATGGTACTTTGTCTACCTATTTGGTGGACAATGGATTCAAGAGGGGCACCATAGATCAGACACTATTTACAAAGAAGAAAGGCAAGGATGTGTTGCTTGTGCAGGTCTATGTTGATGATATCATTTTGGGTCTACTGATCCAAAGATGAGTGAGGATTTCTCCAAGCTTATGACAGACAAATTCAAGATGAGTGCTATGGGGGAGATGAACTTCTTTCTTGGTTTACAAGTTCAGCAGAAAGAGGATGGTATCTTCATCTCCCAGGACAAATATGTTGCTGAGATCTTGAAGAAGTTTGGCTTTTCTCCACATGAAAAGAGGGCTACTACTCCTATGGATAGAGAACACCCTTGGGGAAAGATTGGAGATGGGAAAGATGTTGATGTCAGGCACTATAGATCCATGATTGGATCCTTGATGTATCTTACTGCTTCCAGACCTGATATCATGTTTGCTGTGTGTGCTTGTGCACGCCATCAAGTGACTCCCAAAGAATGTTACCTTTATGCTGTGAAGAGGATCTTTAGGTACCTAAGATGCTATCCTAGTCTTGGTTTGTGGTACCCAAAGGATTCACCATTGGAGCTGATTGCATATTCAGATAGTGATTATGGAGGTGATAAGTTTGATAGGAAATCCACAACTGGTGGATGTCAGTTTCTTGGGAGCAGGTTGATATCTTGGCAATGCAAGAAACAAACAGTGGTGGCTAATTCTACAACTGAAGAAGAGTATGTGGCTGCAGCTGCATGTTGTGGCCAAGTGTTGTGGATTCAGAACCAGCTGTTGGACTATGGGTACAATTTCATGCATACTAAGATATTTGTTGACAATAATAGTACTTTATGCATCATTAAGAATCCTGTACATCATTCTAAAACTAAACACATAGAAATTGGACACCATTTTATGAGAAAGGTTTAATACAACCAAATAGGGTTGACACTGAGGAAAATGTGTCAGATTTATTAACTAAACCTTTTGATGCTGGGAGATTTCAATACTTGGTAACAAGTATTGGAATGGTCAATCTCACATAATATGTGTTTTGGAGTCTTTTTGTAAAAGTATGTACAGGGTGATGCATTATTATTGGTCTTATTAATGATTTAGATTTTCCACTATATTTTTCTAACACTGACAAAGGTTGCTTAAACGCTGATAAGTGTTTTTGCAACGTTGTCAGCAATATAATTTTCTAACACTGACAAAGCTTTCCTCAACGCTGTCATGTGTTATCGGGGCGTTGTCAGCAACAATGTTAGTTTTGTGGTTTTCAATCTAAATGTGAAGATGGTGTTAGCATTATACCCTTGGATACAAAGTTGCTTATGGATCAATGGAGAAGCATTTGGACAAGTTTTTATTTATGAATGATGGTTGGAATGTTTCATTCCTAACTTGACATAAATTTTTTATGTTCATGCATGATTTTAGCAAACTTTTGTATCATAGTTTAAGGGAGGTTTTAGGAACCTTTAGGATGTTTGGGTATCCATAGGATACTCTTATCACAATTCTAGATTGTGTCCACAGGTGAGTATGAGTTAGTTTTACTAAATCATGAGGCACTGTAGCATGCAAAGTTGATATACTATGCATGCTGCCAAGACATTTTTGGCCTAGAATTGGTTGTGGTCTGTTGGGAGACTTGGGAATGATTTTGATATGGGATTTACCTGGGAGTAACAAGAATTTTATGAGATAACTTGGATGTTAAGAGTTTTAGTTAGCAAGGGATACTAGATGACTGTTATGTCTATCTTGCTTATGCAAGTGTGCATAACTGGACAGTGCTTGCCGCCCTATAATAATTATCAGCCTTTGGTTATCTTCTCTAGGATAAATTACTTGTTAAGGTCATTTTTCATTTTTAAAACACTTTTATTTTTTGACGCTGACAAGAATTTTCCAAGTGTTGTTGTGACCAATTTGGACGCTGACAGAAATATTTTGGGCGCTGATAGGAAAAAGTTGGGCGTTGACAGACCTGCACATGAAGGTGATGTATCCCAGTTATCATCTATCATCAAGGAGGTTTCTACTCAGGTATTACCATCTACCTTACCAACCATTGCACCATCAGATAAGGGTAAGGGTAAAATGGTAGAAGAGATTGTTCCAAAGGATGCAGCTCAAGTTGAGTTTGATAGAAGATTAGCTGAAAAAATGTTGGAACAAGGTGAAAAGGAAAAGTCACCATTTGTTGTGACTTTAAAAGAAGGAAGTGATGGAGCTAGCTCAGACTCAAGTGTGATGATTATAGAACCAGAGAGGCTTGAGTATGGTGATGAGTTTGCTAGGGAAAAGTTGAGAGAATTGAAATTGCAGGTTGACTTTGACATGCCAGAGGTGGTTCAAATGTATCATGCTTGGGAAGACAGATGCATGGAGAATCCAGACTTGACCATTTCAGATCAAATATGGGGTTTGGAGATTCTACTTAGAGTTCAGAAGGATTTCCAGGTAATTTTGAAACACAAGGCAAGCAATATTCTCTCAGAGTTGAAAAGGGATAGAAGGGAGCTCTACTTTATGTTGCTCAAATGTCATGGAGTTGGATGGACATATCAGAAGTTGAAGGCTTTGACATTTGATGAGTTGGAAAACAGGGCTTATCCCATTTGGGTGAGAGTGCAGGAAGCAAACACTCTCAGACTTCTTTCAGATGAAAGAAAGGAGGAACTTGCAGAAGAAATGGAACTCAAGAAAGCTATGATTGTTCCCAGGCCAGTGAAAAAGGGAATTTCATTTGAGTTTCCAAAAGATATGGATCCACTATATCCAAGTGAAGCAGTTATAAAGGACACCCTAGAAACACCAATGGCGGCAACAAAAACTTTTTCATCTACGATTCAACTTTTCTTTTAATCATTCAATTGGTTGATAGATTTTAGTTGTTTCGTCTTTTTGTCTTTCTTGTCGGCTTGTTTATTCCTACACTATTAGTCGGTTCTGTTCCATTCTTCTTGGACGGTGCAATCATGACTTTTAGTTTATCCTAGTCGGTTCTGATCTATTTTTAATATCACATTCTTGGACTGCAATTATGGTGTATCCACTTGCGTATTGACGTCTAGTTTGATTCGCATTTAATGCTTGTTTAGGGTTTTATTGGTGGGGGTTATTAGCTTATTTTTATTGTTAGTTTTTTGTTTTTTTCTCATAGCAATTATTGGTATTCACGTGGGTCCTGGCTGTAAGTGTTTTTTTGCTTGTGAATTCGTTTGGCCGTAAGTGATTATTAGTATTCGTTGGGTCCTGGTGTCTTTGATAATGGAACCTAATGAATATTCGAGGATGGATGTGGATGCAAAGGCTGCGTTACTTAATAAGATGCAGCCTTGTACGATTGATGTGATCGGTAAGATTTTTGGGGTACCACTGAACACGGTGGCTGAAGTTTATGAGCTCAAGCACAATTTTAAGTTGGCGAAATTTGATATCTGTTCGTTGTTAACCAGTGAACGATTGAAAGAGATTTATACTTTATTGTGTGCATATGAAATTGAGTTGAGGATCAAGGGGAGTGGTTCGAATGCTGCAAGTAATGATTATGTACAGTCGATCGAGGATATTACCACTGAATTTTCTAATAAAATGGATACGCTTGTTTCTATTGCAACTGAAGCGGAGCAGTCTGTCGATAATGATAGTTTTCGTCAATCGGTGTCAGAAGATGTTTTTGATGGTGTAAACGTCTCTATTCCTCGTAAAGTGGTTCAGAAGGTCAGTCATCGTCTTGAACATACTCTATATGGTTACTTTATTGGAAAGAGAATGGCTTTCCCGGTTGTGGATTATTATGTTAGAAACAATTGGGTGAAACATGGATTGACACGGATCATGATGAATTCTAAGGGTTTTTTCTTTTTCAAATTCAAGTCACTTGCTGGTTTGGAAGCAGTTTTAGAGGAGGGCCCGTGGTTGATTCGTAAATCTCCGATCATTCTCAAAAAATGGTCGATGGATACTAGGTTGATCAAAGAAGAATTGACTCGTATTCCTGTCTGGGTAAAATTACATGATGTGCCTATTCAAGTCTTTGAAGAAGAAGGAATTAGTTTGATTGCTTCTTTCATTGGAAACCCTGTGATGCTTGATTCCTATACTGGTTCTATGTGTAAGGAGTCATGGGGTCGGAGTAGTTTTGCCAGATGCTTAATTGAGGTTAATGCTGAGGCTGATTTTGTGGATGTTGTTACCATTGGTGTCCCTTCTCTTACGGGGGAGGGTTTTATAAAAGAAACTATCCGTGTTGAATACGAATGGAGACCTCCTAGATGTGCTGAGTGTAAGATTTTTGGTCACTCTATTGATCAATGCTCTAATAAGGTGGTTGCTTCTCCTATAGTCCCTACTGCTAGTACTGGTCCATCTACTTCTGGTGCTACTCTTGTTGTTGAGAATAATGATGGTTTCCAAACGGTGACCAAAAGAAAGAGAAAGATGACGAAATCTTTCAAGGGTGGTAAGTTTACTGGTTCATCGTTTCAGCCGAATGTTAAATTTGTTCCTAAAGCTACAATTAGTAACCCGATGAAGGGAGTGACTAGTGTGAAGAGTGTTTCTTTGCCCAAGTTAAAGTCTACTGATACGTCATCATCAGGTGTTGGGCTATCTACATCAAATACTTACTCTGTATTAGATCATGATGATGAAGATGATGAGGTTGAAATGGTTTATGATGAAACAACCAATTTATTCCCTAAAACAAATGCAGGTGGAAAGGAAGCTATTAGCTAGTTCATCTTGTTGGGTATTGGGTGTTTTGTAAGTATTTATGGCTTGTCATAAGCACTAGATTTAGGTGTTTATCAAGCTGTTTAGCTTGAGGTTAATGTGGTACCTTAGCCACATTCCATTTGTACTTCATTGTTTTTTTGGTTAATCTATTTACCGGGGAAACCCATTACCAAAAAAGTGAAGCAGTTATAAGAAAGAGCCTCAAGCTCTCCCCATTAGAAGCTTCAAATATGGTGCAAGTGTTACCATTAGATTCCAGGAACCCAATTGTGACCTATGAAGAAGATGAATGTGGGTCTGGAAGATTGGCAGATTTGGCAAGGAGGTACACACTTTTACCACTCTCATATCTTTGTTTGCAAGTTGTGATAGAGAAGACTTGGTGGACCTTTGGAGGTTGCTGGAGACCAAGTATGAGGCTGAAGCACCAACTTCAGCTAATGGAATAAAACTTTGGACCACATTCAAAAGAATGTGTGGACCAAAAGATGAGGATCCTGCAATTTGGAAGGATCTTGAAGATGACCTCAGTGGTCTTCAATGGAGGTTATATTCAGCTGCTGGTGTATACCATTTGAGTTCTACAAAGTTTGCAGAGTATCTACTTGTGGATGCTCAGTATTTCATATCCAAGGCTATTTTGGAGAAGATGAAGGACACTCAGCTGGAAATAGATTATTCAAGTGACGTGGCAAAAGATTTGATCAGATTTATTCACTATCAATATGAGAAGGTTTGTAAGATTCCTCCTAGTCCTTAATGCTTATTCAGAAACTTGATCATAAGAGTGGATATCAAGTTTAGGGGAGGATTGTTGGGAATAAATTTAGGCCAGATCACTTGAGCGCTGACAAGAACAAAATGAGCGCTGACAAGAACAAAACAAGCGCTGACAGCTCAAGCGTTGACAAGACAAAATCAAGCGTTGACACATTGAAGACAAGCACTGATGGAAGATATATTCTACGCGTGTATTATATTATAGATTACTTCTAGTAAAGATAAGAACAACAATGTATTTTCTATATTTATCTTTACCTAGAATAGTTGATATGTAGATTATTGTACAAGGGTTCTTATGTCTATAAAAGAAGGCCTTTAGGTTAATGTTTAATAGGTTTTTCATATAAGTTTTCATTCGTAAACATCTTTCATTGTAAGCAAGTTTGATATTGATAATCAAAGTGAAAGTTTGTTTATATCATTGTGTGTTCTTGTTTAAGTGTTAAATTCCGCATAACACTTAGATTCATAAAGCATATACAAAGGTTTCTCTACGTGTATTACTTGATATAATCTCGTATACACAAAGCTAATCGATCTAAGTTTGGGATCAATTAGCTTTGATGGATCTCAGTATATTATTAGTCTAAAGGTTACTCAGACATCTTTAAGGGTAATTTTGCCTCCTTTGATTATTAGAGGCTAAGAAGCATAAACATCATCCTATGCAGGACCAACAATTAATTCAAAGGACAAAGGGAAGGCTATTCTAGTATAGAAGCCCAAACAAAAGAAGAAGAAAAAGAGTTCTTAGAGATCCTGATCCAGCAACACGGGCTATGATCTTGTAATCAACCAATGAAATTCATGTAGAGTTGGATAATGATGTGAAGAGGAAAAAGGAGCAAGAAAGGGAGGATTATGTTAAAAGGTTGTGTGAATGGAGGGAAAATATAGAGGTAGCTCATATCTCAGGTGAGATCAATGATGAAGAAAGATCAAAGATATTAATAGAGAGCTATGTCAGAGAAAGGAATAATGATTTGTCTACAAACCAAAAAAGACATATCATGATGTCCTTTATTCATGATCAAACAACAACACCAAAGAAGGTCCAACAAAGCTATTCTTATGATGAAATGTATAAGTGGGTCTTAATTGTTAGTAGAATCATGAGTAGTTTTAAAGATTACAAAATTTAAATTGAAGAAAGAGCAGTTGAGTCTAGAAATGTAGAAGCTACTGATGAGAAGATTAGAAAGATGTCTAAAAAATTAAAATCAACTAAAAAGAAGGAAGATATGACCAAATAATATTTGGAAAGTCTCATGAAGGTGGTAGTTTCTGATGCAGTCATTGCAGAGCCTTTATTGGTCAAATATCCAATTTATGATTGAGAGATGGTTGTTGCAGAAAATGATGCTTGCATAAAACATTTTGGAATATCCTTAAAATAGATGTGTTTGAAGATCATGAAAGAATGAAAGATATTTTTGTTTTGATGATCTACTCTTAGGTTTTGACAAGAAAGATTTGAAGCAATTGTGGAGTTTGATCAAGGCTAAGTTTGCAACTAAAGAACCCACTCATGATAAAGAAAGAGATTTATGGGTGGAACTGAAAAGACTATTTGATCCTGATGAGTCTGATGGGTTGTGGAAGGAGCAAAGAAGAGGATTTCACAGACTTAAGTGGACATTATTTGATTCATGTGGAGTGCATCATATATGTTTAACTAGAGAAACACTCATTTATATGCTTACATATAAGGAGTATCCCTTGAGTGTTGGAACCTTGATGACTATGATCTCTAAGATACTTTTAGTACCTCATGAAGTTTTAGATATGGCTCTAGAGGTTGTTAAAAGGATCTTTGATCAGTGTAAGAGAGCCTTAGAAAAATTAAGACAAAGGTCCTCTAAGAGCACTTTTTATGTAGTTCTAAGTTATTCCTATACTTTAAGAAACTTGTGGATTTGAAAAGGGAATCACAAGTTTAGGGGAAGATTGTTAGGAATAAAATTAGTACTGGTTTTGTATTGTACTATCAAAATTAAGATTGCTTAATGGTGGTAGTGATATTCTTAGTACTTGTAGAGTTTGGGTAGAATTGGACATGATGGACAAAGGAAGATCATTACCGTTTGTTATGTTAATGCTGATTGAAGATAGAGATCAAAGATGTGTGAAGCATTACATAGGAGAAATTGTGAATAAATCTCTTACAGTTTAAATTATCTTAGTAGATCTTTATCTTGTAAATGACTCCTTGTACTATAAAAGGAGGTCCTTTGATATACGTTTTTACTTCAAGTCTGTAAGTCAGAATACTCTGATTTGGAGTATTAATATTATTATTAATATTATTGAAGTATTTGGTTTACATCTTTGTTCATACAATTTACATAATCTTCATAGTATCAAAGAGTAGATTCCGCATACTCTTTGGTATCATTCAAAGTCTCCACTAAGTCTATATAGGATTTATCCTGTGTAGGCTAAATTAACAAGCTAGGCTAACAAGATCATAAAAGATCAACATACCTTTGTGTGAATCTTAGATACACGTTTCGGAGACGTACGTACCAAGAAAAAGTCAATAGTTGAAAGCATTTTGGTCGGAGGTAAGTGAGTACTTTCATAGCAAAATGGGTGATCAAAAAAGAAGTTATGACTTTGTTACCAGCAAATAGAAATGTACATTCGTCTTAAAGTTAGTCAATTTTATTTGATTCACAATAGTCTCTTACTTAGGCATTCAAATGGGACTTCTGAAGATATTGTCTATCAAGAAGCCACAATTGAATATTGCACTCTTTATCATTCGAATTTTGCATTTTATAAATTTTGAAAAGTTTTAAACAAAGTCGCAACTGTAGCGAGTTGAAACACTACGGTTTCTTAAGAACGGAGTTTAACTTTTAAGTTTTACTTTATTATTATTATTATTATTATTATTATTATTATCTTATTATTATTTTATTATGACATCACTTCATTAGAAATTAATAGGATTTACAAAAAGTTAGTGGGAAGTCGATATATTATCTAAGCCCCCACTCCTCTAGCAATAGCAAAGCCTATCCTAATTAAAATGTGAGCCGCAGCACGAGCTCCACTGTCTTGAGTCATAGACAACTATCGAATCTGCTTCAGTAAGACAGCTGCATCCTTCTCTAATTCCCCGAGCGAGGAAAATGAAAAGGGGAGAAAACCATATCCAATGTCTGAATACTTAGTCTCATACGTACTTGCTCGTTTACGATGTGCTGCATCAATTACCGCACGACCTAGCACAAAATCAATCATCCCAACTTGCGTAAGAGGAGAGGACCCTGTTAAATGCACACACATAAATCTTTTTGTCCCATGAGTAGAGTAACACATCAGCTGGACGTAAGGGTTTGTCACACCCTCCACCATGCCCAATATTATTATTATTATTATTATTATTATTTATTTAACCATCACTTTATTAGAAACAAAAAGGAATTTACAAAAAATTGGATGGGACTCGAGATACTATCTGCGCTACCACCCCTTTAGCAATAGCAAAAACTATTCTATGGAAAATATGTATAGCAGCGCGCGCTCCAATGTCTTGAGCCTTAGAAAATCTCTGGATCCACTTCAGCAAGGCAACTGCATCTTCCTGTAACTCACCTAGAGAAGAAAATGAGAAAGGAAGAAACCCATATCCGAGAGCTGCACACTTAGCCATATACTTGCATCGTTTACGTTGTGCAGCATCAATCACAGCTCGGACGGGTACAAAGTCATTCATCCCCGTTCGAGTCAAAGGAGAAGAACCAGTCAGATCAACACACACATCTTTACCTCCATCCTAAGAATAAAACAAAATATCTGCCGGACGTAAGGCATTATCAAGTCCTCCATCTAATCCGATATTAACTTCCTTTCCGACAGATACCCCTAAACGATAGCATATATCAGCAAGAGTATCACGTACCAAATTGTGACGATTCTCAATCCCAATGATACCAGCACACGATACCGCATGATCCCCAAATATATCCCCATCAAATACTCTCGAACAAGCTGAACAGGGCTTCGAAACAGAGAACAAGGGAATACCTAAGCGATAACACAAAACATATCGATAAGTCCTCCCATTCATAGTCTGACCTAACCCCGAGATAGGAACCGTCCTAAGCCAATCAGAAGTATGCTCCTCCCTCTGAGATGCCCATAAAGCCATCTGTCGAGCAGATGAAGCAAAATTGGATTCTGCATTCTTAATAACCCGAGCAAAATATATATCTGTCATTTTCTTCATGAGTTTGGGGGCAACGACTTCACTCGGATTACTTAGAAAATCAATCTCCATAACCGAGTTAAACACACGTAGGGCATCATCAAATTGGAGTCCATAAGATCTAATATCAGTGTGTTGAAGTAGCTTAGACTGCAAATCAGCTTACTGTAACCGAGAAGCAAGAAAAGCATGATGCAATACATCACCCGCAGAATAAACACCCAACCACCCAAAGGAAAAGGGTAACGTAGCAAGTCTCCACTGCCAATCACCAAATCCCGGTCCAGAAGCAATAACGATACGCTCCAAAAAAGAACGGAGTGCCATATCAAAAGAACTTTGGGCAGACTTAAAAGCACAGGGTGAACATGTACGCATAGAAAAATACAACTTGGAAATACCGGCACAAGAACGAAGAAGCATCAACTCACATTGAGGGTCATTAATTTTGGCCACGGCATCCATAAGCTCAATAGTCTTAGCCACACGCTTCGACACAAGCTGACTACAAAAATCAAGGTCTACACTCGCAGTCCCCCCGAGAAACTTAACACCGCGCGTAGGTCGAGCAATGTTATCTGGGAACACACCAACAAACTTGCTGCGAGGATCCTCGGTGGGCCAAAAAACTTCAGCCTTATCAATATTCAGATGCAAGCCATACACGGGGCCATCCTTCATGATACACTCCAAAACTTTCCCCACAACCAAAGTATCCCCAATAATAGTACCATCGTCCAAATAGCAGGCTTGTAAAGAAAGAGAGAAGGAGTCCCGAATCTTACATATCAATGGTTGAAGTACAAGAGCGAAGAGTAACGGACCAAGAGGGTCACCCTGCTGTACACCCTGACGTGACCTTAATACATGCTCCCCATAATACAACCTTAATACATGCTCCCCATTATTATTATTATTAGAATAATAGGATTTACAAAAAGTTAGTGGGGAGCCGAGATACTATTTGGCCCCCACTCCTTTAGCTATAGCGAAACTGATCCTATTAAAAATGTGAAGAGCAGCACGTGCTCCAAGATCTTGAGTCATGGAGAAACTTCGGATCCGCCTTAGTAAGCTCACAACATCCTTCTCAAGTTCTCCAAAGGAAGAGAAAGAGAAAGGGAGAAAACAGTGTCCAATATCCGCACACTTAGCCTCGTACTTGACACGTTTACGCTTTGCTGCCTCAATCACTGCACGGCCTGGAACAAAATCAACCATCCCAGATTGCGTCAAGGGAGATGACACTGTGAGATCCACGCATATATCAGTACCTCTATCCACGAGTAAAGCAACATATCAGCTGGGCGTAATGGTTTGTCCCGGCCCTCACCTAGTCCAATATCAACCCCTTTACCCACTGAAATCTCTGATCGAACACAAATGTCAACAAGGGTATCTCTCACAACGTTATGCTGGTGTTTACTACCAACGATACCAGCACACGATATAGCATGACCACCATAAATATCCCCTATAAAGACCCTGGAACAAGCTGAGCACGGCTTTAGAACAGAAAATAAGGGAACACCTAACCGATAGCATAATACACATTGGTAAGTCCTAGGGTTCATAGTCTGTCCCAGACCAGAAATCGGAACCACCAAGCCAATCGTAAGTATGGTCCTCCATCTGAGAATTCCATAAAGCCATATGTCGAGTAGATAAGGAAAAAGTAGATTTAGCCATTTGAGTAACATGTGTGAAATATATATCTGCCAATTTCTTCATAAGTTTGGGGGCAGCGATCTCACTTAGATTACTCAAAAGATCAATCTTCATTTCCGAATTAAAAGTACTCAACGCGTCATCAAAGCCATGTCCATAGGTAACAATATCAGAATGTCAAAGCAACATAGATTGCAAGTTAGCAGACTGAAGTCTAGATGCAAGAAATGCATAGTTCAAAACATCACCTGCAGAATAAACACCAAGCCCACCAAATGCAAAGGGTAAAGTGGCAAGCCTCCACTGCCAATCACCAAATCCAGGTCCAGAAGCAGTAACAATACGCTCAAGAGCATAACGAAGAGCCACATCAAAAGAGCACCGAGCCCACTCGAAGACACGGGGAGAACATGTACGCATAGAAAAATATAGTTTGGATATACCCGCACAAGCACGAAGGAGTAACAACTCACACAAAGGATCATTAATCTTAGCAACAGCGTCCATAAGCTCAACAGATTTGGCAACCCTCTTCATCACAAGTTGACTACTAAACTCAAAATCCACACTGGCAGGCCCACCTAGTAATCTAACACCATGCAAAGGTCGAGAAAAATTAGGAGGGAAAACACCCACAATTTTGCTTCTTGGGTCTTCTTTTGGCCAAAAAACCTTAGTTTTATCAACATTGAGATGCAAGCCACGATGAGGTCCATCCTCCATAATAAGCTCTAAAACCTTCCCCACAACCAAGGTATCTCCAATAAGAGTGCCATCATCCAAATACCAAGCCTTAAGAGAAAGGCTAAAAGAGTCTCTAATCTTGTATTATGTGGAGCATACCTTATTTTCATGCCAAGGTGTGCAACAAGGTGATCCAATTGGACCCCTTGTTTTTGCCTTAGTGTTATTATTATTATTATTATTATTATTATTAATATTATCGTTATTATTATTATTATTATTTATTATTATAAACATCACTTTATTATTAATATTAATATTATTATTAATATTATTATTATTATTATTATTATTTATTAATCACACAAAATTGAAAGGGAGCCGCGAAACAAGCTGCGCTCCCACCCCCTTTTGAATACAGAAACCAAGTCTAGAAAATAGAAAAGAGCCACTCCTAGCATCATTAGAATGACAAACAGATAAGCGCTTAAGACGCGAAAGAGTAACCAAGGCATCCTCGTCAAGCTCCCCAAAAGTAGAGAAGGCAAAAGGGATGAACGAATAACCGTGCTCTACACAAATAGAATAATACTTCCTCCTTTTCTTCTGAGAAGCAATCCGCAAAGCAATCCCGGGGACCCCGAATCCAAACCCGCACCAGCAAACGGTGAGACACCCGTGACATCCAAGCAAGAATCTTTACCATGGGACCAATTATGCAACAGTAAATCCGCTGGACGAAGGTCTCGACCATCGGCTGAAAAAAAATCCCATATGAGCCTCTTTCTACACAGAAACACCAACTCTAGAACAAATATCAACCAACATGTCACGCACCAGATTATGTCGAAACTTTACACCTACCTCACTAGAGCAGTGAACAGCATGGTCACCCCACAGGTCCAACCGATGCACATAACAATTCGGACAAGAAGATCCATCAGTAAACAAAGGAACCGCCAAACGATAACACACGACAGCTCTAAACTGACGTGGGTTCATCCGCTGCCCCAGCCCATCAATAGGAATAGTAAAGAGGTAATCTTGTACATGAAGAGCACGCACGCAGCTAAGAAGAGCCTCATGGCGCCTACTCAAAATATATCGAGATGAAAGAAGTCCATCAGTGATACCAAAATATCTCATTGCCAAAGACTTCATAAACTGTGGGGCAGGAGAACAAGAGGTAACAAAGAGAGAATCAACACCACAAAAAGTTGAGAAAACATCCAGGACAGACAGAAAGATAGAACCCGGCGAAACAATCCCAGACCTAGCCAAAATGCGATCCTGCAAAGAACTAGACTGCAAACGAGAGGCAATGAAGGCAAAATACCCGACATCCTCAGCACACGAGACCCCAAGACCACCAAGTATAA
The DNA here is from genome assembly GCA_025667525.1 of Glebionis coronaria. NCBI lineage: Eukaryota > Viridiplantae > Streptophyta > Magnoliopsida > Asterales > Asteraceae > Glebionis > Glebionis coronaria. The sequence continues at coordinate 687,657,551 of CM046874.1, forward strand.
TAGGCAGAGTGGCAAGCCTCCACTGCCAATCTCCAAATCCGGGACCTGAACCAGTAACAATCAACTCCAAAGAAGTACACAAGTCTTGATCAAACTCAACCTTAGCGTCACCAAGAAATCCAGGAGAACAAGTCCTTAAAGCAAAAACCAACTTCGCAAACCCTGCACAATTACGAAGAAGAAGAAGCTCACACTGCGGGTCATTAAGCCTACGAATAGCATCCAGCAGAGTAATGGATTTGGAAACTCGCCGCGCAACAAAATCACAAGAAAACTCATAATCCCTACTAACAGACCCTCCAAGAAGCCTAACACCACGAACCGGGCGAGATAACGAAGCAGGAAAAAGACCAACCCTCAGACTGCGAGGATCCTTCACCGGCCAAAAAGTTCAATATTATCAATATTCAGATGCAACCCAAGTGTTGGTCCGTCAGCACGAATGATATCTAAAGCCTTAGCAACCGTAAGAGTATCACTAATAATAGAACCGTCATCAAGGTACCACGCCTGAAGGGAGAGCTCACATGTATGATGAATAGCATGAATAAGCGGATGCAAAGCTAGGGAAAATAATAAAGTGCCTAAAGGATTCCCCTGCTGAACCCCCTGAGAAGACCAGAGAACCGAATTACCATATTATTATTATTATTATTATTATTATTATTATTATTATTATTATTATTATTATTATTATTATTATTATTATTATTATTATTATTATTATTATGTTTTTTAATGTTTTTTATTTGATGCTATGTAATGTTTTTTTATTTGATGTAATATTTTGTTCTTAAAAAAAATAAACTTCGTCATCTTCTTGTGTAAACCAAGTCGTCTGTAGATGGCAGAGAGAAAGTTGATATAATAGAAAAAAATGTGAATCACTCTTACATGCAGCCTCATAAATATGTTATTTCTTTTATGCTTTGTATCCAGAAACGTACCCATTTTTAGATGTTGTGCATGACAGTTAACTTGTCTTCTAAAGCATGTCTCTTCGTATTCGATCTACACGTCGAATTTATTAAGAAGCTAAAAGAGGAGGGTGTAACGACGAGGGAAGCCTCGTCGCGATGACGTGTCTCCTCGTCGTCCCTCGCCGAGGCATGTTGCCACACCGACCCCCCCCCCCCTATTCGCCGTGTGAATTTCGCAAATGCGAAATGTTCACGACGAGGCCAGCTGGTAAAATATATCCGTTGGTTGATTTTATAGCCGTTTGGTTTGAAATGTGTTTTTTTTTTCTTTATCTTTATATAAACTCTCCCCCATTTAACAATTTTAACAATTATATTCATTCCCTAAAATCAAAAAAAATACTACTAGAATGGCTTGTTCGGCTCCACACACTTATGATCAAATCAAAAAATTAGTTGCTAAACTAATTAAGGAAGACAACATTCGACAGAAAGCGATTATGGATTTAGCCCTCAAATTTGAAAGTGCATCCTCTTCAAAATTTGAACTGCAGGAGGCATGTGAAAAATGCAAGGACATTCCAAAAGAGTGGCGTGATCAGATAATCGAATTTTTGAAAAAAGAATCGAACAAAGACGATGAAATACATGATGCTTTGGTTGAAGAAGGCGTTAAAATCGAAAAACAGATGGATTCTAAAAAAGAATGGACTAGAGAATTTTAATTTCGGTATTCTAGTTCTAACTTAAATAAAGTTATTTTAATTTCAGTAATCTTATTTTATTTTCTATGTTGTAATTTTAATTTCAGTAATGACTTTTCCAACGGCTATGTTTAAATTTGAATTTTCCAACAACTATATTTAACATGGGTTCCAACGGCTATATTTTCACTATAAATACTACTTCCATTTAGTTTTTTTTTCTCACACAAAACCACACTCTAAAACATGTCTCAAGGAAACACTTCTGCAAACAAGAAACAAAACAAACGAAAAGCTACTCGAAGTAACCCATCGACACCAGAAAACGTACCAGAGACAATCCCTCCACGACCTTACCCTCCACAACCTTATCATCCACAACCTTACCCTCCACAAACTTACCCAAACACGATGGGTGAATCATCCGTTCCTACTATTCATCAACCAGAGAGCCCTGTTGAAGAATACCAGGTACCTGTTGAGTTTCGTCTTACTGAGGAACAAGAATATCAACTGCTTAATGATGAAGAAGCATTACGTGAAGCATTAGCAGAAGAAGAACGGGAGAAACAAGAGTTGGCGAAGCAGATCAAGTGGGAAAAGACACGCGAATTCATCAAGAGATCGTGGGGTATTTCATCGGAATCTGATTCGGATCCCGAAACCGATTAAATTTCGTCGAACCGTACCGTATTGTATCGCATCGTTTTTAATTTTATTCCGTATTTGTAACTTTTTTTTCCGTATTTGTAATGTTTTATTTAAGTGAAATAAATTTTAGTTTGTGTGAAAATGAAAAAAAGAAAAATAAAAGATAGTGGTGGGGCCCAAATAAAGAGGGGTTGGGTGTGTTGTGAGTGAAGGGGTATTTTGGTTAATTGTGTTGGTGTGATGTGGCGCTTAGTTGGCAGGTGACTGGGCACAATTTTGAGGGGTTGGCTCTTCACCACACCCTCCTCTCTAAGGCTAGGGGAGTGGTGCAAAAAAAACTCACCGCCACGTCAGCTCCACCTCAGCTTTCTCTTTCCTCTCACTAACTCACTCAAAACTCACCTTTCAAGGTTCTTAAGGAAAAAAAACTCACCACCACCTTACCTCCACCTCATCTTTCCACTATCATTTTTTACTTTTTATTTATACATTTAATTAAAAATGATACACGCGGGTATATATAAACGATACACCGATTAATTAAAAACAAAAACTTTTATTAAAAACTTTTATTAAAACGATCATGGGGAAATAAAAACATTACAAGGATACTAAAAACAACACATAAATAAGTAAAAACGATACACGGATAATTTAAGCACGAGGAAAAAAACGTGGAGAAGTTTTCACAACCTCCCAACAATGAAGATACTGAAACCGGCACCTATGCTCAACTTCAAATTCACGGAGGGCGTTATTCATAACATCCTCATCAGTAGATTCGGGTCCCCGTGCACGCCTTGCGTTGTTGTAACATTGAAAAAACCTACGCAGGGCACACGTGAGGCCTTTCCATTTCTATATTAGCCTATCGTGGGCTCGTTTCCTTGGATCATCTAAATGACCCTCAATCATTTGCAAAACCGCAGCCCAAAAAGTACGAGTATTTGTCCGGTTTGTCACGGTGTTTTCAGCAACCCAAATACAAGCGTGACACAAAGCTTCTTCTTCCTCGGCTGTCCATAGTACAGGCGCTATTTGATTTGAGAAGAGAAAGAAGAAGTTGAATTATGTGTTTGAGATGAAGAAGATGAATGAATGTGAATTGTGAGAAAAAAGGAAGTAAAAAGGGAGATTTATAAGGATAAATGGGGATAAGAATTAAATTTTATGGGTAAATGTGAATGGTGAGTAACTCATCGTTGGTGGGTTTTTGACTGTCTAGATAATGTAACCCACGCGTGACTTTTTGAGTTGGGTTTGTGAGGTTTCTGGCAAGCCACGCGTGGTTTTTTGCCACATATACCCCAGGAGTAGGTTTTTTTTCACCACTCCCCCAGCCTAACAAAGAGCTAGAAGTCTTTGATCCACTTGACTGGTTTTGTTTTAAGTTAATTTTATCTATTGATTTGTCAGAGGCCTAGTATACATAACAAACCCGCCTCATTTATAAGTAATTAATCAATCAAAGGAAAGCATGTTTGACAAACATTATGGTCAAGAATTTCTCTACATTATCACATATTTTGCACACTTAAAAAATAATCTGTAAATATATAATGGTCATGCATGTGAGTAAATTCCACGTTATGTTTGTCTGTGCATAAGACATGGGGTAATAAATTTTATTTTACATTCATTTGGATGAATTTCCCCGAACATGGCCATGTTTGTCTATTCTAAGCTACCTCCATGCATCTTCAGGCTGGCATAGTTATGCCAACGTACAATGTACATCAATTATTTATAATCTTTCACCCATCATCTAACATGATCAACATAAATAAGTCCAATATTTATATTAAATATACTATTCCAATAGACTTGTCAAAATAGTACTATAATTTGTATCACAGATTCACAGTACGCATAATCAAGTTAAAAGTGAGACTGTTAAAGATAGTTCGGTGAGGTACAGTGTACTTGTAACATTAGTTCAATTTAATGAATATAGAGTATGGAAGGACCATGATATGTGTAGATACGATAAGAAACAAGATGAGTAATTGTTTTCCAAGGACATAAACAATATTAAGTGAAAGTGTATCGGTGCACAGGTTAATTAAATCGTATAACTTTTGGGTTTGCTGATTGATGTGTTCAATAAAATAAAACCATGCATAATCAGAAAATTGTTAGACAATTACTAACATCTAATCAATGGGTTGAAATTTGGTTCGACTCAACCGGATAAATAGATTTTTGTTAAACAATCGAGTCAAATTATATGAGTTTTAGCCGTGTTTTAGGTGACTCGAGCCAATTCGGTTCTCGAGACTTGTCGCATTTTAAATGTTTCTTGTTTTTTTACAAATAAAGCATGAAAATTGTACATATTTGCGATATTGTTTATTTTTAGATATTATACGGAGTAGTTTATATGTTTGATATATACAAAAATTTCATAACTGTAATATATGATTTTTCAAATAAATATATTTAGGAAAAAATAGCCCAAAGTGACTCGTGTCGAGCCGTTTAAACCGATAATCCGTTGATTCAACCGATCGACTTAAAAACCAATTTTCAAAACATTGTATTTAATTAAAATAAGAAAAAGCAAAGCATACTTTCAGATTTTGTGTTAAACCATTAATATGTTGTTTGAATGATTGTGTTGAAAATTGAGAAGTATGCGTAGAAACCTTGATTTTAGTTTTCGAAAAGGGTTGACCATTATTAACCATGTTGACCGATTTGATCAATTTTTGTGGAATTTAGCCCATTTTTTTCCAATTAATCAATAAGTTTTTGACTATTTTTATCAATGTGATTAATAATACTAATCAGTGTTTTTGTTTAAGATGTTACCAAAAAGATAGAATAAAGAATAAAGAGCAAAGAAAGTAGTTGAAGAAAAACATATAAGTATTCTCTTGGGATCTACAAATAATTGAATAGCTAGACGAATGATTTTTTGAGCAAGATATCAGTCAAAGATAGTAGATAAATAGATCCAGATCTACAAATTATTGCACTTTGTGTGATCCAATGACAATGTAATAAGAAATGGGGAAAACAAGCAAATGGTTCAAGCATTTTTTAACCGGGAAAAAAGAGAAAACCATCATTCAAACACCATGCACCACCCAAGAAAATCCACCACCCACCGTTACCGTCTCGCCCACAACCCCTAAAGAGAAGCGTAGATGGAGTTTTCGTCGTCCATCTGCCGCCACCACCACCACAACGGACATTACGTCCACTCCACCTTCTTCTTTCCAACAAAAGAACGTTGAAGAGAGCCATGCAGAGGTATTGGCGGCCCCACAAGAGGCCGCCAATACTAGCATGGTCATGACTATGATCAATGTCAAAGAAGATTTTGCTGCAACTAAGATTCAATCCTTTTTTCGCTCTTATTTAGCAAGAAAAGCTTTATGTGCTTTGAAAGGACTAGTGAAGTTGCAAGCCTTAGTTAGAGGTCACTTGGTGCGAAAGCAAGCAGCCGAGACTCTTAGGTGCATGCATGCATTAGTGACGGTTCAAGCTCGAGCTCGTGCTCAAAGAGTACTCACACAAGATCATAGATTTCATCATGGTGTCAATAACCAAGAATTTATGGAAGAAAATATCAAGATTGTGGAAATGGATATTGGTCATACGCGACCACACGGGTATATCTCGCCTGAGCCATCAGAACGCGGGCATTTTGACCAGTTCGGTCAAGCTACCGCGTTATACTACTCGAAGCCCGAATATTCAAGGCCAAACTCTACTTATTCTATAGCTGATTACGCTGAAACAGTCCAAGAATTTGGGGCGTGTCCGAGTTACATGGCCAACACTCAATCCTCAAGGGCCAAGGTCCGATCTCATAGCGCTCCAAAGCAGCGCCCTGCAGATCAGACTTGGGCCCATGAGAGACAATCTATAAGTAGTATTAAGCGGAGACCGTCTGTTGAAGGAAGGAACGTGCCACGAGCCGTGAGGATGCAACGTTCATCTTCTCATGTTGGTTCGGGTCCCCAAATTAATCCCTACCCATGGCCAATCAAGCTCGACAAGTCAACCGTATCTCTTATGGAGAGCGAATGTGGCTCGACTAGCACTATTCTCACAAATGGCTATTATTCCAAATCAGTTGCTGGATATGGATACTAAACGGATCATTAGAGTATAGTCAGCTTCAACAATCATGTTGAAAAGAGTATTGTTGTTTGTATGTCAGATAAGTGTCAAAAGTTTTTATAGATTCTGCTACATATATATAGTAAGAAAATAAATTGTGTATGTTACTTTGATTTGTAATGTTGAAATTAGTGGAATGTAAAAGAGATAATATTATTGATTTATGCTGATGTCAAATAACTCAGAAACGAGTTTGTTTTATGAGGAAACTCAAAGTAGACATAGCTTAATGCAATCGAGTTAAGCAAAGTTAAGAAAATGGAAAGCTAGTGTACTATATATTATCTGATATCTATAACTATAAAGGTGACGAATTGTTGAAACTTTAGTTACATGTTTCTAGTGTTTGTGTTCCCAAACAGGTTAAGATTCCATGAGAATTTCAATTCTGATATGTTGTGGAAGTAATTAGGGTAAATTGCAAATTTCGTATTATAACTATTTTGTATTTGCGAAATTGAGCTCGAAACTGCATTGCAAAAAAGCCTTTAAATCGTTATTTCTAACAATCTGGTAGTTATCTTCCTCACGTGCCCTGTACATGAATATATTATTATTTTTCATCTTTTCAAATATCAAATTTACAACACGTTCATACTTTCGTCATTTTCACTCTTCCACGATGACCTTTACATGTCAAACTTCTTACCACTTTTCTTCAACGACCAAACTTGCAACACATTAATACTTTACTCGCTACCCTTTCATGACTTTTCGTGATCTGTGTTATCATTTTAAACCCTTTATAAGTTCCTTACCCTAAACATAATGGCAAACCAGCATACTTTATCAGCCCTAAATCCTACTATACAATAGCAAACCGAAATGCTAATCCTAGACATCTGGTTTTGTGCGATAGATTGGCAAGGGATGCAAACTTCACTCGCATGGAGAAACAATTGTTGATTCATTTTTAAAGGGAAAGGGATGTGAATCTAGCTGATGCACGAGACCTTACGAGGCTAACTGATGAAGTAGAGGAGCGGATAAACCACATGGACCGCTTGATTAATGAGATAGAGATCCTGACTGGTTCTCTTCCTGATGTTAGGTACCATCAAGTAAACACCATTCAAGAACATAACGTGGAAATGATTGCGATGTTAAATGAGATGTTTTTAGTAGCCTGTTGTGCTGCAACATCCAACACTATGTTCATGGCTAGAATGGTTGATGCGGTTTTTTTAAAATAAAAACATGTTAGTTTTTAGATTTATAAACCCGATCTACCGATCACGCACTAATGACAGACAATCCAATCATATGCGGCATAGTTGGTAAATACGGGATCATTCCAAGAGCTATAGTATTTGATTTAATTTGAAAATATATCACGGGTTAAAACAATATTTATAAAGATTAAGAAGAAATTAAAGACAATGAGAGACAAGTAAAGATCAATGAGAGAAAATATACTAACATGGTTAATCTATTGATATCTAGTTGTGATCATGTTTCTAGTACAATGTCTAGTTATTACGGTTTCATGGTCATAATATCGACAAGTCCGTATTATACCTCGTTCCTTGTCTTATGTCTTCTAAATCCTAGCTATCGTGTCCGCAACTAGCCGAGTATAAAGTTAACATTGTTTGAACCACAACAACCCTTATGACATTATTACTCAAACCCTGCCACTAGGTTTCTTTCATTTTTTAAGTAATCAACTTACCAAAGACTAGATCCTTACGACCCATGCACTAGAAGAGTTGCCAACCGGCCCTAGTAAATTCCTTCCTGAAGTTTCCATCGGTCAGTTCCTAATTTCCTATGCACCAATCATATAGGTCAAACAGAATATTTAATAAGCGAAACACTACCAAATTACAACGGTTTCATAACAAGCATGAAGATATCTCGAACAAATAATAACATCAACAATGAAACAATCACAACATCAATAACAATATTATAACTAGGACACAACATAAGTGCTTAGTCGCTCATAACAAAAACACAGCAAGATAACATAAAGATAATGATCATATTCATTATGAAAATATTATATAGTTCGTGGAATAGAATGATAATATAAATATATTTAGATACAAAATATCCATTTGTGGTCGAATCATAGGTCGAAACCAGACATCTAAAACCCTCTAATATCGACCTAAAACCTAAGGTGAAGTGTTGTAAGAAGTTGTGTGTCGGTTAGAGAGAATAGGCCACCTATATATAGGATTTCGCCTATATACGGCGAAGATTTTATTTTATTCTACGGAGTAGATCCATATAATCAACTTTCCTTTTTTGAATCTACTACCTACGATGTAGAGGAGACAATCATTTACACCGTAGGCCTTCATAATATGCACTTGCCTTCTGGTGTCATATGGATCAACGACGTAGAGGGGACACACATCTATGTCGTAGACGATGTATTGGCGAACCTTCCTTGAATAGACTTGATCGTGTTGCTAGTATTAATAACATAATATTTTCGTCTATGACGTTAGGGCAAATATCATTTACGTCGTAGAAGTATTCATTCATAGAATCTTCTGACCATCGTTTAATCTACAACATAGGACATAAATCAACCTATGTCATCGACACCTTTGAATATTTTAACTTGGCGCCATTTTATGTATAACTCTACCATTTTTCTTTGTTTTCTGTTATTTGCTCGTTTTTACCTACAAAATTCAAAATAACTACTTTCTTGCAATATCGGTTGTTGTTAGTACAAAAACCGAGTAGAAGTGAAGGGACATTTCCACTAAAACATTCAAATATTTGACGTCATCAATGTGTGAATGTCTTACTAATTAGATGATACATATGTTTTTGTTTGTTGTGTTTATGAATATGAAATGTTCTGTGATGTAAAATGTTATAATATATGAATTTTGTAATAAACTATGAAATGTCTGTTGGAATTTAATAACTTAATGTATCAAATACACATGCATCAAGAGTAAAACACAATAAAAAAAGTAGATCATGTATGCACATAAGTAATTAACATAAGGATTAGAATCACATACCTTTTCTTTCAACAACGATGAATAAGAACCATAATTTATCAACCAAGAAAACCCATCTTACCAATAAATTCGACACCAATAAAACCCAAAGATCAATATAGATCTTCTCTAAAATTGTCCACACGACACTTCAATCAATGACTTTCGATTGCTAGATATTGATTAATATGATACTTAATAATAAAGAAGCAAAAACCCCTTGGTTTTGGTGTGTAGGGTGCGACGGTCACAAGAGAGAGAGAGAGAGAGAGAGAGAGAGAGAGAGAGAGAGAGAGAGAGAGAGAGAGAGAGAGAGAGAGAGAGAGAGAGAGAGAGAGAGAGAGAGAGAGAGAGAGAGAGAGAGAGAGAGAGAGAGAGAGAGAGAGAGAGAGAGAGAGAGGGAGGGAGAGAGAGAAGGTATGCTCTATTAAGTAATTACATTAATTACCTTAAAATCTCAAGTCTTTTTAACCTAGGAGTCTGGAAGAATCATCTTTATGTATCTTCTTAACAAAGATACAACCAACCCTCATATTTTTCTTAGTTCATCTATACTCCCATATTGATGATTGATAACAGAAATTTAGAATGTATATAATACACTGCAGATAGTACATTCAAGGATTAAATATGAAAATATATGATACAATTATTAATAAGAAATGAAAACAATATTTTCACGAAAAATTAATTCATTTATTGATAACAACTGATTAAAATGCTTATCCAAAGGCATTAGTTTTGAGAAAGGATATGTGACATTTTCATCCGTGTGAACTTTTTAATGACAATTTCACCATCTTTGATAACCTCTCGAATATAGTGAAATCTCCTTTGATAATGTTTGACACCCCGCATGATTCCTAGATTATCGGTGATGGAAATTGCAATAGAATTGTCACATAAATTTCCGTAGGTTCATTATTTGATGGCACGAATCTAAAAAATCCGTCAATAAACTTCCTTATCCTGACAGTCTCCATTGCAGCATCAGCAGCAACAACATGTTCGACTTTAGTATAGGACATTGCAGTAATGCTTTGCTTACTAATCTTCAGTCCACGACTCCACTATTGAGAACGAACACATACCCATTTTGGGATTTAGTATTGTCCTTGTCGGTTAGAAAACTAGCATCGATGCAACACTTTACTCTAAGCTCATTTTTGGTTTACCCCCAAAAGAGAAGTTCCATATCTATAATTTCCTAAGATACTTAAGAATGGTCTTAACAAAAGTCCAATGCTTTTCACCAGGATTCTGTTGGAATCGACTACACAAATTTTATGCAAAAGCAACATTAGGTCTAGTGCATCTTACCGCATGCATAATAGATCCAATTTCTGAAGCATATGGAACTCTTTACATGTGTTTCACCTGCTTAGGTGTGATCGCACCTTGATTCTTACTTAAGTTTGGCTTTTCTTGCATTGGAGTAAATCCCTTCTTGGATTATCTATCCTATACTTCATTAGGATTTTATCAAAATAATCACTTGAACAACAACCATTTAGATATATCTCTTGTGATCTTAATTCCAAGAATATATGCAGCATCACCTGAAACTTTCATGGAAAAACAATTACTTAGCCAAGTTTTCACTTCCTGCACATTGGAATGTTATTTCTCATGAGCAATATGTCATTGACATATAAGACAAGGAATGATACATTACTCTCACTAAATTATACATATACACATGGCTCATCAAGATTCTGAATAAAATCAAGCTTTTTGTTAAGGGTTAAGTCCATATATTAGCAATATACTTTTCAATTTTTACACATCTAGGTAACCAAGTGAAGATATTACTAATATGGTTATTAAAACTTTCAACTTTGTTGAGATCTAGGTGATATGACCGGCTAAAGCAGGTTACGACTAAAAAATAACCGACACGTCATTTTTTTGGCTTTTTGTATGACATGGATATAGCACCACAGACATTGACTTATATTGACTGGTAATATAGATATACCTTATAACTAATAAAAAGTTAAATCATTTATAGTATGCATATTATAAATAACATATTTATTTCACCACCAAATGAACCCAGATCTAAAAATCTCATCTAAATCCTCATCTCTTCTTCAACATAAGAATCTTGTTTATCTTTATACCATTGTTACCTTATAAACCCATATCTCAAACCAAATCACCCGTCAAAGGTTCTTATTTAATATTTATAGATTTCAAACTTCTAATCTAAAATTAAACTTGGTAAGTTTTGATTTGAAATGGGGTTGAGACTTGAGAGTCTTGCTTTTCAGGTGGTTCAACTTGTGGTTGGTAGCTTTGAGGTTTTATTATATGGTTGCGATTTGTTTGGGGTTACACACAAGCCCGTGAGGTGGAGGTACATGTTGTTTCTTTGGGATGTTGAGGCATCAGATTCTAGGAAGATATCCCGATAGGTGAAAGTGACGATGGTGAAGAATATTATGATTGTATTTGTGTTGTTGATGAAACTGTTTCTAGATCGGTGTGGTTTCTATTTGTTTTCATGTAAATATGAGGGGGTTTTTTAATTGCGGTTTGTTGTAGAGGAGTTGTTGTAAAGATTATGCCGCTGAAATTTACTCATGTTGCCGGAAGTTTTTATATTATCGGAATCTGCTGGTGCAATTTTGTCGGAATATGCACATGAACTTGTTGCAAATGAAACTAAATATGTTATTTATAATATACGTAGTATAAATGATTTAACTTTTTATTTGATTATAAGGTATATCCATATCACCGGTCAATATAAGTCAATGTCCGAGGTGGTATATCCATGTCATACAAAAAACAAAAAAAGATGACGTGTCGGTTATTTTTTAGCCGTAACCTGCTCTAGCCGGTCATATTACCTAGATCTCAATAAAATTGAAAGTTTTAATAACCATATTAGTAATATCTTCACTTGCTTACCTAGATGTGTAAAAATTGAAAAGTATATTGCTAATATATGGACTTAACTCTTGATTTTTTCATCAAACCTATTATTCCAGGTTCTAGATGCTTGCTTTAATCCATAAATGGATCTCTGCAACTTACAGACTTCACTGAGATACTTTGGATCAACAAACCCTTCTGGTTGAACCATGTAAACATCTTCACTAGGGTGACCATTCAAAAAGGCTGTTTTGACATCCATTTTCCAAATCTCAAAGTAATAGAACGTCGCTATGGCTAAGAGAATCCTAATAGCTCTAATGTTTGTAACTGTTGAAAAGGTTTCCTCATAATCTAGCCCGTAGGTTTGAGTATAGCCTTTCGCCACAAGACGAGCTTTATAGGTGTGTATCTTGCCATCCATTTTGGTATTTATCTTATCAAGCCATCTATACCCAACGGTTCTTCCACCCATTGGAAGATCAACCAAAATCCGCACTTGGTTATCTCTCATGGATTGCATTTCTACATTCATAGCTTCAAGCCATTTGTCAGATTCTACATCCGAAATTGTAGCTTGATAATTAGGAGGCTCACCATGATCTCCTAATTCATGTTCCTCAACATCTAAACCATATCTGTCAAGTGCTTGAGACGTCCTACCGGACATACAAATGAGAATGTATACATTATGAGGTTCCAAACTTTCATGCTGACCTTCATCATGTAACTCGTTTGTATTACGAGAAGGCAGTGTATCATCATCTTTAATAAGATCAAGATCATCAGTACTCCTACTTGATCCAAGAAGTGGAGTACTCCCACTTGCTTCTTGACCTATGAGACTTGTCTCAAAGAACTCGGCATTTTAAGCAACAAATATCTTGTTCTAGATGGGGTAGAAAAAGTATTAACCTATCGTTTCTTTTGGGTATCCTATGAAAATAAATTTAATGGATCTAGGGTCCAGGCAAATCTCATTTCACGAGATCCTTACAACCCCAAACCCTCAAATAAGACAACGTTGGATCTTTCCCATATCGTACCACATATGGTGTCTTGTCGACCTTCTTGGTTGGAATCATATAATACGCGCAAAAGACTCTAAAGCATAACCCTAAAATGACTTTGTTAGAGTAGTTCTGTTTATCATGGAACGAACCATATCCAATAGAGTTCAATTCCTCCTTTCTGAAACCCCATTATTTTGAGGCATGTAAAGAGGAGTGAGATGCGCCACAATGCGACATTTCTTTAAATGTTCCACAAACTCAAAACTTAAGTATTCGCCTCTTCGGTCGGATTGAATAGCCTTAATTTTCTTGTCGAGTTGGTTTTACACTTTATTTTGAAACACATTGAAAGTTTCAAATACCTCATATTTATGCTTCAACAATTAAACATAACCATACTGGCTGAAATCATTAGTGAATGTAATAAAGTAGGTGGCACCTTCTCTAGATACGACTCTAAAGGGACCGCACACATCAGTGTGAACATGTTCAAAAGATCTTTCGACCACACGTGTGAAAGGATTACGTGTCATCTTCCTATACACACAAGACTTGCATTTGTCATTGAAAGAATCAACGTCGATGGGATTCAAAATTCCATCATGTTGAAGCTTCTCTATGCATTTCTTGTTTGCATGACAAAGGCGGTAGTGCTAGAGATAAGTCGATCCCAACGCATGTTTGGCTCTTTTCCAGCTAACATGAAATATAGAAGTATCATTTGAATAAATACCTTCATATCAATTTCAAAAATGTCATCACGTGGTATTGCATTAAAGTAAAGTACATTGTCGTTGTAAACAGAAATACCATTATTCGAAATAACATGTTCAAAACCGTCATCAATCAAAAAAGAAAATGAAACAACACCCCTAGTTATAATGGGTGCAAAATACCAATTATTCAAAAAAATAATTCCTCCATTTGGAAGCATCAAATCATAGCTTCTAATAGCTTCGAAGTTTGCACGCATGCCATTTCTTACATACAAGCACAAAGCTTCATGATTCAATTTCCTTTTATCTCTAAGTCCTTGCGATGTATTACAAATTTGAGTTCCACAACCCGTACCATGCACCATTGACTTATTATTTGAAACATCATAATGTTCTATCATGAAGATACCTGAAGTACTAGCTCCACTAGCATTGTTGCGTTTCTTCACCTCAGCGAGATACTTAGGGAATTTTTTTCCCAATGTCCTACCTCCTTGCAGTGGTGACACTCAGAGTCCTTTGCATGATTATCTTTCTTGGGTGATAGAGGAATTTTCTTCTTTGGGGCATAAGATGGCTTACCATTTCATCATTCTTTCCTTTACCCCTTGCGGTTTCTTACCCTTGACTTTTTGGATCCTTCCTACTCTAATAGCCATTACAGCAGGATTGTCACCCTTCTTTGGAAGTCCTTTCTCGTGATACTTTAGCATAACATCTATCTATATTAATGTCTTCGCCATGCTATGCAAATTATAAGTTTGCACAAGTGATTCAAAATCCTTGTTGAGAGAGTTCAAGATAAAACTCACAATAAGTTCTTGTGGCAAGGGATAGCCTAGGCATTTCAAAGTATCCAGTCTTTCATTTTTAGAAAATGAACGCTAACGGATTGTCCAATTTCCTATCTACCAGCATGAAATGCCTTAGTAGTATCATAAAGCTCCTGTTTAGCTTTTTCCTCAAACATAGTTTTGATTTCAGTGATCATGTCATAGGCATTGAGATCCTCTTGTATTATTTAGAATTCTGGAGCCATCGCAGCCAACATGAGACACGTCACATCCTTTTGTCCTTTCAACATCGCATAGTATGCGTCACGGACCATGGGTGCAGCAACACGCTCAGGAATTGGAATCATAGGTTATTCCAGATAGGTCATCCGATCTTCATCCCAAAGATAAATTATTATGTTTCGGTACCATACGGAGAAGTTTTATCTAATCAACTTATCCTTGAACACGTTTAACCTTAGTGTCGACTCCTTGTTTTGGGCGGCAACCATCTACAAAACAAAGTTCAAACAATATTAGTATTTTCAATCATAAATCTCTTATAAAACTAACTACCCATGTAAAATAATAATTTTATCAAGAGCCTAAGACTCAACTTGAAATTATTCCATTAATGCAGTTGATCTGCTAGAAATGAAATAATTCAAAAGGTAATCATCGAATGATAATTTCCACTGGTGCAACTCTTAGCCATAATGAGGCCATGACTATATTGTCCAACATAAATGTATTCACGTCTTGTTTTGCCTCATCTAGTACTTCGTGCAAAAGGTCTGATCAAACATACACAGCGTTAGTTGTCCAATACCTAGTAAACAATTCTATGGCCTCGGGTCTGACCCTACGGTTATTATATTGTCTTGTATTGGTTAAGACTTTAGACTTTGTTTGATGAATTAACCAAGCTCAAATGACTATGTACATTGGATAGTACAAAACTTACTTAAGTGGATATAATTAAATTTCGAAATAAAAATGTCAAAATCGTATAAAAAGCAACATGTAATACTTACTTTTATAACAAGTTTCTAAAACAATGAATTTTTCATAATTTTAAACTTTCCTTAAATAAAACATATGCCTCGGGTTTTTGAATCAACTGGTGATCAAAACCAAGATACCCATTGTTTTAAAAACGTTATACGAACGAATCAGTGGATTGAAGAATTAAAGCTCGAAGACAAAGAGTGTCATGAGTTTGTTCGATCGGGTTTTCCTCACACCTCTTACGATTACCAATGAAAAACTTAATCTAACCTTGTTTCGATCACATTTAACTCTATGGCGTCTGGAAGACACACAAAAAGGACCCATAGAAGTTGGTCAGCGCGAAGCTAGTTAAGAACCTCATTCTTTAGGAACGCAAAGCGATCCGCCTATTCCTTTCGATTGTAGTCTAACTAAAACATTATAGGTGCTAAGTAAAAACTAGTTTTATATATAGTTCTAGGCTAAATAAATATTAAGTCAAAAGACCCAATGTTTACTTACCCTAGTTAGTCCGTTTTATATTTTGAACATAAATTTTGCATTTATAATAAAATAAACAGTTTAGAAAAATAAATCAAAACAAAATCTAAATCACATAAAACAAGAATAAAATATCATGCATATTAACTATAAACAAAACAGGCTATTACCAAATAAAATAGCAAGATTTAAAGCTAATTATAGAAAATCTTCTAAATCCAATTTTAAAATTTTATATCTGATTCCGTTTTGCAACGCAAAAATCGGCAAGAAGAAGTCTTCCTCAGCTTTTGGCTAAAACAAAAATGGTTGTGTATAATCGAGTTTTTAGTGTCCCATAGATAATTAAGGTTGCAATCTATACAGATTATTATGTTCGGGTGTCACAACTTTAGCCCTAAAACAATTTTATAAAACACAATATCTAGCATGCAAACACTAATCCAAATAGCGTTTTCTAGATCCAATAGCATTCCTATGCATGTTAAGCATCTAAAACATGGATCATAAAAATTAGCATACATGGTTTAATGATTTAGACAATTTAAACATGCATAACATACCGGAAAACACATAAATCGCACACGTAGTTGTAATTAACGTTTTGCTATTAACAAAGAATCATGCAAACTCATTTTTTCAAGAATATTATGGATCTAATTACATCTATATTAACAATTATAGATCTATAGTTGAATCATAATCGAACATCAAGAAAAAATTGTTTTTACATCGTTTTTTATGTAATTACATGGCATATGATTTGGCTCGTGATACCACTGTTGGAATTTAACAACCAAATGTATCAAATATACATGAATCAAGAGTAAAACTCCGTGGAACAAGTAGATGACTGATTGTAGGGTAAAATACGACCTTTAGGAAAAGGTACGTAAAAGCGGTAAGTATCGAACAAATGACTTTAGGAAAAATCAAGTGTTAATGACCCAATGAAATGAAAGTTCGTTTCCCAAGGAGGTATATGTGTGTGAGAAATTTGTTAAATGTTTGAGATTAATGAATGGTTTAGAAGGGGATGAGAAAAGAAGATGACGAAGACGTAAAAATAAAAATAAACACTACTAGAAAGTTAAAACGTAGAACCTTAAAAACCACAAAAATAAAAATAAATTCTAAAAATTACCAAAAATTCACCAAAAAAATCAAATTAAATAAACTAAGAGTTTACCAATGATCAAAAAAATTTTCAAACCTTTTAAATAATTAAATATTCAATTTTTAAATGCTAATTAAAGCCCTAACAGTCAAATAAATTATCAAAAAGCCCAAATAAAGATTTTTCAATTGGTAAACCTCTAAAATGACCTAAAAAGATTAAAAACTATTTTTAGAAATTTTTAAACTAATAAAAACTATTTAAAATGATTTAAAAACTATTAAAACTTAAAATAATTATAAAAATTAATCTAAAAGAGATAAAATTGTTCTAAAGGTTGCTAAATTCCTATTTTAATGTTATTAACCTAAGTAAATGTAAAAGTTGGAAAATGTGAAATTTCAAAAATAATAATAAAATAATAATAAAATAATATTAAAAATCCAAAAATTCTGAAAAATTCTAAAAACTTGCAAACTAGTTTAATCTAACCTAAATAATCAGAAAATCAAAGTGAAATTACCAAAATACCCCTATTGGGCCCTCAAATGGACCAAAACCAAAAATAGTCAACCAAATTGGGCTTTTGGGCCCAAAAAGTCAAACTTGGCCCAATTGACTTGGAAAAGCCCTATTTGACTCAAAATTAAATTCTAAGAACAAAACTATAAAGGCCCAAAAGCTGAAAATGAGCTTATCACAGCTTATTTAACACTCAGCTTATTCTTATTGGGCTTTTCAGCCCATTAAGCCATAAGCTAATGCCATAAGCTCTAATTTGACACACAACCTTTTTTTGGGATGCTTATGAGATCTATAAAAAGAATTTTTGAAAAAGCTCACTCAATAAGCCAGAAATAAGCAAAGAAAAATTTCACTAAAAGACAAAATAGTCGTTTTAGAGATTTAGGGCACCTCAGGACTTGATTCAACTTGCAAAAGCTCACAAATAGCTTAACTAAGAATAATCAATCAAGAAAATCACAAAAAGCCAAGTAGAATAAGCTGTAAGAACAAATAAGCTGGCTGAAAAAGCCAAATAAGCTAGTTTTCTAGCAAAAGCTTAACCAAAAGACTTGTAAACTTCCAGATATGATATTAAGCTGAGAAAAATGATTTCTATTACAAAAGATAAGTTGTTGTATGTACCAATAAGCAAAACAGATTCAATAAGCTTAGAAACAAAATTTGACCAAAAGTCAAACGTTGATAAGTTGAAATCAAACGCTGACAGGAACAAAGTAGGCATTGACAGACTTAATGAAGGGTAAGGACTTGTTTTTCACCCTGCTGGTCAAGATTTGAGTGCAAACCTTGTGAATCAAGGCTTACCAGTTGGGTAAACTTGATGTGTTTTGGCACAAATAAGCCAATAAGCCAGTGGGCTTATAAGCTATGAACAAAGCAATCCAAATAGCCAAATATTCTCACAAGCAGCATACAAATAAGATCCAAGCAACAATACAACAATCCTAATGCTAGAAATCACAATGCAACACCAAATGAGGTGGTCACTTTGCTGATGCAAATGACCACTTCAGCAGACTTTGATAAGCTATAAAAACCACAATAAGCCACCAAATTCAACAAGCAGATAACCAATAGATAGCTTATCACCCAAACTATTCCCAAACCAAATTTCAGACCTTAGATCCAACAAACAAAGAAGTTATTAGATCTGATGTGTTTGACCAAATTCAAAACCAATTTTATCAGATTTTTGCAAAACTTAGAATCCCTTTTCCAAACTTTCAGAAAGTAAACCAATGGCTAAAACTTGTGTATTAGGACTTGTTTAGACCACCCAAACTCTAAGAACCAAGGGCACAAGGCCACAAGGCCTTGATAACCAGTAATCCCAAACAACCCTTAATCAAGCACTTAACAAAGGAACTTGTGATTTTAACTAATAACCTACTGATTTTAATGATCAAAAACACTTAAACAATAGCAACTAACACAATCAAACTCAAAAATCACCAGCACAAACACCAATACTCAAAATCAAAGCACCAAATCAAAATCAGTCATAAACATGAAATTTTGAGTGGAATCTTAACAAAGGATTATACCTGCCTTCCACAACATCCTAGGAAGGCCAGCAATGCTCCTTGGACCTTGTTCAACAACTAGAACAAGACCAAGGTACTTCAATGAAGATGATGCAAACTGCCTTGGTTGATGGTTCAAAGTAGAACCTCAAGGACTTTATATCTTCAACACAAACAGCAAACAACTCAACCAAGGGCTCTAATCCCTTCACAAGCTTGGTGTCAACAAGCTTGTAAGAGTTTATAGCAAATGGCCAAGGGTTAGTACACAAAATAAGCCAAAACAAAACCTAGGATTTCAAGGTATTCAAACCTTAAAAACCTTATGAACCAAGACGTGCCTTAACCACAAGATTAAGGTAGGCCTTAACAATCAAATGGAACTCAGAATTAGGCTACTCAAACACCAAACTTTTAATTAAATCAAAAAGAGATTTCACAATTTCAGAAATTCAAATTTTATTTAAACTTAAAAAGGAATTACAAAGATAATAGCCTAAAACTGGAACCAAGGGACTCTCACGTGTTGAGGTCTCCTTTTATAGGCAAATGCCTGGCTACACTATTCACAAACCCTAGATGTGATTTCTCTAAAATGCCCTTGAGTTCTTGAGTGCGTTTGTTGTTGATGAGTTGTCCAAAGTGATCCCAAACGTTCATTTTAGCTTTGGAGTGAAGCATTGATCCTTAGATGTTGATCTTAACACGTGGCATGACTTGGAGGGCAAGTACTCATGTGATGGGTGAAACGGTTTGAATGGTGGGGTCCTTTGGGTGAGTGGGAGTGTGAGTTTAAGCATGGGATGGATTCGTGTGAGGGTTAATTGTGTTTTGGTGTAGGTAATTGTAAAAACCCCCTTGTTGGTAAAAAGTTAAAACTGGGTTCATACGTGTGAATAGTGACACGTTTGATCCGTTTGCTTAGGGAGAAAGGTGTTTGGCGCGTGTTTAGGGATTTAAACTTCCAAACTTGGCAGTTTTGGTCCTTTTTCTTCCTTTCTTTTGTCACTTGTAAATAAAAGTCTATCAGCGCTCATTTCCTTTGTAACAACTTTCACAACTTGGCAACTTTGGCACAAAACTTTATAAAAAGTGTTTCAAGGGTTATTTTTGACACTTTTGCATATTTTAAGGGCTGATTTTGGACAATGTTGATCTTCAAAGGTCTTCAATGTATCTTTGGCTTGATGAGGGACCATAAATGACAATTTTGAATAGTTGAGGGACTAAACTTGTCATTTCTTCAAAGTTGAAGGACCTTTTGTGTAATTTTGACAAACTTAAGGGACTAAACTTGTAATTATTAATATACAAGGGTTTTAAGTGTCATTTCTTCAAAGTTGAAGATCAATCTTGTTTGTCTTCAAGTCTTCAAGGGTATTTGTTGAGTATTCCATGATTAGGGCCCGGTTCTTTGTACGGCTTCGTTTCTCGTGTCCGTTTTTCCTTGTAACTTGTGATCTTTTGTCTTTCTCACGATATCCATACCTAAAATACACAAGTAAACAAACACAAGCATATATACGGTATATTATGACATTTTTATGCATTTAAAGCCCGAAAAGAACGATGAGATCATGTATAAATGCCATCTCATCACTCCCCCATACTAAGTCATTGCCGTGCCCTCACGCAATGCTAGAATAAAGTATCTAAGCATCACCAAAGTTCAATTTTATTAACCTTTATTGAAGAGTAAAAAGACTTGCAACATACTACGCAGATGTGTAAAGACATAATATATGATTTTCATCACAAAAAGTGACTTTTAGGGTCACAGAATAGAAACAAGTAAATGTCCCTTAGAGAAAACTTCGTCATCCTTGATTGTCATACATTCTATGCTAAGTGCAAAAACGAGATCATTGTTGGTACAAGTCACAATGCTAACACTACTCATACGTCCAAATTGTGTAATACTTTTCCTCCCCGCAATCCTAGTTATTATAAAAGGAAATGGGTTACTAGCATTTTTTATCTATTTGTCATGGATCACAAGTGATTCATATTGACTTATTTGAGTAGTTATTAGTCTGAAAGCAAAGTAGCACGATTTGATTAATAGTTAGCCGAAGGACAAAATCTTTTAAAACGGCTTCTCGTGTATCTCCTTAAGTTCATATCTTGACATAACTCTTTCACGATTTGAGACCTTTCTCGGACCGATATTTGGCATGTACTTCATACTTCAAATCTTGGGAAGACGTTCTTGAAATTATGGTCTTCTCTTCACATATTTGGAATTTCTTCTCTTGACGTTTTTGAGAGATTCTTCATATTAGGACCACGACTTCATCATTTTTCTTCAATCTTTACTTTGGATTTTGATATACAACGATCCACCTCCTTTTCGGACTTGGATATATTTATCCTCATACCTTGTTAGGGTCTTTTTGGATAGACTTTCTCCATGATCTTTAGGGGAGTAATTGCTTTTCGTCGTGTGTCTCGATCCTTCATATTGATTTAGGAATAATGATACTTCACATCATCTTTGGATCTTTAGAAAAAATAGAGCTCCTCATGCCTTGTTAGGGCCTTTTTGGATGATCGCCAATCTTCGCGTCCCGCTTCAGTAAGTTATGCCTTGGCTATGAACTCTATTCAACCCCGAGCAACTTTTAAACGATCTTGCGCTAGAGGCTAAGTAACCTTTCAAATCGTACGACCTTACTTATTGCAATTATGATTTATTCCTAATGCATTGATCTTATGGGAAGAAAAAGCCACAATTAAAAACATATGAGTTTTTGAAAGAACATTTTCATGTTCTACGTTTAGCATGATCACTTGTCTAACTCTATCATTTCTCGTTCTTCACTATATAAAGACCTCTAATTAAAGAGACTCGTGAATACTTAGCCATGCAAGTCAAAATTAAGCCAAATTTGGATTAGCTTTCATTAAGACTATATCAAATCAAAGTTTTGGGTTTTCAAGCCGCCTATAGGATCTTGCACTTTCTTGGACGTTTTCAAGTTTTAGAGAATGCGTTTTAAAGTTCCCTTGATAAGTGACTTTCTAGGATCAATTATAGGAACTTGCGAAAAGTTCTTGTTCTTAACCCGAATGAGCTAAGACTTTCGCGTTTTAAAGCTCCCTATATAAAAGTCTATCAAAACTTGAATTGAGCGGGTTAAGGAATGTAAATGGCTCCAAATGCCCATCAAGTCAAAAATTAACTCTTATTCTACCATCGGAAAATATACATTCGTGTCTTAAAAACACTTATGAAAACTAAGAAAAATTTTAAAATTTAGCCATTTTTAGCCTTATAAGCAAAACAAAACATTGAAAATTGGAAAGCGTGAGGGCGTAGCAAAGCAAGTACCTATTCACCCCCCCATACTAAAAGCAAACATTGTCCTCAATGTTTTGAGTCTAAAGGTGGAGCACCCCCATACTAGAGACGAAGAGTCAAATGCTTAGGATCTAGCATGGAAAGGGTGATCAACAATATATCTAAAGCCGTTTATTAAGTATGCTAAAAGATAATTGTTAGAACAATAAAGGATATGTCATGGATTCGTGAAAATCTTCTTCAAACGAACGATGGAGGCTCACGTAAACGAACACGAGAGTCTTCAATCGTAGATGATGATGATCTAGATAATCACAATCACAAACAACCACGAGACAACGAGTTGAAAGGGTACAAGTCCCCTTATTAGTGAATAGTAAACATAAAGGATAAGCATGGGATCTCCCCCACGAGGCACCTCGTTTTTGATTACTGAGTCATGAGCTCGACTCGATCCCCTCAAAATGTGAACATTTAGGGAATATCATGGTATGGTCAATTTTTGGTGGGGCTTACATGATAAACAAGGCCCAAAAGCAACCGGTATTAAGGACTAAGTCCTTTGATGGTGCAAAATACCGGGATCGAAGATGGCGTTCTCGTTTTCATTAGAAAAAGAAATCAACGCCACTTCAACATGTGCCATAAACTCAAAGAGTTTGAAGAAAAGAGATGAGAAGTAGAAGGGTGGGACAATTGGTAAGACAAACTTTTGAGCTACTCGAGGTAGACTCGCACCAAGAAAATAGATATCGTTTCCATTTATTGCATCGGTGGAAGACCGAGATTTCCCTTTACATGAAATTCCGGGATCGAATATCTCGTCCTCGGTGGACAAGGATGAGGGAACATAAGGGGCTTCCCCCATACTAAAACCACACAAAGCATAATCAAAAGGAGTAGATGAGCTTGTAACACTCAAAACACGTGGTGATGACGGAGTTAGATTTGTAGAAAAATCAATTAAATCATATTTAAAATCTTTTCCTTTTTTATCTTTTAAACTCTCCTTATGAAAACCCTTTTTGATTATGTCGAAAATATTTGGTGTTTCTAAGACGATGTTAGTCACACTAAAAATTCTCACATTTGTAAACCGTTTTGGTTTTGGTGGTGGCAAGTTCTCAAAACGTTTATCGACGAAGAAAACCTCCCCATCGGGGTCTACAAATTCGTCATCCGAAAGATCTTCCGTAGAAACCAGCAACTTGTCAACACTTTTCATGAATGAATGTTCGAGGTGAGGCGAAGGATTTTTCGATTCAAGTATTGACGGTTTCTTCTTTGTAGGCTTTACACTCATAACCTCCACCGACGGAGGAAATGGTAAATTGTTTTTGGCGACATTTCCTAAAACTCTTGGTGAAAATTCTTTGCAAACGACATTGGTTGAATTACCATGGTTTAAAGTTGCAATAGAATAGACATGAGAAAAATTGGAGTTTTGTGTTGCATTGATGACAAGTTCTTCCTCATTGAAACGAAGGGTGATTTTTCGAGCATGAACATCAATAAGTGCTCTTGATGTATCCAAAAATGAACGACCCAAAATGAGAGAAACTTTTCGATCGATAGGAATGTCTACAATGATAAAGTCAACGGGATAGTAAAAGTTTCCGACTTTAACGAAAACGTCCTCGGCTACTCCACATGCTAAAATCTTAGAATGATCGGCCATCTCGATAGACATGTTCGATGGAGTAAGAGCCAGAAGTGAAAGCGATTTGAAAATCTCAAGAG
Source organism: Glebionis coronaria (assembly GCA_025667525.1). Lineage (NCBI taxonomy): Eukaryota > Viridiplantae > Streptophyta > Magnoliopsida > Asterales > Asteraceae > Glebionis > Glebionis coronaria. Next base: position 687,682,008 of record CM046874.1, read on the forward strand.
GCATTAAATTAATACTAGCACCAAGATCGGCCAAGGCGTAGCATTCCTCCATATCTTGAATTGCACACGGAATCAAAAATTTACCGGGATCACCGACTTTTTGTGGTATGCGGCTAAGAAAAACCGATGAACAACTAGACGATTGTTGTAACTTCTCTTTGTTGTTTAGCATACTTTTGCAGTTTGCGGCGAATCGAGGCATCATGATAAGAGCATCGGCAAAACTTATGTTAAAATGTAAATCACGAAACATTTTCATAAATAGCTCAAATTGATAATTGTTCCGTTCTTGTGCTTTCTCTTTGTTTCGTCTCGATGGGTAGGGTAAAGGTGGTGTGAGTTGGTCATTAGGCAACGGCCTTGGAAACTCGGGTTCCACAATTGGTATTGGTTCAACCGTAGGTGTGGTATGAGCGGTACTTCGTGGGATTGTAATGTGCTCCTTTTCGACCATCACTTCGGGTTCTTTCTCGATTTCCTTCTCCGAAGAAGTACTTGGACGAGAGATTGGTTCCTTGATGTTGATCCCAAACTTAGATCGATTAGCTTTGTGTATACGAGATTAGATCAAGTATAACACGTAGAGAAACCTTTGTTATATGCTTTGTGAATCTAAGTATTATGCGGAATTTAATACTTAAACAAGAACACAAGATGTAAACAAAACTTTCACTTTGATTACGAATGTCGAACTTGCTTACAATGAAAGATGTTTACAAATGAAAAACTATATAAAACTTGATATTAAACATTAACCTAAAGGCCTTCTTTTATAGACTAAGAAGCCTTGTACAATAAGCTACGTATCAACTATTCTAGGTAAAGATAAACATAGAAAATACATTGTCGTTTCTATCCTTACTAGAAGTATTCTAGAATATAATAAACGTGTAGCTTACATCTTCCATCAGTGCTTATCTTCAATCTGTCAACGCTTGACTTTAACTTGTCAACGCTTAAGCTGTCAGCGCTCACTTTGTTCCTGTCAACGCTTGAGTTGTTCTTGTCAGCGCTCAAGTGATCTAGCCTTAATTTATTCCCACCAATCCTCCCCTAAACTTGATATCCACTCTTATGATCAAGTTTCTGAATAAGCATTAAGAACTTGGAGGAGTCTGACAAACCTTCTCATATTGGTAATAAATAAATCTGATCAAATTCTTTGCCACGTCACTTGTATAATCTATCTCCAACTGGGTGTCCTTCATCTTTTCCAAAACAGCCTTGGATATGAAATACTGAGCATCCACAAGTAGATACTCAGCAAACTTTGTAGAACTCAAATGGTATACACCAGCAGCTGAATATAACCTCCATTGAAGACCACTGAGGTCATCTTCAAGATCCTTCCATATTTCAGGATCTTCCTCATTTGTCCCACACATTCTTTTGAATGTGGTCCAAAGTTTTATTCCATTAGCTGAAGTTGGTGCTTCAGCCTCATACTTGGTCTCTAGTAACCTCCAAAGGTCCACCAAGTCTTCTCTATCACAACTTGCAAATAAAGATATGAGAGTGGTAAAAGTGTGTACCTCCTTGCCAAATCTTCCAATCTTCTAGAATCCACATTCATCCTCATCATAACTCACAATTGGATTCCTGGAATCTAATGGTAACACTTGCACCATATCTGAAGCTTCTAATAGGGAGAGCTTGAGGCTCTTTCTAATAACTGCTTCACTTGGATATAGTGGATTCATATCTTTTGGAAACTCAAGTTTAAATCCCTTCTTCACTGGCCTGGGAATCATCATAGCTTTCTTGATTTCCATCTCTTCTGCAAGTTGCTCCTTTCTTTCATCTGAAAGAAGTCTGAAAGTGTTTTCTTCCTGCACTTTCACCCAAATAGGATAAGCCCTATGTTCCAACTCATCAAATGTCAAAGCCTTCAACTTCTGATGTGTCCATCCAACTCCATGACATCTGAGCAACATAAAATAGAGCTTCCTTCTATCCCTTTTCAACTCAGAGAGAATATTGCTTGCCTTGTGCTTCAAAATCACCTTACAATCCTTCTGAACTCTAAGAAGAAGCTCCAAACCCCATATTTGATCTGAAATGGTCAAGTCTCGATTATCCATGCAACTTTCTTCCCAAGAATTGTACATCTGAACCACCTCTGACATATCAAAATCAATCTGCAATTTTAAATCTCTCAACTTTTCCCTAGCAAGCTCATCACCATACTCAAGCCTTTCTGGTTCTATAATCATCACACTTCTATAATCATCACACTTGAATCTGAGCTAGCTCCATCACTTTCTTCTCCAGAAGTCAAAATGGTGACTTTTCCTTTTCACCTTGTTCCATCATTTGCTCAGCCAATCTTCTATCAAATTCAACTTGGGCTGCAATCTTTGGAACAATTTCTTCTACCAATTTACCCTTACCCTTATCTGATGGTGCAATGGTTGGTAAGGTAGATGGTAATACCTGAGTAGAAACTTCTTTGATGATAGATGATGACTGGAATACATCACCTTCATGTGCAGGTCTGTCAACGCCCAAATTTCCTCTATCAGCGCCCAAAATACTTCTATCAGCGTCCAAATTTGTCTTGTCAACGCTCAAATATTTTCCCTCAGCGCCTTGTGTAACCTCTCTCAACATAGCTGTAAATGATAAATTTAGATTGGTTGGAGAGATTAAGGACGTATCAAAACCTGTTTGTTCCTTCAAAGTTGTAAGAGCTTCAGCAACATCCATTGATTGACCATCTTGACTGCTCTTATCACTCAGATTTCTTTGATCTTCCTCCCCTTTGGAAGACTCCTCCATACCCCTCCTAGCATGATCACTCTCCAAAACAACAATCCTCTCCCTCAATTCCTTGAGTTCAAGGCCTTGTGAGCTGACAATTTGTACTAAGTCTGCATTTTGCTTTTGCAAGCGAATGCAGACTGCCGTCAATTCCAAAATAGTCATTGGTTCCAGTCTGCCCTCTTCTGAAATGGGGATTTGACCTCCCAAGTCAGGTTCATTGGGCATGGATGAGGACTTAAGTATGGTGGGACTACCTTGGCCAGCTTCTAAGCCAGAACCAATAGTCCCAGCCTCATCCAGGTCACCAGCCACACTTGTGGTGGTGGTTCTCTCTGCTTCATGGCTAGGACCACCAGAGGAGAACACTCCAGTAGTCCTTTGGCGTTTGATCAACCTATATTCAGGTGGTGTGGAAGATGGTGTGGAAGAATGGGTAGATGTGGGTTGGTTAAGGGGTGTTTGGGATTGTGATGGTTGGGTGTCAGCGTTGAAAATAGGCACATCAACGCCAACATTTGATGTGTCAGCGTCAAAGGATTCTTGGTCAAGTTGCATTTGTTCAGGTGAGAGTAAAGGTTCAGGAATAGGTTCAAGTTGTGGGTGAGGGTCAATTTGAGGTTGGGGGTCTGGTTGGGGTTGTGCTGCTGCAATAACAGCAAGCATAGCTGGGGTTAAAGGTAAGTCTCTATGAGGTGGTGAATTCATCTTGGTAAAAATAGCTTTCTTTTGTTCAGGGATCTTATAAAAATCATTGTGATCCCTTGAACAATAACCTTGATCATCAAAAACCATTTGCAGAAAACGGGGATAAGCTAAAGTCATTTTTGTCCCCTTGTTTTTACACATCCCTTCAAAAATCATTTTAGAATAGTTATATTTTTGCCCTGTTGCAATGCACACAATAGCAGTTGTAATGGATCTATTGATCTCATTGTGTGCAGTACATTTGGGACTCAAACATTGAAGGAGAATGTGAATGAGGTACTTCCAGGCTGGGGGAAATTCCTGCTTATGATACTTATTAAGAGTACCTTCATCAGGAATTGGATATCCCAAAGCCCTAAGCCCTTGTTCTATTTCAGTTATGGGAAGAATGGTTACACCATCAGCATCATCAAGATGCAAGGCCTGGCGTACCAAGGCTTCAGTAACCACCCAAGATCTCCCATGAACAATAGAAGTTAATGTGGTCACTCCATTAACTGTTGAGGAACTGACAGTGTTCCAAAACTATTTAATGTGTGTGACTGGAATGAGTGGTGCATGAGAAAGAGCATACCTTAAGGGGGATGCGTTCAAATACGCCACCATTTGTGTGTATTGAGGGAACAAATCATTATCAGCAACAAGATAAGCAATCATGTTATGTTGAGACTTGAACCCCAAATCCAATTCTGCTGAGTTAAATCTTGGTGCCATTGATGAAAGCTGTTAATTTGAAGTATAGAAGATGAAGGTTGATAAGAAAAGTGTTAGACAAGAATTATAGATACCCTGTTTTAAAATAGGAGCCAAATTTATAGGAGATAAAGAATGCATGTGATTGGCCCAAAAATAGGCAAAGATTTTCAAAAACTAATCATAAAAATATTGAAAAAGTTATAAGTTATCTCATGCATTTAATGAAAGTAACAACTCCTAAAATTACGGCTTGAAAATATGTCAAAAAGTAACAACTGGGTAGGTCCCATTGAGTGTCAACGGTCAAATATAACCCATCAACGCCCAACGGCTATAATCTTGTCAACGTTCGCCTAAAGCCATGTCAGCGTCCAATTTGGTCACAACAACGCTTGGAAAAATCTTGTCAGCGTCCAAAAATAAAATTGTTTTAAAAAGTGAAAAATGACCTTAACAAGTAATTTATCCTAGAGAAGATAACCAAAAGCTGATAATTATCATAGGGCGGCAAGCACTGTCCAGTTATGCACACTTGCATAAGCAAGATAGACATAACAGTCCTCTAGTGTCCCTTGCTAACCAAAATTCTTAACAACCAAGTTACCTTATAAAATCCTTGTTACTCCCAGGTAAATCCCATATCAAAATCATTCCCAAGTCTCCCAACAGACCACAACCAATTCTAGGCCAAAAATGTCTTGGCAGCATGCAAAGTTGATATACTATGCATGCTACAGTGCCTCATAGTTTAGTAAAACTAACCCATACTCACCTGTGGACACAATCTAGAATTGTGATAAGAGTATCATATGGATACCCAAAAATCCTAAAGGTTCCTAAAACCTCCCCTTAAACTATGATACAAAAGTGTGCTAAAATCATGCATGAACATAAAAAATTTATGTCAAGATAGGAATGAAACATTCCAACCATCATCCATAAATAAAAACTTGTCCAAATGCTTTTCCTTTGATCCATAAACAACTCTGTATCCAATGGTATACTGCTAACACCATCTGCACATTTAGATTGAAAACCACAAAACTAACATTGTTGCTGACAACGCCCCGATAACACATAACAGCGTTGAAGGAAGCTTTGTCAGCGTTAGACAATTATATTGCTGACAACGTTGCAAAAACACTTATCAGTGTTCAAACAACCTTTGTCAGTGTTAGAAAAATATAGTGGAAAATCTAAATCATCAATAAGACCACTAATAATAATGCATCATCCTGTACATACTTTTACAAAAAGAATCCAAAACACATATTAAGTGAGATTAACCATTCCAATACTTGTTACCAAGTAATGAAATCTTCCAGTATCAAAAGGTTTAGTTAATAAATCTGACACATTTTCCTCAGTGTCAACCCTATCTGGTTGTATTAAACCTTTCTCAAAGCAATCTCTTATAAAATGGTGTCTAATTTCTATGTGTTTAGTTTTAGAATGATGCACAGGATTCTTAATGATGCATAAAGTACTATTATTGTCAACAAATATCTTAGTATGCATGAAATTATACCCATAATCCAACAGCTGGTTCTGAATCCACAGCACTTGACCACAACATGCTGTTGCAGCCACATACTCTGCTTTAGTTGTAGAGTTAGCCACCACTGTTTGTTTCTTGCATTGCCAAGATATTAATCTGCTCCCAAGAAACTGACATCCACCAGTTGTGGATTTCCTATCAAACTTATCACCTCCATAATCACTGTCTGAATATGCAATCAGCTCTAATGGTGAATCCTTTGGGTACCACAAACCAAGATTAGGGAAACATCTTAGGTACCTAAAGATCCTCTTCACAGCATAAAGGTGACATTCTTTGGGAGTCACTTGATGACGTGCACAAGCACATATAGCAAACATGATATCAGGTCTGCAAGCAGTAAGATACATCAAGGATCCAATCATGGATCTATAATGCCTGACATCAACATCTTTCCCATCTCCAATCTTTCCCCAAGGGTGTTCTCTATCCATAGGAGTAGAAGCCCTCTTTTCATGTGGAGAAAAGCCAAACTTCTTCAAGATTTCAGCAACATATTTGTCCTGGGAGATGAAGATACCATCTTCTTTCTGCTGAACTTGTAAACCAAGAAAGAAGTTCATCTCCCCCATAGCACTCATCTTGAATTTGTCTGTCATAAGCTTGGAGAAATCCTCACTCATCTTTGGATCAGTAGACCCAAAAATGATATCATCAACATAGACCTGCACAAGCAACACATCTTTGCCTTTCTTCTTTGTAAATAGTGTCTGATCTATGGTGCCCCTCTTGAATCCATTGTCCACCAAATAGGTAGACAGATTACCATACCATGCTCTAGGGGCTTGATGAAGGCCATACATAGCCTTTTTGACTCTATACACTTTATCTGGATGCTCTGGATCCTCAAAACCAGGAGGTTGCATGACATAAACTTCCTCAACAATGGTGCCATACAAGAATGCACTTTTAACATCCATTTGATAGACTGTGAAGCCCATGCAAGATGCATAGGCTAGAAAAATCCTAATAGCTTCAATCCTTGCAACTGGTGCAAAGACTTCCTCATAGTCTATCCCCTCCTCTTGTGTATAACCTTGAGCCACTAACCTTGCCTTGTTTCTGACCACAATACCTCTTTCATCTCTTTTGTTCCTAAGAACCCATCTTGTCCCTATAGGTCTGACATATCTAGGACAATCAACCAGCTCCCAAACATCCTGAATTGCAAATTGGTGAAGCTCATCCTGCATTGCTTCCACCCAACTTGGTTCTTTAAGAGCATCAAATATCTTCTTGGGTTCTTCTTGTGACAGAAAACATGCAAACAAACATGCTTGCACAAGAGGGGTATCAACCTTCTTGTGTATATTGGCAATAAATCCACCAAGTCCTTGATGGGATCTTCTTGTCTGAACTGGAGTCATAATATCACCAATGATCTGAGATGGGGGGTGATTCTTCATTGTGGAAGTGAGAACCCCTCCTTCAAAAAGTCTGGTGTCCTCAACCTCATGCTCCATATTGCCAATGTCTTCTTCATCAGACTCTCTTTGATCAACAGGAATCTCTTCATAAACCCTGGAAGGTCCTCCTTGTTCAAAAGTGGAAGAGAAAAGATGTGCAAAGGTGTTGTCAACGTCTGAACCTTGTTTGTCAACGCTTGGGCTAACAACGCTTGAACTGTTGTTATCAACGTCTGAGCCATCAACGTCTGAATTGGTCTTGTCAGCGCTAGATTTGCCTTTGTCAGCGCCTGAAGAACCATGCATGTTTGTATCTGGTGGTATTTGGAGACCACCATTACTTTGTCCAGCAGCAGCAGCAGCAGCAAAAGCATCAGTCCAAATGGGAATTGTGACATATTCAAATGTAGGAGATGCCTTTTCTGCTTGTGACCCAACCCTCTCATCAACCTGTGTACCTGAAACATTAACAACTTGTTTCTCCACAACATTTGAAGTTACCTTCACAATGTCTGGATTAGTGACAAGCATATAATTTAAAGTTCTAGATAAGGGTTCCAAATCAAACAACCAATTAGGACCACTTTCAGGATCACTAGGTTTATTCTCTAAGAACCTAACATGTACTCTTTCAACAATACGTTTGTCCTCTTTAAGATAAACCCTATAACCCTTGCTCTGCACTGAATACCCCATGAAGTAACCTTCATCACCTTTTGCACTAAATTTCCCTAAGGCATCACTAGTGTCTAAGACTACTACATGACATCCAAAAGGTCTGAGAAAACCAATATTAGGTTTTCTTCCCCAAAGTAACTCATAAGGTGTTTTGTTCTGAATTTTGTTAACCAATGCTCTATTTTGCACATAGCATGCTGTATTAACAGCCTCAGCCCAAAAGGCTATGGGAAAGTGAGCATCAGCCAACATTGTTCTGGCTGCTTCAATTAGGGTTCTATTTTTCCTTTCAGCAACCCCATTTTGTTGTGGGGTTCTAGCAATACTAAATTGCCTAGTAATTCCCTTCCTGGCACAAAAATCATTTAGCTTCTTGTTCCTAAATTCTCCACCATTATCACTCCTAAGCATCTTAACCTCATTGCCAGACCTTTTCTCAATTTGAGTGATAAATTCAATAAGAACATCAGCTGTGTCACTCTTCATATCTAGAAAGAATGTCCAAGTAAATCTAGAAAAGTCATCAGTGACAACAAAACAATATGACTTGCCATTCAAGCTCTCTATATTTGTTGGACCAAAGAGGTCCATGTGTAGCATATGAAGAGGTCTGGAACTAGTATGCACCTGCTTGGACTTGAATGAGACCTTGTGCTGCTTGCCTTTAAGACATGCAACACAAGAGTGGTCATTATGGAAGGCCTTCTCAGGCAAACCATCAACTAAACCAAGCCTCACAAGTCTATTTATATTTTTAAAATTTATGTGCCCTAGTCTCCTGTGCCACAAATTACTTTCATCTACTGAGGCCTTAGCATAAAAACAAGACATATTTGTATTCACTTTAATCCCATTTAAATTCACATTATATATGTCCTTATGCCTAGGTGTTCTATACTCAATATACTTCTCATCAGGGATCTTAAAATCCTTGCTTAACACCAAACACTCAGTATCAGTGAAAAGAACCTTATTTTTGTTATCACACACTTGTGATACACTAAACAGATTATAGTCCAATTCTTTTACCAGGAAGACGTTCTCAAAACGTAGATTATTGGTGAGAAGGGTTCCTTTGCCTGTAATGGTGCCGTAGCCCCCTCCAAAGTACACCTTATCACCATCTTTAATAGGAGTGAAGTTCGTCAGATAGTCTTCCTTTCCTGTCATGTGCCTTGAGCATCCACTATCCCAATATCCATAATCATTGATCTGCTTTTGAATGCCCTGCACATAAAGAAAACAAATTAGTTTTCTTTGGGAACCCAAGTATCAGAAGACTTGGATTCATCTGGTTGTTCATTAAGAACAGATTTAGTTCTCATAACAACCCCATTCTCATCCCTTTTAGGATGAAATACCTAGTTAACCCCAATTGGTTTTGTAATGACCTTTGAAATGTAATTAAACCTGTTGCAAGTCATTGAAATTCCATTATTATTAGGGTTTTGATCTTTCTTGGGTCTCCATGTTAAGCTAGAAGAAGCTTTAGACCCCTGACCTTGTGGCTGCAGATACTTAGGTCTGGTCACATTTCTGTCAGTGTTGGATTTTGTCCTGTCAACGCTGAAATTACCCTTGTCAGCGTTGAACCTAGGGTTTGCTACAGGAACCCATTGCCTATTTGACCAGGTGTTTGTCTTTTGAAAAGGTCTTTGTCCATAAGTGTTAGACCTTCTAGAGAAGAATGGGGCTGGTCTAATCACTTGTGGACTTTGCTGCACACAAGATTTGGGTCTGACAACGTTTGACTTTCTAACAACGTTGACTTTCTTCCTATCAGCGTTGAAATTGTTCCTATCAGCGCTGGCTTTGGGAGCGTTGACACACTTGTATGCCAAATGTGAAAAGCTACCACAAGTATAACAGGCTTTCTTAGACACACTCTTAGGTCTAGAAGAGAAGAAACCTGTTCCATGATTGTTAACTTGGCTCTTGGGTGACCTATTTTTCCTATACATCTCTGCATATTTAATGGTAGGTCTTCTAACAGTGTTGGAGCCTAGGTCAATAGCTTTACCAGTAACTGGGTGAGTAACCTTAATGGGTGGTGATTCATTTGGACTTTCACACAGCAAACCTCCCTTAACAAATAAAGTAGGGTTAGCTTTCTTCCACTCATTTAGGTCAGTCAGTTTTTGTTGATACTCTTCTACTGGAGTGACAACTCTTGGTGGAGGATAGAATTCCTCTTCTTGGCATTCTGGTATACCAGTCCAAGACAGATCCTTTCTAAGGACACCATAGAAGTCACCAGCTGGTGGTGGAACCAGAGAGTAATCATTCATCCCAATCCCAGTCATGTCCTTAGGATCCCTTTGTTTAGCTACACAGTCTCCTAGGGCTTGGGTGGCTCTATCAAATCTTTGAATCTTGAGGTCAACATTATCTTTATTCTTAATGGCCTCATCTAACTTAGCCTGTAGGTCTCTATTGACCTTTGTCATGATATTTCTAATATCCATACTACCCTCTAGCTCATGTTTTAAGATATTTATCTTATCTTTTAAATCAAATTCCATTTTCTTATATTCAGAAACGGTTTTCTCAGTTTCAGTAAGAGCTAGTTGGTAATTGGATAATTTACACCTTTCAGTGCTCATATAATCTTTTAGTTTTAACACCTCTTTGTTAAGTCTATCAGTGTTTAACCTACAACCTTTGCTGCAAAAAGCATCATCATATACCTCATTATCAGATGAAGAGGAGGAGTGTGCCATGAGAGCATATTCAACATGCTCTTCTTCTTCAATATCAGCAATCAAAGCTTTGTCCTCTTCAGCATCTTTAGCCAGATAGCTCCAATCCCATCCAGTACCATCAATTCCTTGAACTGCAACCATGGCTTTGGAATCTTGAGCTTTAACAATCTGACTTGAGGGTTTACCAGCATCAGATCTTCTAGGAGATCTGCATTCCCTCATGAAGTGCCCCATACGATGACAGTTGTAGCACTCAACTTTGGATTTATCAAATCCAGCTGTGTCTTTAGCATTGAAGGTCATCTTCTTCTTGAACCTTCTATTCCACCTATTTTCTCTTATACTAGCAAGAGCCATGTTCCACTTGATGTCCATCTCTTCCAAATGCTCATCACTTATCTGCTCAAGGTCCTCATATGTAATCACTGAACCATTGGGCAAAGAATCAATGTAAGCACACACAGTATCCAAATCTAAACCAGCAGGTTTAACTCTTGGGGAGTCATTCATGAATGTGTCAGCGTCTGAAAAGGAGACGTTGACAGGACTTGTTCCAGCACTGACAAATGATGATCCAGTAACTGGATGCATAAAAGAGTCCTTCTGATTGAATTGACCTTCACTATGAGAGAAGAAGGCCATGTTGCTGGTGCTAGCTTTGCTTCCATGTTGTGCAAGAGTTTCATCTTCCAACAGTCTTAGTTTGTTGTAGATGTCATCAAACGAGGAGCTCTTGTAAGTATTATTGGCAAGAATAGATCTTGCCTCAATCTTCTATGCCTCACCAAGACTCTTCAGACAAAGTAGCATTGGTGTCAACATCACCAACTTGTGTCCCCATGAAGGACAACTTGCTTGTGATGTCAAGCAATCTGCTTCTCACACTACTCAGTTTCTCATTGGGCTGAGCTTTGAAGACAGCATAATCATGCAGAAGTTGCTTTTTCTTTTCTTCCTTAGTGTCTGCATTACCACCATATGCAACTTCAATTGCTTCCCAAAGATCCTTAGCAGATTCATAGCTTCTATATTTGTGCTGATTTTCTTGTCCCAAAGAGACTTTCAGAATATTTAGGGCTTTCATGTCAACCCTTTTCTTTGCAATATCTTCAGCACCTACGGCTCTACCATCTCCAGGTTTTTCTTTCTTATCCTCTTCTGGACATCCTTCAACAGTTGATCTTGCTGTAATAGCATCCTGAATCTTTTGAGCCTTATTGAATGAGTTTCCATATTCAATAATCTCCCAGAGTGTGTAATCAAAGATCCCCAAATATTGTTCAAAGTTGAACTTCCATAAGTCAAAGTTGGTTGCATCAAGCATGGGAATCTTGATGTTTGGTAAGGGTGAAGAGGAGGAAGTTATTGCTTCAGACATGATGTTGTTAGGGTTTTGAGAAAATTAGGGTTTTGGTGTTCGTGTATCGTTCTGGTGTTCTTCAAAGATCAAAAGTTCCTCAACAAGCTCTGATACCACTTGTTGATCCCAAACTTAGATCGATTAGCTTTGTGTATACGAGATTAGATCAAGTATAACACGTAGAGAAACCTTTGTTCTATGCTTTGTGAATCTAAGTATTATGCGGAATTTAATACTTAAACAAGAACACAAGATGTAAACAAAACTTTCACTTTGATTATGAATGTCGAACTTGCTTACAATGAAAGATGTTTACGAATGAAAAACTATATAAAACTTGATATTAAACATTAACCTAAAGGCCTTCTTTTATAGACTAAGAAACCTTGTACAATAAGCTACGTATCAACTATTCTAGGTAAAGATAAACATAGAAAATACATTGTCGTTTCTATCCTTACTAGAAGTATTCTAGAATATAATAAACGTGTAGCTTACATCTTCCATCAGTGTTTATCTTCAATCTGTCAACGCTTGACTTTAACTTGTCAACGCTTAAGCTGTCGGCGCTCACTTTGTTCCTGTCAACGCTTGAGTTGTTCTTGTCAGCGCTCAAGTGATCTGGCCTAATTTATTCCCAACAATTGAAAGTTTTACCACTTCGTGTAGTAATAACCTTCATTTCTCCCTTCGGGTTTACAATGGTATCACTAGGAAGACCACCCGAGGAAGAGGGTTTACACATGATTGCTTCAAACATTTTAGCCATTCGGTCCTCAAATTTTGATTGCCTAGCATCCGCTTTTAATAATTCTTGCTTAATCTCATGTTGTCCTAATTCCATCTTTTGTTGGTTTTGTTGAAGACGTTGGACATTTCCTTCCATTTTGTTTGCATGAGTTTTAAGTTCATTAGCAAGTTCATTTTTTAGCTCGTTTTTCAACTCGGATCTTAAGCTAATCATCTCACGTTGCATGTTATCAAATTTAGCATCATTTGCTTTAGCATAATCCAAAAATTCTCCTTGCAAATTTTTAGTGTGAGCATATTGAAAACCTTGTGTGGTGTTTTGGAAATCACGATTTTGGTATTGATTAGAAATTTGTCCATTCCCATTTTGATAATTCCCTTTGTTGTAATTGCGTGAATTGCCTTGGTAATTACCTTGGTTGTTGTTTCGATAATTGTTAACATTTTGATTTGGTGGAGCTTGATTTGGGCGGGAACCTTGGCCGTTTTGGTTGTAAGTTCCCGTTGCTACATAAGCACTCGAAGTGTTACCATCCGCGGTAATGCACTCGGAAAGATCATGATCTCCTCCACAAGATAAACAATTCTTAGCAACCGCTTTAACCGAAGCGGAATTGGAAGCTTCTTGAGCTTTCCAATGGGAATTAGATTAGCAAATCTATCAAAAAACCGATTTTCCTCATTAGCTTCATCATGTAAGGCATTAATGCTACGAGACGATTGTGACGAAGATGACGAACCCATATTGGCAACACTCGGCGTGTTACGAGGGTTATAAACCTTAGATCTATTTTCAATGATTTGTAAAGCCTCATTTGTCGTCTTGCACAAAAAATTACCACCCGCGGCGGCATTCAAATAATCTCGTTCATGATCATTAAGCCCATTATAAAAAGTATCCACTTGATGCAATTCCGTAAAATCATGGTGTGGACATTCATGTAACATTTCTTTAAATCGTTCCCATGCCATTGAAAAACTTTCATTATTTCTTTGCACAAATCGTGAAATCTCATTTTTCAAGTGTGTTGTTTTAGATGGTGGAAAAAACTTGTTCACAAACTTAGAAACAAGATCGGCCCATGTCAAAATCGAATTTGGCGGTTCTTTCTCAAGCCAAATTTTTGCGGGTCCATCCAACAAGTATGGAAACAACATCATCTTAATGGCGTCATGTGGAACATCCTTAAACTTGCTAGTGGCGGTGAGACGGTTAAAATTCCTAATGTGGTAATGCGGGTTGTCTTTCTCGTGACCTCTAAACTTATTTGCTTGCAACATCGACATTAAACCCGTCTTAATCTCGAAATTCTCCGCAAGGATAGCGGGAATTACAATAGCCTCTCCAAAACCCTCGGTGGGTGCTTGTAGCAACTCCATCATAGTACGATTAGCCATGACGACTTCTTGTTCTACAATAGGTTCAACAATTGGAGGTTCTTCTTCAACAATCAACGTCTCTTGATTGGCTTGCTTTTGAAGTCGTTTACGAGCTCGTTTTGCTTGATTACGAGTGATCATAAACTTCACGAAGAATGGGAGGTGAGCAAAGAAGATTCTTTTTGGGTGTTTTGTGAATTTTCAATTTTTTTGTGTTTCTGATGATATTTAATTTTTTGGATTTTTGTGTATCTTTGTAGACAACAATCTACAAAATCTCTCCTCGAATCAAACTCTTGATTAAAGAAGCCTCAAAGGAATGAAAACGATCACGTGGAGTGAACGCCTTCGAATGACTTTAGAACTTTGGTGAAAACCAAATTGTTCAAGAGGTTTTAATCACAAAGAAACCAAGCAAATATAATATACGTAATAATACTTTGGGCGGCAAAACCCTCGTTTAGCCTTCAATCTCAAAATACCCACAAGCAAGCGGGGAAACGAGGCGGCGCGAAGCACTTAAGAGCCTTTTTCCTTAGGGTATATTTTATAATACCCGCCTTATACCCACCTTATAGTTTGTATTCTTCAAAATTGAGCTTCACGAAAGTATTTATCTATTTTTGCCTTTTCTTTTTGTTTGAGATTCGAATACAATAATTGAGTGATGAAATCCCAATTAAGGTTGTGTTTTCACACTTTTGGAGATATTGTGAATTTATTGTGATACTTAATACAATATATTAATAATATTTGTACAAGAAAAAACAAGAAAACCGATAATACGTATTAGTAGAGTTCTACTAATACAAATACTATTTGGTTAATATTAAAAACAACAATGCAAATCACGACACACCTCCCCGGCAGCGGCACCAAAATGATTGTAGGGTAAAATACGACCTTTAGGAAAAGGTACGTAAAAGCGGTAAGTATCGAACAAATGACTTTAGAAAAAATCAAGTGTTAATGACCCAATGAAATGAAAGTTCGTTTCCCAAGGAGGTATATGTGTGTGAGAAATTTGTTAAATGTTTGAGATTAATGAATGGTTTAGAAGTGGATGAGAAAAGAAGACGACGAAGACGTAAAAATAAAAATAAACACTACTAGAAAGTTAAAACGTAAAACCTTAAAAACCACAAAAATAAAAATAAACTCTAAAAATTACCAAAAATTCACCAAAAAAATCAAATTAAATAAACTAAGAGTTTACCAATGATCAAAAAAAATTTCAAACCTTTTAAATAATTAAATATTCAATTTTTAAATGCTAATTAAAGCCCTAAAAGTCAAATAAATTATCAAAAATCCCAAATAAAGATTTTTTAATTGGTAAACCTCTAAAATGACCTAAAAAGATTAAAAACTATTTTTAGAAATTTTTAAACTAATAAAAACTATTTAAAATGATTTAAAAACTATTAAAACTTAAAATAATTATAAAAATTAATCTAAAAGAGATAAAATTGTTCTAAAGGTTGCTAAATTCCTATTTTAATGTAATTAACCTAAGTAAAATGTAAAAAGTTGGAAAATGTGAAATTTCAAAAATAATAGTAAAATAATAATAAAATAATATTAAAAATCCAAAAATTCTAAAAAATTCTAAAAACTTGCAAACTAGTTTAATCTAACCTAAATAATCAGAAAATCAAAGTGAAATTACCAAAATACCCCTATTGGGCCCTCAAATGGACCAAAACCAAAAACAGTCAACCAAATTAGGCTTTTGGGCCCAAAAAGTCAAACTTGGCCCAATTGACTTGGAAAAGCCCTATCTGACTCAAAATTAAATTCTAAGAACAAAACTCTAAAGGCCCAAAAGCTGAAAATAAGCTTATCACAGCTTATTTAACACTCAGCTTATTCTTATTGGGCTTTTCAGCCCATTAAGCCATAAGCTAATGCCATAAGCTTTAATTTGACACACAACCTTCTTTTGGGATGCTTATGAGATCTGTAAAAAGAATTTTTGAAAAAGCTCACTCAATAAGCCAGAAATAAGCAAAGAAAAATTTCACTAAAAGACAAAATAGTCGTTTTTGAGATTTAGGGCACCTCAGGACTTGATTCAACTTGTAAAAGCTCACAAATAGCTTAACTAAGAATAATCAATCAAGAAAATCACAAAAAGCCAAGTAGAATAAGCTGTAAGAACAAATAAGCTGGCTGAAAAAGCCAAATAAGCTAGTTTTCTAGCAGAAGCTTAACCAAAAGACTTGTAAACTTCCAGATATGATATTAAGCTGAGAAAAAAGATTTCTATTACAAAAGATAAGTTGTTGCATGTACCAATAAGCAAAACAGATTCAATAAGCTTAGAAACCAAATTTGACCAAAAGTCAAACGTTGATAAGTTGAAATCAAACGCTGACAGGAACAAAGTAGGCGTTGACAGACTTAATGAAGTGTAAGGACTTGTTTTTCACCCTGCTGGTCAAGATTTGAGTGCAAACCTTGTGAATCAAGGCTTACCAGTTGGGTAAACTTGATGTGTTTTGGCACAAATAAGCCAATAAGCCAGTGGGCTTATAAGCTATGAACAAAGCAATCCAAATAGCCAAATATTCTCACAAGCAGCATACAAATAAGATCCAAGCAACAATACAACAATCCTAATGCTAGAAATCACAATGCAACACCAAATGAGGTGGTCACTTTGCTGATGCAAATGACCACTTCAGCAGACTTTGATAAGCTATAAAAACCACAATAAGCCACCAAATTCAACAAGCAGATAACCAATAGATAGCTTATCACCCAAACTATTCCCAAACCAAATTTCAGACCTTAGATCCAACAAACAAAGAAGTTATTGGATCTGATGTGTTTGACCAAATTCAAAACCAATTTTATCAGATTTTTGCAAAACTTAGAATCCCTTTTCCAAACTTTCAGAAGGTAAACCAATGGCTAAAACTTGTGTATTAGGACTTGTTTAGACCACCCAAACTCTAAGAACCAAAGGCACAAGGCCTTGATAACCAGTAATCCCAAACAACCCTTAATCAAGCACTTAACAAAGGAACTTGTGATTTTAACTAATAACCTACTAATTTTAATGATCAAAAACACTTAAACAATAGCAACTAACACAATCAAACTCAAAAATCACCAGCACAAACACCAATACTCAAAATCAAAGCACCAAATCAAAATCAGTCACAAACATGAAATTTTGAGTGGAATCTTAACAAAGGATTATACCTGCCTTCCACAACATCCTAGGAAGGCCAGCAATGCTCCTTGGACCTTGTTCAACAACTAGAACAAGACCAAGGTACTTCAATGAAGATGATGCAAACTGCCTTGGTTGATGGTTCAAAGTAGAACCTCAAGGACTTTATATCTTCAACACAAACAGCAAACAACTCAACCAAGGGCTCTAATCCCTTCACAAGCTTGGTGTCAACAAGCTTGTAAGAGCTTATAGCAAATGGCCAAGGGTTAGTACACAAAATAAGCCAAAACAAAACCTAGGATTTCAAGGTATTCAAACCTTAAAAACCTTATGAACCAAGACGTGCCTTAACCACAAGATTAAGGTAGGCCTTAACAATCAAATGGAACTCAGAATTAGGCTACTCAAACACCAAACTTTTAATTAAATCAAAAAGAGATTTCACAATTTCAGAAATTCAAATTTTATTTAAACTTAAAAAGGAATTACAAAGATAATAGCCTAAAACTGGAACCAAGGGACTCTCACATGTTGAGGTCTCCTTTTATAGGCAAATGCCTGGCTACACTATTCACAAACCCTAGATGTGATTTCTCTAAAATGCCCTTGAGTTCTTGAGTGCGTTTGTTGTTGATGAGCTGTCCAAAGTGATCTCAAACGTTCATTTTAGCTTTGGAGTGAAGCATTGATCCTTAGCTGTTGATCTTAACACGTGGCATGACTTGGAGGGCAAGTACTCATGTGATGGGTGAAACGGTTTGAATGGTGGGGTCCTTTGGGTGAGTGGGAGTGTGAGTTTAAGCATGGGATGGATTCGTGTGAGGGTTAATTGTGTTTTGGTGTAGGTAATTGTAAAAACCCCTGAAATGTGTATAATGCAAGTTCGTTTTCTCAGTTCTTAACTAATAGAAAGTCCAATCAATATCAAATTTATAATTGTTTTTGGTTGTTCAAGCTTGCTTGGTAATCTATTGCTAATTCAAACAACACTAAGTAAAAATGAAAAATATAAACCTACTTATACGTAAAACAAGTTGCAAATTCCAAATTTTATTCAAGTAAAAATATTAAAATGCAAAATTCAAAACTATAAGGACTAAAAATGTAATTTCTATGAAATGAAAATGCTTGAAATGTAAATTCTAAAAGTTATAAGGACTAAAAATGTAAAACAGTTAACTATAAGGACTAGACTTGTAAAAACTTTAACAAACTAACCAAAAACTAACAAACTAACAAACTTATAAACTGAATTCTAACAAACTTCCAAATGCAAGGACTGAATTATGCAATTTCCACAAAATAAGGAAGATTAGCTAGGTTTAAAAACAGTTTAAACTTCTAGGGACTAAAGTGCAATAAACCAAACTTTTCAAGTAAAAACGGGCACAAAGAAAGATTAAGCTCGTTTGAGCTTATTTCTCAACCAAATAAGCTGAAACAACTTGCAAACAACTTCAAATCCAATTATAGAAACGTGTGTTCAAGGAAATAAGCTAAAAGTCCAAAATAAGCAATTGAGTGCTTATCAATAAGCTCAAAATAAGCTATAGCCTAATCCAAACATCCACAACTTGATTTCTTTATCAAAACTGACTAAGCACTTGATTTAAGGAAGGGGAAATCAAATTAGAACAATTTTCATCCAGTAATAAGCTAGATATCTGAAAATAAGCTCAAATGAGCTTATGTTGACCAAACGTTGACCAATTTTTGGAAAAAGCTCAAAATTTCAAAAACTCATATTCAATACTTTCTAAATGGAAATGTGAAAGAAAACAACAAGTTTTATGAAGTGGATTATGAGAACTAGTAAAACAGTAAGCTATCTATATCAGAGAATTGAAAATGCTCAAGCTTGAGCTAAAAAGCTGTTTTCTAGCTTATTTCTAAAAACTGTAGATTTTCCTTTTAGAGACTGAATCTTTATGATGTAAACTAAGACTGGAAACAAATTTGAACAAATTTCATCAAGGAACTAAAGAGAACTAGGCAAATGAAATGGACAAGTTTCTAAACTAAAGCTGAAAACAAGTATAACCTAAACTATTTGATTACCAATTGCCTGTTTGACTATTTTATTGACTTACAAAAGGCTTAAAACTACTTGTTAACTCCTAATTACTAGAAACAAACTTCTAAACAACAATTTCTAACACTTAAAATCTGATTCAAAGCTACTCCCAAACACTCCTTTAAAGCTTTTGATCAAACTTTAACAAAGGCTTTATGAGTTATGATTAAGACTGATACAAAGGCTATAGCAAACTTGATTCTATGGACAAAATGAAGTGAATAAAAGCTAAGAACAAGCAATTACAAAGGCTAGGACTGAAAGTAGCTATAGGACTAAAATGTTACTGAAAATATGCAGACACTACAAAACTGAACACAATAGCACAAGATCAAGCTACAAATCTAGAGTAAATCAATCAACAACTTCTTAACAAGTAGAATCAGGCAGCCATCAACATTACACTAGAGAATGAAGCATGCAAAGACTGTTTAGAGGAAAGTAAAACAGAAGCTATGAAACCTATTGTAGAGGTCCTTTGGGAAGAAGAGGAGCGCTGAGCTCTCTTGCCCTAGTGATACCACCACCTATCACTAGCTATCAACTCAAATCAACAATCAAACAACTGCAAATCATCAAACTGCCATGAAATCTTCAAGAACAATGGAAAGAACTTGATTCTTGAACAAACAGCTACAAAACTCCACCAATGTAAGCTATGATCAATGGTTGATCATAACTAACATCAAACAGCAACTAGTATATCCAAGATCAACAAGATTCAACAGGAATTTGAGAAACAAAATTTGGCGGGAAAAAGGAAATTTGAATTTTATTGAGTGATTTCTGTTACAAAAGTAGTTACAAGGTTCTAACTAACTAACTGACTCAAGAGTTTGTCAGACTCTTGAGTAGTTAGGTGTAAAGGAGGGAAAAAGGGAAAAGAGAAATTTAGAGAACTATGTGTTTACAAATTTAAGCTACTATCAGAAATGAGGTACAAGCTAAGTATTTATAGGCAAGATAGGAAGATTCTGTTGGAGTTGTGACGTGTTTGGGCCAATCATAACTTAACACGTGGAGGAATTCTGCAAAACCACTTTGAAGGTGATGAACATATTTTGGGGGTTTTTGATTCAATGGATTATTTGTTAATTGGTTAACACCATTGGATTCGTCTTCCAAAATTAAGCAACTTTGATGTTTTGATCTTCTCTTGAAACGCCTTCTATCAAAATCCCGTTCCTGGTAAATATTTTGTTGAAAGAGAAGGACACGTGTCATCTTCTTATTGGTTGAAAAAGAGAGTTGCGGATTGCACTGTTGTGATCTTGCATTAATTGTGACGGCTGTAAGTGGGTATTTAATATTTGATCCGTGTGATGTGTTATCTTGCTTCTGATTGGTCTATAGCTTTTCACTTGGATTAAACATTACAAAACTTTCCAAACTTGGCAAAACAAGCCCTTTAACTTGGCAGATTGCTATTTAGGGCTAATATCTTCATTCCTTTGACATTTTTGACCCTTCAACTTTGATTCTTCAACAAAATGGCCCTTTGACTTGAGTTGACTTTGTAGTTGACCAAATTTGACTTGAATCTTGACTTTCCATAATTTGCACTTTAAGTCCTTCAACTTTCACAAATTGTCAAGATAGGTCCTTTAACTTCAAAGTCTTGTCACTTTTGATCCTCTTTTGTCTTTTTCATCCATTTGAGCTTGGTTTTCCCTTGTTTGCTTGAAATTGTATCTTTTTACCTACATAAGATCACACAAACACAAACATACCACATAACACTGCTTTTTACAAGATAAATGGGTATTTTGCTTCATGTTTTAGGGTTATTTGTTGATAAAAGGATATGAGTTTAAGCTCATATCAAATTCCCCTACACTTGAGCATTGTCATGTCCTCATGCAATATTATATTTCAAGGTTTAAAAATTTACATTTCTCTCATAATTAATCCACCTTGGCCATATGAAATGCATCTACACTACTCTAAACTAAATGATGCATGATTTTGACTTTTAATAATGCAATGAATCAAAATACAATTCTATTTATATCTTTTTGATTTTTCTTGAAATGGTTTTGATGGAAATAACTCATAAAGAATTCAATGACTTGGATTAGGGCTTGGGTACCATGGACACTTATCACCCTCAAGTTTCACTTTCCCCATACCAAGCTAGTAAATGGAATCATTGCATTCACAAGTAAAAAGTGCATCAACTTATTCATGACAATTAAATGTGGAACCGGTTATTAATTGAGCAAATTGCTTGTGGGCAAATTTGTCATTATTCAAGCGTGAAATATAAGAAGTGTAAAATCCAAAAATAAGGAAGCACGGTTTTAATCCTAAGTAATCTTCTCATCCATTACTTGAAAAACCGCTCACAATTAATACAAGTCCGTATTAAGAATAATAAATCATTCGCCTTATGTGTAAAATCCTCATGCCATGCTTTCATAAGTAACTACACACTCGCTAAGGAAAGAAAAATAAAACTCACGCAATAATTTACATCCGCATCCTTTTGAGATTTTGGATCTTCAACCCCGCAACCCGTCAAGGTAATATTGGATTGGAGCAATCTATTGAATCCCCGCAACCCGTCAAGGTAATATTGGAACTCAATAGTCACTATAATTAACACCACACTGCCCCTCTTGGGAGTCTTGCATTATTTTTTTTATTTTTTTTTTCTTTTTTTTTTTTTTCTAGCCACTCATTTTTTTTCATAAGCCGCTCTTATTTTTCTTTATTCCTCACCAAGAAATTTGCAAAGAAGAAAAGGAAAAACACCCGCTAAATATGGAGCATGACACAAGTCTAGTACACATAAAACGTGCTAACTTAGAATCTTAAGACGTACTCATATCAACCATAAATGATTAGCCAAAAATGCATAAGAGATTACAAACCAATTAAAACCGTACTTGATTATTTATTAACAATTATATACAAGCGAAGAAAATAGGGGTCAAGAAGAGAAGGGTTTAGCCACAAGTAATTGCCATGAAGTCTATCTAGCCCTTTTACACTTGCTTCAACTCTATCATTTCCCATTCTCCACAAATTTAAAATTTCAAAGAATGAAATTGGTGGAAGCTTAGCCTAATAGACCAATGAAGGACTACATGGTTAAGGATACTAGCTAGAGAATGCTAAAATAACAAACTCGGGTTGAGTCAAAATATCCATGGCGGGCCTAATATGTCAAAGAAGTCTAAACTTGTTAAAACCATGTTTTATTATATTTTTTCCTTCTTATATATTTTTGATGCAAAATAAGAGAAGAAATATATACAATGCAAATGTGTTATGCAACATGAAAAATGATTGATGCAAAAATTATGAATGCATATTTTTGGTGGCCAAAGTAAATCAAAAATTTGAAAAATGTTGAAAATTCAATTTTCCCAATTATCATGAAAGACAATGACAAGTTCTAGGTAAGGTCACTTCGATAGAAGACCCCCCTACACTTAAGCTAAACATTGTCCTCAATGTTTAAGAGCATGGAAGTATAAAAACGTCCCCTACACTTATGACAATGAATAGACTTTGCTTAACCCAAGTTAAGGAAAGGACTACTATTAGTGAAATCAAGTTGAAGCACAAGGTGTCAATGAAAAATCACTAAAGTAACGAAGTGAACCGGATACAAGGGCCTCCTCCATAAGCTCCAAAGCATGAAATGAGTGAGCAACCCTACAAACAAGCATGAAGACAAAAGAAAGTCTCCCCTACACTTATCTCCAAATCTATGCCTTTATTTCTAACCTACAACACTCTAACCTAGTTATACGATGCTTGAGTTAATGAGTCTCTAGCTCGACTCGTCCCTCAATGAATTAATTCATGGGGAAAATGGGGACCTCTTGGACCATTTCAACGGAAATGTCCTCCCCAAAGTAGTGCTTAACACGGTGACCATTCACTTTAAAATTTGGACCATCGTTTTGGGACAACTCAAGAGTTCCATATGGAAACACTTGAGCAATAGTGAATGGACCGGACCATCTCGACTTAAGCTTGCCCGCAAAAAGCTTCAATCTTGAGTTAAAGAGGAGAACCGGCTCTCCAACTTTGAACTCACGATTCTTGATCTTAGCATCATGCAATTTCTTAGTCTTTTCCTTGTATAGCAAAGAATTCTCATAGGCATTGGCTCTCAACTCATCCATCTCATTGATTTGATCTTTCCTATGTGAACCGGCTTGGTTTAAATCAAAGTTAGCCCACTTGAGAGCCCAAGATGCCTTATGTTCTAACTCAAATGGGAGGTGGCACGCTTTTCCATAGACAAGCCTATAAGGAGTACAACCAATTGGTGTCTTAAAAGCCGTCCTAAACGCCCACAAAGCATCATCAAGCTTATCCGACCAAGAAGCTCTATGCTCTCCCACCGTTCTCTCTAAAATTCTCTTTAAACCACGATTTGTGACCTCGGTTTGACCATTTGTTTGAGGGTGATACGCGGTAGAAAGTCTATGATTCACTCCATATTTCTTCATAACTCTCGTGAATTGATCATTACAAAAGTGCGTACCACGATCACTTATGATGGCCCGAGGTACACCAAATCTAGCAAACAATTGTTTCAAGAACTTTACAACCACTCTAGCATCATTAGTAGGTAAGGCTTTAGCCTCCACCCACTTGGACACATAATCCACCGCCACAAGTATATACTTGTTTCCCTTAGAGGATGGAAAAGGTCCCATGAAATCTATTCCCCATACATCAAATATCTCACACTCTTGGATAAAATTTTGTGGCATCTCATCACGTTGTGTAATTTTTCCTTGTCTTTGACAAACATCACAAAATTTCACCATCTCTTGGGCATCCTTGTAAATGGAAGGCCAATAGTAACCCGAATCAAAGACTTTCTTGGCGGTGTAGTTAGGCCCAAAATGTCCACCCGTAGGTCCTTTATGACATGCCTCTAAGATTTTAAATGCCTCGGGCCCATCTACACACCGTCTAATGATTTGGTCCGCACATTGCCTAAAAAGATATGGATCATCCCAAAAGTAATACTTAACTTCCTTAAGAAACTTTTTCTTTTGTTGGTAAGTAAGACCCTCAATAAGCACATTGCCCACAAGATAGTTTGCAATATCCGCAAACCAAGGTGTGGCATCCTCTTGGGAAGAGATAGACATGAGCTCCTCTAATGGAAAGGATTCATTGATTTCTTGATGTGGGAAATCTCCTTGAAAAGGATGCTCAAGTCTACTCAAATGATCCGCCGCTAAATTCTCGGCCCCTTTTTTATCACGAATCTCTATCTTAAACTCTTGAAGCAACAAAACCCATCTCAAAAGCCTAGGCTTAGCATCTTGTTTTGTCATAAGATACTTGAGAGCGGAATGATCCGTATACACTATGGTCTTGGAAAGCACAAGGTATGGTCGAAACTTCTCAAAAGCATATACTATAGCAAGCAACTCTTTTTCCGTGGTAGTGTAATGAAGTTGTGCACCGGTCATGGTTTTACTCGCATAGTGTATAGGTTGGAAATGCTTATTAACTCTTTGTCCTAAGACGGCCCCCACCGCATAATCACTAGCATCACACATAAGCTCAAAAGGTAATTCCCAATTTGGAGAAACCAAAACGGGAGCCTTTGTCAATTTTTCCTTAAGTGTCTCAAAAGATTCTAAACAAGCTTGGTCAAAAATGAAAGGAGCCTCTTTCTCCAAGAGATGAGTCATCGGTCTAGCTATCTTAGAGAAATCTTGTATAAAGCGCCTATAAAAACCCGCATGACCTAAGAAACTCCTCACACCTTTAACCGAGGTGGGTGGGGGAAGCTTAGCAATCACATCAATTTTGGCACGATCAACTTCTAAACCCTTATTGGATATCTTGTGTCCTAAAACAATCCCCTCTTTCACCATAAAGTAACATTTCTCCCAATTAAGCACCAAACGTGTTTCCTCACAACGCTTAAGCATTCTCTCAAGATTGGTGAGACAAGAGCTAAAGGAGTTCCCAAATACGGAAAAGTCATCCATAAAAACCTCCATGGTTTGCTCTATCATATCATGGAAAATTGCCATCATGCACCTTTGAAACGTCCCCGGTGCATTACATAAGCCAAAAGGCATCCTCTTGTAAGCAAATGTACCGTATGGACAAGTGAATGTGGTCTTTTCTTGATCCTTAGGGTCAATAGGGATTTGAAAATAACCCGAAAAGCCATCAAGAAAACAATAGTACTCATTTCCCGCTAAGCGTTCAAGCATTTGATCCATAAAGGGAAGCGGGAAATGGTCTTTCCTAGTTGCCTCATTGAGTTTTCTATAATCAATGCAAACTCTCCAACCGGTTACAAGTCTCGTGGGAATAAGCTCATTGTTCTCATTAGGCACCACGGTGATTCCACCCTTCTTTGGAACACAATGAACCGGGCTAACCCATGGAGAGTCGGAAATGGGGTAAATCATACCCGCATCTAAGAGTTTAATCACTTCTTTCTTAATAACCTCATGAATTTTTGGGTTAACTCTCCTTTGGTTTTGAATGGCGGGTTTATAATCATCCTCCATAAGGATTTTGTGAGTACAAAAATGTGGATCAATTCCCCTTATGTCGGATATTTTCCATGCTAAAGCTTTCTTATGTTTCGTAAGGACTTCAATAAGTTGCTCCTTCTCATCCTCTTTCAATTCCTTAGCAATAATCACCGGTAATTGGTCTTTTCCTTCTAAGAAAGCATATTCTAAGTGGGATGGAAGTTCCTTAAGTTCAATGGGAGGTGGACTCTCTATGGAAGGTTTCACTATGGAAGGTTCCTCAATGGTAATCTCTTGTGGAATAGGAGAAGGAATAGGGTCCTCATTGAGCAACTTTTGGATTGTAAGAATATCTTCTTCCCAATTAATGGGAGAATCATCATCACCAAGAAAGTTGGACTCAAATTCCTCCAAGAGGAAATCACTCTCTCCAAAAGGTGTTAAAGAGGGAGCAATTGAGGCCACGGTTTCAACATGTGGAATCTCATCACTAGCATTCTTACAAGCATCATGAAAGTGTTCATTACACACTTCATCTAACACATCCACAATGTTAATCGTCTCACAAGGTCTAGACTCCTTAACCTCTTTTCTATCACAAACTTTCCCTAACTTAAACACCACTTTCTCATCCTCTACTCTCATAATTAATTCTCCTTCCGCCACATCTATCAAGGTACGACCCGTTCTCAAAAACGGTCTACCAACAATCAAAGGCACTCTAGGATCCATGTCATAATCGACCACTACAAAGTCGGCCGGAAAGGTAAACTTATCCACACCTACAAACACATCTTCCGCTATACCTACGGGGTGAGCTATGGTTCGGTTGGCTAGTTCAAGAGTCATCCTAGTGGGGGTGAGCTCGGGAAGAGAGAGTTGTTTCCAAACCGATAAAGGCATGAGATTTATGCTTGCCCCTAAATCCGCCAAAGCCATGCAATTTTCAACACCGGGAAAATTACAAGGTATCAAGAAGCGCCCCGGATCTCCAAGTTTTGTTGGTAAGGTTTTAAGTAACACCGCGGAACAATTTTCATTAAGTGATGTGTTGGGCAAATCAACCAATTTTTCTTTGTTTGAGAGCAAATCCTTGAACATCTTAGCAAACTTTGGCATATAAGCAAGAGCTTCCGCAAAGGATATGTTGATATTGAGTTGCTTAAACATCCTTAAGAAATTGGAGACTTGGATGTCATCTTTGTTCTTTAACTTGTCCTTTTTCAACCTTGAAGGGTATGGAAGAGTGGGTTTTGGTGTAGGTGGAATAGGTGTTGTGGTAGAAGATTTGTCTTTGTTAGCCTCTTCATTGGGAAGTGTGGAAGGTGAAGGAGAAGTATGAGGTGGTTGAGAAGGTGTGTTTGAGTGAATAGGAGCACTTTGAGGAGGTGGAGTAGAAGTAGAAGGCTTATCACAAGTAGGAGCACAAGTAGGTTGAACAATAGTAGGTTTAGGAGGTGAAGGATCCTTTGTTGTTGTACCACTCCTTGTTGTAATAGCATTAACATTGGCCCTAGGATTTGTTTGTGTGTTGGAAGGTAAAGCTCCTTGTGGTCTTTGATTTAATGCCATGAAAAGCTTATTGAATTGGTCATTCATTTTCTTGTCCATAGCTTGTAATTTCTTTTCAGTCTCTTGATTCATCTTTTGCAAAAGATCCATTGTGTTTAACTCTTGTGGCACATAACCTTGAAAACCTTGAGGTTGGAAAGGTAGAGGTTGAGAGTTAAATCCTTGATTTGGTGGAT
Organism: Glebionis coronaria; assembly: GCA_025667525.1. Taxonomy (NCBI): domain Eukaryota; kingdom Viridiplantae; phylum Streptophyta; class Magnoliopsida; order Asterales; family Asteraceae; genus Glebionis; species Glebionis coronaria. The sequence continues at coordinate 687,709,491 of CM046874.1, forward strand.
AAAAGGTACTTGCTTGAGGTTGAAATTGATTTGGTGCCTTGTAGTTATTTCCTTGGTATGGTTGTCTTTGCCCTTGATTCCTTGCTAAAATTTGAGGAGGATTTTGTGGAATTTGGGTGGGTGGTTGGGGTGGAAAGCCGGGTGGAGTAAGGTAATTTTGGGATTTGTAAGAAAGGTTATTTGGATTGATGTTAGGCTTGAAGTGTTCACGGTGTTCCTCTTGGTAAGCATAGCATTCCCCTTGATACCCTTGCACCTTGTCACATTGTTCATAAGAGTGTGGCCCTCCACAAGTAACACAAGAAATGGTGATGGCATTCACATTGTTTGAGGAATTGTTCAATGTCATGCTCTTAAAATCTTGAATCATGCCTTGAGTCATTTCTTGTCCTTGTTTGACTTGTTGAAGGATCTCTTGAAGAATTTGGAGTTCACAAGGGGTTTTAGAAGTATTTTGGATCACATGAACTCTTTCTTCAAATGGATCGTTTGTTTGAACCATTGCCTTAGTCTCAATAATGGTCAAAGCCTCTTGGTATGTCTTGAAATGAATACTCCCTCCCGCGGAAGCATTTAGTGAATCTTGGTGGTGAGGTTTAAGGCCATTATAGAAGGTATTGATTTGGCCTAGATCATCCATTCCATGGTTAGGGCATCGCCTCAACAACTCACTATACTCTTCCCAAGCATCACCAAAGGATTGACTAGGTTTTTGTGTAAAGCCCATAATCAAATTCCTCAAAGCCATAGTCTTTTGTGGAGGAAAGAATTTGTTCAAAAACTTAGTGGTAAAATCATCCCATGTGGTGATACTATCGGGTGGTTGGGTGTCTAACCAATGCTTAGCACTCCCATCTAAGGAAAATGACACTAACATCAATCTAATGACCTCATGTGGAACCCCATTATGCTTAATGGTGTTGCAAAGTGAAAGGAATCTCTTAAGATGAGCATGGGGATCCTCATTTTGTTTCCCAAAGAAAGGTGATGCAGCAACCATATTGATCATAGATGTATGTAGCTCAAATGTGTTAGCGGGATAGTCGGGAATCTTAATGGCACTAGCATATCCATGAATGTTGGATTGCATACGTTCATACAAAGTACGGTTATCATTTGCCATGGCTCCTTGTGGTGGTGACAAAGCACGATTCTCGTGATCGGCTTGGTGGACGGTGGTGGTCTTACTCTTTCTCTTTTTCTTCCTTTTCGGAGGAAGAGGTTGTACACCAATCGGTATTTGTGCACGCCCGCGAGTGAGCATGCAACTCAATACGAGGAATGAGAGAGAAGCTCTCGTGTGACTTTGAAAAGAATAAGATTATCCTCTTCGAGTTTCGATATTAAATATCCACAAGAAAATAACACTATATGTAATACTACTTTGGGTGCAAGACCCTCAATGAAGCTTTCCTTCTTAGAATACTCCCAAGTGAACGGGGGGTTAGGTGGCGCGAAGCACTTAAGTACCTATTGACCCTTAGATGGCATTTTATAGCACATCGCCTTTCTATTCACTTAAATGTTCGTATTCTTCGAATTATTGCTTATTGAGAGTATTTATCTATTCTTGCTTTATTTTGTTTGATCGATACGCGTGTCAAGGACCGGAGCGCCCCTCAACACGGTGTATTGCCTCGGCAATACTTATGGAAGATATGTAGATTGATTGTTCTTATACGTATACGTATTTACTTATAATAATATATGGAAAATATTTTTGTATTTATGAGTTTTTTAAAGGAAAATACTATATGTACATAAAAACCGAGAGAATCCAATAATATATATTTTTGGGTGCAATCTCTTAGGAAAAAGATTGCTTTTTGGATTTTTTAATTTTTTTGGTCAATTCTTTAGGAAAAGAATTGTTTTGTTAAGTTTTTTAGTTTTTATATATTTTTATATTTTTGATTTTTTATTTGTTTTTGATTTATAATACGTAAAAATAACGTTCACAAAGTGAACGGATCCCAAAAGCCAATGAAAACCGTCAATCGATAGTCTCTCGTGTAGTCAAAGAACCGGCAGCGGCGCCATTTGAAATGTGTATAATGCAAGTTCGTTTTCTCAGTTCTTAACTAATAGAAAGTCCAATCAATATCAAATTTATAATTGTTTTTGGTTGTTCAAGCTTGCTTGGTAATCTATTGCTAATTCAAACAACACTAAGTAAAAATGAAAAATATAAACCTACTTATACGTAAAACAAGTTGCAAATTCCAAATTTTATTCAAGTAAAAATATTAAAATGCAAAATTCAAAACTATAAGGACTAAAAATGTAATTTCTATGAAATGAAAATGCTTGAAATGTAAATTCTAAAAGTTATAAGGACTAAAAATGTAAAACAGTTAACTATAAGGACTAGACTTGTAAAAACTTTAACAAACTAACCAAAAACTAACAAACTAACAAACTTATAAACTGAATTCTAACAAACTTCCAAATGCAAGGACTGAATTATGCAATTTCCACAAAATAAGGAAGATTAGCTAGGTTTAAAAACAGTTTAAACTTCTAGGGACTAAAGTGCAATAAACCAAACTTTTCAAGTAAAAACGGGCACAAAGAAAGATTAAGCTCGTTTGAGCTTATTTCTCAACCAAATAAGCTGAAACAACTTGCAAACAACTTCAAATCCAATTATAGAAACGTGTGTTCAAGGAAATAAGCTAAAAGTCCAAAATAAGCAATTGAGTGCTTATCAATAAGCTCAAAATAAGCTATAGCCTAATCCAAACATCCACAACTTGATTTCTTTATCAAAACTGATTAAGCACTTGATTTAAGGAAGGGGAAATCAAATTAGAACAATTTTCATCCAGTAATAAGCTAGATATCTGAAAATAAGCTCAAATGAGCTTATGTTGACCAAACGTTGACCAATTTTTGGAAAAAGCTCAAAATTTCAAAAACTCATATTCAATACTTTCTAAATGGAAATGTGAAAGAAAACAACAAGTTTTATGAAGTGGATTATGAGAACTAGTAAAACAGTAAGCTATCTATATCAGAGAATTGAAAATGCTCAAGCTTGAGCTAAAAAGCTGTTTTCTAGCTTATTTCTGAAAACTGTAGATTTTCCTTTTAGAGACTGAATCTTTATGATGTAAACTAAGACTGGAAACAAATTTGAACAAATTTCATCAAGGAACTAAAGAGAACTAGGCAAATGAAATGGACAAGTTTCTAAACTAAAGCTGAAAACAAGTATAACCCAAACTATTTGATTACCAATTGCCTGTTTGACTATTTTATTGACTTACAAAAGGCTTAAAACTACTTGTTAACTCCTAATGACTAGAAACAAACTTCTAAACAACAATTTCTAACACTTAAAATCTGATTCAAAGCTACTCCCAAACACTCCTTTAAAGCTTTTGATCAAACTTTAACAAAGGCTTTATGAGTTATGATTAAGACTGATACAAAGGCTATAGCAAACTTGATTCTATGGACAAAATGAAGTGAATAAAAGCTAAGAACAAGCAATTACAAAGGCTAGGACTGAAAGTAGCTATAGGACTAAAATGTTACTGAAAATATGCAGACACTACAAAACTGAACACAATAGCACAAGATCAAGCTACAAATCTAGAGTAAATCAATCAACAACTTCTTAACAAGTAGAATCAGGCAGCCATCAACATTACACTAGAGAATGAAGCATGCAAAGACTGTTTAGAGGAAAGTAAAACAGAAGCTATGAAACCTATTGTAGAGGTCCTTTGGGAAGAAGAGGAGCGCTGAGCTCTCTTGCCCTAGTGATACCACCACCTATCACTAGCTATCAACTCAAATCAACAATCAAACAACTGCAAATCATCAAACTGCCATGAAATCTTCAAGAACAATGGAAAGAACTTGATTCTTGAACAAACAGCTACAAAACTCCACCAATGTAAGCTATGATCAATGGTTGATCATAACTAACATCAAACAGCAACTAGTATATCCAAGATCAACAAGATTCAACAGGAATTTGAGAAACAAAATTTGGCGGGAAAAAGGAAATTTGAATTTTATTGAGTGATTTCTGTTACAAAAGTAGTTACAAGGTTCTAACTAACTAACTGACTCAAGAGTTTGTCAGACTCTTGAGTAGTTAGGTGTAAAGGAGGGAAAAAGGGAAAAGAGAAATTTAGAGAACTATGTGTTTACAAATTTAAGCTACTATCAGAAATGAGGTACAAGCTAAGTATTTATAGGCAAGATAGGAAGATTCTGTTGGAGTTGTGACGTGTTTGGGCCAATCATAACTTGACACGTGGAGGAATTCTGCAAAACCACTTTGAAGGTGATGAACATATTTTGGGGGTTTTTGATTCAATGGATTATTTGTTAATTGGTTAACACCATTGGATTCGTCTTCCAAAATTAAGCAACTTTGATGTTTTGATCTTCTCTTGAAACGCCTTCTATCAAAATCCCGTTCCTGGTAAATATTTTGTTGAAAGAGAAGGACACGTGTCATCTTCTTATTGGTTGAAAAAGAGAGTTGCGGATTGCACTGTTGTGATCTTGCATTAATTGTGACGGCTGTAAGTGGGTATTTAATATTTGATCCGTGTGATGTGTTATCTTGCTTCTGATTGGTCTATAGCTTTTCACTTGGATTAAACATTACAAAACTTTCCAAACTTGGCAAAACAAGCCCTTTAACTTGGCAGATTGCTATTTAGGGCTAATATCTTCATTCCTTTGACATTTTTGACCCTTCAACTTTGATTCTTCAACAAAATGGCCCTTTGACTTGAGTTGACTTTGTAGTTGACCAAATTTGACTTGAATCTTGACTTTCCATAATTTGCACTTTAAGTCCTTCAACTTTCACAAATTGTCAAGATAGGTCCTTTAACTTCAAAGTCTTGTCACTTTTGATCCTCTTTTGTCTTTTTCATCCATTTGAGCTTGGTTTTCCCTTGTTTGCTTGAAATTGTATCTTTTTACCTACATAAGATCACACAAACACAAACATACCACATAACACTGCTTTTTACAAGATAAATGGGTATTTTGCTTCATGTTTTAGGGTTATTTGTTGATAAAAGGATATGAGTTTAAGCTCATATCAACCCCCCTTGTTGGTAAAAAGTTAAAACTGGGTTCATACATGTGAATAGTGACACGTTTGATCCGTTTTCTTAGGGAGAAAGGTGTTTGGCGCGTGTTTAGGGATTTAAACTTCCAAACTTGGCAGTTTTGGTCCTTTTTCTTCCTTTCTTTTGTCACTTGTAAATAAAAGTCTATCAGCGCTCATTTCCTTTGTAACAACTTTCACAACTTAGCAACTTTGGCACAAAACTTTATAAAAAGTGTTTCAAGGGTTATTTTTGACACTTTTACATATTTCAAGGGCTGATTTTGGACAATGTTGAACTTCAAAGGTCTTCAATGTATCTTTGGCTTGATGAGGGACCATAAATGACAATTTTGAATAGTTGAGGGACTTAACTTGTCATTTCTTCAAAGTTGAAGGACCTTTTGTGTAATTTTGACAAACTTAAGGGACCAAACTTGTAATTATTAATATACAAGGGTTTTAAGTGTCATTTCTTCAAAGTTGAAGATCAATCTTGTTTGTCTTCAAGTCTTCAAGGGTATTTGTTGAGTATTCCATGATTAGGGCCCGGTTCTTTGTACGGCTTCGTTTCTCGTGTCCGTTTTTCCTTGTAACTTGTGATCTTTTGTCTTTCTCACGATATCCATACCTAAAATACACAAGTAAACAAACACAAGCATATATATGGTATATTATGACATTTTTATGCATTTAAAGCCCGAAAAGAACGATGAGATCATGTATAAATGCCATCTCATCAATGACATATGCACATAAGTAATTAACATAAGGATTAGAATTGCATACCTTTTCTTGCAACAACGGTGAAAAAGAACCATAATTCATCAACCAAGAAAACCCCTCTTACCAATAAATTCGATTCACCAATAAAACCCAAAGATCAATATAGATCTTCTCTAAAATTGTCCACATGACACTTCAATCAATGATTTTCGATTGCTATACCTTGATTAATAGGATCCTTAATAAACCAAGAAGAAAAAACCCATTGGTTTTGGTGTGTAGGGTGCGACGGCCACAAGAGAGAGAGAGAGGGAGATAATTTGGTTTCAACTTATGACAAAGTAATTTAATCCATGTGTTTATATAGTAGAAGGCTTAAGCTCTTTTAAGAATCGATGCTATTCTTCCTAACCAAGTAAAATAACCTTCTAGAAAAATTCATCTTTCTTCCTTTCATTGTGGTTCGACTGTCCAAGACCCTCACCCCATCGTGTTGGCTTTTGAATTATAGAATGCTCTATTAAGTAATTACATTAATTATTGTAAAGTCTCAAGTCTTTTTAATTAATTTGTGTTAAACCTTTTAGCTTAATAATTATTACCGTTAAGTATTCACTTTTATCAAATTAAATATATACAATAAATATAGCCACATTATATCATATATCTTAATAAAATATGATCTTGATGTCTAAGTGTGTGACCCTTTAGATCCACGTACTCCTGGCCGTATAAAATGCTAATTGTGACTTACACACACCACAACAATCTTTAGATCCGTGGGCTATAGTAATGAATTTTTATGGAATGTCCTTCTTTTGATATATGAATCTTATGTATCAAAACTCCCTAAAATGACTCAATTTTTTTTGTAAAAGTAGACTCAAGACATTTCGCCGATAAGTGGTACTGAACATCATAAGCCACAATTGGTTTTAAATAAGAAAACAACCAATGTTAATACAAACTAGCAGTGTATTTGCGCGTTGCGGCTGCGGGTAACATGAGACTAAAATTCCGCGTGCGTAATATTTTATGAGTATACATATTTTTCAATAATAACTTTACAAATAATGATGATAGTTTTAAGTTGGAATAACTCTAAGCAATAATAAACCACTTCATATAAAAAAAAAGTATTACGAAATTGTGATAATTGATTATGAAAGGTATTTGTTAATGTAAAACCCGCATGCTTTTACCATGAATAGTACCCTTACGATAATACGTACATGATTAGAACTTTACTTTTATAACATGTTTACGTTTCACATACAAGAATTACAAGTATTACGTACGTGTTATAACACGATAAGTATTTATTACGTATTAACACACGATAATTATTTCAATAATAATTATAATCACGAACATACGAACATGAAATCATGAACGTAAATTAATCACGAGCTAATATTACGTATGTATGTATATTTATTACGATCACGAATAAATATATTAAGTCACGATCGATAACTAATTAAATCACATAAAATACGAACACGAGAACACACTTATATTTTAGACACGGAAAATGTTCAGGTTACCCTATGTGCGCCCCATACCCGCGGACACACAAGAGAAAATGGGCCAAGCCCGTTGTTTTTTACTAAACAAGAAAAGGGAAAAGATTAGTTTCATATTAACCAAATTTAGAAAAGCAAGAAACCCAAATTCCTTTTCTTCTCCTTCTTTGGCCGCCGGGTATAAGAACACCAAGAGGGGTGTTCGGTTTGATTTTGGTGCTAGATTTATTGCAAGGATCGTTGTGTGTTCATTCTCATTTGATTCACGTAATTGGTATAACCTTTAACCTTTTTATTTTATGTTTTTGATTTAATAATCACATAAAATCATGAATGTTTTTAATAACAAATTAAAAACAAGATATAAAAATGTTATTTAATCATGGGGTTAAATCAATTAAGTGTTAAGGGGGTGTTTGTTGTTGGCTGACGCCTAAACCGAGCCCCAAGGGGGTCTCGGCTTGGCTTTAACTCGCACCACCGAGACCTTAAGGTCTCGGTTTGGTGGTGGTGGTGTCACGGCAGTAGCAAGGAAGGGGAAACCCCGACCTAGGTCGGGGCATGGTGGTGTATTTTGGGTCCGTTTCATGGGTTAAAACACGGGTCCGGTTCACGCATGTTTAGATTTAAAACATGGTCCGGTTCATGAGTTATTTTTACAAGGTTTAACATTTTTACAAGTTACATTTTTTTACAAGACTTAAATTAAATTAATTAAGAACATGAACATGAACATGATTAATTTAATTTACATGACTTAGGTAATTAATTTTATTATTAATACATGAATTTTAACCTAAGTATTTATCATTTAATTAGACTAAATAATTAATTAATTATTGAAACCATGACTTATAATTAATTAATTTACATGACTTAGGCTATATTATTAATAGATAATAATACATGTTTTAACCTAAGTATTTATTTTACCCTTATTTAATTAAATCATATTATATTTAATTAAATACTTTAACCTATAGTTTATTTAATTCACATGAAATAATTAATAAACTATACTATTAATTACATGACTTAGAATATTAATCAGAAAACACTTAAGCTTATATAATAAGCTTAAATATCCAGCTTATATCTAATTATGGAAACTTTCTATTTTTGGAAACTTTCTATTTTTGGAAACTTTCTATTTTTGGAAACTTTCTATTTTTGGTAACTTTCTGTTTTTGGAAAATTTCTATTTTAGGAAACCAGCTATTTTTAGAAAGTTACTTATTATTACACAACAAGTATAATAATACATGAAATACAAGTAATACTTAATCAGAATAGCCAGAATATATGATAAATACAGTATAAAGCTTAAATCAGTAAAACATGACATGAACATATAAAACAAGCTAAGACATGTTATAAAACCAGTTACGTACTCAGTAACCAGATACTTATACACGTATGTATTTATGTAGCATTAGTGATACCGAAGTAGGACTCTCCTCCGTTCGTCTTCTTCGTTCACTGGACACAAGGTACGGATTCTCCGTCCTTTCAGTATGGACATTCTTTCTTATTAGGATTTCCCGTATGCAGCCAACTGTTTTCCCCAGTATATGTTTTATATGTTTTTGAATTGCTTATTTTTAATTAGAATACCTAAAGCCATATACATGCATGACTAGTTTCACCTAGTTATGGAGGTACCATAACCATAACACTAGAGGCACCAGTGTTATGACTTCACCACGGCGGAGTGATAGCTCGTGGCGTCCCTTTCAGCTTTTGGCCATATTATTATTATCAGGTGGGGGCGTATGGATGCATCCTAGTTTACATGTTTTCAGCAGATTACTCAGTGTGAATGTGGTGTGTGACTTGAATCCTTCACAAGGAGTTGATCCCTCCTACCTAAAACAAGTATATTAAATTAGAGGCAGCCCCTCTAATTTGCATGACGAGGTCACCCCTCCAAGTATTCATGCACGTTGATATTTCATGACCTATGTTGGCTAATGGTAAAACATGTTAAACATTTTTTACAAGATAAACATAATGCTTTTCAAACTATAAAACCAGTTTTACTAAGATATAACCAGGTTATCCAGGACTTAGTCTTTTCCGCTGCTTCATGTTTATATGCTTATATTATTCATGCTATACTTGTATATCCGTGCACTGAGCGTATTGCTCAGCCGTTTTCCTTTTCATGTTCCCAAAACGGCAGGTACTCAGGGACGCTCGTAGACTTTAAGCGTACGTGCATATGGATTGGAAGCTTCCTATCCTTCTTTACTTTATGCATTTCCTTATACTTTGATACTCATTTCCATGGACATTGTTTAGTCCTTTCATTTACAGTACTTATGTTTGTGTATGATGAGTTCTACTTTTGGGGTACCGATGTTTGATTCCGGTATTTCCTTTATGGTCATGTAATGTTTAGACATTTATCCTTGTATGCTTTGATGACACGCCATAATCACACGTGACATTCCATTTATCAAAATGAGGTGTTACAGTTAATCTCTGTAACACTCGTCATAATATTATATAACGTGTAAATATAGAAAATCTTCGTTTATATGTGTACACGTTTTTATATATTATAATAACCTTAAAATCTTCTTATTTTGATATGTACGATTTAATCGAATTACTTACCAAAATGATTAGTATTTCACTAAAATTGTATTAGAATACATGCATAGACGATATGTGTTTTCGAATATGCAAATTTATAAAAAAAATTGAATACATAAATAAATTTGTATTAACTTTTTCATTTAGAGCAATAATTATGTGTACATGTTGCATATAATTTGTATTAATTTTTTCATTTAATGTGTATTACTCCCTATTTAATACATAAATAAATTTATAAAGCCTTTGTGTTGTACAAGTTTGTACCAAGAGCTTGTAAGGGTGTAACACTTTAAATTTGGAGAGAGAGTGCAATACTTTAAATGTATAGTACATATATTGTTGGGAATAAATCTATGCTTATTTGTTACCCCTGCTAGTTGATAATTCGTACCCCTGCTAGAGTAAGTTCCCCCTGCTAAATAACAAAGGCAGGGGGATTGGTTCCCCTGCTGAAGTCAAAGGCCCTGCTGTCAAAGATAAACATGGAATAGATTTTTACGCGTTTCAGTTATTATTCCTTAATACTTTCCAAGTTTGTTAGTAGTGATCTTGTACGTGAGTCCTTGTGGCTATAAAAGGACTCACTATGTTAGCATGCAAAGTGTGTCTTTCTCATTTGTCTTTCATTGTCATACTTTAAGGTTTTGTAAACCCTAATACCATTTTAGGGTATTCGTATATCATTGATATATTAAAGTTCAACGTTCCAATCATATTGTTCTTGTGCTAAACATTATATTCCGCATCTTGTTTAGTTACTTTGCTTTGCAAAGTTTCTCTAGTGTTAGATTGAATTCTTTCTCTCTATCACAACCCTTAAACAAGCTATTTAGGTTTAAGATCTGACTTTGGGATCAACAAGTGGTATCAGAGCTTGTTGAGAAACTTTGTCTAAATCAAGAACAAAACCCTCATAGCAAACATGTCTTCAGACTCATCCTCAAACAGCAACAACCACAATAACCTCAAGTTACCTATGTTGGATCCTGAAAACTTTGAATTATGGGAATTTAGAATCCAACAATACCTGAAAATGGAACATTATGTTCTCTGGGAGATCATAGAATTTGGTGATCAATTCAACAAAATGTTAGCAGTTGAAGAGGGCAAGGAAGAAGGTGAAAGTTCCAAAGGTAAGGACAAGAAGAAATCTGCTGCTTTGTGTGATAAGGAAATACTGGCTAGAAGACATGATGTCAGGGCTCACAGCTCATTGTTGTTGGCTCTGCCTGATAGACATCAACTCAGATTCAGAAAATACAAAACAGCTAAGGAACTATGGGAAGCCATAGGCATAACCTTTGGAGGAAATGAAGCCACAAAGAAGAAGAAGAAGAATCAAATGCTGGATGATTTTGCTTCTTTCAAAGCAATTGGTGATGAATCAATTGGAGCTATTTACAATAGGCTTCAAGATATGGTAGCCCAGTTGGAATTCTTTGATATCGAGGTGTCAAAAGAGCAGGTGAACACCAGGTTTCTTAACAGCCTCCAGAAAGAATGGTTTGTCTATAAGGCAATTTGGCAGAATAAGGATGACTTAGACAACAAGAACATTGATGACATATACAATAACTTAAAAGTTTTTGAACCTGTTGTCAATGAGATGAAGTCAAAAGGAACGATTCCCACCAACTCAAGTGGATCCACTGATTCCCCTGCTAACATGGCATTCATATCACAAAGCAGTGGAATCTCCAAAAACAGTGGTATTGAAGTAGCCCCTGCTGCTTATTCCCCTGCTACCAGGTCTGGATCATCTTATGATGAAGAAAGACCAGCTACATTCAGCCTTGATACTGCTTGTGCTTTTATAGCATCTCAAGGGCCACAAGGATCTACTGTGTTACACGAAGACCTAAGTCAAATCAGTAAGCAAGGGCTAGAAGAGATGGATATCAAGTGGAATATGGCTCTGCTCAGCATGAGAGCCAATAGGTTCTACAAGAAGTATGGGAAGAAGATCTCAATCAATCCCTCTGATGTGGCTGGGTTTGATAAAACAAAAGTTGAATGCACAACTGTGGCAAGAATGGTCATTTTGCCAGGGAATGTAGAGGACCTAAGACTGGTAACAGCTACAGAAAGGAAACAAGAGATGATGATTCTGGTGCTAAAGCCATGGTAGCCATGCAGGGGATAGATGGAGCAAGTGGATGGGACTGGAGTGCAATGACAGAGAATGTGGAAAGAAATCAAGCTTTGATTGCTGAGGAAAAAGAAGAAGACTTTGCACTTATGGCCATGTCAAGTTCCAGTTCTGACAATGAGGTATATGATGACTCATATTGTACTAAAGCATGTAGGAAAAATACTGAGTCTTTGAATGATCAAATCAGAAAAGTAAAAGCTGACTATATCAATTATGATAATGATCTTGATAATTATAAACGTGCTTTAGAACAGTTAGAGTCCACCATAAGAGAGTTTAAGCAAAGAGAAAGTGATTATAGGGATCACATTGTGATTCTAGAAAGAGATGCTAAGGAGAATAACCAATCTATAAAGGAATTGACTGCTGAACTTGAAATTTTTAAAACTAACAAAAAGATAGATGAGGAAACTGTTGAAAAATTTGGAAAAGCTTCAAAAGATTTAACTAAAGCAGTTGAAATTGGTCAATCTCCTAGGGACAAAACAGGGTTTGGGATTAAAAATGAGCATGCTACCATACCACCACCCCCTGCCAACATCCATGCACCTTTTCCTAGAAAAGACCTGTCCTGGACTTGTCTCCCTTGTTTTCAAAAACAGGATGACATTGAGTTTGACTTGAGTGCTTATATACCCAATAATCTTGATACTGAAGAGTCTCTAGTAAAAACTAGTGTTATTAGGGATTTTGAAAAGGAACAGGTTGCTTTAAAACAATGGAAAATTGATAACCCTGTTCTATTTTCAAGAGAAGGAATTTTTGGTAGTGATTCTAGTTCTAAGAGTAGCTCTCCCAAGTCTAAGACCAGACCACAGTCCCCTAAGTCCACCACTAAATATGCTGGTATGTACAGGACTGTAAGAGGTAATCAAAGAAATTGGAATGACCAAAAGTCTCACCAATTAGGAGAAGACTTTGTGATTAACACCAAGCCCTGCTTCACATGTGGCAGTTTTGAGCACACTTATCAAGAGTGTAAGGCACCAATGGAGATGGTGGTTGCAAATCCCTTAAAGGATATGCAACCTAAAACCATTCTTCTAAATGCAGGGGCAAAATCTTTTTCCCCTGCCAAGTATGTTGCCCCTGCCTTGAGAAACAGGGTGACTGATAAATATGTTGTTCCTGCACTTAGAAAGGAGAATGATGTTCACACAAAGCCCAACACCTCTGTGACCATCCCAACACCTTATAATGCATATAGATCTGGCTCTAGACCTTACCAACACATGAATAGAGGCCAAAACAAAAGAAGGGTTCCCTCTGCTAAGCATAGGGATTCCCCTGCTAAAAATGGGGTATCCCCTGCTAACAAAGTTTTGCCTCTTAGGAGCATGGGAAGATGGGGAAAAGCTGTGAAAGCCTCAGCTCGTTGGGTTTGGGTACCCAAAAGGGGTACTCAATCCAATGGTGTATCTCTAGTTTTTGATAAGCTATCCTACATTGATACACGAGGTAGATCCAAGTCTGTAATGGCTTGGGTCCCCAAGAAAAACTAATTTGTGTTTCTTTTTGCAGGTGACAAAGAAGACAAGGGATGATAGAGCATATTGGGATAGTGGATGCTCAAGAAGTATGACTGGACAAAAATCTTACCTGTCTAACTTTGTGCCCTTGCATGACAATGATGGTGTTTCTTTTGGAGATGGACATGGAACTATAACAGGAAAAGGAACTATTGTCACCAATGGGATGACCTTTGACAATGTCTACTTGGTGAAAGAACTCAAGTACAATCTCTTCAGTGTGTCACAGATGACTGATAACAAGAATTTTGTCTTGTTTACTGACACTGAATGCTTGGTGTTAGGAAAGGAGTTTATCTTACCACCAGACACTCCTATTGTACTCAGAACACCAAGACAGAAGAATATGTACACAATTGATCTCAAGGACATATCTCTCCAAGACAATGAAACATGTTTCATTGCCAAAGCCTCAGTAGATGAGTGTAAGAAATGGCATAGAAGACTTGGTCATCTTAATTTCAAGAACATGAACAAACTAGTAAAATATAATCTGGTTCATGGTCTTCCTTCCAAGTCTTTTGTCAATGAACATACTTGTGCTGCCTGTCTGAAAGGGAAGCAACACAGAGCATCTTGCAAATAAAAAACAAGTATGTCCACCACAAAGCCATTGGAACTACTACATATGGATCTCTTTGGTCCTACTTCTCTGGCAAGCATAATGAAGAAATGGTACTACCTAGTGGTTACTGATGACTTTTCAAGGTTCACATGGACATTCTTTCTATTTCAGAAGAGTGACACAGCTGATGTACTCATTGGGTTCATCAATCAGATTGAACTCATTGCCAAGACCAATTGGTTATATGTGGTTTTTAGACTAACAATGCAGAGGTTCATATGGTGCATACTATACTCATTGGTGGATCAGGTATATACTCTATGTTTCAGGGAAGGTTAGGTCACACCTTTAGGACTCAGGGTATCCTTAGGATACTCACATATGATCTTAGATCATATCCACTGGTGAGTGAGGGTTCAGGGTAATGACGACTTGCTGCAAAGCTTGTCAGAACTCTGAAACCTTGAGGCACTGTAATGAGTGCTTGCATTTCTCTATTAAAACAGCTTGCTGTTCAAATACAGATGTGTGGCACACATTGCCAAGACTGACTGACCATAGGTAAGGGACAAGGTAGGGATGGTGACTGGGGTATACATGTTTTCTTGGGTTAACCTGGTGTAGGGTGACTTATGTATTGACTTTTTGTACTGAGACTGTTGCTGAATAGAGGACTCTTGAGTTTCTATGTATCTATCTTGTATATACAAGTGTGTGCATTAGAGCAGAGCTAGTTAGCATTGGTCTCTCCATGACTAGTCCAATACCCTTAGGAAAGTTTCCCCTGCTTTCATCTTTTCATTCCCCTGCTTTCATAACATTCCCCTGTTTGACCGTTGACCGACAATACCGTTACCCTGTTCATAGCCGTTAGGACTGCTTGCACAAATTTTGGTTAGGGAATATTTTATTGTTTTTAAAAGATATTTAAGGCGCTTTCCTCGCTGATTGGTAATCTTTTCTTTATTATTTCAAATAAATAACTTTTTTATCAAGATTTATCTTTGATATTTTTGCAATTTGAAAATTTTGGTCCAATCACAGCTCTTCAATTCGCCTATAAAAACTTAATTCCCTTCACCAGCAGGTCCATCTCTCTCTCTCGACTTAATCCCACCTACCTCTCACCTTTATAAACCTTCAAACTATTTTCAAACTTTATCATGACTCTCAAAATTGCTGCTAATCATAACCAAATCGCTTTGTTACATGATGAACCAGCAGAGTTTGCTGATGCTGTGGCCTTTCTAAAGTCATCATACTTTAGAGTGGCCCTTCTCATCAATCCTCGAATCTATACCTCACACATTCAGCAGTTCTGGTCTAAGTCCATGACCAAAACAGTGAATGGAGAGGTTACAATTCAACGCACTGTTGATGGTCATCCCAAGGTGATTACACTTGCCTCCATCAGGGAGAATCTTCTTCTTGATGATGAGGATAGGATAACCAACTTTTCTGAGGCTGAAATCTTTGCAGGTCTTGTTAAATTGGGGTACAAACTTTCTAAAAACCAAAAATGTAAGTTTGCTATAGGCCAGTTTGCCCCTCATTGGAAATATTTGATTCATACAATTTTGCAATGTTTGTCACCAAAAACCACTGCTTTTAATGAGTTTGGTAGTGAGATGGCTTCTGCCTTGATCTGCTTTGCAACAGGGAGGAAATATTGTTTTTCTCAAATGATTTTTAAAGGAATGGTTAAAAATGTTTCAAGCAACTCAAAATTTTGTATGTACCCAAGGTTTATAGAACTTCTGCTGAATATGAGTGATCATGGTCCAATTAAACACAACAACTGTTTTTCAGCAACCAAACATACCACCAAACTATTCACCACACTTCTTGCACCATCACCCCTGTTTTCTGGCAAAACCATTCCACTCACTACAATTATGATGGACCAAATCAGACGGGAAGAAGCCAAGAATCAAACAGCTAAACACCAACCTTCTGATTCCCTTGCCGAACACCTACACCCTGCTAGTCCTTTACCCCCTGCTGATCCATAATATGAAAGGCGATCTAAATCCAGGTTTGCCAGGTCTCCCTTGCCTGGTGAATCTTCACAAGCAGCAGAGAGGAGAGTCTCCAAGGGTTTGGAGCAACCTGAGGGTTTGGCTGCCACTACTGTCTCATCCTCAAGGGGTGAGCAGGACAGTGACACCATCAGTAAGTCCTCTCCCTCACTCCATGATACCCAAAAAGGGGAGAAATCCACTTCTAGGATTGAGAGCAGTATGAAACCTTTGACTAATTTGGAATTGACGAAAATGTGTATGAGTCTGAAAAGGCAGAATGCACAACTGGTACAAGATGTCAAAAAGCAAAGTCTGGTTATCAATAACTTGGAAACCAGACTTGCTACTCTTGAGGGGAGGAGAAAGCCCAGACTGATTATATCAACAGATGAGGATGCTTCCAAAGGGGAGGAAGTTCCAAATACAGAAGAGTCTACTCAGTACTATTCATATCCTGGTGGTGTACATGGAAAGATAACGAGTGCTGAGAAAGGGTTGGAGAAAGGAAGTGCTGATAAGGGAAGTGACAAGGGGAGTGCAACCAAAGATATTGCTCAAACATTGCTCACCATGGGCAATCCAGAAGAAGCCCCTGCTTCAAAAGTTTCCCCTGCTATTGCTGCTCCCACTGCTGTAAGTCATTCCCCTGCAAAGAATATTACTCAAACTTTTGTTAGGAAGAACAGAAAGCAACCAGCTCAAAAGGGGATTACAATCAAAGAACCTGCATCTAAAGTGAAACCAGCACCAGCAGTGGATCCAAAAGACAAAGGAAAAGGAATCATGGTGGAACAGCCCAAGAGAAAATACAAGCATCTAACTCCTGAACAGCAAAGAGCTCAAGAAGCACATGATGCACAAGTAGCTCTCAGGCTACAACAAGAGGAGATGGATATGCAGGACCAAAGAATGCAAAAGATGAGGCCCAAAGATATGCTCAAGCAGGTTGAGATTATGCATAGAGAACTAGATGACAGGGTACCTCATGTTGGGGAGTTTCTTGATCAATGGGAGAAGGAGTTAATAAATGCTCCTTTGGAAGACAGGTATAAGTTGACTTGCCTTGTTTACAAATATCAAACTGAGTATCTGGAAAGAAGGGCAAATCAAATTCAGAGAGAGAAGTATTTGACTTCAGAGAAAGGGCAACTTGAACACTACAAAGTTCTGCTTAAGAGACATAGGAAGTGGAAGGATGGTGACTTCAAAGATATGAGTTTTGAAGCCATAAAAAGAGCAGTCAGACCAGTTCTAAGATTGTATGATGTGGAGGATTGGATGACTATCAACACTCCTGAGGAAGCTGAGTATCTTAGGAGACAAAGTGAAATGCTACAGAAAGCTAGGGAATCTAAGAAAAGAAAGGCTGGAGAAACAACTTTGGAAACTACACAAGCAGGTGCATCATCCCAAGCAGGTGCATCATCACAAGCAGGGGCATTACATCAAGCAGGTGGAAGTTTTCCAGAAATTGAGAAGTCTGTACTTAATGTACAAAGAGCAGCCAAAAGACTCAAGAGAATGGAGAAAGTTGGTATAGTTGCTAAGGAGTCTCAAAGGCCTTCAAATGATGAAATTGATAAACAACTAATTCTGCAAGAAAATGATGATATCTCACCTAGTGAACTTGGAAAGAAGTTTGCTATCATAGAATATGCTGTTTATGAACACAAAGGGAGGACTTGGTGGAAGCTTACAAGAGCTGACAAGACAGCACAGACATTTCTAAGTCTAGATGTCATGTTTCAAATTTTGGATAGTGAAGACTTAGAAGATATGTGGAAAATATTGAAGAAAACGTTCGCTGCAAAACCTCCTACCATGGATGGTGTGGAGAAGGATTGGGTAATCTGGGAATGCATGCATAAGATGTATGAGCATGAGTTATTTGATCCTATATTTGATGCAGTGAATAAAGGAGATTTGTTGTATTGGAAGCTGTTTACAAATTCTGTGGTCTATGAGGTAGTGATGGAAGGTGTAAATGTGTACTTGATCAATCATAGGTATTATCCCTTCTCTCAGGAGACCTTGAAGAAACTAGCACAGGCTAACTTAATTGTAGATGCTAAAACGCCTGTTGCTTATGATCTGGTAAGAATGGTTCATAGTCAGATTTGGCCAGAAAGTTTGTAAGCATCCTCATCAACTAGTATTTATTCATAAACTTGTCTTTAGGGGAAAGCACAAGTTTAGGGGATGATTGTTGGGAATAAATCTATGCTTATTTGTTACCCCTGCTAGTTGATTATTCGTACCCCTGCTAGAGTAAGTTCCCCCTGCTAAATAACAAAGGCAGGGGGATTGGTTCCCCTGCTGAAGTCAAAGGCCCTGCTGTCAAAGATAAACATGGAATAGATTTTTACGCGTTTCAGTTATTATTCCTTAATACTTTCCAAGTTTGTTAGTAGTGATCTTGTACGTGAGTCCTTGTGGCTATAAAAGGACTCACTAGGTTAGCATGCAAAGTGTGTCTTTCTCATTTGTCTTTCATTGTCATACTTTAAGGTTTTGTAAACCCTAATACCATTTTAGGGTATTCGTATATCATTGATATATTAAAGTTCAACGTTCCAATCATATTGTTCTTGTGCTAAACATTATATTCCGCATCTTGTTTAGTTACTTTGCTTTGCAAAGTTTCTCTAGTGTTAGATTGAATTCTTTCTCTCTATCACAACCCTTAAACAAGCTATTAAGGTTTAAGATCTGACTTTGGGATCAAAATATATATGTGTCAGTAAAAAAATAGTACATATTTATGTAATGGGGTTATTTTTATCGGTTTTCATGTGGCCTTTTCGGTTCTTATTCGGACGACTTTTTGGCTAGCCGAACCCATTGTGACTCCGGTTTCTAATTGAACCTGTTGGTTTGATTCGGTTTCAAAACTATGTACACCATTATTTTAGGTAGACAACTTACGTATGATTTTATAGATACATGCTTTTAATTGATGTCCAATGTGTATTTTTAAGTAATGAGATGTATTAATTATATTAATTAATTAGTATTAATTATTTTATTTTTAAATGTGTATTAATTATTATATATTAATTAGTTTTAATATGAGTATTAAGTTATGTGTTTATGTTTAAATTAATTTTTAAATATGTATTAATACTTGTATCATGTGTTGTTTTAATTGTAAAATAGAGCGAGAGAGTGTTTTAATTATAGTATTTAAATGTAATATGTTATAATTACGTTCTTTAAGTTTTCTAATTTACTATGTAAGCTTGCTTTGATTGTACAAATAGTTTAATAATTTTATAACTTGAAATTTCAAATATTTTATGTAAAATAATGAATATATTTTATTGATTGAATGAATATTACATAACACATCATATGTATTTATATTAAATACATTGCTTTAACACTAAGCAAAATGAACTCAAGTACACAATCAGGTTGGGCTCTGAACTGACCGTCTAACATATATAACATGCTAAAATTCTTAAGAAGATGATAATGTCATAAAAGCTTTATTTATATTTTTTGATTCTTTATATTTTTTATAATTACAAAATGTAAAAAACATTCAACTGAACTAAGTGGGTGTTTGGTTGTGCATTTTGAGCCTGATTATCTGCTTATTCCATTTCGAAAACGCAAAAATCTAATTTATAGTGTTTGGATAGAAAGAGTTCATAAGTGATTAATCACGTTATAGCTTCTCAAAACATCAGTTTGGAAAAGCAGCTAGGTTGGTCCAGTTCCAAAACGCAAGTGGTCCTCCTTATTTAAAATTACCAACTTACCCCTTATGCCTTTCTTTTATTTATCAATATGTTGTTAGTACTTGACGTGTCTATTTTGGTCGATTTACACGTAAAGTTATAAAGAATGTAATATGCCAAACACTACAAAAACTAATTATCTAATTATTACGATATTAAATAGCATAATCAAATCCAAACACTACATTTTAAAGCCCCGTTTTGTAACAACTGATTATCCGATTTCAAAACAACTAATCTATTTTCAATAAGCAATCCCAAACACCCCCTAAAACTATCTGAACGGAACATGTAATTTAACTAGGATGAGCATTTTGACCCGAAACCCGAATCTGAACCCGAACCGTACTCGGAACCGTACCGATTCCCGGTACCCGAATCCCGTTCGGTACGGAACCTGGACTACGAAATAAGGTGAAAAAAAAATCGGGACCACTAATTCGGGACGGGTTCGGGACGGAATCGGGAAATTCCCGAAAAAACGAGAAAATCCCGATTTCCCGGTACCGATACCCGAATCCCGTTCAGTACAAGATCGATACATAACTTTTTGAATCAAGAAAAAATGAAGAACACTAAATCGGGACGGGTTCAGAACGGGATTGGTCCTGAGCTCATCCCTAAATTTAACTAAACCACAAGTACAAGTCTTGAAATTTATTCTAAGGAAAATAAAATATAAACTATTTAAAAAAGGCAGCATTTAATGACAGGGACCTACAAATCCTACGTGTACTATCCAGCAACACACAAAACACAACCTACATCATCACCTCATATGTTCCCTCTCATCCAGCCATGCACCACCTTCCCCCACCATGATCTCCACCAAAGCCACCCTCACTCCACCACCATTACTACCACCACAACCACAGTCCACCCTCCACGTCACCCGTCGCTCACTCCTCACACTCACCACCACCTCACTCTCCCTCCCTACACTCACCACCAATGCCTCACCAACACTACCTGCTGCAGGAGGAGCTAATAAACAGCCAGATACTACTATAACTGATCGTGTGTTTCTTGACTTTAGTGTGTGTCCTAGCTACTTTCAAACTAGGACACTTGGTTCTGACTTGAGTTTGTGTCCCGATTCTGAGCCTCTTGGGAGGGTTGTTGTTGGGCTTTATGGGAATCTTGTTCCTGTTACTGTTGCTAACTTCAAAGCAATGTGCACTGGTATTATATTATTTTACTGTAGTATATTATAATTTATATATATTCATTAGGACAAATCTCATACAGGGACGGATGTATATACTAACTATGGGTTCCGTTGCACCATACGATAAGATTTTAGTGTATTTTTCTTTGATTTTGACTTTTTTTAAAAGCGCCCCCCCCCCCCCCCCTAAAAATTCAAATTACCCCACCCATATAGTAAATCTCAACATTTAACGCTTTAAAACCTTATAAATCCGTCATTCGTAAGTAAAAATACTCGATTTATCGTTTCGATACTACTTTTTTTTTATATTTTGTTGCTATTGTAAAAAAAAAATTTTTTGCCCCCCATAACCTTATTTCCTGGTTCCGTCACTGACTCATATTGTTTAGGGAGCCAAGATTTTTAGTTAAGGGGGAGCGACTATACTTATGGCAAAAAGCCATAGTGATAGAGGGGCTCAATGTAAAAACTAGTAAAAACGGCTTGTAATATACATACATAATGAATGAAATAGGTTAATTAGGGGTGGCTCAGCAGTCAACACCCACTAGTCTTCTTACTAGTAGGCTAGTAGCGCCCTTTAAACCAGGGAACACCCATGGATTTTTGTCTAGTAGTGTTAATTTTGTTAAAAAGCCCACAACTGTTTATAAATGCATCCCGTCCTAAAAAGTTTTCCAATGTTGTTTGATTTTTCGTATATACACATGGTAACTTGGTGTTTGTGGTTCCATCCCTTGATCCCTAGTTGCTAGCTCACAGGAAAAAAATGTCACCAAAGCGCTTGTAGCCTAACCATATCATGTATTCATGTAGTGTGACTAGGGACGGAACCAGGGGTACCGGGGACACCCATGGATATTTGTGTCGTAGTGTTAATTTTGTTGAAAAACCTTGATTTCTATCAAATCCACCCGGTCCCAAAAAATCATGTTTGTAGTATTGTTTAGCTTATTCCGAGAGCACCTAGTTACTTAAGTGTGACATTTTTAATCTAAATTGTTATGATTCACGTATATGTCTAGAATAACTATGTGATATATACTTGTGGGTATACAGTATATAAGGTGTAGATGTGTAACTTTGCCTTTGTAGAAAAAGAAAAGCGTTTCCCGTATTGTAGACGGCCCAAAAAAAGGGCTGTTTTGATAAAAGATATAAGCCGGCGGAACTTTGGATAACCAAATCTTTGAACACAAGTTATGCTGATGAGCAAACGTTTTACACCTTGAAATAAGTTTTCTTTTAAACGTTGAAAATCGATAATGTTGACCTACCCGAAGACAATATGAGTAAGGAGAGCACGGACGGTACTAGGGGGTCACGAGTTGTCGCAGGACCAATAGAAGTTTTTTTCCTAGTGCTAGTTTCTGTAAAAAACACGGATTTTTTTTTAATATGCACCTGATACAATGCATTGTATTCCTAGTTATTGTTTAGCTAATCAATAGGTGGAAAGTGAATTTAGTTTTCACTAAACTTAATCACTTTTACTGAAAATCACATTTTTTTTATAAAAAAATCTTATACCACGGTCAAACACAATTTTGCACCCGGTCACTTTTAGCTCTGGTTCGGACTGTCCACGTTTTAGGACAACGTGACCAAATGTTTTGCTAAGTCCTCTACTTTGGAATCAATGAAGGTTGGCCACAAAGTTGTTGCGTGTGGTAACACGGTGTTTTTAACGTTTAAATAGTATGTTGTCCAAAACATAGTTGGATGAATGAATATACATTTTGAAAATTCTATTAGTCAAAACAGGTAAGCTGTTGCTCATCAAAAAGTCCCGTCTGTTATACCTTTGTTCATAAAACAGCCCCTTTTCAGGCTTTGTATGAGTTTGGATATTTTACAGGATCCTTACCCTTACCCTGCATGTATAAATTATGATTGCAATGTGAAGAGCTATATTAATCAATAACAAGAAATGAAATGCAACTAACTTGGTAACAGCTCACATACTATTGTAATAACAGTAAAACTATACTATAATAACAGGTGTTGCCGGTTACTACAAAGGAACATTGATTCAAAAGTTATTTCCTGGATGCTATTTTATGGCGGGAAGGCAAGGAAGGAGGGATAAAGGTGAAGTGATACCGCCGGTAAAGTTAGCTAAGAATACGGAGAGTATTGATCCAAGTGCGTTTCGGTTAAAGCATAATAAAGGTGGTGTGCTGTCATTGTGTTTATCAGAAAATGATGATGATGACGATATAAAGTTAAATCCTGATTATCATAATGTTGAGTTCTTGATTACTACGGGTCCGGGACCGTGTCCTGATCTTGATGGAAGGAATATTGTTTTTGGTTCTGTTCTTGAAGGTAATTTCAATATCATCATGATATGTCTGGAATTGCTTATTGACTGTGTTTATGTTCGATACAGCAAATAAAACCAGGTGGATTCGAGTGTTTGGATAGAAGCAACAGGCTTTGGATTATGTGTTTATTAGAGGGTCAAATAAGCAGTTAGTTGTAAATAGAAAGTTTAGGAGCTGGTTACTAGGTATGCGTTTTTTATGATGATTACACTTCCACATAGTAAGTCCTGTAATAAGCAGAATTCTAGTCTGTGTACAGTCTTTAGGGTAAGCTTTGCTTATTAACAATTTAGAGTCGAGTGTTTTGATGGAGCCAAACTGTGCTTTATCAACGTTTTTCAGCTATTTTATTTTTTCGGACCAGCTTAATATAAAGGCATTCTGCTTATCCAAAATGATCCGATAAGCAATGCCAAACACTATCCGTTGCAATGTTTGGCATAAGTTGGTTTTATAGATAAGAATAAGTTGTTTAAATTAGTTTTCCCAAACACAACCTTAAACAGCTGGTTACCAATATCTGAATAGTACATTAAGGTGTTCCATTATGGCATAAGGAAACCAAGCACTATCTCATGCATTGGGTTCTGTTATAGCTGATCATATGCTTCTTTTGATAAGTTTAAGCAGTTCTAATAAGAAATCCCAAACATCCCCTAATTCTGATTCCTTTTAAAGAAGTACGGTGTCGTGTTTCCGGTTCCAGCTCTTTAAAATTGAGACTTGAAGTCCAAAATTCGATATTTCGACTTGTTTAGTCCTATTAGTTTTGCATCATGTTTCTAATGTGTAACTATGGAACTGAAGTTTGTTTCAATCGAGTATTTAATAATCAGGGCATAAAGAATATGTTGAATATATAGATAGCAATACATAATGCAACCTTGATTAGATATGAAAAGTATTGTATATTTAGCAAGATCGTGACCAGATTTGAAATGCCGTGAAGGTAAAATGCTATATAGAATGCATGCTGTCTTTTTGTAACATATGAAGTTAGTTCGACCCTGGTTTCAATTTATACAGGTACCATATGTAAGAATGTGTTGCACAGGTTTGCATCGGATTTCCAGGATCGATACGATCAAACAACTTCATGAAACAATCTTCATAAAATAAGAACAAACAGAAAAGGGTTGAACCCTAAAAATCTGATATATTGAATGAATATGGGTTACTGTAATTTACAAAATTCCTATCTATAAATACTAATCTAATCGTTGTGATCTTTTGTGAAACGGTGTGATGGTTATGTGAAACCAACAAACGTATCCCTTCATTTTATGACGGCCCAAACCATTACATATACAGGCTTCAACTTACTGGGCCCGTTCTTTCTTCCTGTATCTTTATTTCGACTTGCAGCCCTGTTTCTTGTTCCTGCTGTGACGAATCTTTGAGCCCTGTTTCTTCTTCGTGCTGTGTCGAATCTTGCAGCCTTACAAGATTAATTGGATTAACTTCCAACAGAATGTATTAGGTTAAAACGGTCAATAGTGAGATGGGATTAGGCTGAAATGAAATCTTGTTAAATCACTATAAATGAGCCTGCATCGAGTTATTAACTGTCGATATACTTGATCAATTTACGTTGAATGTAAGGATAGATATTCTATCAATATTGAATTTTCCTGAACTGAGTTATGATCTTTAAGTTTATTGGTTTATTCAAGCAGATAGATATGCTGCATAGCTATGCAATCTGATTGCTTAAATTGAGTTATCGACAATAAGAATACATAAGCTTCCTGAGCTAAATAGGAGATAGTCAGATAGCTAGGTAAGTTAGGAAACCTCGAAGCACTCAAGTTGTGCTGTATAGAATACATGGTCCTAGCAACAAACCGCATGAGCTGCCATTGTGGTGAATCGTTTGTATTTCTGCGAAAATAATCTATGGACAAAATATTGAGTTTTATCTACCTATAATTTTGAATGGTAATGTCACAAATTCCAGTAGGCACCAGATGCCATTTTCTAGCATACAAGGTGAAATGGTTGTTCTTTTGCTAATGGCATTACGGCAATGCTCCATTATATTTGCAGTTTTTATCCATTTTCTAGAAACATGCTGATTTGTTGTTCTTGTATCATTTCCTGCATATGTGATATACGATCATCTCTCCTAAAATTTCAATGGCTTTGATCTCGATTTTCTTTGCTTTTTTGTAGGTATGGACGTTGTAGCAGCCATATCTTCAATTCCAACATACAAACCAGGGGAAAGAATCCGACAATATAACGACTTGGCAGAGTTTTTTGGAGATGAAAGAGCCAGAACTGCACGAGCGATCTGGGATAGGCCCCAAAAGACTCTCTATATCAGCAACTGTGGTGAAGTCAACGTGACAAAGCCTACCCTTTCACCATCCCTGCCTTAACGGTTGCTTATTTACAAAAATGCATAACTTTTATTGTCAATCAGCCTCGAAACATTCTCAAGGCTATTTGTAAATGAGAAGTACCTATACGGTTTAAATTTAAACGACTCTTACTGTATACTGTTTTCATTCTGTAATTTATCGATTCAAGAAAACCTTTAAGGAACAATCATTTTTATTTTACATATTCGTTAATTCATGGCTTTGGGTTTGTCTGTTTGTGGATTCGTAGAGCTTACCAAAAGGAAGAAGACTACTCTTGAAAACACTTCTGCACAACGACATGTTACAGATGAAGTTGGTAACACACTTGACTCTCTTATAAGATGTCACAGGTTCAAACTTCACGAGCTACACGGATGATTAGAAAAGGACTGATCATGAAGATACCTTAAACCATCGTGTGCGGTTTCCAAAGCTTGGCGCCATTCATTTTTTGGACATTTTTTCTAGGATTAGAAGGAACCACTATCATGACCTGTACGCGCGTTTCATTCTTTTCGATCTTATATTTGATTGTTTTTTATGAAGTTGCCTGGGAAGCTAGTGCTTTTACTGTATCAATAGGAAAGCCTTTAACGTGTTTGCCAAATTGTTGAAGATTGAAGAAGCTCACGAACACCACAGGATCCCACCAAATCGTTAAACCTAGCCGTAGCTCACTCTTTGATCCGTGATTCCCGTCAGGTCAAGGTCCGCCAATAGTTGGATAACCGTCACCTTGCCCTCATACACGTCTGTGACGTGGATTCATGTTAGATATTGAAGGTTTATATTTACCATAACAATTATTTAAAACCACACAACGGAAACAAATTAACAAGATCATTAATTTAACACAATTATAATTAATCAAGATTAGCGTTACATACCTTTATCCTACCAAGATCCACAAAACGACGGAACGAACGGCAACTAGGGTTGATCACGAACACCACCAAGAATATAGTCTAAAGTAAGACTATATCACGTTCTTGTACACACCTAATACGGCGAGTTAACCGTGAGTCTAGCACGAACAAACCAAGCTTCAACGCTTATGTATATCTACCCAACAACCCTAGAGAGGGGCTAGGACTAGATAAAAATAGACTTGATCGAAAAACAAACGAAACCCTAAGGTGGGTGTGGGGTGGTCGGCGATCAAAGAAGAAAAAGAAAGAGGGAGTGAAAAATTATAAGGCGTTTGTTTATATAGGTTTGGCAAACCTTGGGCTCCAAGTTATAAACGAAAAAGGAAACAAAATCTTTCACTTTGCCCCCCCCCCCCCCCCCCCCCCCCCATATTAGCCGCCGATTAACACCCCTCTAAGGGGTGTTTGTGTAATTTTTCCTTCTTCTTTTAGCTTCTATTTAATTCTATAACGGTCGTTAAAACTTAACTATTATTCATTAACGATCGTTAGTTAAGCTTTCGTTTGATTTAATAAATATATATATAATATATTTAATAAATAAATTAACCCTTTACGTTATTTGTGCAATCCCGTGATCCCGAGTTCGATCCTATCTCACGACTATTAATTTTAAGTCCATAAACTTTCAGCTCCCACTTGGACAAAATTCTAATATCGTGATCACATTGACTAGCGTCTAGTTACACTAGCAATGTCACTAGTACAAACCGGGTAAGGTCTCCTGGACAAGAACCTTTTAATGATTATATCATTATTATTATCCCTTCATTTCAAATACATCGTTAATAAGGATATGGATCTCAGTCATTCCTTCATTAACTATTATGTTTCTCGTTTACGGATATAGCAAGATTACCAAAACACATTTGGGTGTGGCCACACAAACATCTTACTACTCCCCCAAGGGGCCCAGCTGTATTTATACTTCAAAATAGTTTGAAGGAAACAAATCCCATTTTGACTACAAGCAAAACACATGAACTTTGCAACACTTCTGAAAATAACCCTTATGACTACCAGTTACGTTTAGCGTTAGGTTACCTTACAGAAATGCACTACATTCAATGCAGTTTTCTGGTATCTCAGGTCTAAGGATAACTATTTATGATTTACTTAATGACAATGATACATAAAGTAAAATCATATAGTTGGGATAAGTCCAATATTTGATCCATCAAATATCATCCAAAATTGACCAATATACTTTCAAATATATTCTGTCACTATTTTGAATTGTCTTAGTTTAATAATACTCCCATATTATTAATCGACAACGGACATTTAGAAACATCATAATGCTCACGGATTAAAACATGTAAAATAGGATAAAAAATCAAATAAAAGAAAAATAAACGAAATCCAATCTTTATTTCATCAATTTAATAATGTCTTACATCCTTTATCCAAATACTAATCAACATATTTATTGCATGAATTTGCTAGCTAGTTGCAGCCCAATAGCCTTGGCATGCTTAACTACCTTTGGCCTAGATAAAGCCTTAGTAAAAGGACCAGCTACGTTATCATCTATGTAAACTTTAATTAATTTTATTTCTCGAGCTTCCACTTGTTCTCGAACGTAGTGATATCTACGTTTAAAGTGTCTGGCGCCTTTCATAACTCCAGGGTCATTGGCGAATATTATTGCAGCAGAGTTGTCACAATATATATCAATAGGTTCTTTAATTGAAGGCATCACTCCAAGATCTCTAATAAACTTCCTAATCCAAACAGCTTCCATTGCAGCCTCTGAAGCGGCCATGTACTCGGATTGAGTCGCATGCATAGCAATGGTTTTCTGCTTACTGGTCTTCCAGTCAACTGCTCCTCCATTGATGACAAACACGTAACCCGTCTGAGACTTCGTATCGTCTTTATCACGTTGCCAGGACGCATCACAGAATCCTGTTACATTCAATTATGTGTCTAGTTTACCCCCGAATACCAAAAACATATCTTTCGTACTCCTCAAATACTTTAGAATATGCTTAACAGCAGTCCAGTGGAACTTTCCTGGATTCTGTTGGTATCTACTGACCAAGTTCTGAGCAAACGCCACATCAGGCCTTGTGCATCTTACATCATACATAATAGATCCTACAGCCGAAGCATAAGGCACCTTCTTCATGTAAGCCACCTCTTCAGGTGTTGATGCATATTTCTCATGACTTAACTCATGCTTAACCTCCATCGGTAGAAAACCTTTCTTAGAATTATGCATGTTATACTTCTTCAATATCTTATCAATATAAGTGATGTATCGTGGATAGTATATGTGATAATTAGATACGTGCATGAACCGTAAACCCCGCTTAATTAAAATTTAAACTAACAATTAATTACTTAAAAATTAAAACACTATTTTAAAAATTAAACTAATTAAAAATCTTAAAAATTTAATCTATTTAATAATCTATTAAAAATAAACAATTTAATTAAAAATAAACTAATTAAACTTTTTAAATAAAAACATTTTTTTATATATTATTTATTTTATTTTATTTATATTTTACCTAAATTTACTCTAACAAAAATACTATTTAAAGGTTTACAAAAAAACGGATTGAAAGTAATTAAAGCTAGTAAGTTAAGAATTCTGCCAACTGTAACTAATCTATATTAACTACGTAACCTGAAATAATAATCAAAAGAGCTCTAGGCTCAACTGGTAAACACGTTGGGAGTATAAGGAACAGGTCTCGAGTTCGAGACCTGTAATGATCATTTTTATTTATTTTAATTTTAACTATACCTATTTTAGGCAAACTAAATGACAGATTCTGAAATAAAGACAATTCAATCGCACAAAACAAATTCAATGCACAAAATAACAATTCAGAAACTTATAGTAACTTATAGCATTTCACAAACATACAGATAAAGTCTATAACAGTAGCAACTAAAGTCCTATAATAAAAACATCAGCAGTACACTCAGATGTATCAGCTAAAAATGTAGCAAATCAGATAACTAGAATAATATAAATCTTACTTATCACCAAACTAAAAACAGGATCAAACCTCCAAATCATTTTAAACCAATAGCAGGGGAGTTATAAAAATTAAGCAACCTATTATAATCCTACACCCTTTTGCCATTCTACGAACTACGTCAAAGTCTACTAAACACCTCCCATCGCACAATCAATAGCTAATGATATAGACTCACATTAATCATCAAATCACTTATCAGCAAGAATAAAAATGTATGCTAAACTCATGCGTTTTCACTTACTGTAACACATAAAATCTTGACGCTGCAAATCTTAAATCACTACAGATTACAACTAGTTGCATACTTCAAGTGACATAATAGCAGAAGATGATCATATAACTTAAAGCAGAACATAGAAATTCAGTCTTACAATTAACGCACATCTACAGCAACTTACGAAAATCAACAGATAAGCATGATTATAACTCTATCCAAATTCATAAGATAGAGGCAACAAAGATGGAAAATCAAGTTAAACCGAATCTTAAATCGCAACAGATATCTGCATTCAAAGTTACATAAACCTATAAAATCCTAATTGCCCCTAAACATATAACCATATACATCTCCAATTCAACCTCAGAAAATCAGTGGAAACCTTAAACTAACTTCCAGCAAGATTTCAATTACAGCAAACTTAAGTCATTAATCTAAATGCCAGCAGATACAGATCCATATCCAAATATCACAGCATGCCTAACATCAACTTTATGCAGACTATAAATGAAATAAGTTCATCAAACACATTCCAACCAAGCAGTTACCTAAATCGTTCATAACATACAACTATAACATTCTACACAAATGAGATATACGCGCAGCTTAAAACTAAACCTACAGCCTAACAATCATTTAATTAAACAGAAAAATTTAGTAATATAATTAAAAATAACTAAGCACCAATCAAATAAATTCATCAATTCTGCAAATATATAAGAGCAGAATATCAAGCCAATAACAGATTTATAAAACCATAAAATAAACAGATTAAACTAAATATTTATAAATATAAATCAAAACGAGCTTAACCATTCTATGAAGGACCGTTGAGTAGAAGTCTAGCGATGCGCTGACTTTTGACCCGACACCATTCTCGTACAACCACCAATAGTCTCGATTCAGTATCTTTTTTTAATTATTCAGTGGGAATAATTATTAATCCCTCATTCTAACTCAATAAACACATTAGCTATCTTTTTAAGCTAATATGATTATCTAGACATTTATAATTTTGATCAATTTCCAAAATCAATTAACATAAACTTTAGCAGTTAAAAAAAACAACACAAAATGTAACTTGAAA
Source organism: Glebionis coronaria (assembly GCA_025667525.1). Taxonomy (NCBI): domain Eukaryota; kingdom Viridiplantae; phylum Streptophyta; class Magnoliopsida; order Asterales; family Asteraceae; genus Glebionis; species Glebionis coronaria. The sequence continues at coordinate 687,740,530 of CM046874.1, forward strand.
TAAATGCTTTTATTAATCTCGAATAAGATCACATTACACTATTAAAAAAAAACAGAAATTACAACTTTCTACACTAAATCTAAAATTATAAAATTAAAAGAAAGAAAAAGGGATATCGATTACATGAAAATATTGGGGGTTTTATAGTTGAAGAGGAGGGTGAGGGTTGTTGGTGATGAACGATTTTTGACCTTTGATTCCGAATCCATACCTTCTCTTTCTTCATTGTTATGATCCAAGGGCTGTGATTCGCCCTTGGTCACACGGATCGCCAACGTGTACAAAAGTGTGCTTGTTTGGTGATGACTTGGAATGATTTCATTGGTTCTTTGGCTGAATAACAGGGAATCCACCAATCAAAAACCTTTTGATGACGACTCCAAGCTCCACGTGGAGCTTGGTACTCGAATCTTTGTGTGTGTACACGCACCCTTTATCCCCCTTTTTTTCTCTGATCAGAAGCGCGTGTCTTTCACTTTCTGATTAAATTGGAATCCCCTTTTTCTAGGGTTCTTGAGCCTGCTTCTTTTTCCCCCAATCTCTTTTTTCTCTCTCTCGTTCTATTTGTTTTTTTCTCTTTTCTTTGTTATTTTCTTTTGACCAAAACTTGACCAAGGTATGTATATACTTTCCACCGTCTAAACTTTCTTCATGGGCTTTAAGAAACTTGGACCCAAAGTTAATAATACTTTCATTGGTGGGCTTTTACTTGACTTTTTGACCACTTAAACGTTTGCATTCCTCTCATTTGGCTTGATGGACCATTATAACTTCAAACCGTCTCTTATTATATGTTGTTGGACTTGGTTATTGGGCCTATTGGGCTTTTCCAAGTTTAATAACCAAAGTAACCTATTAATGGGCTTTAAAGGCCCATTAAACATAAGTGGGTCCCACTAAACCAAAATCCTTCTTGAACTTAAATCCGTGAATAAAATCGACTTGTATTTGGCTTCTTAGATCTTTTCATCAAACTTGTGTCGGTTTTGCCGGTTTTCGCGAACTTGGTACCTACACACATTCAAACAAGAAACAAGCGAATACAAGGCATTTTCTATTGTTTTTGTGCAATTATTGTTCGTTTCTAGATACAAATGATATGAGTAATTAAGCTCATATCAAATTCCCCCATGCTAAGCAATTGTCGTGTCCTCACGCAATGACAAAATAACACTATGTCTACACCATTATTCAACTTTTGACAACTTTATTTTTCAAAGACATAAAATAACTTTAAGGATCATAAAAGCTCAAATAGATTCATCGTCCTCGACTTTTCACTTTTCCATGCCAAGTGCAAAAACAAGATCATTGTTATTATAAGTTGGTAGACTAACACGAACTCATGTGGGCCAATTAATCACTTAGACTCCCTTATTCCTAAGTGTATCTCTTATATTTTATTATTTTCTCGAATGATCACGAGGATGCATTGTTGACTTATTTCGATAATTTATTAGGCCGAAAATAAAGCGAACGATTTAATCAATAGTTAGCTAAAGGACAAAATCTTTTAAAACTGCTTCTCGGGACTTCATAAAGTTCATATCTTGGCATAACTTGTTTCGCGATTTGAGACCTTTCTCGGACCGATATTTGGCAATGACTTTATACTTCCAACCTTGAGAGACGTTCACGAAATAATGGTCTTCTCTTCATAATATTTCTTCACTTGAATTTTTGAGAGATTCATACTTGGACCACGACTTCTTCATTTTTCTCCAATCTTTACTTGGGATTTTGATTAACAACGATTCGCCTCCTTTTTGGACTTGGCTTCATTTATCCTCATACCTTATTTTGGTCTTTTTGGATAGACTTCTCCATGACTTTTTGGGAGTATTTTGCTTTTCGTCGTGTGTCTCGATCCTTCATATTGATTTTTGATAAATGAGTCTTCACATCACTTGAGATCTTTAGCAATAAAACATAGCCCTCATGTCTTGTTAGGACCTTTTTGGACTCGCCAATCTTCGCATCCCGCTTCAATAAGTTATGCCTTGGCTATGAACTCTAATCTATACCGAGCAACTTTTAAACGATCTTGGGCTAGAAGCTAAGTAACTTTTCAAATCGTTCAACCTTATTTATTACAATTAAAATTTATTAACAAGTGATGGGAGAATAGGCTCATAATTTACTCACATAAATTACCGAAAGAATACTAAACTTATAATTGGCTCTATCATCTCTTGTTCTCCATAAATGGATACTTAGCCTATTAAATCAAAGTTTTAGGTTTTCAAGTCATCTATAGGATCTTGCAACTTCTTATACTTTTGCAAGTTTTAGAATTTGCATTTTAAAGTTCCCTTGATAGACGACTTTCTAGGATCAATTATAGGAGCTTGCGAAAAGTTCTTGTTCTTAACTCGTATGAATTAAGACTTTCGCGTTTTAAAGCTCCCTATATAATAGCCAGCAAAACTTAATTTAAATACGTTAAGGAAAAGCTAAGGTTAAAAACCAAGTCGAGTCAAAAACTATTCTTATTGAAAGTCTACATTTGTGTCAAAAACACTTATTTTCTTTATTAAAACTTAAAAATTACACAAAAAAATTAAAATTTTATTGAAAAATGAGAAAAACAATACGTTTGGACACGACAAAAGCAATTGCAGGCGATTATATCGATTGACTCTCCCATGCTAAAACCAAACATTGTCCTCAATGTTTCTTAGCTCAAGAGTAACACCCCCTTGCTAAGACACGAAGAGTCTAATGCAAATTCCTAGCATGGAAAGAGCACGCAAATCTATAAGCCGTTTATTAATTATGCCTCAAGATAAAACGTTAGTCGATAAAAAATCAAGGGTAAAGAGTGTGCCCCTTTTAGGCATTCAAAGAATGGAAGATCAAGTGGACCGGCAAAAACCGAACACGAGAGTCTTCAATGATAAGGGTCATACCTAAGATCAAAACACAACAAAACACGAATACGAGCTTGAAAGATCAAGCCTTATTAGGTGTTAGAAAATAGAAAGAAAATAGAATGTATGGGACTCCCCCACAAGGCACCTCGTTTTTGTTAACCGAGTCATGAGCTCGACTCGATCCCCGCATTCATTGGTCCTTAGGGAAAATGGTGAAAATCGGCACATTGGAATAAAATCCATGATAAAGCGCGATGCCGGGGTCAAAGATCTTATCCTCGTTGTTGGATGACAAACGAAAGGATAAAACTCTAACACAAATCTCTAACAAGAGATGGTAGTCACAAGCAATCGTATGGATGTAGCATGCTCCCCGAGATAAACTCGCACCAAAATGATAGAAAGATCTTTCAATTATTGCATCGGTGAAAGGCCGAGATTTACCTATATAAACGATTCCGGGATCGAATACCTCGTCCTCGGTGGAGAAAGGAAAGGATAACACGGTGTCGTCCCCCCATGCTAATCCTAAATCATATAAAGCACATGGTAATGGTGGGATTAAAATCTCATCCAAAGTGGAATCAACATTTTTAGCTTTAACGACCATTTCACCCTTAGAAATGTGATCAATCGGGTCATTGTACTCAATATGAGACACATGAAAAACCCGCACATTAAGGTCAAAGTGGGTGGGAGGAGGACTTGGAACGAAATCATCATCAAGTAAATTCTCTAAAAAGAGAGCGTCCCCCTCCGGGTCGATATCATCAACACCCGGTGGTATCGAATCATGAGAAGCAAGAAAAGTGTCAATCTCCTCCATAAGCGGATCACTATTCTCAATGGGAATAGGAGATGGAGAGAAAGACTTAGGATTAGGCTTAGAATTCAAAGCCTCGATCCTAGAAATGAGAAGATAGACGTTTGATAACTTCTCACGAAGAATCACGTCTTCCACATCTAAATGAGTAAGTTCATCGGAGAACTTCTCGAGGATCGGAATAGTAAAATCAACCTCATTTCCCGGTGGAAATGGGTCTAAAAGAGCAAGTTCAAAAGTGAACCTCTCATAAAATGGATCACTATCATCCTCATTTCCAGGTGGAAATGGGTGAAGAAGAGTAGGTTCATCGGCGAACCCCTCAAAATCTGAGTCGTGAATATCATCTTTGTAAGAAAGTTCATCGGAGAACTCCTCATTAGACAATTCACTAGAAGTAGAATCATCCTCAAAATCTTCATTTCCATCACAATTTTCATCATTAGATTTGGAGAAAATATCAAAGTGAATGGAAGAAGTCGAGTCATCACAATGTGGCAAATCACACATCTCATTGGAAATACCGTCGAACTCTCTTGGGTTTTGGACAAGAATAGTGCTAATATGTTCGTCCCCCTTGCTTAGAGAATTCTCGGATTCCATGATGGAAGAATCATGAATAGGAGTGGTGATGTCATGAGAGATTTCCTCATCATCTAGGATGGGAGAATCCTCGGGCTCAATAGCCGGCAAGATACGAATAGGAAACACGATAGCACTAGATGAAGGATGAAGAGCCATAAGATCTCGCAAAGAAATAGTACTATCCTCGTCATCATCTAAAAGAAGAGAACGCTCGAGTTCACGATTAGCAAGAGATTTTGCTTCCGCTTGAGCTCGTTCTTTCTCACGAATTTCAATGCTTAAACCATTATAATCTTGCGAAAGTTGTCGAATCTTAAGTTCACAATCTCTTTTAAATCCCTCATCAATTATTTCTCCATGAAATCGTCGACTCCCTAATTCATTTGTAATGTCATTAATCTCTTGATTAATTTGTCTCTTTTCAAGCAACAAGTCTTCAATACTTTTTTCAACAACTTCAACATTTCTTTGATTCATTATTTGTTGGAACATTGTTTCAAGTCGTTTAAAATTTTCATTCACGCGAGAAAAGGGCTCATAAAAATTATTATCCCTCGGTTGACAATTAAAGCTCTCGTGAGGACCTCCACAATACTCACAACAAAGATGTTGTTGTGATAAACTCGTCGAATCTTGTGGATAACAATTATCATTAAAGTTTTGATTGTAGCTCGGTTCTTGCTCGTAATTAAGCGAGAATCGATGTGAACAATCATCACCAAAATGAGAATCATTTCCACAAAACTCACTCGAGGGTGTCTCGTAAGTAGGGTGTGGAGGTGGATTGAAATCGAGAGAATTATTCGAAAAATTCGGATTTCCAAATGAAGTGATCTCATTACAATAAGGACAAAATCCAACACGTAAATCGTGACGTAAGTCATTTCCACAACGCTCACACGTGCACCACCGACATGGTGAAAAACCATATAACGGTTCTCCACACCCTTCACAATTGACGAAGGAAGAATTAAAATTCAGAGGGTGAGGAGAAAAAGAATTAAACATGATAGAGGATAAAGAAGATTATTTTTGGTATTTTTCATAAAAACGATACGTACTATATAATAAGAAAATAACAAAACTTTCCGAGGACGGAAAGGGTCTTCAAATCAACGATCAACAAATCTCCACAAAAGCGAATCGTACACAAGATCCCCGGCAGCGGCGCCAAAATTTTTGATGTATCGTGGATAGTATATGTGATAATTAGATACGTTATAGGGTAAATTAGAAAATTGCCTTTAGGAAAAAGTAATAGTCCAATAATACCAATGACGAATTCAATTAAACACGTGAGTGAGTCGAGTTCGTTGTACACGAAGATCTTATGAATTTGAGACGTTTTGCTTTGATTTGGACAATTGATTTGAATTGGTTTTCGTTTTTTACACTAAAATTAAATTCTACAAATTTTAAGCTAATTAGAATTAACCTAAAGTGCATGAACCGTAAACCCCGCTTAATTAAAATTTAAACTAACAATTAATTACTTAAAAATTAAAACACTATTTTAAAAATTAAACTAATTAAAAATCTTAAAAATTTAATCTATTTAATAATCTATTAAAAATAAACTATTTAATTAAAAATAAACTAATTAAACTTTTTAAATAAAAACATTTTTTATATATTATTTATTTTATTTTATTTATATTTTACCTAAATTTACTCTAACAAAAATACTATTTAAAGGTTTATAAAAAAACGGATTGAAAGTAATTAAAGCTAGAAAGTTAAGAATTCTGCCAACTGTAACTAATCTATATTAACTACGTAACCTGAAATAATAATCAAAAGAGCTCTAGGCTCAACTGGTAAACACGTTGGGAGTATAAGGAACAGGTCTCGAGTTCGAGACCTGTAATGATCATTTTTATTTATTTTAATTTTAACTATACCTATTTTAGGCAAACTAAATGACAAATTCTGAAATAAAGACAATTCAATCGCACAAAACAAATTCAATGCACAAAATAACAATTCAGAAACTTATAGTAACTTATAGCATTTCACAAACATACAGATAAAGTCTATAATAGTAGCAACTAAAGTCCTATAATAAAAACATCAGCAGTACACTCAGATGTATCAGCTAAAAATGTAGCAAATCAGATAACAAGAATAATATAAATCTTACTTATCACCAAACTAAAAACAGGATCAAACCTCCAAATCATTTTAAACCAATAGCAGGGGAGTTATAAAAATTAAGCAACCTATTATAATCCTACACCCTTTTGCCATTCTACGAACTACGTCAAAGTCTACTAAACACCTCCCATCGCACAATCAATAGCTAATGATATAGACTCACATTAATCATCAAATCACTTATCAGCAAGAATAAAAATGTATGCTAAACTCATGCGTTTTCACTTACTGTAACACATAAAATCTTGACGCTGCAAATCTTAAATCACTACAGATTACAACTAGTTGCATACTTCAAGTGACATAATAGCAGAAGATGATCATATAACTTAAAGCAGAACATAGAAATTCAGTCTTACAATTAACGCACATCTACAGCAACTTACGAAAATCAACAGATAAGCATGATTATAACTCTATCCAAATTCATAAGATAGAGGCAACAAAGATGGAAAATCAAGTTAAACCGAATCTTAAATCGCAACAGATATCTGCATTCAAAGTTACATAAACCTATAAAATCCTAATTGCCCCTAAACATATAACCATATACATCTCCAATTCAACCTCAGAAAATCAGTGGAAACCTTAAACTAACTTCCAGCAAGATTTCAATTACAGCAAACTTAAGTCATTAATCTAAATGCCAGCAGATACAGATCCATATCCAAATATCACAGCATGCCTAACATCAACTTTATGCAGACTATAAATGAAATAAGTTCATCAAACACATTCCAACCAAGCAGTTGCCTAAATCGTTCATAACATACAACTATAACATTCTACACAAATGAGATATACGCGCAGCTTAAAACTAAACCTACAGCCTAACAATCATTTAATTAAACAGAAAAATTTAGTAATATAATTAAAAATAACTAAGCACCAATCAAATAAATTCATCAATTCTGCAAATATATAAGAGCAGAATATCAAGCCAATAACAGATTTATAAAACCATAAAATAAACAGATTAAACTAAATATTTATAAATATAAATCAAAACGAGCTTAACCATTCTATGAAGGACCGTTGAGTAGAAGTCTAGCGATGCGCTGACTTTTGACCCGACACCATTCTCGTACAACCACCAATAGTCTCGATTCAGTATCTTTTTTTAATTATTCAGTGGGAATAATTATTAATCCCTCATTCTAACTCAATAAACACATTAGCTATCTTTTTAAGCTAATATGATTATCTAGACATTTATAATTTTGATCAATTTCCAAAATCAATTAACATAAACTTTAGCAGTTAAAAAAAACAACACAAAATGTAACTTGAAATAAATGCTTTTATTAATCTCGAATAAGATCACATTACACTATTAAAAAAAACAGAAATTACAACTTTCTACACTAAATCTAAAATTATAAAATTAAAAGAAAGAAAAAGGGATATCGATTACATGAAAATATTGGGGGTTTTATAGTTGAAGAGGAGGGTGAGGGTTGTTGGTGATGAACGATTTTTGACCTTTGATTCCGAATCCATACCTTCTCTTTCTTCATTGTTATGATCCAAGGGCTGTGATTCGCCCTTGGTCACACGGATCACCAACGTGTACAAAAGTGTGCTTGTTTGGTGATGACTTGGAATGATTTCATTGGTTCTTTGGCTGAATAACAGGGAATCCACCAATCAAAAACCTTTTGATGACGACTCCAAGCTCCACGTGGAGCTTGGTACTCGAATCTTTGTGTGTGTACACGCACCCTTTATCCCCCTTTTTTTCTCTGATCAGAAGCGCGTGTCTTTCACTTTCTGATTAAATTGGAATCCCCTTTTTCTAGGGTTCTTGAGCCTGCTTCTTTTTCCCCCAATCTCTTTTTTCTCTCTCTCGTTCTATTTGTTTTTTTCTCTTTTCTTTGTTATTTTCTTTTGACCAAAACTTGACCAAGGTATGTATATACTTTCCACCGTCTAAACTTTCTTCATGGGCTTTAAGAAACTTGGACCCAAAGTTAATAATACTTTCATTGGTGGGCTTTTACTTGACTTTTTGACCACTTAAACGTTTGCATTCCTCTCATTTGGCTTGATGGACCATTATAACTTCAAACCGTCTCTTATTATATGTTGTTGGACTTGGTTATTGGGCCTATTGGGCTTTTCCAAGTTTAATAACCAAAGTAACCTATTAATGGGCTTTAAAGGCCCATTAAACATAAGTGGGTCCCACTAAACCAAAATCCTTCTTGAACTTAAATCCGTGAATAAAATCGACTTGTATTTGGCTTCTTAGATCTTTTCATCAAACTTGTGTCGGTTTTGCCGGTTTTCGCGAACTTGGTACCTACACACATTCAAACAAGAAACAAGCGAATACAAGGCATTTTCTATTGTTTTTGTGCAATTATTGTTCGTTTCTAGATACAAATGATATGAGTAATTAAGCTCATATCAATAAGCATCTTGACTAAGACCAATTAACCGTCTACTCCTATCTCGATAGATTTTAATTCTCAAAATATATGCAGCATCTCCCAAATCCTTTATAGAAAAATATTTACCAAGATAATCCTTAACTTCCTTAAGTCTTGGAATGTTACTTCCCATGATTAATATGTCACCGACATATAAAATTAGGAACACTACATTACTCCCACTAGCTTTGCGATATACACATGGCTCATCACGATTTTGAATAAATCCGAACTTTTTGATTTCTTCATCAAATCGCTTATTCCATTGACGTGATGCTTGCTTCAAACCATAAATAGATCTTTGAAGTTTGCACACGCGCTTTGGATATTTAGGATCAACGTACCCTTCCGGTTGTTGCATATAGATGTCTTCATCTAAGCGACCGTTCAAGAAGGCAGTTTTAACATCCATTTGCCATATCTCATAGTCATAGTATGCTGCTATAGCTATGAGAATCCTAATAGCTCGTAAGTCTGCTACAGGAGAAAATGTCTCCTCGTAGTCTATGCCAAAAGTTTGAGTAAAACCTTTAGCTACTAAACGTGCTTTATAGGATTGTATTTTACCATCCATGTCGGTTTTCTTCTTGAAGATCCAACTATTTTTCACTACTTTAGCATATTTAGGCGCGTCTACAAGAATCCAAACATCGTTGATTTCCATAGATTTCATTTCCTCATTCATCGCAACTATCCATTTTGACTTTTCTGGATCAGACATTGCAGATCGATAGTTAGCAGGTTCACCAAGATCCCCTACTTCCTCCTCATCATCCTCTATGTAAAGACATAGTTTGTCTGGCGCACGTATGGTTCTTTGAGACTTAGGTGGAGGAATAATTCCGGTGGAACACTCAGAATTTCTGTTTCTACAGGAATTTTTTCGCTAGTATTTTCAGAAGGCAATGTATCTTCTTGAATTTCTTCAAGATCATAATTTCTCCCACTGAATTCTTGATTTACAAGATCACTTTCAAGGAAGTCTCCATACCGAGCCACAACTATTTTGTTCCCAGCCGGATAATAAAAGTAGTAACCCATAGTTTCCTTAGGGTAACCTACAAAGATACATTTTATTGAGGGTTGTTGGAGTTTATCTCCAGAGTCACGTTTCACATACGCCTCACAACCCCAGATTTTCAAATAAGAAAAAATGGATTCTTGTCATGCCATAGTTCATATGGTATCTTATCAACCTTCTTTGTGGGAACCATATTCAGAATACGAACAACAGATTCAAGAGCATAATCACAAAAGGATAATGGTAAAGTTGTAAGATTAAACATAGATCGCACCATATCTAATAATGTACGATTTCTCCTTTCGGATACACCATTTTGTTGTGGAGTATATGGAGAAGTAAGTTTCTAAACAATTTCATTCTCACTTAAATAATCTTTAAACTCTTGACTTAAATATTCACCACCACGATCAGAACGAAGAGCTTTAATCTTCTTTCCTAGTTGTAACTCTACTTCTGCTTTAAACGTTTTGAATGTTTCAAACACCTCATGTTTATGCTTAAGTAAATAAACATAATCATAACAGCTATAATCATCCGTAAACATTAAGAAGTAGCTAGCACCTTTCCTTGACACATGTCTAAGTGGTCCACACACATCAGTATGTATCAAACCAAGTAGTTTAGTAGCCCTTTCAATATTGCTATTAAAAGGTTTCTTGGTCATCTTTCCAAAGATACAAGATTCGCATTTATCAAATGATTCATCATTGATATTTTCCAAAAGACCATCACGTTGAAGCTTTTGTATGCGAGTCTTCCCAATATAGGCAAGCCTACAATGCCAAAGATAAGAAGAGTTCTTGTCTAACTTTCTCTTCTTATTCATGCTAAATACAGAATTATTTTTCCGCTTGGAATTTTTATCATGCATGTTAATTTCAAAAACACCATTCATAGAAATTGCATCAAAATAGAATAAACCATCTTTGAAAACAGAAATTCTATTATTATCAATCGTGTGATTAAATCCAATATCCAACATAAAAGAAAAGGAAATGACACCCCTAACAATTGTAGGTGCATAGTGACAATTATTTAAAAACAGTACTAAACCCGAAGGTAAAACTAATTTAAATATTCCTATAGCTTCAATCGCTGCTTATACGCCATTGCCCACTTGCAGAAATTGTTCCCCATAGGTAAGCTTCCTCTTCAACTCAAATCCCTGCAGGGTATTACAAATATTAATACCACACCCCGTATCATATACCCAGGAGTTTGATTTGTATGTAAGATTAAATAACTCTATCAAAAATAAGTTACCCGAAGATGGTGCTGCAGCAGCTAGCTCAGCCTTCTTCTTATGTTCTTGCATTTCATGGAGATAGAGAGAGCAATTCCTCTTCTAGTGTCCAGTCATCTTGCAGTAGTGACAAGTCTCATATTTATGAGATTTCTTGACAAAGTTCTGCTTCGGTTTTGATGTAGTCGCAACTTGTTTGCTCTTATCAACCTTGCCTTTGCCTTTCTACTTCTTATTCACTTGCGGTTTTGGTTTCGTCACTCTACCCTTTTGCACATAAAGTACTTGAGGAGTAGCAGTGGATGCCTTATCTTTAAACCCCTTTTCAAAGTCAATGAGCATTGCATGCAAATCATTAAACGTCTTCCCCGTGCAATGCATATTATAGTTACGAACGAAATCATTGAAGTCCTTATTAAGGGACCTATTGATCAAGTTAATAGCCATATTATGATCAAAGGGTTGTCCTAGTGCGATGAGTTGTTCCATATAACCCCTCGTCTCCATATAATGAGCACTTACGGACTTTCCAGGAGCTTGCTTGCAACTATGTAGAGCATCAACCAAATCATAGATCTCTACAACTTGCGGCGTTTCATACACAGCCTTGAGTTCTTCAAGCATTAACTGAGGTGGAAATAGCTCATACTTCCTTTGAAGTGATGGAGCCATTCTCCCTAACATTACAGCAGCCACCTCATGGTGCTTCTTAACGTTAGCAGCGTGTTGAAGCCTTTCCGCATCAGATGCTCCTTCAGCAAGATCCTCCGGAAAAGGAGTTTCCAAGATATTGATAGTACCAGCTGCTCCCAGTACAATTCTTAGTGCACGATACCAGTCATTGAAATTAAGGCCAGTAAGTTTAGGCCGTTCAAAGAAAGCTTTGAACGCTGAGCTTATTGTCAAATTGTTTTCGGGTTGAGCCATTTCTACAGAAATAAATTCAAACATTAGTATTTTTGATAATACAATTCAAGAAAATAAAATTACCCTGGTAATAAAACCATAATATTTTCCTTGAAAAAACTAGAATCCATATTGACATAGATTTATCACATCAGTTGATCTGCTAGTGATAAATGTATTCAACACAGTAACTTGTTGAACAATAATTGACAAACAAATTTGCATTTCTAGATACGTTAGGGATTTACATTGCCAAAATCATTTGCATTGTAAACATGTTTCATCCTTACTTTATGCCTTAAGTTTCCGGTTCTCACTGAGTAACTCAATTAAGTCGACTAATCTAAAGAACGTAAAACCTTCATGTGCAATCTTATTCAGTCATGAAGTTTTCTCTCCATTACAACATCGTCCGATATCTTATAAGACGACAATTGTAACTTCAAGTGTTCGTTAATTAGAGGGCATATGACTTAAATTTTAAGGTATATATTTTGGTGTCAAAATCATGTATGGAGAAGCATCCATACATCTCCATAACATAAGTTTAATAAAAACGTTTAGTACACTTTTTGGTGAGACTAAAAGTTCATCATATATTTGCAAGTTGAGGTATTGGTTAAACCAATTAAAGATTTTACACACAACTAAATTCACACCGTACTTTTTCTAGAACTTCGCTAAAGCACAAAGCAATAACCTTATTCATTGTGTTTCGGATGTGAATTAATGTAGTTAAATCAACCTTAAAGAATTATACTGATAGGTGTGTAAACACCCATCTTTTCTACCACTTAATTACAATAATAACCGGACCAAAACGTGTATTTTATGTCTTTTATGTCGGAATTATGCGTGGTTTGTGTTTTTGTTGTGATTTAGGACGAAAAGGTGAAAAGTGGAGAAAACACGGAAATTCACGGGCATTTACGGACTTTTATTGAAGAAAAGGATGAAAGACGAAGTCAAGAAGTCAAAAGTGGATAAAGAACGGAAGTCCAAGACCAATTCTGAAGATTTATCGAAGAAAAAGTCAAAAGACGAAAGTTTACTTAAAGCCGAGGAACTCAAGTCTTATTTATCGAAGAATTAAAAGACGAGTCCAAAGAAATCCCGAGCCAAAAGTCATCACATTCCAAGATTAACAAAAATTAAGAAGGAAGGACTTGATGGTGCAATTAACAAGAAAGGAAGGAGAGGAGGAAGCTTCCTCTAACCTCTCCCCTAATCACCTATAAATACTCTCATTTTTCATTTCATTTAGTTTTGTTGACTAATAGTGACAATTAGTTCTTCCATGGTTGGTGGCTTGACAAACCATTCTTCCACATTTACTTTTAATGCACCTTTAATTACTTGTACTTTTAATTACATGTTTTGCACCTTAATTACCTTTTAATTCCAAGTAAGTTTTTAATTTGTGTTCTTTAAATTCGTGTCTTTAATCTTTCTTTATCATTTGATCAAGTTCTTTTTATCAATCTCATTCTACTTTTCTTACTTTTTGATTCGGTTACAAGTTAGGATTAAGCAAGTTTTTGCTTAATCCATTTGCTATTTTAATTAAAGTCTCGTCCCTTTTTAATTCCTCATACGAACTAAGCCACGAGATTGACAACCTTGTGTGCTTATTTGGTACTTTGTTTTAGTGTTTTGGAAGTTTTCTTTAAAGTTTTGATTTTTAAGTTTTGATTTCATTTAAGTTTCGTCTTTTAAATTTTAAAAGCTTTTAACTTTTTTAGCTTATTGTCATGTTTTGATTCCATTTCATTCAAGTTTTTGGTAACTGCTTATTAGAATAGCTTATTTAGTTCTTATGCTTATTACCAAGTTGGTTCCATCGGAAAGTTAGGGTTTTCCACATTGCGACGGATAGCAACACCACATTCCGATAGTGACAGTATTGGCATAAGGGTTCTTGCATTCCGATCCGGGATTGCGACAGGAGTAACTTTACCTCATTCCGATCTGGGGATTGCGATCGCATATTGCGATCGCTCTTTCCGACGGCTCTTGAGGCTTGTTAAGTCGAAGTGCTGCCCAATTTTCCGTAGCCTCATTCCGATAGGTACATTCCGATAGGACACATTTCGATCTGAACTACATTGCGATCTGAGGTTGTTAGGTTATTCCGATCTGAAAAGGTGACATATTCCGATCTGGGTTTCTTCAACATTCCGATAGGTGGTGTGTTCATTCCGATGGTAAGGTCGATCGGAATATATTCCGATCTGAGGGTTGTTTTCCATACTTTATCTTGTTTAATTTCTAGTTTATGTTTTTAATACTTGTCTAATTTAATTTCCGTCACGCTTTTATTTTTAGTCATTTAATTATTTTACTTCCCGTCACGTTTTTAAATATCGCACACTTTCTTTTAATTAGACTTAGATTTATTTTCACGCACTTTTAATACTTGCCCTTTATTTCAACGACATTTACTTTTAAGTCTTTGCACATTTAAATTTAAAAACAACCAAAATTATTTGTTTCCACCAAAATAAAACTGAGTCACATAGAAAACCTAGATCAATTCGATTAGACACACATCAATGAACACTTAATTCTCTTACGGGGTGTCAAAAGCCCCTTGTATCAAATGGCGCCGCTGCCGGCTCTTTTCGTTAAGATCAATAGTTTTCTGTGAGAGACACGTTGCTTTTTGGGATCCGTTCACTTGTGAACGTTATTTTTCTTGCATAAAAATTGATAAAAAACCATAAAAATTAAAAATTTCAAAAATCCAAAAAGATTTTATTTTTCTTGTGTATATATATTGTCTTTGTTTTTGGTTTTGTTTTCTTTTGCATTTTCAGGTGTATGCGTACTAGATCTTCTAATTATCAAGAGCCCGAGCCTCAAGAAGATTTAGATATGGCAGGTGTTAACAACAATAATCAACTACCGCACCTCAATAATAATAATAATAACAACAACAATGCTCTTCCACAGCCCGACCTTCGGACCATGGAGGAACTTTGTCAACCAACCATGTTTGGACGAGGAGGACCGATTGCGCCGATGCAAATCAACGCTCCTGAGTTTTCGTTGAAGCACCACATGATTCAGCAAGTACAAACAAACCCATTTAGAGGATTGCCTGATGATGATGCCAACAAACACCTCGACAAGTTCATTACAATCACCCAAAGCATGAAGTTGCCTGGTGCCACAATGGATGTTCTCCGCTTACAACTTTTCCCACATACTCTATCACATCATGCCGAGAAATGGTTTGATCGTCTCCCGAAGAATTCTATTCACACTTGGGATGACATGACTCAACGCTTTCTTTCGCGCTACTTTCCACCATCCATGGTTACAAGCCTTCGCAATCAGATTAGCGGTTTCATGCAAGATCCCGATGAATCTCTTTTTGATGCATGGGAGAGATATAATGTCTTGATCGACCGTTGTCCAAACCACAACATGCTTCCAGTCACCTTGATCGATACTTTCTACAACGGATTGACTTTTCGAGATCGTGATACGATCAATGCAGCCGCCGGTGGCACATTCATGAAAAGGAGACCCGAGGAGTGTAGAGAGTTAATCGAGAACATGACTACTCATCATAAGAACTGGGATTCCTCTGCTTCTTCTAGAAACAACACGAGAGTCAATGTTTCTTCTACCTCAGCAAACCCTGAGATGACCGAACTCACCCGCATGATGGCTGAAATGAGCAAAAGTATTACGCTTCTCGCTTCAAATCAACAACAACAACAAGTTAAAGCGGTTGCTAATCCTTGCGAAACATGTGGCGGTCCTCACTCATACACCGATTGTCCTTCGACACAAGGAAATCCGGAAAATGTGTATGCAACTTATGGTAATTATTCACCGGAAAATTACCAAGCTCGATCTCAAGGGGATAGAAATCTGCTGAGCTACCGATCCAACAATTACCTTTCACCCGGTTTTTCTCCTCAAAACCAAAACCCCGCCAACAACTACACTAGAAGCAACCAAATCCCACCAAGAGCTTCTAATCCTTATCACCCACCCACCCAACAAACACCACCCATTAATCCCGATGTTGAGGCCATCATGAGAACCCAAGGTGAGCAAATCAAGAACTTGCAGAGCCAAATTATCAATCTTAAAGGGGATATCACAAAGCAAGGAAATGAGATAAGATCCGAGCTTCGAAATGATATTCAATCCTCCTTCAGCAATCAAACCAATGATTTGAAGAATATGCTTGCTAGTTTCTTGCCCCCTGCTCAACCTTCTTCTTCGAGTTCTCTACCTTCAAACACCGTCACCAATCCGCGAGCTAATGTGAGTGCTATTACTACACGTAGTGGAGTCACCATCGTAGGACCACCAATCCCACCCCCATCATCTACTCCTCCACCACCATGTATCCCTACTCCTCCTACACCTAGTATTAGTGCACCATTACCGTCTCCGCCTCGACGTGATGAAGTTCCCACCAATGATCCTTCAACATCTCAACCTTTACCTACACCTGCACCCTCACCACCCAAACCTACTATTCCTTATCCTTCTCGCTTGGGCAAGAACAAAATGCTAAACAAGGAGGACGCTCAAGTGACTAGCTATATCAAGATGATTTCTCAAATGAATTTCAACATTAGCTTTCTTGAAGCACTTGTCCACATGCCCAAATTTGTTAAAGCATTTAAGGAATTGCTTAACAAGAAGGAGAAGCTGATTGAACTCGCCAACACACGCTTAAATGAAAACTGCTCTGCAGTTATTCTCAAAGAACTTCCGGAAAAACTTGGAGATCCCGGTCGTTTTGTGTTGCCTTGCGTGTTCAACAAAACTGAAGAATTTACTGCCCTTGCTGATCTCGGGGCTAGTATTAATTTGATGCCTTTGAGTGTTTGGAAAACACTATCATTGCCCGACCTCACTCCAACAAAGATGACTCTTGAACTTGCAAATCGCACTCTCGCTTACCCTGTTGGTATAGCCGAAGACGTGTTCATTAAAGTTGGCACATTTACTTTCCCGGTCGATTTTGTCGTAGTTGATTATGAAATGGACCCTCGTATTCCTTTAATACTTGGTCGGCCATTCTTGAGAACCGGACGTGCTTTAGTAGATGTGGCCGAAGGTGAGTTAATCCTACGAGTCGGGGATGATGCAAAAGTTTTCAAAATGGGGAAGCTTACTAGTTTAACTTTTGGAGGCCGAGAATCAGTGAATATGATTAATGTGCTAGATGACTTTACCGTCTACGAAAATCCTCTATTCGACTCTTGCATCGATAATCCACTTTTTCATGATGATGTGGATGATTTTCTCCCTACTTTGGACGCTTCTTCCATTTATGATTCATCACCAGTCTTTGACGCTTATGATGATGATGATTCTAGCTCAGATTCGGATGATTTTGAGTGTACTTCTGAGTATCCCGAGCTGCCCACTTTCGACGATTTCGATGAGGCTGATACTCTATCGAGCGATTCTTCACATGATGAAGATCCTCCGCCATCACTCGATCCTACTTTGGACGATTATTCATTCGAGGAAGATTTCTCTGAATTTCTCAATACATACTTCCCTCATGAGAGTGATGCTCCTCCTTTTGACTTTGAAGATTATCGCCTTGATCCTACTTTGGATTTGAAGAGCATTTTGTCAAAAGAGAAGAAACCGGTTGACACCGAAATCCGTTGCACGTATGATTTAACACCTCTTTGTCCCACTTCTAAGGACGAGGTTGTGCTTCTTTGCGGATCTTCTTCCCACTCGGCTGAGCCTGAGTCCTATTTTCCCCTAAAGGAAAAGGTGTTCGACCCCGGTATTGAAGTCTTTAAGCCATCTCAGTATCCACCTGATGAAATAAAAGGAAATATCTTTGGAAATTTTGAAGACATGCTTGCTCCACTTCAACTTTGCTTCCACCGTGCTCCATCACTGCTTAAGGGAACCTTGCCACTTCTCTTTTGGCTTGCCTTGTTCGCCTTCAGTTCTTATTATTTGATGGATGAAAACTATGTCTTTGATCCTGGTGGATTTGTTTCATGCTACTTCCGTTGATGATCAAGGTCGAGTCAGGCTCACGACTCGGTTAACAAAAACCAAGCGCTTCTTGGGAGGCAACCCATGCATCTATCTTTTCGCTTTCTTTACCATAAGTGTAGGGGGGACCCTTTGGATTGCTATTTCCTCTCCTCACTTCTTAATCAGGGATTCGAGCTTCAATGATCCACTCTTGATGATTCTTGACGACCCGTGATTCCGTGTTCTACTTCTTCCCGGTTCTATCCTAAACTCTTTTCGATTCACTATTTTATATTTTCTCAATATTAAAATAGGAATCCCTTTAGTTGTCTTTTCCTTAGCAAGAGTTAAACAACGTGCACAATGTCCTAAGTGTAGGGGAGTTTCCTCCCACATGCTTAAACATTGAGGACAATGTTTATCTTAAGTGTAGGGGGGACTTCTATCGAAGTTAAGTGGTCTTTTCCTTGTATTTGTCCTCATTTTAACCGGAAAATCAATTTTTCGACATTTTTCAAAATTTTTGATCTATTTTGGCCTATTAGTTTTTACCTTTGTATAGTTATTTTCTTTCTTTGCTAGAATAAATGTTTAATAAGTGGTTTTAATTTTCTAACGTTGTGAATCTTTTGACTCAATCCGAGTTTACTCTAGCTAGTATCCTTAACGTGTTTAAGTCAAGTTTTGCTAGGCTTTTATATAGGGAGCTATAAAACGCGAAAGTCTTAACTCTCACGGGTTAAGAACAAGAACTTTTCGCATGTTCCTATAATTGATCCTAGAGAGTCGTTTATCAAGGGAACTTTAAGATGCGATTTCTAAACTTGAAAAAGTCTAAGAATTTGCAAGATCCTATAGGCGACTCGAAAACCCAAGACTTTGATTTAATAGGCTAAGTATCCACGAGTCTCATTACTTGAGATTTTAAACTGTGGAGAACGAGAGATGATAGAGCCAATTATAAGTTCAATATTCTTTCATGAATTTATGTGAGTTAATTATAAGCCTATTCTCCCATCGCTTGCTGATAATTTATTTGCTAATAAATAAGGTTGTACGATTTGAAAAGTTACTTAGCTTCTAGCCCCAGATCGTTTAAAAGTTGCTCGGTAATGACGAGAGTTCATAGCCAAGGCATAACTTATGAAGCGGGGCGCGAAGGTTGGCGAGTCCGAAAAGGCCCTAACAAGGCATGAGGGCTATGTTTTGTTGCTAAAGATCCAAAAGTGATGTGAAGAATCATTTATCGAAAATCAATATGAAGGATCGAGACACACGACGAAAAGCAAAAACTCCCCAAAAGTCATGGAGAAGTGTATCCGAAAAGACCCTAACAAGGTATGAGGATAAATAGATCCAAGTCAATAAAGGAGGCGGATCGTTGTATATCAAAATCCAAAATAAAGATTGGAGAAAAATGAAGAAGTCGTGGTCCATATATGAAGAATCTCTCAAAAATTCCAAGTGAAGAAATTCCTATTATGAAGAGAAGACCATTATTTCATGAACGTCTCTCAAGATTTGAAGTATGAAGTCGCTGCCAAATATCGGCCCGAGAAAGGTCTCAAATCGCGAACCAAGTTATGCCAAGATATGAACTTTTTGATATCCCGAGAAGCAGTTTTAAAAGATTTGGTCCTTTAGCTAACTATTGATTAAATCGTGCACTTTATTTTCAGACTAAATAATTATCGAAATAAGTCAAACAATGCATCTTCGTGATCATTCAAGACAAATAATAAAATATAAGAGATACCCATAGGAATAAGGGAGTCTAAGTAAATAATTGGCCCACATGAGTTCGTGTTAGTTTACTAACTTATAATAACAATGATCTCGTTTTTAAGCTTGGTTTGGAGAAAGTGAAAAGTTGAGGATGATGATTATTCATGACATTTTCAAAACCCAAGGTATGCTTTTAATTTCTTTGCTTTGCATTTTTATAATTTTCTATCTCTTTAATAAAGGCCAATGTGGATTGATTATAATGAAAAGTGTAAACATGCTTTGTAACTAATGTATTGCATGAGGACATTGCAATGGTCAAGTGTAGGGGATTTGATAGGTGTGTAAACACCCATCTTTTCTACCACTTAATAACAATAATAACCGGACCAAAACGTGTATTTTATGTCTTTTATGTCGGAATTATGCGTGGTTTGTGTTTTTGTTGTGATTTAGGACGAAAAGGTGAAAAGTGGAGAAAACACGGAAATTCACGGGCATTTACGGACTTTTATTGAAGAAAAGGATGAAAGACGAAGTCAAGAAGTCAAAAGTGGATAAAGAACGGAAGTCCAAGACCAATTCTGAAGATTTATCGAAGAAAAAGTCAAAAGACGAAAGTTTACTTAAAGCCGAGGAACTCAAGTCTTATTTATCGAAGAATTAAAAGACGAGTCCAAAGAAATCCCGAGCCAAAAGTCATCACATTCCAAGATTAACAAAAATTAAGAAGGAAGGACTTGATGGTGCAATTAACAAGAAAGGAAGGAGAGGATGAAGCTTCCTCTAACCTCTCCCCTAATCACCTATAAATACTCTCATTTTTCATTTCATTTAGTTTTGTTGACTAATAGTGACAATTAGTTCTTCCATGGTTGGTGGCTTGACAAACCATTCTTCCACATTTACTTTTAATGCACCTTTAATTACTTGCACTTTTAATTACATGTTTTGCACTTTAATTACCTTTTAATTTCAAGTAAGTTTTCAATTTGTGTTCTTTAAATTCTTGTCTTTAATCTTTCTTTATCATTTGATCAAGTCTTTTTATCAATCTCATTCTACCTTTCTCTCTTTTTGTTTCGGCTTGAATTTCGGATTAAGCAAGGTTTTGCTTAATCCATTTGTTTATTTTGATTAAAGTTTCGTCCTTTTTATTTCCTTACACGAAATAAGCCACGAGATTGACAACCTTGTGTGCTTATTTGGAATTTTTCTTAAGTATTTTGAAAGATTTCTTTAAAGCTTTGATTTTTAACTTTTGATTTCATTTAAGTTTCGTGTTTAAAAGTTTGAAAGACTTTAACTTTCTAGCTTATTGTTTCGTTTTGATTTCATTTCATTTAAGTTTTGGTAACTGCTTATTAGATTAGCTTATTTAGTTCTTGTGCTTTTTACGAATTTGTATCCATCGGAAAGCTAGGGTTTTCCCCACATTGCGACGGCTTGCAATTCCACTTTCCGATAGTGACAGTATTGGTCCAAGGGTTTAGCATTCCGATCCGGGATTGCGATAGGTGTACCATTTCCTCATTCCGATCTGGGGATTGCGATCGCATATTGCGATCGCTCTTTCCGACGGCTCTTGAGGCTTTCTTAGACGAAGTGCTGCCCAATTTTCCTTAGCCTCATTCCGATAGGTACATTCCGATAGGACACATTTCGATCTGGACTACATTGCGATCTGAGGTAGTTAGGTTATTCCGATCTGAAAAGGTGACATATTCCGATCTGAGTTTCTTCAACATTCCGATAGGTGGTGTGTTCATTCCGATGGTAAGGTTGATCGGAATACATTCCGATCTGGGTTAACTTTTATGTTTTGTCTTGTTTAATTTTTAGTTTAAGTTTTTAATACTTGTCTAATTTTAATTCTCGTCACATTTTTAATTTAAGTCATTTTAATTAATTTACTTTCCGTCACGTTTTTAAATATCGCACCTTCTTTTAATTAAACGTAGATTTATTTTCTCGCACTTTTATACTTGCCTTTATTTCAACGACATTTACTTTTAAGTCTTTGCACATTTAAATTTAAAAACAACCAAAATTATTTGTTTCCACCAAAATAAAACTGAGTCACATAGAAAACCTAGATCAATTCGATTAGACCAACACAACGAACTTCAACGAACACATAATTTTTATACGGGCCAAAAGCCAGTTATCATATACCAATAACAACCGTAGGTAATTCCAATTTTGACGCACATGCGAGCCGGGAATTTGGTCAGCGCTGAAGCATAACACCTCCTTCCTTAACCGGGTACATGACCAGCGGTGCGTTATACCCACTTTATAGTTTGTCAAAATTGAGCAGGCCGTTAAGTTGCTATTGCAATTATAATCAACACAAATCATATGTAATTTAGATCTCAAAACAATTCATTAATTTTGATAAGATTTAGTCCATATTATTTTTCTTGGAGAAAAAAAATTACCCTTGTTTATAACATACAATATAAAAACGCATGAAAACAAGTAGTACAAAAAAAACTAAATCAAATAGCCACATGCATAACAATTTATTCAAAGAACATCAAATTTAGGATTTTTATAAACATAAAAAGTCTTCCCTAATTTTAAACTTTGAATCAAATAAAGCAAATAGCATACAAAATTATATGATCCGTAAAAAACATGTATGTTTATTACGGATCTCCCACATTCTCTTAACAATTAAAAAACTACGGATCATAACCACACATGACATAACAATTAATTCATGCAAAACATCTAAAGTTAATTACCATGTAATTTTAGGGTTTACAAAAAAAACTTTTTTTTTATAAAAAAAATCGGCATAGCCGATTTTAAAAAACAATAAAAAACAAAAACCCTAATTTTTATTAAACCTAAAAAATAACATGTAATTTTTAACACAAATCAATATTAGTTAAAAAACTTTAGATCTTGATAATTATAATCATGTTAAAACGACTCTCGATGCCACTGAAGGTTTATATTTACCATAACAATTATTTAAAATCCTAATATAGATCAAAGAACACACAGCGGAAGCAAATTAACAAGATCATTAATTTAACACAATTATAATTAATTAAGATTAGGGTTACATACCTTTATCCTAGCAAGATCCATAAGACGACGGAACGAACGGCAACTAGGGTTGATCACGAACACCACCAAGAATATAGTCTAAAGTAAGACTATATCACGTTCTTGTACACACGTAATACGACGAGTTAACCGTGAGTCTAGCACGAACAAACCAAGCTTCAACGCTTATTGAATATCTACCCAACAACCCTAGAGAGGGGCTAGGACTAGATAAAAATAGACTTGATCGAAAACCAAACGAAACCCTAAGGAGGGTGTGGGGGGGCCGGCGATCAAAGAAGAAAAAGAAAGAGGGAGTGAAAAATTATGAGGCTAGAGGTTTGTTTATATAGGCTTGGCAAACCTTGGGCTCCAAGTTATAAACGAAAAAGGAAAAAAAATCTATCACTTTGCCCCCCTATTAGCCGCCGATTAACACCCCCTCTAAGGGGTGTTTGTGTAATTTTTTCTTCTTCTTTTAGCTTCTATTTAATTCCATAACGGTCGTTAAAACTTAACTATTATTTATTAACGATCGTTAGTTAAGCTTTGGTTTGATTTAATAAATATATATAAAATATATTTAATAAATAGATTAACCTTTTACGTTATGTGTGCAATCCCGTGATCCCGAGTTCGATCCTATCTCACGACTATTAATTTTAAGTCCATAAACTTTCAGATATATATATCTAGTGTCGAAGGTGTGGTTTGGCCCGAAGCCCTCGATAGTAAGGACCAAATCCCTTCCTGTCACTTGCTCTGTGTGATTTGTTTCGTTAGAGCATCTCCAATGATAAAAGTTGCAAAACCTTTTTAGTTATTGCAAAAAAAAAATAAAGATATTTTTCATTGATTCATAAGCTTTTTACAAAATTTGTTGCAAAAGTTGCAAAACACATTTAGTTATTGCAAAACACTTTCATTGAATCAATAGCAGATATTTAGAGGGTGTTTGTTTTAGCTTATATAATGGGCTTATAAGCTTATTAGCTTATATAAGCTTATAAGCCTAAACCAAGTGTTTGGTTAAGCTTATATAAGTGGACTTATAAGCTTATATATGAGTGTTTTGATAAGCCACAAAAATATGACTTTTTTATGAAGGTTTGAGCTTATATAACATATTTATCATTTTACCTTCATGTTAACTTAAGCTTATACTCCCTCCGTCCCATTTTATTAGTCCCCCAACAAATTTTTTAGGTATTATGATAGATTCAATGAATGTAGACATTTTATTATTAGAAAGACAAACTTACCCTTTGAATACATTAATAGTTTCCTTTTAAGAAATTAATAATATGGGTAAAACTGGAATATTTAGTAATTAATGCTTCTTATTTTAGAAACTGGACAATATTTTGGGACAGATTAAAATAGTAATGAGGACAATAAAAGTGGGACGGAGGGAGTATAAGTCATGGGCTTATAAGCTTATTAAACATAGGCTTATATAAACTTATATAAGCCCATTACATAAGCTAAAACAAACACCCCCTTAGTTTGTATTTTAATTAGGATTTTCTTTATTCTTTTGCTCTTATGATACATGATAAGAAATAAAAAATGACACCGAGAGCAAAAAAAAATACACAAAATATTATTTACGGATTCTTGTGTACTTTTTTGTGTTCTTATCATGTGTCGTATGAACACAAGATAGATAGACTTTTTTATGGCTGATCAAAAGGGTGCTTTGGCTTAGCCATTAATGAAACTCTATCTCTTAAGAAATAAGTTTTAGAAACATGACTTATTAGATAAGAGAAATGAGTACTCTCGTTCTATTATTACTTCTATTTTTTTATTATTTCTTCTATTTAGTTTTGTCTTTTATTCTTCTATTTCTTTTATTATTGTCTTTATTTTCTCTGTCTTTTATTCTGGAGGGAGGGGTATTTAGGAAAATCGAATGAATCAAACTTAACTTTTTTTTTACCAAAATTAATTAAAGAACCCGATTTAGATAGTTTATATAAGGGGAAATGATCCCTGCTGTGAACAGCAGATAACATGTCTGCATTTTGGGCTTTTTGCACTTTTTTTTATTAGCCCATTTAACAAAATCATAACTTCTTCTTCACAAAAACAAGGGCGGGACACCAATTATTTGGCGCCAAAAAAGTTATTAACACAAACTAATCGAGATCATCTCAATTATTTTGATCATTGTTGATTCAGTTTACAAAGAACAACAACGTCCAGGTTTGTAAAAAGCGAACCTTTATTAATTGTTGCATTATTCTTTGATATTTCTCTTAAGTTATCTACTGATGAGGTGTAACATACATTCAAGATGATGACAACGAGATTGACAAAGATGGCTATCTCATACATGGAGATTAAGAAGTCGAGGTTGAATGTGAGTGATCATATATTCTTGTGGTTGTTGTAAAAAAGGGCCATAACAGTCTTGGATGTCCAAAGACAAAGGTTTATCTATACTTTCTCAACATTGCATCTTTTGGGTTTTTTATTCGAAGTTTTATTGTTTAACTATTTCAGGAGGATGATGAAAAAAAGAGAGGGATAATGTATGGTCTTCATCTTTGTATGTCTTTTAGATTGAAGTATATCGGAATGCACTCTTGAAACCTGGTGTCCTTTGATGGTCCAAGTTCCTATGTGGATTATATATTTGTTTGGGCAATGAGCTTTAATTGGAATGTACTCAGATGACATATTGTAAATGGTGTTATCTACTTCATGTGTTTTCTACGCTTATGTGGTTTTGCCAAGTTTGTGGCTCAAGTCTGCAATTCATGTGTACTTATGGTTTATGCGCATTCATGCGTGCAAGTATGAAAATTCGGCTTGTAAGTACTTGATACATAGTTGAAATTTTTATTGGTTGTTTTAACTTGTTTAGATGGTGTTTGGTTTTGGATGTGACCCCATTTTACTTCTCAGCATTATTGGTGTTTGGGTCTGGATGTGACTAAATATTGACACCTTCGATGCAAAATGTTGATAGTATTTGTTGTTGTAAAGTTCTTGTTGTGATCGACAAGACTAATCAAGATATCACATTCTTATAGAAGTCGTGATTTGATGAGTTCTGTTTTTTGGAAAACACTTCTTGAACCATACCCCTCTTTACATAACTCAGCAACTAGTTAAACACTCCTCTCTTCATCTTATTAAGACTCTTAAGCGCATATCAGTCCTACCATGAAACGCAAGTGGGCTTATCAAAATATTACTCGTATAATTGATGCAGAAATCAAACACCAGAGTGAGTTTATCAAGTAATGTAATAAGTTACCACTCTTATAAGTGAGCTTATCAAATAATGTAAAGTTACTTGTAATCTTTCAAGCGCATGCAATTTTATTTAATGAAATTATACTATTAGTATTTGAGGAAGTTGTTGAGCTCCTTGAAGGTAATGGCAGAGAAAATAGAAGGAAAGGGATTGACGTTTTTCACTTTCTTGGGTTTGATAAATGGGCTAATTAAAAAAGTGGCAAAAAGCCCAAAATGCAGGCATGTTATCCGCAGTTCACAGCAGGGATCATTTCCCCTTTATATAAAACCAGTGTTTTAAAAACCGGTTCGAACCGGCCGGTTCAACCGGTTAAACCGGAAACCGGAATGTTGACCGGGCCGTTGTGAGCCGGGTTTACACAGAAAATCGAACCGGATTAAACCGGCCGGTTTCAGTCGAACCGTCAGACCGGAGACCGGCCGGTTCAACACATATCAAAGGAAAAGAGCGAGATCTGGTGTATAACTGGATAAGTTTCATGTATAGATGATGAATCATAAGCTCTGTAATCTTGTTTACCAGATCGATTCATTGGAGCTACATTTTCATGTACGTTTGGCGTGATGAGGCTTCATCTTTGTGGGGGATGAAAATGAGGTTAAGTGTGTGGGATCTTTGCTTGATAAGTTTTTTTATTTATTAAATTAAAGAATGGTAAAGAAGATGAAAAGAATGGAAATCAGAGAAGATAAGAAGAAGACGGTTGTTGTGGAATATTGTGTGATGGTAGTAGTCAAAGCAGGATGGATGACATGATTTATTGTATTTGAAAAGTTGATACTTTTGGTTATTAGCATACATGTTTTTCTTAATGTTAAAAAAAAACATGTTTTTAACCAACATGAGAGACGTTTTTCCTATAAACACTTTAAACATGGGTAATTTTTTTTATTCACATAAAACCGGTTCGACCCGGCGGTTCGACCGGTTGAACCGGTAACCCGGTGAACCGGTGATTCAACCGGGTCAATTTAAAACCCGAGTTTTAAAACATTGTATAAAACCGAAAACCTGAGCAAATTAAAACGGTTCGGTTTTCCATTGAGTTTGATGGGCCTACGTTGCCTCCTCTAATAGCCCAAACATAATTGGACCAACAACCTCAAAGCCCATCCCATAAACAAAAAACACAACCCTAGAACACACAAAACCAGAAACAACAACCAATCTTCAGTTCTTCACCGCATCACACACACAAACAAACCAAATCCTTAATTTTCATCTTCTCATCGCTTAATCCCAATCTCAAACCCTAACCCTAACCATGACGATCGAGACCACCACCCAACCACCAAAACCCAGATGGGGAGAACTCGACGAAGAAGAAGACACAGACTACAACTACCTCCTTCCACCAAAGCAAACAATCGGACCCGACAACAACGGGATCAAGAAAACCATCGAGTTTTTCTTCAACGATGAGGGACAGAAAGTGAAGAAAACCACCACTACACGTGTCAGGAAGCTGGCGAACGCTAGGCTGACTCAGAAGGCGCTGGAACGAAGGGCGTGGAGTAAGTTTGGTGATGCGGTTCATGAGGATGTCGGGGCGAGGTTGACTATGGTTAGTACTGAGGAGATTGTTTTTGAAAGGCCCAGGGCTCCAGGTACTTTTTTTTTTATTTTTTTTTGCTTTTTTAATGTTTATTATTCAGTTTTATTCATTTTTGTGAATTTTTAATGAGTTTTTGTGAATTGTTAGTGATTTTTTGTGAATTTTTAATGATTTTTTGATGCGGGTAGTGATAAGATTTGTGCTTTTTGTGATTTTGGTGGAAAATTTGTAGTTTTAAGAGGTGCTTGTTTAAGATTGTATGTGGGCTTATGAGCTTATTTGATTATGTCTTATATTTCACAAGCCTTGATGCGGGTAGTGTATATTTTTTTATGTTTTTTTATATATTCTTTATGTTTTATTTAAGATTTGGGTTTAGTAAAATTTATGTTTTTTTGGTGATTTTTTTTTATGTTTGTAGTTGGTTTTTGTTTTTATGATTTGGGTATATTTTAATTTATGCATTTTTGTGTTTTTTTTTTATAATTTTTGTGTTTTTATCATGTATGTTAAAGATTTTTCTTTATAATTTTTTTAATGATTTTTTTAGTGATCTGTGTGCTTGGTTTGTGTTTTTATGATGTAGGTAGTGTAAAGTTTTGTGCTTTTTTAAGATTTTATATGAATTGATTTTGGTGTTTTTGTTTGAGCTTAGTTTTTTGTAACTCTTACGTCTTATTATGAGACCAGTGAGCTTATAAAATTCTATGATTATTACTAATAAACTTGCCCAAAATTCTTAAAGTTAGGCAGACAAATAGGGGATTATAAATATAAGTCTAATTCGAATAAGCTATTAAACCTACATATTAGATTTAACAAGCACCCTCAAATGGTGCTTTTATGATGTGGGTATATTTTAAATTATGTATTTTTGTGATTTTTTAATGATTTTTGTAGTTGGTTTGTGTTTTTATGATGTGGGTAGTGTAGAGATTTGTGTTTAGGGGTGTTTGTTTAGCATAAAATCAAATAAGCTCATAAGCCCGTGTAAGCTTAAACAAACATCCCCCAGAATGCCAAATGGTGTTTTTATTATGTGGCTGTATTTTAGTTTATGGAGTTGTGTGATTTTTTAATCGTGTTAGTAGTTGGTTTGTGTTTTTATGATGTGGATAGTGTAACAGTTATGTGTTTTTTATTTTGGATTTTACATGAAATTAGTTATATGGGTAGTGTTATGATTTATGCCTTTTGTGATTTGGATTGCAATTTGCTGTTTAGGGGGTGTTTGATTAAGCTTATATGTAGGCTTATGAGGTTATTGGTTTTCTGCTTATATTTCATACGCCCCAAATTTCCGGCTTATTTTGTGACTTCTGAGCTTTTATAAGTTTCTTATGATATTTTAAACTTGTATATAAGTCTCGAAATTAGCCGAAAAATCGAGGCTTATTAAATTAGCCCACATATAAGCCTAAACAAGCATCCCCAAATGGTGTTTCTATTACGTGGCTATATTTAAATTTTTGTATTTTTGTGATTTTCTTATTATTTTTATAGTTTTTATGATGTGAGTTGCTTAAAGATTGGTGTTCTTTTAGATTTTATATGAAATTGGTTATGAGGGTAGTGTTAAGTTTTATGTTTTTTGTGATTTTGGTGTGAAATTTGTTTTTTAGGGGGTGTTTAATTAAGCCTGTATGTGGGCTTATGAGGTTATTGGTTTTTTACTTATATTGCAGAAGCCCAGTTATGCGGCTTATTATGAGAGTAGTGAGCTTATATAAGTTTATTATTATATGATTAACCTGCTTAAAATTCTTGCAATAGGCAGAAAAATTAGGGCTTATTAAGTATAAGCTGAACATCAAATAAGCTCATAAGCCCACATAAGCTTAAACAAACACCCCCATATGGTGTTTTTAACTTTTTATGATTTGGCTATATTTTAGTTTTTTCGATTTTGTGACTTTTTAAAACATTTTTGTAGTTTGTTTGTGTTTTTATAATCTGGGTAGCTATTTGTGAATTTCGTGTGAATTTGTGTCTTTGTGATGGGGGTAGTGAAAAAATCTGTATTCTTTGTGCCTTCGGTCCGAAAATTGATGTTGAGGGGTGTTAGTTTAAGCAAGCTTATTTGGCCAGCTTATGATCTTATGCAACCTTTAAAAAGCTAATAAGTTCCCTTTTTGGCTCATGAGCTTATTAACTAATATAAGCCTTAAGTTGAAGTTATTCAAGCCATAAGCTCTTGAGCATAAATATGAGGGTGTTAGCTTTTTAAAGGTTGAAGAAGCTCATAAGCCTGAAAAATAAGCCTAAATAAACACCCTTGGGGTGTTTGTTTTGGCTTATATAGCCGGTGTATGGCTTTTTTAGAGCTTCTTTTAATATTTTTGGCTTATGTTAGCTTCTCATTTCATACTAATAAACTTATGTAAGCCCAAAAGTTTCAATGTAAGCCACAAAAAGTAAGCTTTTGAAACATAAGCTTAGAACCAATTCCAAATAAGACATTCCTAGCTAAAGTTTCAAAACCAAAACAGATACCCCCTTATTTGTGTTTATAGATGCATTAGTGTAAAGATATGCGTTTTCCGTCCTTTTGGTGCAAAAATTGATGTTGGTTTGATTGGATGTGTTTCTTAATGCGTGTTTGTTGAAGATTTGTGCCATTTTTTGATTAGTAATGTAATTACTTAGATTGGCAATTAGTTTAATCAACAGTTGTGGGTAGTTTAAACGAAGAAGAGGAAGGTACAAGTTAGAACTGTTTAAACCCACGAAAACAATCGGACAAGACAACAATTATAACTTTTTTATTTGATATGAAATTTTTGTTGGCATGATTAATTATGTTTTATGATGATAGTAGTGTGAAGATTATGGGGTTATTTACTAGTTATGTGGTAGTGTAAAAGTTTGTGATTTTCGTGTGAAATTTGTTGTTTTGATTGTTTATGTGGTTTTTATGAGGTGGCTATTGTAAAGACTTGTGTTTTTAGTATATAGATATGATAAAGATTTTTGATTTTGTATGTTTTTATGATGTGGATGGCGAATATATCTGATTTGTCATTTGTTTTTTCTGATGAGTTTTGTAAGGATATCGACTCACAAACAAGACAAGTAACAATGTAAAATATAGTAAAAAAAACTGCTGATATAAATAGTAGTCTTTGTGATCGGTATACCCAATTTTTCTATGCTTATGACAATGTGACCTGTTTATACATTGGGAATTGTTATGCGATTGTTGGTGTTTCTGGATGTATGCACATGTAAATTTAACTTGATGTAGTCTACGCATTAAATCTTATTTCTTTGCTAAAGACAACATTACTGTATTTGGTATTAAATCAATCATTCTCATAATTTGCCTTTAGCAATTTAGTATAATGATTCATTGACCACCAAACGCACAGATTTTTGTCATTGGAACTAGCTGACATTATTTTTGTGGGGTTGTAGTATATTGTATTAATCATAACGCTGTCTACGCTTTATGTTTGGATTTGACGAGTGTGCATCAAAAATACCAACACTTCCATAACCCTACCGAGTGATACGGTTTAAATTGTCACATGCCCATTCCAAAAACACCTTTTCTCAGTATCTAAGAAATACACGTATTTATTGTAACTACTGTTATTTACATCATTGGTTTTTACTAAATATTAGTAGTAGTTGTATTCAGGAGACATCTTCGTGTTTATGATTTGGTAAGGCTTGTGTTGGAGCAGATTTTGTATATCACTAATAGCCGGATACGATAAATATACTCACCTGAGATTACAGAGATATACAACCTGCGATTTGTTTAAGTTGTATGCAAGTTGGTAATTGAGGTCCACATGTATACCAGGTTGTTTACTTGCTATGAATAGAGTTGAAGAATGAATGCTAGGTAGAAACAAGTTATTGTTCGCCGTTTGCAGTGTGGGTCTTCTATACCAAATTAGCTTGGCGGATGCATATTTGATTAAATGAACTTTTTGATAGTCTATGATCTATTTCCTGTATATATTGAAATGTTTGCGTTTTTTTGGAAGTTGGTGAAAAGCAGTGTTTGTGTGAATGCTATCCGCTCTTGATTTATCGATATGTCTCTTGGTTTTGTTAACATTGAGTCACTTAATAGGTACCAAAGCTGAAGACTCAAGCTCTTCAGACCCGTTGGCAGCTAAATCAGGAGCTGTTCTCATGGTATGCAGAACCTGTGGAAAGAAAGGTGACCATTGGACCTCAAGGTGCCCTTACAAGGATCTTGCACAACCAACTGATACATTTGTCGAGAATCCAACTGCTGATTCATCTGCCCCTGGTGCGTCTGGAGCTACCAAAGGAGCATATGTTCCACCCACCAGGCGTGATGGTGGAGTTAGACCTACTGCTGGCGCTGACATGCGACGCAGGAATGATGAAAACTCTGTCCGTGTCAATAACCTTTCAGAGGACACTCGTGAGCCTGATTTGATGGAGCTGTTCCGTCCATTTGGCAGTGTGTCTCGTGTTTATGTTGCTATGGATCAGAAGACTGGAATGAGCAGAGGGTTTGGGTTTGTTAACTTTGTTAGGAGGGAAGAGGGTGAGCGAGCTATTGCGAAACTCAATGGCTATGGGTATGATAACCTTATCTTGAGCGTCGAATGGGCTGCTCCAAGGGCAAATTAGTATCTATTTCGTGCTGAGTTTTGCAGTTGTTTGTGTTTTTGTTTTTGAGAGTTGGATTGTACGCAAGAATGAGATTTCGTATTAAAAGTTTGATGTGTAGACATACAAATAGAACTGCACCTTTAATTATAACTTTTTAAGTTTGATGTGACGCCCCTTAAAATTGAAAGTAGACCGCCATGGCGCAATGTATGTTTCCGATTTCAACCTAAATCATAATGAAAGAACAAAAGTAACTTAGCAAGGCACAATTTCGAGGTAACAAAGGATTTCATGTGTCTCATCTTATGCCGATTATAGTCAGATTGTTACAAACTTCGAGTCTCATGTAAACACATGACATCCTTGATCTCCAGGACCACACGTATCCATGATCCACAATTTATACATAGCAGTTCCTTCCCAAGCACTAACTCGCCACTGATCCTTTCTCTGATGGACATAAGTAGACCACGCATCTTCAAAAAAAGCGGGCGATACAGGTGGGATGGTAGACCGTTAAGCAATATGTTAGGAATGGAAAATGTTCTGCAAGCTAATATCGACAGTACCGTGAAGCCATGAAGGTGGGTAACATGTAGAGTAACGTAGATGGAATTATGGAAATGGCCTGATCGTTAGGAAGATCTCCCTATGATCCATACACTGCCTCTTCCAACATTGCAGATCAACAAAAAACCAAAAACAATGTGGATTACCAATAACGGACAGAGTAAATTTTTATATAACTAGAGTATGGCAAGATCTTTGACTCAAAAAAGAGCACGCAGTACCATAGTGTGACCTTGTATGATACCTGCACTGCATTCCCAAACACTCCTTTATGTTATGGCTAGCCATTCATGGAAGACAAGCTACGTACAATGCTTAAACGGTTCTTAGGGAAAGTTATGAGTTAATGATAGTCAAAATATTTCTTCTCTAAATGCCTTTATTCAAAAAATGTTTCAAAGATAAATTAAGCAAAGACCGGGTGGATATTGTAGTTCAGCTAAGCTTTATGAGGTGCAATAAAACCATTATGAGTGTGCTTACGCCATCTACTATGCTTTAAGATATCTGTAATGCGGTTACATGGCATGCATCAATGCATGATAACTCATTTATACGATATAATCCATTGTCGATATTGCAATGTAATAGCAGGGGCGGAGCCAAGATAAACACCAACAGGGTAATGTATGCACGCTCAACTCTTGCGTAGAACTAATTCTTTTTTGATTGAACAAATAGCATTACAAACTCAAATTCTGTGATACAAATTAAGGCTCTTAATGGTAGATATGGATATAAAGACTGGGATGCCAAAAGCTTCACCAATGGATTAAAAGATTCGTCATCTCGATCACAAAACTCTATATCCTTCAGACAAATCTTATTCCCTTCGATGAATAGAACACAAGTGAACAGGAAGCACAAGGTTGGAGTAAATTTGATGTCCTCAGGAGAAAGTTACATACAAACAGGAAATATGATAACCATTTGAAGTTCATAAACAAACAGACACGCCGGTTTAGCTCGAGCTGGAAAAGACAACTGAGAATGTTACGAAAACCATATGGCCATTACTTGAGCCTTGAAGGCTGATGACTTGCTTCTTAAACTTATTGAATTTTAGATGTAACAGTCCTTCCATAAAAAACTGTGCTAAGTAAAATAATTTGGTGTTAAAAATGAGGATAAAAGCAACTAATGAATCTCATTAGTTGTTAAAACCTTATTTTGCATCAGCCGGGAATCGAACCCGGGTCTGTACCGTGGCAGGGTACTATTCTACCACTAGACAACTGATGCTTTTACGTCTATTCTTACGATCTAGTTTTACTATCCTTAGATTGTAGGTACATTTTGTTGAGCAAAGTGTTTGACTGGAAAAATGTTACGACTACTCTACAACTTTAACCTGTTCATGCTGATTAAAAAAATGAGAATTTCTAACATGTGCCCTCAATGCACATGTTTGTGTTTATATAAAAGTAAAGTTTACGTTTATTAAATGTAAATTGTTATTTATCTATGGTGAATTTTAAGTGTATTTAATTGAATTTAATGTATTTTTTAATATAAAAGAAAAGTTATTGTTTAATAAATATGGCTTAACATGTGTTTGAGGGCACATGTTAGAAAAACTCTAAAAAAATTGATACACCTTAATTTAGAGGTGGCAAAACGGGCGGGCGGCGGGCTAAACGGGCGGTGGGCCAAACGGGAGCGGGCTAAACGGGCACGGGCGAAACGGGCGGGCGAAACGGGCGGGTTAAACGGGCGCAAGCTAAAATGAGAAAAAAAACATATAAAAACGTAGAATTAAAAAATAAAAATACTTGTTTAAAAGCCGGGATAAAAGTTAAATATAAAACATCCGCCAATTAGCCTAATTAATGTTTTACATGTGCGCCCATTAAGCCCATAAGTTTCTTATATATGCGTCCGTTTAACCCGTTAATAATAAAGAATGGACAAAAAGTGCCCAATCCTTTTTAAAAAATGGGCAAAAAGTGCCCATATTTATTAAAACTAGGTAAGGTGCCCGCGCTCCGCCGCGGCTAGTTTTTGTTCGTTGATTCTTGGCGGAGTTGTGACACGTATGTAAGAATAGCATAATCCGACGGCTTCCTCTCTCGTCTCCTGAATACAGTTTCAACTGGAGCAGCACCTTGTCTTCAATGAGAGTATGCGTCTTGATGATGGTGTTTACAGTGAACTTCCAGCACCGTTGCGTGTTTTTCCATATTCTGTATTCAAAAAACATATATACCTAATTAACATTTTGAAACAATAATAGTACAACTATTAAAATCTCTTAAAAGACAATTTAGAATGATGTATGCATTAAAAAGACTCTTAACGACTTCAACCCGTTCCCATATACGTAGTTTTTTTAAGCTGGTCCATTCCAGAGAAAAGACAACCAGAACCGACCCAAATTTATAAGTAAATAGGTCAAAACTGCTACCTCTAAACACAGGAAAGGAACTTACGAAGCTCGTTGTAGTTTCCACGCGTCTAGGCTCAGATATGGCACCATTAAGGGAAAAACGGATAGGCACGCCATGGCTGCAGCCCCGAGAGGTTGCCCCGCCAAGATACGCGTAATCTCAGATTTAGCCCATGCCGTTAAACTCATCATAGCCTGAGTAATCACATACATTAGTTTTCGTAATCCCCCTCTTTTATTAAAACTGTCATAAAGTGTATTTCTTTGTACACTTATTAAAACTGACATGGCTGCAAACACATTTCTGTGTTGTGCCGCCAAGATAGGGGCGGTCACTATCATTATAAAATCAAATGACATTATCGGAACTGGATATCAACTACACTTCATACTAATGTACCCCGACAACCTTAAAAGGTCGCCTGAGCAAAATCAAACGACATTATCGGAACTGGATATCAACTATACTTCATACGACCGCTGATAATCATAATAGTGCGTTTAAATACCTTGTTGGTCGCGTCACCAATCATATGTATGTCGCCCGGACAAAACTTATCAGTCAAGCTAAGCACACTAAAATAACATAAAGCTTGAAACATAAAAGCAAAGTCAAAAGAATACCTCAGAAAAGCACAAAAGTTGGTATGAGGATTGACAATGGTCAACATCAGGCAGCGCCGACTGACGACCACCATCACCCATACCTAAGATCACCAACACCGCCTACTGACAATCAACGCCGCACACCGTCAACGGGGCAACGAAGCAGCCAATAACAATGAAGGGGCTCCTGGCCAAATGGGTATACCCAGATCATCAATATAGATTAGATCATCATCAATTATCAGATTAAATAAAAACCAATAAAACTGATCAACACATCAATCATCATCAAGAAGGGTACTGTTCATTGGGAATCGCAAACACCCCTTACAGCCTATCGTCAGCAGGCGTCAAGAGCGGCACTAAAAGCCACAATTGTCACGATCGTCGCCTGCTATGAATAGCGGCAACGAACCTTCAATTGAATGACTATACTTCTTATTTTTTAAAAACAACTTATACCCTGAACATATCCAAACACCTCTGTTTTTACTAACCTTCCTCGAGATATAAAGAAACAGTGGACTCCATCACGAAATGTAAAAACTCGGTTGACCACGTAAACTCAAGAGCATTAAATAACGGGTACCTGAAGTGTGGCTACAAAACATGGAAATCCATCATATTAAAGCAAGACACGGGTCATGTGTTTGATGAGGGTTGAGTTCCCACACCCGAGTTCCAACACCTGTAGCGTTATAAAGTATTTACATAAGCAAAGTAATAACTAATTTACCTTTTAAGACCATAAAATTGAAGCTCAAGTTTTCTGCAGGTAAATTGTATGTCCTTGAACAACAGACGCTCTATTCAAAGGAACTTATAACAGTGACTTTATAAGTTCAAGATCATCCCTAATTCATTCATAACTCCCGATTTCCTTGCCTTGATTTTGAGGAGAACTGTTTCACAGCTATTAAGGTGCTATTTGGCAAAACTCCTCCATACATTAGCGAGAATCCCCTTTCTTGTTAAAGTTTCTGATCAAACCGATCTGATCAAGAAAGACACAAAAAAGGCATATAAGCAAAATATAATTTATTTTGAGAATCTCATACAATTAGAAACAAATGAACATACCTTTGATTTCAAACCTTCTGTTACATCGACTTGAGAGATAGGTAAGATAGATCTAAGGCCACATGAGGCTCAGATAAGGCACGAATCAGGCAGAAAGGATACACATGCCATGGCTGCAACCCCGAGAGGTTGCCTCGCCAAGATACACGCAATCTCATATCTCACCTTGGGCCTTTCAAACTCATCACAGCCTATGAATAGTAACTTCCTTTACAACTCACGGTTCTTCTCTCATTGGCCCTCAAAAGTGACCACAGGCATCGATTGGCTTCTATATTATTTCTCTCACTGCTTTGTTTCGTCTAGGTGTCTCTCGCACAAATAACTCCCCTCACAATAATTGGCTCAGATTAATTGATGTCGTGGCTGGGTTTGTGGAGGTTGCTGAATCGAGCAATGCTCGCATTCTGCCATCGTTCCACTTTCCCAGCAAGACACCGTACCAAAGGATCGTTAGAGACAACCAAATAGAGATATACGCCACCCAAAATAAGATGGATCCGATAGTGAGTATTCGGGGATCACATTATATTATATTATATCCTTAATAAAGAAGGGGAATTGCGCTTCCCAATGAACAGTACCAATACTCACAAACGAAATAAAAAAAAATATACTTCTCCCACTCATAAGAGTGCTACTATCGTCGCCTGCTATCAATAGCGGCAGCGAATGTTCAATTGAATGACTATATATCGTCGCCTGCTACGAATAGCGGCAACGAACCTTCAATTGAACGGCTATACTTCTTTTTTAAAAACAACTTATAAAACACCTCTTATCCCGAACCCAAAAAATAGGTATCCAGCAAACCACACCTCTTTCCCCGAACCCAAAAATTAGGTTTCCAGCAAACTTCAAAAAAAGGGTTTCAATGAATTACACAGCTAACCGTTATCAGAACCATAATGTTCCAAACACCCATTTCAAGGTCGTAACCGTAACCCAATGAATCAGGTTGGTGGCAACAAATAAGACGGTGGCAACAAAGAGGGTCAAACCACAAAGAATAAATACGTCTATCAAACCATAAAAAACACAGATTTCTCTATTAACTTATAAATCAGGCTGAATCAAAGCAGAAAACCCACCAAGCCAGAAGTAAAGCATCCATTAAAAGCGAACCCCCAAAAAAAATTTAGGGTTTCCATCAAAAGGATGAATCAAAGCAGAAAACTCACCAAGCCAGAAGTAAAGCATCCATTAAAAGCGAACCCCCAAAAAAAATTAGGGTTTCCATCAAAAGGATGAACCAAAGCAGAAAACTCACCAAGCCAGAAGTAAAGCATCCATTAAAAGCGAAACCCCATAAAAAATTAGGGTTTTCATCAAACCTAAATTAGGTTTCCATGGTTGCATCACAGTCCTAAAAACCACGACTTATCAGATTAGATCGGTTAAACGATCACGCTTCCGTCATACGAATCCGATTAGATCGATCAGATCATCTTAGATCGATTAGAGAGAGAGACAGAGTTGTGTGAGGATGAGAGAGAGATAAATGGGTATTGAGAGGTATGGAAGAAGTTTATTTTTTTTATTTCGTTTGTGAGTAGTATGAGTGGAAACCCCATAAAAAATTAGGGTTTTCATCAAACCTAAATTAGGTTTCCATGGTTGCATCACAGCCCTAAAAACCACGACTTATCAGATTAGATCGGTTAAACGATCACGCTTCCGTCATACGAATCCGATTAGATCGATCAGATCATCTTAGATCGATTAGAGAGAGAGACAGAGTTGTGTGAGGATGAGAGAGAGATAAATGGGTATTGAGAGGTATGGGAGAAGTATATTTTTTTATTTCGTTTGTGAGTAGTATGAGTGGGAGAAGTATATTTTATTTCGTTTGTGAGTAGTCGTTTGTGAGTAGTATGAGTGGGAGAAGTATATTTTTTTTATTTCGTTTGTGAGTAGTGGTATGAGTGGGAGAAGTATATTTTTTTTTAATTTCGTTTGTGAGTAGTGGTACTGTTCATTGGGAAGCGCAATTCCCCTTCTTTATTAAGGATATAATGGGCAAGATTTATCACCTCTACACC
Source organism: Glebionis coronaria (assembly GCA_025667525.1). Lineage (NCBI taxonomy): Eukaryota > Viridiplantae > Streptophyta > Magnoliopsida > Asterales > Asteraceae > Glebionis > Glebionis coronaria. Next base: position 687,779,446 of record CM046874.1, read on the forward strand.
TTATATTGTGTATGGGATATGTAACTCCAAAATAATACCATTGTTTTGTTTTTATAGATATCTGAATTATCTTTTATCATGAAAATGTTTCCATGGTAACGTAATATGATACTTTTAACAAGTGAAATATTTTGCTATAGTCATCATTTTACTACATATATCTTATAAATAGGTAAAGGAGGAAAAGGATTAGGAAAAGGAGGAGCTAAACGACATCGTAAAGTGCTCCGGGACAACATCCAAGGAATCACAAAGCCAACTATCAGAAGATTAGCAAGCCGTGGAGGAGTGAAGAGCATAAGTGGGTTGATTTACGAAGAGACGAGAGGTGTTTTGAAGATATATTTGGAGAATGTGATTAGAGATGTTGTGACATACACTGAGCATGCGTGAAGGAAGACTGTTACTGCTATGGATGTTGTTTATGCTCTTAAGAGACATGGTAGGACTCTCTATGGTTTCGGTGGTTAAATTAGATATGTTGTTTATTAGGTTTTAACCAAATACGAAATATATAGGTGCGAGTCTTTTTTGAAATGGGGATTTGACTGAAGATAGGTTTGTTGATCAGCAGCTGCAGCGGGTCGTCTGCAATGCTGTCATAACTCATTGGGTCTCTATCTATAAGCAATTTTGCATGTATGACAGCTCAAGGCAGAAAGTTTCAGATTGGTTTGAATGTAGTAATTGACCACTAGAAGGTATGGAGATTGGTTTGTTTATTCGTATATGCGTTGATGCAATAAGATTCAGCTGCGAGCTACTATATGATTCTAATTGCTGGTTACTGAATGAATTAATGTCATATAATCAAGAACTGGTACCAATGATTGTGCTTGACCATAACATTTTAGTTATACACCTCGATTATGGTCTTGAGCAAGTGTTGAAATATCAAGGTAATACAGTGCGTAAGAACAATTTTATCCTCAGATACCATGATACTTTTCTGATTTCAACTCAAATCACGATGAAAGGACAACAGGGGGGTCACAACTTCATGCTTACAAAGCGCTTGCGTAGTCGCGTGTCTAACTTCTGCTGATAAAGGTCAGTTTGTTATAAACTCTCTAATCACTTAAACTCATGACGTCCTCGCCATGCCTAGACATAGACATGAGCCCATGATCCACACACCAAGAGATACACGAGATATCGTGCCCATCACACCCGAAAGGTGGCACGTGAATGGCTATGAATCTGATTCGTATAGAGTGAACAAGGTTTTGCAAGTATGTCAAGAGAATCTATATACACATGTAAAAGTTTAACAAAAACAAATGTTATACTATGTTTGATCCTTTCTCTGACAGACATGATTAGACCACACACTGTAAAAAAAGTGGGTGATTGCAGTACCGCCTCTTCTGACATTGCAAATTAGCAAAAAACACAGAACAATGTGGATTAGCAATAATGGACTGAAGGTACACTATTCTATAAGTAGAGTATGGCAAGATCTCTTACTCAAAGAGAAAGAAGTGCCATGGTGTGGCCTTGTATGGTACCCGCACTGCATTCCCAAACACTCCTTTATGCTATGGCTAGCCGTTCATGGAAGACGAGCTACACATGATATAATGCTTAAACGGTTCTTAGGGAAAGTTATGAGTTGCTCACTATACAAAGGAATTAATAATAGTTTAATTTTATCATATATTTTATAATTTTAACTAGGGGTGTTCACGGGTCGGTTCGGTTCGGTTAGTTAGACGATTTTGACTATCCATCGTGGTTCGGTTAGTTAAATTTATTATCCGTAACCGAACCGTACAAGGCGGTTAACCGGACATACGGTTACCCGAAATGAGCGGTTACCCACAATTCGGGTCACGGTTAACCATTATATAAGTTTCATAAAGTTTTAGTTTATAAATAATAACATGGTTTAGAACATAGAATGTTGTTTTCGTATAATTCAACGACATTAAATAGATAAAAATCATATAAAAATTATTTCGTTACAAAAAAGTGCATTAAAATATTCATAAATAACATATTAACTAAAAAATATTTATTGGATATTTATAAACTACGATCACATTAATTAAATTTACACGTACATGTTTAATACATGTACTATAATTTGAATATTTAGTTAAAAAATTTCATATATAATAAAAGTAGGGTACTAATACAATTAATACATGTACTATAATTTGAATATTTAGTTAAAAAATTTCATGTATAATATGTGCGGTTCGGTTCGGTTAACCACGGATATCTAAAAATAAAAACCGTAACCGAACCGTTATAAGCGGGTTTTTTCGGTTTCGGTTTTTTTCGGTTTTGGTTTTTTCAGTTTCTGGTTTCTTCGGTTTCGGACCGAGCGGTTCGGCTCGGTTCGTCGGTTTTTTTGAACACCCCTAATTTTAACATATAGTTGGTCTTAACGAGTAGCGAGTTGCGTTTAGACATGTGAAATGATAGATTACAAATCAAAATCACACAAATATCAAAAAATTTAAAAAGTAATAAAATAAAATTAAGAAAATAAACAAAATCTTACAAGTACACAGTCCCAAAAATTGGATGTTCCCCATCACTTGCCCAGAAAACAAAAACTAAAAAAACAAAGTTTAATAAAAATGAGGCTCAGATCTGTTTTAATATCAGATGAAGAGGATAGATCCGCCATGGCTGCAAAAACAAAAAGTTACACATGCATTTAACAAGTGTCATCCTTTTGCTATTATTACCAAGCCAAGATACGGATAATCTCAACTTGACCCGATTCGACCCATTTTGCACTTAATCAATCATCACAGCCTCTAATAAAATATACTCAGTAGAACTTGTTTCAAATATCGGGGTTCGATAATCATTCCATATATATATACTCCATACTATTATATGTGAATGAGGGTTGTTGTTAGATTAAAAATGGTGGAAATCATTGGTGGAGAGAGGCGGCAACTACCCTCGGAAAAACCTTCCTCTCAATAACCTCATTCTTTTCTTCTATGGGTCGTAAAACAGAAGTGTGTCTGGTGGTTGTGTGTGTTTAATGTTTATGCTTGGGTAGTTGGGTTTAGGGCCCAAATAGGGGTGTAAAATAACTAAACATTACCCAAACTTGGATAAGCTTGTTTGTTTGGGTCGAATTATCAGCTAAACATTTTATTTCTAAAATTACTTTAAATTAGTCTATGCTCTGCACAAGCCACGATTGTTGTTGAGCATATGCCACAGTCACATAGATGGATGTGTCTACTATGTCATCGACACATTTTGTTTGTGACAATTCAAGACTTCGTGCTCGATAAACGTAAAATATCGTTAATATTCCGTTATTAGGTTATATAAGAGTTCAACAAGAGTAAATCAAAAAACAGGATAGAAGGAAGCTAGTGATTCAAACTAACCCCTTCTGCGCCTGTTAATGCACCAGCCGGGATTCGAACCCGGGTCTGTACCGTGGCAGGGTACTATTCTACCACTAGACCAAGGGTGCTTTTGTTATGTTTTCGATATGCGTGACTAGAGAATAATACAGTGCCAACATTTTCAAGTCATTAGGCAAGATCAAAAGTTTTGTAAAGTATATTGAAAATATCGGCTAAATGTTCTAATTTTTACATACTGAGAAAAGAGGCTCGTCTTTGAACGAAGCACCTAATTAAACGTCCACTCTAAGACCGGGCACCACTATCTCATCTCAACATTAGCGTTAACTCCTTCAGTAATCAAGTAATCAACAACCAACACAATGAGCATTTAGATCAAGAAGCCACTCCAACACAGATTCTTAAATTAGGTAATATAAGACCATAGGCATAAGCTGTCCGACTTTTACCCAAACACCAACAAGGGCATATAATAGCTTTCCCAAAGATGCAATAAGCCACTAAACCTCAGCAAGCATGATACGTTTCTTACTTCAACTTAAATCATGATGAAAGGACAACAGTAGGCCACAACTTTAAGCTTATAAAGGGTTCACATGTCCTATTTTCCGCCAATTAAGGTCCTCGCCAGGCCTACACATAGCCATGATCCGCACGCCAAGATATACATGAGCTATCGTGCTGCCCATCACACCCAAAACATGGCACCTGAAAGGCTATGACTCTGATTCGTATTGAATGAACAAGGTCTTACAAGTATGTCAAGTAAAGAGAATCTGATTCGTTAAGTTTAACAAAAACAAATGTTAGACTATGTTTGCATCCATTATAGTACTATATGATAGACAACCAAAACCGAGTAGGTTTACAATGGGTGAGATGAACTTCTTTCTAGGTTTACAAGTTCAGCAGAAAGAAGATGGTATCTTCATCTCCCAAGACAAATATGTAGCTGAAATCTTGAAGAAATATGGTTTTTCTCCACATGAGAAGGAGGCTTCCACTCCTATGGATAGGCAACACCCTTGGGGAAAAATTGGAGCTGGAAAGGATGTGGATGTTAGGCACTATAGATCAATGATTGGCTCATTGATGTATCTTACAGCCTCAAGACCTGACATCATGTTTGCTGTGTGTGCATGTGCACGCCATCAAGTGACTCCCAAAGAATGTCACCTTTTTGCTGTGAAGAGAATTTTTAGGTACCTAAGATGTTATCCAGATCTTGGCTTGTGGTACCCAAAAGATTCTCCATTGGACCTTATTGCATATTCAGACAGTGACTATGGTGGTGACAAGTTTGATAGGAAATCCACAACTGGTGGATGCCAATTTCTTGGGAGCAGATTGATATCTTGGCAATGCAAGAAACAAACAGTGGTGGCAAACTATACAACTGAAGCAGAATATGTTGCTGCAGCTGCTTGTTGTGGACAAGTCTTATGGATTCAGAACCAGCTGTTGGATTATGGGTATAATTTTATGCATACCAGGATTTTTGTAGACAATAACAGTACTTTATGCATTATTAAAAATCCTGTACATCATTCTAAAACCAAACACATAGAAATTAGACATCATTTTATAAGAGATTGCTTTGAGAAAGGTTTAATTCAACCAGATAGGGTAGATACAGAAGATAATGTGGCTGATTTATTAACTAAACCTTTTGATGCTGGAAGATTTCAATATTTGGTAACAAATATTGGAATGGTTAATCTCACTTAATATGTGTTTTGGAACCTTTTTGTAAAAGTATGTACAGGATAATGCATTGTTATTGGTCTTTGTGATGATTTAGATTTTCCACTTTGTTTTTCTAACACTGACAAAGGTACATGTAACGCTGATAAGTGTTATTTTGCCGTTGTTGGAGATATATCTAATGCTGACAAGAGTTCCTTCAACGCTGATAGGTGTTGTCGGGACGCTGTCAGCAACAAATGTTAGTTTTGTGGTTTTCATCTAAATGTGTAGGTAGGTGGTAGCTTTATGACATTGGATACAGAGTTGCTTATGGATCTTTGAAGAGCTATTTGGACATGTTTTGTTTATGGATGATGGTTGGAATATTTATATTCCTATCTTGACATAAATTTTTAATGTTCATATATATTTTGAGAACTCATGTATCATAGTTTGAAGGGAGGTTTAAGGAACCTTTAGGATTTTTGGGTATCCATATGATACTCTTATCACAATTCTAGATTGTGTCCACAGGTGAGTATGGGTTAGTTTTACTAAACCATGAGGCACTGTAGCATGCATAGTATATCAACTTTGCATGCTGCCAAGACATTTTTGGCCTAGAATTGGTTGTGGTCTGGTGGGAGACTTGGGAATCCTTTTGATATGGGTTTTACCTGGGATTAACAAGGATTTTATAAAGTAACTTGGTTGTTAAGAATTTTGGTTAGCAAGGGACACTAGAGGACTGTTATGTCTATCTTGCTTATGCAAGTGTGCATAACTGGACAGTGCTTGCCGCCCTATGATAATTATCAGCTTTTGGTTATCTTCTCTAGGATAAATTACTTGTTAAGGTCATTTTGCACTTTTTAAAACAATTTTATTTTTGGACGCTGACAAGATTTTTCCAAGCGTTGTTGTGACCAAATTGGACGCTGACATGGCTTTAGGCGAACGTTGACAAGATTATAGCCGTTGGGCGTTGATAGGTTATATTTGACCGTTGACAATCAATGGGACCTACCCAGTTGTTACTTTTTGACATATTTTCAAGCCGTAATTTTAGGAGTTGTTACTTTCATTAAATGCATGAGATAACTTATAACTTTTTCAATATTTTCATGATTAGTTTTTGAAAATCTTTGCCTATTTTTTGGGCCAATCACATGCATTCATCCACTCCTATAAATTTGGCTCCTATTTTAAACAGGGTATCTATAATTCTTGTCTAACACTTTTCTCTTATCAACCTTCATCTTTTATACTTCAAATTAACAGCTTTCATCAATGGCACCAAGATTTAACTCAGCAGAATTGGATTTGGGGTTCAAGTCTCAACACAACATGATTGCTTATCTTGTTGCTGATAATACTTTGTTCCCTCAATACACGCAGATGGTGGAGTATTTGAATGCATCCCCATTAAGGTATGCTCTTTCTCATGCACCACTCATTCCAGTCACACACATTAAACAGTTTTGGAACACTGTAAGTTCCTCAACAGTTAATGGAGTGACCACATTAACTTCTATTGTACATGGGAGACCTTGGGTGGTTACTGAGGCCTTGGTACGCCAGGCCTTGCATCTTGATGATGCTGATGGTGTAACCCTTCTTCCCATATCTGAAATAGAACAAGGGCTTAGGGCTTTGGGATACCCTATTCCTGATGAAGGTACTCTTAATAAGTATCATAAGCAGGAATTTCCCCCAGCCTGGAAGTACCTCATTCACATTCTCCTTCAATGTTTGAGTCCCAAATGTACTGCACACAATGAGATCAATAGATCCATTGCAACTGCTATTATGTGTATTGCAACAGGGCAAAAATATAACTGGTCTAAAATGATTTTTGAAGGAATGTGTAAAAACAAGGGGACAAAAATGACTTTAGCTTATCCCCGTTTTCTGCAAATGATTTTTGATGCTCAAGGATATTGTTCAAGGGATCACAATGATTTTTATAAAATCCCTGAACAAAAGAAAGCTATTTTTACCAAGATGAATTCACCACCTCATAGAGACCTACCTTTAACCCCAACCATGCTTGCTGTTATTGCAGCAGCACAACCCCAACCAGACCCTCAACCTCATATTGACCCTCACCCACAACTTGAACCTATTCCTGAACCTTTACCTTCCCCTGACCAAATGCAAATAGACCAAAATCCCTTTGACGCTGACACATCTAATGTGGGCGTTGATGTGCCTATTTCCACCACTGACACCCAACCATCACAATCCCAAACACCCCTTAACCAACCCACATCTACACCTTCTTCTACACCATCTTCCACACCACCTGAATATAGGTTGATTAAACGCCAAAGGACTGCTGGAGTGTTCTCCTCTGGTGGTCCTAGCCATGAAGCAGAGAGAACCACCACCACAAGTGTGGCTGGTGACCTGGATGAGGCTGGGGCTATTGATACAGGCTTAGAAGCTGGTCAAGACAGTCCCAACATCATTAAGACCTCATCCATGCCCAATGAACCTGACTTGGGAGGTCAAATCCCCATTTTGGAAGAGGGCAGACTGGAACCTATGACGCTTTTGGAATTGACGGCTGTCTGCATTAGCTTGTAAAAGCAGAATGCAGACTTAGTACAAATTGTCAGTAACCAAGGCCTTGAACTCAAAGAATTGAGGGAGAGGATTGTTGTTTTGGAGAGTGCTCATTCAAGGGGAGGTATGGAGGAGTCTTCCAAAGGGGAGGAAGCTAGAAATCTGAGTGATAAGAGCAGTCAAGATGGTCAATCATTGGATGTTGCTGAAGCTCTTACTACTTTGAAGGAACAAACAGGTTTTGATACGTCCTTGATCTCTCCAACCAATTTAAATTTATCATTTACAGATATGTTGAGAGAGGTTACACAAGGCGCTGAGGGAAAATATTTGAGCGTTGACAAGACAAGTTTGGACGCTGACAGAAGTATTTTGGGCGCTGATAGAGGAAATTTGGGCGTTGACAGATCTGCATATGGAGGTGATGTATTCCAGTCATCATCTATCATCAAAGATGTTCCTACTCAGGTATTATCATCTACCCTACCAACAATTGAACCAACAGATAAGGGTAAGGGTAAGTTGGTAGAAGAAATTGTTCCAAAGAATGCAGCTCAGATTGAATTTGATAGAAGATTGGCTGAGCAAATGATGGAACAAGGTGAAAAGGAAAAGTCACCATTTGTTGTGACTTCTGAAGAAGAAAGTGATGGAGCTAGCTCAGATTCAAGTGTGATGATTGTTGAACCAGAAAGACTTGAGTATGGTGATGAGCTTGCTAGGGAAAAGCTGAGAGATTTAAAGTTGCAGATTGATTTTGATATGCCAGAGGTGGTTCAGATGTACAATTCTTGGGAAGAAAGCTGCATGGATAATCCAGACTTGACCATTTCAGATCAGATATGGGGTTTGGAAATTCTTCTTAGAGTTCAGAAGGATTGTAAGGTGATTTTGAAGCACAAGGCAAGCAACATTCTATCTGAGTTGAAAAGGGATAGAAGGAAGCTCTACTTTATGTTGCTCAAATGTCATGGAGTTGGATGGACACATCAGAAGTTGAAGGCTTTGACATTTGATGAGCTGGAACATAGGGCTTATCCTATTTGGGTGAAAGTGCAGGAAGAAAACACTTTCAGACTTCTTTCAGATGAAAGAAAGGAGCAACTTGCAGAAGAGATGGCAATCAAGAAAGCTATGATAGTTCCTAGACCAGTAAAGAAGGGATTTATTCTTGAGTTTCCAAAAGATATGAATCAATTATATCCAAGTGAAGCAGTTATTAGAAAGAGCCTCAAGCTCTCCCCATTAGAAGCTTCAGATATGGTGCATGTGTTACCACTAGATTCCAGGAATCCAATTGTGAGTTATGATGAAGATGAATGTGGATTCTGGAAAATTGGAAGATTTGGCAAGGAGGTACACACTTTTACCACTCTCATATCTTTATTTGCAAGTTGTGATAGAGAAGACTTGGTGGACCTTTGGAGGTTGCTAGAGACCAAGTATGAGGCTGAAGCACCAACTTCAGTCAATGGAATAAAACTTTGGACCACATTCAAAAGAATGTGTGGGACAAATGAAGAAGATCCTGAAATATGGAAGGATCTTGAAGATGACCTCAGTGGTCTTCAATGGAGGTTATATTCAGCTGCAGGTGTATACCATTTGAGTTCTACAAAGTTTGCTGAGTATTTACTTGTAGATGCTCAGTATTTCATATCCAAGGCTGTTTTGGAAAAGATGAAGGACACCCAGTTGGAGATAGATTATACAAGTGACGTGGCAAAGAATTTGATCAGATTTATTTATTACCAATATGATAAGGTTTGTCAGACTCCTCCAAGTTCTTAATGTTTATTCAGAAACTTGATCATAAGAGTGGATATCAAGTTTAGGGGAGGATTGTTGGGAATAAATTAAGGCCAGATCACTTGAACGCTGACAAGAACAACTCAAGCGTTGACAAGAGCAAAGTGAGCGCTGATAGCATAAGCGTTGACAAGTTAAAGTCAAGCGTTGACAGATTGAAGACAAGCACTGATGGAAGATGTGAGCTACACGTTTATTATATTCTAGAATACTTCTAGTAAGGATAGAAACGACAATGTATTTTCTATATTTATCTTTACCTAGAATAGTTGATTCGTAGCTTATTGTACAAGACTTCTTGTTCTATAAAAGAAGATCTTTTAGGTTAATGTTTAATATAAGTTTTCATAAGTATTCGCAAGTTAAACCTTTCATTGTAATCAATTCGATCATTCTAATACAAGTGAAAGTTTGTTTAACATCTTTGTGTTTTAGATCAAGTGTTAATTCCGCATAACACTTTGTTACTTTACTCATAAGCAAAGGTTTCTCTACGTGTAGTACTTGATCTAATCTCGTATACACAAAGCTTAATCGATCTAAGTTTGGGATCAACAATACGTTGGGGTGAGGCGTCCCTGATCAGGTCTGGGAGGAGGAGGGGTTACCTCTGGAGGAGCCCTCTCGCTCCCAGGTGTCCCCGAGTTCAGGCTGAGGCCTACCCCCAGTGTAGGACCTTGGTCACCGTCTTCCATCACTTAGTTTTTTGGTAGATTGGTATTCCCGGTCCCACGGATGGTGCCAGATGTTGAAGCGAATTTCCGGAGAAGCTTCGTCAGCCTTGATCCTTCGGGTATCTTAAGGCTACTCCTTCTAATGAAGCCCTAGCTTGCTCCTTCGGAGTATCTCGTGGCTACTCCTTCCTTGTGAAGCTCTGGCTCCCTTCTTCAGAGTTCCTTAGTCTAGCCCTCAGTCACTTAGGCTGAAATAAGAAAGAACACCGTTAGCTCGCCTTGGGGTTTGAATCCGAGACCAACTCCGGCGTGAGAGTAAGTATGTGGTTCTAGTGAGAGATAATTCTAGAGAGAGAGAGTAAGTAGTGAAGTGTGTGTGTAAAACTTAACCTTTGTTCCTGGAGGAACCTCTCCTTTTATACTACTTGGAGGTGGCTCCAAGACACACGAATTGTGGAGTCGAGGTTGTCTTGTAGGAGCAGCGCCTAAATAGCTGATGAGCACCAGGTCTGTCCTTCGTGGTCAGACTTGTCCTCATGCTCCTCTAGTACTCGTCGTGGTCCATGTGTCTGTACCATTCGTACATTATGGTACTACGTAGGCTAGGTGCAATCGTCCTTCCTCCGATAGAGCATGTGTGTAGGACTAGCCTTCCTTGGTCTAGCCTTGCCCGGGCTAGCATTGTCTGGGGCTCCTAGCCTTGTCTGGGGCTTCTAGCCTTGTCTGGGACTGCTAGCCTTGTCTGGGGCTGCTAGCCTTGTCTGGGGCTGCTAGCCTTGTCTGGGGTTGCTAGTCTTGTCTGGGGCTGCTAGCCTTGTCTGAGGCTGCTAGCCTTGTCTGGAGCTAGTCTTGTCTCTGGACCTAGAGTGATCCTCATCACCCTAGCTACTCCAGTGAGTTGTTCTAGCTTAAGATAGTTTTGCTCATGGAGCATTAGGAATTAGTTATACTTTGTCTCACCGTAAGCATGGGGGTGAGACTATACCTCATCAGTGTACCAAATACTTCTAATTCTTCCAAAAAGAAGAAGAAGAAAAACAAAAAGACCGTCATTAAAGCCGATCCCGAGAATCGAGCTTTGAACAACACGATGGCAACGGATAATCGACCAATGATTGAGATTCTTCAATCTCACGTTGAAGGAAACGGTGACGCGATTGTGGTGCCAGATATTGGAGCAAATCATTTTGAACTTAAAACGGGTTTTATTCAAATGGTTTCCGCTACACCAATTTTAGGCCGTACTAATGATGACCCACACGCTCATATCAAACGTTTCATACAATTGGCAAACACCATCAACTACAATGGGGTGCCACAAGAGGCCATTCGTTTACAACTCTTTCCTTTTTCCCTCGAGGGACAAGCCCGGATATGACTTGATAAGGAACCACCCCAAAGTATTACAACATGGATTGATTTAGAGACCAAGTTCATTAACTACTTTTTCCCACCATCACGGACCACTTCTTTAAGGAATGAAATCATTACTTTTGAACAACAATATGGGGAAACGTTTAGGCCGCGTTTAGTTGGAAAATATTTTCTATCATTTTCTATTTTTTGTTTTGTAGAAAAAGAGAAGGGATTTCCATCTCCACAAAACACTTGAAAATTTACAAAACGCGTTTAGTTAGAGAAATATGTGTTTGTGTTTTCTATTTATCAAAACTAGAAAACATGTTCAAGTGTTTTTGTTTTAGGTTTTCGTCAGTGAATTTACGTTTTCTTCGGTAAATTCACCTTTTCGTCATTAAATTTACGTTTTCGTCAATAGTTTTACGTTTTCATCAGTAATATTACGTTTTCGTCAGCAATTTTACGTTCTCGTCAGTAAATTTACATTTTCGTCAGTAAATTCACGTTTGGGTCAGAAAATTTCGGTTTTCGTCAGTATTTTTACGTTTTCGTCAGTAAATTTACGTTTTTGTCACTAAATTTACGTTTTCGTCAGAAAATTTACGTTTTTATTATTTTAACGTTTACCTCAGTAAATTTAATTTTCGTCAGTAAATTTACATTATCGTCAGTGAATTTACGTTTTCGTAAATAAATTTACGTTTTCGTCAGTAAATTTTACGTTTTCGTCAGTAAATTTATGTTTTCGCCAGTACTTTTACGTTTTCTTCAGTAAGTTTACGTTTTCGTTAGTAAATTTATGTTTTTGTCACTAAATTTACGTTTGCGTCAGTAAATTTATGTTTTCGTCAGTGAATTTACGTTTCCGTTTGCAATTTTACGTTTTCGTTTGCAAACGTAAAAATTTTATTGACGAAAAAGTAAATGTACCGACAAAAAGGTAAATTTGCTGACGAAAACGTAAATTTACTGACGTAAACGTTAAAATAATGACAAAAACGTAAATTTACTGACGAAAACGTAAAAATACCGACAAAAACATAAATTTACTGACGAAAACGTAAATTTACTCACGTAAACGTTAAAATAATGACAAAAACGTAAATTTACTGACGAAAACGTAAATTTACTGACAAAAACGTAAAAATCCTGACGAAAACGTAAAATTTACTGACGAAAACGTTAAAATAATGACAAAAACGTAAATTTACTGACGAAAACGTAAATTGCTGACGAAAAAGTAAATTTACTGATGAAAACGTAAGTTTACTGATGAAAACGTAAATTTTCTGACGTAAACATTAAAATAATTATGAAAACGTAAATTTACTGACAAAAACGTAAATTACTTACGAAAACGTAATTTTACTAACGAAAATGTAAAATTTCTGATGAAAACGTAAATTTACTAACGAAAATGTAAATTTACTGACGAAAATGTAAATTGCTGACGAAAACGTAAATTTACTGATGAAAACGTAAGTTTACTGATGAAAACGTAAATTTTCTGATGTAAACATTAAAATAATTATGAAAACGTAAATTTACTGACAAAAACGTAAATTACTTACGAAAACGTAATTTTACTAACGAAAATGTAAAATTTCTGACGAAAACGTAAATTTACTGACGAAAACGTAAAAATACTGACGAAAATATAAATTATTTGCGAAAACGTAAAATACTGATGAAAAAGCAAAATTTCCAACGCAAACGTAAAAATAAAGAGAAAATTAGATATTTTGTGTTAAAAGGAAAACATGGAAAACAAAAAAAAGTTGTTTTCTTGTTTTGTGTATAAAAGGGGAAAATAGGAATTTTGTGTTTTGTAGAGATATTTTCTGAAAAATGATAATTTGAACGCGTTTTCTATTTTCCTTGTTTTCTAGAAAACATTTTGTGGAAAACAAGGTGTTTTCCATCCAACTAAACGCACCCTAAACATTTTGTTAAATCTGTACATCAAGACATAGAATCTGTGTTTGAGAATTCCCTTTTGAAATATGCATACTGTATATTGTCTAAACAATTTATATATAGCAATGAGCAGTCCCATTCCCAAACACCACCTTAACTCGCCATTGATCCCGAATGAGGAGCAAACCTTGTAGAAAAACTACGAGGCAACAAATCGTCATCATTAACGTCACCATCAAAATTTAGATCATAGCTCTTTGGATCATACTGAAATGACGAATTCCCTTTCCTCGGTTTCTTGCTAAATTTTCTAATGAAATTCTTCCATTTAGGCCCTGCAACAAACTCCGAAAACTCCTTTAACCTCTTAAACCGACTCATCAACCAGCTCTCGTCACCCGAAACATCTCCCGGACTATGGTAAATGAAGGCTGCTGACTCTCCATCCTGATGTCGAGTATCAAAGTAAGAAAACAGGTGAAAGCATCCACAACCATTGTTATTAACCATCTCGTCTTCGTAGTTGTAAGAGTCATGGACGTGTCGTTGCCTTGTTGTTCATGCTCCATGATTATTGATGATGGTGTGGTCTTGCTCATATCAAATGCTTGTTATTTTTCCATGTGAAAAGATGTTGGAGTTTTATGTTTTTGTGTTTTTGTACGTCTTATATAAGGCCCGTGTCATTGTGTTGTGTTTTGGATGGCTGAAAGTATCAAACAATTAACAATTTGAGTTCAATATATTAGTGGGAAACACTCGGGAGAGACGGCATAATAACAAGCCTCAGAGAGTTAGGTTATAATTAAAACACCCTCCTCGCCGTAACATGTTTTCGGTATACACCCAAATAGACCTTCCTAGTTATAACTGCTATCAGTATGTGGGTTGCACAAAAGCCCCACAAAAAAAGATACCTCGCTCACAAAACAACATAAGAGAGAAAGCCAAACAGCGGCCGCAGCCATGCCAAACAACGAGTAGCAACAGTGCAGTTTGGCACGTTGATGGGGGCACCAATGGTGCAAAGCTTTCCCATTAACAGGCTATGTCATAGGTCAAAATATGCCTTATAACGTGTTATAGGTTAAAAAATGCAACATGCAAGTAACTAAAAACGTATCTATTTATCAACCGGCCCTAAAAATAACAATGTTTGTTACGAACATCGCTCAAGGACTCGACACAACATACAGTTGGTCTTACCGAGTAGCAAGTAGCGTTTAGACATGTGAAATGACAGACAATTTAATTAGTATGTACTTTGTTTTAAATAAAACGTGTGATTACAAATCAAAATCACTACAAAATCAAATCATCCCTAATTTAAAAAAAAAAAAAAAAAAAAAAAACAGAATATTTAAAAGCACAAAATCTTTTAAGTACACAGTCCCAAAAATTGATGTTCCCCATTTACAGAAAAATAAAAAAATAAGTAAAAAACAAAAGTTTAATAAAATGAGGCTCAGATCTGTTTTACCATCAGATCAAGAGGATTTCCGCCATGGCTGCAATGATTTGCCAAGCCAAGATACGGATAATCTCAACTTGACCCGATTCGACCCATTTTGCACTTAATTAATCATCACAGCCTCTAATATAGTACTCTATCCGTCTCATTGCCATCTATATATATATATACATGCATATATACGTGGAAATTAGGATTGTTGTTGGATGGATACAGTTATAGATAGATAGATCTATAACATTATATGTGATTGAGGGTTGTTGGATTTAAGATGGTGGAAATCATTGGTGGAGAGAGGCGGCAACTACCCTCACAAAAACCTTTTTTTTTTTTTTTCCTCTCTCTACCTCATTCTTTCGTGTGGGTCGTCACATAAAACAGAAGTGTTACTCGCTTTGTGTTTGTTTATACTTGGGTAGTTGGGCTTAGGGCCAAATAGGGTTGTCAAAACCAAACTTGGATAAGCTTGTTTGGGTTAACAGTTGGTCTTGTACTAACTTTAGTTAAAACAAAATGGGATAATTATAAAAGAGTTCTTCAATTTTGAGCAATTTGTGATTTAGTCTAAAAAATATGTTTTTTCTGATACGGTCCCGGGCAACAAAGGACCAACAAAGAATATAGGGCAGCAACCATTCAGATTTTGACAAGTGTCCAAAGAATAGAGCAATTCTGACAGATTGCCCCAAGATATAGGGCAACAGAGGACACGTGACGCATTCTGCACCCAGTTGCCTTATTACCCAAAAAAATGAGAGAAAATTTTTGGTGTTTTTTGGGAAGAGAATAATAAGCAACGGACTTTTTGGTAATTTTCCCAAAATCCACAACCTTTGAACATTTTTGCAAAAGACAAGAACCTAAAGAAACAAGTGGACACAAAAGTACCAATAATAACCAATGTTTTCATACCCGGGTCGACTTGGCCAGGTCAACCGGTTGAACCGGTTCCAGCAAAAAAACAGGTCATATTGACCCGGGTTTCATATTTTCGAAACCCGGATTGACCCGGCGGGTTTGGGGTGACCCGGGTCAACCCGGTTCTCAAGACCCGGCCGGGTTTCGAATTTTTCGGATTTTTTTTTAAATTTTACGTATTTGCGACAAAATTTTATTTTTACATATTATATTGGTTGCTAAACAATTTATATTTTCAATATACGTAAGTTTTTATGGTTTTTATAAGTATAATTTTGTTAATTATTAAAAATATAAAAAATATATTTTTTTTAGAAAACCGGGTTAACCCGGATTGACCCGGGTCGACCCGGGTTGACCCGGACCCGGCGACTCGACCGGGTCGATTTAAGACCCGGGTTTTAAAACATTGATAATAACCATGCATGAAAACTTACCCGTTTATTCTCTGTAGACAGTTTGGAATCAAAACCTTATCATCTATAAGGCTAGATATAGTCAGGCGTCGTGAACTCGTGGTTTCTGTGGAGTTAGACAAGACCTCCTTCCCATATATCTGATTCAGAAACATGGCGGAATCATCGAATGCACATGATGTCTCTCTGTACGAGAAGAACTGGAATAAACATGAGCATCAAATGTTAATATCTCCAACTTTATTTCAGTGAAGCTATCTGGCCGTAGCAACTATGAAATCTGGAATGCTCAGATGGTTTGCCTCGTGGAGAGTCAGAATATGGGTGGCATCGTTAAACACAGATATGATTCTCCAGCTGCGCAAGACTAGCAGGATCATTAAACAATACAATAACCTTCTAAAAGGTTGGATTCTTGGTTCGCTAGATGAAAAAGTGGCCAAGGAATTTGTTTACGACTCTTGAGTATCAGCAAAAGATCTATGGAGGAATATAAAATACTCGTATGGTCAAAGAGAAAGTTAGCATGTGTCTCTTAACCAGAATACGAAGAAGAAATTGAAACAACCGCGACAATAACTGAACACAATGAAAATGTGAAACTAATGGTGAAGCTATCCAATCTTGCTCAAAAAGGCCATCGGTCAAAAGCAAAATCCATTTTGAAAAAACACAAAGATGTAGCTACAGAGGTGATTGGTGATAATGGCGACACAATGCTTCATTTGGCGGTTAGAGAAAGAAAAAATAAAT
This sequence comes from Glebionis coronaria, assembly GCA_025667525.1. NCBI lineage: Eukaryota > Viridiplantae > Streptophyta > Magnoliopsida > Asterales > Asteraceae > Glebionis > Glebionis coronaria. The sequence continues at coordinate 687,796,364 of CM046874.1, forward strand.
TTGTTGAAATGTTGCTCAATTTCAAAGACGATGAAACAGAAATTGAAAAGCAAATTTAGACGGTCAGACAGCCCTTCATATTGCTGCAATTTTTGGCAAGAAATACGCAGCTGAACTCTTGGTCAAGAAGAGGGAAAGATTGTTGTACATACCAGACCATGACTCACACATGCCTTTGGTTAGTGCTTATTCCAATATGCAGTTCAAGACATTTGCGTATTTGTTGGAAGCTATCGCAACAGCAGACGGATCTTTCTATAAACATGGATTCATTTCATATGTTAATAACTGGTCTCATTTACCAGAAACAATATGGTGAGTAGTTAGTACCAGTATATTAATAACAAGTACGGAGTATAGCTAGTATGATAGCATTGATAGGATGGCAATAATATAATTCATATGATTTACACACCTTATCGAACTCTTGCAGATTTAGCTTGGAAGTTGGACAACATGCATGATAATTATGCCATACCAGCTTTTAAGGTATTGATGGCCATAACTAGAAACTTTCCAACTGAAATTAGCTTCTGGGAAGCATTGATCTACCCTTGTATGTCTCCCATCTCATTTGAAAATTAGAAATCAAACACTTCATTCCCTTAGACCTATAGGTACGTTAGAATTAGTCTTCCTTCATTAAAGGCCATTTTATCATGCAGCAAAGAAGAATATGCATCAAAAATTAGCCAAGCGAAGTTCATTGCTGTATTATTAATTCAGATACTTACAGTTACAGCTGGTTATTGCCAGAAATTGTTATAATATTACGAGTACTTGGTAAGAAGCTGATAATCATACATACAACTTGGGGTCCGTTTATATATCTGATATATATACTCCTTGTGCACGCAGTCCCAATAGGTATACTATATCCAATATATCAGCTGATTCGACTCATAGTTATGGTGCTTATTTTCCCGTTCTTTATGTTGTATTCCGTCATGTGGAAGGTTTTAGCATTTGTAGGTAAGACATTATAATATGGTTAATCAGGTCATTACCATCCATGATATATCTATTTTAAGACGAACTCTTAAATTAATTTGCATCAGCTTTTCATTTTTTTTGTGGTAACTTAATGGTCAAATTTTCTGCAGAGCTAATCAAGCACATCGAAAAGAAGAAGGAGGAATATGAAGCAGCTTAAATCTTGTTATATAATCTATTAAAAACATGGATTTCTCTCCTACTTACTATTACGAGTACAAGTATATAATTTTGGAGGCTTTACGTCAGGATGTATATGAGGTTGTACGTCCAATTCTACGTAATCCACATACAAAGATTGACTATTCAAACGAAGGGCATAACGTTATTCATATTGCAGTAATAAACCGTTCAGAAAAAGTATACTAATATATTATTTGTCCCATACTTAAGCGTAAGGATTCTTACAGGGTAAAGAGGGATTCATCCTACAACAACCTCTTGCACTTGGCTGGAAAACTGGCACCTTCATTTGTACTTAGTTGTACAACAGGTGCAACACTGCAACTACAATGAGATCTCCAATTCCGTGAGTTACAGATTATCATGTTGTTTTTATTCTAGTTCATTAAGGTTGAATTTTACAGGAAGCGGAGAAGATTATGGAACCTGCACAACTTACAGAAGTGAATGCTGATAATGAGACACCAGAAATGGTGTTTACAAGGGAACACGCGAATTTGGTGAAAGAATGTAAACTATGGATGAAAACCACTACAGAATCATGCAGCATCACTGCTGCTCTAATTGTCACAATTGTATTTACAGCTCAATTACCGTCCCTGGTGGAAACAATCAAGACACGGGCCTCCCTTTATTCGAAAATGAAGTTGCCTTCAATATCTTTGCAGTATGTGACGCAACCTCACTTTTTACAGCTGCTACCGCAGTATTAGTATTCTTATCAGTCCTCACTGCACGTTTTTCCAAAAAAGATTTTCTGGTGAGTTTACCAAGACGGTTGATTATTGGCCTCTCAATATTGTCCCTATCTACAACTGCAATGATGGTGGCCTTTAGCGCAGTCTTGTTCTTAGTTTTTATTTTTATCAAAGACCATGAATGCTCGCACCAATCAGGGGGTTAACTTGCTTGCTGATTTTAGCTATTGTTACTCTGCAACTCCCACTTATGGTAGACTTTTACCAATCAACATATTCTCCCATGTTTCGTAAGCAAAAGTCAGATTAGTGACTTTCATATACATGTAACTGGATGTTCAGTAGACATTAGTCTAAAAACATGTGATTCAAGTAAGGGTGGACAGTGGGTTAAATGGACGTTGGTCCATGGACATGGACTAAATGGACAATTTTAAATATTTGGACTAAATAGACTTGGACCAAATGGACATTGTACAAATTGACATTGTCCAAATGGACATGGGTTAAATGGACACTATTAAAAGAGAAATAAATAGACTCAAGATTAATTTAACCAAATGCTTTTATGTAACTACAGATTAAGAAAAAAATCTCAAGCAACCAAAAATAATAAAAATAGAATCAACAAGTCTAAACACAAAATGAAAGATGAATCAACATGTCTAAAAAACACAAAAATCTTTCAAAATGAAGTACAAAGCTGCATGTTCCACACTTCCCAAGAAAAAAAAGAAAAAAGAATCTTATAAAAATGAGGCTCAGATCTGTTTTACCATCAAATCAAGTGGATAAATCCGCCATGGCTGCAATAATTTGCCAAGCCAAGATACGAATAATCTCAACTTAACCCGATTCGACCCATTTCACATTTAATTAATCATCACAGCCTCTAATACAGTGGTTACTAGTTCCAACTGTTGTTTGGGTAAACATATATGTTATATATATATGTCTCTTATTGATAATGTCCATCTCTATATATACAGTTGTGAGGGTTGTTGTAAGGATGATGGTTGAAATCATTGGCGGAGAGAGGCGTCAACAACCCTCAGAAAACCTTTTTTTGTTCCTCTCTCTACCTCATTCCTTTTTATGGGTCGTAAAACAGAAGTGCTTCTGATTAATTGTTGTTTGGTGCTGGTTTTTATAGGAGGAAGTGTTTGACTTCAATATCTACTACTTTGACAAGTACTTTTTATAGTAGTTTTTTATTGGGTTTCAGATATATCTAAATCATATTTGTACTTATAAAATTGCTAAGATAATACTTGAACTTTCGGTTTACCTGTTAATATATGACACCTCAAACTTTTTTATACCTATTTTACCCTTCAGCCCAATGCCAAATTTTATATCGTTAGTCCTTTAATTAACGATCGTTTTTTTTCAAAAAAATAAAGTTTTAACTTACAAAAAAATTATAATATTTCCAAACATATTTAAAATTAAAAAAAATTGTGTTAAGAAAAATTTCAAAGTTACAAAAACCTTTTTTTACTTTAAAAAAATTTAAAATTGTTTTAAACTTGTTTCATTTTTTAAAAAAAAAATCTATATTTTCAGAAAAAAATTACTGAATATTTTTTAAAACTTAAAAATAACTAAATGATTTTTTCAGAAAAAATTAAAATTTTTTAACATTTTTTTTGTATTTTCGGAAATAAATAAACTTTTTTTAGAACTAAATTGAAATAAGAGAAAAACGTAAAATTTTAATTTAAAATTAATTTTTTTTATAAAAAAATCATTAAAGGAATAATTTAGAATGTTTTAAAATTTTTTGAGATGTTTTAAAATTATTAGTTTAGGAAAATACAAATAGGTTTTTAAATAATTTAAATTTTTTTGAAGAAAATCATATGAGTTATTTATAACTTTAAAAAAATTAAGAGAAAAATGTAAAAGAAAAAGTTAACTTTTTTCAAAAAAAAAGTAAACTTTTTTTTTCAAAAATAAAAAATATACTCTTTTTTCAAAAATAAAATTGACATTGAATTTAAACAATTTTAGGAAAAGCTTAAAAAGCAAAAAAAAAAAGTTTTTTTAACTCTAATTTTTTTTTGGAAAAATTATAATTTTTTTATTTTAAATATTTTTTTTCTGGAAAAACGATCGTTAGTTAAAGGACTAGCGATGCAAAATTTGGCATTGGGCTGAAGGGTAAAATAGGTAGAAAAGAGTATGAGGTACCATATTAACAGGTAAACCGGAAGTTAAAGTATTATCTTTGCAATTTTATGAGTACATGTATGATATGAATATATTTGAGAAAGTACGTAGCTATTAAATGTCTTAAACCTTTTTTTTGGCATGGTTCGATCCTTTCTTCTTACAACGCCGGAGATCTTTTTCTATATTTAATAGAACAGAAACTAGATTTTCTATCTTTGATAAGGGTATAATTGTCTACGTCTCAATCTCCCCATAAACTATCCTAAACGGTTTTGTGACTCATAACCCGTAGAAAACGACATTTGAAATTACAGCTTGTAACAATTCAATACTATATCACCTTCTAGTCTTCTACTACTACTATAACGAATGGGGTACTAGTAGAGGCGGAGATAAGTCATAAAGGTCACTTAATTTTCTAGAAAAATAATTATAATGTAAAATTTTAAAATATTCGAGTTTTTTTATAATTTAACCCCTTTTAAAAATAATTTTATTATATAATCAGTTTATAAAAAATATCAAAATATGATCCAAAGTGAGACCCCTAAGCCAAAGTTTTAGCTCCGCCCTCAGGTGTTAGAGAGGTTGGATGGGTCGGATCACAGCTAAAAAATAAATACTACCAACAAGACGGGATTAGATGTCATTGTTGTTGTACGATAACCAAGTTTCATATGCTTGATAAGCAAAGACAAGATTAGATCTATTTTTGAGTAAACTGCAAATATGCCCCCTGGGGTATTCCAAATTTGCATGTTTTCTCCCCAACTATGCGAAAGTCCAGGCGGCCTCCCCAACGACGTACATAAGTAGCAAGGAACCTCCCTGGTCGTAACAACTGTTAACTTTTCGTCGTTATCTTACTTATTTACAAGGGCATGATTGTCTTTTCCTGTATATTTAAAGGGACAGTTTCATTTGATTGCATTTGTACCCCCTCGCCCATTCTTTATAATAAACACCTCACAAACACTATATAAAACACACGCTGAAGATCAAAATCCCCTTCTTAAAAAACACACAAACCCTAATTCATAATCAATGAACTACTTTTGTGGAAACCAATCAATTATTCGTACATCATGGACAAACACAAATCCAGGAAGGCGATTTCAATGTTGTTCTTCTAATACTTGTCTATTTTTATCGTGGGTTGATCCCCCTATGTGTGCTTGAGCAGTTGCGATAATACCAGGTTTGTTAAGATGAAGAAATGCACTTGAACAATCATTGAATGCTATGGAGTCCGGAAATCGAAGGTTGAAGTTTTGGTTGATTTGTAGTTGGATTTTTTTTCATGTTTTGCTATTTGATGTAAGATAATATTTGATTAAGCTTATGATGTCTTGAACAAATTGACCAAATAATGTAATGGTCAATAATTTGTCTTGATTAATGAAGTTCTAGTTTGAAGTAGCTTATTAGTTTAGTTCTGGTCTTGTTCATATGTGTTGTTATAAATTACGATAAGCTAATGCATTCATTCATTCATAAACATCATTACATGATTGACCCAAAACAGAACATCATTAGCATACGAAACATGAAATAGAAATGAAGATAAGCATAAAGAAAGTAGTAAACCACACCAAAGCAACATAGTTCATAAAGTTTTGCCTTTACCCTTGGTCTTCTCATCGTGGTTGAGAGTCACGGGCCTCTTCCTTAGCTTTTCCTCAATTGAAGACCATGTCTTATGATTGGAAAGTCCAAGCACGACCTCAGTTATGGCTTCTAGGCTTTTTATGATTGGCTTTGAGGCTGTTTTTTTCATACAAACATGTACTTACCATATTGGACTTCCTCTTTAGTATGTTCTTCCTTGGCTTTGCTACCAAAACACTTTTTCTTGCCTTTATTACTTTTAGAACTAGAGCTTTCATTCTAGTAATCATCATCCAGATACTCACACATATCCACATATCCATACAAACCTACCAACTCCTTTGAAACATTGCCTTCCCTAAATCGTTTTGCAATACCTGGTGTTACAATCGGCCTTGGTCTTTATGATGATCCAAAAGGAGGAAGTTGTGCCATTGATACAAAAAGGCTGCATATTTGACTAGGGTAAGATGAAATATTGTGAGTATAAAATGAAGTGTTGAGTCTTATTTAAAGTGTGTTTAATATCTAATAAATTGTGAGACTTTACTCTTTCATCTTCTCAACCACTTAGTTAGTCAGAAATATAAATGGGTCAAACAAGGGTAAGACCAATGTTGACACATTTTACAATGGGTCAAAAGGGAAGAATAAGCAACTACTCCATGACTTTGACCAAAACAACTGATATATCAACCGGATATCATAATATGTCTTAAACAAGCAAATAACAAATGTCTTAAACAAACATATAGCAATCTGTCTAGAACAAGAAACATAGACCAATATGCCTAAAGCAAGAAATTAAACAAGACTTTCTAAAATACATGATTTGACTTTTAAAGATAAGTCTACATGCACTCCTCTTTGTTCTTTTGTGTGGGCTTCTAATGAGAGCACCCTATGAAGGTTAAGTGTTATCCTGTGAAGTCTGTGTAGGATGTGTACCACCCTGTTCACCTTGAGTCCTAGAAGCAGTAACATCTAATCTAGATGTTGTCATCTTTGATCTTTTACTTCCAGCTACATTACTTGTTCCATCTTGTGATGATTGTGATCCAGCAGCACTACTTGGTCCAGCTTCTGTTCTTGCAGCATTCCTAGTACCAGCATCTTTTATCCTATCACAACTTCTTTTATTGTGTCCTACACTTTTACACAAACCACATGTAATGCCTTACATAATCTAGTTAGTTTATTACCCTTCACCATCACAATTTCCCCTTTACTTTTTTGTGTGGTCTTCTAATCCGTGGATGGATTTTTGGTGGCAGCGAAGTAGTTGGACAATCAAATTGGCCCATAAATCCCTACCATTGACTCGGTTAACCTTGTGTGAATATAAAGCCTTCCATGTGGCCAATTTGTATGAGTCATGGACCCAATCCTCAAGTATGCCTACATCATAAACATTATCTGCCATATCATGTATGCAGCAACTGCATGCTTACATAGCATGCCTGATATCTCCCACTTCCTACATGAACATGTCTTTTGAGGCAAGTTAACAACATATTGTTCTTGTAGGTAACCTTTAACTTGGTAAAGATCAGAACCATTCCAATCAACAATACACTCACTTGTAGCAGCCTTGGTCCTATCAAGCACCTTAGCAATAGCTAGAGTCACGGCCCATCACTTTTCTCAATAACTTTTTTCACAATTACAATCCTTTTCATAAGATATTCCCTCACATGTTCTAGGGCTATAATGATAGGACTATCTCTAGCATCTAACAACTGTCTGTTGAAGATCTCACAAACATTGTTTATTAACATGTCACAATGAGCTCTACCTATATTTTTTAGAAGTTGCTATGTATTAGACAATATAATAAGCAAACATATGATTGTGGTTAAAACATTATAGCATATAACACATACCAGAGAAATATGCTCTGCTCCAATGCTCAACAAGTATCTTTTTAACCATTGATATGCTTTTAGGCTGAAATCTTTCAACTCTTGCATATTCTTTTAAAACAAGACAGTGGTTGTGGCTGATGCACACTTCCACATCATTTTCTTGTACTCAACTCCTTTCTAGGTTTGGTTCATGTTTTCATAAATATGCCTAACACAATACCTGTAACACCCCATTTTGATAATGGAATGTCACGCGTAATTATGGTGTGTCATCAAAGCATACAAGGAAAAATGTCTAAACATTACATGACCATAAAAGGGAAATACCAGATCAAACATCGGTAGTTCAAAAGTAAATCTCATCACACACAAACATAAGTACTGTAAAGAAAAGGACTAAACAATGTCCATAGCAGAGTATCAAAGTGAAGATAATGCATAAAGTAAAGAAAGGCTAGAAAGCTTCCAGTCCATATGCACGTACGCTTAAAGTCTACCAGCGTCCCTAAGTACCTGCCGTTTTGGGAACATAGAAAAGGAAAACGGCTGAGCAATACGCTCAGTGCACGGATGTATAATAAATCATGAATAGGATAAGCATATAACATATAATAGTGGAAGAAACTAAGTCCCGAATAACCTGGTTAGTAAAACTAGTTTTATAATTTGAAAAGCCTTATGTTTATCTTATAAAAACTGTTTAGCATATTCTACCATTAGCCAATATAGGTCATGAAAATCCACCGTGCATGAATACTTGGAGGGGTGACCTCATCATGCAAGTTAGAGGGGCTGCCTCTAATTTAATATACTGGTTTTGGGTAGGAGGGATCAGCTCCTTGTGAAGGATGCAAGGCACACACCACATTCACATTGAGTAATCTGCTGAAAAACATGTAACTAGGATGCACCCATACGCCCCACATGATATATATAATAATATGGCCAAAAGCTGAAGGGACGCCACGAGCAATCACTCCGCCGTGGTGAAGTCATAACATCAGTGCCTCTAATGTTATGGTTATGGTACCTCCATAACTAGGTGAAACTGGTCATGCATGTATATGGCTATAGGTATTCTAAATTAAACATAAGCAAGTCAAACATATAAACTTATACTACGAGAAAACATTGGGATGCATACGGGGAATCCTAATAAGGAAAGAATGTCCATACTGAAAGGACGAGAATCCGTACCTTATGTCCAGTGAACGAAGAAGACGAGCTAAGGAGAACCCTACTTCGGTATCACTAATTCTACATAAATACATACATGAATAAGTATCTTATTACTAAATACGTAACTGGTTTTATGTCATGTCTTAGCTTATTTTATATGTTCATATCATGTTTTACTGTTTTAAGCCTTAAACTGTGTTTATCTTATATTCTGATTAAGTATTTCTGGTTTTTCATGTATTATTATACTTACTGTGTAATAATAAGTAACTTTCTAAAAATAGCGGGTTTCCTAAAATAGAAAGTTTCCAAAAATAGAAAGTTTCCAAAAATAGAAAGTTTCCAAAAATAGAAAGTTTCCAAAAATAGAAAGTTTCCAAAAATAGAAAGTTTCCAAAAATAGAAAGTTTCCAAAAATAGAATTACTGCTTAGAACAGATAAGTTTCTAAAAATAGAAAGTTTCCATAAATAGATTAGCTGCCTTAATTAAATATGTTTCTAAAAATAGAAAGTTTCCATAAATAGATTAGCTGCCTGAATTAATAAGTTTCTAAAAATAGAAAGTTTCCATAAATAGATTAGCTTTCTTAATAAGCTAAGTATATAAGCTTAAGTGTTTTCTGATTATTATTTTAAGTTATAATGATATAATGTATAGTTTATTAATTATTACATGTAATTTAAATAAACTAAAGGTTAAAAGTATTTAATTAAATATATCATGTTTTTAATTAAATAAAGTTAAATACTTAGGTTAAAACATATATTATTATTTATTAATAATATAACCTAAGTCATGCTAATTAATTAATTATAACTATGGTTTTTTAAATAATTAATTAATTATAAGTCTAGAAAAATATAAATACTTAGGTTAATAATTCCATGATCTAATAATTAAATTATAATCTAAGTCATATTTTATTAAATTAATCATGTCATATTTTATTAATTTAATTTATAACATATGATTATTAAAAAAAATAATCTTAACATAAACCATGAACCGGATCTTGACTAGAAATCATGAACCAAACCTGAAATCGACACCATAACCCGAAGCACTTCGGGGTTCCCTTTGTTTTGCTGCTGCCGTGGGACCCACACCACCAAACAGGGACCATATGGTCTCAGTGGTGGTCTATAAGCCAAACCGAGACCCCCTTGTGGTTCGGTTTAGGCGTCGACCAAACAAACACCCCTAAAAACATCCGTTTTAATTTACCCAATAACCAATTACATGTTAGATTTATGTTTTTAGTTAGGTTTTTAAAACATCATGTTCTTATTAGTTTATTAAATCCAAACAAAAGAAAAAGGATTAAAAAGAGGTATACCGAATGCGTGGATCTAACGAGGATGAACACACACGAACACACGTACAAAATTCAAGATCAAAATCAATTAAACACCCCCCCTTTGGTGTTTATGTGCGGCAGCCACAAGAGAACAAGAAGGAGAAGGAGAAAAATCTTTTAGGTTTTTGTTTTGGTTTCCTATAAAGTGAAAATGAGTAGTAAAAGTTACCTTAACCCCTTCTTAGTAAATTTTGAGATGGTCTTGGCCCATCTCCTTGATGTAGCCGCGGTTAAGGGGCCCCACATGGGGTACCCGTACCGTTTTCCGTGTCTCGTTATTTAAGTGTTCGTTCGTGTTTATTTGTGTTCGCGTTTTATGTGTTCTTGTTAAATATTTACCGTGACTTACTATATTTATTCACGCTCGTAATAAATATATATACGTAATTAATATTAGTTCGTGATTTAATTACGTTCATGATTTCATGATCGCATGTTCGTGATTAATTATTGTTAAATAATTATTGCATGTTCGTGCATAAAAAATACTTATTATGTTCTAACACGTACGTAATACGTAAAATCCTAACACATAAACGTAATCATGCTATAATAGGAAAGTTTTAATCTAGTACGTACGATCTTAAGGGTACTATTCATGGTAAAAGCATGCGGGTTTTACAACTCTTGCCCCCTAAAAAGAATAATTCGTCCCCGAATTATAGATAAAGTAAACTGAAAAGAAGAACATACCCGAATTCAAGATATGAAATGAGGGTAAGAAGCCCGGATAGACTCCTCTGTTTCCCAAGTGGCTTCCCGCTCGGTATGATCCCTCCAAAGGATTTTGACGAATGGAATCGTCTTCCTTCTCATGACTCGTTCTTGTCTGTCAAGAACTCGTTCGGGTTCTTCTATAAAAGTGAGATCTTCACGTATCTGTTCCAGTGGATACTGAACCATGTGAAGGGGATGATACTGGTACCCTCTGAGTAAGGACACATGAAACACATTGTGTACATGTGAAAGCTGCGGAGGTAACGCTAACCGGTAAGATACTTCACCGACTCGTTCAATGATATCAAACGGTCCGATGAAACGAGGACTGAGCTTCCCTTTAATCCCGAAGCGTCTAACACCACGTGCCGGCGAAACCTTAAGGTAGACGTGATCTCCTACGTTAAAATGTATGTCCCTATGATGCTTATCAGCGTAACTCTTCTGACGTGACCGTGCTTCCTGAAGTTTCTGCTTAGCTACTGCGATATTTTCATTTCTCTATGATTTCTGGTCCTTCAAGTGTTCGCTCGCCAACTTGATCCCAGCAGATTGGGGCGCGACACTTTCTGCCATACAACATCTCGAAAGGAGCACACTTGATACTTGCGTGCCAACTGTTGTTGTATGCAAACTCCACCAAACATATATAATCGTCCCAATCACCCGTCCATTCCAACGCACATGACCTCAACATGTCTTCCAATGTCTGAATCGTTCGCTCCGACTGTCCGTCCGTTTGAGGATGAAAAGTCGTGCTAAGCTTAAGTTGTGTACCCCAAGCTTTCTGCAGACTCTTCCAAAATCGCGAAGTGAAACGAGGATCTCTGTCTAAGACGATGCTGGATGGTGCACCGTGGAGCCTCATGATCTCTCTTCTATACGTATCGGCGAGTTTACTTACCGGATCTTCCTTGCGGATCGGTAAGAAATGAGCTGATTTGGTAAGTCGATCTACGATAACCCAAATAGCATCGTGCTTCCTCTTGGTAGGCGGAAGACCAGTAACAAAATCCATGGTGATTTTGTCCCACTTCCACTCTAGAATATCTAACGGTTGAAGGAGACCGCCAGATCGCTGATGCTCGATCTTAACCTGTTGGCATGTAAGACATTTGGAGACGTAAGTGGCCACATCCTGTTTCATACCACTCCACCAAAAGTACTGCTTGATGTCATGGTACATCTTAGTCGAAACAGGATGTATAGAGAATGGGGAGCTATGAGCTTCAGCTAACAAGGCTTCCCAGAGTTCTTGGTCATCAGGAACACAAAGTCTCGTGCCCTGCCATACGATACCATCTGCATCTACTCTGAATTCCGTTTGTTTCTCCAAATTCTGTACTATCGCCCAGATTTCTCCATCATCTTTCTGAGCATCCTTGATCTTAGAGAGTAACTCGGGTTATACTCTAAGATTAGCCCAGTAACCGTGCTGTCCACTTACCATGATCTCGATTTCTAGTCGCTCCAAGTCTCTTATGATTTCCTCCTTAATTTTAATGCCGTTGATCATTCTGGACTTCCTGCTAAGAGCATCTGCTACTACATTTGCCTTTCCGGGATGATACTGTAGATTAATGTCATAATCCTTCAACAGCTCTAACCATCTCCTCTGCCTCATGTTCAATTCACGTTGAGTGAAGATATACTTCAAGCTCTTGTGGTATGTGAAAATGTCACATGATTCTCCATATAAGTAGTGCCTCCATATCTTTAATGCAAACACGACTGCAGCAAGTTCCAAGTCATGCGTGGGGTAATTTTCTTCATAAGGCTTAAGCTGCCGTGAAGCGTATGCGATCACTTTCCCATGTTGCATGAGAACACAGCCAAGTCCCTTCCCCGATGCATCACTGTAGATTTGAAATCCACCCGTACCAGATGGGAGAGTAAGAATAGGTGCAGATACTAGCTTCTGCTTCAGGTCTTCAAAGCTCTTCTCTCGTTCTTCAGTCCAGACGAATTTCTCCCCTTTCCGCATCAGTTTGGTCAATGGTAGTGCTAAGCGGGAAAAGTTCTCCACGAACCTACGGTAATAGCCAGCTAAGCCTAAGAAACTACGGACTTCCGTCGCTGATGTCGGCCTCGGCCACTTCGTAATGGCCTCAACCTTCGCTGGATCCATAGTGATTCCTCCTGCTGATACAATGTGACCTAAGAATGCCACCTTGTCTAACCAGAACTCACACTTGGATAATTTAGCATACAACTGCTTCTGGCGAAGAATCTGTAGTACTGTACGAAGATGGTCTTCGTGTTCCTCTTGGACTTTGAGAAAATCAGGATGTCATCGATGAAGACAATGACGAACTTGTCCAGAAATTCATGGAAGATTATGTTCATTAAGTCCATGAACACTGCTGGAGCATTTGTCAGGCCAAATGGCATAACTACAAACTCGTAGTGGCCATAGCGGGTACGAAAAGCAGTCTTGGCGATGTCCTGCTCCTTAACCCGTAGCTGATGGTAGCCTGACCTAAGATCAATCTTGGAGAAGTGTTTGGCCCCTTGGAGTTGGTCAAACAGATCATCTATATGCGGCAGTGGATACCTATTCCGGATAGTAATCTTGTTGAGCTCGCAATAGTCTATGCAAAGACGCATACTGCCGTCCTTCTTCTTTACAAATAAGACCGGTGCGCCCCATGGAGATGCGCTCGGTCGAATGAAACCTTGTTCTAGAAGTTCTTGTAGTTGATCCTTCAGCTCCTTCAGCTCTATGGGAGCCATGCGATAAGGAGCCTTGGAGAATTGGTTCAGCTCCTGGAATAAGCTCAATATTGAATTCCACTTCTCGTGCAGGTGGTATGCCCGGAAGTTCTGCTGGAAATACATCTTGGAATTCCAACACTATTGGTTGATCCTGAATTGATGGAGATTCAGCATCCATGTCGTGAACCGTAGCTAGATAACCCTCACAGCCATGTGATAGTAGTGCACGCGCTTGCAGGGTAGATATGATTTGTATAGACCGTCCGGGTACGAACCCGTTATGAATGTACTCTGGTGCATTAACATCACCGAAGATAACTCGATATGAGTGGCAGTCTATGGTAGCATGATGCTTGGATAGCCAATCCATGCCCAAAATCATGTCGAAGTCATTCATGTCCAACGGAAGTGCGTCAACAGGTCGAACCTTATCGTCAAATTCTAGAGGAAGACTCTTGTATACATGGGTGATTAATACAGAGTCCCTCAAAGGCGTGGAAATAGTAAGCGTATTCTCTAGTGGCATGGGGAGCATCCTAATGTTCTTAGCATAAGCAGTATAAATGACCGAGTGAGTAGCACCCGTATCGAAAAGAACACACACAGCTTGACCATACATATACAAGATTCCAGTGATGGTACCTGTAGACTTGTTGGCCTGGTCTCGAGATGTCGTGTAGACACGCCCGGTGGTAGGAGGCGGCTTGGAATCAGCATGTCCTGATGTGCCCTCCATCTCGCCCTTACGGCAATCCTTCATGATATGGCTAGGAAGACCACACTTGAAGCATGCGTCCGTGTTACGAAGACATGGCCCTAGGTGCCTACGGTGGTAAGTAGAGCAAAGAGGATGAGTATATCCTCCAGCAGGTGCTCTGGCTGGCTGGGAACCTGATAAAACATTTTACATAAGACATGATAATAGGGTACAAAGGACAATGCGGATAATCGTAAGATTGAATACCAGTGATAGCTGGACGGCTAGGCTGTGAACCTCTCTGGTTCTGGTCCCTACCGTTTCCATGGTTCCTGGTAAAAGATTTGCTAGAGTGTCAGAATATGAGTTATAACATGAAATCATAAGAAAATGCGTAAGTATTAGGACCTGCTGCTGTTGGAGTGTCCAGCACTGTGACGGTAATTATCATTACCGCCACGCCTATCCGTAGCAGAACGGTCGTTAGTCTGACCGTTTCCCTTGGGCTGATGAGGCTACTGCTGAGTAGCCGGCTGAGATCGGTCCCCAGTTTTCTGCCTAGAAGATACATTTTAAAGAGATGAATAATTGACATATATGGAAAGAATACGGATTGATCACCGCTTGAATACGAATGTTTACCTCTTGTCGGGTCTCTCAGCTTCCCCGAACTCATCTCTCTCCTGCAGCATCTCCAGCTTACGTGCTGCATCGGCCACTTGTGCTACAGTGTTGAACGTAGCACACACCAGATTGTTTGCGACCGATGTGCGAAGAGCCCACCTAAAGTGGTGTGCCTGCTCGTCAGAAGTACCTGCTGCTGCACCAAGTAAACCAGCTAAGCGAAGAAAGCGCTACATAAACTCGTTGCTATTCTCCCCAGCCCTTTGTTGGATGTCTTGCTCAGCCTTGGGAAAGAACTGCTCCATCACCCTGTCCTTGAATTGAGCCCAAGTCAAACCAACAACCCACCCATCACCTCCCTCAGATTGCATCAACGCTAACCACCAATTTATCACATCGCCTTCGAACCGATAGCATGCCAACCTCGCCTTGTACGCGGGGTCACAACCCATAGCATTGAAAATCTTCTCGATGTGAGCCAACCAGCTTTCGGTATCAGTGGGGCTATCTGTCTTCTCAAAAGCTCGAGGACGGAGCTTGTTGAATCTCTCCAGCCATACTGCTAATGAAACTAGAGGAGGAGGAGGTGCCTGATTATGCTGCTGATTGTTGGCAGCTTGAACCTCAGCTCTGATGTCGTTCCTTAGTTGAGGAAGCAAATCTTGCATTGCAGCTTAGATTGCAGCATTAAGTTGTTCCTGTTCGCGTGTGAGAACCATATGACAGTATAACATAAAACATATGATTAAACGGATCAAAACATAAAATATATATATATACATGAAAAAGTTTTATACCAAAATTTCAAGAGAAAAATTTTATGCAAGGAAATTTTGTGTATGCATGCATGATGCAGTTTTATGAAAACTTTTGTATGCTCGAGAGTGAACGCCTATGGTCAGTTCACCCAAAATAAAAGACATGACGAGGGGACGCCTATGGGTCGGTCCCAAATTTAGAAGTTTCGATAAAACACATGCGACTAAATAGGGCCAGTCCTGTACCAAACATTACTTAGTCATAAATCTGCGACAATGACATATATATGTATGCATAAAAATGACGAATGCATAAAAACGACTGTCAGTTCTAGGAAGACCATAGTGACTACCCACTAATCACATGTCATATTTTGAGAGCCTACAGGTCTAAGCCTTGGCTCTGATACCATAATTGTAACACCTCATTTTGATAATGGAATGTCACGCGTAATTATGGCGTGTCATCAAAGCATACAAGGAAAAATGTCTAAACATTACATGACCATAAAAGGGAAATACCGGAATCAAACATCGGTAGTCCAAAAGTAAAGCTCATCACACACAAACATAAGTACTATAAAGAAAAGGACTAAACAATGTCCATAGCAGAGTATCAAAGTGAAGATAATGCATAAAGTAAAGAAAGGCTAGAAAGCTTCCAGTCCATATGCACGTACGCTTAAAGTCTACGAGCGTCCCTGAGTACCTACCGTTTTGGGAACATAGAAAAGGAAAACGGCTGAACAATACGCTCAGTGCACGGATGTACAATAAAGCATGAATAGGATAAGCATATAACATATAACAGCGGAAGAAACTAAGTCCCGAATAACCTGGTTAAGTCTTGGTAAAACTAGTTTTATAGTTTGAAAAGCCTTATGTTTATCTTATAAAAACTATTTAGCATGTTCTACCATTAGCCAATATAGGTCATGAAAATCCATCGTGCATGAATACTTGGAGGGGTGACCTCATCATGCAAATTAGAGGGGCTGCCTCTAATTTAATATACTGGTTTTGGGTAGGAGGGATCAACTCCTTGTGAAGGATGCAAGGCACACACCACATTCACATTGAGTAATCTGCTGAAAAACATGTAACTAGGATACACCCATACGCCCCACATGATAAATATAATAATATGACCAAAAGCTGAAGGGACGCCACGAGCAATCACTCCGCCGTGATGAAGTCATAACATCAGTGCCTCTAATGTTATGGTTATGGTACCTCCATAACTAGGTGAAACTGGTCATGCATGTATATGGCTATAGGTATTCTAAATTAAACATAAGCAAGTCAAACATATAAACTTATACTACGGGAAAACATTTGGCTGCATATGGGGAATCCTAATAAGGAAAGAATGTCCATACTGAAAGGACGAGAATCCGTACCTTATGTCTAGTGAACGAAGAAGACGAACTGAGGAAAACCCTACTTCGGTATCACTAATGCTACATAAATACATACATGAATAAGTATCTGCTTACTAAATACGTAACTGGTTTTATGTCATGTCTTAACTTAATTTATATGTTCATATCATGTTTTACTGTTTTAAGCCTTAAACTGGGTTTATCTTATATTCTGTCTATTCTGATTAAGTATTTCTGGTTTTTCATGTATTATTATACTTACTGTGTAATAATAAGTAACTTTCTAAAAATAACAGGTTTCCTAAAATAGAAAGTTTCCAAAAAATAGAAAGTTTCCAAAAATAGAAAGTTTCCAAAAATAGAAAGTTTACAAAAATAGAAAGTTTCCAAAAATAGAAAGTTTCCAAAAATAGAATCACTGCTTAAAATAGATAAGTTTCTAAAAATAGAAAGTTTCCATAAATAGATTAGCTGCCTTAATTAAATAAGTTTCTAAAAATAGAAAGTTTCCATAAATAGATTAGCTGCCTAAATTAATAAGTTTCTAAAAATAGAAAGTTTCCATAAATAGATTAGCTGTCTTAATAAGCTAAGTATATAAGCTTAAGTGTTTTCTGATTATTATTCTAAGTCATAATGATATAATGTATAGTTTATTAATTATTACATGTAATTTAAATAAACTATAGGTTAAAAGTATTTAATTAAATATATCATGTTTTTAATTAAATAAAGTTAAATACTTAGGTTAAAACATGTATTATTATTTATTAATAATATAACCTAAGTCATGCTAATTAATTAATTATAACCATGGTTTTTTAAATAATTAATTAATTATAAGTCTAGAAAAATATAAATACTTAGGTTAATAATTCCATGATCTAATAATTAAATAATAACCTAAGTCATATTTTATTAAATTAATCATGTCATATTTTATTAATTTAATTTATAACATATGATTATTAAAAAAATAATCTTAACATAAACCATGAACCGGATCTTGACTAGAAATCATGAACCGGACCTGAAATCGACTCCATACCCCGAACCACTTCGGGGTTCCCTTTGGTTTGCTGCTTCTGTGGGACCCACACCACCAAACCAGGACCATATGGTCTCGGTGGTGGTCTATAAGCCAAACCGAGACCCCCTTGGGGTTCGGTTTAGGCGTCGGCCAAACAAACACCCCTAAAAACATCCGATTTGATTTACCCAATAACCAATTACATGTTAGATTTATGTTTTTAATTAGGTTTTTAAAAACATCATGTTCTTATTAGTTTATTAAATCAAAACAAAAGAAAAAGGATTAAAAAGAGGTATACCGAATGCGTGGATCTAACGAGGATGAACACACACGAACACACGTACAAGATTCAAGATCAAAATCAATTAAACACCCCCCCCCTTTGGTGTTTATGTGCGGCGGCCACAAGAGAACAAGAAGGAGAAGGAGAAAAATCTTTTAGGTTTTTGTTTTGGTTTCCTGTAAAGTGAAAATGAGTAGTAAAAGTTACCTTAACCCCTTCTTAGTAAATTTTGAGATGGGCTTGGCCCATCTCCTTGATGTAGCCGCGGTTAAGGGGCCCCACATGGGGTACCCGTACCGTTTTCCGTGTCTCGTTATTTAATTGTTCGTTCGTGTTTATTTGTGTTCGCGTTTTATGTGTTCTCGTTAAATATTTACCGTGACTTACTATATTTATTCACGCTCGTAATAAATATATATACGTAATTAATATTAGTTCGTGATTTAATTACGTTCATGATTTCATGATCGCATGTTCGTGATTAATTATTGTTAAATAATTATTGCGTTTTCGTGCGTAAAAAATACTTATCGTGTTCTAACACGTACGTATAAAATCCTAACACATTAACGTAATCATGCTATAATAGGAAAGTTTTAATCTAGTACGTACGATCTTAAGGGTACTATTCATGGTAAAAGCATGCAGGTTTTTTACAATACCTATGCTCGACATTAGGAAACAACTTTTCAAGTGCATGTAACAAACCTTACAAGAAGCACCAGTTCAGTTATAAATACATCATATTCAATAATGATCAAAATAATTTCAATTAAACAAAAAAATATACCTTTTACCTATCTGTGATGAATGCAAAATTTGAGTTGGTGTATAGATCAAAATCATCACCTAGACACTTTAGGAACCATGTCCATGAGTGTTGGTTCTCTGATTCAACTATGCCATAAGCAACAGGGTAGATGCCATTATTGGCATCCACACCCACTGTTGTCAACATCTGTCCTAGATAATGGTCTCTCATGAAGGCACCATCCAAACTAAG
Source organism: Glebionis coronaria (assembly GCA_025667525.1). NCBI lineage: Eukaryota > Viridiplantae > Streptophyta > Magnoliopsida > Asterales > Asteraceae > Glebionis > Glebionis coronaria. The sequence goes on from CM046874.1 coordinate 687,815,636, forward strand.
TAGCTCCGTACCACCTTCTTTAAATCCCCTTTTTAAAGCCCCCCCCCACACACATAGATTCTCCTACACATTTTGGATGGAATTTCATGATTTTCTCCGCCATAAACATCTATCTTACAAGTTATATATGGGTTACACCTCATTAACTCCATAACATAGTCCCTCAATAAAACATATTGAATCTTAACATCACCTCTCAAGTACACCTCTGCTTTTGCCTTAGCCCTATAAGCTTTATCCTTAGAAACAGCTACATGAAACTTTTTTTGCATTTGTTCTTGAATAGCTTTAATAGGGATGTTTGGATTCATAATTAGTAAATCTGTGATGTGTTCTGAAAGGAAAGTTGAGGTACAATATCTGATTTTTCTGGATTGCAAGCAGTGGTGATCATCCTTGAAGGTTTTTATGACCCACTTTCTTTTTTCTCCTATGGATAAATACAACACCCAGGGACAACATATTTTGTCCTTTTTCTGCATTCTCGTTTATCTTCTTACTACTCATATCAATGTCCATATTTGGCCCTTGTACTTTATCAATTATCTGATTTTTGCTAGGAACAAAGCCATTACAAACCACCCTAATTCTTTTAGGATCATCCTCAAGAAATACAAGTTCCTCCTATTCTCAACTACATGGCTTCAAATCAAATCTTTAGCTACATCCATGTTAGCAAACTCTTTACCTATATAGAACTTGGATGTTGAGTGCAAATTTTTTTTACTTTCTAAGCCCTAGAAGCCTAGCATTTTTTAGGACATCCTCTATATTACTTTCTAGTGAATCAAAATCAAGAACCTCTAAGTTATCTTCATTGACAATAACATTAGGTGCCATAGGATCATTGCCATTTTTGTCCATACTAGAATCACCTACTTCAAAATGGAAGTCATGCATGTTAACTTCTACTTCCTCAACTACATGTTCATCATCTACAAAGTCATTTTTAGACTCATTATCCATTTCAGAATCACTTTCACTTTCATCTTCATTCTCAACTAATTCAACATACACATACATAACCTTGTGCCTATCAACATAACTTAAAAAGTCTTGGTAATCCCTTTCACTAACCAAAGGTTTTACCCTAACATCTAAAGTCTTAAGTGGTGTTTTATAGTAGTAAATCACTTCCTAGTCCATTTCATAACCTAAGCTATTCATAACTGTATTCAATATGGCATCAGAAAAATCATCCTTATTAACCATAACAACATAGCAAATCTCACCTTCAACGCATTCCATTTTCGGATCATCACTAAAGCTTCCATAATAGTGACATTTGATGCTAAAAAATTGTTCGTACGTATCTATTTACATAGAAAATAACAATTGTGATTAATTGATTATCATCAACTATATCAAATTATACAATGAGCCTAATAATCAATGAATTTAAAAACTTACCAGAAAGTGCAATATCAAAATTTGCACCTTTAGTCCTTATGTAAAAGTATGGTATGGGATCAACTATTAGTATGAAACCTAGGGGAGGCTAATTGAAGAAGAAGAAGAATATGAAACGGTCGTGGTGTAAATTGGGTATAAAAACAAACGGGTTATAACATTGATCTGGTTAAAACAAACAAAACCGGGTAACAAAAATGGATTCAAGTTGGGTTTATTATATTTAATAGAAGAAAAGGCAATTATACCCCTAAATAAATCTTGCCACTTAACATAAGTAACGACCACAGAGGTTCCTTGCTACTTATGCCCGTCGTTGGGGGCCGCCTGCACTTTCGCATAGTTGGGGAGAAAATATGCAAATTTAGAATACCAAGGGAGCATATTTGAGTTTTACTCTCTATTTTTTTATGTTGGAAAGTTTGAACCCAAATTTATAGAGCTCAACGTTAATTACACCTTAGTAGCCCCCACCAACAGAGGGCCCGAACCTAGGTTTTCGGGGTGCATGCAAACCACATACATGGATTTTTATAGAATGTAAATTGTAGAGTGATGTTAATATTTGTCTTCTTGTAGTTTGTTTTTGTCTCGTTATCTTTACGAATTTAATGATCAATAAAAATCAAGTCAACTTATTATTTTTTGGTATTTGGATGTAAAAGTTATGGTAATCTAGGTCTAATTATCACAAAACCGTCAAAGTGCAAAATAGTATCGTCTACGTAACCGTACTAGTCTAAAACATAGTGTACATACCAATTAAAAAGCTCAAAGTACAATCAAGTAATGCGCAACAAGTAATAAGGACTAAAATGTAAAGTAATAGAAAGTAGAGGGACTGAAAATGTAAATGTAGAAAGTATAAGGACTGATTATGTAAATTTAACAAACTACTAACCAGTTGTAACAAATTTACCAAACTATGTAACAAACTTTAACAAATATAACAAATCTAGGGACTAACTAGCAAAACCTAAAAAGTTTTAGCCAAATAAAACAAAGTAGCAACTACCCAAAATTTTAAGGACCAAAGTGCAATTAGTAGAACTATTTAAGCTAAAAATGGGCTTAATGGTTTTTAAGCTATATCTTGAGTTTAGCTCGACCAAATAAGCTGAGATCAATTTCGAACGATTGAAAATTCAAAATAAGCTAGCCATCTCTAAGGAAATCAGTTGAATTGAACTAAATCTCTAATAAGCTCTTTTTGAATAAGCCACTTTTAATAGAACTGCTTATTGGAATAAGCACAAAGTCTGATTACTTCAAAAACTAATTAAGAGCCTAAATAAGTGACACCTATCCAAGAAAATCTGAAAAACACACAAAGAATAAGCCAGAAAAGCCAATAAGCTCAAAGTGCTTATTTTGACCAGCGTTGACCAAAAGTTGAACAAGGTTGACCAGGGTCAAAACTTAGTTTTATGACTTATTAAACTGATTTGTAAAAGATAATAAGGACTTTTATGAAGTGAATAAGCCAGAAATGAAAATAAGCTCTAACAGAAACATGTACTTATCACAGAGACTTTCAAGTGCTTATTTCTATTTTAAACTAAGAACTGTATAAAATGGCTTATAAAGTCTGAAAGCTAGAATGTTAAGCTATCCCTAGAACCAAAATTCAAGTTCTAAATCCAAGTAATGAGCAATTTATGAAGGTTTGAAGTTGTCTTGTTTTAGGCTATTAAGACTGACCTAAAGCTTTTTCATGCCATTTGCCTTTTGACTCAAGGTTTGACTCTGAAACTTTGCAGAAACACTTTATACTAGTTATTGAGTGTATGAAAACATATTTTATCCAACTTTAACCACTGAATTATAGATAAGCTGATGAACCAAACACCAGTTAAGCTAAGGAACAAGAATATGAGCTATGCAACAAGATCAAATCTATCAGTTATGAACTAGAGGCTATCAAAACAAATATGCAAGATCAAAATGAACATTTATCATTCAATAGCAAGTAGAATTATACTAAGACTAAGAATTAAGCATGCAATCTACACTTTATGGGAAATTTAAACAAGAAAGGCACTTTTTAACTTTTGTAGCCACCATTGATGGAGAAGTGGAGCGTTGAGCTCACTTTTTCACTAATCAACAACTATTCATAAACCATCAATCACCATATCAACACCAATCTCCATGATCATCATCTCCTACCCTGCTACAATGGCTGAACTTGGAAATTTGGCTATAACTAGTATCAAACTTGGACTGCAACACTTCTAATCACACTAACAGTTTCCAAATCAACTACTTTGATTCAGTTATTCGTGAGAATAACATAATCAACAAGCATAAGGTATGAATGATATAAATTCAGTAAGTAAAGAAGAATTAAGAATTTAGTGAACTTGAATTTGTTATTAATGGTGAAAGGTAGTTATAACAACCTAACTAACTAACTTAGGGTGGTTGTCAATCACCCTAAGTATTTTTAACTAGAGCGAGATAACATAAAAGAAAGCTAATGCTAAGTGTGTGTGATTTTCACACTTAAGCTATGTTACAAAAAAATGAGACTATCTAGGGGTATTTATAAACTTGAGATGTGATGCAGGCGAGTTCTCTGATGTGTCTTGGCCAATAGGAGGCTGCCAGGTGTTATAATCTGGAATTGAGTTCATCATGCGTTCTTCATCAATTTGGGGATTTTTGATTCACTGAATGAATTGTTAATTGGAGTGTTGGGTTGTATTCGCCTTGTCATGCTGATCATTTTCCATGTTGATATCATCTTTTGAAATAGCCTCCTTCGTTATGTGAATTCTGGAAAAGTATGAAGTGACACGTGTCATCCTGCCATTGGTCCAATAATCTAGTTGTGGATCATTATCCAGATGAAAAGTAGCGATCCGTGTGAATGGATTTGAGCAATGTGATTGGTTTATAAGGAGATAGTGGTATTTACTATTGAGATTCGCTCATAAATGGTTGTCTTCTCATTAATGCCTTTGACCACCAGTCAATGATCCTTGTGAGGTTTTTGGCTTGTTCTGATTGGATGAAAATGATACACACGGATTAAGCTCTAGTGAAGTTTCCATTATGGCACTTTGTACCCTCCAACTTTGGCAGATTGACAAGAAATGTCCTTTGACTTTGTAGACTTGACACATTGAGTCCTTCTTTTGTCTTTTCTTCAATATAAATGCCTTAGAATCCGTGTTTGCACCAAATTGTATCTTTTAACCTACAAAATCATAAACAAAAAAGAATACCCCATAATACTGCTTTTACACATAAAATCTGGTATTTTTCTTTGTGTTCTAGGGTTTGATATGTTATAATTGATATGAGATTTCACTCATATAAAATCTCATACACTTGATCATTGTCATGGCCTCATGCAATGCCATATTTCAAAGCTCTAAATTACAATTTTCTCATAATTAATCTACCTTGGCCAATATGAAATACCTTTACACTATACTACACTATATGATGCATGATTTTGATTTTTACAATGCAATGCAATGAAAACAGTTCTATTTATATATTTTTTAATTTTTCTTGTTATGATTTGATGGAAATAACTCGTAAAGAAATCTATGACTTTGATTAGGGCTTTTGTACCATGAATACTTATCATCCTCAAGTTTCACTTTCCCCATACCAAGCTTAAAAACGAGATCATTATTATTCATAGCTGAAAGTGCATCGACTTATTCATACAAATTAATTATGTTACCATTATACCCCCACTTATTTTTCCTCTAAGACCGGTTATTATTTGAGCAAATTGCTTTTGTGCAAATTTTGTCATTATTTAAAGCGTGAAATATAAGAAATGTAAAATCTGAAAATAAGGAAGCACGGTTTTAATCCTAAGTAACCATCTTATCCATTACTTGAAAAACCGCACACAATTAATATAAGTTCGACCCAATATAATAAGTCATTCTCCTTATGTGTAAGATCCTTATGTCATGCATTACTAAGTAGCTACTCACTCGCTAAGAAAAGAAGAATAAAACTCACACAATAATTTATATCCGCCGCCTTTTGAGACCTTGGATCTTCAATCCCGCAACCCGTCAAGATAATATTGGATTGGAGCAACTATTAAATCTCCGCAACCCTTGTGAGAGTAATATTGGAATTCAATAGCTACTATAATTAACACTTCACTGTCCCTCTTGGGAGTCTTGTATAATTATTTTTTTTCTTTTTTTTTCTAGCCACTCATTTTTTTATAAGCCGCTCTTATTTTTCTTTATTCCCCACAAATAAAAGGAAAAGAATAAAAGGAAAAACACCCGCTAAGTATTAAGCATGACATAAGTCTAGTACACATAAAACGTTCTAACTTAGAATCTTAAGACATACTTATACCACCACGAATGATTAGTCAAAAATGCATAAGAGACTACAAACCAATTAAAACCGTTCTTGATTATTTATTAACAATATATACATGCATTGACAAGAAAGTAAAGATTACGAAAGGGGATATAAAAGCCACAAGTAATTAATATGAGTTTTATCTAGCCCTTTACACTTACTTCAAACTCTATCATTTCTCGTTCTCCAAAGTTTAAAATCTCAAAGAATGATACTCGTGGATGCTTAGCCTAATAAACCAATAAGGGTCTACATGGTTAAGGATACTAGCTAGAGTAAGCTTGAATAAGCAAACTCGGGTTGAGTCAAAATATTCATGGCGGGCCTAATAAGTCAAAGACTTCTAAACTTGTTAAACCATATCCTTTATTACTTTTTTCCTTTTTATATATTTTGATGAAAAATAAAAAAAGAAATATATACAATGCAAATGTGTTATGCAAATTAAAAATGATTTACAAAAATGATGAATGCAATATTTTTGTGGCCAAAGTAGATCAAAAATTTGAAAAATGTTTGAAAAATTAATGTTCCCAATTATCATGAAGGCAAGGCAATGTTCTAGGTAAGGTCACTTCGATAGAAGACCCCCTACACATAAGATAAACATTGCCCTCAATGTTTAAGAGTATTGTAGTAAACTCCCCTATACTTATGACATTGAATACTTTGCTTAACTTAAGCTAAGGAAAGGTCTACCAAAGTGAATTCATGTTAGACATTATTAAGAGTCAATTTTACATCACAAAAGTATCAAAGTGAACCCGATACGAGGGCCTCCTCCATAAGCTCCAATGCATGAAATGAGAGAGCAACCTTACAAACACTAAGAAGACAAAAGATAGGCACCCCCCTACACTCCACCTCGACTATATTACTCTTCTATTCCTATCCTACCACACTCTATTCTAGATGATCTATTCCTTGTTATTCAAGCTTGATTTAAGGAGTCTCTAGCTCGACTCTTCCCACAATGAATTAATTCATGGGGAAAATGGGGGTCTCTTGGGACATTTCAACGGAAATGTCCTCCCCAAAATAATGCTTGACACGATGACCATTCACTTTGAAATTTGGGCCATTTGGTTGAGACAACTCAATGGTCCCATATGGAAACACTTGAGCTATAGTGAATGGACCGGACCATCGTGACTTAAGCTTGCCGCAAAAAGTTTCAACCGTGAGTTATAGAGTAAAACCGACTTTCCAACTTTGAACTCATGGCTCTTAATCTTAGCATCATGCAATTGCTTAGTCTTTTCCTTGTAAAGCCATAAGTTTTCATAGGCATCGGTTCTAAGATCATTCATCTCATTAAGTTGGTCTTTCCTATAAGAACCGGCTTGATTAAGATCAAATTTAGCCCATTTAAGATCCCATGAAGCCTTGTGTTCTAACTCGAATGGGAGGTGGCATGATTTTCCATATACAAGTCTATAAGGTGTACAATCTATTGGTATCTTAAATGCGGTTCGAAAAGCCCACAATGCATCATCAAGCTTATCGGACTGATATGATTGTAATTACTCATATCATTTGTATCTTATAACAATGAAATTATGCATGTAATGTATCAAAAATGCCTTGTATATGTGTATTTCTTGTTTGAATGTGTGTAGGTACCAAGTTCACGAAAATCGGCAAAATCGGCACGAGATTGAAGAAAAAGATCAAAGAAGCCAAAATCGAGCTCGACTTTAGCGGATTTCATCATTTGTCAAGAATATTTACCAAGTGGGTCCCACATGAGCTTATTGGGCCTAAAAAGCCCAAATTTGGATATAAAGTGTATTACTTTTGGACAAGGTCCAACACATGGCCCAATTTGATGAAACATAAATACATGGAATGTAAGTATTCAATATTTGGGCCAAAAGCCCAACTCCTCAATGAAGAAAACGAAATGAGTATGGGCCTAGGGTTTGTTTTCAGTAAAACGTTTATAAACACTTTATAAAACTCATTCACGTCACCTACTCACTTTCCTTCACACGTTACCCCACAAATAAATAAACCGACCCCCACCACTCATTTATATCACCACACGTTTTTTATTCCATTTGTTTATATCCTTCCACCCACTCGTTTCCCTACACAATTAAATAAAAATCATACTCCCTATGCTCCATCTCTCTCACATCCCATTTATCCCCAACCCTAAAATAACCAGGCACAAATAAATCAACTGTTCACAAACCCTAAGTTTATTAATTCGTTCGAATTAATTGGGGGTTTTACTCCCACGTACGATTCACGTGAGGGGGAATTAAATCCCCCAATTTTTAAGGAAGAGAAAGATGGCTAGCAGAGGCTACGTGGCAGCTGGTTATTGGAGATGACACCTCAATCTCCTATATCAACCAATCAGAGGGCTCTAAAGAAACACAACTAACACACGGATGCCACGTTGGCAATCCGTGTTCTAGTTGTGAATTATCAACCGTCCGATCAAAGCCAATCATGAGAGAGAAGAGAATATGATGATCTAAGGGCGAAGATTGAAAAGGGATATTCTCAAGAAAGATGCGGATATTCGCTCAGCAAGCCCTGGGGATGGCTATAAAACCCCCCCAATTTACTTGTAAAATTATCCTTTCTTTACTTTCAAGTTATTCTGTAGAAATAGTTTTAGGATTAATTTTGTATTTCTTTTATTTAAATCTTGTAATATTTCTGAAGTTAATAAAAGATCAGTCGTTTTCATCTTCAATCGTCTCTCATTTATTTTTCTTTCCTGCTTAAATTGTTATACGGATTAATTATTATTACTATTTCATATAATAATGTTTGAGATGTTGAATATAAGCTATGTAATAGCTTAGATTTAACATTAAAAGTAAAGTATTGGATAAGTTTTTTTTCCCCACTAGAAGAAACTTAAAATCAAATCAGCTTGTTCAAGATATCATGTTCGAATGATATCAAGTGGGATATCTGGTTCAAAGTTGATGGTATTGGTGGTGCGATTGATGTTATATGGTGGTGCCGATTTGGTTTGATCAGCCAGCTCAGCGCTGCGCTGCTTCCCAATGGTTTTCTACAAAAGGTGTTCTCCTATTTAATTTTATTTATGCTTTGTAGATTAATTTTGAATTTTTGAGTGCATTAGGTAAATTGTTTAAGAAATTTTGTTAAGTCTGCTAAGTTTAACTTTTTTTTATCTGCTATATTGTTACTGTTCAGATTTAATAAGAGTAACTTGTTTAGTCTTTCTGCTATAGATAGTTAGTTGCTATATGATTGATCGTGGTTGAGTTTGATAGTATGAATCTGTTTGTATGAATCTGATTATGATTTTAAGTGTAGAGTATTATTGGTTAAGCTTTAGTCTGGGGTATTTGTTCAGCTAGATATCTGCTTTTAAGTCTGATAGTTTTGTTAAGCTGGTATAATTTTAATGTTGATTTAATCTGCTTTTTGAGAATCTGCTTAATAGGGCTTGTTTTTTTTATCATTACTTTTTTAGATTGAATTCATGAAGATTTTTCATCTGATCAATTTTCAGTTAATATTGCTGATATGATTTTCATTAAGTTTAACCTGGATGTTTGTAGTTTCAGTTATTACTGATTCATTTGATAAATTTGTTGCTTTACTATTTGAAAGAAGCTATTGTGGATTATGGTTTTGTGCAATCTGATTCATAGTTTGGCTTTGCTTACTTGATTCATCAGTTTTATCTTGGATTTTCATTTTTTTTATTTGCTGAAAATTATGACTGTTTAGTTTGGCTTCTTGATTGCTGAATATTTTGGTCATGATTTAATTTGCTGAGATTTGATTTAGCTGACTCAATTTGTCTGTTAAGTCTCAAAAAACTGATATCCTTATCAGTTCATTTCCAAAATCTTTGATTAAAGTCACTCCTGTGACTCCTTACAATTTAATTGCCAAAAAGGAATTAATCACAAAATAAATATCCCTGACGGGATTCGACCCTGTGACCTCACGGGTGTAGGTCAAGCGTGATAACCACCTTGACTAGCTATTCTTATGTGTTTTAGTTCATCTCTTTTATTTCATATAATATAGTTAGTGGGCTGTCAGATTTACTTTTATGAAAATTACTTGTTTTCATTTTAATTAAAAAGTTTAGTAAAACTTTCTTTTATAAATAATAAATAAAATAGAAAAAAAATGTTTTTATTAAATTTAAATAGTTTAATTAGTTTATTTTCAATTAATTAGATTTTTATAGAATTAGATTTAAATAAAATTTAGTTTTAAAATAGATTAGTTTAAAAAGTAATTTTAATAAAGTTTTATAAAGTTTAAAAAAAGTTTAATTAGATTTTTAAATAGATTAAAAGTTATTTTTTATTAAATAGATTAATTTTAATAGATTATTAAATAGATTAATATTTAAATAGTTTTAATTTTTAAGTAATTGTGTTTTTTAGATTTAAATATAGCAGGGTTTACGATTCATGCACTTTAGGTTAATTTTAATTAGTTTAAAATTGGTAGATTTAATTTCTAGTTTAAAAACCGAAAACCAATTCAAATCAATTGTCCAAATCAAAGCAAAACGTCTCAAATTCATAAGATCTTCGTGTACAACAAACTTGAGTCACCAACGTGTTTAATTGAATTCGTCATTGGTAATATTAGTCTATTACTTTTTCCTAAAGGTAATTTTCTAATTTACCCTATAACGTAATCTCAAATTATCACATATACTATCAACGACACATCACGGACCAAGAAGCTCGATGCTATCCCACCGTACGTTCTAAAAACCTCTTTAAACCACGATTTGTAACATTGGTTTGCCCATTGGTTTTTGGGTGATACGCGGTAGAAAGTCTATGGTTAAAACCATATTTCTTCATGACTCTTCTAAATTGATCATTACAAAAATGAGTCCCACGATCACTTATAATGGCACGAGGTACACCAAATCTAGCAAATAATTGCTTCAAGAATTTTACAACAACTCGAGCATCATTAGTAGGTAAGGCTAGCCTCAACCCACTTGGAAACATAATCCACCGCTACGAGTATGTACTTATTCCCTTTAGAAGATGGAAAAGGTCCCATAAAATCTATGCCCCATACATCAAATATCTCACACTCTTGTATGAAATTTTGTGGCATCTCATCTCTTTGATTAGTTTTTCCTTGTCTTTGACATACATCAAAATATTTCACCATCTCTTGGGCATCTTTGTAGATGGAAGGCCAATAGTAACCCGAATCAAAGACTTTTTAGCCGTGTAGTTAGGCCTAAAATGGCCCCCCGTGGGTCCTCTATGGCAAGACTCTAAGATCTTAAATGCTTCAGGCCCATCTACACAACGTCTTATGATTTGGTCCGCACATTGCCTAAAGAGGTAAGGGTCATCCCAAAAGTAGTACTTAGCTTCCTTGAGAAACTTCTTCTTTTATTGGGAAGTAAGACCCTCAATTAGTACATCCCCCACAAGATAGTTTGCAATATTCGTAAACCAAGGGGTGGAATCCTCTTGTGAAGAGATAGACATGAGTTCCTCAAGCGGAAAGGATTCATTTATTACTTATGAGGCAATTCTCCTTGAAAAGGATGCTCAAGTCTACTCAAATGATCCGTCGCTAAATTCTCGGCTTCTTTCTTATCACAAATCTCTATAGAAATCTCTTGGAGCAACAATACCCGTCTTAACAATCTAGGCTTAGCATCTTGCTTTATCATAAGGTATTTGAGAGCGGAATGGTCCATATACACTATGGTCTTCGAAAGCACAAGATAGGGGTAAAATTTCTCAAAAGCATACACAATAGCTAACAATTCTTTTTTCGTAGTAGTGTAATGCAATTGAGTACCCGTCATTGTCTTACTAGCATAGTGTATAGGTTGAAAGTGTTTATTTATTCTTTGCCTCAAAACGGCCCCCACGGCATAATCACTAGCATCACACATGAGTTCAAAAGGCAAATCCCAATTTGGTGAAACCAAAATTGGAGCCTTAGTCGATTTTTCCTTACAAATCTCAAAAGACTCTAAACACTCTTGTGTGAATATGAAAGGAGCCTCTTTTTCTAAGAGGTGGGTCACGGGTCTAGCTATCTTAGAAAAGTCTTGTATAAAATGTCTAAAGAAACCCGCATGTCCCAAAAAGCTCCTAACTCCTTTCACCGTGGTAGGTGGGGGAAGTTTGGCAATAACATCTACTTTAGCACGATCCACTTGTAATCCTTTCTTAGATATCTTATGCCCCAAAACTATTCCTTCTTTAACCATGAAATAACACTTCTTCCAATTTAGAACAAGACGTGTTTCTTCATACCTTTTAAGCATACGTTCTAAATAGGAGAGACAAGAAGTGAATGAATCTCCAAAAACCAAGAAATCATCCATAAACACTTCCATTGTGTGCTCTATCATGTCATAAAAGATTGCCATCATACACCTTTGAAAGGTCACAGGAGCATTGCACAAGCCAAAAGGCATTCTCTTGTAAGCAAATGTGCGATAGGGACAAGTGAATGTGGTCTTTTCTTGATCTTTTGGATCAATGGGTATTTGGAAATAACCCGAGAATCCATCAATTCATTTCCCGCTAAACGTTCTAGCATTTGGTTCATGAAAGGTAAGGTAAAATGGTCTTTCCTAGTGGCATCATTAAGCTTTCTATAATCAATACAAACTCTCCAACCCGTGACAAGTCTTGTGGGAATCAACTCGTTGTTTTCATTTGGAAAACGGTGATTCCACCCTTTTTAGGCACACAATGCACCGGGCTAACCCAAGGTGAGTCGGAAATCGGGTAAATCGTACCCGCATCAAGGTGTTTGATAACTTCCTTTTTGATGACTTCATGGATTTTTAGATTAACCCTTCTTTGGTTTTGAATGGCGGGTTTGTAATCATCCTCCATAAAGATTTTATGTGTACAAAAGTTAGTATCAATCCCCCTTATGTCGGATATTTTCCAAGCAATAGCCTTTTGGTGCTCCTTAAGAACTTCTATAAGAATTTTATTTTCGTCTTCCTTCAAATCCTTAGCAATGATAACGGGTAGCTTATCCTCTCCCTTTAAGAAAGCATACTCAAGGTGTGGTGGAAGATCCTTAAGATCTAAGATAGGTGGACTCTCAATAGAAGGTTTCACTAATGAAGGATCATCATTGGTAACTTCTTGTGGAGGAGGTGAAGGAATGGGATCCTCATTGAGTAACTTTTGGATAGTAAGAATATCTTCTTCCCAATTGATGGGAGAGTCTTCATTGCCAAGAAAGTTAGACGCAAATTCCTCTAAGAGAAAATCACTCTCTCTAAATGGTGTTAAAGATGGAGCAATTGAAGCTACGGTCTCAACATGTGGAATGTCCTCATTAGTACTTTTGCAAGCATCATGAAAGTGTTCATTAGAAACTTCATCAAGAACATCTACAATGTTAACGGTTTCACACCCTTGAGATTTCTTTGTTACTTTTCCCAACTTAAACACAACTTTCTCATCCTCTACCCTCATAATTAGTTCCCCTTCCGCCACATCAATAAGAGTGTGACCGGTCCTTAAGAAGGGTCTTCCTACAATAAGTGGAACTCTAGGATCCATATCATAGTCCACAACTACAAAATCCACGGGGAATGTGAATTTATCAACTCCTACAAAAACATCTTCCGCTATCCCCACCAGATAAGTAATTGAACGGTTTGCCAATTCAAGTGTCATTTTAGTAGGTGTAAGCTCGGTAAGAGAGAGTTGTTTCCAAACCGACAAAGGAATCAAATTTATGCTAGCACCAAGGTCCGCTAGTGCCATGCAATTCTCAACCCCCGAGAAATTACATGGAATTAAGAACCGGCCCGAATCACCAAGTTTAGTAGGTAAAGTCTTCAACAACACCGCGGAACAATTCTCGTTCAATGAAGTGTAGGCATATCAACCAAGTTTTCCTTTTTTGAGAGAAGGTCCTTAAACATCTTGGAAAACTTGGGCATGTAAGCTAAAGCCTCCGCAAAATATATGTTGATATTCAATTGCTTAAACATCCTCAAGAAGTTGGACACTTGTATGCCATCTTTGTTCTTTAGCTTATCTTTCCTCAACCTAGAAGGATATGGTAGATTAGGTTTAGGTAAAGGTTGAGTAGAGGGTGTTGAAGGACTCTCTTCTTGAGTTTCTTCAAGAATAGGTGTAGAAGGTGAAGGATTTGTAGGTGTAGGATTGGAAGGTGTAGGTTTTGAAGGTGTAGGTTTGTCACAAGGAGGGACCGTGGTAGGAGTCACCAAAGGATGTGTAGGAGGAATGGAAGGTTCCATGGTTGTTTTCCCACTGTTTTTAGTGATTGCATTGACATTTTCCCTTGGATTGTTTTGTGGGTTTGAGGGTAAAGCACCTTGAGGTCTTTGGGTTTGCAAGATTTGTGTTTGTAAGTAAGCAAATTTCTTATTGTTTTCTTCTTGAATTTGATTCATCTTTTGAAGCACAAGCTTAATTTGGGGGTCAAGAGTATTTCTTTGATTAAAACCTTGAGGTTGAAAGCCTTGATTATGAAACCCTTGGTTTTGAAAATTTTGGTTTTGGCCTTGACAGTTATTTCCTTGAAAATGATTTTGGTTTCTTGAATTAGCATTTACTTGAAATTTATTTTGACCCCTAAAATTAGCATTCTCTTGAAAGTTTCCTCTATTAGGCCCTTGGTTTCTATTAGGCATTTGTGGATTGTTTGCTTGGTTTTGGGTGGGTTGTTGGGGGAGGGAAACTCGGTGGAGCAAGGTAATTGTTGGATTTATATATAAGGTGATTAGGATTGATGTTGGGTTTAAAGTGTGCTCTTCCATCATCATTATAAGCATAACATTCTCCTTGATAAGCTTGCACTTTGTCATAATTCAAGTATGAGTGAGGGCCTTCACATGTCTCACAAGATAGGGTGATGGAATTGACATTGTTGGTAGAAGAGTTACTCAAATGAATCTCATAAAGCTTTTGAAGCAATTAATTGTTTTGTTTGAGTATTTGAAAATCAAGTGATTGAGGAGCATTCTCTTGCACAACATGTACCATTTCATCGCTATCCCTATTGTTTTAAACCATGGATTTGGTTTCAATGATATCCCATGCATCTTGGGTGGACTTAGAAAGAATGTTTCCACCCGCGGCCGAGTTAAGGGAATCTTGATGGTGTGGCCTCAAACCATAGTATAAGGTGTTAATTTGGTGAACTTGGTCAAAACCGTGGTTTAGGCACATTTTTAACAACTCTTTGAACTCTTCCCAAGCTTCACTAAAGGGTTGATCTCTTTTTTTGAAAGCCTATGATTTGGTTCCTTAACGCGGTGGTTCGTGAAAGGGGAAAGAACTTGTTCACACATATCTTCTTCAAATCCTCCCAAGTGAAAATGTTATTAGAGGGTTGCTTATCTAGCCAACTCCTTGCATTTCCCTCTAAAGAGAAAGGGAACAATATCAACTTAACCGACTCGTGAGGTACCCCATTATAATTGATGGTGTTACAAAGGGACATGAATCTTTTGATGTGGTTATGAGGGTCATCCATAGGTCTCCCTAGTAAAGGTATAGAAGAAACAATTTGTATCATGCATGTCTTAAGTTCAAAATTGTTAGTGGCTATCTCGGGAATGACTATGGCATCCGCATTCCCATCCACGTTGGATTGGAGAATCTCAATCAATGGACGTTGATCAATGACGGCCATGGCTTCGTTTACGTTGTCGAAAGTGCGATGCTCGTGATCGGCTTGAGGGACAGCTTTGTTCTTATTTCTCTTCCTTTTGGGAGGAAGTGGTACACCACTAGGTATATGTGCACGCGCTCGAGTGCGCATGCAACTCAACACAAGGAATGAGAGAAGAGCTCTCGGTCGACTTTGAAGAAGAAGGGATTATCTCCTTCGAGGTTTAATAGTGAAAACCACAAGAAAGTATAATATATGTAATACTAATTGGGCGGCAAAACCCCCCAACAAGCTTTCCTTCTCGAAATACTTACTAGTGAACGGGGGGGGGGGGGGGGGGGGGGGGGGGATGAGGTGGCACTAAGCTCTTAAGTACCTGTTTCCCTTAGGCTTGCATTTTATAGCAAAGCCACCTTTCTATTCACTTAATAGTTCGTATTTCTCGAATCTCTTGCTTATTGAAAGTAATTATCTGTTTTTGCCTTTATTTTGTTTTATCGATACACGTAAATAGGACCGAAACACCCCCAAGTATGGTATATGCCTCGGCAATACTTATGGAAGTAGGTAAATTGGTTGTTCGTAGTACGTATATGTATTTACATATAATAATATAGAGAAAATATATTTGTATTTATTTGACTTTTTAAGAAAGTAATATATCTACATAAAAACGATGGAAAACAATATATACAATTTATTTTTGGTGTAATCTTTTAGGAAAAAGTTTACTTTTTTATTTTTGATTTTTTTGGTTCAATTCTTAGGAAAGCATTGATTTTTGTGTTTTTTTATTTTTTTATATTTTTATCTTTTTGATTTTTTTTATATTTTTTATTTATAATACGTAAAAGGAACGTTCACAAGTGAACGAATCCCAAAATCCAATATGTAACCGTCAATCAATCGTCAATCTCCACGTAAAGAACCGGCAGGGGCGCCATTTAGTATTTGTCTTTTAGTAGTTCGCTTTTGTCTCGATATCTTTATAAATTGAATGATCGATAAAAATCAAGTCAACTTATTGTTTTGGTATTTGGATGTAAAAGTTATGGTAATCTAGGTCTAATTAACACAAAACCGTCAAAAGTGCAAAATAGTATCGTCTACGTAACTGTACTAGTCTAAAACATAGTGCACATACCAATTACAAAGCTCAAAGTACAATCAAGTAATGCACAACAAGTAATAAGGGCTAAAATGTAAAGTAATAGAAAGTAGAGGGATTTGTAGAAAGTAGAAGGACTGAATATGTAAATTTAACAAACTACTAACCACTTGTAACAATTTTACCAAACTATGTAACAAACTTTAACAAATATAACAAATCCAGGGACTAACTAGCAAAACCTAAAAAGTTTTAGCCAATTAAAACAAAGTAGCAACTACCTAGAATTTCGAGGACCAAAGTGCTATTAATAGAACTATTTAAGCTAAAAACGGGCTTAATGGTTTTTAAGCTATATCTTGAGTTTAACTCGACCAAATAAGCTGAGATCAATTTCGAAAGATTGTAAATTCAAAATAAGCTAGCCATCTCTAAGGAAATCTGCTGAAATGAACTAAATCTCTAATAAGCTCTTTTTGAATAAGCCACTTTTAAGAGAACTGTTTACTGGAATAAGCACAAAGTCTGATTACTTCAAAAACTGATTAAGAGCCCAAATAAGTGACACCTATCCAAGAAAATCTAAAAAACACCCAAAGAATAAGCTAGAAAAGCCAATAAGCTCAAAGTGCTTATTTTGACTAGCGTTGACCAAAAGTTGACCAGGGTCAAAACTTATTTTTATGACTTATTAAACCGATTTGTAAAAGAAAATAAGGACTTTTATGAAGTGAATAAGCCAAAAATGAAAATAAGCTCTAACAGAAACATGTACTTATCATAGAGACTTTCAAGTACTTATTTCTCTTTCAAAGCTGAGAACCGTATAAAATGGCTTATAGAGTCTGAAAGCTAGGATCTTAAGCTATCCCTAGAACCAAAGTTCAAGTTCTAACTCCAAGTAATGAGCAATTTATGAAGGTTTGAAGTTGGCTTGTTTTTGGATATTAAGACTGACCCAAAGCTTTTTCATGCCATTTGCCTTTTGACTAAAGGTTTGACTCTAAACCTTTGCAAAAACACTTTATACCAGTTATTGAGTGTATGAAAACAGATTTTATCCAACTTTAACCACTGAATTAAAGATAAGCTAATGAACCAAACACCAGTTAAGCTAAGGAACAAGAATATGAGCTATGCAACAAGATCAAATCCTATCAGTTATGAACTAGAGGCTATCAAAACAAATCAGCAAGATCAAAATGAACATTTATCAGTCAATAGCAAGTAGAATTATACTAAGACTAAGAATTAAGCATGCATTATACACTTTAGGGGAAATTTAAACAGGAAAGGCACTTTTTAGCTTTTGTAGCCACCATTGATGGAGAAGTGGAGCCGCTGAGCTCACTTTTTCACTAATAAAAAATTATTCATCAACCAGCAATCACCATATCAATACCAATCTCCATGATCATCATCTCCTACCCTGCTACAATGGCTGAACTTGGAAATTTGGCTAGAACTAGTATCAAACTTAGATTGAAACACTTCTAAGCACACTAACAATTTCCAAATCAACTACTTTGATTTAATTATTCATAAGAATAACAAAATCAACAAGCATGAGTTATGAATGATATAAATTCAGTGAGTAAAGAATAATTGAGAATTTAGTGAACTTGAATCTGTTATTAATGGTGAAAGGTAGTTACAACAAAATTGAGAATTTAGTGACCTTGAATCTGTTATTAATCTGTCATCATACGTTCTTCATCAATTTAGGGATTTTTGATTCACTAAATGAACTGTTAATTAGAGTGTTGGGTTGTATTCGCCTAGTCATGTTGATCATTTTCTGTGTTGATAACATCTTCTGAAATGGCCTCCTTCATTATGTGAATTATGGAAAAGTATAAAGTGACATGTGTCATCCTGCCATTGGTCCAATAATCGAGTTGTGGATCATTATCCAAATGAACAATAGTGATCCTTATGAATGGATTTGAGCAATGTGATTGGTTTATAAGGAGATAGTGGGATTTACCATTAAGATTCGCTCATAAATGGTTGTCTGCTCATTAAATGCCTTTGACCACCAGTCAATGATCCGTGTGAGGGTTTTGGCTTGTTCTGATTGGATGAAAATGATACACACGAATAAAACTCTAGTTAAGTTTCCATTATGGCAGTTTGTACCCTCCAACTTTGGCAGATTGACAAGAAAGTCCTTTGACTTTGTAGACTTGACACATTGAGTCCTTGTAAAACCCGCATATAAATACCATTAAAAGTACATCACATGAAAACACGGTTAAATTAAAGTTTACTAATTATAACATCGACACGTGGCACGAACGTTTAAATTACCAGTATTACGTATTATATTAACGCACGATAAATATTAAGTATAATATTAATTCACGAACATGTAAAACACGAACGAACACGAATATATTACGTATATTATTTGGTCACAAAAGTTGTATGGTCTTGGCCTTTTGGGCTTGATATCTACGGCAAGGAGAACCAAGGGGGAGGGTCCGACCCATTTTGTGAAACCACTAATCAAACAAATGATTCCAGAAAATCACACATAACAAATTTTCAAGAAATTAAAACAAAACCCTAAACCCCCTTCTCTTTGTAGCCGCCGCAGCCACCACAACCAACAAGGATGATTTTGGTGTTTGATCTTTGATTGTTACAAGTGTGTGTTCGTGTTCGATCCTCCATCCATTCATACATTCGGTATTGATCATAACCTTTTCTTGTTAATCTTTTAATTTAATTAATGATACATGTTCATAGATCTTTGTAAAATCATTAAGTAAACATGTTATACAATTGAATAAAATAAGTTTCGGGCGTGTTTGGCTGTTTTGGTTCAGGCGACACACAAACCGAGAGCCCCATGGCTCTCGGTGGTCCTTTCTGTCTATCGGCTGCAACCTCTATAGGGACAGTGGTGATGGTTGTGGGTCAGTCACAGGCCACAAGGTCGCAAGCAGTGGGAACCTTGTGAAGTCAGTGGGTACCGTCCACTGCCGGTGGAACTAGTGGGCGCATCAGGGGAAACCTGACACTGCCGGTGGAAACCTTAGGGCTGCCAGTGGCAACCAACGGTTGTAGCCCAGAGCTGCTTAGCCGCCGGCCAACCACCAGCCACCGGCTGTGTTGGGTTGGTTCGGCTTGGTGTGGTCTCGGGTTTCGGGCTCGGGATATTTTGCCATTTGTTTTAGATAGAGTAACTAAATTAGTTTACATGATTAACTAATTAATTTAATTAAAACATGATTTAGGTTAATTTATTAGATGATTAATACATGTTTTAGTCTAGGTACATTTTACTATTTTTTAGACTATAGTTTATTAATTAATTATTTTAATACATGAACTTATAATTAATTAATAAATCCTATGACTTAGGTTATTTATTAAATTAATAAACAGGTATAACCTAAGTATTATATAAGACTTTATTTTTTTAAACCATGACTTAATTAAATTTGTATAACCTATAGTCTATTAACTTAACCATGATGTGTTATTAATTAATAAAACATGTACTATCTTATTAATTAATAATCAGATATAACCAATAGTATTTGATTAATAAATCATACTATTAATTACATGATTTATAACTTTTCATCAGTAAACATTAGCTTATATTATTAGCTTATTATCCAGCTTATTTCTAAATATGGAAACTTTCTATTTCAGGAAACTTACTATTTTTAGAAACTTTCTATTTTTAGAAACTGATCTATTTTTAGGAACTTTCCATTTTAGGAAACCTGATATTTTTAGAAAGTTACTCAGTATTACAATACAAGTATTATAATACCTTATTACAAGAATAATAAACAACAGAATACAAGAACAACTACAGTTTACACTTAAAACAGTTAAAACATGACAGAACATGAATAATAAGCTAAGAATACACAAGACCCGTAAAATACACGTATCTCAGACAACTTATACACGTTCCTCATCTTATGTAGTATTATCTGTCAAGGTGGAGTAGGTTCTTCAGCGTTTCCGTTAGCTTCTACTGGAGACAAGGTACGAATTCCCCGTCCTTCAGTAAGGACAATCTCTTCCTTTATTAAGATTTCCCGTATGCAGCCAACTGTTTTCCCAGTAGTTACAGATTTAAATACTTATGTTTTATTAGTTACCTTAGCCATATACATGCATGACCAGTTTCACCTAGTTATGGAGGTACCATAACCATAATACTTGAGGCACCAGTGTTATGACTTCACCACGGCAGAGTGATAGCTCGTGTCGTCCCTTTTAGTTTATTTGGCCTTTATTTTTTTTATTTATTATCATGTGGGACGTATGGGTGCATCCTAGTTACAGTGTCAGTCAGGATTTCATGGTGAATGTTGTGTGTGCCTTGCATCCTTCACAAGGAGCTGACCCCTCCTACCCATTACCATATTAATAAGAGACATCCCCTCTAATTGCATGACGAGGTCACCCCTCCAAGTATTCATGCACGTTGTTGACCTCATGACCTATATTAGCTTTTGGTATATTAAACAAATACAGATTTTAATAAGTAAACATAAGCTATATTTCAGAGTATAAAACCAGATTATAAACATGTTCCAGGTTTTCCAGTACTTATTCATTTCCACTGCTATTCATGCTTTACATTTCTTTCATATATTATGTCATTCATTCTATGTCATATATCCGTTCACTGAGCGTATTTCTCTGCCGTTAATTTTCTTTCCATGTCCCAAGACGGCAGGTACCCAGGTCGGAATTGAGCATTTAAAGAGCGTGCAAAGGATGGAAGCTACTTCAGACTTCTCTATTTTGTCTTCATTTATTTATGCTTGTTTAGTCCTTCCTTTTTTATTTATTTTCATTATGTTTAAGGGCTTATGTTTGGGAACCAATGTTTGATTCTGGTTTTTCCCTTTGGTCATGTATGATTAGTACATTTTACCTTGCATGCTTTGATGACACGCCATAATTATCCTATGATATTCCATATATCAAAATGGGGTGCTACAATTATGGTATCAGAGCCCAAGGTTTCGACCTGTAGGCTCTCAACTTGACTTGTGACTAGTGGGTAGTCACCAAGTTCTTTCCAAGTCGACGTCTGATTTCCACGTATTGATATTTTCAGAACCTCGTTGTTTTAACCAAGATGTCTTCTTCGGAATTGTTTTACTAATATGGATTGAACAACCGTCATCCATACTTAGTTACATGCCATTGTTTTATGTATGATGTTTCTTGTGAACGTTGACTAGTATGAACTGAATCACAGTAGTTCCTACTTAGTCGTACGTTTCTGTTAGGTTTAGACAGTTGGTTTTCATACATTCATTCCATTTTCATTTCATTTATTCATTTCATGCATTCATCTCATTGTCGCATGAATTATGACGAAGTAATGGTTGGTACAGGACTGGCCCTATTTAGTCGCATGTGCTTTTATCGAAACTTTTGTTGTTTAGTGGACCGACCCATAGGCGTCCACACTTGCCTTTTTGTTTTGTGAACCGACCCATAGGCGTTCACTCATGTACATATCATCATACTTGTTAACCATGCATTTTAAGCTGTTTCATACATTATAAACTGTTTCATGCTTTATAAAGTATTTCATGCATCTTTTAATGTTTAGGTCATGTTATATTGTGTCAGATATATCATTTATGTTGCATTAAATTGCATTGTGAAACGACTAATAGTCGTCCACACTATTGCTTCTCAAAATTCATTTCATTACAGTCATAACTTTTCAGGTACCCTCATTTATTGTTACGTTTATTTATGTCGATTTTGTCGTCATACTATCATGGTTAACCTTGTTTTCATGCTGATTATGTTACACTCATTTATGTTAATTTTTATCCCATGTTTCCTCATGTTGATTTTGCTTCATTCTAGACATTGATGGATGGTATTTAATCATGCTTTCATGATAGTCATGATTGGTTTTCATTGATCATGCTTTTAGGCTAACAAGCATTCGATTTCATTTAATCATGATCTTGTACTTCTACGTAACTAGGATTATGTCTACGCTAATTTAGCTAGATTATTATGATGTTCTATTCAGTTGACTTCAACCATCTAATATTTACCTTTCTCTGATCATGTCTAAAGATTGACACCGTATCAATCACCTCATATGAATTCCATGTGTACTCCATGTACCATGTTCAATGTCTGCTTCATGTACCATATTCCGAATGTATTCCAGTTACCGCACTCCATGTGTGATAAGAATCCATTTTCAATTTTCTCAGATATTTTTCTTCTCACCATTGTTGCTCAAAAGATGATACGGTTCTCAGCATTGAAACTCTGCAGAACAAGGGCGAAGGCGACTGACCGGAGCAACCAGATCAGAATTTACTCTTCATCCACCAGACATACCCTTGGATTTCACACCTTTATACTCTCAGATATGCGTCACATGCCATCCAGTTGTCTTTTCCAGCATACGATTGGAAGCTGGTACCAGCTGGCCACTCAGCCAAAAAGTTACATGAATCACAGTCATAATAATGTCTGTCATGAAAATGAACTGCAATGAGGTAGTAACAACTACCGTGACAGCAAACACTCTGGCTATAACGACGGAACTTCGGTTACGGACATGGTAAAAAATACAAAGGGTTAGCAGTCCAACCGATCCGCCAAATTCTGGCATGATGACCTAAGATTTTAAATTTCAATGTTTCACATCTCGAGACTCATGTCAAGACATCCGTCAAGACACAGGTCTCACGTGTATTTTCTGAAGACACATGTCAAGACACCAGTCAGGACACATGTCGTATGCATATTTTCTCAAAACACGAGTCAGGACACATGCCTCACGTTTGTTATTTGAAACAACCATACGTAATCCTGAATACCTTCCAAGGGGTATAACCATTCGGTTGTGCCATGAATGAATCAGACCATAAGAATTCCAGCCTCATCACCGGAGTGTTGCTCACGTTTGAGCACGCAGTGTTCATTCTACGGGAGGCAAGCGAAGCACATTATGTAATATTTACAACGTTTTACTCCATGTATTAGCATGGAAACTTCATTGCTTGATATCATATTTCATATATCCATGATCATAAGGACACGATTCGTATCCTCCATGTGTATGAACTCATTCATTTCAGTACAACGATATGATCCAAGCTGCTAAAGCACTTCCCTCCGACAGATGGGAGTTAAATATGATTTTGCATGTGGACTATGAACAGAAACCCATGCTGCGATAAGCCGTCATTCATACCAGATTATGTACAACGATGTTCAGGCTCCTGAATACATTCAACATGTTTTTCCATCAGGAAAACCTGTACAAGTCATTTATATTTTACAAGCATATGATCGTCATTCCATGGATGCGAAGATTTTCTAGCTATCGTTTATGACACGACTTCTGAAATTTCTCTACCCAGAATCAGCCAAATATTTCTAAATTTCTAGATGTATTTCTAGAAAAACCTCCGAATATACTTCCTATCTGCAAGATGGAACATAACATCAAGTAGGTTAGGGAGCAGAACCAGTTTCCAAGGGTCTTCATAGCATGGCTTTTCTGGAGCTAAAGAAGTTGAAAGTTCAGTTGCAGAGATGCCTGAACAAGGTTCACCCTTATGTGCATCACCTTGATGTGCACATGTCCTGTTTATTGAGGAGAAGGACGGTAACATGAGATTATGTGTCGACCGCCGTCGATGTAAACAAATCACCATTCATGACCGTTAATTCCCTCCACGTGTTGACGACGTATACGATCGACTACAGGGTGCTAAGCACTTTTCCAAGAACAATTTACAATCATGCTGTCGACGGTGGTGAGTGAAAGAGCAGGACATTTCCATGACTGCTATTCGCACACGATTTGATCATGCTGAATCCACGATTTTGTTTTAGTCTCTAGAATGCTTCAGCAGCATTATGGACTTGATAAATTGAGTTTCCACGAACTCATAAACAAGTTTGATAGTACTTTCATCGAGGACAACCTGATCTTCTCTAAGTCTAGAGAAGAACATAAAGAGCATATTCGTACTATGTTGCAAATTATTCGACATCAAAAATTTCACCTGAAGTTTTTCCAATAAGAATTTCGGGTGATTACAGTGACACGGTGAATCACGTTGACTCTTATGGTTAATCTTACCATGACGCAGTTTACGTGTAAAGGGGAGAACCCTACACTAAATTTTATGTTCTAGTGAATCCTACGCTAACAGAAGTCTAATTTCAGAGACTCACAGTTTTGCAAAAATCTATGTATCCAGTTTCTATGAAGAAAGATACAGTTAAGTTCATATCTAAGAATCTGCCATACCGGTAGGTTAAAGTAGAACACCAACAGGTCAAGAGTTATTTCCACCCTTGGAAATTGTGAAACGAAGAAGGGACAAGACCTCCATGGAATTGTTACCAAACTATCTCAAGCTCAGAGGAAGTATGATGCTACCTGGAATGTTTTGAACCGTTTGACTAAGCCTGCAAAATCCTTTCATCAGTAAGGATTTCACAACTAGCAAATTTACGAACATTGCCTAGCCAGAGATCATACGATCACTGGGCACTCCTTCAGCCACCAGCTTAGATGAAGACTCGCATACGCATTAATAATAACGTTCACATCCTTGTTTAATCTTACAGTTTACTTTCACATTCACGTTCATGACACTATTTACGTTCATGATCGTATCCTGGCTTACGATTTACATTTTATATTTTTTTTTGCTGGAAGTTTTGTAGAAGCTTGGGAGACCAGACTCAAGTCTAATAAACTTTCCATCACCTCGTGTCAGTGGCGTTACCTCCTCAGTTATCTCATGTTCACGATATGTTTCACATGTCATGTTCATTCCGTGTTCCTCATATCACGTTCACGATAAGTTGCACATATCATCATCCTCCATAAGTTTTAACATTACACTCACCATATCTCCACGTATAACGTTCACAATTGTTCACGTATCACGTTCAAAATTGTTCACGTACTACGTTTCAGTATGCCTCGCACATCGTTGCTCAGATGTTATTAATATCAGATATTTCGGGTTAGTTTACATCATAACGTTTCATTTACACTTGCACGTTAATTCTTATCCACTCGATCAGATTCATATTGATCTATCTTACGTTGATGAACCAGAAACTTATACATACTGTCAAATCAGGATCATGAAGATCAAGATTTGTTACTTCGTCAAGATCTTGTAAAGGAACCGTTCTAGGCAGGATGCCACTTGGAACGGATGAGTCCATCCGGACTTTTCATCTTTTCCTTCCATAATTCAGATAAGTTCTTTTTAGCCACTTCACGTTCCATGTTCCCTTCAGTCACGTCATGTTCCATGTTCCTTATAGTCATGTTACGTCCATACCCTCCCCAGATTATCTTATCTATAATTCGGGGACGAATTATTCTTTTTAAAGGGGAAGAGTTGTAAAACCCGCATATAAATACCATGAACAGTACATCACATGAAAACACGGTTAAATTAAAATTTACTAATTATAACATCGACACGTGGCACGAACATTTAAATTACCAGTATTACGTATTACATTAACGCGCGATAAATATTAAGTATAATATTAATTCACGAACATGTAAAACACGAACGAACACGAATATATTACGTATATTTTTTGGTCACAAAAGTTGTATGGTCTTGGCCTTTTGGGCTTGATATCCGCCGCAAGGAGAACCAAGGGGGAGGGCCCGACCCATTTTATGAAACCACTAATCAAACAAATGATTCCAGGGAATCACACATAACAAATTTTCAAGAAATTAAAACAAAACCCTAAACCCCCTTCTCTATGTAGCCGCCGCAGCCACCACAACCAACAAGGATGATTTTGTTGTTGGATCTTTGATTGTTACAAGTGTGTGTTCGTGTTCGATCCTACATCCATTCATACATTCGGTATTGATCATAACCTTTTCTTTTTAATCTTTTACTTTAATTAATGATACATGTTCATAGATCTTTGTAAAATCATTAAGTAAACATGTTATACAATTGAATAAAATAAGTTTCGGACGTGTTTGGCTGTTTTGGTACAGGCGACAAACAAACCGAGAGCCCCATGGCTCTCGGTGGTCCTTTCTGTCTGTCGGCCGCAACCCCTATGGGGTTAGTGGTGATGGTTGTGGGTCAGTCGCAGGCCACAAGGTCCCAAGCAATGGGAGACTTGTGAAGTCAGTGGGTACTAGTCACTACCGGTGGAACTAGTGGGCGCAGTAGGGGAAACCCGACACTGTCGGTGGGAACCTTAGGGCTGCCAGTGGCAACCAACGGCTGCAGCCCAGGGCTGCTTAGCCGCCGGCCAACTACCAGCCATAGGCTGTGTTGGGTTGGTTCGGCTTGGTATGGTCTCGGGTTTCGGGCTCGGATATTTTGCCATTTGTTTTAGATAGACTAATTAAATTAATTTACATGATTAACTAATTAATTTAATTAAAACATGATCGATGATTAATGTTTTAACAATCACAAAACAAAGATTAAAATTATAAGATTTGAAGAACAAAGATTAAAATCACCAAACACCCTAGTGGTGTTGGTGATGCTACGAAACAGAAAGAGAGAAAAAGGTGGGGGAATGAAAAACAAAAACTGGGTGCAAAGTGTGTGAGGGGAACCCTTTATATAGGTGTTCCCTTTGGTTGGTGAGTGGCCTTTCTCCCGTTCTTCTTGTCTTCTCGTCTTTTCAGAAAAGTTGACGTTTTCGATTCTGATTCAGGATTTGTTGTCGATTAAATTCAACTCGTCTTTTAATTTCTTCGTTTAATAGACTTGAGTTTCTTCGACTTTTGTAAATCTTCCATCTTTGGTCATGTTCTTCGATAAATCTTCGAATAGGTCCAGTGACTTCAAATCGTTTGCATCTCTTGGACAATAGACTTCATCTTGAGTCTTTTTCTTCGATAAATCCCGTGCAACCCCATGTTTTCTTCAATAATCATCCGGTTGGCTCTGAAAACACAATAAACACAAAATCCACGTATAATTCCAAACAAATGATATTAAATACGCGTTTTGGTCTCTTTTTAGCCAGAATTAAGTGGTAAAAGGATGGGTGTTTACATACCTATCAAATCCCCTACACTTAACCATTGCCGTACCCTCATGCAATGCTTAGTGATAAAGCAATTTTACATTTTTCTCATAATCAATCAACCTTGGCCTTATTAAAATACTACTTTAACAAAAATTAAGGTACTAAAAGAAATTAAAATTTAAACGGAAACAAAAGGATAGAAAACCATTTTCACTTGAAAATAGCTTGCAAAGAGATCAAGGACTTACATTAGGGCTTTGGTGCTGCGAAGATTTATCACCCTGAAGTTTCACGTTCCCCAAACTAAGCTTAAAAACGAGATCATTGTTATTATAAGTTAGTAGATCAAACACTTACACACATGGCTTAATTATATGCTTAAACTCCCTTATTCCTAGGTGTATCTCTTATATTTTATTTTTGTCTTAGAATGATCATGAAGATGCATTTTTGGACTTATTTCGATAGTTTATTAAGGCTGAAAGCAAAGTAGGACGATTTGATCAATAGTTAGCTAAAGGACAAAATCTCTTAAAACTGCTTCTCGGGGATATCAAAAAGTTCATATCTTGGCATAACTTGGTTCACGATTTGAGACCTTTCTCGGGCCGATATTTGGCATGTACTTCATACTTCATATCTTCGAGAGACGTTCTTGAGATAATGGTCTTCTCATCTTTAATAGAGTTTCTTCACTTGGAGACTTTTGAGGGGTACTCCAACTTTGTTGACCACGACTTCATGATTATTTCTTCAATCTCTAATTGGGATTTTGAGATACAACGATCCGCCTCCTTTTCGGACTTGGATCTATTTATCCTCATACCTTGTTAGGGTCTTTTCGGATAGACTTCTCCATGATCTTTATGGGAGTTGATTGCTTTTCGTCGTGAGTCTTGATCCTTCATATTGATTTTGGGAATAATGCTTTTCACATCACCTTGGATCTTTAGCAATAAGATTGAATCCTCATGCCTTGTTAGGGCCTTTTCGGACTCGCCAATCTTCGCGCCCCGCTTCATAAGTTATGCCTTGGCTATGCACTCTTATCATTACCGAGCAACTTTTAAACGATCTTGGGCTAGAAGCTAAGTAACTTTTCAAATCGTACGACCTTACTTATTGCAGATAAATTATTAGCAAGTGATGGGAGAATAGGCAAATAATTACACCAAGTGAGCTTGTGCAAGAATACCGACTTATAATTGACTCTATCATTTCTCGTCCTCCACAATTTAAAATCTCAAGTAATGAGACTCGTGGATACTTAGCCTAATAAACCAATTAAGGTCTACATGGTTAAGGATACTAGCTAGAATAATCTTGGATAAGTCTATTCGGGTTGAGTCAAAATAAACGCAACGGGCCTAATATGTCAAAGATTTCTAAACTAGCTACACCACTTTATTAATATTTTTGACTTTATTACGGGATATATACATATGAAAGCAACGATAAAAATTTAAAAATTACGACTAAATGGCCAAAGTTAATAAAAAATTTGAAAATTGTTGAAAAAGATGATTTTCTGGTTAAATGAAGGCATTTTCATGGAAAAGTCCACTTAAAACTTCGATAGAAGTCCCCCCTACACTTAAGATAAACATTGTCATCAATGTTTAAGCATGTGGGAAAAGTCTCCCCTACACTTATGACATTGTGCACGTTGGTTAACTCAAGTTAAGGAAGAGACGACTAACGTGATCAATTTCAAATGTGAGTATGAAGAAAATTGAATCACGATAGTTGAGAGATAGAACCGGATTTCGGATAACACGGGAGCATGGTTCTTCAGAGATTCCAAGAGTGCACTTATCCCTGTAATCACATCACCACACAAAGACAAAGACCTATAGAGGCTCCCCTACACTTAGGGGGTTAAACGGAAAAAGATAGATACTCGGGCTGCCTCCCGAGGAGCGCTTGTTTTTGATAACCGAGTCACGAGCCTGACTCGACCCAAAATTAGTTCATGGGGAACATGGTGAGGGATGGAATCACCTCCTGAGAGGTGTCCTCACCAAAGTACAACTTCACTCGTTGGCCATTCACCTTAAAATTAGGTCCATTAGGTTGAGCGAGCTCGAGAGTACCATATGGAAAAACTTGGGCAATGGTGAATGGGCCAGACCAACGAGATTTGAGCTTTCCCGAGAAGATTTTCAACCGAGAGTTAAAGAGTAAAACTTTGTCTCCAATATGGAACTCTCGGTTTTTGATCTTGGAGTCGTGAATAAGCTTAGTTCTTTCCTTATAGATCAAAGAATTTTCATAAGCCTCATTCCGAAGTTAATTGAGCTCATTGAGTTGGATCTTGCGTAGGTCACCGGCTTTGTTGATATCAAAATTAGCCCACTTCAAGGCCCAGTAAGCCTTGTGCTCCAACTCAATGGGGAGGTGGCACGCTTTCCCGTACACGAGACGATATGGTGTACAACCAATCGGGGTCTTGTATGCGGTACGAAAAGCCCACAAAGCATCATCAAGTTTATCAGCCCATGAGGCACGATGCTCTCCCACGGTTCTTTCCAGAATTCGCTTTAATCCTCGGTTGGATATTTCAGCCTGGCCATTAGTTTGTGGGTGGTAGGCTGTGGAAAGACGATGATTTACACCGTACTTAGCCATGAATCTAGCAAATTGGTCATTGCAGAAATGAGTCCCACGATCACTAATAATGGCACGAGGCACACCGAATCTAGCGAAAAGAGCTTTCAAAAAGTTACAAACCACCCTTGCGTCATTATTAGGTAAAGCTTTGGCTTCAACCCACTTTGAAACGTAGTTAATGGCTACAAGGATGTATTTGTTTCCTTTAGAAGAAGGGAATGACCCCATAAAGTCGATACCCCAAACATCAAAGATTTCACATTCTTAGATGAAATTCTGAGGCATCTCGTCTTTATGTGTGATAGTGCCTTGTTTTTGGCAAACATCACATCGTTTAACCATATTGTGAGCGTCACGGTATATGGAGGGCCAATAAAATCCCGAATCAAACACTTTTTTGGCGGTGTAATTGGGACCAAAGTGACCACCGGTGGGTCCTTTGTGGCAAGCGTCAAGGATTTTTAAAGCTGTCGGTCCATCAACACATCGGCGGATAATCAGGTCGGCACATTGTTTGAATAGGTAAGGGTCGTCCCAAAAGTAAGTCTTAATGTCGGTGAAGAACTTTTTCTTTTGTTGGGACGTCAACCCTTCCTTGAGAATTCCACCCGCCAAGTAGTTTGCAAAGTCCGCAAACCACGGGGTAGCATCAGAATTCGAATTTATAGACATTAAGGTCTCCAAGGGAAAAGAATCATTGATTTCTTTATTCGGATGATCCCCTTGGTAAGGATCCTCAAGTCTGCTGAGATGATCCGCGGCTAGGTTTTCTGCTCCTTTTTTATCGCGAATTTCGATTTTAAATTCCTGGAGCAGCAAAACCCAGCGAAGAAGTCTTGGTTTGGAATCTTGCTTTGTCAACAAGCACTTCAATGTGGAATGATCGGTATACACAATAGTTGTAGAAAGGACAAGATAGGGGCGGAATTTTTCAAAAGCATAGACAACAGCTAAAAGCTCTTTTTCTGTTGTCGTATAATGCAATTGTGCCCCCGTCATTGTCTTGCTAGCATAATGGATTGGTTGGAAGTGTTTGTTCACTCTTTGTCCCAGAACCGCTCCAATAGCAAAATCACTAGCATCGCACATCAACTCAAAGGGAAGCTCCCAATTAGGGGTAACCAAGACGGGTGCCCTAGTTAGCTTATCCTTCAGCGAGTTGAAGGCTTCGAGACACTCTTTGGAAAAGATAAAAGGAGTATATTTTTCCAAGAGGTGGGTCATCGGGCGAGCGATTTGAGAAAAATCTTTGATGAATCGTCGGTAGAAACCCGCATGACCCAGAAAACTTCTCACACCCTTCACGGTTGAAGGTGGAGGCAACTTGGCGATAACATCGACTTTAGCACGGTCTACTTCAAGACCGGCTTTGGAAATCTTGTGTCCCAGCACGATGCCTTCTTTTAGCATAAAATGGCATTTTTCCCAATTCAGAACAAGGCGAGTGTCTTCGCACCGCTTAAGCATACGTTCCAAATTGGCCAGGCAAGAAGAGAAGGAATCCCCGAAGACCGAGAAATCATCCATGAAGACTTCCATGGTTTGTTCAACCATGTCATGGAAGATAGCTAACATGCACCTTTGGAAAGTCCCGGGCGCATTACATAAGCCAAAAGGCATCCTTTTGTACGCAAATGTGCCATAGGGACAAGTGAATGTTGTCTTCTCTTGATCTTGGGGATCGATGGGTATTTGGAAATATCCCGAGAAACCATCAAGAAAGCAGTAATATTCATTACCCGCTAAACGTTCAAGCATTTGGTCCATAAAAGGTAGAGGGAAATGATCCTTTCTCATGACATCATTGAGTTTGCGGTAGTCTATACAAACTCTCCACCCAGTAACGAGACGAGTGGAAATCAACTCGTTGTTTTCATTGGGAACAACGGTTATTCCGCCCTTCTTGGGCACACAATGGATTGGACTAACCCATGGTGAATCCGAACTAGGGTAAATCATACCCGCATCAAGAAGTTTGATAACCTCTGTTTTGATGAATTCATGGATTTTTGGATTCACCCTTCGTTGGCTTTGAATTGTGGGCTTAAAGTCGTCCTCCATGAGAATTTTGTGTGTGCAGAAGTGAGGATCAATTCCACGAATATCAGAAATTTTCCAAGCGATAGCTGTTTTATGCTTCTTCAACACGGCGACAAGTCGAGTTTTCTCTTCTTCTTTCAAGTCCTTAACAATGATGACGGGCGACTTCTTTTCTTCTTCAAGGAACACATACTCGAGATGGGGCGGCAACTCCTTAAGCTCTAAATCTGGAGGATTTTCGATGGGAGGCGTTTTCAAAGTCGGAGTATCGATAGCAATAACCGTAGGAGATGGTGGAGAAAGATTGTCTTCGTTGAGAAGGTTATCAAAGAAATACATGTATTCATCCCCATCGGTGAGAGAATCATCAGTAGCTAAGTTCACATCTCCCATGGTGGCTTCAAGATTGTTCCAAAACAAATCACTTTCTCCAAATAGAGACAGTGATGAATCAATAGAGGAAACGGTTTCAACATTGGGAAGAGAGGTAGGAATACTTTTACAAGCATCTTTGAAGTGTTCTTCACAAGCCTCATCCAGAACGTCAATACAATTAACACTCTCGTATGAATAAGGTTGTTTAGACAACTTTCCCATGTTGAAGACGATTTTATCGTCACCCACTCTCATGATAAGCTCACCGGCTTCAACATCGATGAGAGTGCGACCGGTCCTCAGGAATGGACGACCCACGGTCAAGGGAACACGAGGGTCCATCTCGTAGTCGACGACGACGAAATCGGCAGGAAAAGTGAATTTGTCGACTCCTACAAAGACGTCTTCGGCTATCCCCACTGGATAAGCAACCGTACGGTTAGCTAATTCCAAAGTCATTTTGGTGGGGACTAGCTCAGGGAGAGATAATTGCTTCCAAACGCTTAGAGGCATAAGATTAATATTGGCACCTAGATCGGCTAGGGCCATGCAATTCTCTACTCCCGGGAAATTGCAAGGGATTAAGAAACGACCCGGATCACCAAGCTTGGTTGGCAGTTTCCTTAAGAGCATTGCAGAGCAATTCTCATTAAGTTGGGTGTTGGCAATATCGAGGAGCTTTTCCTTGTCGCTCAGAAGATCTTTAAACATTTTCGCATATTTAGGCATGTGAGCGAGAGCCTCAGCGAAGGAGATATTGAAATTCAGTTGTTTAAACATTTTAAGAAAGTTCGAAACCTGAATATCGTCCTTGCTTTTGAGCTTCTCTTTCCTCAACCTAGATGGATAAGGTATATTGGAAGAAGAGGAAGGCTTTGGAAGAATAGGATCACTCACATCCTTGGGTGGAGGAGGGGTAGAAGGAAGAGATGGAGAAATTGGGGAAGGAGAAGGATGAGGAATAGGAGCAGGTGACTCGTTCTCCTTAGTCACAACCACCGGTGGAGGTATAGGAAGCTCGGGTTCCTTGGTACCTTTTCCACTGCGAGTAGTGATTGCTTTCATCTCCCCTCTTGGATTCGCAACGGTGTTACTCGGAAGAGTACCCGAAGAAGAGGGTTGATTACCTTGGAAAAAACTAGCCATCATGTTCTTCAAGTCATTAGTTTGGCTATCCAACGTATTTCTCATGTCGGCTCTCAGATCGTTCCCTTGCTTGACCAAGTCTGCTTTCAGGTTGAGCACTTCTCTCTGAAGATTTCCCACTATCACATCGTTAGTCCTCATATAAGTTTCCACTTCTTGGTGAAGAGCGGTGGGTTGGTTGGGAGGAGCATTATATGCGGGTGGTTAGTAAGCAGGTTGTGGGTATACTTGGTTGTTTCGTTGAGGTGGTTGTTGCTGCTTGTGAGGAGGGATGTATGGTGTACGAGGTTGTTGTTGTTGTTGAGGAGGGCGGTTGAGGTTTTGTTGTTGGTTTGGGTTGGTAGGAGGAAAACCGGATGGTGAAAGATAATTGTTGGAGCGGTAGCTAAGCAAATTACGGTCACCTTGAGGTCTAGCTTGATAAGCAGGTTGAGGATAGGTGCCATATGCCGCATTCACATTCTCAGCAGGGTAGTCTTGGGTGGCGGTACAAGTAGTGTAAGAGTGAGGACCACCGCATATCTCACATGGTTGGCTAACAGCATTGACTTGAGCGTTTTTAGCGTTGTTGCTGTTGTTGTTGCTGACGGTGTGGGTAACAAGCGATTCAAGAAGCACAGTGATTTTGTCCAATCGCTTGTCGCTGTCACTAGTGCTAGCACTAGCGACATTGGTCCGAACACTCTTGGTTTGCACACGAGACTTATTCTCAATGATATCCCAAGCAGCATTGGAAGTCTTAGCCAAAAGATTACCCCCCGAGGCACTGTTTAGTGAAACTTGGTCACTCATGCTTAAACCATTGTAAAAAGTATTAATTTGATGTACTTTGGTAAAACCATGTTGTGGGCATTTTCTTAAAAGATCTTTAAAATGATCCCAAGATTCACTGAACGATTCATCGTACTTTTGTTCAAAATTTACGATTTCATTCCGCAAAGCGGTAGTACGAGAGGGTGGGAAAAAGTAATTGATAAACTTGGTTTCCAAATCCGTCCACGAGAGAATACTCTGTGGCGGTTCCTTAGCAAGCCAATGCCGGGCTTGTCCCTCTAAAGAAAAGGGAAAAATTGTAACCGGATTACCTCTTGTGGAACACCATTGAATTTGACCGTGTTGGTGAGTTGCAAGAATCTCTTGATGTGGTCATGTGGGTCATCAATGGTACGCCCCAAGAACGGTTGAGCAGAGACCATCTGGATAAAGCCTGATTTGAGCTCAAAGTTATTGGCAGCAATTGGAGGTATGACAATTGGATCATTGTTGCCGTCTACATGAGCTTGCAGCAATTCAATCATCGGCCGATTATCCGGTAGAGGCTCATTGTTGTTGTTATTGTGCATGTTCTTGAAAGGCGGGTTGTTGTTGTTATTATTATTGTTTGGAGGTGGTATGTTGTTGTTTTGTACACCGGCCATGTCTAAGTGATCGAGAGGCTCGGGCTCTTGATAAGACGTGGATCGAGTGCGCATACACCTGCAAAAGAACGAACAAAGAAAAACAAAGCAAAAATATTTTTGGTTTTTATGTTTTTTAATTTTTTTGTATTTTTGAAATTTTTTATGAAAAAGTAACGTTCACGGGGAACGGATCCCAAAATCCAAGTTCTCACAAAAAACTTTTGATCTTAACGAGAAGACCCGGCAGCGGCGCCATTTGATACTAGATATTTAGCTACTTGAAAGTTCGTTCTCGGTATCTCCTCGAATTGATCACAGCTCTAAGTGGAATGATTTGTTCTTGGTGACAGAAAGGAGTTTGGTTATCTAATCTACTAAAAAGGAAATGAATAAAGTAAATTAAGATTTAAACTTAAAACAATTAAAAAGTAAAACTAGGATTAAAAAATTTAAATAAAACAGCAACTGAAAACTGACCTAACTGAAAATGCTCTAATCGGAATAAAAATGTCCTATGCGGAATAAAATCTCAATTCGGAATAACAGGCTTATGCGGAATAAATTCCCTATGCAGAATAAATTCAATTCGGAATATTTAAAATATTCCGAATAAGGAAAAAAAGAAAATGGCTATTCGGAAAATTGTTCTATACGGAATATAGGGCCTATTCGGAATATGTAAAATATTCCGAACAAGGGTAAAAAGGGACAGGCTATTCGGAATGTCTGAACATTCCGAGTAAGAGACTAAGCAGAACACTATCCGGATTAAATCTAGAAATGAAGAACAGTAGCAGAAGTATAAAAACAGGGAAAACGAATTTTAATCAAAATCAATCCAAATAATCGAAAAGGTTTTACCAAATTAACCACAAATCATCTAATAACCATAGGCAACAAATCCCAACAGTAAAAACACAAATTCAACAACTTTCTAAAGATCAAATCAATCAAATAAAAACTTAAGAACTTGAAATAAAGATGATGATGAACAAGATGAAATAGAAAGATTAAACAAGAACTTGTATTGATGATTAATGTTTTAACAATCACAAAACAAAGATTAAAATTATAAGATTTGAAGAACAAAGATTAAAATCACCAAACACCCTAGTGGTGTTGGTGATGCTACGAAACAGAAAGAGAGAAAAAGGTGGGGGAATGAAAAACAAAAACTGGGTGCAAAGTGTGTGAGGGGAACCCTTTATATAGGTGTTCCCTTTGGTTGGTGAGTGGGCTTTCTCCCGTTCTTCTTGTCTTCTCGTCTTTTCAAAAAAGTTGACGTTTTCGATTCTGATTCGGGATTTGTTGTCGATTAAATTCAACTCGTCTTTTAATTTCTTCGTTTAATAGACTTGAGTTTCTTCGACTTTTGTAAATCTTCCATCTTTGGTCCTTTTCTTCGATAAATCTTCGAATAGGTCCAGTGACTTCAAATCTTTTGCATCTCTTGGACAATAGACTTCATCTTGAGTTTTTTTCTTCGATAAATCCCGTGCAACCCCATGTTTTCTTCAATAATCACCCGGTTGGCTCTGAAAACACAATAAACACAAAATCCACGCATAATTCCAAACAAATGATATTAAATACGCGTTTTGGTCTCGTTTTAGCCAGAATTAAGTGGTAAAAGGATGGGTGTTTACACACCTATCAATGATTTAGGTTAAATTATTAGATGATTAATACATGTTTTAGTCTAAGTACATATTACTATTTTATTTAGACTATAGTTTATTAGTTAATTATTTTATTACATGAATTTATAATTAATTAATAAATCTCATGACTTAGGTTATTTATTAAATTAATAAACAGGTATAACCTAAGTATTATATTAGACTTAATTTAATTAAACCATGACTTAATTAAATTTGTATAACCTATAGTTTATTAACTTAAGCATGATGTGTTATTAATTAATAAAACATGTACTATATTATTAATTAATAATCAGTTATAACATATAGTATTTGATTAATAAATCATACTATTAATTACATGATTTATGACTTTTAATCAGTAAACATTCGCTTATATTATTAGCTTATTATCCAGCTTATTTCTAAATATGGAAACTTTCTATTTCAAGAAACTTACTATTTTTAGAAACTTTCTATTTTTAGAAACTGGTCTGTTTTTGGGAACATTTTATTTTAGGAAACCTGCTGTTTTTAGAAAGTTACTTAGTATTACAATACAAGTATTATAATACCTTATTACATGAATAATAAACAACAAAATACAAGAACAACTACAGTTAACACTTAAAACAGTTAAAACATGTCAGAACATGAATAATAAGCTAAGAATACATAAGACCAGTTGTAAAACCCGCATTAAAATACCATGAACAGTACACAAGAACAGTAAATACACGAAAATACGTTAAAATTAAAACTTTCCATTTATAATACAATTCATGTGTCATGATAATAAGTAACATGTAATTACGTATATATTATAAGCGCATTTACGATCACGACATATAAAATCCACGATAATTAAACATGAACGATCACGTAAATATTTAACACTTAAAAGTTACAGGTTCCCTTGTTGGGCTCCATGTAGGCCGCGGCTAAGAGAGCAAGGAAAGGAAGAAAAGGGCCTTTGGCCCATGACCCATTGAAAACCCATGTTAACTAAAATCATAGGAAACCTATTAGTCATAATTTTAGGTTATAGAAAAAGTTCACCCTTGCCTCCTTCTTCCTCCTTGTCGCCGACCATAGAGCACCACCAAGAGCAAGCCGGACGATTTTGTTACTTGATTCTTGGAGTATACGTGTTCGTGATCATAACCTTTTCTTTCACGCATTCGGTATAATCAAAACCTTTCTTTTCTTTTTAATTCTTTATTGAATTCATGTTCTTATTTTAATTAATCTTAAATACAAGTTATATAAACATGGGGATTAATTAAAATCATGATTAAAGGGGGTGTTTGGTGTTTGTGTTGTTCGGCCGAGACACCACTGAGAGCCAAGGGGCTCTCAGCTTGTTTTCATCACCACCACCGAGACCACAAGGGTCTCGGCTTGGGTTGGTTTGGCTCGGACTCAAGCAAGGGACCCCGACCGCGGGTCGGGGTATGGTTTTGGGTTGGATCGAGTGTTAACCGAGACCAATAGGGTCTTGGTGGTACTTTGTTTTAGACAGTGGGAACCGGATATCAAAAACAGTGGGAACTAGTCACAAACCGGTGGGAACCGGCTGTGAACCGGGCTCGGGCGGCGGCTAGCCGTGGCTCGGCAGTGGGTAAAACCACTCGGACAGTGGCAACCGGCTAGGCCGGGTAGCCACTGTCAAGGGTGTTTGGCTCGGCTTATATGTGACACCCGGGTACGGGCTCGGGTTAATTTTAAAACACGGGTTCGGGTTTCGGGATAATATTAAAATCAGAAAATATGTTTAATTAAATTATTTCCTATACTATTTAATTTAATTAAATTCATGACTTAGCTTGAATATTAAAATTAATATTTCATGTATAACCTAAAGTATTTACTTAGCTTAATTTAATTAAAACATGTATTTTTTATTAAATTCTTATAACATATAGTTTAATTAATTAACCAAGTTATTTAATTAATAAGCTATAATCTTTAAACCATGACTTGTATTTTACTAATTAAACTTTACTTATTATTAATAATCCAGCTTATTTATAATTATGGAAACTTACTATTTTTGAAAACTTTCTTTTTTTAGAAACTTACTATTTATGGAAACCTGGTATTTTTAGAAAGTTACTTAGTATTACAATACAAGTATTATAATACCATACTCATGAATAATAAACAACAGAATACAAGAATAACTACAGTTAACACTTAAAATAGTTAAAACATGACATAACATGAATAATAAGCTAAGAACATATTGAACCAGTAAAACACATGTAATTCAGACAACTCATACATGTTATGTAGTATTATCCGTCAAGGCGGAGTAGGTTCTTCAGCGTTTTCGTTAGCTTCTACTGGACACAAGGTACGGATTCCCGTCCTTTAGTAAGGACAATCTCTTCCTTTATTAGGATTTCCCATATGCAGCCAACTGTTTTCCCAGTAGTTACAGATTAAATGCTTATGTTTTATTAGTTACCTTATCTTTATACATGCATGACCAGTTTCACCTAGTTATGGAGGTACCATAACCATAACACTGGAGGCACCAGTGTTATGACTTCACCATGGCGGAGTGATAGCTCGTGGCGTCCCTTCAGTTTATTTGGCCATTATTATATTATTATTATTATAATGAGGGGCATATGGGTGCATCATAGGTTCAGTTTCAGTCAGGATTTATATGGTGAATGTGGTGTGTGCCTTGCATCCTTCACAAGGAGCTGATCCCTCCTACTCAGACCATATTAATTAGAGGCATCCCCTCTAATTGCATGATGAGGTCACCCCTCTATGTATTCATGCACGTTGTTGACTTTATGACCTATATTGTATTTTGGTATATTAAACTAATACAGATTTTCATAAGTAACATAAGCTATGTTTTCATAACTAAAACCAGTTAACATGTTATACGCCTAGGTTTTTCCCAGGACTTATTCTTTTCCGTTACAATTCATGTTTTCATGCTTATTATGCTCTTTCATGCTTTCAATACTCTATGTTTCCATGCTTTATTGTATATCCGTGCACTGACCGTTATGCTCAGCCGTTTTCCATTTCCATGTTCCCAAACGGAAGGTACCCAAGGTCGCAAGTAGGATCTCTAGAGTATGTGCATTTAGATGGAAGCTATCCAGCCTCTTTTACATTATGCATTTATTCCTACTTTCTCATACTTTACTTTATTTGGACATTATTTAGTCCTTTCATTTACAGTACTTATATTTGCTTGTGTGTGAGTTACTTAGACTACCGATGTTTGATTCAGGTATTTCTATTTATGGTCGTGAATGTTTAGACATTTACCTTGCATGCTTTGATGACACACCATATATTACTGTAGCATTCCATCTTAACAAATGGGGTGTTACAATTATGGTATCAGAGCCAGGTTTCAAACTGTAGCTCTATAAAACATGACCTGTGACTTATGGGTAGTCACCTGTGTCTTCCTAAAACTGAAAATTGGTCTTCATGCATTCATTCATTTTCATTTTATTTCATGCATTCATATCATTTTCGTAGGTTTATGACTAAGTAATGGTTGGTACAGGACCGACCCTATTTAGTCGCATGTGCTTTTATCGAAACTTTTAACTTTGGGACCGACCCATAGGCGTCCCCCGCTATGTCTTTTGTTTTTGGTGAACTGACCATAGGCGTTTACCCTTGCGCACATAAAAGTTTTTATAAACTGCATCATGCATTCTACAATGTTCCACGCATTATAAACTGCTTCATTGACTTATACATTGTTCATGTATTTTATGTTCATCTCATTTCAGACTTATAATTTATGTTGCATTTTTGTTTTAAATTGTTAGATGGTGAACACACGCAATGCTCAGGAATTGGCTGCAGCTGTCAATGCAGCTTTGCAAGCCATCTTTCCCCAACTTCACAATGAAGTCAGGGACGAAGTTCATGCTGAAATTCAAGCCCAGGGCGTTCAATGTGGCCCTCATCCTCACAACAACAACAATCCTCCACCACCGCAGTTCTTCCCCAAGGCTGAGAAGGATAAGCTGAAGAGGGAGTACCACGAGATTAAGCAGAGAGCTGAGAACAACAACGAGTTCATGCAGTGCTTTCTTCGTCTGGATGGATTTCTTAGCACAACAGCATGTACTACCGAAGAGCAAGCATACCACTTTCGTGGGGCTCTTCGTACATCAGTCACCAAGAAGTTGGTGGGTGCTACCTTCAACACGGTGGCACAAGTAGCTGATGCAGCACGTTAGTTTGAGATGCTTCAGGAACGAGAGGAGTTTGGTGATGATCGAGCAGTGAAGAGGTACCTTCAATCACCAATTGTAAACCATTCATTTCTATTAGTATTTTCACTTTCATATCATACTCTGTTCAACTTTACACTTCAGACAGAAGACTGCCGACCATAAGCCTACGACCGCTCAACAACAAGCATCTAAGGGAAACGGTCAGACCAACGACCGTTCTTATTCAGAGAGGCATGGCGGTAATGATAATTACCGTAACAACGCTAATAACTCGAACAGCAGCAGGTCCCTATATTTACCTTCTTTCGGGTTAAA
This sequence comes from Glebionis coronaria, assembly GCA_025667525.1. Taxonomy (NCBI): domain Eukaryota; kingdom Viridiplantae; phylum Streptophyta; class Magnoliopsida; order Asterales; family Asteraceae; genus Glebionis; species Glebionis coronaria. The sequence continues at coordinate 687,856,923 of CM046874.1, forward strand.
CTATCTTATATTATAATATTCTGACACTCCAGCGACTCATATTTCAGGAACAAAGGTAACGGCAGAGATCAGGACCGTAGAGGTTCACAGCCTAACCGTTCTACCTCATCTGGTAATTTTCAACCTTCTATGCAATCATGTTTATGTTCCACGATCATGTCTCATGCATGTAATCCTGAAACAGGCTCTCAGCTAGCTAGGATGCCTGTTGGAGGATTCACGCATCCTATTTGTCCTACTTGTTCGCGCAGACATTCTGGTGTTTGTCGTCGAGGTACTGGTGGTTGTTTTAAGTGTGGCCAACAAGGCCATCAGCAGAAGGACTGTTGCCAGGGTGAGATAGAAGGCACCTCTGGACATGCCGACTCCAAACCACCTCCTACTTCAGGTCGCGTGTTTACTACTACTAGAGACCAGGCGAACAAGACTTCAGGTACCATCACCAAAAATCTCTTTATGAATGGTTTGGTAGCATGCGTTTTGTTGGATACTGGAGCGACTCATTCAGTCATATCCACCTTTTTCTACACGTGTTAGGATTTCCCCTATGCCATTAGATAATGCCTTATGCATTTCCACGCCACTTAGGGACTCTGTACGAATCACCCACGTGTACAGAGATATTCCTCTAGAATTTGATGATAGAATCCGCAGAGTTGACGCACTTCCTTTAGACATGTGCGAGTTTGACTTAATTTTGGGCATGGACTGGTTATCCAAACACCATGCTACGATAGACTGCCACACTTATCAGGTTATCTTCGGTGATATTAAATCTCCAGAGTACATACACCATGGTTTTCTACCAGGAAAGTCGGTACAAATTATTTCATCCATGGTGGCGTGTGCATTACTAACACACGGCTGTCAGGGCTTTATAGCCAATATTCATGACATTACTGCCGATCTCCATCGATCCAAGATCAGCCTATTGTGTCAGAATTTCCTGACGTCTTTCCTGATGAACTTCCGGGCATACCACCTGTTCATGAAGTCGAGTTTGGAACTGAGCTCATCCTAGGTGCAGAGCCAATTTCCAAAGATCCTTATCACATGGCTCCTATAGAGCTTAAAGAACTAAAAGATCAATTGCAGGAACTTCTGGAGCGAGGTTTCATCCGTCCCAATGCATCGCCATGGGTGCACCGGTACTTTTCGTGAAGAAGAAAGACGGCAGCATGCGTATGTGTATAGACTATCATGAACTGAACAAGATCACGATTAGGAATCATTATCCTTTGCCGCGTATTGATGACCTTTATGATCAAATTCAGGGCGCCTAGTATTTCTCCAAGATCGATCTGAGGTCCGGCTACCATCAGTTACGGGTTAAAGAGCAGGATATCTCTAAGACTGCTTTTCGTACACGTTATAGGCACTACGAGTTCGTAGTCATGTGATAGGTGTGAAAACACCCATCCTTTTACCACTTATTTCTGGCTAAAACAAGACCAAAACACGTATTTAATATCATTTGTTTGGAATTATGCGTGGTTTTTGTGTTTATTGTGTTTTCAGAGTCAACCAGATGAATATTGAAGAAAACATGGGATTGCACGGGTTTTATCGAAGAAAAAGACTCAAGACGAAGTCTATTGTCCAAGAGATGCAATAGATTTGAAGTCATTGTGCCTATTTAAAGATTTATCGAAGAAAAGGGCCAAAGATGGAAGATTCATATATGTCGAAGAACTCGAGTCTATTAAACAAAAGATTATAAGAAGAGTTGGAATTATTCACCGACACTTCTCAAAATCCAAAGTCGGAAACATTTATTTAAAGAAACGTAAAGGCTAAAGAAGAAAGAAGAAAAGAAGCCCAAAAACAAAGCCCATTCACAAAGCCCACAAGAGACGCCTATATAAAGGATTCCACTTCACAATTTTGGAGACTAGTCTTTGTTTAGTTTTAGTTTTTTCATTTTCTCTAGTTTTAGAGAGAGAAAGTTCTCAACTTTCTCTCACTAAGATTTTCTTTTCTCCATTTTTACATTTCAAGTTTTAAGCTTTTGTATTTTGGATTTCATTAATCTAATTCAAGTTAAGCTTTTTAGTTCTTAAATCTCTTTCTTCATTTCTTATTTTTCCTTAATCAATTGATCCGATTGTTTCATTTCATACGGTTTGGGTGAATTGATGAGTTTGTGATAAAGGTTTATCTTACTTGTTCCTATTTAAGCTCATACTCGTATAAGCTATAGGCTCTCCATGCTTATTGGCTTATTTCTTGTTTAAGCTTATTGTTTTCGGATTTCATTAAGGTTTTAGTCATTCAAAAGTTCCTTTTATAAAGTTTATGATTTTACGTTTTCAAAAGTTGTCAAATTTAATCTTTTTGAAGTATTTAAGTCACGGTTAAAGTAGCTTATTGTATGTGCTTATTGAAGTTTCAGCTTTTCACCATTTTCGGATTGGTTTTGCATTTCATCGCAATATCAGGGTTATACACATTCCGACGGATTTACTGCTTTTGATCGCAATAACCCAAGAGGGTTTTACTTTGCGATCGGTTGACTTTTTCCCCTTATTCCGATCTGGATTTCGATCGCTTATTGCGATCGCATGTTCCGACGGGATTTAAGGTTACCTTAAGTCGAAACTCTTCCCGTTTTTAGTTTACAACTTTCCGATATGGACTTTGCATTATTCCGATCTGACTTTCCAATCTAGATCATTCCGATCTGGATATTGTGACCACATTGCATTCCGATCTGAACTTTCCAATAGCTTACATTCCGATAGACATCATTGCGACAACTTTGATTTAGATTATTCCGATGGTAACTAACATGGACATTCCGATGGTTTGTTTTAGAAGTATTCCGATGCTTATGATTTCGACATTCCGAAAGCTTTGCAATTTTATATTCCGATGGACTAAGTTTTAAAGTTTTACAAAGTTTTAAGTTTTAAGTATATTCCTAATTAACTTTTAGTTTAATTTTGTCAAAGCTTTTACTTTACTTATCGGCATTCTAATTACTTGAATTTAGTTTAAAATTTAGATAACCAAAAACCAAACCCCCTATTTGTAACCAAGAACAATCATTCCACTTTGAACTGTGATCAATTCGAGGAGATACCGAGAACTAATCTGAACCATAACAAAGTGCTTGTATCAAATGGCGCCGCTGCCGGCTCTTCTCGTTAAGATGAACAGTTTTTTGTGAGAACTTGGATTTTGGGATCCGTTCGCCGTGAACGTTACTTTTTCATAAAAACTTTCAAAAATCCTAAAAAATATAAAATTTTCAAATATCCTAAAAATAAATTAAAAAACCATAAAAACCAAAAATATTTCTTGTTTGCTTTGTTAGTTCTTTTGCAGGTGCATGCGTACACGATCAACGTCTTAGCAAGAGCCCGAGCCTCTCGAAGACGTAAACATGGTCGGTGTACAAAACAACAACAATAATCCACCTCAAAACAATAATAATCCACCTCTCAACAACAATAATAAAAACAACAATGAACCTCTACCGGACAATCGCCCGATGATTGAACTTTTGCAAGCACATGTGGAGGGCAACAATGATCCAATTGTCATACCCGCGATTGCAGCCAACAATTTTGAGCTCAAATCCGGTTTTATCCAGATGGTCTCTGCTCAACCATTCTTGGGGCGTATGATATGAGTGTATTTACTCATATCATTTGTAGCTTTAAACAATGAAATATTGCACAAAATGTATCAAATATGCCTTGGATATTCTTGTTTCTTGTTTGAATGTGTGTAGGTACCAAGTTCGCGAAAACTGGCAATTTTCGACACGAGTTTGAAGATAAAGATCAAAGAAGCCAATATCGAGCTCGAAAATAGTGGATTTAATAATTACACAAGAAAACGGGCCAAGTGGGACCCACAAATGCTTATTGGGCCTGAAAAGCCCAATATTGATTAGACATGGTTATATTGTTGGGATTGGGCCAAGGAAAGCCCAAATAGAGTCTATTTGTTAAAATCAATACGGATGGTAAAGTTATATCGGGCCCAAGCCCAAATAGAAGAAACGAAGGAATAAATGTATTCGGCTTTTAGGGTTGTCGTTCCATTCACTTTGAGTAAATAAATAAATTTATTCGTTTACTTCACACGTTTTCCCGTATTTACCCACCCTTATTCATTTACTTCACACGTCACAACAATAAAACAAATCCTCACTCACTCATTCTCTCACACAGTTAAATAATTCACCTTCGATAAAAACAATGTCTACCTTTCTTCTCCACCCTAAAAACCTGCACATATTTACTGTTTCATACAAACCCTAGATGGGTAAAAGTTAAATTAAATATGGGGGTTTTGTTCACATGCTTAATACAAGTGTGTGGGGAATAAAATCCCCAATTTTTAAGGAAGAGACTAAGAGGAAACGAGAGAGCTACGTGGCAGAAGATGAATGGATTGAACACCTCAATCTCCCTAATCCACCAATCAGAGGGCTTTAAAGAAGCACAACTAGCACACACGGATGCCATGTTGGCAATCCGTGTGCTAGTTGTGCGATTCTCATCCATCCGATCAACCAAAACAAGAGAGAGCATAAGGAATAAAGATCCAAAGGTCAAGATTGAAGAAGGATATTCCCAAGAATATCCGAATATACTCTTCATCAACAGCCCTTGGGAGGCTATAAAAACCCCCATTTTCTACTTGTAAATCCATCTTTTACTTTTCTTTAATATTATGCTGTAGAAATAGAATTAGACTTAATTTTGTATTTTCTTTATAAAGCTTTGTAATATTTACTGAAAATTAATGAAAGTTTAGTTGATTTAATTCTCATTCGTGTCTTATTTTAATTCTTTTTACTGCTTTCAATTGATATATGAGTTAAATTTAATTACTGTTTCACAGTTATAATTGTTGAAATGTTAGTTATAAACTAAATAATAGTTTATAATTAATGTTAAAAGTTAAGTTTTGGAATAAGATTTTCCCCACTGGAAAAATCTTTAAGTAATCTATTCGTGAATGGCGATGGTCATGGTGGTTCGTATGTCGATTAATGGTGGTTAATGGAGTCTAGTTTCGGATCATTAGGATGCTCAGCGCATTCCTACTGCCCAATGGTTTCATCAAAAAGGTGCTAATTCATTCTATTTTGAATATTATGTAGATTAATATTTGTTTAAGAGTTAATATGTTTTTAGAAGATCGAGTAATTGTAAGTTTATGTTTCTGAATGATTTTGTTTTGGCATGATAGCATACTGCTTGATTTATGTTACTGAGCCTCACTATGATTGATAGAGTTAAGATTTTTAGGATAAATGATACTTTTATCTCAGTTCCTGCTTTAAGACAGTTTGATGATATTTTGAAGTATTCAGATATTGTAAAAGTTTTGGAGTTAATACTTATGTTAATGTTCAATGAATCTGAGATCTGGGATTACTGTTTGGGATAATTGGTATATCGAATAAGTGCTTTAAGATAGTAAACATGATTTATTAGTTGTAAAATTTGTTTAGATTTTAAGATTCTGCTAGTGTTTGTTTTTGGCTTTAATCTGTTATATTTTGTTTTTATATATGACTCTTATTGCGTGAATAATTCATACTGATACTTATGAATTCGTAGAATGCTTGATTTTAGTAGATTCGTGTTACTGCTTAATTTGCCCAATTATATCTGAACTTTGCTGAAGGAAGATTGTATTTATAACAGTTTGAATTTGGGTATAGATTGTTGAAAGTTTCTGTTTAGTAGGAGAGTTATTTTGTCTGTCGAATCATGTTTATTTCCCTTGATTGCTTAATTGATATTTCTGTTGTATTGATCCTGTATACTGCTTATCAGTTCAACTAAGCTGATAAGCTCAATAAGCTGTGCCCTCAAAGCTTAAAGCTATTAAGCTGTCACAAGTCTTTCCTGAGACTTCTTTGGCTTAAACTGTCAAAAAGAAATTTATCCAAAAATATATGTCACTTGGGGGTCTCGAACTCGAGACCTCCCCTTTAGTTGTCTAGCGTGTTACCCATCTGCACTAGACACTCTTTTGATTTTATTTCCCTTACTTTCATTAATATAGAGTTTATCTAATTGGCAAAATTTGTTTGGGTTTGTTAAGATATGTCACGTTTTATTTTTTATATAACTTTTAATTTTTAATTAAAGTAAATTCTTAATAAAAAGTAGTTTAAAAAAAAAAATAAAAAAAAAATGTTTTTATTAATTTTTAAAGTTTAAATAATTTTCAATTAAGTAGATTTTTGTAATTTTAGATTTAAATAAAATAAATGTTTATATTTAAATAGATAATGTTTTAAGTAATTTTTAAATAAAGTTAATTAGTTAAATAGATTTCTTTAAATAGTTTAAAAGTAATTTTTAATTAAATTAGATTATTAAATAGATTAATTTTCTATATATTATTAAAATAGTTTAATTTTTAATTAGTTTTATTTTTAATTGTTTGTAGATTTTTTAAATAGGCGGGGTTTACGATTCATGCACTTTAGGCTAAAATTAAATAAGTTTAAATTTGTAGATTTAATTTGTAGTTTAAAAACCGAAAACCAATTCAAATCGATTGTCCAAATCAAAACAAAACGTCTCAAATTCTTAAGATCTTCGTGTACAATGAACTCGAGTCACCAACGTGTTTAATTGAATTCGTCATTGGTATTATTAAACTATTACTTTTTCCTAAAGGTAATTTTTCTAATTTACCCTATAACGTATCAAATAAATCACATATACTATCCATGATACATCAAAAATTTTGGCGCCGCTGCCGGGGATCTTGTGTACGATTCGCTTTTGTGGAGATTTGTTGATCGTTGATTTGAAGACCCTTTCCGTCCTCGGAAAGTTTTGTTATTTTTCTATTATATAGTATGTATCGTTTTTCTCGTTTTTTGTGAATAATATATTGTATTACGTAGCACAATAAATTTACATATCTTTCAAATAAGCCTTAGTTGGGATGTCATTACCTAACTATTGTAGTCGAATCCAAAACAAAAATAAAAGGCAAAATAGATAAATACTAATAAGAAGTTTGAACTCGATTTATACAAACTATAAGGTGGGTATAAGGCGACGTGCTATAAAAGGCCGTCTAAGGAAAAAGGTTTTTAAGTGCTTTGTGCCACCTCGTTTCCCCGCTTGCTTGTGCGTATATTGAGAGGGACAACCTATTATTGGTTTGCCGACTCAAATAGTAATAAATCTTATTTTTTGTTGTTTACTTATTGAACCTCGAGACGTTTAGGTTTTCACCTATCGTTTCAAAGTCGACCGAGGGTAATTTACTTCTATAGTAGTTATCCTTATTCCTTGTTTTTTATCGATCATTATTGATTGAGCAATACCAAATAAAATACCAAAAATAATCTTCTTCTTGTCAAAATTCTTTTCTTTAATCCTCCAAATTCTCGTTTTTATGAAAAATACCAAAAATACTCTTCTTAATCCTCTATCATGTTTAATTCTTTTTCTCCTCACCCTCTAAATTTTAATTCTTCCTTCGCGATTGTGTTGGGTGTGGAGAACCGTTATATGGTTTTTTACCATGTCGGTGGTGCACGTGTGAGCGTTGTGGAAATGATTTACGAAACGATATACGTGTTGGATTTTGTCCTTGTTGTGATGATATTACTTCATTTGGAAATCCGAATTTTTTGAATAATCCTCTCGATTTCAATCCACCTCCACACCCCACATACGAGACACCCTCGTGTGAGTTTTGTGGAAATAATTCTCATTTTGGTGATGATTGTTCGCATCGATTCTCGCTTAATTACGAGCAAGAACCGAGCTACAATCAAAACTTTAATGATAATTGTTATCCACAAGATTTAACGAGTTTATCACAACAATATCTTTGTTGTGAGTATTGTGGAGGTCCTCACGAGAGTTTTTATTGTCAACCGAGAGATCAAAGTTTTTATGAGCCTAATCCTTGCTATAATTCGATTCCTTCCGGTTTTGACCAATCTCCACAATATTCTTTCGATATTGAACGATTTGAAACAACGAATCAAAGAAATTTTGAAATTGTTGAAAAGAGTATTAAAGATTTGTTGCTTGAAAAGAGACAAATTAATCAAGAGATTAATGACATTACAAATGAATTAGGAAGTCGTCGATTTCATAGAGAAATAATTGATGAGGGATTTAGAAGAGATTTAACTTAAGATTCGACAACTTTCGCAAGATTATAATGGTTTAAGCATTGAGATTCGAAAGAAAGAAAAAATTCAAGAGGAAGAAAGATATCTTGCTAATCGTGAACTCGAGCGTTCTCTTATTTTGGATGATGACGGGGATAGTACTATTTCTTTGCGAGATCTTATGGCTCTTCATCCTTCGTCTAGTGCTATCGTATTTCCTATTCGTATCTTGCCGGCTATTGAGCCCGAGGATTCTCCCATCCTAGATGATGAGGAAATCTCTCATGACATCACCACTCCTATTCATGATTCTTCCACCGTGGAACTCGAAAATTCTCTAAGCAAGGGGGACGAGCATATTAGCACTATTCTTGTCCAAAACCCGAGAGAGTTCGACGGTATTTCCAATGAGATATGTGATTTGCCACATTGTGATGACTCGACTTCTTCCATTCACTTTGATATTTTCTCCAATTCTAATGATGAAAATTGTGATGGAAATGAAGATTTTGAGAATGATTCTACTTCTAGTGAATTTTCTAATGAGGAGTTCTCCGATGAACTTTCTTATAAAGATGATATTCACGATTCGGATTTTGAGGGGTTCGCCGATGAACCTACTCTTCTTCACCCATTTCCACCGGGAAATGAGGTTGATTTGACTATTCCGATCCTCGAGAAGTTCTCCGATGAACTTACTCATTAAGATGTGGAAGACGTGGTTCTTCGTGAAAAATTATCAAACGTCTATCTTCTCATTTCTAGGATCGAGGCTTTAAATTCTAAGCCTATTAGAAAGTCTTTCTCTCCATCTCTTATTCCTATTGAGGATAGTGATCCGCTTATGGAGGAGATTGATACTTTTATTGCTTCTCATGATTCGATACCACCGGGTGTTGATGATATAGACCCGGAGGGGGACGCTCTCTTTTTAGAAAATTTACTTGATGATGATTTCGTCTCAAGTCCTCCTCCCACCCACTTTGACCTTAATGTGCGGGTTTTTCATGTGTCTCATATTGAGTACCATGATCCGATTGATCACATTTCTAAGGGTGAAATGGTCGTTAAAGCTAAGAATGTTGATTCCATTATGGATGAGATTTGTATCCCACCATTACCATGTGCTTTCTATGATCATGGATTAGCATGGGGGGACGACACCGTGTTATCCATTCCTTTCTCCACCGAGGACGAGGTATTCGACCCCGGAATCATTGATTTAGGGAAATCTCGGCCTTTCACCGATGCAATAAATGAAAGATTTTTCTATCATCTTGGTGCGAGTTTATCTCGGGGAGCATGCTTTATCCATACCATTTCTTGTGCCTTCCATCTCTTGTTAGAGATTTGTGTTGGAGTTTTATCCTTTCATTTGTCATCGGACAACGAGGATGAGATCTTTGACCCCGGCATCGCGCTTTATCATGGATTCTATTCCATTATACCGGTTTTCACCACTTTCCCTAAGGACCAATAAATGCGGGGATCGAGTCGAGCTTATGACTCGGTGAACAAAAATGAGGTGCCTTGTGGGGGAGTCCCATACATTCTATCTTCTTTCTATTTTCTAACAATAATAAGGCTTGATCTTTCAAGCTTGTGCTCGTGTTTTGTTATGTTGTGATCTTAGGTATAACCCTAATATTTGAAGACTCTCGTGTTCGGTTTTTGCCGGTCCACTTGATCTTCCATTCTTTGAATGCCAAAAAGGGGCACACTTTCTTACCCTTGATTTTTATCGACTAACGTTTTATCTTCAGGCATAATTAATAAACGGCTTATAGATTTGCGTGCTCTTTCCATGCTAGGATTTTGCATTAGACTCTTCGTTTCTTAGCAAGTGGGTGTTACTCTTGAGCTAAGAAACATTGAGGACAATGTTTGGTTTTAGCATGGGGCAGTCAATCGATATAATCGCTTGTAATTGCTTTTGTTGTGTCCAAACGTAGTTAGTTTTCTCATTTTTCAATAAAATTTTAAATTTTTAGTGTTATTTTTAAGTTTTAATAAATAAAATAAGTGTTTTTGACACGAATGTAGGCTTTCAATAAGAATAGTTTTTGACTCGACTCGGTTTTTAACCTTAGATTTTCCTTAACGTATTTGAATTAAGTTTTGCTAGGCTATTATATAGGGATCTTTAAAACGCGAAAGTCTTAATTCATACGAGTTAAGAACAAGAACTTTTCGCAAGCTCCTATAATTGATCCTAGAAAGTCGTTTATCAAGGGAACTTTAAAACGCAAATTCTAAAACTTGAAAAAGTCTAAGAATTTGCAAGATCCTATAGATGACTTGAAAACCCAAAACTTTGATTTAATAGGCTAAGTATCCATTGATTTCACATTTTTGAAATTTTACAATATAGAGAACAAGAGATGATAGAGCCAATTATAAGTTTGGTATTCTTTCGGGAATTTATGTGAGTTAATTATAAGCCTATTCTCCCATCGCTTGTTAATAAAGTTAATTGCAATAAATAAGGTTGAACGATTTGAAAAGTTACTTAGCTTCTAGCCCAAGATCGTTTAAAAGTTGCTCGGTATGGATTAGAGTTCATAGCCAAGGCATAACTTATTGAAGCGGGATGCGAAGATTGGCGAGTCCAAAAAGGTCCTAACAAGACATGAGGGCTATGTTTTATTGCTAAAGATCTCAAGTGATGTGAAGAATCATTTATCAAAAATCAATATGAAGGATCGAGACACACGACGAAAAGCAAAATACTCCCAAAAAGTCATGGAGAAGTCTATCCAAAAAGACCATAATAAGGTATGAGGATAAATGAAGCCAAGTCCAAAAAGGAGGCGGATCGTTGTATATCAAAATCCCAAATAAAGATTGGAGAAAAATGAAGAAGTCGTGGTCCAAGTATGAATCTCTCAAAACTTCAAGTGAAGAAATTCCTATATGAAGAGAAGACCATTATTTCATGAACGTCTCTCAAGGTTGGAAGTATAAAGTCACTGCCAAATATCGGTCCGAGAAAGGTCTCAAATTGCAAAGCAAGTTATGCCAAGATATGAACTTTATGAGAGCCCGAGAAGCAGTTTTAAAAGATTTTGTCCTTTAGCTAACTATTGATTAAATCGTTCACTTTATTTTTGGCCTAATAAATTATCGAAATAAGTCAACAATGTATCCTCGTGATCATTCAAGACAACAATAATATATAAGAGATACACCTAGGAATAAGGGAGTCTAAGTAAATAATTAGCCCACATGAGTTCGTGTTAGTCTACCAACTTATAATAACAATGATCTTGTTTTTGCACTTGGCATGGAAAAGTGAAAAGTCAGGGACGATGAATCTATTTGAGTTTTATGATCCTTAAAGTTATTGTTCAATAATGAAAGCAATACATTATGTCTTTACAAAATAAAGTTGTCATAAGTTGAATAATAGTGTAGATATAGTTTTATTTTATCATTGCGTGAGGACACGGCAATTGCTTAGCATGGGGGAATTTGATATGAGTGTATTTACTCATATCATTTGTAGCTTTAAACAATGAAATATTGCACAAAATGTATCAAATATGCCTTGGATATGCTTGTTTCTTGTTTGAATGTGTGTAGGTACCAAGTTCGCGAAAACCGGCAATTTTCGACACGAGTTTGAAGATAAAGATCAAAGAAGCCAATATCGAGCTCGACAATAGTGGATTTAATAATTACACAAGAAAACGGGCCAAGTGGGACCCACAAATGCTTATTGGGCCTGAAAAGCCCAATATTGATTAGACATGGTTATATTGTTGGGATTGGGCAAAGGAAAGCCTAAATAGAGTCTATTTGTTAAAATCAATACGGATGGTAAAGTTATATTGGGCCCAAGCCCAAATAGAAGAAACGAAGGAATAAATGTATTGGGCTTTTAGGGTTGTCGTTCCATTCACTTTGAGTAAATAAATAAATTTATTCGTTTACTTCACACGTTTTCCCGTATTTACCCACCCTTATTCATTTACTTCACACGTCACAACAATAAAACAAATCCTCACCCCACTCATTCTCTCACACAGTTAAATAATTCACCTTTGATAAAAACAATGTCTACCTTTCTTCTCCACCCTAAAAACCTGCACATATTTACTGTTTCATAAAAACCCTAGATGGGTAAAAGTTAAATTAAATATGGGGGTTTTGTTCATATGCTTAATACAAGTGTGTGGGGAATAAAATCCCCAATTTTTAAGGAAGAGACTAAGAGGAAACGAGAGAGCTACGTGGCAGAAGATGAATGGATTGAACACCTCAATCTCCCTAATCCACCAATCAGAGGGCTTCAAAGAAGCACAACTAGCACACACGGATGCCATGTTGGCAATCCGTGTGCTAGTTGTGCGATTCTCATCCATCCGATCAACCAAAACAAGAGAGAGAATAAGGAATAAAGATCCAAAGGTCAAGATTGAAGAAGGATATTCCCAAGAATATCCGAATATGCTCTTCATCAACAGCCCTTGGGAGGCTATAAAAACCCCCATTTTCTACTTGTAAATCCATCTTTTACTTTTCTTTAATATTACGCTGTAGAAATAGAATTAGATTTAATTTTGTATTTTCTTTATAAAGCTTTGTAATATTTACTGGAAATTAATGAAAGTTTAGTTGATTTAATTCTCATTCGTGTCTTATTTTAATTCTTTTTACTGCTTTCAATTGATATATGAGTTAAATTTAATTACTGTTTCACAGTTATAATTGTTGAAATTGTAACACTCTCATTTTTCGTATCGGTACAGCGGAAGGGTCTTTCAGAGTGTTACGGGATAGCACAATAACTCCAATCATAGACAACACATAAAAATGGTTGTACAAGGTTTAACAAACATTCATTCGATAAAAAGGTTTAAAAGTGTACAACAGGTCCCAAATTATACAGGTCATTAAGTTTACAAAACACAGATCGAATGAACATTTTTAATATTAAGTGTGGGCCATCAGAGTCGATCTCCATCCGGATTACCTTCAAGCACCTGAGATAGAAAACATGCAAAAAAAATCATATCAGCGAATGCCGAGTGAATTCATAGAGTTTAATGAAAACCGTTATATAAAACAATCATTTAAAATCAGAACACAAGTATAATATCGGAAGTAAGTCCACATATTGCTAGTCAGGCAATATATAAATCAAGCATACATCTGAAACCGTCCATGAGACCGTAGTCTCTATATTACCATGATAGGTAATATATTCATCGTTAATAGCGTCGTTATCATATATAGGATACATTTTTATTTGAATTAGGTTGTAGGATTATTATTAGCCGCATGACATTGTTACCTTACTGTGAAAACAGCGGGCCGCGAACCCGACAAACAATTTGCCCATCTAAGTTAGCGTGTCGTCACAAAAATCACGCTATAGAATCTTCTCATACATAAATTCGCTTACCAATCAATGTGGTACGACGGGGATCAACCGTCAAGGCGCGAACTGGGGTGATCGTCCCCAAATAGTACTATCAAATGCATAAGCGTCTACCAAATCCCGGTAGTTCACAATTCATGCTAATGGGACTTTAAGTGACATAACCTAACTACTAATAATCCTTTTAGTCTCGAATATAGGGTCATAGCATCATTCGGGTCCATCTCATTTAGCATACAATCGGGACTACTTGTGTTCTATTTTTATAAAATCTAGCATGTTATCTCCCTCGCGGGTTTACAAATCATTTTATAAAATATTTAAAAGAGTGCGAGGCTATGAACTCACGTTGTTAATGAAAGGCGGATTGTCGGCTACGGGCGTGCTTCGGTCACGGAAACCTATATAAATAATAATCGGTCTTAGACTCGGTCCAATGACTTTTATCAAAATAACAATATACATATGATGATTTTGTACATATGATGATGATCAAGTGGGTTTATAAATCCTTGTTTACTCATTTTAGCGTTTACGTTTTAGTATCGTCTTACTAGTTCACTAGTTTTACCGATTTTACCTATTTTAAGTTCATTAAGTCTTTTATAAGTTCTTTTACTTGTTTTTACCCATTTTATACCTATATGATCAGTATATATATACTTTCATGTTGGGCCCTATTGGGTTAAGCCCAAATAATTCTTTTTACAAGTATTTATCTTATTAAGTCCAATTATTAGTCTAATAGGTTTAGTTAACTCGTAAATGTCCGTAATTCTTATAGTTCGGGTTTTATCGGTTTTACTTGTCTTAGTTACTTATACATCAGTATATAACTTTTATAAACTTTACATTAGACGGGTTTGGTCGTCTAAGTTTTATTTGGCGAAAAACGTTAATTTCACGGCGATAGCCGAAAAAGTCGTAAAAATCAAGTTTATAGTTTTTATTACTTATAAATATTATTTTTACCACCATTTATATAATTTACCCATTTAATTAACCTTTTATACATTTATATAAATAAGTTTTATAAGTTAGTGGGTTTGTATTTTACATTTTATACATTATAAAGTGAGTGCTTATATAATAATAATAAACATTATTTCCAAAATCTGATTTTTAACTTCATGTTTACCATTTTTACCATATCTAGAGTTCTACAATGACTTAGAAGCTCATTTTTGGATGACAACTTCTTCATAATATGTGCTACATATAACTTAGTAATAGATACTGCCCAATTTGAGTCTAAGTTGTCTTAACAGTCCCTACAAAACTGCTTATTCAGATTGTACCACCTAACTTGTTTTGATCATATCTCACTCATTATTTTGATTCCATTGCATGGCCAACTCTCACATGTGTATAACATCATCTACTTTACTGTAAATAGATCAAACCATGCATTTTTATCAGTTCATCATTTAGTTATCTACTGTTTTTATACAGCCAACTAATTAGTCATGATTTTAGCTTCATTTCTTATGGTTATCATCATTTTTAAGCATGTTTATCAACACTTGATCCCCACACAACATTTTTATCATCATATATACATCATATACATATACAAAATAAAAGAAAATACTTTGTTCTTTACAAAATAATAAGAGAAAAATGTAGAGGATGATCTTCTTTACCAATCCAA